>JALAZF010000295.1:4343333-5627500 GCA_022829125.1 Lathyrus tuberosus | reverse complement strand
TATATATATATATATATAAAATATATAAATAAAAACGAAAAAAAATAAAAAAAAAAGAATAAAATTAAAAAAATTATAATAAAAACAAATTAAAAAAATAAAACAAAATAAAACAAAAAATTAAAATAAAATTTAAAAAATTAAATAAAAAAATAAAAAAAATTAAAAAAAATTAAAAAAAATTAAAAAAAAATTAAATAAAAAAAATAAAAAAAAATAAAAAAAATAAAAAAAAAATAAAATAAAAAAATATTAAATATTAAAATATTAATAAAAATGTCACGCGTGTAATTAAATAAATAAAAAATAAATAAAATTCCAACTAAGCAGCGCCATGTCATCAATATGGTTGACCAAATCCACTCAGGGGGCAAAACGAGGGAATCTACAAATTGCAGGGATGGAATCTGTGTTTTTTTTTTTACAGGGTTGTTTTTGGGATTTGGCCTATATGGCAGGGTCCAAAAGGGGTATTAACCCTATTTAATATTATAAGTTTATATAAAAATTAAAAAAAAAACTAAAAATAAAATTAATGGAAAAAATTGAAAAAGTTAAGATTTTTCATTCCCTCTCGTTTATTTACAAAATTTAAGCTACAAATTTTCATTTCCCTCTCATAGGTTTACTATCCTTCTCAAACTCAATTTCATTTTAAAGTAATTTATAGGATAATGCTAACTTGTGCTCTAGGGGCACAAGTGAAGAAACTCACTTATAGAAAATTTATATTAGAAAAAAACAATAAAAATATTATTTATATACTTTTATTAAAATCAATGGCCAATTTCCAAAACAATATTTCTTTATTTGATTTTAACTTGTGCCCTATTATCCTAATTTTTATTACAATTTCGCTAAGTCTTGTGAGAAACCCTACTACATCCTCTAATGCCCTCACCTAAGTCTCTATCATTCTCCAACAACCTCGTAAGCTCTTCTTCCTTAAGCTTGCTCATACGCTCGTTGTAAAGATTCCTTCATAGCTCAAAGCTACTACTACAATTTTGGTTTATAATAGCGTTAATTTAATAGTGTTTTTTTATAAAGTGCTATTAAAAATTTCAATCAGAGACTTATGATAACGCTTCTGTATCGGGCATTGTTATATGGGTCATCTCTAATAGCGCTTTTTATAAAATGTTATGATAAGGTGTTGGCAAAAAAAATTTTAGTGCATTCGGATAGTTACTATGTGCACTCTCTATATTAGCGCTTTAAAAAGTGATATTATAGGATTTTAATTGATTTTAAATAAAAATCATTAATCATTCCTTTTGTGAAAAAAAAAACCAATATCAACCTAATTCTTCTAAAACCATTTTTCTTTAAAGCCGCTTCGTCCTTAAAACTTCTTCGTTCTGCATACCATTATTTACCTAACGTTCAGAGAATTCTTCTGTCATTACTTTCACCTTATTCTCTCGTTGAATTCATCATTTTCTTTCTCAAAATTTAAAAACCCCTATTCTTCCCAAACAAAATCACTTAAACCACCCCGCATTCTTCTCTATGCCGAACACATAAACCTTCTTATCTTTGTCAAACTCAGCATTGATTCACGAAATCAGAAGCTCTAAACCAAAACCGATTAAACATGGAACTAAAAAATTCCAAAATTTCATTGAAACCCAAAAATTTTGTTTGAACCTAGAACTCTGAAATTAATTGATTTCCTTCTTGAAATTAATTGAAAATCTAAAACCCCTTCCACAAAATTAATTGATTGGCATCACTGACACTCTCCATGGTGTCTTTGACGTCCTTCCCCCTCCTATGTTCATTTCCGTCGGCAGTCCTCAAAGGTGCCTCTTCGCCGCCAACGCTGCCAAAATATTTATACTCGACAAAACTCAAATTCAAATTCGTCTGAATCATCGAACCCTCGCACATGTCCAAACGTTGCTTATGTTGTCATACCTAATGATAATGATCAGTGTTTTTCGTTTGCTATGTTAACTAGTTTCTAGTTTGCGGTGAGTTTTTTGACTTGCTATGTCAACAATTTTCTTATTTGCATTGATGTCATAAATTCATAATTGGTTATTAGTTTAGACTTTTCATTGTATCAGTAACCCATAACCTGAATTGTAAGCTCAAGATTGAGCTCATAGGATTGGTCAAAGAAGGTAGGCCATACAGAGTGGGTGGGCAAGATAGAGTGGAGAAAGTTTTTTTCCTCACGAAAGGGGTAGCAGTAGGTTTCTTCCACATTTATGTTATGGACAACTGGGATGATGAATTTTATGCTAAGGTCAATGATGATGTCTATGTTAATCTTGGTATGTGGTCCTTAATTGATTATAAATAATCTCAAGTTAAATATGAACATATGGTTTGTTTCTACATGCAAAAGAGTTTAGGAATTAGAAGAAATCATATACTATATTCCTCAGTTTGCAAATAATTTCAAGGACTACATAACATACGATTAGTTAAAGTTAAAACGGGGAAATTGTTGGTACTAATAATTCACTGATGAGTTAGATTTTTTTGACATGCCTCTGCCCCAAAATTAGATAAATTTATTGAATTCCTAGAATATTGTGAAAATTCCTAGATAAGTTTATTCAATTCCAAGAAAATTGTGAAAATTGTGAAAATTGTGGAAGGGTTCATATATACCTATCCTTTTTCGGTTCTGGTTGTTAATTCAAGGTGCTTCTATGGTTTCCCTTCACAAACTCAAACTTCATGTCAAGGTTCTAAAAGAGCACGAAACCATTTTTGCCAACCGTGACAAGGCCACCACCAGTATCGTATGGAGCCCGCCGTATGGACCATAATGGAGGATGCTGAGGAAATTTTGGGTGTTGAATTTGAAGTAGGAGTGATTCCAAGATGCCATTTACAAGCAATCGTGTTAAGGCATTGTGCGAACCGTAGTTAAAAGGGGGTTTTTTGTTATCGTCTCCACAGGGATTGTCCTGATATTTGGATGCTTGCCATTCAATAGTTTGCCGTTTCAAGAAAAAAAGCTTTCAAAGTTTGTTTCATAAATTGTCATGTTTTTAGTAGCAAAGCTTTTAATTTTTAAAGTGTTTGATTAACAAAGTATAGCAAAAGTAGTTTTCATCTACCCTAACTTATACGTATTCTCTTAATCTTGCATGTGAAATCGGATCCGATTATTGTCGCCACGTATTCTCTCAACACCGTCTATCTCTAGAGCGGCGTCATGAGAAATACCGTATATATCGCTACAAGATCTCTCCATATAACAACCAATATAGTACGCTTTAAGTTCAATACAAAGCAACTATCAACCATAGACCGATCTCTCAAATCTATAAATCGATAGATGAATACTTTAGGTCAAGTTCCATATAATCTATGTCTAGAGTTTTACAAAACAAGAATGGATCATTAAGAACAAAAGTATTCATCATATATTAATCATCACTTGATCACATACAAGGCCAATCAAAAGAAATACATAAAGCTAATGGTAGACTACCTCTACCTTTGATACAAAGGAAATTAGCTACCCATAATCACTACTAAAAAATTCGTTTTAAAAGGTGACTAACTTGGGAATCGAACTTGTTACCTCCAGCTATTTTAGGTAGGCATTACCACTAGACCACTTAATAACATTTGTTATGTTCTCTATATTTAAATATATATATACATATAAAAAATATAAAAAAAATCTAAATAATATTTAGAAAATTACTAATTATTATTTAATTTAATTGGATCTAATGAAAATAAAATTTGATTTTATTAATGTAATTTCATTATGCACATATAAAAATTGCATATAATAAAAAAAATCACTTTTATACATATATAAAAATTAAATAGCATAATTGTTTATATAATTTTATGTTTTATTTGTTAAAATAATAAAAAGGTGAATCTTTTATTAAAAAATAAAAAAAATTAAAAAAAGGATGAAAAAGTTTTAAAAAAATTGGGAGAGAAATAGTAACATAATAAAGTGGATTAAAAAATAAAGAAAAAAAACAACAAAAATATCAGCGACCGAAATTTCGGTCTCTAAATTTTTTATATAAACTAATTATAGTATAAAAACAATTTTTCGAGACCGGATAGGTGGTCACAAACTTTAGGTTGCTAAATCGGTGGCTATTTTTTATTTAATGACCGATTTAGTGACCTCTAAAAATTTACTCACGGATATCAAAATTTGGTGGCTACAGTGACCGAAATTTTTTGGTCACTAAATCGGTCACTAAAAGCGAATTTTCTAGTAGTGAATCATGATAGCTTTCTTTACAAGTAATGAGAGAAGATGAATGAGCATCCACGTCGAAGAATCGAACTCGGATGCAAATCCAACTTCTATTTGCAAAATATCACCCTTTGGTGAAGAAATGCAGAAAATATGAGTTTCTAGGTGAAAATGGGGGTTATGATCCCCAAAAAGTGTGAAAAGTACTATTATAGTACAACTAAAATTTGTCAAGTTCGCCCTAGCGAACTCATTTTTCGCCTAGCGAACACTATTTTATGGCACCTAAAGTGCCTCTGAACAGTTAAACCGCCCCCGAGGAATTCACAAAGTTCGATGTGCGAACACTTCTTCGCCCGGCGAGCTTCTTAACTACAAGTTCGCACAATAAACCTATGGTCCTTTAGCTACTAACTCCAATCTGAGATTGTTCACTGGTCCTTCGCTGCAACCTTGCCCAGCGAACATTTGCTTCAAGTTCGCCCAACGAACTTAGTGCCTTTTTCTTACTGCTATCATTCTGAGATGGTTCGCTGGGGCTTCGCCATGAGCTCGTCCATCGAACATTCGCTGCTACTCCTTGCTGGTTGTTCGCCCAACGAACTAGCTGAATCTCTTCTTTTCCTTTGGCTTCCTTGTCCATTTAGTTGTGTCTTACACTTTGATATTTTATGCCTAAGTCTTGCTCTATAACACACAAATCAAAGCAACCAAAGGTATTTGCAACATAATTGAAGAATAGCGTGAAAACATGGAGTAAATCCAACAAAACTCAACAAATGAGATGAAAAAAGCCAATAAATATGGATCAAACTAAAGCATGTTTGGCATTCAACAAACTCTCGCCAACTAGATCTTTGCTTGTCCTCAAGCAAAGTATGCCTCTCATTGAAAACAAGAGGATTTGCTCAAGCATTTAATTCAACCAAGAATGGATTTATGGCTCAAATAAACAAACAAATGCGCACAAGCAATGTTCACAACTTCCTAGAATCGAACAATGAAAAAGAATTTAGTTCTTAAACAAATATCATGCAATGCTTCAAATAACTACTAAATTCTAATGCTTGAATCCCTCTAACACTCCTATTCGAATAAGAATGTAAAAATTAACGCGTTTGCAACCGCGGGGCAATTTTACTCACCTGACAAACAATGCAAATACAATACAATTCATACATTCATATAGTCAATCAATAATGAATTCATGGAAGCAAGAAGATCACTAAGGTCTTTAAAGGTTGTAGCTTGGTTAGGCTCACAACAAAGGGACATTTCTAAAGCCATGGATTCAATGTTGCCAATGCAAAAGAAACATTCACAATAAAAGGTTATGAACACACTACAACTTCATCCAACACTTTATTTTCTCAATTGTTCCCCCTTCCAAACTTCCTTCATGCACATTATTCATCTATATTTTTCTCATTCAAACAAGCATGTTATTTTTTTCTATTTCACATTCATATTCACAATTTTCTTTTCAATGTTTGTTTGAAATTTTTCAAATTATTTTTTGAGTAACCTACCACTTTTCTTTTCACTCTCCCCAACTTGAATTTAACCAAACCTCAAGTAAATGCTCCTTTCTTTTATGGAAAGGAAGTCAATTTAAACAATTGTTCAAAGGTTCAAGAAATTTTTTTTAGAATCCTAGAAAATTCAATGATGAACTTAACTTTTAATTTATGTACAAACACCAACTTCATCACTAATTTAGGATCTAAACTATTAAGCTCAAAGGGGTTAGCAAATTCTAACTACTCAAGGGTAAGTTACTTTTTTGGGATATGGTTGTGCTCAACATCAACAATTGCCTTGATCATTTCTAATGCTTCCACAAAATCAAAATAATCACAAGATTAAGCATGAATCAAATGTATTAAACAACGTTAATCAGTTATCCTATTCATATAGTAAACAATGGAGGTTTCTCACAAATTTGTGGTTATTGGAACCTAAGTAAAACAAGCATTCAAACAAAGTTGCAAAATGAAACAAAATTACATTTGCACCAAGAAAAAAAATTCTTAAGCATTCTAGCCTCCTAGAAAGAGGTAACCATGTACCTTGCTTGCATTTACATGATCAAATACTATCATCACCATCCAAACTTAGGAGAATCTTCATTGGATACTTTTAGCAAATAGCAACCAATCTAGAAGTTCTCACATTCAATCACCAAAGAAAGAAACATTAAATAGCAAAATAAACTACCACAAACCATAAAAAACTACTAGAGTTGAACATTTCTAAACTGAAGAATTCAACTCTAAATAACATAAAAACAAAACGAAACGAAAGTTGAACATTCGTGAACTGAAGAATTCAACTGATATAACACTAAAATGTTATGGTGTAAAACACCAACAAAAGTACGAGTACCCAAAAGTGGTACAAACATAATACATTATCCAAAATAATCCACCAAGTGGATATTGTACAACACCAAATAAAATACAATCAAAATAATATAATTATTGCAATGATCTAAGCTAAACAGAAAACTTCACTTTGTAGAAACCAAAGGAAGTAGCCTAAGATCATGCTCAAAACATCAAAAAACCAGTCCTCATCGGACTCGATCTCCTCCTCCAAATCGACCTCCTCTCTAAATCCAGAACCGGCATCAGTACCAACATCTTCATCAGCATCAGCTACACCTACCCCCTCTCTATAAAACGGCCTGGCCTCAGGCCAACCAGCATGAGCTAGGAACTGCTCCCTAGTCATCATCGATCGCTCCATCGAAGGCTCACGGTACTATAGCTGTTGCACCTGCATAGAGTCATGTATATCAATCATGACACGTTGAGTAACCACCATCCAATCCCAGTTGTAGTACCAGATCTCCCTCTAAAACGGGTCAAAGTCCTGAGAGCCTGCAACTCCAGAACCAGATGCCTTTCCAACTCTTGAACTTGTACCAACACCAGAAGTCTGTCCTCCTTTCATGCTCTTGGGCCTGCAAAACTTATCCACATAATTGTAATCAATGGCAGCCGGGATGGTAACCTGACGGCGGGAGGGTAGTTTCACACTCGAATGCACACATAAAGCCATGATTAAACATGAGAAAACCAAGGGGCAATTAGCTCGCGACCCCAGTTTGATACCGCTCTCAACAACTGTGTGTATCTCGTCAGCAATAATCCTAGCCACATAAATCGGTGTATCAATCAAAATGTTGTGGATCAAGTGTGCAACTGGAATGGTCATAGTGGAGGTATGCGACTTCGGCTTAATGTTCGTTAACACCAAGAGAAGCACCAGATGTGCTATAGGACGCATATCCTCCTTGTGGTATCTTCTTGGAATCCTAGATGGGTTCAATTCCACCTATTTTCCTTCCATTAACAATGCACCAGAAATCTCCTCAATGTCTCTATTCAGCCTCAAAGTCCTACGATACTCATCCACTTTATCTTCCCGTAAGGTAAGAGGTCTACCCAAAACATGGTTAATAGTATCCCTATCAAACTTTAACTCTCTTCCGCAAACTTGTGTAGTCCAAGAAAAAACCTCATTGTCGTCCGGAAGGGCATTAGCGTAGAACTCCCTCACGAGTTCCAAATTATAACTATCACTAGGTGTAATTAACTTGTCCCACTTTTTTGGGTGAAGAATCGCGGCTACCTCCCGGTAGGAGCCTTGGGGTTTATGATAAACCTTTTCTCAGGAAAGATGCTCATTTTCTCCAGAGCAACATATCTTGCAACCTGTTTTTCCCCTTTGAATCGATCGGTATCATATGAAATTGGTTACGGACGGGATGATCTTCCGACCTTTCTTTTCTTGGAAGAAGTTGTTCATGAAAGTGCCATCTGCACAATCATCAAACATAACCAGCAAACAAAACACATGACACATTAGTAACAAAGCAAAGCACAAAAGATCACAACACGAAATATCAGCACAATTCAAAAATTAAACTTGCTGTCATGTTCACCTTGAGTTCGCCTAGCGAGAACCAGCGAACACTCGCTCCAGGTTCGCTCAGCGAACTCAAGGCGAACCCTGCAAATTTGAAAAATTCCAGGTTCTGCCTATTCAATCTTAACACAATAACAATGCAATTTCTACCATTCAATCAGTGTTATTTAGTTTGTAAAATAAGTATCAATTAAACAACAACAACCAACCCACATTGTTCATGCAAAGGTTCAAATTTCTTAAAATTAATTCATACCAATTTCACCTTTACCCTAAGAAAGAACACCTCAACTCTAAAAAATTCTTAAAGCTCAATACCCAAACAAGCATAGCAATGTAAACCAATACAAATGAACATGCATAATAGATTCACAATGCCAAGAAGAAAATTTTCAACAATTTTTCACATCAACCCTAACCACATGTTTCTAAAAAGAACAAGGAATGAATAAAAGAACTTAAACCTGATATGAATTGGATAGAGAGAATGGAGATTTAACTGAAACTTGGAAAAATTCTTCATTTGCGAAGATACGGGTGAGAGAGAAGTGAATGTGTGTTGTGTGTTTTGGAAAGTGAAAGAGACAAGAGGGAAAGGAATGACAAAAGGGGAAGTGGGGAAAGGTTTGCCCCACAAAATCAACAAAAAGGATGTTGGGCCCACGAATTTTGGCCCACAAACAAAAATAACTTAAGTGATGTAGCAGAAAAATTGGTATTTATCTCTGTTTTGCTCAGTTCGCCCAGCGAACTTCCAGCGAGCACTCGCCCCAAGTTCGCCTAGCGAACTCAAGGCGAATGAGACAAATATTTTTCAATGATTTTTCTTTCCTTCTCATTCTACCACAAAACTTCCTATACTAATTTATCACTACAAAAGCATTAAAGATGAAAAGGTACTTACAATGTAGGGGTGCTTCCCAACTAGCGCTTTGTTTAACGTCGTTTGAGCTCGACGATCCGACGGTTAAAACCTCGGAACTAAAAGCAATTGAATTAGCTTCTATATGAAACCACTACCAGAAAAGATCATTTTTGCGATGAGAATAGGATATCAAGCTATTATATTAACTTGAATCACAGTTCTTTAAATGTTTATCACCGTCTTTGATTTATCCAAAGGAAAGGTTCAAGAACGAATAAAAACCTAAGAGATCTAAGGTTCGGGGGTTGATTACGCCTAGGGAAGGTATTAGCATCCTAATCGTCTGTAGTACTCTACATGAACCTCTTGTTAGTACTTATGTTATCTATTACTCGCTTGCTAAGGGATCTGTGCTAAAGGTTGAAACTCTAGGGGTTAGTATCTAAGTATCTCGGCAAGATATCGCATCTTGTGCCTACGTATCCTGACAGGAGTGGAATCAGAGTATCCGTAGTTCTCCTAAAAGAGGATGAGGAACTTCTTGACGGGGTCAAGGTTCCAAGGGGAAGTAATGTCTTTGGCAATACGTTACGTAGAGTATAGCGCCTCTAAAGTTATAGTTGGTTTGAAGGGGTAGGATGTTAATGTTCGCGGAGAAACATTTATATGGAGTACGGCGACTCCGATCCTAAGGCTAAGGTAAAAAATGTCTACGGCAAGACGTGGAGTACGAACACACCAAACCTAAGGCCAGGGGTACGAAAAGGTTCTAAAAGAAGCCTATGACATAGAGTCAATATTAGGTAACATTTCCTTTAGAATTAAAAGGATTTAAAATTAACTAAGCCAAAGCAAATGAGTGCATGTAATTATAAGAGTAAAGCACAAAGCCATGAATGAATGAATATAAAGCATGCATTTAACGTTCAATCAGTTTAAAGTAAGATATCACAGTATACATCTGTCATACCCAAAATTTTGACCACCAAGATTTCCCATCATTATGTAAATCATCATCACAATATGGATTAACCATCATGCCTCATCAATATCCTCAGAGATGTTTGAGCATTCACCATAGTCAAGAATTAGGGTTTCGAGCCCTCTCAGAGCACTTAGACAGAGGATCAATCAAGAAATGACATGATCTTCAACTTGTCTAAACTTCTTAAACACCCATAAGGGATCAAGAGGACTCCCACATCAAGGATCAAGCACAAGGTTGCAACATTCCAAGTGGATCAAGCCTTAAGATCGCCAGTGTCACCAAATTAGGGTTTTAGTCGACCAAGGCCTCCAGATGAAAATTTTCCTCTGAGCATGAGCCAAGACTTCAAAACACAACCCAAGATACTCCAAGGGACCTCATGGACCCAATCATCAAGTCAATTTAACCTCAGGGGATGCACTTATCCAAAAATCAGGAATTAGGGTTTCTTGACCTAATTCACCCCTAAGTTGACTTTTGAGACAAAACATGAGCCAAGACCTCAAGACATGATTTGAGGGTCTCCAATACACTACATTGATCCATTTGCAACAATGGATTGATCCAAGAAGCTTGATCCATAAGTTTCAATTTCATCTGGACCACAATTAGGGTTTTGAAGAAAAAGTTAATTGTACCTTTGACTTTTGACCAAAACATGCTCCCAAACCTTGGGACATGATTCAATACACACTATAACACCTATGGAATATATCCATTAGGTTTGATTTAGGTCAAGGACTTGATTTCACAAAGGATCGCACAGTTTGGATTCCGTCCGATAAAAAGTCAACTGTACACAAAATCAAGTTTGACTTTTTGGATTTTTTCACAATTATGGTTCCTTGACCCTAAAACAATGTTAATATGTGATTTGAATCATCATTCATCAAGAAAAATCAAAGAAAGTGAGTTAACCTGTATAAGAGGTAACCATAAAAAACTTAGAATTTTTCTAAGTTATGGAGCAAAGTGGCTAGGGTACCAACTTCCAAGGACCATAACTTGAGATCCAAGCAACCATTTTGGGTGATCCAAAGCTGGATTTGTAGGTCTTGCTACACTCTACAAAAGCTTCAACTACATCAAACTTCAATTCCTCATGGATTTCAAGTTATGGAGTGGTCAAAATGGCTAAAAACATGAAAATGACATTTTTCCAACACTTAGTGAAATTTTCACTAAGTCAGAATCTGCCTTACTTTTTCCAAAATGTAGGGACATTTTTCACCTTGATCCAAGTCAAACCAGGTCTAGGGGTGGACATCAAAGTTAAAGTATGCCATGAGGGCTTTCCAACAAGTACTAGATCATCTCCAAATTCCATTTGAGCAAGGAGATACAATCTTGGAACATGGCATCATGAACTGGTTTTTACAAGGCAGAATTTGTGTATTTTGCTCTAATTTTCCAAATCTGATAAATCCAAGCCTTGTCATCCATTTGGACACATCTGAGGATAAAACAAGAAGGGAATGATCTGATCCCCAAGCCTCCAAAGTCCAAGAATCTACAATAGCCACGCCAAACCTAAAAAGAGCTAAAAAGTGCCAAAACTCCAATTTTGTTTTGAAGCCTTTAATGAATGCATCAAGGTGGCATGAACTGAGCCTATTCCAACTGAATTTAGTCCAAACTTATCTCTGAACCAAAGCTACAAAGCATGTGCTCTAATCTCAAGTCAATGGCTAGAGGAGACTTGAGATTCCTTTTGCATAACATTGGTCAAAGGCCTACTGCAGCCACCATTCACTATTGATGCCAAAACAAACTTGACACACTATAAATAGGCATCAATTGTGATCAGTTTGAGTACACCAAAGTACCCAAACTGATGCTTTCCTCAAAATCCATTTCTTTAGGCCAAAATGCCTTCTTTTGCAAGGTATCTCTGAGTTTTTGAGTTAGAAAGCATTTACATCACAACTCATGATCCAAACACCTCTAATATGTTGTATCTAAGCTGCTCAAACACTAACATGTGACCTGTAACACAAAAATCTCAAAGTCCACCTCCAAAACCTCAAAATTGGACTTTTTTTCATTTTTCAAGCCATGTCTTGATTCAGTCACTTTCAAAACCAGATAAGACCTCAAACACACTCCAAATATCATCCTTGAACTGTCCCAAATGGTTCCCCACATATGGAACACCATTTGAGAGAGTTGCCATATTGGTCACTTTTGCCCCTTTTGCAAGAAAGAGCTTAAACTTGTTCTTGAAGGTTCCAGCTGGTGGTGATCATTCTAAAAGCTTCTAAGGGATCAATTGAGAGTGTCGAAAGCATCAAATTACTTCTGGCACAAGAAACTTGGTAGATAGCACAAAAAGCTCCTAAAGAGGTAAGCATCACAACTTGAACTCTTTGAATTATGCCTTGTTTGGAAGTCCACTGCTCATAAACATCTCATACATGTTGTATATATTGTGTTTGAATCAATTCATCATACAATTCTGGCCTATAACATGAGGTAACATAGAAAATGCAAATCATGGCCTATTTCAAAACCACCATCGGGTTTTAAAATGGAGACCTCATCTGAAAAAAATCAAGGGCGCCATTGGATTCCTTGTGAAATTCTAGGTAGGATAAACCTAAATTTTGTCCCAATCCATGGAGAAATGAGAAAGTTACAGCCTTTACGTTTTAGCCCAAGAACTTGCCTTGCCTTGTCTTAGCCAGACCTAAAACAAGGCACCCCTTATGTATTTGTGGGGTGATTTTGATACACGGATGTATCACCACCCCAGTGATAGAAGGCGCGCGCTGTAACTTGGAGGTCTGGGGTTCGAATCCCCCTCGCCCCAGACCCTTTTTTTTACCACTTTTTCCATTTTTTTAATATTTTTCATATTATTTTAAATGATTTGGAAAATTAATTTCTCTCTCAATTTTAATTATTTTTTATTGGTTCTTTTTGTAAAAAATCACAAAAATGTTAAAATATTTTATTTCACAAAAAAATCAAATTTATATTATTTATTTAATATAGTTGATATTTTTGTAAATACATTCATTTTTATTGTTTTTAAACATCTCAAAAATGAATATTCATCTTGAAAATCAAAATCAAATGAGTCTTAAATCATCTTGTGATTAAAACCTCATTTTTCAAACCTTAATAAAAAATCACAAGTAGTTTATTTAGACTTGTTTGGTATTTTTGTCATTTTTATTCATTTTATTAAAAGGATTACTTTTAAAAGAAAATGAAATTAGGGTTTCTTTAGTTCTTGATATTTATCAAACTTTTCAAAACACTTTGGGCCTCTAATAGAGTGTAAGACCCAACCCCCTTATACATAAAATAATTTTCGGCCTCGCACATTGTATAAGTCCCTCTGTACATTTTTAAAAGTTCGGCGCGATCGGCGCCGTTTTAACAAAAACACTTTAGGCCTCCCCTTGTGTTGTAAGTCCCATCTTTCTTTTTCAAAACAACTTTGGGCCTCTCCTTGAGTTGTAAGACCCAACCCTTTTGTAAATAAACCTCATTGGGCCTCAGTCGTTGTATAAGTCCCGATACGATCTTCAAAACAACGGTACAATCACTGTTAAACCTTGTGCCTCTCCTTGAGTGTAAGCCCCAACAATCTTTTCAAAAAGAACTTCTCTTTTGATTTAGATTCAAATATACATGTTGTTATCAAAACTTTCTTTAATTTCTTTGAATAACTAACAATACAGCATGGAAACTTGCTCACCTGTAAGTTTTAACAGCTTTCATTTACCCGCTTTAATATATATAGCTGTATTGTAGGAAGTTGCGCACTGTAAGTCTTCTTTCATATCCTTTTAGATACTTGTCATATATCAACTGTATATATACTAGTATAGTTATTTAGAGTTTTTCCCGACAACTAGGTCTAGAACTAGGTAAAGCCATGTTGGTCACTCTTTAAATACCGTCAAAACTAGATCCCCATAGGATTTCCAGATACAGTCTTGCCTTCTCTTGGGCTTAAACAATATGGAACAAAGAGAAAGACAGTATTCTTTGTGAACCTTTTCTCAGGCTGTCACTGTTAGAAATTGTCAAAGAAATTATACTCCCCGGAGTTGATCTATTCTCGATGAATAGCATCTCTTGAATTTCTTCAAATCTTAGAACTTTCACTAAATAATCTATTCTCGGTGAATAGCATTTCTTGAACTTTTCTTGGTTTGGGACCCACGAGCTTCCTAAAAGCATCCCCGCCTCCTCTTGGGCTTTGTACAAGGACCCATCGGCTTCTTAGAAGTTCTCACGCCTTCTCTTGGGCTTAATACAAGGACCCTAAAGACCTCCTAAATGTATAAGACAGAACTTAGTCATCCTTTGCTAGAGTGGTCTTTCTAGTGTCAAATCTCAGACCAGTTTAGGGTTGATTCTCATCCCTTAAAACACCCGCCTCCTCTTGGGCATCATACAAAAGATAAAACTCTTCCACACCAGTAGACTTGGACAGTCTAACCTTGAATCTCAAAGACATTCTCAAGTTCCTTACAAACATAGGAAAAACCCCGTCACTCTGGATTAATCTCCAGTAGAGTTAAAACCCATGGGTTCTAAAACCCAGTCTCTCTCCTAAAAAGAGGCTCACCAACCAGGGTCAGTTTATCATCAGTATAACATTATCCCAAATCAGAACCTCAAGGCATCTGATATCTCAACTCTTCTGGAACCCTCAGCAAGAGTTGATTCCCCACTTGGACCTGCCTAGGAATCTTAATAATCCTCAGCAGAAGCTAGCCTCCTCTTAGGCTTTGTATAATGATATTTCCTCTGCAAAGTCAGCCTCCTCTTGGGCTTTGTACAATGATTCTCCCCAGCGGAGCTAACCTTTTCAAACTCTCTTGTTGAGTCAATCACTTTTCAGACTCTCTTGTTAAGTCAATCACTTTTCAGACTCTCTTGTTAAATCAATCACCTTTCAGCACTCTCTTGTTGAGTCAACCCTTTTAGCCTCAATCTCGGGCTTTGTACGAGACAGATAAAAACACTCTCTTGTTGAATCAATCTTTTCCAGCCTCCTCCTAGGCTTGGTATAAAGATTTCCCCTAGCAACTTTTAGCATCCTCTTAGGCTTTGTATAATGATTTCTCCAGCTTGTTCAGCCACAATCCTGGGCTTTGTACAAGACAGATAAAAGCACTCTCTTGTGGAGTCAAACCCTTTTAGCCTCAATCTTGGGCTTTGTACAAGACATAAATCTTTATAACCTTCTCTTAAGCTTGGGACAAATATCTTCCCCAGCGGAGTCAATTCCTCCCAGCCTTCTTTTAGGCAATGAGAAATAATACCCTAAGCAGAGTCAATCCTCTTTTCAGCCTCAATCTTGGGCTTCGTACAAGATAGATAATACTCTCCAGCGGAGTTAAACTCATTTCAGCCTCAATCTTGGGCTTTGTACAAGACACATAAAAATATCCTCACCAGAGTCAGTTAAATTTCCCATTTCAGCCTCAATCTTGGGCTTTTACAAGACACATACAAACCTCCCCGGCAGAGTCAAAATCCCTTTTTAGCCTCAATCTTGGACTTTGTACAAGACAGATAGAACATTTTCCCCGAAAAGGTCAAACTTTTAGCCTCCTATTAGGCTTTGTATAATGATATCCCCAAAGAGTCAGTCTCTTTTTTGCCTCAATCTTGAGCTTTGTACAAGACACCAATATATACATTCTCTTGTTGAAAGATAAGTTACACTTAAATCCTATCCTCTTTTTTTTAGATTCTGGATGTGTATGGTTTGGTGAATTTCTGAGGTTTTGGTATTGTTTTTCGTATCTACTGTATATGTGAACTAGTATGTGAACTGTGTGCGTGTGGATATGTTGTTCATTTGTGCCCAAGTGTTTTTTGTGTTTTCGATACCGTGTATTTCCGCTCCCCTCCCTCCACTTGAACGTTGTCTCTTCTTATAGTCCTCAATGAAATTCGAATTGATTCCTCATGATTGAAATTTCCTTTCTCGTATTATCCTGTTGTGGGCCTTGAATGTTCTTTTGTAATTTGTCTAAAGCAAGTTTCCTCTGATTAGGAATGTTTTTAATACGTATGAAACATGTTTTTCCCTGTTAGGGAAAGCTTTCAAATGCTGTCTATACTTGATGGGTGTTAAATGATGTTTAGGGACATGTTTCAACTTGTTTAGGAATATTTTCCAAACTATCTGATTGTGCTCTCAAATCTTGATTTTGTCTTAAAGCACGTCTGAAACACGTTGTTTGGTTTTGGAAAGATTTAATCACTGTCTGAACACGTTTCTTCTTGTCTCGGAAAGTTTTCAGATATTGTCTGAAGCCTGTTTGTGTTTTGAGGATGTTTTGGAAAGACAATATGACCATTGTAACACTTGATTCTTGCCCTGAACGTGTCTGCGACACGTTTATGAATTGTTTCTTGGACATGTTAGGTCTGGATTTGTAACTTGTTTTTTTGAACAACATTTTCAGGTGTTAGCTTGCTTCCATATTTCTGCAACATGACTTGGAGGCACCCACTGCTATTTACCGCGTGAAAGCAATAAGAAGTACGTTGTACGTAGCCAAGTCCTCTATACTCAATCTAATTCTTTCTTTTTCTCTTGAATCTTCACAATAATCACTTATTTTGATTCATACTTGCAGGTTCGTTTTGTTCGAAGTTTCTGACGTTTCGCGAGGCGCTCCCCTGAATTTCTTCTGTAAGACAAAAGCTTAAGCCCCCTACGTATTTTGGGTAAGTGAACGCTTTCCACCAGATTCACAACGGTAACCGTACCATGCTCACTATGCGTGCGGAGAGGTTATCCTATGAGCATGAATGAGCAGCGTTTAGAGTTGATGGAAAGAGGTTACTCGGCAGTCGGTCATGAAGTTAGCTTGGAGTCCACATGCTAGTACATCTCACGGTAATGCAGAGGTTTCTTTTGGATAAAAAAATGTGTTTATTGGTTTTAGATTGAATCTTGTTCTAATGGTATCATAATAGGGTTGCTAGTGAAAGGGCATGAGCTAGTTTATGCAAAAGGTTGGGTTTTAGGAATTTGGAATGTTAAGAGCATTGCTTGTTAACTTGTTGCTGAATTTGTGCAGTTAATGAGTCAAATGTCAATGCAGTTAGGATGCTCAGGGTTAGATATAATTAGGATGTTGAATTGTTTGTCTTCTGTTATGTCAATGCATCATTGTGGTGAGACTGGTAACGCTGGATGTGAAGTTACACTTTGTGACATCCGGGTTTTTGTTTTGGACATCTCTAATTTGCTTATTTTGGGCTTGTTTGTCTTAGGAACTGACACTCCCTTCTTGTTTTCATCAGGTAACAACTTGAACATGTATGATGTTATTATTTTTGAAGAGCGTGAGTTGGGAAGGCTTCAGTAGCAGCATGGAGCTTGGAGAGGCTTATCTCATTTCACCATAATTCATCAACATTACTTGTTTTTATTTGTAATGAAATCTTGTAATTTGGAACAAAGACTTTTGATAATGGACCTTCTTTTACTTTGGTGACTTTGTTGTACGATGGTAATGATAGAATTGAAATTCTTTAATCGCGATTGGAATCTACGAGATCCCTGAATTCGCTCAGCAGTCTAAGGACTTCCATAATTGATGCCATGGTTGGTAGAATATCTTTGATATGGAGCTTATGTTTCTTGAGCCACCAAGGCATGTCTTTGAATTCATGAGCTTTCTATTTCTTTTACAACAAACTTGTAATATGTGAGCTATATGAAAACCCTTTGTAATGTGGGATTCTAAATTTGGTATAATCATCTTGAGCTTTTAAAATTTGAATCCTCTTGATTTTAAATACTTAAACCCCATGCTTGAATTTACAATCACCACTTGAACCATGGGTCTTGAAATCAACATAAATTCTGGAATTTCTTTGCGCGCTTGATGGATTTGTAAATTTTGGCATGGAATTTAGAATGAACTTGGAGTCTTGAATTCGAACTTTGGATATCATGAACCAACCTAAACTTTCAACAAATGAATCCTCTTGAATTTAAATATTGGAATCTCAAAATGACTTGATGTTAAATCTTAGGCATCTTGACGAGACTTATTCACAAGAGATTAAATGTTTGCAATTTCAAAAAAAGCTAGAATTCTTGATTATGGACTCTACAAATTCGTGGCGAAATATGAATCACTACTCATCCAAGACTTATAGGTTAGAAAAATGAACGACATTATATCTCAAATGAATCATATCTTGACTTTGAATAGCGAATCAAATTTGTAGAGCATATAATTCCTGGATTTCATTTCAATAGAGCATATAATTCTTGGATTTCATTTCAAGCTCTTATCCAAGCATCTCGCTCCATACTACCAACAGGAGGATCCACACTTTTTTCCTCAAAATCAAAAGGTCAATAGTGATCCAACTTAGATAAGAACAAAGCTAAACTTGATCTTTATTACCAGCGCATCCAAGGTTTAAAATGACGGTGAACGTAGTGCACAAATCGTGAAGATACAACTTATAACATCACTTGCCACAAAATCTATAATCAATCTTCAAGAAATCTTGCTCGACACTAATGGAAAGAAAAGACCCTGACCCTCCTTGAGCCATACACAGAGGCCTCTGTGACTTTCGAACCTTCTGCAACACCTATCTAACCTCACAAATGAAACAAACAAACACAGTCTAGAAAAAAAGGTTAGTTATGCGCAAATGATTGACCTAAGATGTTATGCAGACAAATCAATGAATCTAAGGGAAAATTTTGGTGTATGAAAATCATTAATCATTGTCGTAACCTGTTTTTGGTCCATTTTTCCTTAAGAAAGAAAAATCCCAACATGACTGCGTCATATCCTCCTTGGCCTTTTCATCCTTCCTTTTCAAAACCGCTTCAATTTTTGCACTTTCCTCCTTCCTTTTCTTTAATGCAACTCTTGCGTCTTTGTCTTTCTTTTTCATCACCACAACTCTTGCATATTCCTTTCTCACATGATCAGTATCCTCCAATTGATTTGAATACACCACACCTTTGAAAAGTGTAAAACACACTTCTTCATCATTAGTCATCACGTTCATTATACCTTCATCAACATCAATTAACATCCTAGCGGTATTCGTGAAGGGTCTTCCAAGAATTATTGGTGTATCCTCATCTTCTTCCATGTCCATGACTACGAAATCAACCGAAAATAAAAATTTGTCAACTTTCAATAACATGTCTTCAACAACCCCATGCGGACGAGCCCTTGACTTGTCCTCTAGTTGCAACGTCATGTTGGTTGATTTCATCTCCATGTTCTCGAGTCTTTTGACCACAAATAAAGGAATAAAATTAATACTAACACCCATATCGACCAAATTAATACTAGAGCTACTCTTCTCGGATCTCCTTCCTTCAGCGGAAGAATGCTTTGGACGATAGCACTACAATTTGCATTGAGCTCAATAGTTTCCGTATACGTATACCTCTTCTTTATAAGTATGTCCTTCATAAATTTTGCATACTTTGGCATTTACTCTAGAGCCTCGGAAAATGGAATGGTTATTTGTAACCGGCTAAATATGTCCAAGAATCTAGTATAATGCTTCTCATTTTCTTTTTTCGAAGGAGAAATTGGATAAGGAAACTTTTTCATTGGAACTTCACTCTCAAGCTCCTTTCCTTTCTTACTTTTTTTCAACTTCTCCTCCTTCAACTTCTTTTCTACTTCCTCCTTATCATTATTTTATTCAACTTCTTCCACAATTTCATCCTCCTTTTCAACTTCAACATTTTTATCAACTCCCACACCAATTGTTCTCCCACTCCTAGTAAAGATGGCTTTGCAATGTTCCTTAGGATTCACTTGAGTATTAGCCGGAAAGGTTTCGTTATGTTGGTCGACTAATTGCTTAGACAATTGTCCAACTTGAGTTTTAAGGTTCCGAATTTCCGCATCCGTACTCTTTTGAGTGGAGATAGACATTTGCATGAATTGGTTAAAAGTGTTCTCAATCTTTGAACTTCCCCCTTTTTTATTTGCGGTTGGTTGTAACTTTGGTAAGGTTCACGATTAGAAGATGCCGGTTCTTGCCTCCATCATTGTTGGTAACCTTGGCTATTACCTCTCGGTTGGTAGCCTTGGTTATTGCTTTGATACGGTGGTCTAGGTTGATAGCCTTGATTTTGGTTTCCCGCATAGTTGGCTTCTTCAACGACCGGTGGACAATACCCGATAGAATGATAAACTTTGCAAAGTTCACAACTTGGTACATGTTGATTTTGGTTGGGAACTTCTTGCATCCCTTTGATTTGTTGTGGAAGTTTTGACATTTGCTTTGCCAACAACTCCACTTGTTGTGAGAGTAATTTATTTTGAGCAAGAATATCATCATTTGTTCCCAACTTTCTTTATGAAGTACCACGATTGTGTTGACCTTGATGATCATTTAGTTTCATCCTATCAATGATGGACACTGTATCTTCCGCGCTTTTGACATTAGAGAACCACCCGCAGTAGCATCCAAAAGGGTTTTATGAACGGGTTGAAGTCCATTGCGAAAAATGTGCACTTGAGTCAAGTCATCAAAACCATGGCCCTTGAATTTTCTCAACATTGATTTGAATCTCTCCCAAGCTTCGTTGAGAGATTCGCTTCCTCCTTGCGCAAATACCAAAATTGTCGTCTTGACCTCCATTCACCGATTGTGAGGGAAGAATCATTCAAGAAACTTCTCCTCCAATACGTTCCAATCCGTCGTCATAAGAGTAGGTTGGTCAAGATATCATTCCTTCGCCTTCCCAATTAAGGAATGCGGGAATAGTCTTTTGAACAAAGGTTCCTCTTCGACTTCCGGAAGTCCAGTTGCACCCGTTATCTCGTAAAAATTCGTGAGATGTGTAAACGGATCCTCATGGTCCACCCCCGCAAAGGGATTTGCATATAAAAGAGTAAGGATTCACGTTATCATCGCAGAATGCCTCCCGTTATGGGCATTGCGTGCAAACTGAGCGTTGTGTCTTGGAATGTTAACACATGGGGTTGAAGCAGGGGGTGATAGTGGTGGATCTGCCATGTTTGGTGTAACAATGGGTGTAGATGAATAAGTTTCTCCGCGCTCTTGTCTTTCTTTGGCAAGTTTCCTCCTCCGCCTAGTTCTGCTATTGAGCCTACGAGCGGTTCTTTCAATCTCATGATCGAAAAGAAGTTGGTCCACAGGTACATTCCCTAGCATAAACAGAATCTATACACTTAACCAAACAAATTAAACAGCACAAGAAAAATAACAGAGGTAAGAGATCACAATACAAAAATCTTAAAATCAATACACTATTGCAATGCTTGCAATATCAACAACAATCCCCGACAACGACGCCCTTTTGTTTGAATCGTAGTTAAAAGGGAGGTTTTTGTTATCGTCTCCACAGGGATTGTCCTGATATTTGGATTCTTTCCGTTCAATAGTTTACCATTTCAAGAAAAAGGGTTTTCAAAGTTTGTTTCATAAACTGTCACGTTTTTAGTAGCAAAGCTTTTAAATTCTAAAGTGTTTGATTAACAAAGTATATCAAAAGTAGTTTTCATCTACCCTAACTTATATGTATTCTGTTAATCTTGCATGTGAAGTCGGATCCGATTAATATCGTCGCGTATTCTCTCAAACACCGTCTATCTCTAGATCAGCGTCGTGAGAAATACCGTATTCATCGCTATACAATCTCTCCATATAACAACCAATATAGTAAGCTTTAAGTTCAATACAAAGCAACTATCAACTATAGACCGATCTCTCTAATCTATAAATCGATAAATGAATATTTTAGGTCAAGTTCCATAAAATCTATGTATAGAGTTTTACAAAGCAAGAATGGATCATTAAGAACAACAATATTCATCATATATTAATCATCACTTATTTACATACAAGGTCAATCAAAAGAAATACCTAAAGCTAATGGTAGACTACCTCTACCTTTGATACAAAGGAAATTAGCTACCCATAACCATGGTAGCTTGTTTTACAAGTAATGAGAGAAGATGAATGAGGATCCGCGTCGAAGAATCGAACTCGGATGCGACTCCAACTTCTATTTTCAAAATATCACCCTTTGGTGAAGAAATGCAGAAAATATGAGTTTCTAGGTGAAAATGGGGGTTATGATCCCCAAAAAGTGCGAAAACTACTTATATAGTACAACTAGAATCTGTAAAGTTTGTCCAGCGAACTCATTCTTCGCCCAACAAACACTACTTTATGGCACCTCAATTGCCTCTGAACAGTTAAACCGCTCCTGAGGAATTCACAAAGTTCCCTGTGCAAACACTTCTTCGCCCAGCGAGTTTTTTCGCTACAATTTCACACAGCGAACTTATGGTCCTTTAGCTACTGACTCCAATCTGAGATAGTTCGATGGTCCTTCGCTGCAACCTCGCTCTACCGAAGATTTGCTTCAAGTTCGTCCAGCGAACTTAGTGCCCTTTTCTTACTACCATCATTCTGAGATGGTTCGCTGGGGCTTCGCCATGAGCTCACCCAACGAACATTCGTTGCTACTTCTCGCTGGCTGTTCGCCCATCGAACATGTTGAATCTCTTATTTACCTTTGGCTTCCTTGTCCATTTACTTGTGTCTTATACTTTGATATTTTATGCCTAATTCCTGCAAAATAACACACAAATCAAAGCAACCAAATGTATTTACAACATAATTGAAGAATAGCAGGAAAACATGGAGTAAATCCAACAAAATATAATAAATGAGATGAAAAATGTTGATCGTACCTGGATCAGATAGTTGATGGTGGCCAACTGCGTCTGGAACGGCAGCTCCGGTGATGGTGAGAGACGGTGGGGGGTGTACCTGCAAGGTACTCCGACGCTCAAGTGAGAGAGTGCACAGAGTGACAGCAAATACAGAAAGAGTAGAGTGGCAAGAAGAATGTGTCTAACCTGACCCTCTCAAGTGAAAGGGTATTTATAGAGAGCCCCCAGCGCGGGGCCAACGGTTACCTGCAGTGGGCTGGATCACCTAGGCCCACTCCAAGTAACTGCTAGGGCTTACGTGTAGTAGTGAAGACCAGCACGTGGTCTTCGCCCTAGAGTAACTGCTCCTAGATTTCCGGAAGTAGGGCAGACCGAATCCTTCGGATGTGGGAGGTTACATGGAACATGTCCATGTGGTGTGGACCGTTGGGTACTCCTCGCGGGGAGGAACCTTCTGTGTCGAGGAGGGATGAAGCCCGTAGAATGGACATGGCCTCGCAGGAGAGGAGCCTTCTGTGTCGAGGAGAGATGAAGCCCCGTAGAATAGACATGGCCTCGCGGGGAGGTATCATGTCCGTCGAGGAGTGATGAGTTGCCTCCTCGCGGGGAGAAGCTAATATGTCGGGGAGGTACATATCAGCGGGACGTGATGTCCTCCTCTCCTATTGTGCCCAATAGTGTCCGACACTGCCGAAGTGCCCGGCGAAACTGTGGCTTGCACGTGGCAGTCACGTGTCTTGCAGAAGGGCCTTATTGGGCCTCCCCATGCTGTATGGGTTGGGCCTGCTCGACTGTTGGGCAGCCTCGGCCCAGTCCAGAACAGGAGCCCCCCAAGTCGTTACTCTGAGATGTCAGAGTAATGACTTAAGGGCCATTGGCATGTCGGGGATGCGCCAGGAGAGGAACCGAGGAGGCCATTCACGTGCTCGAAGTTCCTATGTCGGGCATCGGACAGTCGCGTCTGGTCGTAACGTCGGGGAGATGAGGGGTTTCAGATTTGAAACGTTGGGGAAAATCGAAAGGACACGCGTGGGAGGATGAACGGCTGCATGTGTGCCATGTGTCGTCTGTCATCATTACCTAGGGCGGCTAGCTAATGTAGCGCACTCAAGTGCCCTATGCCTCTCGAGTTCCGCGAAACCCACTATAAAACTCCTCCCCTCATTCACTTTCCCACTTTTCCGCTTCTCTCTCAAAGATCTCTCTCCTTCTCTCTCTAGCTTTCACAGCAGCCGTTCGCCGCCGTCAACTGCCGGAACTCCGTACCGGAACCCTAAATCGCCGCCTATAAGGTATTTGTTCAAAAACTGACATTTTTCTTGCGTTTTTTCTTGACTTTAACTAGCGTATAGCACTTCCTTGGTGAACTGATGAAGTTTCCATGAGAAATGAAAGGGTTCCTGGCGAATACGGCGGGAATCTTTTGTTGTTGAGAGAGGAAGTGCTAAGAACTTCTCTCGTTTTTGTTGAATGCCTCGGGGACAAGGGATGAATATCCCGGGGACACGATGAATGTCCCGGGATCCCCTAATGGTTACTCTTTTCGTTAGCGTTATGGGGAAAAGGGGAAGACTTTTCTGGGAAGGTGATGAGTTCCCCAGGGATCATGTTATTCCTCGGCCGGCTATGTCGGGGAAACGAGAAAGCATTGCCCCTTCCTCGCCCGTTCACTTGAACAACGGTGGAGGGGTGAATTTGATATGACCCACCGAATTCACCGTTTCCTTCTGCTTTTCAGGTAAATGGACGGTTTGGTTGCGAAGGTGGCCATAGGATCCTTTGAAGAAGACGACCACCCCGAATCTCCTATGGCTCATATGGCTTTCGCACAAGAGCGTCCGCTCGAGGAGTGGGTCTGCGACGAAGCCCTAGAGATGTCGTCCATCTTCGTCTACAGGGACGTGGAAGATGCGTTATGTACCGTCGAGCATAGGCTAATTGGGTCTGATAAATCATGGAAAGTGTTCCGCCCCGAAGAGCATCACCGAATATGCTCGCCTTACCTAGGAATGCGTATCCCGTTATACGAGTTCATGTTCGACGAAGCGGGGTGGAGGCTGCCCTTCACGGATTTCCAAGAGGGGGTATTCGCCTGGTTAAAGCTGGTACCCTCGCAAATTCACCCGAACTCGCTGGCCTTTATCCGGGCTTTCGAGCTTGTTTGTAAACACCTAAAAATAGGGGCGACAGTGTCCCTCTTCTTTCGAATATTCCATCTTCAAAGGTCGACGGTCGGTGGGCGACACGGCTGGGTGTCCTTTAAGCAAAACAAAGCTTTGTTCCACACGTATTTGGATTCCGTCCGAGATTTCAAGTACCGTTATTATTTTGTGAAGCCGGTCACCCTTGGGGCTGTCAACTCGCTGTACCGGAGAGTTACCCGTGAAGTAGACGGTCGCACCGAGGAGGTTCTGGAGCCGAAGTTCCCCCTGTACTGGACGGAGGAACACTTCAAAAAGGGGGTGGATAAATACAAAGTGAAACACAATAAGTTGGACGCCGACGACCGGGAAGCTTATGATAAGATCGTCGCATTCGTGGAAAGCTTCAATAAAGCTCAGTACAAAACACCGGATGGCGAGCCTCTAACGGGAGTAGACGGGCAGGTGATAAAGCAACGTCGCTTGATCAATACCCGTGTTCTGCTCGAGACCTTCTCCGATGAAGAAGCCGATGAGCTGTTAGGTTGTGCAAACATCCTCGACCCAAGCCTTCCTCGCGTCGGTATACTTTGCCTTACTAATGTTTTCTTTCTTTTTGCAGGGAAAATGGCCGGAGCTGAGGAGAGGCTCAAGAGGTTGAAGGCAAAAAGGGCTCGGGAAGGACCGGCTCGGGGGGAGCCGTCTCACTCAAAGGATTAAGGCGTTGCTCCTTTCGGGGCCATGCCCGAGGGTGTTTCCTCCGCTGCGATGCCCGAAGGTTCCAGCCAATCCCAGATTGCCTTGACTGCGTCGGGGACTTCAGACAGGCGCACACCTCCTGCTGGGAGCCAGTTCCCGGGTGATCAAGGGACGCCAAAACGGCCATGGGTTTCGCGTGCGGAGTTCGTCGACCTTGCCCACGATGAAAGTCCCCCACCTCCTCCAAGCTTCGAACTCCCACCATGCTATCTCAAGCCCCGTTTCTTCTCTGAAGTCATCTATCCTCGCGTCCCTTCCTCTGAAATCCAAGTTGTGTTGGGGACTGCTGCGGAGGCGAGGAGAAGGACGATCATTGAGGACATGTCTGCCGTTATGCGGCTCTGTTCGACTGCTATTGTTTTGAACGATGAAACCCGCCCCGCTGCTGAACTTTCTCGTCTGCAAGAAAGGCTCGAGATCTTGGAGGCTGAACTGCTTGACCTGCGCAAAGAGTTGAAGGAATGCAGGGACCTGAACAAAGAACATAGCGAGCAGCAGCAGCGGGCGGAGACAAGGCTAAAGGAAGCTGAGGAAACAGAGAAAGTTCATCTTGCTCGGATCACCGAGCTGGAGGCAGAGGAGAAGCGGCTCAAGGAGAGGGTCGCGGAGCTGGAGGAGGCTGTCCGGCCAGCTGAAGGTGAAACCGAAGAGGATATGCTCCTAAGCTCTCGGGCAGCTCTGGTGGCCAAACTCAGGAAAGTCGAGCAGGATCTCCGGCTAGCCGAGGATGATACTCTTGAGGCTGCGGACATAGGGCTCCGAAATGTAGTGGAGCAGCTTCGAATCCTTAATCCCGACCTTGTGACCGACGGGGCTGATGCTAACTGCGAGGTGGTCGACGGCCGGATTGTGCTGCCCGGGCAAGAAGGAAATACCAGCGAAGAAGGTGGGCCAGATGGTGCTGCTGCTGCTGCCGAGACTGCTGTTGAGACTACTGCTGTGTAGGGTATAGTTTGGTTGGCCTGCGTGCCATTTTGTTGTTTTTGCCCGGCTTGTGGGCCAGGGGCTTATTGATGTAATATTCGTACAAAGGGTTTTGCCCGATTTTAATACTTCGCATTGCCTCTTTATTTATTTTGCTTGTGTGTGATACTTTATACATTACTTATTTTTACCTAAGTAGTTGAGATCGCTGGCACCTTGGGAGTTTGCTCGACTCTGATGATCCTCGACTGTGAAGAGAGCTAGTCGAGTGGTCGGGGGTTGTACTCCGACCTTCAACGAGGCTAAGAAGTCGGTCGAGGTCTTAGCTTCGCGCCGTGAACATCCCATCGTGAGCTGGGTGTTCTGCCTATTTGGTACGTCAACGACGGAGCTCGGTTGAGGTCTCTTCGTCGGGCCAAAAAGCCTCACGCAAACACTTCGTGGTTTTTGGCCGTCATGTGTTATATAGAGGTGTCGCGCATGTACCGTTGTGCGCCCCCGTGGTCGCGACGTCATGTTGCCCCGGGAAGTGTCTAACTGTAATATTGTTTGAGCTTCTCAGCATTCCATGGTCGAGCGAGTTGTTCACCGCGGAGGTTTTCGAGGTAATAGGCACCCGTCCCCGTCTTTCCAATGACGCGGTATGGGCCCTCCCAGTTTGCGGCCAGCTTACCTTCGCGTGAATCTTTCTGATTTCTCCGTAGGACAAGACTGCCTACTTGGAAGTCTCGTTTAATAACTTTGTCATTATAACGCAAAGTTATTTTTTGTTTTAAAGAGGCTTCTTGGAGGGAAGCGCCGGTCCTTATCTCTTCGACAAGGTCGAGCTCCTCTCGCAGGGCTTCGTTGTTGTTTCTTCGTCGAGGGGAGCTTCTGTCCTCCTCGAGGGTTCCCTGATCTCCATGGGAATAACTGCCTCGGTTCCGTACGTTAGACGAAAAGGGGTCTCCCCGGTCGTGGAGTGTGGGGTTGTTCGATATGCCCAGAGGATGCTGTGCAACTCCTCGACCCACCGTTGTTTGGCCTCACTGAGTCGTCGCTTCAGTCCCCGGAGTATCACTCTGTTCGCTGCCTCGGCCTGCCCATTGGTTTGAGGGTGTTCGACCGAGCTGAAGTGCTGTTTCGTGCCCAGTTTGGCGACGAAGTCTTGGAAGTTCCTGTCGGTGAACTGTGTCCCGTTGTCGGTGACAATGGCCTGGGGTACACCGAATCGGGCGAGGATGTTTCTCTTGTAGAAACGGAGTATGTTGAAGGCAGTGATTTTGGCCAGCGCCTCTGCATCAATCCACTTCATGAAGTAATCTACCCCGACGATGAGGTACTTGTTTTGGTACGACCCTATGACGAAAGGTCCGAGGATATCCATTCCCCACCATGCAAACGGCCACGGGGATGACAATGACTTGAGCTCGTTTGGTGGAGCGAGGTGCATGTCCCCGTGTCTTTGACAGCGGTCGCATTTCTTGACGTGTTCCTTTGCATCATGTTGCATAGTGGTCCAATAATACCCCGCTCGGAGTGCTTTTCGGGCTAAGGACCTTCCGCCGAGGTGCTGGGCGTTGATACCCTCGTGGATTTCTTGGAGGATCCCCAAAACTTTGCTTTCTTCGACACACCGGAGTAAGGGAATGGAGAATCCTCGACGGTAAAGCTTACCTTCGACGACGGTGTACGCACAGGCCCGCCTCTTGACTATCTCGGCTTCTTTAGGATCGTCGGGCAGTTTGCCTGTCATCAAGTACTCGTAAACTGGGGTCATCCAACAGTTTGCGTCCCCGATGGCGTTGACCTCTGTGGTCGGTGTAGGTTTGTTTATGCTTGGCTGGGAAAGTATCTCCTGGATAACTGATTTGTTCCCTCCTTTCTTCTTAGTGCTCGCGAGCTTGGAGAGCACGTCTGCTCGAGTGTTGTGCTCGCGCGGGATGTGAGCCACCTCCACGGAAACAAATTTCTTCAACTTTTCTTGTACCGAGGTTAGGTACTCAATGAGACTATCGTTCTTGGCCTGAAACTCTCCCCGAACTTATGATGCCACGAGCTGAGAGTATGTAAAGATTTTGACTTCTTTTGCGCCAAGGTCTTCTGCAAGTCGAAGTCCCGCGAGGAATGCCTCGTATTCGGCTTGGTTGTTCGATGTCTTGAAGGACAATTCGAGGGAGACCTCTATCAGGATGCCCTGCTCGTTTTCGAGGATAATGCCCGCTCCGCTACCTTTTGCACTGGAGGCTCCGTCGACGTAAATCGTCCATTTCTGGGAGCCATTGGTCGAGGATTCAGGGACGGTCATTTCCGCTACGAAGTCGGCCAGTACCTGAGCTTTCAAGGCTTTTCTTCCTTCATATCGAAGGTCGAACTCGGATAGCTCGAGAGACCACCAGAGCATTCTCCCCGCCATATCTGGCCGACTAAGGAGCTGTCTGATAGGCTGCTCCATCCTTACCACAATTGTGTGGGCTAGGAAGTAATGACGTAATCTTCTGGCTGCAGATACGAGGGCCAATACGACCTTTTCAATCTGTTGGTATCTGAGCTCGGGACCCTGAAGAACTCTGCTCGTGAAATAAATTAGTTTCTGCCTGTCGGGGGGTCTCCCGTATGAGGACAGCACTCACCGCTTCGCCGGTGATGGCCAGGTACAAGAAAAGTGTTTCCCCGTTATCTGGTCGGGACAAAACCGGGGGTTGTGATAAGACTTGTTTTAGATGGAGGAGGGCTTGTTCGCATTCTTCACTCCATTCAAAAGTTGCCTTTTGTCGGAGAAGTTTGAAAAAAGGGAGTGCGTATTGAGAAGATTTGGCGACAAAACGGGAGAGAGCAGTCAGCATTCCGTTAAGTGACTGGATCGACTTCTTCGAGTTCGGGGTAGGGATTTTGGAGAATGCCCTACATTTGTCAGGGTTCGCCTCGATTCCCCTCTCCGTGAGGTAGAAGCCGAGGAACTTCCCTGCGCGAACACCGAAGGTGCACTTGTCGGGGTTGGACCTCATGCGACATTTCCTCGCCGTGTCGAACACTTTCTTGAGATGAGCAGCATGGTCGACTTCCTCTGCAGATTTGACGATCATGTCGTTCATATAGACCTCGAGCACGTCGCCGATATCTGCCCGGAAGACTTTGTTCATCATCCGTTGGTAGGTGGCGCCAGCATTTTTCAAGCCAAAGGGCATTACGTTATAGTAGTAATTGCCCGACTCGGTCATGAAAGCGGTATGTTGCTTGTCGGCCTCGTCCATGGGGATTTGGTTGTACCCCGAGTAGGCATCCATGAAGGATATTAATTTGAATCCTGCAGAGTTATCGACCAGCTGGTCGATGTTAGGTAAGGGATAAGAGTCTTTCGGGCATGCCCGGTTAAGATCCGTGTAGTCAACGCACATCCTCCATTTTCCATTATTTTTCTTAACGAGTACAACATTTGAGAGCCAAGTTGTGTACTTGGCCTCAGAAATAAAGTTTGCCTCTAGGAGGTCTTTTACAGCTTTTTCAGCAGCCTCCATTTTTTCTGGAGACTGCCTACGCCTACGTTGAGCTACAGCCCTAGCGGCCGGATCTATAGTCAGCTGATGACAAGCTACTTCAAGGTCCAGTCCGGGCATTTCTGCAGCACTCCAGGCGAACAAATATGCATTTTCTCAGAGGCATGCCTTCAGTTGCCTCTTCGCCAGGCCGGGGAGTCCAGAGCCAATCTTCACGCTTCGATCTGGGCTGTCGCCGAGAGGGACCAGCTTGAAATCTCCGTCTGGGACGGGGCGCGTTGGGTAGAGAGGCTGCCTGTTGACTTCAACTGGGAGGTCCTCGCCTGCAGCTTCTTCCTGCTCCCAGGGAAACCTGCTATCGAGGTCGACCGCACTGACCGGCGGGAGTGGAACCTGCACGACGTCTAGAGATGTCCCAGCCTGAGTCTTGGGTTTGACCCCACCGACGACACTCAGACCCTTGATTGCTGCGTCGAAACACCTTCTGGTCGCCTTGATGTTCCCATGGAGAGTGACCACACGTCCACGCTTCGTGTAGTACTTCATCTTCAGGTGGACCGTTGATGGTACAGCCGTCAGTTCCGCCAACGTCGTCCTCCCCATGACGCAGTTGTAGAGGGACGGGCAGTCCACCACCAAGAAACGCGTCTTCACCTGTCGGGAAGTTTCCTCAATCCCGAAGGTGACCATCAACTCCACGAAGCCCCATGGTCTAGTGGTCGCGCCATTGAAGCCTTGTAGGTCTGACCCTACGTACTGGGACAAGTGTCTCTTGGTTAGTTGGAGGGTCTCAAAGAGGTGGACGTACATGATATCCACCGAGCTCCCCTGGTCAACCAAAATTCTGTGGACATCAAAATTAGCCATCTGTGCCCGGATCAGGAGGGGGATGTTGGCATTAGGTGCCCCACCGGGAAGCTCCTCGAGGTAGAAGGTAATCGGAGTTGATCTTCCATTAACCCTCTCGAGGGTAGGGGCTCGAGGAGTTGTCGCCTTCAGTTCGTCGAATTTCTTCTTTATTGACCCTATGGTCAAACGGTCAGGGGCTCCGCCAGATATGACCAGGGCTTGGGGGAAAGATTCCTAGGCACTGCGGGCACTTATTGGCTCTTCTGCTGGGAAGCTTTTCCACATGTTTCGGACAGCTTCAGGATTGTCGAGCTCTTCCGAAAAGCCAAAGTCTTCAGGTCGCGTGATGCTCAGCGCGACTTGTAGCGATCCGTTGTCGGGGGAAGGAGTTGACTCCTCGATATTCTGGGCCTCGTGGCCGCTGGGACGGGGGGGCCTCTTGGTACTTGGCGTACTTCTTCAAGTACCCTTCTTTAATCAGCGTTTCGATCGCGTCCTTAAGTTGGACGCAATCTTCAGTAACGTGTCCGTGACTGCGATGGAACCGGCAGTATTTGGACTTGTCAGCATTTGGTTTGGGAGCCGTCGGTTTCGGGAAGCGGATTCCCCCTTTGACGAACTCCGAATTGGCACAGTCGCTAAAAATGCGCGCGCGGGACGCATTTAGCGGTGTGTAGTCTTTGAAAAGGCCAGATGGTCCCCGTGATTCGCGGGGCTATTTAGTCCGGGCTTCTTTTTTTCTCTCCCCGCCTCGCCTAGGTGGAGGGGAGTCTTTTCTTCTCCTACCTCCACCTCGCCTGGGTGGAGGGGAGTCTTCTTCCTTGTTGCCGCGGGGGCCTTCTCTGCGCCTCGAATCGAGGGCAATTTGTGTGGCTTCAGCTTCCTCGAACTCAATATGTGACTGAGCCCTCTCGAGGAGGACTTCAAAGCTGCGGGGACGGTGTAGTTCGACGGACTCCGCGAACTTGGACCCCAGTCGCAAACTCTTGATGATGAGGTACATTTTGATGTGGTCGGTCACATGGATTTCGACCACTTCTTTGTTGAACCTCTCGATGTAGCTCCGGAGAGGTTCATCCTTTTCTTGAAAGATGGCTTCCAGGGAGGCTATCGTCTTCGGATGTCGACGAGAAGCTATAAAATGTTTTCTGAAGCGTTCCCTCAGGACCCTCCACGGCGTGATTGATTCAGATGCTAGGTTTTTGTACCAGGCCATGGCCCCTTTCCGAAGAGTCGTGGGGAATAATCGACATTTGATAGCGCCGGAGACATTCCTGAAATCGAGCAGAGCTTCAAAACTCTCGACATGGTCATCAGGATCAGACGTCCCGTCATATGTCCCCAAGGATGGGGGCCTCTCCAGGCCTTTAGGAATAGGGGCGTCCATGATGTGCCTGGCCAGAGGGGTCCGGTAATCGTCATCCTCGCTGGCTCCCGGAGACACAGAGGGGGAGTGTTGTCTACGAACATAGTGACACCTCGGGGAGTGGTCCTTTCGGCGACCTCTGGGCTCCTCGGCGTCCGGCTTGCTCCTTTTATTTTTCGAGGAGCGAGCTGGCGCATTTGGTGGCAGGGACCGGTTGCGCTTCTGAGGATGTTCGGGGTGAGTATGCTCTAGGCGTGGCCGGCGACCCCTGTGAACTGGGGATGGGCTGCGAGATGCCTCTGGGGACTGCGAATGTCTCGGAAATGATGGTGGTCGGTGCCTTCGCGGGGAAGTCCGGCCACAACCTTTCTCCAGCGCCTCGATCCGGATGTTCTAGTTGAAGATCATCTGGATGGTCTGATTGACCAAAGCAAACAGGGCAGCAGTGCTCGGGTCTGTGTTTGGCGGTGGGTCCACGGGCTGGAAAATGGGCTGAAGGACTGTTTCATGTCCGTCTTGGTGAGCTGTCTCGTACTCCACCTCCTCGGAAGATGGTGAGGCGGTGAGTCCGTCTCTGACGTTGTTCTCCACGACAGGTTGGGCAGCGTTGTTGTCGCCGCGGTTGCCATTGCTGAGCTGCGCGATAATGTTAGGTGCGGATTTGGCCTAAAATTGGCATATCTTTCTTTGCACGTTTTCATCTCTGTTCTCATGTTTTCATGGTTTTTATCCATGATTGTTGTTGTTCTTCTACACATTGAGAATATACCTTTGGTGCTTGTAATGTGTGTGTTATTGTGCAGGAAATGCACTAAATGATCAAAGTTTGAAGACACAAAGAAATGGTGCAAGCTGCTAAAGTATTGAAGTTACAACAGCAGGATTCGCCTCGCGAGTGCTGGCGAGCTCCTAGCGAAGGTTCGCCTAGCGAACGTTGGCGAGTGTCCCAGCGAAGGGGTGGCAGAAAGTTTCAGTAGGAAAAGTCCCTAAATTCGCTGGGCGAAGGTTTTGGCGAAGGCTCGCTTCGCGAGTGTTTTGTTCGCTTCGCGAATGCACGTGAAATTCTGGGGCGGTTTAACTGTTTGAGGCACCTGATGTGCCTATTTTTAACCATTCGCCTAGCGAATGAATTGGTTCGCCTAGCGAACCTTCAAATTTCTGAATTGTATAAATACAATTTTTACACTTTTTAGGTTATGTTTTTTGATGTTGGGCTGATGTTGTTGTAATTTTGGGATCAGAACTTGATATCTCTTTCATTTCCAAGGGAGAAAAGGTAGGATCTTTGATTTCTTGTTGGAGAGGGATGTAATCTTTTGATACCTATTGTATTTCCTCTAATGTATGTATGTGATTTGAATTCTGATTTTCTATTGTTGTTGTCTTTGGTTGATTATTTGTGGTCTTGACAAAACCTTTACAAATCTTTGATCTTAGATTTTCATCTATCAATGAACAAGCTTTTGACATGGTTTTGTGAGTTGATATTCATTTTATCTTTTGTTGTATGGTGTTGATTAAGTAGCATGGGTAGCATGAGTAGGATCGATACGGTATCGCGAGGATGCGTGATAATAGTGATGAGGAAGGATATTCGCATTCATTGGACAAATTAGTTGAATACATGTAAAAAGGGTTAAGCGTGTGTACGTATTTTGATCTTGCTTAAATACGAAGAAATCATTTATTTGGTATGGATGTTATAGTAATATCTGTTAGGACTGAACTCTAGAGATAGATTTAGGATTAACACTTGCGTGAGTATCTGCTCTTAAAGCTCTGTGTTGGTTTTGTTGCGTGAGACATCACTGATGAGACAATACAGTTGGCCTCTCGACGTTGCGTTAGACATAACCTCTGTTGTGAGTGATACGCGAGGATATTTGGCGAATGATTGATTTGTGTTTGCTTGATTAGAAGAATGCATGTGTTATCAATTGATGAGATCCAATTCCAACAAGGCCCCATTTATAATTCTGTCTTTACTTTATATTTTCCGTCTTTATATTTTCCGCATTTGCTTTTGGTTCGTCTTTAAACCAGAACTTTTGATCCATGAGTTTAGAAATGTAGAAACCGTTGAATGGCATTCTTTCCCTCGCACTGATCCCTGTGGAGACGACAAAACTGGGTTACTTATATATTTTTGCTTGCTGCTATTCTAGCTTCAACAAATTGGCGCCGTTGCCGGGGATTGGTGTTTAGATATTGAATCGCATCGCATAGTTTCTATATTTTTAAGCTTTGTACATTTGTTTATATTATATGCATTTGTGTTCCTTTAATGTTTTCTCTAGTGTGTTCAAGAATTTTGAGAACTCCTTCTAGATTGGTTGCTTTGTAAAAAAGAATTCAATGAAGCTTCGACCGAGTCTGGATGTTGTTGAGCTTTGAAAGTATGCCTGGTAAATTGTATTGCTTTATAGAATGCTAGAATGATTTAATAATTTTGTGCTTTGTGCAAATGTGTATCTTTGTTTCATTTTGCAACTTGTTGGAATGCTTGTTTCACTTAGGTCCAAAAGCCACAAATTGTGAGGAAACCTCCATTGTTTACTATATGCAAAGATGACTGATAACTTTGTTAATTCATTTGATTCATGCTTTATCTTTTGATCATTGTGATTTTCTGGAAGCATTAGAAATGATCAGGGCATTTGTTTATATTGAGCACAACCATATCCAAAAGTATCTTACCCGTGAGTAGTGAGAATTTGTTAGCCCCTTTGAGCCTAAAACAATTTAAATCTCATTTTAGTGATGAACTTGGTTTACGTACATAATTTGCTAGTTTGGTTCATCATTGAATTTTGTGAGGTTTGAAGTATTTCTTCTTTAACCTTTGAAAATTGTATACTTTGATTTCCTTGCGGTAAAGGCAAGGAGCATTCGCATGAGGGTTGGTAGAATTCAAGTTGGGGAGAATGAAATAGAAGATGGTAGGTTACTTGAATCTTTTGAAAAAGTTCAAACAAGAATGAAAAGAAAAGAAAAAGTGTAAATATGAATGTGAAAAACACAAGAAAAAGAATGCTTGTTTGATGAAAAAAAAAAATAGAAAGTGAAATAATTGTGCCTAAGGAAGTTTGAGAAGGTTTGTGGTAAAGGAATGAGAATGGTGAATGAAGTTGCGAATGTGTAAATATCATTTATCGGCAATTTCGATTCAAAGACCTTGAGAAATGTCCCTTTGTTGTTAACCCGACCAAGCTATAACCTTTAAAGCCCTTAGTGATCTTTTTGCTTCCATATTTTCATGTTGATTGTTAGATGTTGTATGAATTGGATTGCTATTTGCATTGTTTGTCGGGTGAGTGAAATTTCCCCGCTGTTGCAAACGCGTCAATTTCTTCATTCTTATTTTGAAGAGGAGTGTTAGAGTGATTCAAGTATGAAAATTTAGTTGTCATTTGAACCATTCCATGATATTTGTTTAAGTACTTCATTCTTTATCATTGTTCGATTCTATTGAGTGGTAAACGTTGCTTGTGCGCATTTTCATGTTTGGTTTATCTGGATTTTGGTTGATTCTTAAGCTTGAGCAAATCCGCTTGTTTTTAATGAGGGGCATACTTTGCTTGAGGACAAGCAAGAGTTTAGTTGGGGAGAGTTGTTAGGTGCGGATTTGGCCTAAAATTGGCATATCTTTCTTTGCACTTTTTCATCTCTGTTCTCATGTTTTCATGGTTTTTATCCATGATTGTTGTTGTTCTTCTACACATTGAGAATATACCTTTGGTGCTTGTAATGTGTGTGTTATTGTGCAGGAAATGCACTAAATGATCAAAGTTTGAAGACACAAAGAAATGGTGCAAGCTGCTAAAGTATTGAAGTTGCAACAGCAGGATTCGCCTCGCGAGTGCTGGCGAGCTCCTAGCGAAGGTTCGCCTAGCGAACGTTGGCGAGTGTCCCAGCGAAGGGGTGGCAGAAAGTTTCAGTAGGAAAGGTCCCTAAATTCGCTGGGCGAAGGTTTTGGCGAAGGCTCGCTTCGCGAGTGTTTTGTTCGCTTCGCGAATGCACGTGAAATTCTGGGGCGGTTTAACTGTTTGAGGCACCTGATGTGCCTATTTTTAACCATTCGCCTAGCGAATGAATTGGTTCGCCTAGCGAACCTTCAAATTTCTGAATTGTATAAATACAATTTTTACACTTTTTAGGTTATGTTTTTTGATGTTGGGCTGATGTTGTTGTAATTTTGGGATCAGAACTTGATATCTCTTTCATTTCCAAGGGAGAAAAGGTAGGATCTTTGATTTCTTGTTGGAGAGGGATGTAATCTTTTGATACCTATTGTATTTCCTCTAATGTATGTATGTGATTTGAATTCTGATTTTCTATTGTTGTTGTCTTTGGTTGATTATTTGTGGTCTTGACAAAACCTTTACAAATCTTTGATCTTAGATTTTCATCTATCAATGAACAAGCTTTTGACATGGTTTTGTGAGTTGATATTCATTTTATCTTTTGTTGTATGGTGTTGATTAAGTAGCATGGGTAGCATGAGTAGGATCGATACGGTATCGCGAGGATGCGTGATAATAGTGATGAGGAAGGATATTCGCATTCATTGGACAAATTAGTTGAATACATGTAAAAAGGGTTAAGCGTGTGTACGTATTTTGATCTTGCTTAAATACGAAGAAATCATTTATTTGGTATGGATGTTATAGTAATATCTGTTAGGACTGAACTCTAGAGATAGATTTAGGATTAACACTTGCGTGAGTATCTGCTCTTAAAGCTCTGTGTTGGTTTTGTTGCGTGAGACATCACTGATGAGACAATACAGTTGGCCTCTCGACGTTGCGTTAGACATAACCTCTGTTGTGAGTGATACGCGAGGATATTTGGCGAATGATTGATTTGTGTTTGCTTGATTAGAAGAATGCATGTGTTATCAATTGATGAGATCCAATTCCAACAAGGCCCCATTTATAATTCTGTCTTTACTTTATATTTTCCGTCTTTATATTTTCCGCATTTGCTTTTGGTTCGTCTTTAAACCAGAACTTTTGATCCATGAGTTTAGAAATGTAGAAACCGTTGAATGGCATTCTTTCCCTCGCACTGATCCCTGTGGAGACGACAAAACTGGGTTACTTATATATTTTTGCTTGCTGCTATTCTAGCTTCAACAAATTGGCGCCGTTGCCGGGGATTGGTGTTTAGATATTGAATCGCATCGCATAGTTTCTATATTTTTAAGCTTTGTACATTTGTTTATATTATATGCATTTGTGTTCCTTTAATGTTTTCTCTAGTGTGTTCAAGAATTTTGAGAACTCCTTCTAGATTGGTTGCTTTGTAAAAAAGAATTCAATGAAGCTTCGACCGAGTCTGGATGTTGTTGAGCTTTGAAAGTATGCCTGGTAAATTGTATTGCTTTATAGAATGCTAGAATGATTTAATAATTTTGTGCTTTGTGCAAATGTGTATCTTTGTTTCATTTTGCAACTTGTTGGAATGCTTGTTTCACTTAGGTCCAAAAGCCACAAATTGTGAGGAAACCTCCATTGTTTACTATATGCAAAGATGACTGATAACTTTGTTAATTCATTTGATTCATGCTTTATCTTTTGATCATTGTGATTTTCTGGAAGCATTAGAAATGATCAGGGCATTTGTTTATATTGAGCACAACCATATCCAAAAGTATCTTACCCGTGAGTAGTGAGAATTTGTTAGCCCCTTTGAGCCTAAAACAATTTAAATCTCATTTTAGTGATGAACTTGGTTTACGTACATAATTTGCTAGTTTGGTTCATCATTGAATTTTGTGAGGTTTGAAGTATTTCTTCTTTAACCTTTGAAAATTGTATACTTTGATTTCCTTGCGGTAAAGGCAAGGAGCATTCGCATGAGGGTTGGTAGAATTCAAGTTGGGGAGAATGAAATAGAAGATGGTAGGTTACTTGAATCTTTTGAAAAAGTTCAAACAAGAATGAAAAGAAAAGAAAAAGTGTAAATATGAATGTGAAAAACACAAGAAAAAGAATGCTTGTTTGATGAAAAAAAAAAAATAGAAAGTGAAATAATTGTGCCTAAGGAAGTTTGAGAAGGTTTGTGGTAAAGGAATGAGAATGGTGAATGAAGTTGCGAATGTGTAAATATCATTTATCGGCAATTTCGATTCAAAGACCTTGAGAAATGTCCCTTTGTTGTTAACCCGACCAAGCTATAACCTTTAAAGCCCTTAGTGATCTTTTTGCTTCCATATTTTCATGTTGATTGTTAGATGTTGTATGAATTGGATTGCTATTTGCATTGTTTGTCGGGTGAGTGAAATTTCCCCGCTGTTGCAAACGCGTCAATTTCTTCATTCTTATTTTGAAGAGGAGTGTTAGAGTGATTCAAGTATGAAAATTTAGTTGTCATTTGAACCATTCCATGGTATTTGTTTAAGTACTTCATTCTTTATCATTGTTCGATTCTATTGAGTGGTAAACGTTGCTTGTGCGCATTTTCATGTTTGGTTTATCTGGATTTTGGTTGATTCTTAAGCTTGAGCAAATCCGCTTGTTTTTAATGAGGGGCATACTTTGCTTGAGGACAAGCAAGAGTTTAGTTGGGGAGAGTTGTTAGGTGCGGATTTGGCCTAAAATTGGCATATCTTTCTTTGCACTTTTTCATCTCTGTTCTCATGTTTTCATGGTTTTTATCCATGATTGTTGTTGTTCTTCTACACATTGAGAATATACCTTTGGTGCTTGTAATGTGTGTGTTATTGTGCAGGAAATGCACTAAATGATCAAAGTTTGAAGACACAAAGAAATGGTGCAAGCTGCTAAAGTATTGAAGTTGCAACAGCAGGATTCGCCTCGCGAGTGCTGGCGAGCTCCTAGCGAAGGTTCGCCTAGCGAACGTTGGCGAGTGTCCCAGCGAAGGGGTGGCAGAAAGTTTCAGTAGGAAAGGTCCCTAAATTCGCTGGGCGAAGGTTTTGGCGAAGGCTCGCTTCGCGAGTGTTTTGTTCGCTTCGCGAATGCACGTGAAATTCTGGGGCGGTTTAACTGTTTGAGGCACCTGATGTGCCTATTTTTAACCATTCGCCTAGCGAATGAATTGGTTCGCCTAGCGAACCTTCAAATTTCTGAATTGTATAAATACAATTTTTACACTTTTTAGGTTATGTTTTTTGATGTTGGGCTGATGTTGTTGTAATTTTGGGATCAGAACTTGATATCTCTTTCATTTCCAAGGGAGAAAAGGTAGGATCTTTGATTTCTTGTTGGAGAGGGATGTAATCTTTTGATACCTATTGTATTTCCTCTAATGTATGTATGTGATTTGAATTCTGATTTTCTATTGTTGTTGTCTTTGGTTGATTATTTGTGGTCTTGACAAAACCTTTACAAATCTTTGATCTTAGATTTTCATCTATCAATGAACAAGCTTTTGACATGGTTTTGTGAGTTGATATTCATTTTATCTTTTGTTGTATGGTGTTGATTAAGTAGCATGGGTAGCATGAGTAGGATCGATACGGTATCGCGAGGATGCGTGATAATAGTGATGAGGAAGGATATTCGCATTCATTGGACAAATTAGTTGAATACATGTAAAAAGGGTTAAGCGTGTGTACGTATTTTGATCTTGCTTAAATACGAAGAAATCATTTATTTGGTATGGATGTTATAGTAATATCTGTTAGGACTGAACTCTAGAGATAGATTTAGGATTAACACTTGCGTGAGTATCTGCTCTTAAAGCTCTGTGTTGGTTTTGTTGCGTGAGACATCACTGATGAGACAATACAGTTGGCCTCTCGACGTTGCGTTAGACATAACCTCTGTTGTGAGTGATACGCGAGGATATTTGGCGAATGATTGATTTGTGTTTGCTTGATTAGAAGAATGCATGTGTTATCAATTGATGAGATCCAATTCCAACAAGGCCCCATTTATAATTCTGTCTTTACTTTATATTTTCCGTCTTTATATTTTCTGCATTTGCTTTTGGTTCGTCTTTAAACCAGAACTTTTGATCCATGAGTTTAGAAATGTAGAAACCGTTGAATGGCATTCTTTCCCTCGCACTGATCCCTGTGGAGACGACAAAACTGGGTTACTTATATATTTTTGCTTGCTGCTATTCTAGCTTCAACAAATTGGCGCCGTTGCCGGGGATTGGTGTTTAGATATTGAATCGCATCGCATAGTTTCTATATTTTTAAGCTTTGTACATTTGTTTATATTATATGCATTTGTGTTCCTTTAATGTTTTCTCTAGTGTGTTCAAGAATTTTGAGAACTCCTTCTAGATTGGTTGCTTTGTAAAAAAGAATTCAATGAAGCTTCGACCGAGTCTGGATGTTGTTGAGCTTTGAAAGTATGCCTGGTAAATTGTATTGCTTTATAGAATGCTAGAATGATTTAATAATTTTGTGCTTTGTGCAAATGTGTATCTTTGTTTCATTTTGCAACTTGTTGGAATGCTTGTTTCACTTAGGTCCAAAAGCCACAAATTGTGAGGAAACCTCCATTGTTTACTATATGCAAAGATGACTGATAACTTTGTTAATTCATTTGATTCATGCTTTATCTTTTGATCATTGTGATTTTCTGGAAGCATTAGAAATGATCAGGGCATTTGTTTATATTGAGCACAACCATATCCAAAAGTATCTTACCCGTGAGTAGTGAGAATTTGTTAGCCCCTTTGAGCCTAAAACAATTTAAATCTCATTTTAGTGATGAACTTGGTTTACGTACATAATTTGCTAGTTTGGTTCATCATTGAATTTTGTGAGGTTTGAAGTATTTCTTCTTTAACCTTTGAAAATTGTATACTTTGATTTCCTTGCGGTAAAGGCAAGGAGCATTCGCATGAGGGTTGGTAGAATTCAAGTTGGGGAGAATGAAATAGAAGATGGTAGGTTACTTGAATCTTTTGAAAAAGTTCAAACAAGAATGAAAAGAAAAGAAAAAGTGTAAATATGAATGTGAAAAACACAAGAAAAAGAATGCTTGTTTGATGAAAAAAAAAAAATAGAAAGTGAAATAATTGTGCCTAAGGAAGTTTGAGAAGGTTTGTGGTAAAGGAATGAGAATGGTGAATGAAGTTGCGAATGTGTAAATATCATTTATCGGCAATTTCGATTCAAAGACCTTGAGAAATGTCCCTTTGTTGTTAACCCGACCAAGCTATAACCTTTAAAGCCCTTAGTGATCTTTTTGCTTCCATATTTTCATGTTGATTGTTAGATGTTGTATGAATTGGATTGCTATTTGCATTGTTTGTCGGGTGAGTGAAATTTCCCCGCTGTTGCAAACGCGTCAATTTCTTCATTCTTATTTTGAAGAGGAGTGTTAGAGTGATTCAAGTATGAAAATTTAGTTGTCATTTGAACCATTCCATGATATTTGTTTAAGTACTTCATTCTTTATCATTGTTCGATTCTATTGAGTGGTAAACGTTGCTTGTGCGCATTTTCATGTTTGGTTTATCTGGATTTTGGTTGATTCTTAAGCTTGAGCAAATCCGCTTGTTTTTAATGAGGGGCATACTTTGCTTGAGGACAAGCAAGAGTTTAGTTGGGGAGAGTTGTTAGGTGCGGATTTGGCCTAAAATTGGCATATCTTTCTTTGCACTTTTTCATCTCTGTTCTCATGTTTTCATGGTTTTTATCCATGATTGTTGTTGTTCTTCTACACATTGAGAATATACCTTTGGTGCTTGTAATGTGTGTGTTATTGTGCAGGAAATGCACTAAATGATCAAAGTTTGAAGACACAAAGAAATGGTGCAAGCTGCTAAAGTATTGAAGTTGCAACAGCAGGATTCGCCTCGCGAGTGCTGGCGAGCTCCTAGCGAAGGTTCGCCTAGCGAACGTTGGCGAGTGTCCCAGCGAAGGGGTGGCAGAAAGTTTCAGTAGGAAAGGTCCCTAAATTCGCTGGGCGAAGGTTTTGGCGAAGGCTCGCTTCGCGAGTGTTTTGTTCGCTTCGCGAATGCACGTGAAATTCTGGGGCGGTTTAACTGTTTGAGGCACCTGATGTGCCTATTTTTAACCATTCGCCTAGCGAATGAATTGGTTCGCCTAGCGAACCTTCAAATTTTTGAATTGTATAAATACAATTTTTACACTTTTTAGGTTATGTTTTTTGATGTTGGGCTGATGTTGTTGTAATTTTGGGATCAGAACTTGATATCTCTTTCATTTCCAAGGGAGAAAAGGTAGGATCTTTGATTTCTTGTTGGAGAGGGATGTAATCTTTTGATACCTATTGTATTTCCTCTAATGTATGTATGTGATTTGAATTCTGATTTTCTATTGTTGTTGTCTTTGGTTGATTATTTGTGGTCTTGACAAAACCTTTACAAATCTTTGATCTTAGATTTTCATCTATCAATGAACAAGCTTTTGACATGGTTTTGTGAGTTGATATTCATTTTATCTTTTGTTGTATGGTGTTGATTAAGTAGCATGGGTAGCATGAGTAGGATCGATACGGTATCGTGAGGATGCGTGATAATAGTGATGAGGAAGGATATTCGCATTCATTGGACAAATTAGTTGAATACATGTAAAAAGGGTTAAGCGTGTGTACGTATTTTGATCTTGCTTAAATACGAAGAAATCATTTATTTGGTATGGATGTTATAGTAATATCTGTTAGGACTGAACTCTAGAGATAGATTTAGGATTAACACTTGCGTGAGTATCTGCTCTTAAAGCTCTGTGTTGGTTTTGTTGCGTGAGACATCACTGATGAGACAATACAGTTGGCCTCTCGACGTTGCGTTAGACATAACCTCTGTTGTGAGTGATACGCGAGGATATTTGGCGAATGATTGATTTGTGTTTGCTTGATTAGAAGAATGCATGTGTTATCAATTGATGAGATCCAATTCCAACAAGGCCCCATTTATAATTCTGTCTTTACTTTATATTTTTCGTCTTTATATTTTCCGCATTTGCTTTTGGTTCGTCTTTAAACCAGAACTTTTGATCCATGAGTTTAGAAATGTAGAAACCGTTGAATGGCATTCTTTCCCTCGCACTGATCCCTGTGGAGACGACAAAACTGGGTTACTTATATATTTTTGCTTGCTGCTATTCTAGCTTCAACAGATAACATTGTCTAGAGCTTGATTCGCCGACGGGTTGGCCATGATGGTTGTTGACTGGATAAAGCTTTGGTTTATCGAGCAGAAAAATGGGGAAGCTTATGATATTCCCCCAGACGGCGCCTGTAACGCCCCGATTCCAATTATTCCCATTTTGTTGAGTCTTTTATTTAAATTGAGTGATAAATTATTTTATTTGTGGAAATGGGTATGTTAATATGCTATGTTGATGTGTTATGATATTTGATCGTTTTGAGAGTTTTCGGGGAAATTAGAATGGAGGATATTTTAGACATTTCTCAATTATTAGTAAGTTAGAAATTTAGTAAAAATTGTTGGAAAAATGATTAAGTGTAGAATTTTGTGAGAAAATGAATTAATTGTATTTGAGTGGAAAATAGAAAAGAAAGAAAAAGAGAATAGAAATAGAAATAGAAAGGAAAAGAAAAGAAATAGAAAAAAAAAGAAAGATAGAGAGAAAAAGGAGAGAAAGAAAGAGGAGGAAGAGAAAAGAGAAGAAATTGGGGAAGAACTAGACAAAAGAGCTATCATGACAAAAGAAGAAAAGATCTTGAGTTTCATGAAGGCGGCCATGTGTTTTTGAGAGTTACGCCGGTTACGGGTGTGGGTCGTGCTTTGAAGTCGAAGAAGCTGACTTCTCGTTTTATTGGTCCGTATCAGATTTCTGCACGAGTTAGTATTGTGGCTTACCATGTGGCGTTGCCTCCGAATCTTTCGAATTTGCATGATGTATTCCATGTTTCGCAACTTCGGAAGTATGTTCCGGATCCGTCACATGTTATTCCTATGGACGAGGTTGAAGTGAGAGATAACCTTACGGTTGAAACTTTACCGGTTAGGATTTTGGACCGTGAAGTTAAGAAGCTAAGAGGCAAGGATATTGCACTTGTGAAAGTAGCGTGGAGAGGCGCTGCGGAAAGCGATATGACTTGGGAGCTAGAGAGTAGGATGCGAGAGTCGTATCCGGAGTTGTTTAAATCAGGTAATATTTTCGAGGACGAAAATTTCTAAAGTGGGGGAGAGTTGTAACGTCTCGATTCCAATTATTCCCATTTTGTTGAGTCTTTTATTTAAATTGAGTGATAAATTATTTTATTTGTGGAAATTGATATGTTAATATGCTATGTTGATGTGTTATGATATTTGACCGTTTTGAGAGTTTTCGGGGAAATTAGAATGGAGGATATTTTAGACATTTCTCAATTATTAGTAAGTTAGAAATTTAGTAAAAATTGTTGGAAAAATGATTAAGTGTAGAATTTTGTGAGAAAATGAATTAATTGTATTTGAGTGGAAAATAGAAAAGAAAGAAAAAGAGAATAGAAATAGAAATAGAAAGGAAAAGAAAAGAAATAGAAAAAAAAAGAAAGATAGAGAGAAAAAGGAGAGAAAGAAAGAGGAGGAAGAGAAAAGAGAAGAAATTGGGGAAGAACTAGGAAATCATCAAGAGTGATCATATAGCAAGCTTGTAATCCGGGTAAGGGTGTGAAATCTTGTTATCTTAGCAATGTGTATGATTATGTATGATTGTATTGTTGTTTTGTTGATTTTTATGAGTTTTGGTATAAACCCATTTGTGTAGAAAATGGTAGGAATCGATTAAATCGGGTTTAAAATGATATTTTTGATCCCTTGTTGTTGATACATGAATGATACATGTTGTTGGATATCAAATTGGTATTTTTCTGGATTTAGGTGATGAATTTGGGCGTGGTTTGGGGAAAAAACGCAGAACCGAATTCTGCAGGAAAATTCTGCATTTCGCCTGGCCATACGCGTATTGGGGCAGGCCATACGCGTATTGACTTGGGCAATACGCGTATGGATGGCGTATTTCAGGGCCAATACGCGTATGGAATGCATGTTTTCCCGGCCCTCTGGTGATACGCGTATGGGCATTGGGCGTACGCGTATGGTTTTTGAAAATGTGAAAGTGTGAAGGAAATGGGTTCTGCCCATACGCGTATGGACATGGGTGATACGCGTATGGACAGGAGGAATGTAAAAATGGGATTTTTCAAAATGTCGTTTTCGTTTTCGTCCGTAACTTTTGTTCCGATTATCCGATTCTTACATTCCTGGTATCGTCGGAAAGCTATTGAGCTGTACTATATGATTATGATGATTTGGAAATTGTTAGCCGATTAAATAAGTCAGAAAAGTCGGGGATAGTGTTATTTAGCGACTTTTACCGTTTTTGAATGTGTGTTTGGATGTGAATCATACAATAGTGCATTGATGTGAATGTATATAGATTGTATGTGATTGTATGAGAAGAATGTATGCATTTCAAGAATGTCTTGAGTCATTTTACATGTGAAGCATAATGAAGTACATTCTTGTGTTGAGCGATTCTAATGAGAATCTGTTGTAACGTCGTGTGCCTAGGTGAGGTGTGAGCGATGATTACAAACGATTGTGTGCCTAGGTGAGGTGTGAGCAATCGGATCGTGTGCCCGCGTGTGGGGTTTGAGCGATCGGGTCATGTGCCCGTGTGGGGTGTGAGCGATCCATAAACATTGTGTGCCCATGTGGGGTGTGAGCAATGGGTGAACATCGTAGGCCCGACGGGGAGTTACAGTGATGTAACGAGCGATGGTTCCAGCAGAGTTCCTGAGTGAACTTGAGATGATTGAGTCGGTACCGCATTGCATTTGCATAGAGTCGTGAGTCGGTCTCGATGATTTGCATTTATCATCTTTATAATGGTGCATCAATGAATGAACATATATGTGTATGTTTATGTGGAATGATAAGAATTGTGAAAGTATACATGATGGATATGCTTGGTTGTGAATATATATATATATATATATATATATATATATATATATATATATATATATATATACATTGTGATGTATATGAGTGAGTTGTGATGAATTGTGGTGAGAATGTGGGATATGTGTATTTTTATGAAAATATAATTTTATGCATTGTTATTATGATAATATTTCTCACCCTTCTGCTGTTTTATAATGCTCTATGAGGCATTGCAGAGTAGGTATGCTGGTGGTCTTTTTGTGGAGCGTGTCTTCATTCTTTTGGTCGGTCGGCTCTGATATGTAGCACCGGGTAGCTAGGATGCCTATGATTCTTTTGTGATACATTTGTGCATGTATCTTGTTGGTGTATGTTTATGTAAACATGAATGATATTGGCGGATAATACTTGATGATGTATATATGTTTGTTGTTATTAAATGTTTAGATTTTCCGCTTTTATTCTAAATGTTGAGATGTGGGTGTAAGGACTAAGTTCCTCTGTTGCAAAGTTACCCCACCGTTGCATATCAACTGTTGAGCAGGTGTTGTATGTTTTAATTTAAAGTATAATGTGACATATCTCTTTTATACCATGTTTATAATTATACTCTGACGAAATTTTTAATATATGCCTAAATGATTATGTGATTATTTGGGGGTATAGAAGGGGGGTGTTACAGCGCCACTGATCGTACCTGGATCAGACAGTTGATGGTGGCCAACGGCGTCTGGAACGGCAGGTCCGGTGATGGTGAGAGACGGCGGGGGGGGGGGGGGGGGGGGGGTGTATCTGCAAGGTACTCCGACGCTCAAGTGAGAGAGTGCACAGAGTGACAGTAAATACAGAAAGAGTAGAGTGGTAAGAAGAATGTGTCTAACCTGACCCTCTCAAGTGAGAGGGTATTTATAGAGAGTCCCCAGCGCGGGGCGAACGGTTACCTGCAGTGGGCTGGATCACCTAGGCCCACTCCAAGTAACTGCTAGGGCTTACGTGTAGTAGTGAAGACCAGCACGTGGTCTTCGTCCTAGAGTAACTGCTCCTAGATTTTCGGAAGTAGGGCAGACCGAATCCTTCGGACGTGGGAGGTAACATGGAACGTGTCCACGTGGTGTGGACCGTTGGGTACTCTTCGCGGGGAGGAGCCTTCTGTGTCGAGGATGGTTGAAGCCCGTAGAATGAACATGGCCTCGCGGGGGAGGAGCCTTCTGTGTCGAGGAGAGATGAAGCCCCGTAGAATGGACATGGCCTCGCGGGGAGGAATCATGTCCGTCGAGGAGTGACGCTTAGCCTCCTCGCGGGGAGAAGCTAATATGTCGGGGAGGTACATCTCAGCGGGACGTGATGTCCTCCTTTCCTATTGTGCACAATAGTGTCGGACACTGCCGAAGTGCCCGGCGAAACTGTGGCTTGCACGTGGCAGTCACATGTCTTGCAGAAGGGCCTTATTGGGCCTCCCCAGGCTGTATGGGTTGGGCCTGCTCGACTGTTGGGCAGCCTCGGCCCAGTCCAGCACAAATGCCAATAAATATATTGATCAAATTAAAGTATGTTTGGCCTTCAACAGGCATTTCTCATGGTATGTTTCTGTCATCAATGTTTCCATTTTTGTTTCATTTCTCTCTTTTTTGTATTTTAAAAAAAAATCAAGTTTATATGACACAATATAAATATTGAATTATTTTAATACCATTATTGTGGATGATCGCGAACTGGAAATGGTAGTGGGTGGTTTAGACAACTCCCCCAACACAGTTGAGTTTGCAATTGCAGAAATGATGAACAACCGAAAAGTGCCGAGGAAGTTTCAAGAGGAATTAGAAATTGTAGTTGGAAAAGATAACTTTGTTGAAGATTCTCATATTCACAAGTTACCCTACTTAGATGCAGCGATGAAATACACTTTTCATTATCACACAGTGCGTCCACTTATGGCCACTCACTGCCCAAGTAAAACCACAAATATTGAAGGCTATATAATTCTAGAGAGATCTTGGGTGTTTGTCAACATTTGTGCTATTCATAGAGACCTACCCTTCTGATTGGGAGAATCCACTAGAATTTGATGCTACAAGGTTCTTGGATGGAAAATGGGATTACAGTGGGAATGACTTCAATTATTTTCCATTTGGTTCTGAAAGAAGGATTTGTGCTGGAATAGAAATGACTGAGAGGACTGTTTTAGAACTTTATAGGTGCCCTTGTGCACTTGTTTGATTGGACAATACCCGAAAGAGAAAAATTGGAGGTTTCAAAAAAAATTTTGGTATTGTTCTAAAAAAGAAAACTCATCTGCTTGCTATTCCCATGCCACAATTGTCCAATCCAGGTTTTTAAAAAGAGAATTCAACTACTTATATTATAATATAGGTATTACGTAGGGTGGGAAAGTGTCACATGTATTTTATGAAGGTGGATGCTTGAAAATAGCTCAAAATATAAGTTGAGTTTTGAGATGTTAATAAGCTTCTATTACATAGAGCAACATTATTATAGTTTTGAACGATTTTCAATTTAAGATCAGTCCACTATAGATCATATAAGACACTTCTCCACCTGAGAAATTATCTATTAAATGCATATATTAATATACTTATCCGAGAATAAATAATAAAGGTGGTATCTATGAGATTTTAGGTAGTGTTATGTGTGCAAAAGATCAATAAGTCAATAGCACTAAATGTTGGTCCTTTATAGTACAAATTGTCCTGATTAAGAAAAACACTTGCAAATTACCATCACAAGGCTAAATTCAAATCAATGTAAGTTGATAAATACAAATCCACCTCAAGGAAGTTCACAAATTGAACTACAAATACTTCAATTGTCATATGATCGGTTAGTTCAAAAAGATTTGTATTGAAAAAGGAGACAACAATAGATTGGTTATGAGTGTACATACCACACTAGTGGTGACAAGTTAGAAACCAGGATAAGTTGAAACTTTTGTTAATGAACTTAATCAACTTTTCTCTTCACTCTCAATATTGCCAATTAGCAGAAAATGAAAGTGTTCGTCATTAACTTTCATAACTGAGTTTACATTACATCTTTTATCTTGATATTCAAAGTGTTTGGGATTATCCTAGTTAGTGTTTTTGGCTTAAATTCCTAGCCTTAGGGCTAGGGGCCTTGACACTAGTCTTCCATTTTCCCGGGCAGTTTGGAGGTTTAGTGTTGTGTCATCCACCGTGTGAATCATGGAATGGGTTGAAGTAAATAGGAGGAAGAAAGGAGTGGAGAACCTAAGGTATTCCGTATGGAAAGAAAGGACTGGAAAGCATCTGGGTAAAAATGAGGTAATATCTTCGTTTTTCTGCACGGAGATTCCGGATCAACACAATGCAGGAGAGATGGCAAACGTGTTTAAGGAGTTTGAGACTGTTTTGGAGGTGTTTATCCCTGCTATGAAGGATAAAAGAGGGAAGCGATATGGGTTTATGAGGTTTAAGAAGGTTGAGGATGAAAGAAGACTAGCTATTGAACTTGATAATATCCAGATCAACGGGCGAAAAATTTATGTCAATATACCTAGATTTGAAAGGAGAAGGGAGGTGGTCAACAATGTGCCTAAGACAAAACAAATGGAAAGGATGGTAAACAACAAAGATGGTTTCGTCAAAAATTCATGGAAACCAGTGAGGCAAGGGAGGTCGTTTGTGGATGTAATTAGAGGAGAAGAAGGTGTAGGAAATAAGAACTTACAAAATAGGTTTTCGGAGAAAACGATGGGGGGAGGAAGAACTATAGCTAACTGAAAGGGACTGATGTTCAATATAGAAGAGGAGGATATTAAACGGTTTGAAAAAGCATTTGTTGGCGAACTAAAGGAAGCAGGGAATTCTTATAATATTCAGGAAATTTTCCATAAAGAAGGTTTTTTCCAGATTAAAGTGACTCCAATGGGAGCCAATATGTGCCTATTAGAAGACTTGGAAAAGAATGCACTGAAAACGTTAGTGGAGGAAGAAGAAGCATGGCTGAAGAACTGGTTTTCTGACATTAGAGGTTGGTCTCCTGCTGAAGTTGACAAGGAAAGGCTTACATGGGTCAAGTGTTTTGGCATTCCATGCCACGCGTGGAGGAACGACTTTTTCAAATATATATCAAGTCGGATTGGAGAGTTCATTAGTTGTGATAAAGAAACTGAATCACAATCAAAGCTCGATGTAGCAAGGATCCTCATAAAGACTAGATATACAAGCAATTTGAATGAGTTATTAAACATTGAGATCAATGGTTTGGTTTTCATCATTAAATTAGTGGAAGATAGCCATGGTCCTAAACGTATCATTCATAAGGCAATGAAGAGGAGTAGGAGGTCAGTTGACTCAGATGATTCTGTTGTGGAAGAAACAGAGGAAGATTTGGTGGACGAAGATTTTGGCGAAGATTCTGACGATGGAAATCCTTCTTTGGAAGACGAACCAGAGGAGATTGGATCATCCAAGAATGGAGAAGATGATGCTGGGGACGGTGAGAGTAGGCCGTCTGAGCCTAAGGATAGGGGCACAGAACAGGTGGTAGGTCATAAGCATGGAAGTATTATGAATCTCGATGACAACTTGGAAGCTACTACTGACAACACCAAAAAGTTGCATTTTGGAGGCAATATCCTAGACTGTCACAACTCTGAGGAGGCTTTAGGAGAGGAAGCATTTAATGACTTGGGGTCCCAAGGTCATACGAAGGGACAGATGATTAAGACAGGGGTATTGAGGAGTGGGAATGTCAGAAAAGGGGAAACGGTTGATGGTTTTGATTGTACTAACGAAATAGTTGGTGATAGAGCTAAAGAGGATCAGGCCTTGATATTGGATTCACCTAAGTCTGTAGTTTTGGGCCTAAGGGATGGGCCAAATGGGAATATGTTGATTGGTCCACAGAGGTTTATGAAAACAAACCAAAAAATCATAAGAAAGAAGAAGACTTTGGAAGAGATTTATGAGAGTGTGAAGATTCTATACGAACCTTCGTATTTTGCAACACTTTTACACTTTTCAGTAGATATGAAAATAGATAATACAAGGATGGGAATAGCTGACACGACATTGGTTAACTCTTCTCAATCTGGAACAAGCGGTTCTAGGTACTCTGGAGGTTCCATTCTATGTTGTGATTCTATTTCAGATCTTGATGTGAAGAAGGGTAATGAGAGAATTTTAAGGAGAGCTGAAGATGTTCCAGGTAGAGTTTGGTCCATTCTTAAATCTCTGGGTTTAGAAGGTGAGGAAGACGATGAAGTCCTAGAAGGGATATTAAGGAAGATGGAAAAAGGAGATATAACTAGAAGAGATGTTCAGAAGGAGGTACAAATGATTGAACCATGAATTTGACAACATATAATATTAGAGGGTGAAATTCATCGATTAAAAGAAGAAAGCTCAATATGATGATTGAGAAAGACAAAATTGACTTTATTTTGTTACAAGAAACAAAATGTAAAAAAGTAGATCAAGGCTTCGTTAAAAGCATTTGGGGCAATGATGATTTTGATTGGTCCTCCTCTGATTCTATTGGCCAATCTGGAGGTATGCTCTCAATTTGGGATAAGAAATCTTTTTGCTCAATCTTCAGTTTCTCTGGCATTGGGTATTTAGGTGTGTTTGGTAGATGGAGAGGTAGAGATATCTACATTGTTAATATATACTCGTCTTGCGCAACAGCAGAAAAAAGAATGTTGTGGGGGAAACTTCTTAACCTGAAGTCGAGTATGCCTAGAGGGGACTGGATTATAGGTGGGGACTTCAATGCTATAAGGTATAAAGAAGAGAGAAGAGGTAGAGGGAGCTATAATCTAAATGAAATGGAGGAGTTTGATGTGTTTATTGAGGATATGGAACTCCTACAGTGGGAAATAAATTTACTTGGTTCAAAGCCAATGGCTCGTGTAGAAGCAGACTAGACCGGATTCTTATCAGTGAAGATTTGTGTGGCTATTGGAAAGTTGTTAATCAGAAGGTGGGATTGAGAGATATATCTGATCACAGACCTGTATCTCTGGTGTTGAATAATAGGAATTGGGGTCCTAAACCTTTCAAGTCCATTAATGCTTGGCTTGATCATCCAAAATTTTTAGAGTTTGTTAACGAAAGCTGGAATTCTGTGATGACTGAGAATGAAGATGCAATATCTGAGGAGGTTTTAAAAGAAAGGAGTAGGGTTGTTTAGAAGATGTGGAGCAAACTACATACTAAGGAGAGTATTCTTCTTCAGAAAGCCAGGCTGAAATGGATAAATGAGGGTGACTTCAACACAAAATTATTTCATTCTACCATTAATAGGAGGAGGAGACTGAATTCTATTTCACCTTCGTGCGTTGGGTTGGAGGAAGAGGCAAGTGTGGAGGATGTAAAACAGGTTGTGCATGATTTTTTTGAAGAGAAATACAATAACAATGCTACTGAATGTTTTGAGATGGATCTTACTCTTTTGAACAAATTGTCTGAAGAAGATAAAGTAATGTTAGAGGAGCCTTTCTTATACGATGAAGTGGTGGAGGCAGTGAACTCTTATGAAGGTGATAGAAGTCCTGGCCCGGATGGTTTTAACTTGAAATTATTGAGAAAAACGTGGGAGATTGTTGGACAAGACTTTTATAACTGCATTGCTGAATTCTATGATAAGGCTTACCTCTCTAAATCATTTTGTTCAGCATTTTTCGTTCTTATCCCCAAGGTTGAAAATCCTCAATGTCTGTTGGAGTTTAGACCTATAGCTTTAATTGGTAGTGTACACAAGATTATATCAAAGGCAGGCAATTGTTAGATGGGATCCTGGTGGCGAATGACATTTTAGATTATGCCAGGAAGAGAAAAAGGAAAGGGTTTATGTTTAAAGTAGACTTTGCACAAGCGTACGATTGTGTAAATTGGAATTTTCTATGTAATATCATGGCTTCCATGAATTTTAGTCCTAAGTGGATCAATTGGATTAGAGGTTTAGTCTGCAGAAGTTATGGATCAGTTTTAGTAAATGGGAGTTCTTCTAAGGACTTTGTGATCAAGCAGGGCTTAAAGCAAGGTAATCCCATATCCCATTTCCTATTTGTTCTGATCACAGAGTGTTTGGCTATGTTGTTCAGGAAAGCAGAATCGACTGGTTTGTTTAAAGGAATTGGACTTGAGGATAATACTACCACATCTCTCTTACAATTTGCGGATGACACATTGATTATTTGTGATGACTCATGGAATAATATTTGGGGAATAAAAGTTGTTCTTAGGGGTTTCGAGGCTTTATCTGGGCTCAAAATAAATTTCTTCAAAAGTAGTATCATGGGCATTGGGTTGGAGGAAGGTAGGATTCGAGCGGCTTCTTCTTTCTTGAGCTGTAAGGTTGGCAAATTCCCTTTCAAATTCTTAGGGCTATCTGTTGGAGGAAGATTTAAATCTGTTGAGTTTTGGAATGACTTGACTCGTCTTGCAAATCATACTAATAATCAAGGGATATTCGGTATGTTGTTGTAGAAAGTTGGTGATGGGAGAGATACATTATTTTGGCAATCCAGATGGACTGGTGGCAATGCACTTTATTTGCAGTATCCTTCTTTATTTGAATCTTCCCCTAACAAGGATATTTTGGTGAAGGACTGCGGTTACTGGTCTGAAGATAGGTGGAAGTGGGATATTGTTGGGAGAAATGTGGTTGTGTCTAGGTTAGGTGATGAGTCAGTCGTGGAATTGCAACAACAATTAGAGGAGATTACTCTGCAATTTCAGGTGGAAGACACTGTTAAGTGGCCAAGTGATATTCACAATTCTTTCAGTGTCAAAGAATGCTACAAACTGTGGAGAAGAAGAGGAGATGAGGATATTATGGAAAACAATATTAAGGATGCTCTTGAATACTTGTGGAAGATTAAGGCTCCAATGAAGGTGTTGGTTTTTGGATGGAGACTTCTTTTGGACAGGTTGCCTACGCGTGGGAATCTCATAAAAAGAGGAGTGATTACCGATCCTTTTCAAACATCCTGTGTTTATTGTTTTAGGGAGATTGAGGACATTAACCATTTAATTCTTGGTTGTGACTTTATTAAAACCGTGTGGAGGTACATGGAAGTTTGGCTTAGTGTGAAATTTCAAGGAGGTGTGAGCAGGTGCGACATGTTTGTAAATTGGGCTAAGGAAGGCATGATAGGTTCCTCACTTGCTTACTTGTGGCTGGTTTCTTCCTGGTGTATATGGAAAACCAGAAATTATATTATCTTTAAAGACGCAATGCCTGACTCGAGGAGCTTGTTTCAAGACATCCTACAATTTTCTTGGAATTGGAATAGGATAAAACGGAAGAATGGTTATCGAGGAAGCTTTTACGATTGGATCAAATTGCCTTTGGATTCCAATAGCTAATTGGGGTAATGGTGTGTTGGTGGTGGAACATGATATGTTCTGCTATAGTCTTTTAGGGAAGCTTGTTTCTTTTGTTGGTCTTGTGTGGGCTATGTAAATATTGTAGGCCTGCAGTTTTATCAGCCTCAATGTAATTGTGTTGGTTTCATTTTATAATGGAAAGTTTCTGAGTATTAAAAAAAAATGTGTGCAAAAAATTAATAACCTACTAATTATTTATATTATTTTCTTGTATCTCTTATATCTAACTGATTGTTTTTTGTTTTTATCTAATGGATACATAGAATTGTGGATTGTCTGACTAGTGACCTAGTGACTTCAAAAGAGATGAAGGTATAGACATTTTGAGAGACAAACAAGCACTCCAACATCTTACTGGGACAACAAAGAAAACAAAAATGGAGCTTTCATTGGTGACTTAAACAAGCATAAGGTATTTTCTCAGTCATAAAGCAATTTACACTCAATTATTATAGGATAAAACTCTTTCTAACCACATTGGCATAATAGGAAAAACTCACCGGTGAACATTTAGAAAGAAAAATAATAAATAGTAATATATATTTGATACATACCCAATACAAACAATATATTTAAAGTATATTTTTTTAAGAACTAGACAATATTTCTTCTACACTAGCCATACACGTTAATTATCAAAAACATAAATCTTGAACATATAAACTATAATGAATGCATAGCAAAAGAGAGAAACATAGACACAATAAATTGAAAGTTGAAAGGTAGCATAAAAAAGTCCATTGTTTAAGTTGTTGCATCTCATCATGAGCATTCAAAATAAGAAATTTTATTTGGTTACTTGCGTCTCGAATGTCATATTTGATTGTAGGAATTAGTTGTATGCATATGCGGATTTGGCGTAGTCATAAATTTAGTCATTGTATATATATATATATAAGAAGGATCACAAAAATTTTTAGAGAGAGAAACTCTTTCTTCTCTCTAGGCTCAAGTTCTGTATTCTGTAACAAATTCATTCATTTTCAACTTGAAGGTCCACGATCGGTCCAAGCTCGTCTAGGCAATGTAGGAGCTGGAAGTCTTCGATCTAAGCTCCTATATTTAGGTATAGGGACCTTGGCTTTTGGTTCTGTGCATTTGTTTAGTTGAGTGGTGGCCTGGTTTGGAGTTTCACTTTAGGGTTTTTGTTCTATGGCAAAAGACATGCAGAATGATGGAGTCTGGAATGTAGTAAAGAAAAATCTGATTAAGCGACAGGTGGTTCCCTTGCGGTCGGTCTGGAAAGCTCTTGGGAATAAGGGTACTGATTGGGACGTCAATAATGCGTCATCGTTCTTCTTCACTGAGTTTCCAGACTCTTACGACGCTAAGAAAATGTTTGAGGTGTTCAAAGATTACGGATTTCCTATCGAAGTGTTTATTCCGGCGAGGTTAGATAAAAGAGGGAAAGGATTTGGGTTTGTTAGATTCAAGAAGGTGGATGGCGAACATCTTCTTGCCATTAAACTGGACAATATTGTCATTAATGGCAACAAGATATTTGCAAATACTCCTAGATTTAAGAGAGAAGTTCGAGGAGGCAAGGTGGGATCTTTGAAATCAGGAGTTGAGAGAAATGACAAACAGAAGGTTTTGGACAAAGCCCATTTCCAACATCAGAAGGTGGGTTATGGAAATAGATCGTTTGCTCAAATTATGAAAGGGGATAAGACCAATGCGCAACAGCTACAAATGAGAGATAAGTCGATTTTTGCTCATCTGATGTTTAACGTTACAAGTGAAGAGGTAGAAAGATTTGAACAGGCATTCGTTGGTGCTATGGAAGTTCCAGGAACATCTTTCGATATACAAGACGCACTACAACAAAAGTAAGTTATAACATCGCACCTTAGACAGCGCTTTAATACAAAAGCGCTGCTATAAGTTAAAAACAAGGAAACTATTCAATTAAAAAAATAAAAGCGCAAAAAAATATAAGACCTTAGACAGCGCTTTGGTCAAAAGCGCTTTATAAGGTCTTATAAATTTTTTAAAAAAATTTAATGGAAAATATTAGACAGCGCTTTAGTTAAAAGCGCTTTCTAAGGTCTTATAAATTTAAAAAAAAAATAAGACCTTAGACAGCGCTTCGGTCAAAAGCGCTTTCTAAAGTTTTATTAATTTAAAAAAAAAAATTAAAGAAAAATATTAGACAGCGCTTTCCTTAAAAGCGCTTTCTAAGGTCTTAAAAATTAAAAAAAAAATATAATCAAAAGCGCTGTCTAAGGCCAACCTTAGAAAGCGCTTTTAAAAGCGCTGTCTAAGGTCCACCTTAGAAAGCGCTTTTATGAAAAGCGCTGTCTAAGGTCTAATTAAATTAAAATATATGAATAGTCAGTGTTCATTTTCATATTTCCGCTCTTTCTTCTCCCCTGCATGCGAACTGAGCTCAAAACCCTTGCGAACTCAAACCTTCACCGTCAACCGTCCTCCACCGTGCCGTCGTTCGTTGTTGCCGTCGTTGCATTGTCATCCGTCCGTTGCCGTCGTTGTATTGCCGTCCGATGCGAACTCATTGCCGTCGTTCGATTCTGCTCTTTGTAACTGATATGAAGAAGCTAAAAAGTCACCTAAATTTGCTGTTATGAAGAAGCTTGCCACTTCCAAAGCAATCAAAAGGTTAGTTTTTTACCTCTCGATTGTTATGCTTTTTTTTCTCTACAATTTTCAGTGGTTGAATTTTTGTCAATTTCAGCTATAAAGAAAATGTTTTGAATCCAGAAAAGAAGAAAACACCTGATGAAAAGTTACCCAGAAACGTGTAAGCGCTTTTCATTCCAATTTAATATATCAATTTTCTTACTGTGTTTTTTAGGGTTTAATAATCACTGATTTGAATTTGCATTATTCAGCCCTAAGCATTCTTCGGCTCTTTTCTTTCAATACAACACTGCCTTGGGACCTCCTTATCGTGTTTTGGTGGATACTAACTTCATCAATTTCTCCATCCAGAATAAAGTATGTTTTTTTTTCCTATTTGATATATTTGGTATTGTTATTTTTGTATTCTTTTTTAAAATATATAAATGATTTTTGTTGCCAATGATATTTGTGATTGTATTTTGATGATAGGTTTGCGATCCTTATGAGCTTTTTCTTAAAGGATTGGAATGATAAATCAAACATTCAAATTTTTTTTTCTGCTGGACAATTAAAGCACTATAGGATTTTAGTGTTTGATTGATATAATTAGAATTGTATGAGTTTTATAATTTTCTTTTTTAAGCTTCTTTGTTGGTAGATCACACAAAGGGATTTGTTTCATTTTAGTTCTTCATTTTTCAATGTAAGTACAGCTTTTGTTTCATTTGCAATTTTCGTGTTTTTCGTTTTCGTTATGAACTTTACTGAAGAACGTAAGATTACCCATTTTTTCGTGTTTTTATTTTCGTTTTAAACTTTAGTGAAGAACATAAGATTACCCATTTTCGTGTTTTCAGTTACCCATTTTTCGTTTTTGCTTTAAGACTTTACTGAGTTTGGGTTGTGGCCACAAATATCTATAATTCCCTCTTATATTTGTGATTGTATGTATATTGATATATAATATTCCTAGTTTATGATTAACTAAATCTTAAGTAAGAAATGTTTCATACTGCACTGCAGGTAATACATGTTTTTCCAAAGGGCCATTCAAACTCACAGATCCAGATAATTGGTATAAATGTGTTCAAATATTAATTATGGTGGTGAGTTTTCATTTCATAAGTTACTCTGAAAGTGACTTGTATCAGATTATAATAGACTTGAATTATATTTACGAGCATTTTTTATGTGTTTGTAATACTGGTCATTGGTTACCAAGACAACAACAACCATGGCTTCTAGCTTGGTTAGTGTTGGAATGGAAATTTTACCCCCATATTATACTTGAGATTTGAGTGACATATGATTGTGATGAAAATTTAATGTTTTGGATTGTCATTTAACTGGAATAATTTTACTCAAGATTTATGTGTTTTTATTTGGGCAGATGGATCATGGATAAAGTAGCAGTCAAAGAACTCAAATAACTATAGAGTAAGATCCACTAAATTGTAAGTGTATTCAACTTGTTCTATATTGTGTTTAAAATTTAAAAGTTGTTTCTATGTTCTATATTTTGTTTGAGAAAGTGTTTCTTATAGTTTGTATGCAAATGCCGGGATATGTTCCATTACAGTTTGTGTGCGAATGCCGAGATATGTTCCATTACAGTTTGTATGCAATGTTTGTTGTTTAAGCTATCTTAAAAATTATTTTCAAACTGTCAATGAGGTTCAAGTGAAACATCTAGTGTTTCAAAATAATTTTCAAACTGTCAATCTTCTATTCCCTTAGAAATGTATGTGAACCACAAACTGTAATGCATGCTTCTATTCCTTTGCATAAGAAAAATAGGTTAAACTTCGTTATAGAAGAAAATGATGCATAAGCTAAAGCTATGATTAATAGCAATATCTAAATGAATATTCTAAGATACACATTTTGACATCAGATTATTTTCATAAATATTTTCATAGTTTTTCTAAATGAAGGGAAAAACTAAGATTATCTAGATGAGCATAGTTTATTTAATCTCTTTATTTTAATTTAGTATTTTGTGATCAATTTGTTGTTGTTATTTATTCAAATAATACCTTTTTACAATTTTGTTAAGGTCGGTTAATGTTGAAATTTCAGGTTTACTGCTAATCACTTTTTGAAGAGGTAATGGATACCCTTGTGTGAAGACTTGTTGAATTATAGATAGAATTGTTTACTTTATTAGATTTTAAATAGTTTTAAGTTTATATTAAATTTTCAGTGTTCGTTGACTAATAAGTGTAACTAGCTAACTTGTATGCATAGACAATCTGAAATAAATATTTTTTTAATTAATTTGTTCAAAATGTATTAAGGAATTTTTTTAAAGTTCAAAAATTTTATTAGGGCTTAAAATTGCAGTTAACCCAATAATCCAAAATAATCAAACTATGTTATATTATTATGTAGTACTTTGAAGAATGCAAGTGTGCTCATTACTCAATTTCTTAATTGGATGAAATTAAAGAGGATTGGTGTCAATACATTATGGAGCTCGGAATTTTACAAGGTATAATATTGTACTCTTACTTTAATTGATGAGAATTTAAATATGTGTAACTTTGTTTATGTATTCTTTTAATTGTATTACAATCTTTGTGTTTTCAGGACCTGTAATGTAGATTTGAAGCAATGCTTTGGTTGGATGCAAAAGTACTAGTATAAGTAATATGTGCATTTGTAGAAAAAATGTAATGATTTGTAATTATAAATAGGTGTATATATAGTTTTGGTTTGTAATTTTAAATATATATTGGTTTGAATTGTCAATTGTTTTGGATATATAATTTTGGTGTAAATTGGTACATTTAAATAGGATAAATTGGATTGATTTGAATCTCCAAATTGTGGTATTTTTCTAAAAAAAATTGCTGGTTGAAAAACAGGTCAAATTCTGGTTGAAAAAACCTGGTAAAAATTGTGGTTTAAAAAAATTTATATAAAATTTTTCGTATACCTTAGACAACGCTTTTGGTGAAAGCGCTGTCTAAGGTGGGGATTAGAAAGCGCTTTTGACAAAAGCGCTGTCTAAGGTGGACCTTAGAAAGCGTTTTTACAAAAAGCGCTGTCTAAGGTATACCTAAAAAAGTTCAAAAAGGTTGACTTTAGACAGCGCTTTTGGTGAAAGCGCTGTCTAAGGTATACACAAAAAAATGTCAAAAAAGGTAGGGCTTAGAAAGCGCTTTTCCCAAAAGCGCTGTCTAAGGTATACCTTATAATGTCAAAAAGCGCTGTCTAAAGGTACCATAGACAGCGCTTTTCATTAAATATACCCCCCTTTAGACAGCGCTTTTGGTATTACCCAAAGCGCTGTCTAAACCAATAGCAGCGCAGGTTTAGACAGCGCTTAAAAGCGCTGTCTAAGGGTAAAAAAAAGCGCTGTCTAAGGTCTTATCTGTTGTAGTGACGCCTTACAGGTGGAGGGTTACTTTAACATTAAAGCTACTCCGTTGGGGGCAAATCTAGTCCTGCTAGAAGAAGAAAACACTGGTGATATTAAGAAAATGGTGAAGGAAGACGAGGCATAGTTGTCAAAGTGGTTTGTGGATATACATCCTTGGTCACCGGAGGATGTAGATGAAGAGAGATTGACCTGGGTGAACATTTTTTGGCTTCCTTGTCATATCTGGGGAGAAATTTTTTTTAATTTTCTGGCGAACAGAATGGGGTCGTTTGTTAAAGCAGATGACGAAACTCAGAAACACATTAAACTTGATGTGGCACGTATACTCATTAGAACCAAATTTGCGATGAACCTCAACGAAGTTTTCAATATTGAAGTGAATGAAAAAATATATCGGATTAAAGTTGTGGAAGAGCCTTTAGGTTTCTGTACCAGAAGATCGTGTTTATTAGATGGCAAAGCTTCTGTTGGAAGCTCAGAGATGGTTTAGTCGGACACGGAGGTGGAAGAATCGGAAATGGGGTTCTCTGATCCAGAGGATATTAACCAATGTGTTATGCATGTGGGCGGCAAAAAGGACAACGAAGGGAAGAGTGTTGAAAGAGACAAAGGAGACATAAGGGATAAAGTGGGGAGGTCCAATAAAGGTGAAAGTGACTTTTCTAAACAGTTAGATGGAAACAGAAAGGAGAAGTATTACCAGGATTTGAATAATAATATTAATAAAACAAGTGTGGGTGTAAAAGAAAGCTTGGGTCAGAAGGAGCAGATTGACCACTTGATTGACCTTTCTGCGACGTGTCTTGTTAATATCGAGAATGGTGCTGATGATAGGGTAGACGCAGAGGTGGGAATAAAGAAAGGGAAAGTAAGTATTATTGGGGAGCTGGTATTGGGAACTGGAAAAAGTACGGGCCCTATGAATTCTGATAGTGTATTGAGAAATAAACCTATTAGAAAGAAAAAATTAATAGAAGAGATTTATCAAAATATGAGAATTCCTTTCATTCCATCGTATTATGCTACTTTACTTAAGGCGGACAGGATGGGTAGCATGAACACACCTGTTAAATCTGTAGTTGGAAGATTTGTAAGTCCTGATGGTTCTGGGAACGAGCAGGCTGAGGATATTTCAAATTGGTCTGGAGATTCTAATCACAACAGCAGTGGTTCTATAGGAGATTCTGAGGTGATGAAATCTAATTCGAGAATCAAGAAGAAATTGGCGAACTTACCAACAAGGGTCTGGGATTCTATTAAAAAGCTGGGGATAGAAGTGGAGGAAGATGATGAAGTATTCGAGACTATGATTAGGAAGATGGAAGCAAAGGATAGAGTTCAAAAGGTTAACAAGAAGGAGGCTGCTACTAGTTACTTATGAATTTTGTAACATATAATATTAGGGGGAGTGGCAACAAGATTAAGACAAGGAGAATTAGGAGTTTGCTTCAAGGGGGTGGGGCAGATTTAGTATTTTTGCAGGAGACTAGGTGTACTGAAATAAAGGAGGAGATTGTTCATAGAATGTGGGGTAATTCAAATTGCTGCTGGTCGGCTCAAAATTCAGCTGGATCTTCAGGGGGGATTCTTACTATATGGAGGAGGGATATATTCGTTCCTATATGCAGCTATAGAGGGACAGGTTTTTTAGGCATGAAGGTTTTGTGGAAGGATAAATTATGTTACTTATTTAACATATATCCGCCTTGTAATAATAAAGAGAAGAGGGAGTTGTGGAGTAACATTCTAACACTAAAATCTAAGTTAGAGGAAGGGGAGTGGGTCATTGGAGGGGATTTTAATGAAGTAAGGAATAGGAGAGAAAGAATTGGCAGGGGTGGTCATAACAAGAAAATAATGACTGAGTTTGATGATTTCATTCAACTGGCCGGATGTGTGGATCTACCTCCTTTGGGTAATAAATTCACTTGGTTCAATTCTTTAGGTTCCGCATGTAGCAGATTAGATAGATTCCTTATATCTCATGGGTTGCTTAGTGATTGGAATATGGCGCATCAGAAAGTGGGAAATAGAGATGTCTCGGATCATCGGTCGGCCTGGATTTTGGTCAGGAATCTTAATTGGGGACCTAAGCCCTATAGGTTTCTCAATTGTTGGCTCCAACATTCTGATTTCTTATCTTTTGTCAAGAATGTTTGGAATATTGATTCATTCCATGGTAATCCTGGTTATATCCTTTCCTCTAAACTGAAGCTTTTGAGAGATCAGCTGTGAATCTGGAACAAGTCAGTTTTTGGCTGGATTGATACCAAGGTAATGGATAATTGAGAAACTTTAAATATGATTGAAGACAGGTAGGAAAAAATGAAGGTGTGGGGAGCTCTGTGGATCTAAAATTTCGTAAGAATGCATAAGATATGATGTGGAAGTTTCTCAGGATCAAGGAAAGTTTTATGCAACAGAAATCGCGAGCTAAGTGGGCTGAAGACGGGGACCAAAATACTAAATTCTTTCACACTATAATCAAGCACCGAAATATCATTAATAGCATCTCATATGTTACTGTCGATAATAAGATCATTGAGGATGTAGAGGGAGTCAAAGAGGAAGTCACAAGGCATTTCGGAGACAGGTTTAGGACAACAAACAAACCGCTACCCAGCATTGGCAGGGATTAGTTTCAAATTTTGTAAGAAGAAGATAGAAATGCAATTGAAGCTCCTTTCAATGGTGATGAAATCAAAGAAGCAGTCTTCTTGTGCAAAGGATACAAAACTCCCGGTACAGATGGTTTCAATTTGTCATTCTTTCAACATTGTTGGGACATAGTCAGTTTTGATGTTATTTCTTGCATCCAAGAATTCTTGGAGACAGGAAAACTTTCTAAGGTATTCTCTTCCTCATTCCTTGTGCTGGTTCCTAAAAAGGATGCTCCTGGTAATTTGGACGATTACAGACCAATCTGTTTATTAGGCAGTGTTTATAAAATTGTCGCTAAAATTCTTGCAAGGAGACTGCATAGTGTTTTGGATGGAATAATTTCAAAGTCTCAGACAGCTTTTATAGCTGGGAGGAATCTGTTAGATGGAGTGCTAGTTCTAAATGAAATTGTGGATTTTGCCAAAAGAGGTAACAAAAAAGGATTGATTTTTAAGGTAGATTTTGCCAAGGCATATGATTGTGTTGAATGGACATATTTGCGAGAAGTCATGAGGATTATGGGATTCGGGGATAGGTGGATGCAGTGGATTGAGGGAAGTGTTTTCAATAATTATTTATCTGTTTTAGTCAATGGAAGTTCTAACAGAGATTTTAAAGTCACTCGAGGTTTGAGACAGGGTGATCCACTATCACCGTACCTATTCACAATTGCTGCAGAAGGATTGGCGGTTCTTATGAGAAGAACTATTAGAGGGCAGTTGTATAATGGATTCTCTCTAAACCAGGAAGTTTCTTTCCATTTGCTCCAGTATGCAGACGACGCCGTAATTGTAGGGGATGGTTCTTGGAGCAATTAATGGGCGTTAAAAGTCATCTTGAAAGGTTTTCAAATCAATTTAGGGGACTGGAAATTAATTTCACTAAGAGCAGCTTATAAGGGTTCGGTTTGGAGAAGGATTTTATGAAGGCTGCAGAGAATTTTCTGGCGTGCAAAGTTCAGGTCTGTCCTTTTTCATTTCTTGGTGTGTGTATAGGTGGGAATCATAAACTTGTTTCATTCTGGAAACCTATCATAGATAAGGTTAAAGTGAGATTAGCTTCATGGAAAGGGAGATTCTTATCATTGGGTGGTAGGGTGACTCTAATTAAATCTGTACTGACTAGTCTGCCTATTCATTTCATGTCCTTTTTTAAAATGCCTAGTAGTGTGGTTAGGATAATTACAACTTTACAACGTCGGTTTCTATGGAACGATTCCGTTAATAAAAAGGGGATATCATTGATTAGTTGGAAACAGGTTTGCAAAGACAAGGAGTATGGGGGTTTGGGTTTTATTGACATAAGGTGGTTCCTAAATGGATATGGAAATGTGTGAATCCAAATAACTGTTTCTGGACTGAAATTTTGACAGGCAGGTATGGGGGGTATAGGGATTGTCTGTTGAGTGGTGATTTACCAAGATACAAGGTGCGGCCTTCACTATGGTGGAAGGATTTATTTTCCATTTCAAAACGGTTTGGCAAAGTCAGTTTTGATAGCTTAATTTTGAATAGAGTGGGAAATGGGGAGAATACTTGGTTCTGGGAATCAAAGTGGTGTGGACGGTCCAAACTTTCTGTTATGTTTCTAGAATAATGGAATAAGGTTGTTGATCCTAATAGTAAGGTTGTGGATAATGGAGCTTGGTTAGGAGACACTTGGAGTTGGGACATAAAATTGGGTGGTGCTGGGCTAACACAATCTCTACAACATGAATATGAATTACTTATGGCTATGGTGGAGGATAGTTCAATTTGCAGGGACAACAAGGATGTAATTATGTGGGATGAGGATGTGGATAGAGGATACTCGGTTAAGGCAGGATATAATATTCTGATTGGACACTTGGATGAGGATGAAGTGGTGAGGGAGGAAGCGCTCAATTTCAAGCTGTTGTGGTCAGCAGTGGCCCCGATAAAAACAGTGTGTTTTGGTTGGAGGTTGGTTTATAACCGGTTAGCAACTCGCGACAACCTTCAATTGCGTGGTATCATTTCAAATTCTCATGATCTATGTTGTCCTTTTTGTTTCATTGAGAATGAATCAGCATTACATCGCCTTTTCCAATGTCATAAAACTGTAAAAATCTGGTTGGACATCAGTACGTGGCTAGGTATTAAAGACTTTTCCTTTGTGGATGTACATGACCATTATTTAATGCGGCGGAACGCATGTGTGGAGGTGGGTTTGAGCAGTAGGAAAGCAGTGGGATTATGGTTAATCATTGAGTGGGTTTTGTGGATTGTTAGAAAAAATATAATGTTCAAAGAAGGTATGTGGAATGTTGATGTTGTATTTGACAAAATCTAGTATTTATCTTGGTGCTGGGTTGGAAAGAGATCTGAGAAAACTCTTTCTTGTAATTATTATGATTGGATTAAAGCCCTTCTCGATTTCATGTAGTTGGAATTGGGTTGTGGTGTGTATTTTGTTCTTGAGATTGGATACCTCCTTGTATCCTTATATTTTATTTTGATTATTAAAAAAAATAAATTTAGTCATTGTGTTGTTTATCTGTATGAGAGGTTTGGATTTTCTATTCGGTGTTTTGATCTATTACTTAGTAATTTATAGTGATTCGATTCTAGCAAAGTTGCACTACTAAAAAAGTGGAATTTAGTGATGGAAATTTGTGAGGGAAATAAATCCCTCACTAATTACGATGGATTTAGTAACGGAAAATTGTATACATGATAAACTTTAAAAGAGTTAACATTAGTGATGAAAAATCAAAACTACCTAAACTTATATTTTGGCCTTTAGGAATACTATAATATCTTCTCAATATTTCAAAATTAAAATTAGAGTTTTAATAATCCTAAAAATAAAAAACAAGTGTATTTTAATTGAACCAGAAGTGTCTCTCCTTTACCAAATTGAAACCCTAAAAACTCTTATCTCCTTCTCTCCCTAAACAATGTCTTCTTATTTTTCTACAGCTTTCTACGCTATTAGATATTTTGAAATGACTCAAACCAGAGGCAACTCTCTCATTCACATTACGCATCTGACGGTCATCACCACTTCTTCTCCTTGCGCTCTTTGGTTTGCATTGCACGACTGACAGTTTCCGCTGGGTTCTCTCCTTGCTACCTCAATCTCATTTTCGTTTAAGATTCACTTACCCATTACCTCTCGTTACCATTTTTGACATCTCTTTTATTGTATTGATTAAAGGTTTTGGATTTGTAGAAGACATTGAATATTTTACAGACTCCACATTTTATTAGTTATCTTTCTCTATCTTTTTTCCTAATCTTTTTTTAGTTTCTATATATATTTTTTTCATTTCATTGACCTTTCAGACTAGGGAATCTTTTGGATATGAAGGAGGATTGGTATTCTGATTAAGGATTCATGAGCCCTGTTTGTTTTTACGGTTAATTTAGTGTCCTCTAATTTGTTAATCTATGATGGGTATGTATGATGCTTCTATATTCATCCTTTATAGGAATCATTAAACTATAATTAATCTATTTTAGGTTTGTAATTCAGATTATTTAAGTTATTTCTGGTTGTGTTTAGAACCATTTTTCTTCTGATTTTTCTTCAAGCACAAAAAGGGGGTTTTGAGTTACTTATTGGTCATGTCAGTGTTGTTTCTGATTGCAAAATGCCATGTTCATTCATATTTTAATCTACAATCTCAAAATGCAAGATGTCATTATGAATGGTTAATTTCAAATTTTGTTTGAGTATGTCACTGTTAAATGTAATTGTGCATTTGTAAGAGTGTTTGAGTAAGAAATAACTAATTGTATATGACAGCAAAGTCACTTTCTTACTTTATGTTTACTATGTTTATATGTATCTTACAATAAATAACCAAGCTATATATAAATATTAGGGGTAAAAAGTCAACCCTTTAAGGAAATGGTATGTTTGAACCTGTCTCGAAAGCTTGTGCACAGTTGACTCAGGAGTTCTTAAAGAATAACATGTTGTGACCACTTAACAAATGTATTTCATAATTGAATTTGAAGGTGTTAACAAATTATGTGACCAAAGATATGTGCTGTTCAATAAACACATTTTATATTAGTAATTTGATGTTGTTAGATTTATGTGTAAGCTAGTTAATATGTTGTAAACTCGTGCTGATGTTGTTAGATTTATGTGTAAGCTAGTAAATATATTATAGAGGCTCAAAGTCATCCAATCTTGATATGCGCTTTTGCAGGATAGAAAGATGTTACTCAAGTTAATTGCAAGATTATTTTATGAAGTTTTATGAAAGGATTGCGGTGGATTTTGAGAAATCACTACAACACATATAGTTTTAATGGCAAGAAGAAGCTTGTATTATGAACGTCCATAGCATTCCTTATCATTCTGTTGGAGAATAAAGTTTCTTTTTTACCATGAATTTTACTATTTCATATTTTGTCAAGCCAAGGTAAGAAAATCACCTACTTTTCTCCATGCAAATTACTTTTGCAGTCACGCTGTCCATTAGGGTAGCTTCTTGAATGTTCATTATTTTGTTACATGTTTTTATTTCTAATATATTGATTATTTTACTAGAAATGGTGTTGAATCCATTTACTCTTTGCACATAGTAGTTTATTTTACTTCTTACTCACCAATATAATATATGTTAAGTGCATATGTTGTCATTCTACAATAATTTTTGAGTTAATTATATGTTAAATGCTTTGCAAATTCAGTTAATTTATGAATTATATACTAATATGTACAATTTTTTCAAACATATTGAAGGTGTTAGAAAACTATGTTAATATTTTAATTTTTATATTATATCATGTTAATGATTTAATCTTTGTAATTTTTTGTGTTGAAGCGGTCTTTTATATAAATTTAAATTGTGAAGTTTACTAGTTGCACAACCCATATTATTTTAAGTTGTGATGTTTACTTGTTGAACAACCCATACTATGGTATAAATGCAACCCATAGGAAAATATCTTTATTTGTTACAAGTTTATTTTAAAATTTTATTTAAAAGGAATTCTAACTAGTAGAAAATTAAATTTGTTGGAACATCATATGTTTAGACTATCATTCTCAATAAGGATTTAAGTTAGCCTTGATCAAAATTATTCCATTCTTTTGTATCTTACCACCATATCTATTTATAATAGTTAAAGATTAAAATTGTTTTTAATTTCTTTCTTTTTGTAGGTCGTAATCTCAACCACTTAGTTCTTGGAATTTTTATGTGCTAACTTATGAAGATTAAGAAGAGGTTGAAGTTCACAAGTACTAATAACTGCGAGTTGGTTAATTTACAAATGCATAAATTTGTGAAGACACATGCTACTATTTCAATTTTCAATGTTTGTAAACTTTTGTTTTAATTATTAATTAGAATAAAGTGGGTGAAATTGGTAGAAATTATATATAAACAAATTTGCTTCAATGACTATAACAGTTGTGTTCCTTTCTATGTATTTTAGTAATAAATATTTATAATATTTTTTTAGCACAATTTGACTTTTTTTTTTATGAATTACTAATGATTGTAGTTTTGTTTAATATCACTACTACAAAAAACCCATTTAACAACGGTTGGAAATGACATATAATGATGCGGGCGAAGACGTTGTTATGTAGAGTGTTGTTGTATATGCGGTACGTACAATGACGGCCCAGTAACCGTTGTAATAAAATGGAAAATGCGTTACCTATAATGACGGTTATTTTAAATACCCGTTGTTGTATGTCTTTTAATAAAATAAAATAAATATAGCATTAGAACTACCTATAATGACGGTTATTTTAAAAAAACCGTTGTTGTATGTCTTTTAATAAAATAAAAAATAAATTGCAGCATTAGAACAAGAACAACAGCAAGAACATCAAGAACAACAATAAGAACAAGAACAAGAGTAAGAACATCAAGAACAACAACAACAACAACAACAACAACAACAACAACAACAACAACAATAACAACAAGAACAACAACTAGAACAAGAAAAAGAATCAGAACAAGAAAAAGAAGAAGAAGAAGAAGAACAACAACAACAACAACAATAACAATAATAACAACAAGAACAACAACATCAACAAAAACAACAACAATAATAACAATAATAACAACAAGAACAACAATAATAAAAAAGAATAACAAGAACAAAAATAATTAAAAAAGAACACCAATAACTAACATTGCTAACTTGAGTTCTGAAATTTGTTCTGAAATTTGGTTTAGTGGAGAAATAGAGTATCGTAACTGAAAGATGATGTTTGGAGGTAGAAGATGTAGTTCGTCTGAGTTTTAGGTTTCACGCGGATCACTAATAGTAGTGTCTTGGCCGTTGATAATCACTAAATAGACGACCAAGATTTGTTTAAGGATAGTGAATAAACTCAATATGCGCACCACCTATAATGTTGGTAATGAGAATTGAAAAAATAAGTAAAAAACCAAAAATGCTGGTGTTGGGACTTGAACCCATGACAAGACGCTACATTTAATGACGGTTGGTTTAAATTACCCGTGGTGAAATGTCTGTCATCATTTTGAAAAATAAGTAAAAAAAAGCTACCTATTACAACGGTAGGTTTAAATACCCGTTGTGAAAGGTCTGTCAGCATTTTGAAAAAATAGGAAAAAAATGATTAAAATAAATTTAGAAAAATCTAAAAACACGAAATTTAATCTAATTAGGTAAAATAAGAATTTTGATAATTTGTTTAGAATTTTTTTAGACTATGAAAATAGTAAAAAAATTCATTAAAAATAGAAAAAAGATGAATTTGGGGTTTTGAGGGTGAAGTCCCGATAACTCTTCCAGAGTACGGGACTAATGACCGCACGATTTTTCTGCTTCAGATGCACGAAACAGGTCTCAAAAAGGAGACGATTTTCCCTAAAACCGATTTTTTAAAGTGCAAGACCTTAAACTATATAATTGGCTATAATGACGGTTGAAAACATACCAGTGGTGAAAGGATGTGGGCATTTTGAAATAATATGTAGAAAACCATAACTGTTGGTGTTGGGAATTGAACCCATGTCCATGCGCTACCTATAATGACGGTTGAAAACATACCCGTCGTGAAAGGCCTCACATTTCACCACGGTTTGAATATTAACCGTCATTAAAAGCCTTTTAACGAGATTAAAAAAAAAGAGTGCATCTATTACAATGGTCTATAGGCAATCCGTTGTAAGCCTGGCGTTGTTGTTTGCGCGTTTTGTAGTAGTGTATATACTACATACATTTGCACCAATAATATAATTAATTGGAGAGAATATTTACAATATCCATAATTTAGTGAGGGAAATAGAATTTGTAACAAAATCAGTGATATTAATATTTTGTGATGAAAATATTCTTCCGTCACTAAATTTATATTTTAAAGATTTTTTCCCTCATTTTTTAGTGATGGAATAATAGAATTAGTGACAAATTTATTTTGTAATTATTTGTGACAGAATGAAAATTCTCTCACTAAAATTTTGCGACATTGAAATTCGGTATGGATATACGGTCGTCACAACATCCGTCATTAATCTTGTTTGTGATGGAAAATCAATGAATTAGTCACGGAAAACCTCCCTCCCTAAATTTAATTTTTTTAGTAGTGTTGTTTGTGTGTATGTTAGTTCCGCTGGCTCTCAATATCGGGTGTGTGTAGAGAGCATGGTGCATGAACATGTTAGCATTGTGTGACTCTTGCAATTAAGCATATTGTCTAGAGGCGTTGTGTTGCACTTTTTTTTTTAATTTTCCAGTAGCCTCGGATGGATATGTTTTGGGTCTCCACCGTGATTGATTCTTGTATATAGAAATAATTGTAATTAAAATTTTAATTGACACAAATTGTTAGACCATGTATTTTTTTTGTTACATTGTTTGTGTTGGAATTTCGCAAACAAATGTGGGTTTATATTAATACTTAAAGGATCAAACTCGAAAATCTTCCGGACATATTTGTGTGTTGTTTTTCGTTAAAAATAAGAGTGGTCGTCGAAGTTAACGCAAACTCTTGGGACTGCGTTGTGATTTCTCGAGAATGAAGAAACGTAACAGAAAGACAACACAAAATGCAAATAAAATGCAAGGTAAGGTAAAAAGGCTTGAAGTTAAAATGCGGAAGAAGTAAAGTTTGCTGAAAAGGTAAAGGCAATTGAAAATAAAGTGCAAGGGAATGTAAAGGCAGACGAAAATAAAGTGCAAGGAAACGTAAATGCTTTTTAAGATAAAAAATGCTGGAATGTATTAAATTGGTGGAACACACACATACATTTTTCTCACTCGTTTCTCAAAGCGCATGTACTTTGAATGTAGCGAAATGTGTACAATTTGCGGACCCCTTGCAAAATAAACCTAAGTTGCTATATATATACAAGTCTAAAATAACTCTACAAGACTTCTAAACTATCTTCATGATGACACGTCTTTAGATTATGTAGCGGTTGTCTCCCTACGTGCCCCACGTTCTAAGTAACCATCGACGCTGATGTAGTAGTTCTCGCCTTGTTCCTCCTTTTGAATATTTCAACTGCTTTATTGGCGCCACGAACTAAAGACCCTCGTCGAAACCTTTGACGTCGACCATGTTAAGGTAACATGTCTCGACGCATCGTCTATTGTAGTGATGAACTCTTTGCCAATGTGACATAGTGTTCAGTTTCACTACGTACCTAGTATAGCATGGTATCCAATTTCACTAAGCCTACATGCTTTTTATGTTCTTCGACCATGCCACCTCTGACAAACATCACCTTGGGTGATTTCTGACCTTGAATCATGTTGACCATGTTGATTCGTTCTATTTTTATCTCCCACGTGAAATATTTATGGCCAGCCTCGTAAACACTTGCCATTTATAGTTAGGTCGAAAAATTCATTGTAACATACATGTTCCGTTAATATTTGTGTTTTAGAAAAATTGATCTGTTATCTTTGTAGAAATATTGAATTACAAGATCATTATATTTTTTAGTTGATAAAAAAAACAAGGGTATTTAATAGCGCTTTTCTAAAAAGCACTATTAAAGATAGATGTCATATATGAAAAATGCTATTATAATCTTTACTTTTAATAGCACTTAAAAAAACTATCTTAGCCATCCAACCTATAATGTCGGCGGATTTAACAGCGCTTAAAAAATGCTATCTTAGCCATCCAACCCATAATGTCGACGAATTTAATAGCGCTTAAAAGCACTATTAAAGCCCAGAAAAGCGCTATTAAATGTGTTTTCTGGTGGAAGAACACTCTCTCACTCTAGTATCAGAAATGTTTGTCATTTTTTTATAATAAAAAAATAGAATTAATTAGAGCACTATATGTCATTAATTTTCCTTAACTTCTTTTAAGGAACAGAGCAATTCACAGATCTAATATATGCCTTCTAGATTTTATCAAACTATTGGGTAGGTTGAAAGTTAAGGTTGGTATGTTGATTATTTTTTATTGCAGGTTAAGGTTGGTATGTTGATTCATTTTCGGTTGCAGGTTAAGTTTGGTCTAATATATGCCTTCAAGATTTTATCAAACTATTGGTTTTCACAACTCAACTGTGTCGTAACTTCTATAGTTTTTCACCATATGATTAAAAATGTTTGAATAATACCAAAGGAGAATTGAGGAAAATGAAAAAAGGGATAAAATTAAAATGGTAGGAAGGAAGGAGAAAAAGATTTTGGGATGATGATAGTTGGATCTTTGAACATTAGAGGGGGAGGTAGTAGAGTCAAGAGAAGTAGAATTTCTCAAATTATCTAGAGAGGCAAGGCGGATATTTTTTTGAGACAGGAAACGAAGATTCAAGATTTGTCCGATACGGTGGCTCGGAGTTTTTGGTGGAATGAAGGAGTGGAGTATTCTTTTTCTAATTCGGAAGGGATGTCCGGAGGTTTGTTAATTCTTTGGAAAGCTAATACGGTGGAGGTTCTTAGTAGCTTTAGAGGAGTTGGCTTTTTGGGAGTCAAAGTTAGGTGGAGAAACAATCTTTATTATATTGTGAATGTGTATTCGCCGTGCTCGTTTGAGTTAAAAAGATTATTATGGAGGAGGTTGTTGGAGTTAAATGAGGCTTGGTCGGATGGTGATTGGTTAGTAGGAGGAGATTTCAACGCGGTCACAAAGGCATATGAACGTAGGGGGAGTACAGCTTTTAACTCAAGGAGGGAATGGAAAGAGTTTGAGGAGTTTATTATTGAAGGTATATTGGTGGATCTTCCTTGCAAAGGGAAGAAGTTTAGTTGGTACGGGGGGGATGGTAAGGCTAAGAGTAGGATTGATCGTTTTTTGGTTTCGGACGGCATTATTGAAAAATAGGGAGCGGTTGGGCAATTGATTGGCATGAGGGATATTTCGGATCATTGCCCGATTTGGTTGGTGGTGGATAAAGCGGATTGGGGATCGAAACCGTTTAAAGTGAATAATGAATGGTTTTCCGATAGGCGCTTTATTCTTTTTGTCGAAAAAGAATGGAAGAATATTGTGGTTGAGGGAAGGAAAGATTTTGTTCTTAAGGAGAAATTAAGGTTATTAAAGGAGAGGCTTAAATGGTGGAATATTAATGTTTTTGGGAGGATAAATTTGGAGATGGAGGATGGGGTAAGGGAGTTGAATGAAGTGGATGATGTCGAATCCGGAGATGGGGATGGGGTGGAGGAGGAGGATCGGGTTGTGAGGAGTAAGAAGGCTAGTGGGAAATTTTGGCTTAATTTGAGGATTAAGGAGAATATGCTCATCCAAAAGTCGAGATTAAAGTGGTTAAATGATGGAGATAATAATTCTAAATTTTTCCATAGGGCTATGAAGGAGAGGAGGAGACATAATTTTCTTGGTTCTATTATTACGGATAATGGAATAGTGGATAAGGTAGAAGAAGTTAAAGAGGAGGTTAGGAGTCATTTTGCGGCTAAGTTCATTGAGCCGGACATTGAGAGACCGGTCCTTGATGGTCTTGAGTTTAATAGTATTAATGGTTCGGATCGCTTGTTTCTTGAAGCTAATTTTTCGGAAGAATAGATTAGGGAGGCTATTTGGAGTTGTGAAGGATCTAAAAGCCCGGGGCCCGATGGTTATTCTTTTCTTTTCATAAAAAAATGTTGGTATTTTATGAAGGAAGAGTTTATTGGTTGTTTTCGGAGTTTTCATTCCGGCGCCTTCTTCTCGAAAGCTTTCATTTCGTCTTTCTTGACCCTTGTTCCTAAGTCCTCTAATCCGTTATGTTTGGATGATTATAGGCCTATTTGCCTTGTGGGGTGTGTTTATAAAGCCATTTCCAAGCTTTTGGAGTCGAGACTTAAAGTGGTGTTGAACTCGATTATATCGGATTCTCAAAGTGCTTTTGTGCCGGGAAGACAATTGTTGGACGGTGTGTTGGTGGCTAATGAATTGGTGGATTTTGCGAAAAGGGAGGGAAGAAGTTGTTTTCTCTTCAAAGTTGATTTCGAGAAGGCTTACGATAAGGTGAGTTGGAATTTTCTTAGATTTATGTTAAGAAAAATGGGTTTTGGGGAAGTTTGGATGAGGTGGATGGAAGTGCTAGTGTTCAATAGTAAAATGTCGGTGTTGGTGAATGGTAGCCCTACGAAGGAGTTTGTTGTGGAGAGAGGTTTGAGACAAGGATATCCTCTTTCTCCTTTTCTTTTTGTGATTGTGGCGGAGGTTTTGAGGGGAATGGTTTCTAAGTCCGTGGAGATTGGGGAGTTTGAGGGATTCAAATTGAATAGGTGTTTCGTTGACATCCTTCAATTTGCGGATGATACATTACTCATTGGGGAAGGGAATTGGAAGCATGTGTGGGCGATCAAAGCGGTGTTAAGGGGTTTTGAAATCGTCTCCGGGTTGGGTATCAACTTTCATAAAAGCAAATTAATTGGTATTAATATTAGTGAGCGGTTTATGGAATTGGCTTCTTTCTTTCTATCGTGTAGAAGAGAGGAGAACTCTTTCATTTTCCTTGGAATGCCTATTGGATTTAAGTCTAACGGTATCTCTTTGTGGTCGGCTTTGGTGTTGAAATTGGAAAGAAGACTTTTTTGTTGGAATAATCGTTATCTTAGCTTTGGAGGGAGGATTACTTTGCTTAAATCCGTTTTTTCTAGTTTATCTATTTTTATGCTTTCTTTCTATAAAGCTCCGGTGAAGATTATTAAAGAGATAACTAGAATCCAAAGTAATTTTCTTTGGGGAGGGAAGGAGGGGGAGAGGAAAATCCATTGGGTGAGTTGGAAAAAGGTATGTCTCCCGCTTGATAAAGGGGGATTAGGTTTGCGTAGAGTGGAAGACTTTAATATGGCTCTCCTTAACAAGTGGAGATGGAGGATTCTCTCGGAAAATGGCGCTCTTTGGTACAAAGTTTTAAAGGAGAGGTATGGAGATATCAATTTGAGGATTGTTAATTCCGGGTGTTTTACTAAAAAGAAGAATTGTTGTTCCTTTTGGTGGAGGGATGTCATCGGTTTAGACAAAGGTATGTCGGAAAATTTTTTTGTTTCTAATTGTAGATTTACAATTGGTAATGGGTTTTCTTCATCCTTTTGGCACTCTTCTTGGTGCTCTAGTATTTGTCTTAAGGATAAATTTCCCCTTCTTTTTTATTTATCTTGCCTTAAAGAGGTTTCGGTGGCGTGTATGGGTGGTTTTAGAAGTGATGGATGGTATTGGGGGGATTTTGGTATTTGTTCTAATGATGAGGGGGGAGTAGTTAATGACTTGTTGGAATTGCGGGAGCTTTTGCTTTCTTTCCGACCGACCGCGATGGAAAAGGATTTGGTGAAATGGTTGCCGTCTATGGAGGAGAAATATTCGGTGAGCTCTTTTTACTCCCTAGTTAGTTTTAATCGTATTCCTTTTTGGCCTAGGGAGAAGTTTGATGAAGCCTTTTCTTTGGTTTGGAAGGGGAAGGTTCTGTTTAAAATTAGAGCTTTTGGTTGGAGGTGTTTTCTTGATAGGCTCCCATCGAAACAATCTCTTTTTTATAGAGGTTGTGACTTTCCGAATACCGATTTGAGTTGTGTTTTATGCTTAACCGGAACGGAATCTTTAAACCATATTTTGTTGGGTTGTACGGTGGCGAGATTGGTGTGGAGGGAGGTGGAAGTTTGGGTTGGTTTTGATGACGAGGGTTACTCGGAGCTTAAGGAAAGTTTCTTAAGGTGGTTTTCCTTTTGTAAAAGGAATAAGGTGGAAAGAGGTAAGGAAGGGGTTATTTGGTTGGCTACTTCTTGGTCCTTGTGGTTGTTGAGGAATGGAATTATTTTTAGGAACAATGTTTGGAATATTGTTGAAGTAGTGTGGAATGTCAAGATGTTAATTTAGAGATGGTCTCTTATTGGGAAAATTACCAATTCCATTTGTAGCTTTTATGATTTTAGTAAGCATCCTTTGTTTTATTTGTCCAAAGGCCTAAATGGTTTGTAATTTTCTCTCGTCGAGATTTGTCTCGTTTTTTGTAAGTGGGTTCGAGAACCCTTTGTTCTCGTTTTAATGAAATTCTTGCTTATAAAAAAAAACTATCTTAAATGTGGGTGGTTATGGTGAATTTCAATTCCGGATGATTGATTAAGATTTCACATTCTCCAAACTCGTGTTGCTGCAGTAAAGAAAATCGTGTTCCTGTTTATTCAAAAAATGACTACTTATTAAGAAAATTATTAGTAATTCTATAATGATCTTTAATTTATACCCACTCTGACAGATAACATCCACATGTGTGCTTGTTTTTGTTATGTTTCTTACACTATCCTGAATTTTGATCCCTAAACTAATTGTGACTTTAGAGATATTGACAACGCAACCAGTGTAATTAAGCCAACATGCATATATTAATTTAAGGTCGCATGCAAAAATGCACAGTTAATTCAATAGACAACTTATTATTAGCATTAGGGGTGTTCGCGGTGCGGTTTGGGCGGTTTTGACGCTAAAAATCATCCGAGCCGCAAGAGAAAAAAGCATGCGGTTTGGTTTGGTTCGGTTGGCTTTTAAAACAATTCTGAACCAAACCAAACCAAACCAATGCGGTTTGGATTGGTTCGGTTGGTTCGGTTTTTTACAAGATTTTTATTGAGTGATATTTACATATATAGAGAACAACATAACTTTATGTTTAGTCATCCACACATTGCCATATAACAACAAAACTCATCATATTTAGACAAAAAATTCTCATTCAATATACAAAAATCAATTTAAACAAAAGTGAAAAACAATAGTAGCATAAAACAATATCAAAATTTTTATAATAAAATAGAAAATATAGGATAAGAGAGATTAGAGAAGATGAAAAAGAAAGAACATAAGAGATATGAGATTAGAGAAGAAATGTGCGATAAAAATATAATTAGAAGAGAAAATAGTAACATAAATATGAGAAAATTAAAAAGAAAAAACATGTGAGATGAGAGATTAGTGTAGAAGAGGTGAGACGTACATGACAAAGAAGATGAGAAGAATGCGGAATACTATTAGGAGAGATTTGAGAAGATTAAAACTGAAAAGTTAAGTGTGAGTAAGAGAAAATATTTCGTAATTGTAAGGTTGAGGCATAATGGGTTTAAGTTTTGGGTTAGATGTGGGATAAGTGAAGTTTGGGTTGTAACATAATGCGGTTTGGTTTGGTTTAGTTCGGTTTGCAAAATACAAACCGCAAACCAAACCGAACCATGCGGTTTTGTTAAAAGATGGCCCGAACAAATCCGAACCAAATGCGGTTTTTTGTGGTTTCGGTTTGGTTTGGTTTGGTTTGCGGTTTTCTATTGGGTTGGTTCGGTTTTGAACACCCCTAATTAGCATATTGCTTTCAATTCATCCTTCTCTATTCACTTTATCCATTTTTCAAATTTACCAAAAGAATATCAAAGTCTTAACTTTTCTTATAAACCTATACAAGCATAGTTGGTCCTAGTCAATTATTTATTTTATAATTTTTAAATTTAATAACCATTTTAAAATGTGGAAAAATTCTTCTAATGGTCAATTGACATTAAAAGAGGCTTACAAGTTCAAGCAACGACCTCAATGCTACTATCCATGGGCTTCTTCAATTTGGAATCAAGATATTCCTCCTTCTAAATGTTTGCTAGTTTGGAGGCTTCCACGCAATAAAATTCCCACAGATGATTATATGAGTTTAAGAGGTTTCAGTTTTATTTCAAAATGCTCTCTCTGTCACATACAAGAGGAAGATATAGAGCACCTTTTCTTCAACTACATTTTTTCCATTAAGACATAGAGTTGGTTTTGCAATCTTTTCAACTTGCAGGTTCTCATTTCTGCCAATAATTTATGGACAGTTTCCCAGCAGGCTAGCTCTTTTCAAGGTGCTTTCACAATTTAAGATGCCACCATTTATGTGATAAATTCTATCCGGGATGCCAAGAATTCGGCTCGCTATTTTAATAAACCTCATAACATCATCTCTATCCAAGTTCTATTGCGGCTCAGGTGAATCTTTCTTGTACAAAATCCAGGCTTCCTTTTAATGTAGTTTGTTTAACTTGCAATAGTTCGGGTAAACTATCTTTAGCTTTTGCGGAAATTTTCAATTGGAAAGGTTCTTTGCTTGTTGAATACTGTGGAGTGTTTGGGGGTATTGAGATTGCCAAAGACAGAGGTTGGTCAAATCTCTGGGTTGAATCAGATGTTGGTGTAAGCCCTAGAGGCCAATACTTTTTGTACTTGTATCGAATTACTAATTATTAATAAAAGACATTTTTTTAATATGATTGTTTTTTTAGAATAATAAAGTTCCTAGAATAGCTAGTTCGTTTAATAAAATATTAAGTGTGCCTTAATCATGAGATCCCATTAAACATAAGGACACTATTCATAAAGTATCTGTAGTCGCGCTTCACTATGAAGTGGGATAACCTTAAAGCATTAAGACTATTATGTAGATAGACTGATGATCAAATATCATGGATCATGGATAAGGAGTTATCAAGTTTTAACATAGGTATGAATATTAGGAGTAATATTTATACTGGATTGACCCACTATGAAAGTACTACATAGAATGTTATGCAAAGTGTTATAAGTTACTCTCATAGTGATAGTGGTGTATACCACCCTTCGACCTGAAACCACTATGGGCCCTAGATGTAGAGTCGAGTACTTTATTACTGATCTAACATTGTCCGTAACTGGATGACCATAAAGACAGTTGATGGGTACTCCACAAAGCATGCTGAGGGACATGAGTGACCTAGATGTAATTTGCCCATCCTGCATAACAGGATAAATGTCTAAGGGTCCAATATTGAACTGGACAAGGATGACACAGTATATGCCTTGTGTTCAATATAGACATAAGGGCAAAAGAGTAATTATACACACGAGTATTATCACAAAAGGTTTTGTCATATCACATGATATTTTCGTGACTTGGGTAGCAATGATGTGGTTTTAGATACCGCTCACTGTTTATTATGTGAAATGCATGATTTAATATAATTGCCAACGTCGCGAAAACCTACAGGGTCATACACATAAGGACAGATTGATAAGTGGTAGAGTAAATAAGGAACTCCGTAAGGTACAGTGCACTTAAGTAAATGTAGAACACCGTAAGGTATGGTGCAATTAATTAAAATACGGAATGTGGTAAGGTACCACACGCTTAAGTGATATATGGTACACCATAAGATATGGTGCGCGTTCACTTAAGAGGGCTCTTTAGCTTGCAACCCACACAAGTGGTTCTATAAATAGAACCCTTATGCAGAAGCATTCACACTTGATGAAAATTCGGACTATGAAACCCTAACCATATTTTCCTTATCTCTCTCTCTCTTACTCAAAGCCTTCAATCGTAGCAGCTAGCATTGATACTGAAGCAATCTGTTCGCGTGGACTGAGTAGAGGCGTTGTTCATCATACATCATTCGTGATCACTCCTACGATTTAGAATCAAAGATTTCATCGCCACAAGAGGTAACCGTTCTATCACTGATCATGACCATTCGTAAGGATCACTAAATGGAAATTTTTATTTTCCGTTGCATTTTAGATCTCATATTTTCCTTCATCCGATTTATCTTTGGTTGTAAATGTTTTCTCATTTGTTAAGTCTAATTTGGTTCCTTGGCAATTACGAAATAGTTTATTTAATTGTTGGAATTACCCCAAAACCTTTTGAGAATTCCTATACAATCTTGATCTCAAGATTGTTAAGAGTCATACGCAATGGCAATGAAAAGAAAAATTAAGAAAGAAAGAAAGAAAGAGAAAAGAGAAATAGTAGCATTGGAGAAGAAGATGAAAAACTGCAGAATTCTTTCTGCCCATAAACTGTGAAAACTTTCAATATTCACTTGCAACTGCAAACTGTGAATTATCAAACTTGATTATTACAATGATAAGGTTTCCTCCCTATTTATAGATTTACGTTAACTTGAATCTCAAGATAAAGCCCAAACTATAAAAGACCAAAAATATCTAATTTAATCTTTCTAAATCAAATATGATCTTTCTAAATCAAATATAATCTTTCTAAAACAATAAATTACATATTTAACACATCACCTAATTCATTGTGTCTAAACTGTCTATATTCATCATGGCTCTTAGTCTTCTGAAAAACTTCGACCGGCACTCCATTCGTCATGATGTATGCAATCTGATTCTCAGTTTTGCAGTGTTCCAAGTTCATCTTCCCTTCTGTCACCTGTTCTCGAAGATAATGGAACCTCATTTGATGTGCTTACTTCAACCGTGTGCTATTGGATTATTCTCTAAGTTGATAGCTGACAAGTTATCGATCTTCATGGTAATTGCTCCATGACTCTTCCCTATGATCTCTTCGACCAGGTTCACTATCCAGGTTGCTTGACATGCACAAAGGGAAACAGTTATGTACTCTGCTTCGCATGATGACAATGCCACTACTGGCTCCTTTCTCGAACTCCAAGAAACTGGTGCACCACCTAACATAAACACATAGCCAGCTGTGGATTTTCTATCCTCAGCATCACTACACCAACTAGATTCGGTGTATCCTACTAGCTTACATTCTTTTCCTTCATCAGCTGCAGGAAACAAAATGTCGTAGTCGAGAGTCCCTTTCAGATACCTCAAAATCCTCTTCATTGTTGTTACGTGTGATCCCTTTGGCTTCTGCATGAATCTACTTATCATACCCACACTGTATGCTAAGCCAGGCCTTGTGTGACAAAGGTATCGAAGTGACCCAATAAGTCTTCTGTATTGGATTGGGTCGACATCATCTTTATCTGAATCTTTCGACAGTTGCAATCTGGTCTCAGCTGGAGTCGAAGTTAGGTTGCAATCTTGCATCTCAAATCTCTTGAGTATTTCGCCTGCATATCCTCTTTGGTGCATCATCAAACCTCTACTAGTCTTGTAGAACTCAATGCCAAGGAAATATGAGAGATTTCCCAAGTCTAACATTTCAAACTCTTCACTTAGGTCATGTTTGAAATCTTCGATCTCCTTCTTGCAACTTCCTGTTATCAACAGGTCATCGACATAGAGGCATAGAATAAGCAATTCACTATTTCTTCTCCTTACATACACTCCATGCTCAGTCGTACATTTCACAAATTTCTTCTTCCTTAAGAAGCTGTCAATTTTCTTATTCCAAGCTCTTGGAGCTTGCTTAAGTCCATACATGGCTTTATGCAGCCTGTACACCTTTCCTTATTCGCCTTGTTTCACAAACCCAGCTGGTTGAGTGGCATAAACTTCTTCGTCTAAGGGGCCATTAAGGAATGTACACTTCACGTCCATCTGACATGTATGCCAATTATTCATATTTACTAGACCAACAACCAACCTAATTGTTTCGATCCTAGAAACAGATGCAAACACTTCGTCGAAGTCGATTTCTTCCTTCTAAAGAAATCCTTTCGCCCCAAGTCTCGCCTTGTGTCGAGTTACTTCTCCTTTAAGATTCACCTTCACCTTGTAAACCCACTTCACATCAATTGCCTTCTTGCCTTGAGGAAATTCGACAAGTGACCAGGTATTGTTGACTTCGATGGAGTCTAACTCTTCATTCATTGCTTTCACCCACTTCAAATCTTTCAATGCCTCAGTTACATTGACTGGTTCGGCATCTGCGTAGAAAGCATAATGTACCAGCTCACCCACTTCATTAACCATGTCATCTGATGTAATTTCACATTCTTGCAACCTTGTAGGCATGTGTCTTGTTCGTCGAGGTCTGCTTGGACCTGCTTCATCTATGACTTGTTCCTGTCGAACTTCTCTTTTAACTTCAATGACTGGTTCTTCACAAGATATTCTCACTGAATCCCTCTTGGCATTCTCATAATTTTCGACCTTTCGACCACTCTGTCTTTCGACCTTAGATTTGAATCTGGAAAATACCTCGATCATATCACTTTTCTTCTTGATTAGGCAAGTCTACAGCTTTCAACTGTAATCATCTATAAACGTGACAAAGTATTTATTACCACCAATCGAATCCACCTGGATTGGACCACATACATCAGAGTATATAACTTCCAGAATTGCCTTCGACTTCCTTCCTGCATCCTTGCTGAAGTTATTCTTGTGTTGTTTCAACTGAACACACTCTTCACAAACTTCACTTGGAATGTTGATTTCAGGTAATCCTGAAGCCATATTTCTTCTCTTTAGCTCTCTGATGTCATTGAAATTGAGATGGACTAGTCGAAAATGCCATAACCACTCATCTCTGCTGGATGCAGTTGCTAGGCACTTGTGCTCCATCACATTGAGTTCAATCTTGAAGGTCCTATTTTGAGACATTGGAGCCTTCAAGATCAACCTACAACCTGCGTCGAGGACTCTCATCATCTTGTCTTCGATCGACACCTAGTAGTTGTTTTCGACCAATTGCCCTATACTGAGTAAATTACTCTTCATGCCTGGTATGTACAACACATTGGAAATTGTTGACCTCTTGCCATCTTTCCTCATAATCAGAGCATCACCAACACCTTCAGCTGCTAGAGTGTTGTCATTTACAAACTTTATAGTGTTCTTCGACGAGGGCTTCATGTTGACAAACCAACCTTTCCTTCCAGTCATGTGTGATGAGCATCTTGAGTCCAAGTACCATTGGTCCTAGAATCTCTCTTCGTCTCTTGTTGTGACCATCAGCAACATCTCTTATACTTCATGTTTCGCCAGCTTTGCATCAGTTTCTTGATTCTTCTTCTTTTTCGGACAATTACTAAAATAGTGACCATACCTCTAACAATTGAAACATTGAATGTGACTCTTGTCAGGCTTTCGACTACCACCTCTTCCTCTACCTGCAGCACCACCTCTTTGGTTTCCTTGGTTCCAGGGTTTTCTCTGATTCAACCAGTTTCCTTCATGCTGATTTCGACTAGTCGAATTATTGTAGCCTCCTCTACCTTTTTCGCCATTCCAACTTCCTTTGCCTTTCCTTTCCTTTTCTGACTGTGCCTGCAAAGCCATATCACTCTTCGACTTTCTTGCAGCTCTTTCAGCCATCCTTTGTTCATAAGACTCAAGCATCCCTTAAAGCTCTTCCTTCATCAATACTACAAGGCTTTCGGCTCTTCTATGGCTACTACCACGAGGTCAAACTTTGGAGCCAATGACCTCAATATCTTTGCAACAACTGATCTTGGTGTCAACACTTCTCCACATACCTTGATTTGATTCACCAGCTTTGTAACTCTGGTGAAGAAATCTGTTATACTTTCATTGTCTTCTATCTGAAGCAACTCATATAGGTTCTCTTGTGAGTTTGTAACCTCGCCTCTTTCATCTTCTCTGCGCCTCCAAACGACTTTTCAAGAATCTCCCACGCTTCCTTTGCTGACTCTACATCACTAACCTTTTCAAAGTTATTTGGATCGACACACTGATGGATTATAAAGAGAGATTTATAATCTTTCTTCTTCAACTCTTTGTGTGCAACCTTTTCTTGATTCGTCGCGTTCTCTGCAAGTGGTGCTACTTCTTCCTTCACAAGATCCCAAAGATCTTGATAACAGAAAACCACCTTAATCTTATTGCATCAATTCTCATAATTATCTTTCTTGGGAATCGGAAGGCTCGCCAGAAAGTGCCCATTCGGATGATTCATCGTCATCACGATTTTCCTTCCTTGAATCGCAACTGGAGCTCTAAATACCAGTTGTTGGAATTAACCCAAAACCTTTTGAGAATTCCTATTCAATCTTGATCTCAAGATTGTTAACAATCACACGCAATGACAACGAAAAGAAAAATTGAGAAAGAAAGAAAGAGAAAATAGAAATAGTAGCGTTGGAGAAGAAGATGAAAAACTGCAGAATTCTTTCTGCTCACAAACTGTGAAAACTTTCAATATTCACTTGCAACTGCAAACTGTGAATTATCAAACTTGATTATTACAATGATAAGGGTTCCTCCCTATTTATAGATTTAGGTAAACTTGCATCTCAAGATAAAGCCGAAACTATAAAAGCTCAAAAATATCTAATCAAATCTTTCTAAATCAAATATGATCTTTCTAAATCAAATCAAATCTTTCTTAAACAATAAATTACATATTTAACATTAATTGTATCAAGATTATTCTAAATATGAACTTTATTATCTCTCACATATGCAGGAATGAAAATAGGTGTATGAATTTTTTTTCCTAATTTAGGCCGCAAAACTAATGTCATCACTCTTTTTATTCATTACCTATTGAAGTTAGAGGTGATTATGTAAAGAATATCTTTTGAATGAGTTTTGGTTTTCGTCCCTCCATCTTGTTTTTTTTATCAATCTTCTTTTAATACATATTACTTTTATAAAAAAAAAATAGAAACAAAATTTTACTAATTCCTTACCCATCCATAACGTTATAAAGGTTGTCCACCAAAATGCTATTTTTATGTTTGAAAACAGAAAAATACTTTACAATTATGGAGTGTGTACTTTCTGTCTTACTTTTAATTTAAAGAACAAGATTGAAACCCGTGCAATGCGTGAGATGAATTTTTTTAAGTAATATTATATAATTTAGATCTTATTTTATCATTAAATTTGAACATTTATAATTGATTTAATTAAGTTGAATTACCTTTTCAATTTCAATTATTTATAATTTAATAATACATTATAGGACATTGTTATATAATGAATTATAAACTATAGCTGAAAATATATGGTTTAATTTTGTAATATGTATCTGCAATTATTCTTTCAACATTTATAATTGATTTAATTCAATTGAATTACTCTTTTAATTTCAATTATTTATAATTTAATAATACATTATAGGACATTGTTATATAATGAACTATAAACTATAGCTGCAAATATTTGGCTTAATCTTGTAATATGTATCACCATTTATAATTCAAAATAATATATTAGAAAAAATTTAAAATATTTGTTTATTTGAAAATTATAAGTTAAATTTGAAAGAATAGTTTGATAATTTTTTTTTATAATTATAATGAGATTTAATATTTGAAGTTAAATTTTATGACATATAACCGCATTTATAAATAAGAATTATAATTTAAAAAAAAATTGAAATATTTGTTTTCCTATTTACAAGTGTTGTTTGACCACTTTATTTTATTTTAAACATTGTAATGTAATTTTTTTCATTGTTATTATAGTTTTAAAATTGATACAAGCGAATGATTTTTTTATAAAACTATTTTATGCACAATTTTTTATGGAGTAAAATATTATATAATGTATTTTTTTAGAAAAATATTGATCGAGAAAATATATATATACGAAAAAATAAAAATTATGATTAGTATAAGAAAAGTAAAATAATTGTATCTTTATAATTGTGGATACGCAATCGATTATCTATTTTTTGTGAGTGATTTAAGTATGACAATGTTATCATTTTTATTAAGAGGCCAAAAATTGTTTTCATTTTTTATAGAAATTAAATTATGGTGTGGATGAACAATTCCTATAAGTATATAACATATTATATATGAAATGGAGAAGTAATAGAAATAAATCAATAAGTATACATGATTTTTAGTTAAAGGAATATAAGGGATAAATCATGAAATATTTAAAATATGTGTGTTTTAATTAAAATAATTTATAAATGAAACGTTACATTTTTTCTTAAATAAATACAAGAAGTTTTGGAATGTTGTATTTAAAAGAATGCCACATCAGATTTTTTGTGATGTGGCGAGTAAGTGATTGAGTTGTCTATTAAATAGTGTGAGACTCAATTTTAATATATTATAAAAGATACTTTACAGTTATAATTGAAATATAAATAACTATTAGTGTTAATCATGAAGTTGTTGTCTATATTGACTTAGAAGTCATCAGTCCTATCTTAGGTGGAGTTGTTGTTTTTATATATGATCGTACCTGGATCAGAAAGTATGACAGCGGCCAGCAACGTCGTATGGTCTTCAACTCCGGTGATGATGATACGGTGGGGGGTGTACCTGCAAGGTACTCCGATGCCAAAGTTAGGTAACGGGAGTAGGCAAGTACAGAAACAGGTAAGAGGGTAAGAATGAATGTAACCTGACCCTCTCAAGTGAGAGGGTATCTATAGAGTGCCCCCAGCGCGGACCCAACGGTCTCCTACACTGGGCTGGATTTCCAGGCCGAATTCAGGTGACTACCAAGGCTTACGTGGCATAGGGAAGACCAGTACGTGGTCTTCACCCTAGGGTAACGGTCCCGAGATCTCCGGAAGGTGGGCAGACCGATTCCTTCGAAAGTGGGAGGTTACAAGGTGTCATGTCCTCGCGGGGAGGAGCACGTGGAGGTCGAGGAGGAAGACGCTCTCCTCGACCCCAAGCTCCTGCTCAACTTCTTTGCCTAATACGTGGTCGACGAGGAGAGGATATGAACGTGCTCGGCGATGTTAGGGACGTGCTCGACGCTGGCTATTTTACGGGCCCTATTGGGTTGTACCAGTATTGGGTTAGGCCTTCTCGACGGTGGGGCAGGCGTTGGCCCAGTCCGGAACAATATATTTAATGAAATTATTTTAAATAAAATTTAAATTTAATAAATAAATAAATAAAACTGAAAAGAATAAAAATAATAAAACATATTTATGTTACAATCTATCTAGTGGTTTAATTATAACGATAATTTATTTGACGATCAAGGTTCAAACCCTCGTCACCATACTCTCCCTCCAACCAATTATAATTAGAGATGCGTATGCAGGTTGACTTGCCTCGTTTAATTAGTTCTGCATAAATAGGTATATTAAATAGTTTGGGTTGTCTCGTCTGCAATTATTAAAGGATTATGATATGTTGATCAAAGTCTAATCAGCGTTAGTTCACAAGTAACTCGTAGATTTTAACAAAATAAGTAAATAATTACTTTTGTTATAATAATTAATTTAATAATATGAAAATTCAATTTTTTAAAACAAAAAAGTATTATTGTTGATTATTTTAAAATAAAATTTTTAAATTGTAAGTAGCAACCACAAAAATCATAAAGGATACTTAAAAGCATTTTAATATATTTTAAATCAATTATTTATACTATTTATTTACTCAGTAGTTATATTTTTTATTAATAAAGTTTTTCATAAACTAAATTATAAGGGATAAAATTTTAGTTAATTTTAATAGTAATTTTTAGATGGGTTACAAACAGATCCTCAAATTTGTGGATTAAACCTCTCTAACCTGCGATCTAATTAGTCAAACCTACACGAACCAAAATTTAATCAGACTAAACATATGGTCTAAAATTCCCGCGAACTTTAAACGAGTTTAGCACGGTGATTTGCAAATCTCAATCCATACACCAAATTGTCATTATTATAATTTAATAGATCAATTACCAAAAAAGAAACATTGTTAGGATCTTCTAAGGCGACTGAATTTTGTTAAGGACTCTGGTCACGGCTACTTTATAAAATTAAGGTAATACTAACTTGTATTTTAATGATATAAGTTAAAAAATTCATTTATAAAAAAATTATATTAAAAACAACAATTAAAAGTCAATTATATTTTTTTATTAAAATTGCTATACAATTTTCAAAATAATATTTTTTTATTTAGTTTTAAACTTGTGCCCTTTTAAAAGTTAGTATTACCCATAAAATTATTATATTCTTATATTTTAAACTAATAAAATAGTTACTTTCGAAAAAGAATTTGCTGAAAGGAAAACTCCGAAATGAATTTGTAACCTCAATTCCATTTTAAAATGGTTTAAACGATTTACATTGGTTTAGAAAATTAACTTATATTTATATAAAAGTGAATCTTAAAAACTTAACCAAACTAGTTTTCTAAAAATAAGTTAATCTAAATTTTATTTCAAATATTATTAATAATGTTCAATTTAATTGTAGAATAATAACAATAAATAGTTTTATTTTAGGTTTTATCAAAAATAAAACAAGAATCAAACTAGTTTTTATTATTGATAATGTGTTGAACCCTAATTTTTACCCCTAAGATTTCACACATTTCATTTGCATATCATTACCACAAACAAGATCACAATCTTTGTTTCTCCTGAGCACCTGTGTGATTCTCTTATTCTTACTTGCTTCTGTTATCTAACCTCTAATCAAAAATACTAAAAATTTGTTGCAGTTTCTCCCTCTGTGTGTTGTGCAGGTTTGTCAGAGCAAGAACATAATTTCAAGTCACATGTGGTTGTTTGTTCTTGATCCAATTCAGATGGATGTTTGACCTCATCTTGGTCAAACTATCAAGTAATTGCTTCAAGTGGGAGTTATTTGTGGTAGTGGTTTATTTCTCAAGCAGTTATTATCAAGTTGTTGAGTGGTGACATCCGTCAAATTTATCTGAGATCAGTAATCCAGATTAGGTTCGTCTGTGGATTCATTTTCCTAAAGACTGATTCAATCAAATTCAAAATCGTTCAAGATTCATTTGATCAGAGATTCAGAGGATGGTCGTTGTTCAGTTGTGGCTTGTTCAGTGGTAGCTGTGTTGCATCAGAGGCTTGTGAAAAAGTCGAGATTGGTTTTGGGCTAAAGAAAAATAAAGATTGGCCATCTGTGATCCATTTCCAGTTTGGTTATCCATTTCCATATCCATTTCTCCTAAACCTTTATTAATTCATTATCCATTTTTTCCATTATTCTAAACCATTTATCCATTTAATATTCATTTTAATCCATCTTTCAAAATATCCATATTTCTTTCCCATTTCCATTTCATTTTTTTGTTAAAAAATCCATTTCTTTATCCAAATATCCAATTCATAAAGATTCTAATCCAAAAATCCATTTAAAATTTTCATTACCCAATTCAATATCCACTTCTTCATTTCCAATTTCCAAAACTCAATTCCATATATCAATTCAATATCCATATTTTCCTACTAAACCAAATAACCACTTTTCATGACCATTGTCCATTCCAATTCCAAAAGTCCATATCCAATTATCCACAACTATCCATATCACTTTTTTTTATAACCTTTTTTTTAATCCATTTTTGTCCATATCCATTTTTATAAACAATTATCCAAATAACCATTTCCACTATCCTTTTTTTAAACCAAATACCCACATTTTTTTCAATATCCATTTAGAAACCCACTTCCATTTTCCAATTTTTCTAAACCGCCATTCTAAACCATTTCTTATCCATTTTTGTTTTTCATAACCAATTTTCCAATCCATTTTTTTTCTCTAAACCATTTTTATCCAATTTAAAGTCATTATCCATTTCCAACATCCACTTTTTAAGATCCTTATCCATAAAAATCCATTATCCATTTATTTTCAAAATCTGTTTTAAAACCAATTGTCCGATTTCATGAAGTCCATACCCATTTCACCTAAATTCATTATTCATCTCCAAATTTCATTTCTATCCAAAACCAATGTCATAATATTTCAAATACCCAAATCCATGTTACAATATCCATGTCTATTCCAAAATTAAAAAAAAAAATCATCAAAGTTCTTTTTTTTTCTTAAGCCCACATCACACTAGCCCATTAACATTATACTAAAAAAAATTCACAAAAATATATCTTTCATGAGTTACCACTCAGCCCACCTTTACAAACTTCATGCTACACTCCAATCAAGGACCAAACGCTGCAGCTACAACACAAGCCAACTTCCAAAATCAAGCCATGTCACAAAGCCTAGCAAAAAAATAAAAATGAAAAATGAGATGAAACAAGCTTCACGTCATTCAAGCCGTTGCACATCTAAACCACACGGCTACAACAAGCCACGATGAAGCCATCACACAACGAACACCAAAATGCAAAAATCATACAAATTCCAAGCCATCTCAGCCGTGTTCAAAACGACATCAGCAAGAAAAAAAATTTGCAAAAACGCAGTGGAAAAATTGAAAACGGCAAATCAATTCATTTCACAACTCACCTTCAATTCCTTCTATAAATAACAACCTTCCTCACTTTCAAATGCAAGCTTTCAAGAGCCAAATATACTCTGCACTTTTTTCTACTCAACCTTCATTTCACGAAATCAAATTCAAAGCTCCAATTCAACTTCCATAAACCTTCAATTCAATTCTTCTTCATCAAAATTTCAATTCCAAAAAAAATTCCAAATCAAAAACAACAACACTCATTCGGAGAAGAGAGAAAGAAGAAAGTTTAGAGTTTTTCTTAATTGAAATTTGAAGGTAGTGAAACTTTTCCGACGAAGCCTTAATCTCCGTTTGCGTTGCAATTTGTTTACGATGGTTGAAATCATTGGCATATTTGAACTCCTCTCGCTTTCCCGGTCCCAACGGTACCACATCGGAGCTCCGTCGTTCCGATTTGACGGAGCTCAAAATTGCTAGCTCCATGATGAACAGTAGTGCCGTGTGAAGAAGAAGAAAAGATGATGAAGCACTTTCTCATTCTTTTTTCTTTCTTTTAATTTCCTTTTTTTTAAGTTGTTTTAATTTTCTTTCTTTTTTAATCAAATTTGGGCCGTATGGGCCTACTTCATCATCACCATCTTATTTCTTTCTATACACCACCACCGTTCCTTTCATAACCTCCTATCTCTTCCTTTTTTTTTTTTTTTAACTTTCTTTTATAATTTTTTTTTAATTCATTTTCTTTTCTCTTCTTTACTATTTTTTTATATAGTGGTTTTCTTTTTTTTAAAACTAGATTTTTATGATTTTAGTTCAAAATGACTTTAAAAAAATCATTTCAAAATATCTTAATGTTTTTTTTTTCATTGAACTTCTTTTAATCTTGATTTTCATTCTCATTGTTGGTTGTGTGTGGATCATAAATGTTAGATCCACTTCTCTTCATCTTATTTTTTCTTTTTGATCGATGAAAGTCTAATTGATCTTGAAATTCCTTCATTGAATTTTGATCAAGACTAGATCGCTACCATTTTTCTTTTCGTGCGGTATCGCTTTCGGATGACGATTTACATATCGTTCATCTAGCATACATTAGCACATAGATCTATTGACCGGCCTCATTGTAGGGTAATTACTCCGTAAATTACTCGGCGATTGCTTAACATAGCGCAATATTTGTCCTGCATCGGAAAACTATCAAAAATAGTTGATTATTTGTCTTTTGGTTCAAAACTTATGAAACTTGTTGTTATGAGGCTTTGGTCTTATCAATCCTCTAATTAGTTCTCATTAATCTTGACCTAAGTGCAACTATTCAATTATTATTGATCACTAACTTTAACAACTAATCACTAATTTACTAACATTACTATTGTACTAATCATTTACAATTCCTTCTCGCTCCTTATCTCTTTTACTTTTATGCTTCATTTTTATCATTTCATATCATGTTTATGCTTCCGCAATTTTTCCTTTGTCCATTGGACATATGTTTATGCTTCCGCAATTTTCCTTTTGTCCGTTGGACACATGTTTATGCTTATGCCTTTTTCTCTTTGTCCACTTGGACCAAAAACATTAATAAAGGCTAAAACCTCTAAAAAACTTGTGCTTCTAATCTTGGACTATGGTTACTATCCTTTGCAATGGACATGGAGTTTTGAACTTTGACCTTGGATATCCAATGCAATTCTTGGAACCTTGGACTTAGAACTTATGACCTTTCTCCCTTTGCTTTGGAATTATGGTTCGAAGACTATGGAGCTTACTTGTGTGGTTAAGCTATTCTCATCCTTAGCTCTTACTTTATGCTTTAGGATAGTCACTTCTTCTCCACCCATTCTTCAATTTTCAAAACTCTCTCCCTTTTTCAAAACATTCTTTATTTCAAACTTTCACTTCTTTCATAATCAAACCTTGACTTTGTCAAGTTGATTTTACTCTTTTTCTTTTCATTTCTTAACAAATGTTAAACTACATAAGCATATTGACACCTTTTTTCAAAAGACTTAAAAAACACCAAACTCACTTACTCTCTTTTTTGTGCCCTCGTGCACTTTGTCCTTTAACTTTTTCATAAGTTTAGACATGATTCATTTCTTTAAGCGGAATTATTCGCTTGGAAATGACGACTTGTCTTTACATTTAAAAACGACCAAAACAAACAAATTTCATTCTTTGTACCACGAACTACGGGGTTTTGATCCTACATTGCACATCGTGGGTACGTAGGCATGAGACGACAAGTCTCTCCAAACACAAAAGTCCTAAAAAACAATTTCTCTTCTCATCTTCTCAATCACTTTTCAAGCAAACTTTTTCAGACCAAAAAGCGGTAGATTTTTCAAAGGGCTCCTATAGAGTACTATTGCCGTTTTGGGTGCTAACACCTTCCCATTGCGTAACCAACCCCCCTTATCTAGTTTCTCTTCACTCGTTCTTGTTTAGAGCTTGTGTAGGTTTTGTTCGCTCTTTTTCCTTTCCTTTTTGGATAAAATAAAAGTGCGGTGGCAACTCTTGTTTTTCGAGTTAAGTTAATCAATAGCTTACACTCATGGTTTTGCCGCTACATAATGTTTAATAAAAATTTAAATATAACCAATTTTTTATTTGCAAATTCCTTTCAGTTGTTGAGTACGACTTCAAAAGGTATAAGTATAACCAAGTAGAAACAAAGCTTTACTTATTGACCATGAATTTATTTTCCGCATTGACTTGGAAGTCATTGTTACCGATTTAGCTGCTTTCATTATTTTGATTTTGGATTTCACTTATTTATTTATTTAAAATTAGAATTTACTTTATACATATTTGTAAACATATATCGATAATAATGATCGAATATGAATGTTAGTTAAAGATCTGTCAAAATCTTTTAAGCATAATTTTATTTTTTCAAGTGATTAGGCTCAGAAAATAATTTTTATTCTATTGGTTATTGATTCCTTAAATTTTCTAAAAAGTGTTAAGAGTTAGGAAAAAACAAAGCATAGAAAAAAAAATACAATAACAATATAAGAAATTAACATGAAAATTTCAAAACCAAAGAAAAAACTATAAGTATGAAATGTAATCTAAAAGGGGGATGGGGTGAACTAGATTAACCGATCTTTTTGAAAAATTCTCAATTCTCGTTTTACGAGTGATAGAAAAAGTTATTTTTGAAAAATGATGAATGGTAAAATGATGAAAAATAAGTGCACAAAAATTAAAGAACACCAAGATGTAAATTAGTTCCCCTTTTCTTTAAAGGGCAGTCTTGTCCCTTCACACCCTGTGAGAGATTTCTGTTGGAATTAACTCAAAACCTATGGGAATTTCGACCCTATCTTAATAAGTAAGAAGGGTTCTTAGCGCTGCAATACCAAAGAAAAGAAGAAAATAGAGAAAGAAAGGAAATTATGATTCTAAGAGAATTTGGAGAAGAAGGTTGTTACCCACAAACTGTGGGATTTTTCTTTTTTCCACTCACTTGCTACTGCAAACCGTGAATTACAATGTGTTGTGATTATTTACAAAAATAAAGGTTCCTCCCTATTTATAGATTTTTGTTTACTTGTTCTCCAAGCCAAAGCCCAAAACTATAAAAGCCCAAAATACCTATTTTGGAACTATATCAAATCAAATCTAAATCAAATCTAAATCAAATCTATATCAAATCTGTGTGAAACAACTGTTTTGACACACCCTTGCTTCGACACTTCGACACTTCGACACTTTGGCACAAGGAATTACAATTTAACACACCACCTAATTCATTGTGTCTAAGTTATCTACATTCATCATGGCTCTTAGTCTTCTGAAAACTTCGACATGCACTCCCTTCATCATGATATCTACAATCTGATTCTCAGTTCTGCAGTGTTCCAAGTTCATCTTCCCTTCTGCTACCTGCTCTCGAAGATAATGGAACCTCATTTCGATGTGTTGCTTCGACCGTGTGCTATTGGATTCTTCGCCAAGTTGGTAGCTGACATATTGTCGATCTTCATGGTAAATGCTCCTTGACTCTTCCCTGAAATCTCTTCGACCAAGTTCACCATCCAGGTTGCTTGACATGCACAAAGAGAAGCATCTATATATTCTACTTCGCATGATGACAATGCCACTACTGGCTCCTTTCTCGAACTTCAAGCAACTCGTGCACCACCTAACATAAACACATATCCAGCTGTGGATTTTCTATCCTCAACATCACTACACCAGCTAGAGTCAGTGTATCCCACTAACTTGCATTCTTTCCCTTCATCAACTGCAGGAAACAAAATGCTGTAGTCGAGAGTCCCTTTTAGATACCTCAGTATCCTCTTCGTTGCTGCTAGGTGTGATACCTTTGGCTTCTGCATGAATCTACTTACCATACCCACACTGTATGCTAAGTCAGGCCTTATATGACAAAGGTATCTAAGTGACCCAATAAGTCTTCTATATTGGGTTGGGTCGACATTATCTTCATCTGAATCCTTGGACAGTTGTAGCCTGGTCTCAGCTGGAGTCGAAGTTGGGTTGCAATCTTGCATCTCAAGTCTCTTGAGTATTTCGCCTCCATATCTTCTTTGTTGCATCATCAAACCTCTACTAGTCTTGTAGAATTCGATGCCAAGGAAATATGAGAGATTTCCAAAGTCTGATATTTCAAACTCCTCACTTAGGTAATGTTTGAAATCTTTGATCTCCTTCTTGCAACTCCCTGTTATCAACAAATCATCGACAAAGAGGCATAGTATAAGCAATTCATTATTACTTCTCCTTACATACACTTCATGCTCAGTCGTACACTTCACAAATTCCTTCTCCCTTAAGAAGCTATCAATTTTCTTATTCCAAGCTCTTGGAGCTTGCTTAAGTCCATACAGAGCTTTATGCAGCCTGTACACCTTTCCTTCTTCGCCTCGTTTCACATACCCATCTGGTTGTGTGACATAAACTTCTTCATCTAAGGGGCCATTAAGGAATGCGCACTTCACGTCCATCTGACGTATGTGCTAATTGTTCATATTTGCTAGACCAACAACTAACCTGATTGTTTCGATTCTAACAACAGGTGCGAACACTTCATCGAAATCGATTCATTTCTTCTGTAGAAATCCTTTCACCACAAGTCTTGCCTTGTGTCGAGTTACTTCTCCTCTAGGATTCACCTTGACCTTGTAAACCCACTTCACATCAATTGCCTTCTTGCCTTGAGGCAATTCAACAAGTGACCAGGTGTTGTTGACTTCGATGGACTCTAACTCCTCATTCATTGCTTTTACCCACTTTGAATCTTTCAATGCCTCAGCTGCATTGACTGGTTCGACATCTGCGTAGAAAGCATAATATACCAGTTCACCCTCTTCATCAACCACATCATCTGATGTAATTACATAATTTTGCAGCCTTGCAGGCATGTGTCTTGTTCGTCGAGGTCTGCTTGGGCCTGTGTTAGTAGAGTAATAGTGGGGGTTGTTTTTAATCGTATCCACAGGGATTATTTGATATTTGATGCGTGCCTTTCAATAGTTGCGATATTCTAAGTTAACGGTTTTAAAAGTTTCTCTATTGTGTTTAACATTCACTTGTAGCAAACATTAATTGGTGACAAAGATTTTGTAAAAGGTTTTATAAAAGCATGTTAAGGTTAGGTTTCGCTAACCCTTTTCATGTATAAACGATTAATCAAGCATATGAACTCGGTTTCCGACCAATATAACCGCGTATCCTCCCGACTAAGTTTATGTCTAAAGCGAAGTCGTGAGTATCGTTGTTTAGACCGTTAGATGATGTCTCACACTAACAATCTAAGCAACGATCATTAAGATCAATACAATGCGAATAGAAAATCCCAAATCTATGTCTAGAGTTTGGTTTTTAAGAGATAACATTGTTAGGTCATGATTTATAAAATCTATGTCTAGAGTAAAACAAATCACACATGGATCATTAAGAGAAAACAACATCATCTATATTGATCAAAGACTTTGTTCATATACAATAGATTAAAAGCAATACATAAAAACAGAATCAACTACATCTAACCTCAACATTGAGTGTTTAGCTACCACTTCTCATGGTTGATTGGATAACAAGAAAAGAGAGGAGATGAATAAACATCCACGCCGAATAATCGAGAATGGATGCAAAATCAGCTTCTCCAAGTGAAAATACAAGCTTCAATGGTAAAAAGACTGAAAACTATGATTTTGGATCAAAATGAACAAAAGATCCCTAACACATAAAGTGAAATTCTATTTATACAATTCTGAAATCTGATGGATTCGCACTGCGAGCAGATCATTCGCACTGCGAATGAGGAAAAATGGCACTTTAAGTGCCTCTGAGACTTAAACCGCCCCAAACAGAAATCGAGCGCTCGCACTGTGAACCCATTCATTCGTACCGCGAATCATTCGCTAGCTTCATTCGCACTGCGAATAAACTAGCGAGCAAACTGGAACTCTCTGCCTCCCTTCGCCATCACCATCGCACTGCGAACCAACCAGCGAGCCTTCGCTAGCTTCATTCGCACTTCGAATAAATTAGCGAGCAAACTAGAACTCTCTGACTTTACTCGTTGGAGCCTTCGCTGGTCCTTCGCAGTGCGAACCTTCGCTGGGCCTTCACCAGATTGTTCGCACTGCGAACACCCTGTTGTAGCTAAAAACTCAGTGGAAACTTGCATTGGTTCCGTGTGTTCACAATTTTTCTCCTTTCATGCCTATACCTGCACATTAACACACAAATTACAAGCTCCACACATATATTCTAATGTAAGCATTACAACACAATTTACCGCGTAAATTCACAATTCACCGTTAGAAAGAAATGAAAAATGCCAAATATTCCATACAAATATATAACATGTTTGACATCTAACAAACTCTTCCCAACTAACTCTTTGTTTATCCTCAAGCAAAGTATGCCTCTCACGAGGATTTGCTCGAGCACTTAATTCAACCAAGACGCGTACAACGACTCAACTAAACAACGATCACCACAACGCACAATTACACAATTCAAGAAACTAGAATGTAAAAGAACTTGACTCTTAAACAATTTCAAACAATGTTTCAAGAAACAACTAACCCATCATACACATGTCATTCTACACTCCTCTTAGAAAAAGGATTGAAGGCACACGTGCATACAAGCACGGGACAATTACACTCACATGACAAATGATGCAATACTAAGCAATTCATACCATATCTCAATGATCATAACAGAAATAAAGGAAGTAAAAGATCACTAAGGACTTCAAGGTTGTAGTTTGGTCGGGTGAACACAAAAGGGACATTTCTAATGGCCATTGAAACGAAATTGCCAAAGCAAAAGAACATTCACTATACACAAATCCGCACAACACACTTCATTTCACCAATTTTTCATTCCACCTTCACAACCTACCGTGCACACTTATTAATTCTATTATTTTTTTATTCAAGCAAGCATTTTCTCATTTGTACAACATATTCACACTCTTTTCTTTACATGCTTGCTTGAATATATTTTTTTTTCAAAATTTTGAGTAATGCACCCATATTCTTTTTATTCTCCCCAACTCATTTTCGACTCAACCTAAAGTGAATGTTCCTTGCTTTTTAAGGCAAGGAAGTCAAAGTAAACAATTTTCAAAGGTTCAAGAAGAAAATGCTAGAAACTCATCAAATTCAATGATGAACCAAACTTACAAATTATGTACATAAAACAAGTTCATCATTCAATTGAGTTCTAAACTGTTTAGGCTCAAAGGGGCTACCAAATGCTCACTACTCACGGGTGAATTAATATATGGACATGGTTGTGCTCACTTTCAAAAAGTGCCTTTATCACTTCTCCTACTTCCACAAAATCACAAGGTCACAAGATAAGGCATGAATTAAAAGTAAAGACAACATTCATCACAATCCTTAGCATATAGTAATACTTTGGAGGCTACTCACTTTAATGGTTTTGATCCTAAAATGACACATGCATTCAAAGGAAGTTGTAACATGAAACAACATTTTCAATCGCACCAAGACACAAAGTTCTAAAACATAAAAAATTCTCGAACTAGGTAACGATATACCTTGTCGCAACACAATGCTTACGGTACTATCATAGCCCTCACATCTTGGAGGAATCTACCTTTAAAATCAAGAGTTTCCAACCTACTTCCAAAATTCCACCATCAAAGAAGGAACATCAAAATAAACACATATGCACAGTTTAAGAGTTGAACACTCGTCAACTGAAGAATTCAACTCTTAATAACACTTAACAACAAAAAAACATACTTAAGTGTTGAGCATTCGTAAACTGAAGAACTCAACACTTAATACTCTAATTAAAAACCAACAATTTATTAGTAAAGCGAAACAAAAAATTTTACTGCAAACCATAATCATTACTAATAATAATCATAAAGTGCCTGGTGTATAAAACACCTACATAATCCAAAAAGTACCACACGAGTACGAGTACATCAATTATGGACTAGTAAAAGCTGAAGAAAACAAAATACAAGAAACTTCACTTTGATGACAAAGGAAGTGTACAAGTCTAAGATCCAAAAAAATCATTCCTCATCTGACTCAGTCTCAAGCACCTCTGTACCCGGCTCATCATCATCCTCAGGCTCAGTCTTAAGTACATCCGTCCTCTGCCCATCATCATCATCATCATCAGAAATCACAATATCATCGCCATCTCCCCCCTCCTCAGCATCATCAGCAGTAGGCTCAACTACATCCTCACCCCCTCCGAAAACAGGCCTGGCCTCAGGCCATCCAGCATGCGCGAGGAACTGCTCCCTCGACATCATAGTGTGCTGCGTAGAAGGGTGTTGCACCCCAAAATTTGCCCTCCTTACTAATTGGCTTATGTTTCATTACATTTCTGCATTATCATATATGCATATCACTGTTTCTTAGCATGGGGTCAAGGTGCCTGAGGCAGGTTCAAGAGGGGAAGATATTCTTCAAAGGGTCAAGCAAGAGAACTCAGATGGATCACTCTCTTCTAACCAGTGCATGAATTAGGGTTTTGAAATTCTTGGGTTTATTGCTCCAATGGGAAAGCTCCTTGGATTTTTATCATCACCAAATGACATATCTTATCTTTGTTGGAGAGGACACACATCATATTCAGGGGAATTTGGATTTGGAGACTGTGTTATTTCCTCCTAGACTGAGGGTACCAAAACTAGGGTTTGCTATAAAGTCAGTTTATTTATGATTTTTTGGGCAAGACTTGATTCTATGGTATTCCTTGGGTCCCTAAGTATCTAGGAATGGAGGATTGTCCATCAGTTTGGTTCAGGAGAGGTTCAATTGGCCAATGGATTGGGAATCAGGAGAATTTGGGGAAAAGTCAACAGTGAAAGGAGAAAAGTCAACTGTGGGATTTTGAGGTTCCCCTCAAGGTTTTCAAGGTCTCACATCCTCATATGGTCTCCAGGGGTCAAGTTTCATACATATTTATCAGGAATCAGGAGTTGGTGCAAAGTTTCTAAATTTGGAAAGTGGCCTATAATAAAAAGTTTCCATTTTTGGCAAGTTTCTACACTGCATTCAGCTTGACTTTTCATCATCAAGAAAGCTTAAAATGATTTTTTCTCCAACATGAAAGTTGAAGATCTTTTTCTCCTCTTTCCAACAAGTACTAGTGGGTCTCCATATCATTTGTAAAACTCAGGTTATGATCAAAAGAAGGCAAAGTGGTTTTTAGGGTTTCTCATGGCTCCATTTTCACCACTTTGGGCATAATGACCTATAATCAATTCCATTGTTTCATGTCACCTTCTAACATCAAATAACATTCCTCAAGAATCATTATAGGCCTTTTAATCAAGTGGTTTTATGGTTTATTCTTCATTTATTCTCCATTATTCAAAATTCCCAAATTGTTTAAAAGTCATTAATAAAAAAGTTTCAAGGCCCAATGTCAATATGGGTGTAGTTAGCAATTCAAATGCAAGCGATCTATCATGAAACATTTAAATATCCATGCATGGGAGAGGTGTATACAACATTATGCAATTTTCTAAAAAATTACCCAAACTCATTAAACCAAGAATTGCCCAAGCCCAATTCATCATTAGTGAAAAACCCTAGTCTATTTAAACCCATCCATGCACTGGTTAGGGTTGGAGACACGTGATATTTTGGGAAAAAAAAAGTTCAACCCTAATTCTTGAATTCATTGGATCTCTCAATCTACAAGGAGTTTCTTCAAAATTCTTCCACAAACCTCTTCCTGGTGATCTCTAGAGTACAAATCGCTCACCCTTTGGAGCTAAAAGCAAAGATTCAGGTTGCACCATCTCAGGTTGGTGGATTTTTTCGTGATCCTAAAACTTGAATTTTAATCGTGCATAATGTTGTGTGATGTCTGCTGATCATCCTGATATAGTTTTTGTTGTGTTTGGACGTGTATGTTGCTTGCTATGTGTGTTTTAAGTTTTATGCCCTAACCTTTCTCCCTTCGTTTTTATTATACACTAATGGTTTACAAATTTTGATTGGATATTCATAATCCTTGTGAAATTCCGGACAGAATGGTGTATGGTTTGGTGTTTTCTGGGTTGTTTCAGGTTGCAGGTGGTGGAGGACAGTGGCCGGAACCTTAGCTCCGGCGGCTGTGAGGGTTCCGGCGAAGGAAGGTTGAAGAAGAAATCTCCACCATCCATTCTCTTGATCTAACGGCCCTCACTTCGCCATGTGTGGTTTTTCTTATTTTTTTTTTGAGTTTTATTTATTGATTATGTGCATATTACCTCACGGTAGTTACCATGCTCATCCAATCAGGTTGTGTTATTTGGATTACTTTTGTTTTCGTTGACTCAACCCTGTCCGTCAGATGGATCATGTGGATGGAAACACGCCAACGCATTAAAAATGCGCGTGCCTGGCACATGGGGTGTGTAGGGTGCACTGGTGGTTCACGTGTGTGTGCGTGTTGGGTAAGTGCAGTGCACGTGTTGATCTTAATCGTTGATCATCACTACTTTGTGCTTTGTTTGACCATTCGTGGACGCAGGATCAATCCAAGGGCCTCTGTTAAGTCAGCGCGTTGACTGAAGTCCCATTGTTCTCTTTTTTATTTTATTTTTCTCGCTGATGGACTGGGCCTTGCTATTCGTACCCCTCTCCTAGCCCATTTCAATTATTTCAACATGAATTCCTTACTAAACGTACCCCCTGCAGTTTTATTTCATTTTATTTTATTTAATTCATTGCATTTTCATTTTTTAATTTTTAAAAATAGATTTTTACATTAAAAATTACTAATTCATGCATCATATTTATCATTTTATAAAATTTTCCAAATTTTATTTTCTTATCTTATTTTATTTTTTATCATCTAAATTAAATATTTATTCATTTTCTTTTTTAATTATCCACATCACGCATATCTGAATTTGTTTATTTTATTTCTCTGCATCCATAAAATATTTTCAACCCATTCCTTTTGCATTCATTCACCAACATTCTAAAGTGCATTAAAATATTTTTCTTTTATTTTTAAAATTATTGCATATTGCATTTTGGTCCTTCCCTTTGGCACATTGAACTCCACTTCTCACCTGAGCCTTGCCCTATCGTTTGAATGACTAACACTTTGAATTTTTGCAGGAGTTTTTGGTATTTTGTTTGTCTCTGGTTGAGCAACTTGGATATTTAATTTGGTGATTTTCGAAATTGTTTTGCTATTTGTTTAATGGCTCTCCGTGTGAGATTTTCTTGTATACGCATCCTTGATCTCATCTGGTTACCTTGTTTGGAAAGACACTTGTGCCATTGTTTTGGGGTTGTTTATTTGACTTCTTAATGCATGTTTGGATCGTTATCCTTATTGTATGCCATTGTTTGGTTTTCTTTTGCCCTAATATCACTTGTGTCTGTCTCACTAACCTTTTATGCAGGGACCAAGGTAGGGTATTTAAGGGTATGGATAAGTATCCATGTTCACCTTCAACTCTTCCCTCATCTTCTTCTTCCTCTAGGTTTAGGTTATCGTCAAACCTCACTAACCGTAGGTCACCCCATGCATGATAACATTAGGGCTATTAGTCCCCTTAGAGTATCCCTTGTGTCTTCTCTCTTCTCATCCCAAACTGTTTGAAAATACTTAATAATTATAAAGTGTATTGCGCACGAGCCTTAAGCGTGGGGAATGAGAAATGAGGGGCTTCCTCTCATCTTTCTAGAGTGCTTAGCGAGCGTCCTGTCTTGGGACGATGCGTTAAGTATTCGCCCCTGTGCCCTAGACTTTGGTGGAATGCAAGTTATGAACTAACTCAAATCACTTCTGTCCTAAAAAATACAAACAAACTTCAAACCTTTTTGTCCTTCGGGATTGTCAAACTAAAGGCTATTTTCAAAAAGGGCATGTTACTTTCCATCTGAGTCGCAAACAGGCATCAATCCTAACTGCCGGACGCGAACTTAACGTCGCTCATAAAAAACACAAAAAGAACTTGGTCCGAACTACGTTGACTCTGACTTTCCCATTGCACAAAGGGAGTACGTAGGCCTAGGACGACGATGTCCTACCGAGTCTGTCTTTGTTTTCCCCTCCCCCGTTTCAGTACAGCCATAGATTCTAGATAACTCACCCTTAGATTAGACAACAAGCATGGATCCAATCGAGTACGATGGACGCGTGGGATGCTAATACCTTCCCCTCGCGTAACCGACTCCTGAACCCAGGTTATGGTTGCGATGACCATTCCTTTCCATCTTCCTCAGGTTTATGCGGTGTTTCCTTTCCCTATCTTGGGATAAATTTACACGGCTGGCGACTCTGTTTTTCCGTGCCACTCTTGCGTTTGTACCTGGATGAAAATCCTGGGAGCGACAGCTGGAGACTCTGCTGGGGACAATGATTGACCTATGTTGGTCCATCCCTAAGCGAGCCAGTCCTAGCGCTTGCTTGTCTTTGTTCTCTTTGGGTGTCTTTGTCTTTGCTTTGTTTTATTTGTTGTATTTTATTTTTTACAGCTTTTCTGCATTGCATTCCATTTTTATTACTGTCATGCTGCTGTGTTGTGCTGGCTGTTTTTGTTTTACAGGTTGGGTGGTTTTGAGAGATAAGCCCAATACCCAGGCTTGAGTATACCCTAGGACTAGAGTGGAAAGTAGTGGAACCTACGTGCCCGCTTGGCACGTTTGTGTGTTCACGAAATTCACAACCAGACGAGGCTATCTTGGGATGCATTCTAACGTGTGTGTCTTGCGCATGTTGGGGTGTTGATCTAGAGAGCTGTCGACTCTGGTGACCGATCATCGAGGACCTTAGTGGAAACATCCCTCTTTAGTGGTGATAGTGGCAGACCACATCCTGTGGCAAACCCATTCGCACCCGAGGGCCCGCTTTGGAACTCGCATAGGATGGCCCCTACCTTTTGAAGAGAATCAGTGGAGGCACTCCTCGATTGACGATAGTACTGTACCCCGAGGGATGAATGTACTATTGTTTCTCGACCTCAGTGCCAAAGCTGAGGACCTTCAGCTTTGGAGAATCAGTTGAGGCCTCCTCGATTGATGATGATGCCAAACCAGAAATGGTGAACGTATCATCATTTCTCGACCTGAGAGCCAGGGATACTGAACATCCTAGTACCCACACGTGAGAGGGGATGGGTGTTTGCAGGTTTACAGGTAACCAAAACCTTCAACCCACCCTTTTTTTGTGGATTTCTCATCAATGTCCGGTTATTTGGGTTCTTGGTTATCTCAGTGGTTCAGAATTCTGGGTTGTGGTTCTCGTTCAGTTAACAGCACAGCACATCCAGCAGTGTTGCCTTGACCCCATGTTTGCATTAGCATATCATTTTTCTTGCATTCTAACATGTTTGGCATTTTTCAGGGCTTGTATCTTACTCTTGATTCCGGTTTTTTGAGGTTACTTTGGCATGGATGTCCCAAGAAAGAAGACTGTTGCCTATTCGTTCCCAGATCCGACTTTGACATTGATTCACAAATTGATTAATATGGCTGGTCCCGGAGTTCGTACAGAGTTCAGTGGAGGGTATGGGAGACTTTTGAAATTGTCTACAATATCTCCAAGTATGAGAAGGATGCCATTCATACACTTCTTCAGTTTTATGATCCGTCCTTGCGTTGCTTCACTTTCCCAGACTACATCTTGGCCCCAACGTTGGAGGAGTTCTCATTTATTTTGGGAATCCCCATCAGGCATGATATAGTTTTCTTTTCTGAAGAACACCCCGGGGTAAAAGAAATGGTTGTTGCTCTTCATATTAGTGAATCCGTTCTGAACAGTAATATTGAAGAAAAACAAGGAGTTAAGGGTTTCCTATTGAAGTTCCTGTTTGATCAAGCCTGCATACATGTCAAAGAGAAGAATTGGACTGCTTTCCAAGCTATCCTAGCTATGTGCATCTATGGGATTGTCCTGTTTCTGAATATTCCTGATCTGGTGGATATGCATGCCGTCAGAATATTTATTTCGAAGAATCCTATACCTACCTTGCTAGGTGATGTGTATCACTCAGTTCACTACAAGAATGAGAATAGGCGCGGAAAAACTGTGAGTTATTGTGCACCACTCTTATCTACTTGGTTTCTGAGTCGTCTCCCCGAATCTGGCGCTTTCGTTGATACGAAAGATTCTCTGAAATGGTCAAAGAGGGTTATGGGCTTGACTGCTGACAACATTGTTTGGATCAATCATGATTTGCTAGGAATGGAGATTATTTACAAGTACGGAGAATTCCCTAATGTACCCTTGATAGGGAGAAAAGGTGGAATCAACTATAATCCTTCCCTTGTTATCAGGCAGTTTGGTTATCCTTTGAGAGGCCCACCTGAAGAGAGAGATATCAGAGAATCCTTATTCTTCAATGGTATTGAGGATCAAGAGATGATGAAGAAGATTGTGAATGCTTGGAAACAGGTAACCAAGAAGGGTAGAACTTCGTTTGGGAAATGTAATAACCGAGCTTTTCCTTCCTATAAAGAGTGGATTAAGAAGAGAGCAGAAGAGGAGCTTCTTCCCTTCCCAGTGGAACCACCTTTGTATCCGTTACTAGTTGAGCCTCCTACCACAGTCGAGATAGAGAAGTTTGATAAGCTGTGGGCTGAAAAGGAAAAGCTGCGGGCAAAAAACAGAGAGCTACTAAGGGAGATCTATCAGTTGAAGCATGAGCAGGGTGAGGCTGTTCATACCACCAAGTTGAAAAAAGAGCTTCTTGTTAAGGCGGAAAAAGAGCTAGCTGACATGGTCGCGTCCAGAAAAAGGATGAAAGAAGCTTTGGATGGTATCAGTAAGGTTCTCAAGTCCAAGAAGGAGGAATTGTACGAAGCTTTGTTAAAAATTCACAGGTTCAATGATCACCGAGGAACTGCAATGGCTGGGAATAAGAAAAAGGAAGACGGTTATCTAGCTCAGATTGATGAGTTAAAGTCGAAGCTCAAGAAGAAAGACGCTGAGATCCTGTCAGGGGTATTCAAGAGGCAAGTAGTCGAGGGTCGACTCAATGAAGCCATAGCCTCCATAGAGGAACTGAAGGTCCAAGCTAAAGTGAAGAAACTTAGACATGAGGGTCCTAGCATGGATGGTGTTTCTGGAGAAGACGCTTGGGAGTTGCATTGCCGATACTTGGAGGGGATCATACATAGGAGAGACGTTCTTATTCAAGAGCTAATTCAGATACCAAAGCATCCCGACACCAAAAAGCTATTCAAAGAAATTCAAGACTGGAGCAGAAAGCACAATGGATGGGGGGATTGACACTTGTGGACTTTGATGACATGCCGTAGTTTCTATTCTCTTTTATTGTATTTGGATCACCGCTAGGCTTGTTGGTTGGGATCTATGATTATGGTGTTCAGACTCATTTATTTTGGGTTGTGATTGCTGACATTTGGTTTTCCTCTGGTTTTCTTAATATATGAGCGGCAGTTCCGTTCTATCTTGTCATTAAGCTGGAATCAAGGGGTGGATCGCCCTGCGAATTTTCAAACATGTTCATTTGCATAGTCATAATCATTTTGCATAATCATTTTGCATAATTATTTTGCATAACAGATGTTTATCTCTGGTGTTCTTATTTTTGCTCTCCATCTCAGTCAGGATTGATCAGCCAGTTCACCGGTATTCTACTCAGTCTGTGATAACTAGGGGATAACCATGGAACAACTCCATTCAGAGATGCTTAAAATGAAGGTTTAGATGAGGCAGTTTGGGGAAGACATGCTGGTCATGGCCCAAGAGCAGAAGATGCTGAAGGAGGAGGTCAATCAGATGAAGACTCAGATGGGTTTGATCATGGAAATTTTGAAAACAGTGCTAAAGAAGGAAAATGGTCATGTGCTCGCTTCCGCGACAGAGGTCCTTACTCCTCCCATCTCTTTGGAGTTTGATCTAAATCTTGGTTCTCTTCCACAAGCGGAAGCTCCAGAACTTTCCCAGCAGCAGCTAAGTCTTGGCTCCCAAGAGAAGCCCAAGGGAAAAAAGTGTACACAGAGACAGAAGAAGTCTGAAAGAGTTTTTCATCCGCTCCCTATGCCATATTCCCAACTATTGCAGCACCTCCTTCAGTTGCATTTGGTACGGAAAAGGACTTTGGCTCCTCCCTCTGGTACTCCCTGTAGCGAGCTATTTTGGACACGGTTCTTAAGCGCTGGTCGCTCTCTGCGGTTGAGCTTAAACTACAGGCCGATTCATTTTTTATCCTATTATGAGCTGAATAAGGAAGGGAAACAGATGTCTCCAATTAACCCTGCTTTGCATACTGAGTTTAAACAGCGGTCTGTTAGGTTACGGATGCTATCAATGTGGGGGGGCCTTTGTACTGGTTATTCGTATTTCGCCAATACACGTTTCTTTCTTTCTGGTCATTAGGGCGGATGGTTTCTGGTGGGGAACTAGGATTAGGATGTTAGGACTGATGTTTTGAGTTACTGCTTTTGATATGGGATTTGGGTTTTTTGTGGATTGCGCTTGCTAAGATCTTATCTTTCGATCTTATGCCTATGTATTCCCGTTTACCGAAATAGGGAAATCAGAGCGTTCGTAGTTCCTCCTATTCTATGGGAGGAAATTGGGGTTTTTGGTGTCTTGTTCAAGGCCCAAGACAGGAAGCGTAAGGTTTTTTTTATCTTGTTTAAAGCCCAAGATATGAGGCGTAAGGTGTTTTGTATCTTGTTCAAAGCCCAAGATGTGAAGCTGAAGGTGATTTGTATCTTGTTCAAAGCCAAAGATATGAAGCTGAAAGGTCTATTTATGTCTTGTTCAAAGCCCAAGACATGAAGCTGAAGGGTCTCGACTTTAGAGAGAATTTGTCATCTCTAAAGAAGGGTTTGTCTGTCACAATTGTTGGGTGACTGGTTATAAAGGAGAATTACTTTAACCGGGATACGCGGATCCTAGCAATGCCATAATTTCCTTTATAAGGTAGTGTTGACCTGAAGGAGAAGACTTTAACTCAGTGTAGAGTAATGCCATCTTTCCTTAGAAATTTCTCATGCTAACAGATGGACAGTGGCATGGATATAGATGATCCAGAGGCTTGTCGCTTACAGCGGTTAGATGAAAGGAAGGGGTTGTGTACTGTGAACGAGGCACAACTTTGATGCTAAAAGGTTGATTGGACTCAACCAGGGATTTCTTATACAAAGCCTAAGAGGAGGCTATCTCTGCTGAGGAAAATCATTATATAAAGCCTAAGAGGAGGCTAAAATGTGTCTCGTACAAAGCCCGAGAGAGAGGCTAAAAGGATTTTGACCCGACGATGGAGTCTTTTAGTATCTCGTATGAAGCCCGAGATGAAGGTGATTATTTGTTTTTTTTTGTATCTCGTACGAAGCCCGAGATGGAGGCTGAAAGAGTTTGACTCTGCTTTAAGGGAATTTGTATCTCGTACGAAGCCCGAGATGAAGGCTGAAATTTGTTTGACTCAACGAGGGAGTCTTTTATGTGTCTCGTACAAAGCCCGAGAGAGAGGCTAAAAGTTGTTTGATTCCGTTGGGGAATCTTTTGGTATCTCGTATAAAGCCCGAGATGGAGGCGAAAATTGTTAGCTCCACTGGGGAGAATCATTGTATAAAGCCCAAGAGGAGGCTGATATATGTCTCGTACAAAGCCCGAGAGAGAGGCCGAAAAGGTTTGCTCCGCTAGGGAGAATCATTGTATAAAGCCCAAGAGGAGGCTGACTCTGTGGGGATCAGAGTGTTTTGCTTGTATGGTCTTCCAGCATCTTTGCTGGGGATTTATCATCTCCTTTCCATTAGGAGAGATAACTCTTTTAAAGACAAAAACCACTGGTAAACGTGCGAGGTTTACTATCCAGCGACTTTTAACTTTTAAAGAGGGTTTCTTAGTTAAGGTCCAAGATTATGACCATAATGGCTCTGCCTGAAGATAAGGAGAGAGCTTGTATTCTGCTAACTTCTGTTGGAGAAGGATCATTATACAAAGCCTAAGAGGAGGCTAAGGTTACTGTCTCAGTTAAGTGACAGGTCCAGTGTACTGATGAGAAAATCAGTTCTTATATGAGCAACACTGTACTCATGGGTTTAATTCCAATGGTTCGGGTTATTCCTGTTCTTTAAGGAAGCGGGAAATCCGAAGGGTATCGAGACTGTCCGAGTCTGCGGGTTTTCTTCCTATTTAACGAAGGGGGTCACTTGAGAATGTCTTTGAGACTCAAGGAGATTAGACTGTCCAAGTCTAGAGTTTCATCTTTTGTACTATGTTTTGAGAAACAGTAGTAGACTCTAAGAAAGGTCTGCTCTATTTAAGATGACTAGGTTCTGTTCCTATACCTCTAGGAGGTCGTCGGGACAAGTCATGCGAGGCCTCAACGGAGGCGGAAAACTTTTAAGAAGCCGACGGGTCCTTGTACTAAGCCCAAGAGGAGGCTATCATTCCCGGAGGAAGAGATCATTATACGAAGCCTAAAAGGAGGCTGTGAATACTTCTAAGAAGCCGTAGGGTCCTTGTACTAAGCCCAAGAGGAGGCGAGGTTGCTTTTAGGAAGCCTGGGGGTCCTTGTACAATGCCCAAGAGGAGGCCGATGCTTTTAAGAAGCCCGTGGGTCCCAAACCAAAGAAAAGTTCAAGAAAACTCTTTTAGAGATAAAACCACTGGTAAACGTGCGAGGTTTACTATCCAGCAACTTTTAACTTTTCAAAGAGAGCTTGAACAGTTCGGAGGTTTGAAGAAATTCAAGAGAAGTTTCACCGAGAACAATTCATCTCTGGGGAATAGAATTTCTTGACGATTCCTAAGGATGACAGCCGAAGAGAAGACTGTATCTGGTGCTCCTATTGGGGATCTAGGCATCTATTTCTACGAATAAACGAAACGGCTTTACCTAGTTCTAGACGTAGTTGCCGGGGGAAACTCTAAATATCTATACTATTATTACACAGTAGATATGAGTTATGAAATGAAACTTACAGTGAGCAGCCCCACAATACAGTTATATGTATAAAGCAGTAAATGAAAACGATAACCACTTACTCGGTTGTAGAGCTTCCATGCTGTTTGGTTAGTTGTTCAACAAAGAAAGATGAAAACAACATTATATTCAAAATAAAAGGAGAAAGTGCTTTGAAAAAGAATGATTTGGGGCTTACAGCTCAAGGAGAGGCCCAAGGTTTTACTGTTGAATTTGTACAGAGGGACTTATACAAGTGACTGTGGCCCAAAAATTGTTTTATGTACAAAGGGATGGGTCTTACACTCTCTCAAGAGGCCCAAAAGGTTTAAAGAAAAAGAGTGGGGCTTATAACACGAGGGTAGGCCCAATTGATTTTTCCGTTTAAAATGGCGATCGCGCCGAGGTTTTCTTTTAACGCCGGGGGACTTATACAATAAGTGAGGCCCAAAAAATGCTTTTGGTTAAAAGGGGGTTGGGTCTTACACTCTAATAGAGGCCCAAAAAGTTTGAATGGGTCTTATAGCTCAAGGAGAGGCCCAGATGATTTTTGAAAAGGCGATGATCGCGCCGTTTATTTGAAAATGTACAGAGGGACTTATACAACGAATGAGGCCCAAATTATTTCTGTACAAGTGGGTTGGGTCTTACACTCTCTCAAGAGGCCCAAAGAGTTTTGAAAATGATTTATGAGGGTTGAATTAATCCAAAACCCTAATTTGTTTTCAAAAGGTATTTAATTGAATAAAAATTCAATTAAAAATGATCAAAATTGTTTTACATGTGAAAAACAAATTGTGTTCTTGGATTAATGCTTCAAAAATTAAGTATTGACCTACAAAATAATTAGAAAGCATTAGAAGTTGCAAAAATCAAGAGGAAAAAATATTTCAAATGTTAAAAACAATTAAAATATTAATTCTTTGCAAAAATATTAATTATACAAAATAAATAATATTTTTGGTATTTTTTGATAAAATAAAATATTTTATCATTTTTGTGAATTATTAAAAAAAGAATCAACTCAAAATCATTAAAACTCAGAGAGAAATTAATTTTTGAATCAATTAAATAAAATCACAAAATTCAAATATTTGAAAATGGCGCCAAGAACACATCAAGAACACGCGCCACCCTCTGTTTCTGCAGATTTGCAAATTCTCCCCAATCTCATGGAATACTTGATCATATCATGCAATCCATATACCAATCAACTCGTCTAACCCTCACGATCATGTCTATGGCCTTTAATTTCATTTAAATTAAACATACAACAACTAATCATGAAGAAACATCAAGAACCCTAATTTCAGCCTGAAGGCTAGGATTTTTGAGACACAATTCAAACAATGCAATTGATTGAGGGGAAACATTCCATGCATGATTATGAGCATATGGCAAAAGTATTGTGCGAGGAAATATGTATGGATTGAGAGATGACCTAGTTTATGCTCACCTCTAGGCCGTGGCAGCAAGTGCAAGGTGATTTTTGATTTGGAGGTGTTACAGATGAGTGGTGATGATCTGAACAGCTTCCCTATACCCTATGGAGTATGTTTGAGTGCTTGGACTTGATTGAAATTTGTTGGATCAATCTGTGGCATCTCAACTGCACCTTGGTTAAAACCTTGAGCAATTGACTGGTGATTCTGAGAAATCAGTGTTCCAGTTGTTGTTTAAGTGTTTGATCATCTCATATGTGATGTATATGAGGTGTGTGTGTGATTGGTTTGTGCATAATTGCTCTCAAACTCAAAAACCCAAAGTTACCTTGCTAAAGAAGGCATTTTTGCCAAGAGAAAGAGATTTTGAGGAAAGCATCTGTTTGATGGCTTTGGTGTGCTTAAACTGAGCACAAATGAGCTCTATTTATAGTAGAGTAAGTTTGTTTTGCAAGCAATAGTGAATGGCAACTGATAAATAGGTTTGGCCAATGTTGATCAATGAGAATTCAAGTCTTCTCTAGCCATTGACTAGAGGTTAGGGCACAGGCTGCTGATCCTCTTGGTCTTGGATAAGTCTTGATTGAATTCAGTTGCTAAGAGCTCAGTCTATGCCACCTTGGAGCCTCCATTGAATGCTCCATTCCAAAATTGGAGTCTTGTCCCTATTTTAGGCATTTCTAGGTTTAACATGCTATTTCTTGTTCCAAAGACTTTGAAGGCTTGGCTCAGTGATTGTCCCCTTTAAATTCAATCCCTTGAGGTGTCCAAGTGGATAGGAGCATTTAAAATTGGCTGATTTTGGAAAATTGAGCCAATTTGCAAATTCTGTCTTGCCTTTGACAGATTTCTGCAAGGCCACTTTCTAATGTCATATCTCATGACTCAAATGGAATTTGGTAATGTTCTTGGCCATTTTGGAAAGCCCTTACATGCTACAACAACTGTTTGAACATGTTTGGTTTTGATTCCTTTTGAATTCAAGTGAAAAATCCCCCTACATTTGGCAAAAAGTGAGGCAGATTCTGTCTTGGTAAAATTTTCACCAAGTGTTGAAACAAAGTGACTTTTCTTGATTTTGATCACTCCATAACTGAAAATCCATGAGGAATTTGGAAATAACTCTATATGAAGTTTTTGTAGAGGGTAATGTGACCTACAAATCAGGCTTTGAATGGGGCACAATTGCCTTGTGGTTTAGGAGTTATGGTCCTCCAAAGTTGGTGCATTAGTGGTACTTTTTCCATAACTTAGAAATTTTTCTAAGTTTTATGGTTACCCCTTTTACAAGTTATCCAACTTTTCTTGATTTTTCTTGATGAATGATGATTCAAATCATACATAAACATGATTTTAGGGTTAAAAATCCATTTTGGTGAAAAATCTCAAAAAGTCAAAGTTGACTTTTGTGTACAGTTGACTTTTTATCAGATGAATTCCAAACTGTGCAATTCCTCAGGAAATCATGTCCTTGACCTAAATCAAACTTGATGGACATGTTCCATGGGTGTCATAGGGTATATTGAGGCATGTCTTAGGGCTTGGGAGCATGTCCTGGTCAAAAGTCAAAGTTACAGTTGACTTTTTCCGCGAAACCCTAACTGTGGTGCAGATGAAACTGAGACTTGTTGCTCAAGCTTCTTGGATTAATCCATTGTTCCAAATGGATCAGCATAGGTCATTTGAGACCCCCAAACCTTCTCTTGAGGTTTTGGCTCATGATTTGTCCCAAAAGTCAACTTAGGGGTGAACTAGGTCAAGGAACCCTAATTCCTGATTTTTTATGTATGCATCCCCTGAAGCAAAATTAACTTGGTGATTGTGTCCATGAGGCTCCATGGAGTATATTAGGTTATGTTTTGGATCACTGCCTTGTGCCCAGATGAAATTTTCCATCTGGAGGCCCTGGTAGACCAAAACCCTAATTTGGTGAGACTGGCGATCTTGAGGCTTGATCCACCTAGAAGGGAGCATCCTTGTGCTTAATCCTTGAAGTGGGAGTCCTTTTTGATCCATTGTGAATGTTTGGGAGATTAGACAAGTTGAAGATCATGTCATTCCTTGATTGATCCTTTGTCTAAGAACTCAAAGAGGGCTTGAAACCCTAATTTTGATTGTAGTGAATGCTCACCCATCTTTGGGGAGACTGATGATTTGCCCAATGATGGGAAATCTAAGTGGTCAAAATTTGGGGTATGACAAATGCCACTATTTAAACTTCTTGGACCCGAAGGTGTGAATGACGAAGGTATTCGGGCATTCGGGGTGCAAGAGGATTAAATATCGGAATACCCAAAATTTTGATGGTGGTTATGAATGGTAGCTTACGCATTCATCTTCTTTTGCTAAGCAATGATGCTTAGAAAAGGTAAACTTCCCCTCGATCCTGGTCTTCAGCCAAGGAACTGGTCTCAGTTTTCTTTTGAAATGAACTTCCCCTCGAACCTGGTTTCCTACCAAGGAACTGGTCTCAGTTTTCTTTTGAAATGAACTTCCCCTCGATACTGGTTTCCTACCAAGGAACTGGTCTAAGTTTCTTGAAGTAAACTTCCCCTCGATCCTGGTTTTCTACCAAGGAACTGGTCTAAGTTTCTTGAAGTAAACTTCCCCTCGATCCTGGTTTTCTACCAAGGAACTGGTCTAAGTTTCTGAAATAAACTTCCCCTCGATCCTGGTTTCATACCAAGGATCTGGTCTTAGTTTCTGAAGTAAACTCCCCCTCGATCCTGGTTTTCTACCAAGGAACTGGTCTTAGTTTCTGATTTAAACTTCCCCTCGATCCTGGTTTCCTACCAAGGAACTGGTCTTAGTTTCAGATTCAAACTTCCCCTCGATCCTGGTTTCCTACCAAGGAATTGGTCTTAGTTTCAGATTCAAACTTCCCCTCGATCCTGGTTTCCCACCAAGGAACTGGTCTCAGTTTCAGATTCAAACTTCCCCTCGATCCTGGTTTCCTACCAAGGAACCGGTCTAAGTTTCTTTTGTCAATAAACTTAACTGACAAGGGACGCTATGCGTAGCGATTTTCCTTCAAACTTCTCGCCGAATTTTCCTTGAGAGATGCCATTTGACGAAAAAACTTTTGGTGTCAGACTTGCTGGGGGACCCAGTCGTCTGAGTCGTAGAGTTGCACAAACTTCTCTGTTGGAGATGCCATTTGTTTCTACTGGGGAAAAGCAGGTCTCTTGAGAGACTGCTGTCGCTTGGGATCTTACGTCATACTTTTCTCGGGACCTTCCCGGAGAAATGCCATATGATGGGGTCCAATTTTGAGGTGCCGATGACCTTTTCATCAGAATTTTTTTTTGGAGAATGGCAGCTGTACTGTCAAATCTCTGCTTAGGAGGCTTTCTCTGTGGATTTTCTTTAATCCGGGAAAGAAAGGATATCATCTTCAATGGCGAAGAGTGATATTTGTTGAACGTTTTCTCTGGCTTTTCAGAGGTTCAAATTATCAAAGTGGTCGATTGCCGACTCTGATCTAAAGATACACTGGAGACGAGTTTGATCGGTCATAACACTTCCTGATGAGGCAAGAACTGGCAAACTCGATTGAGAGGACGGTTATCACGGTAGGATAAGGCCGACTCAAGTGATAGTGATGCAATATGAAATGTGAATACAAATCAATAATGCATGATGTATGTATGTTTATGCTGACAAAACTGGCGCGACATACAAACTAAAAGATGAACATGACTGGATACTCGGCCATCACGGGGCGTATAGAGATATCGCTGGTTCAAGATAGCAATTCCACCTTGCTTAGGAAGATAGTCCCTGCGGGGAGCTATGTTGGTCGGACTTAGGAGATGAGAACTTGGCCGAGGTGTGTCAGATGAAACAAGGTCTCTGACACAGTTGATCCTTCATTCAGGCGCACTGGCTTAGAAGGAGTACTTTGATCCTGCACTTTGAAGTTCACTTACTTCTGGAGAAGCGATTGATGCTCTTTTGATGTTTAACAGTCAAAAGAAATTGCCAACTTTATTTTAAAAGCAGAAAAAGTTTTAACAAGTAAATTCATTTTTGTTTTATTTCAAGAATCGTTAGTTAAGTTAACAACGTCGTTCTGTAAAGCTAAAACAAATAAGAATTGCAAACAAATGCACAAGGGCTCAAATTTTATTGATAAAATGGAGATCAGCCAAACGCGTGATTCCAAAGAGTATATACAAAGTTTGAAAATGGTAATTTACAGGGAAAAGGGCTACGTTGAAGCATAACGACCACTATCCTTCTACCAACTTTGAATTCGGGGCATCCTGAGCTTCTGTCGAAGATGACCTTGACTGGAGTTTTCCTCCGGTGGATGATGTAACTGCTGCTGCTGTTGAGGGACTTGCCTCTGTTGAACATAGTTACTTGTCATTATCCCTAATTTTTTCTTGGATTGTACTTTGATGTTTCCAATCCACCGGGATGATTTTTTTTTTCATGTCTCTAACTTTTTCCTGGACCGCCCTTTTGGGTTTTCAATCCACCGAGACGTTCTTTTTTTTTTAGTTTAGGCGAAGTATTTCTTGACTACATCAACATTTGTGGGGTAGGCAAATTCCTCTCCGTCCATGGTTGCAAGTCTCAAGGCGCCGCCTGAGAAAGCTTTCGCGACCACATAAGGGCCATCATAAGTTGGGGTCCGTTTGCCCCGAGAATCAGTGAGAAATGATTGTATCTTCTTGAGCACGAGGCCTCCTTTTCGGAAGACACGAGGTCGGACTTTTTTGTCGAACGCCCTCTTCATTCTTTGTTGATACAACTGACCGTGGCATAGTGCCATGATTCGCTTCTCTTCAATCAGATTCAGTTCGTCGTGTCGACTTTAACACCATTCAGCTTCGGTGAGCTTAGCTTCCATCAGTACGCGGATTGACGGGATCTCTACTTCTATGGGGAGCACTGCTTCCATGCCATACACTAGGGAGAAAGGGGTAGCCCCTGTTGAAGTGCGGACAGCTGTGCGATAACCGTGAAGAGCAAAGGGCAGCATCTCGTGCCAGTCTTTGTAGGTTACAACCATCTTTTGAACGATCTTCTTGATGTTCTTATTGGCTGCTTCTACCGCTCCGTTCATCTTGGGTCGGTAGGGAGATGAGTTATGGTGTTCGATCTTGAACTCTGCGCACAACTCTTTCATCATCTTATTGTTCAAGTTAGATCCATTTTCAGTAATGATCTCGCTTGGAACATCATAACGGCAGATGATATTGTTTTTGATAAATCGGACCACTACTTGTCGAGTTACATTGGCGAATGACGCTGCTTCGACCCACTTGGTGAAGTAGTCAATGGCTACTAGAATGAATCGATGTCCGTTTGAAGCCTTAGGCTCAATCATGCCAATCATGTCGATTCCCCATATGGAAAAAGGCCATGGGGAAGAAAGAACTTTGAGATGTGATGGCGGTAGATGAATTTTGTCGGAGTATATCTGACACTTGTGACATCTCCTCATGTACTTGTAGCAGTCAGATTCCATGGTCAACCAGTAGTACCATGCTCTTAGAATTTTTCTCGCCATTGCGTGTCCGTTGGCATGAGTGCCAAAGGACCCTTCATGAATTTCTTTCATAAGCATGCCTGCTTCTGGTCTGTCGACGCATCGGAGCAAGACCATGTCAAAATTTCTCTTATAGAGAGTGTCACCGCTCAGGAAGAAGTTTCCAGCCATTCTTCTGAGGGTCTTTCTGTCTTTTCTGGATGCCCCAGGTGGGTACTCCAGTTTCTGAAGGAAGCATTTGATATCGTGATACCAAGGTCTGTCATCTATGACTGCTTCAATCGTGAAGACGTAAGCGGGCCGTTCAAGGCGCATGATGTCGATCTTAGGTATGTCATTCCATTGACCTACACTAATCATTGAAGAGATATTGGCTAATGCATCAGCCATGTGATTCTCATCACGAGGGATGAGATGAAACTCAACTCTGTTGAAGAAGGGTAGCAACCTTCTTGCATAGTCTTTGTAAGGAATCAATCCTGATTGGTATGTGTTCCAATCTCCTTTTATCTGATTGATAACCAAGGCTGAGTCGCCGTATACGTCCAAGTTCTTGATCCTTAAATCAATAGCTTCTTCGAGACCCAGAATACAAGCTTCGTATTCGGCCTCGTTGTTCGTACACTTGAACGTAAGTCGAGAAGTGAAAGGAATATGGGTACCCTGAGGGGTAACAATGATTGCCCAAAATTTTGTTCCCATAATGATTGACTGCTCCGTCAAAGATTAGTCCCCATTGGGAACTTGGTTCTGGTCCTTCACTGGGTAACGGTTCATCGCAATCTTTCATTTTTAGATACATGACATCTTCGTCTGGGAAGTCAAACCCGATTGATTCTTGATCGTCAATCGGTTGATGAGCCAAATGATCGGCTAAAATACTTCCCTTAACAGCTTTTTGAGCATGGTACTCTATGTCATATTCTGATAACAGCATCTGCCAACGGGCAATTCTTCCCGTAAGAGCAGGTTTTTCAAATACGTACTTGATTGGATCCATTTCGGAGACCAACCAAGTAGTATGATGAATCATGTATTGGCGAAGACGTTTGGCTGCCCAAGCCAAAGCGCAGCAAGTTTTCTCGAGCATCGTGTACCGAGTTTCATAGTCAGTGAATTTCTTGCTCAGATAGTAGATGGCATACTCTTTCTGTTTGGTTTCGTCTTGTTGGCTAAGTACACATCCCATTGAGTCCTCTAGGATTGTGAGGTAAATGATCAGTGGTCTTCCTTCCACTAGAGGTGATAGAATCGGCGGATTCAATAAATATTTCTTGATACTGTCGAAGGCGGTTTGGCAATCTTCTGACCAAACGCAATCCTGGTTCTTTTTGAGTAATTTAAAAATCAGCGAGCATGTCGCGGTCATAAGGAATATGAATCTGGAGATGTAGTTCAAACGTCCCAGGAATCCTCTGACTTGTTTTTCAGTTTTCGGAGAAGGCATTTCTTGAATGGCCTTGACCTTGTCAGGATCAACCTTAATTCCTTTCTGGCTGACGATGAACCCTAGTAGTTTCCCTGAACGGACACCGAAGGTGCACTTGTTGGGATTCAAGCGGAGCTTGAATTTTCTTAGACGTTCGAACAATTTTGACAGATGTTCAACGTGCTCACTCTCTGTTTTTGATATCATCGACATATACCTCGATTTCTTTGTGTATCATGTCATGAAACAGAGTAGTCATGGCCCTTTGATAGGTTGCCCCGACGTTCTTCAAACCGAACGGCATAACCTTGTAACAAAAGGTACCCCATGGGGTAATGAACGAAGTTTTCTCCAAGTCTTTTGGCGCCATTTTGATCTGATTATAGCCCGAGAATCCATCCATGAAGGAGAAAACTTTGAACTTTGCTGTACTGTCTACCAGCATGTCAATGTGTGGTAAAGGAAAGTTGTCCTTTGGACTAGCCTTGTTCAGGTCTCTGTAGTCGACACACATTCTGACCTTTCCATCCTTTTTGGGAACAGGTACGATGTTGGCTAACCATTGAGGATATTCAGATGTAGCGAGGAAACCCGCGTCAATCTGTTTCTGCACCTCCTCTTTGATTTTGATGGCCATGTCCGGGTGAGTCCGTCTCAACCTTTGCTTTACTGGCGGACATTCCGATTTCAACGGTAAGTGATGTTCCACGATGCTGGTATCCAACCCTGGCATATCCTAATAGGACCAAGCGAATACATCGGGAAATTCTCTGAGAAGCTTTATCAAACCCTCTCTGGCAGTTGGACTAAGCAGTGCCCCAATCCTGATTTCTTTTCTCTCTTGCTCTGAACCTAAGTTTACCGTTTCCAACGGTTCTTTGTGAGGTTCAATGGACCTTTCCTCTTGTCTGAGTAGTCAGGAGATCTCTTCTGGAATTTCGTTGTCATCTTCTTCTTCAGCCTCGAATACCGGGAACTCAAAGTTGGGAGAAGGCATCGGATCGTATGTTTCAACGGGGTTTAAAACAAGCAATATGCATGACGTGATGATTCGTGTTTAGAAGAGATAGAGAAAATGCAAGTGTGTGCAGTGTTTTTTTTTTACTGCTTGTTTTATTATTGAATGTTTTTTAGGATTACCATTTTCTGAAAAGCAAAAAGAGAAAACAGCAATTAATGCGGAAGTTACAGAACGCCGTTATTTTATTATGAACAAGTCGAAGCTTAAAACTACAGCCCTATAAAACAAAACTCTGTCGCTTTGGGCGAAGCGAAGAGGGAAAATTTACAAAAAGCGAGCCCTATCAAAACATCCGTTTCACCTGGGGCATGGTGAAAGGTTAAAGATGGCAATTACTTTGACTGATGAACGACTTTCGGAACCTCAACGGCAACCTATTGGTGGCGAACTCCTCGGTGAATCACAAAGTCTGGCACCTTCCTTGATTTGTCTTCAGAAATAACGCTGATTTCTGGTGGAGCAGGATCATTGGAATCTGTCTCCCAGGCAGAGTTGTCGTAGGAGGATTCCTCTGTTGCATTTTGCATAGCAGTTGTGCTCTCAACTGTATCTCCCCATCCAGTTGATTGGATGTCTTCGAGCCTGATACGAGAGCTTTCGGGAGCGGTGTACTTGACCATATAGTCGAACTTTCCACTCGGTTGTCCCAAGGTATCCCACACTTCTTTTGAACTGGAGGAGTCATCCCTCTCGATGACGTTGACCTCGGGAAAAGCATAGTTGATGAATTCAAGTCCTGCGAACGTTGCGAATTCATCGTCGTGTTGAGTAGTGTCAGAATGACCTGAGTGTTGATCCCATGACATGGTGGGGACACATGTATTCTATTCGATGATGGTCAGCGAAGTTTCATTACTCGGCTGACTTTCTTGCCCCAAGTTTCCCGGGTAAGGTTGCCACATTGGCAGACCATCCATTGGGCCAAAGTAGTCGTAGTCAAAGTTGTCTTTCATCAGAGTGTCTTCCTCTAACGAATTTGGCGGAGCACGACATCCTTCCGGATCACAATCTCCGTATATTATTTCGACGTCTGACCTTGGTATAAATCTCGGACTCTCTGAGGGATAGCAAAATGGCGTAGGCACCTCTTCCTGAGACATATAACCGTCCTTGTTAAGGTAGGACTTCCATTCTTCATCCGTGTCAGAGGGATCTTCCTCATTGATAGCATGTACTGCTTGAGACACCGGGTGAAAGAAACCTCCACTGTGGAAGAAGTTTTGAAGGGGATGAACACTTTCATCGTTGACAGTTGTCTGGGTATAGGTTGTAGAAAAACCAAGACCCTTCTTTGCTTTATTGTCAATAGGAATGACAAGCTGTCCCCATCCGTTTGTATCGGTACTCTCGACCGCTTTGATAGCATCTTTGTATGAGGAAATCGAGGTTCCTCCTTTGAACTGATTGTCTTTGCTTACTGACAGTGCTTGGAACTGCGTTCCAATGACCTCCTCGGGTTCTATATCAGCAGATGATGACAAGCTGCTTACAAGCAAGGCTTGTTCCCCATAAACCGTGACAAGTTGATCGTTCTTGACGAACTTTAGCTTTTGGTGGAGGATTGAAGTAACCGCTCCAGCCTGATGTATCCAAGGTCTTCCTAATAAGCAACTGTACGTTGCCCGGATGTCCATGACCTGGAAAGTGACCTGGAAAGTATGAGGACCAATAGTTATGGGAAGATCAACTTCGCCGATAACTGCTTTTCTGGATCCGTCGAACGCTTTGACGACGACCTCGCTGATTCTCATCGGAGGGCCCTTGAATGATAATTGCATCACAGTGGACTTTGGCATAACATTCAGGGCTGACCCTGTGTCTACCAGTACGCTGGCTAAAGCATCGTCCTGGCAGTTAACTGTAATGTTGAGCGCCATGTTATGACGGCGACCCTCTTCGGGTAATTCCTCATCACTAAATCCCAAATGATTGCAGGAAGTGATGTTAGAGACAATGCTATCGAACTGTCTGATTGTTACATCATGTTCCACAAAGGCTTGCTCCAAGACTTTCTGTAGAGCCTCTCTGTGCGCTTCTGAACTGAGTAACAGTGATAACACCGAGATTTTTGAAGGAGTCTGCAACAGTTGATCAACAATGTTGTATTCACTCTTTTGGATGAGTTTCAGCATCTCATCATTGTTTTTAGAAAGGTCTGGATTACTGGATTGACCGACTGGTGGATCGGGAGCCTCTGTCTGAAGTTCCTTTTCCTTGTTAGGTTCTTCAACCCCTCGGTTGAAGATTCTACCACTCCGTGTTACACAACTGATGTCTGCAATATTCACGACGGAGGGTAATGGAATTTCCTTTCCATTTTCAATGGTCGTTGCACCGTATTTGTAAGGGATATCCATAGTTGATTCATACGGTAATGGTCCTGGTAGATAGACGACTACGGGAGCCTTCTGATTTTTCTGACCATCATAAGTAATCTCGATCCGTTCCCGGTTGGGAATCTTAGATTCGTCAAGTAGATGGATGATGGCAAAAACATCCCTGGTATGGTGATGACTGGAGATGGTGACAACATCCTCAACTCGATCAGCGAGGTAGTCTGGCATCCAGTTGATAGGTCCAGAACCTGGATATGGGCGGATTTCTCCACGATCCACCTGACCCTGAAGAGCTGCTCTCACAAGGTAACACCCTTGGTTATTTTCTGAACAAACGTTACAACTGTCATAGTCGTGTGGTGGCACCTGGCCACGCCCACTTTGAATACAATGTAACTTTACCAAGTTAGCTCCTACGGACCGGACATCCTGATTCTGACGTCGAGTAGGATTCTTGTTATTGATACTGATCTGCTGAGTATCTTCATCCATGTAAATTGGCATCCACCAATGGTTTAACAAGTGCTGAAGTGCCTCCTGGACAAGGATACAACCTCGATTGCTTTCACAACCCGCTTTACAGCTTTGATAGTCATGCGATATTAAGAATCTGAGTCGGACCTGCTCAGCATGTAACTCTACCAGGTTGGTATTCATTACACGAATATCAAAGATTTGAACCATGTTGATTTGATAGGGATTCCTATCATGGTAGTCCTGAATCCATCCAAGATCCATTTGACGCTGGAGAGCCTCTTGTATGAAAGAGCATCCATGATTGTTCATTGAACAGATCGAACAGGCCTGGTAATCATGCCGTGGCAGATCGTAGTGCTGGCTTTGTCTTGAGTGCATCGCGACCAAGTTGACATTCATTGCTAGAATATTATGATTCTGAACAATATTGGGATTCGTGTAGACCATGTTAACTTTACGAACTCGGTGCTCTTGGATCCACCCGAGATCTATTTGTTCCTGCAGAGCTGATTGCACCACAGAACATCCTTGGTTGTCTTTAGAGCAGATATCACACTGGTGATAATTATGAGGTGGCACATGGCCATATCCACTCTGTCTACAATGCATCTTAACCAGATTGGTTTTTAACAAGAGTACATCGCGAATCTGATAGACATTGTTAGTCTCTTTCTCAATCAGATTGACCGCAGCTTTCTCATGTTGAGGAAACGGGTTCTTGAGAACATTAGGATTCGTATCCTTGAAGGATAAGAGCCCGCTCCTAACAAGTTTTTGCACGTCGGACTTGAAATTGAGACAAGTCTCTATGTTATGCCCTGGACCTCCTTGATGATAAGGGCATGTCTGATCCACCTTAAACCAGAAAGGCGGATTTTTCGGTACTGTAAGAGGAGACTTAGTCTGGATGTGCCCCTTAGCCAGTAGTAATGGAAATAGTTCTGCGTACAACATGGGTATAGGATCAAACCCTGATGATCGTGCTGTACGGTTGTTATTGTATGGAGGACGAGCCTGCTGAAGAGGCTGTTGTGTCCTTTGCTGGTCAGGTTGGCTCTGCGCAACCTGAGGTTGATACGTAGGAATAGGCACGGGACCGATAGCAGGAGTTACAACTGCTACTGGTTGATAACGACGCCTTTGCTTTCCGAGAGAGATATTCCCAATATCTTGCTCTTTTTTCTTAGGGAGAGCACTACCGTATTTTTTAGTACCGCTCGTCGATCCAGTGTCTTTTTCCAAACGTCCTTCTCAGACGGCTTCCTCAAGACGTATACCCATGCCGACCATCTCGGTGAAATCACTGGGTGCACTGGCAACCATTCGGTCATAGTAAAATGAGCTTAAGGTATTTAAGAAGATCTTTGTCATCTCTTTTTCCTCAAGAGGTGGACAAATTTGGGCAGCAATTTCACGCCATCGTTGAGCATACTCCTTAAAGGTTTCCTTGTCCTTTTGCGACATCGATCTGAGTTGATCTCTGTCGGGTGCCATGTCCAAATTGTACTTGTATTGTTGGACGAAGGCAATACCAAGATCTCTGAATGTGCTAATCGTAGCATGGTTTAAACCCATGTACCATTTTAACGCGGCACCGGTTAAACTATCCTGGAAGTAGTGAATCAGTAGGTCCTGATTCTCCGTCTGAGCTGACATCCGCCGTGCGTACATCACCAGATGGCTCTGAGGGCAAGAGTTACCCTTGTACTTTTCAAAGTCGGGCACTTGGAATTTGTGCGGGACTTTCACATTGGGGACTAAGCAGAGATCTGCGGCGTCCTTTCCGAATAAATCCTGACCGCGAATGGCTTGCAGCTCCTTCTGCATTTCCAAGAACTGTTCCTGGAATTCCTCCATTCGGTCAAACATAGTTTCCTTCTTACCAACAGGTGTTGGTGGAATCTGTTCTTCCGGGACAGTGTGCACCACAGGGGGTGGAACCGTAACTACGGTGTTGAATCTTGGCGTACCCCGAAGTTTGTAACCTTCAGGAGTCTTCAGTATGCCCCCGTCATCTTCGCTTTCCCGAAGTTTGTAACCTTCAGGACCAGCGGCTGCTGTTGTGATTCCCTGATCTTCAGTGATCGGCGGAACATATCCTTCAGGGATATAGTTAACAGGCATGCCCCAAGGACGATCTTTCGGCATCTGATACCTAGGATCAGACCTTTCCACTATGGGCGTTGAAGTGATCTCTGAGATCACAGTTCTTTGTAACTGAGCTTCTGCCATGGCTTGCATGTCGTTACGAAGCTTTCTCATATCCTCTCTCAGAGCGTCGATCTCTTCTTTCAACTCTCTGTTCTCTTCCTCAAGATCATCCATCTTTTTCTGACGATTAGCCCAAGTATTATACGAATGAGACAGTTTGACTCTAGAATCGAGACACAAACGTGAGATTCGTAGGTAAGAAGAATACGCGATGTGAGAATGATGAATCCAATGATTATATTAATTGTTTTTTATTGTTTAATCAAAGTAAACTGTGACAATTAGATTGCAAATATCAAACGGTGGGGAAACCCCTTTTTATTGAATTCCAAAGGATTACAGAAATGGAAATACAGTAGATTACAAGGTGCAGAAACAAAAACCTAAACTAATAGGTCCCGAGTCCTCTCTGAAGAGAAATCGGGTGCTGATTCTGATATCTTCCTTTTCTTTGACCGGGGCTCTTGGGCCGTTGTCGGGTTGTCATTCCTTTTCCAGGTGAAAGGAGCGAGCAAATTCCTCTGGTCCTCTTGGTTTTCTACAGCATGTTGCTCCAAAATTTCAATCAGAGCATCTTTCTCTTTCAGTAATTGCTGTATTTTGATGCACTCTATGTCGAGGGTGCGGTACTTGTTCTTCCAAGACCTCCTCTCCTTTTGAACTTTGTTGAGAGTCAGCTGAAGCTTTTCATTTTCCGTCATGAAGTACATGATAGATTCCCTCGGTGGAAGAATTCCGTAACGAGGATATGGCATTTTCAGCTTGAGAGCTCTAGTTCGTACCCAATGGAGATAAGGCTCCATCGAGACACGGTTTGGTTTCCCTAGAGACTCTCGTCTTTTCTTATGAACGTGCTTCCAAGCTTGCACTATTTCTAACTTCAGTGCTCCGTCGTTTTCTCCTTCCTTGAAGAAAAGACCTTCCAAATGAGCGTTCTGCGGAACGAGCCTCATCGGGTATCCAAATTGACGACGAACCAATACCGGATGATAGTTGATTCCTCCCTTAGTTCCTATAAGGGGTATGTTGGGGAAGTTTCCACAACGATCAATGATTCTGATTCCCATATGACCCTTGTTGCACCAATCTATATCAGAGTTGGTAAGAGACATGATTTTCTGTGGCCAACGTAAGGCACTCTTGCAATCCTAAAAAGCAGTAGACTTGGGCAAGTGAGAGATGAACCATTTGTAGAGCAGGGGTACACATCATGTGATCTCCCCTCCACTGTACAAATTACCCAAGTGTACAGAATGATACGCATCTGCAAGTAAAGTCGGCACAGGGTTTCCAATGAGAAAAACCTTAATAGCGTTGATATCGACGAAGTTATTGATGTTGGGAAACAAAAATAACCCGTAAGTGAGTAAGACAAAGATGCTTTCAAAAGCAGTCACGTTTCCTATACTGGCGAAGTACAGGGCCTTCTTTGTCAAGAACTGGGCTGGCAAACCTTGGATGCCACCCTTAGTGGTTAGGTGAGTCATGACCTCAGACTCGTCCAAATAAATTGCTCTTGCAATGGTCTGTTTCTTTGGAATTTCTTCCAGTCCAGAAAATGGAGCTCGATTTGTGATATGTAGATCGATCAGATGAGCATACTCCTCCAGCGTTGGTGCTAGCTGGTAATCCGGGAATGTGAAACAGTGATAAACTGGATCGTAGAATTGAATGAGCGCATCCATGATTCCCTCAATCATATGGACTCTTAACAGTGGTAGCAGACCTCCGTGCTTGGCTCTGAAAGCCTCAGGGTTAGTGATCATCTTTGCCAACCTTCTCAAATCCTCTAGTTTTGGAACCTTGAAGGTGTATGCATGAGTTCTCCTTCTACCGAAGTCCATTAGCGTAATCCTCTTTTCTGATATTTGCAATCACAGTCTTAGTTTAATTTGAATAAACAGAGAGACTAGAAGAGAAGTTTTTTGAATGTTTTAATGTTTTTTAGATGAATGCATGAATGCAGCACACAAAAACATAGAAAAAACATGGGGTCAGAGGGTCGTTGTCATGAAGTCAAAGCTCTACCCATCCCCTAAAGGTTTATACTAGGCTGATTTTTTGTACCTGTCACTCAAAATCATTGATTCCTGAGAACACCAGCAGGCCGGGATCCGTGCTAGGTGGTATCCTTTCAACGAAATCTTAGAAGAGGGTAGTTTATCGCGTAACGGCCATTTCCGATAGCCACCGCACTACAAAAAATGGTGATTTTTCCTAGGTGTATACTCATTCTTTCCACATGCGGCATCACATGCATTCCCATTAGCAAAAAAATAAACATGTATAGCAAGTAGGAAAAGCAGTATATATATTTGTCTTAATCATCCTAGACCTATAAAGCTATGAATCTTAAGTTCCTGACAGAAATGAGTTCCCCGGCGGAAGCCCCATTCTGTGGTTCTCTGCCTAAGAGATGGACCAGCATAGGTTAATCTTTCTTTTCGGTAGAGTTCCCATTTTCCGTGGAAAACGGGGATGATGCCCTAAGGCAGGATGTGAACTTTGCCTAAGAGATGGACCAGCATAGGTCAATCTTTCTCCCCAGCAGAGTCGCCATTTTACAAGGAAAACAGAAAGAAAGAAAGACCTGCCCCACGGTGGGCGCCATTTTTTCTATTGGCGGCCACCGCCATGAAAATGACTTACCCAAGGTTTAAATTGTAAGAAAGAAAGAACGGCCCCACGGTGGGCGCCATTTTTCTGTAGCGAGCGATTTTGGACACGGTTCTTAAGTGCTGGTCGCTCTCTGCGGTTGAGCTTAAACTACAGGTCGATTCATTTTTTATCCTATTGTGAGCTGAATAAGGAAGGGAAATAGATGTCTCCAATTAACCCTGCTTTGCATACTGAGTTTAAACAGCGGTCTGTTAGGTTACGGATGCTATCAATGTGGGGGTTCCTTTGTACTGGTTATTCGTATTTCGCCAATACATGTTTCTTTCTTTCTGGTCATTAGGGCGGATGGTTTCTGGTGGGGAACTAGGATTAGGATGTTAGGACTGATGTTTTGAGTTACTGCTTTTGATATGGGATTTGGGTTTTTTGTGGATTGCGCTCGCTAAGATCTTATCTTTCGATCTTATGCCTACGTATTCCCGTTTACCGAAACAGGGAAATCAGAGCGTTCGTAGTTCCTCCTATTCTATGGGAGGAAATTGGGGTTTTTGGTGTCTTGTTCAAGGCCCAAGACAGGAAGCGTAAGGTTTTTTGTATCTTGTTTAAAGCCCAAGATATGAGGCGTAAGGTGTTTTGTATCTTGTTCAAAGCCCAAGATGTGAAGCTGAAGGCGATTTGTATCTTGTTCAAAGCCCAAGATATGAAGCTGAAAGGTCTATTTATGTCTTGTTCAAAGCCCAAGACATGAAGCTGAAGGGTCTCGACTTTAGAGAGAATTTGTCATCTCTAAAGAAGGGTTTGTCTGTCACAATTGTTGGGTGACTGGTTATAAAGGAGAATTACTTTAACCGGGATACGCGGATCCTGGCAATGCCATAATTTCCTTTATAAGGTAGTTTTGACCTGAAGGAGAAGACTTTAACTCAGTGTAGAGTAATGCCATCTTTCCTTAGGAATTTCTCATGCTAACAGATGGACAGTGGCATGGATATAGATGATCCAGAGGCTTGTCGCTTACAGCGGTTAGATGAAAGGAAGGGGTTGTGTACTGTGAACGAGGCACAACTTTGATGCTAAAAGGTTGATTGGACTCAACCGGGGATTTCTTATACAAAGCCTAAGAGGAGGCTATCTCTGCTGAGGAAAATCATTATATAAAGCCTAAGAGGAGGCTAAAATGTGTCTCGTACAAAGCCCGAGAGAGAAGCTAAAAGGATTTTGACCCGACGATGGAGTCTTTTAGTATCTCGTATGAAGCCCGAGATGAACGCGATTATTTGTTTTTTTTTTGTATCTCGTACGAAGCCCGAGATGGAGGCTGAAAGAGTTTGACTCTGCTTTAAGGGAATTTGTATCTCGTACGAAGCCCGAGATGAAGGCTGAAATTTGTTTGACTCAACGAGGGAGTCTTTTATGTGTCTCGTACAAAGCCCGAGAGAGAGGCTAAAAGTTGTTTGATTCCGTTGGGGAATCTTTTGGTATCTCGTATAATGCCCGAGATGGAGGCAAAAATTGTTAGCTCCACTGGGGAGAATCATTGTATAAAGCCCAAGAGGAGGCTGATATGTGTCTCGTACAAAGCCCGAGAGAGAGGCCGAAAAGGTTTGCTCCGCTAGGGAGAATCATTGTATAAAGCTCAAGAGGAGGCTGACTCTATGGGGATCAGAGTGTTTTGCTTGTATGGTCTTCCAGCATCTTTGCTGGGGATTTATCATCTCCTTTCCATTAGGAGAGATAACTCTTTTAAAGACAAAAACCACTGGTAAACGTGCGAGGTTTACTATCCAACGACTTTTAACTTTTAAAGAGGGTTTCTTAGTTAAGGTCCAAGATTATGACTGTAATGCCTCTGCCTGAAGATAAGGAGAGAGCTTGTATTCTGCTAACTTCTGTTGGAGAAGGATCATTATACAAAGCCTAAGAGGAGGCTAAGGTTACTGTCTCAGTTAAGTGACAGGTCCAGTGTACTGATGAGAAAATCAGTTCTTATATGAGCAACACTGTACTCATGGGTTTAATTCCAATGGTTCGGGTTATTCCTGTTCTTTAAGGAAGCGGGAAATCTGAAGGGTATCGAGACTGTCTGAGTCTGCGGGTTTTCTTCCTATTTAACGAAGGGGGTCACTTGAGAATGTCTTTGAGACTCAAGGAGATTAGACTGTCCAAGTCTAGAGTTTCATCTTTTGTACTATGTTTTGAGAAACAGTAGTAGACTCTAAGAAAGGACTGCTCTATTTAAGATGACTAGGTTCTGTTCCTATACCTCTAGGAGGTCGTCGGGACAAGTCATGCGAGGCCTCAACGGAGGCGGAAAACTTTTAAGAAGCCGACGGGTCCTTGTACTAAGCCCAAGAGGAGGCTATCATTCCCGGAGGAAGAGATCATTATACGAAGCCTAAGAGGAGGCTGTGAATACTTCTAAGAAGCCGTAGGGTCCTTGTACTAAGCCCAAGAGGAGGCGGGGTTGCTTTTAGGAAGCCTGGGGGTCCTTGTACAATGCCCAAGAGGAGGCCGATGCTTTTAAGAAGCCCGTGGGTCCCAAACCAAAGAAAAGTTCAAGAAAACTCTTTTAGAGATAAAACCACTGGTAAACGTGCGAGGTTTACTATCCAGCAACTTTTAACTTTTCAAAGAGAGCTTGAACAGTTCGGAGGTTTGAAGAAATTCAAGAGAAGTTTCACCGAGAATAATTCATCTCTGGGGAATAGAATTTCTTGACGATTCCTAAGGAGGACAGCCGAAGAGAAGACTGTATCTGGTGCTCCTATTGGGGATCTAGGCGTCTATTTCTACGAATAAACGAAACGACTTTACCTAGTTCTAGACGTAGTTGTCGGGGGAAACTCTAAATATCTATACTATTATTACACAGTAGATATGAGTTATGAAAGGAGACTTACAGTGAGCAGCCCCACAATACAGTTATATGTATAAAGCAGTAAATGAAAACGATAACCACTTACTCGGTTGTAGAGCTTCCATGCTGTTTGGTTAGTTGTTCAACAAAGAAAGATGAAAACAACATTATATTCAAAATCAAAGGAGAAAGTGCTTTGAAAAAGAATGATTTGGGGCTTACAGCTCAAGGAGAGGCCCAAGGTTTTACTGTTGAATTTGTACAGAGGGACTTATACAAGTGACTGTGGCCCAAAAATTGTTTTATGTACAAAGGTATGGGTCTTACACTCTCTCAAGAGGCCCAAAAGGTTTAAAGAAAAAGAGTGGGGCTTATAACACAAGGGTAGGCCCAATTGATTTTTCCGTTTAAAATGGCGATCGCGTCGAGGTTTTCTTTTAACGTCGGGGGACTTATACAATAAGTGAGGCCCAAAAAATGCTTTTGGTTAAAAGGGGGTTGGGTCTTACACTCTAATAGAGGCCCAAAAAGTTTGAATGGGTCTTATAGCTCAAGGAGAGGCCCAGATGATTTTTGAAAAGGCGATGATCGCGCCGTTTATTTGAAAATGTACAGAGGGACTTATACAACGAATGAGGCCCAAATTATTTCTGTACAAGTGGGTTGGGTCTTACACTCTCTCAAGAGGCCCAAAGAGTTTTGAAAATGATTTATGAGGGTTGAATTAATCCAAAACCCTAATTTGTTTTCAAAAGGTATTTAATTGAATAAAAATTCAATTAAAAATGATCAAAATTGTTTTACATGTGAAAAACAAATTGTGATCTTGGATTAATGCTTCAAAAATTAAGTATTGACCTACAAAATAATTAGAAAGCATTAGAAGTTGCAAAAATCAAGAGGAAAAAATATTTCAAATGTTAAAAACAATTAAAATATTAATTCTTTGCAAAAATATTAATTATACAAAATAAATAATATTTTTGGGATTTTTTGATAAAATAAAATATTTTATCATTTTTGTGAATTATTAAAAAAAGAATCAACTCAAAATCATTAAAACTCAGAGAGAAATTAATTTTTGAATCAATTAAATAAAATCACAAAATTCAAATATTTGAAAATGGCGCCAAGAACACATCAAGAACACGCGCCACCCTCTGTTTCTGCAGATTTGCAAATTCTCCCCAATCTCATGGAATACTTGATCATATCATGCAATCCATATACCAATCAACTCGTCTCAACCTCACGATCATGTCTATGGCCTTTAAATTCATTTAAATTAAACATACAACAAATAATCATGAAGAAACATCAAGAACCCTAATTTCAGCCTGAAGGCTTGGATTTTTGATACACGATTCAAACAATGCAATTGATTGAGGGGAAACATTCCATGCATGATTATGAGCATATGGCAAAAGTATTGTGCGAGGAAATATGCATGGATTGAGAGATGACCTAGTTTATGCTCACCTCTAGGCCGTGGCAGCAAGTGCAAGGTGATTTTTGATTTGGAGGTGTTACAGATGAGTGGTGATGATCTGAACAACTTCCCTATACCCTATGGAGTGTGTTTGAGTGCTTGAACTTGATTGAAATTGGCTGGATCAATCTGTGGCATCTCAACTGCACCTTGGTTAAAACCTTGAGCAATTGACTGGTGATTCTGAGAAATTAGTGTTCCAGTTGTTGTTTAAGTGTTTGATCATCTCATATGTGATGTATATGAGGTGTGTGTGTGATTGGTTTGTGCAGAATTGCTCTCAAACTCAAAAACCCAAAGTTACCTTGCTAAAGAAGGCATTTTTGCCAAGAGAAAGAGATTTTGAGGAAAGCATCTGTTTGATGGCTTTGGTGTGCTTAAACTGAGCACAAATGAGCTCTATTTATAGTAGAGCAAGTTTGTTTTGCAAGGAATAGTGAATGGCAACTGATAAATAGGTTTGGCCAATGTTGATCAATGAGAATTCAAGTCTTCTCTAGCCATTGACTAGAGGTTAGGGCACAGGCTGCTGGTCCCCTTGGTCTTGGATAAGTCTTGACTGAATTCGGTTGCTAAAAGCTCAGTCTATGCCACCTTGGAGCCTCCATTGAATGCTCCATTCCAAAATTGGAGTCTTGTCCCTATTTTAGGCATTTCTAGGTTTAACATGTTATTTCTTGTTCCAAAGACTTTGGAGGCTTGGCTCAGTGATTGTCCCCTTTAGATTCAATCCCTTGAGGTGTCCAAGTGGATAGGAGCATTTGAAATTGGCTGATTTTGGCAAATCGAGCCAATTTGCAAATTCTGTCTTGCCTTTGACAGATTTCAGCAAGGCCACTTTCCAATGTCATATCTCATGACTCAAATGGAATTTGGTAATGTTCTTGGCCATTTTGGAAAGCCCTTACATGCTACAACAACTGTTTGAACATGTTTGATTTTGATCCCTTTTGAATTCAAGTGAAAAATCCCCCTACATTTGGCAAAAAGTGAGGCAGATTCTGTCTTGGTGAAATTTTCACTAAGTGTTGAAACAAAGTGACTTTTCTTGATTTTGATCACTCCATAACTCAAAATCCATGAGGAATTTGGAAATAACTCTATATGAAGTTTTTGTAGAGGGTAATGTGACCTACAAATCAGGCTTTGAATGGGGCACAATGGCCTTGTGGTTTAGGAGTTATGGTCCTCCAAAGTTGGTGCATTAGTGGTACTTTTTCCATAACTTAGAAATTTTTCTAAGTTTTATGGTTACCCCTTTTACAAGTTATCCAACTTTTCTTGATTTTTCTTGATGAATGATGATTCAAATCATACATAAACATCATTTTAGGGTTAAAAATCCATTTTGGTGAAAAATCTCAAAAAGTCAAAGTTGACTTTTGTGCACAGTTGACTTTTTATCAGTTGAATTCCAAACTGTGCAATTCCTCAGGAAATCATGTCCTTGACCTAAATCAAACTTGATGGACATGTTCCATGGGTGTCATAAGGTATATTGAGGCATGTCTTAGGGCTTGGGAGCATGTCCTGGTCAAAAGTCAAAGTTACAGTTGACTTTTTCCGCGAAACCCTAACTGTGGTGCAGATGAAACTGAGACTTGTTGCTCAAGCTTCTTGGATTAATCCATTGTTCCAAATGGATCAACATAGGTCATTTGAGACCCCCAAACCTTCTCTTGAGGTTTTGGCTCATGATTTGTCCCAAAAGTCAACTTAGGGGTGAATTAGGTCAAGGAACCCTAATTCCTGATTTTTGATGTATGCATCCCCTGAAGCAAAATTGACTTGGTGATTGGGTCCATGAGGCTCCATGGAGTATATTAGGTTATGTTTTGGATCATTGCCTTGTGCCCAGATGAAATTTTCCATCTGGAGGCCCTGGTAGACCAAAACCCTAATTTGGTGAGACTGGCGATCTTGAGGCTTGATCCACCTAGAAGGGAGCATCCTTGTGCTTAATCCTTGAAGTGGGAGTCCTTTTTGATCCATTGTGAATGTTTGGGAGATTAGACAAGTTGAAGATCATGTCATTCCTTGATTGATCCTTTGTCTAAGAACTCAAAGAGGGCTTGAAACCCTAATTTTGATTGTAGTGAATGCTCACCCATCTTTGGGGAGACTGATGATTTGCCCAATGATGGGAAATCTAAGTGGTCAAAATTTGGGGTATGACACTCCCCCACCAGGTTATGATGCAAGAGCCCACTGTGATTTTCACTCTAGCGCGCCGGGGCATAATGTGGAAGATTGTAGGGCATTTCAGCATGCTGTCTAGGATCTGATAGATTCGAAGGCAATTGAATTCGCACCGAACGGCGTAAGCGTACATGGTGGTCCTACTCTAGCTGTTGGAAAAAAGGTGGATATCCCTGTTGCCTCTCCCAAAGCTACATCAAGTCAGGGGCATTTCTTGCAGTCTTTGGCCTTAGAATCCCCACATCCGCAAATGCTGCCTACGCCTCGACCAAGTCTGAAGAGAAAGGTGCCTGAAAAGATTATGCGCTCAAATCAGCATCAACAACAGAAGTATCAGCGTTAGAATCAGCATAGGCTGTGCAACAACTTGGAAAGAAGGAATGCTCCTCTTCATCCAGTTCCCATGTCGTACAGTCAACTCTTGCCACACCTGGTTCGAAACTCATTGGTGGAGCCTAAGACTTTGAAGCCTGTTCCAGAACCATACCCTTCGGGGTACAATCCCCATGTGCAATGTGGATATCATGGAGGATCTATGGGACACTCAACCGAAGATTGCAAAGCCTTTCAAGCCAAAGTGCAACAATTGATTGACCAAGGGTACATATCATTTCCAGAAGGAGACTTGGTTGTGCATGTCGACCTCTCATCTGCGTGAAGACTTCAAAGGACATCATCAGAAGAAATTAGTCCAGACGGAATCAAGCTTCCTCAGCAATGGCAGTCATCAGTTTCTTTACTGCATTTTCATTTATAGTTTTTCATTTCTTGTTAAAAGCATCGTATGCATGTAAGACTCGTTTGTTTTTTTTATGATGATATTAATGCAATGAGTATGTTTTCCTTGAAGTAATCCATTCGTGTTCACTCTTAAATGTTTATATGCACTGCAATACCAATTTTCTCGTTTAGAACTCTTGAGGGAGGATGATGAGACGAAAACGCAAAATCCCTGGTCGTATGTTCAAGGATAGAACCCTGTTGAGGATGTACAGGCATTGTTTTAAACCCCTAAACACTGGAGAGATAAGGAGATAGACCCTCGTTAACCCCTTTGAGCCCTGAAGTAGGAGTTTCTTCCGTACGAAAAAGCCCTCATACTTAACCCAGGGGCAGGGTAGGCATCAGTTAGTTTGACTGAGCATCCAAATTTCAAAGGGAGTGTGGATCTGAGGATCCATTACCTTCTATCCCACCGTCAAGAGGTCAAGAGATGTGAAACCACAATGGTTATCCTTCAACAATCAAGGAGTGAGGCAGTCACAACCCTTTCAAGCAAGTAAGACAACCAGTGTCACACGCTTTGTTTAAAAAGGGGAATAAAAAAAAAGAGAGAAAAGCCCGCTAAGTCGAAACTTGAAAACAAGCGACTTAGGCAAAAGTTAGGGCATCCCGCTGGACTTCAAAATTGAAAAAATTCAAAAGAGTTAGTCCAGGAAAAAATTAGGGATCAAAAAGCAAAAGAAAGAAAAAGCGAAAAGCGTTACAAAAGAGAATCCCCGATAAGAACAAATTCGTGTGATTACAGACACAAAAGATAAAAGGGGTGCTGCTATTCCGAAACTCCCTTAGGTGCCAAACCATTAGTGGCGTAGGCCCCTTAAAGATCATAAACCTTTTAAGAGATGGGCGTTTGGGTCAGATTAACTGAACATAGGACTGGAGAACATCACGAAGAGTGGGTGGGCACCGATAAATCTTGAGTCCTAAATCCTTTTTTCAGAAACCGTGAACCAGACCACGTTACAACCCTTAAAAGTCCTAATTGAAACAGGGTTTATTCCGAGAGCGTACTTCGACAAGATAGCGTTCCTGACTCCTATGAATTGTGCTAATAAGATTGTTGTTGATATTGCATGTGCGTATTATTTCTCCATTCAAAAAATAAATGTTATACCTAGTGACTCGTTCACAGGGTTTGGCGACATATTTTCAATAAACTTCAAGGTTAACATGAGTATTGCATTATAATCGTCATTCTCATAATAAACATTTTCTGCTTGTATATGTTTGATATCCAAGAAGCTTACACGAAGAACGTCAGTCAAGAAGCTTGATCCTGCCAAGTTGGGATGCTTGAAAGTTCTGAAGGACAATCATAGCAAAAGGCATGCTGCCAAGAGACTTAGTGTAGAGTGGGCTCTCCCCAGTAAGTCGTGTTAAGATGTAGCCAATCTAGGGTAGTCACGTCGAGAAATCTCTCTGAAATTCAGTTATCCTGGGGCATTCATTCTAAGATCAGGGGCAAAGTCACTTCAAAGCTCATATTGGGGCAGGCCACCTCTAGAGCGTGGGAGGTTGTCCACTCCTGAAAATGGTTAATTGAAGCACCTCCTCAAGGTTCGAGGTATTAAAGAAGAGCACTTTCAAGTCATTACAATCCCTTTCGAGGTAGTGTACTTCATGGATTATGAAGACTGGGCCAGTTATGTCGAGATATGATAAATCTCTCCAAGAGTTTGAAGACCATGGGGCAGTGCGAACGCCCGATCTTCTATAAAATCCTCTTGAGATGATTTCTCCCATTAGACCTGGTGGTCTGGGGCAAGTGAAAAGTTCAAAGAGCCGTTTATGAACATAAAGACAAGTCAGGCTGCAGGGCAACAGGATTGTACTTCCCCAGCAGTTTGCTCTCCCAACATTGAGATTGCACCTTTCCTCAGCAGAGCAAACCTTCCCCAGCGGGAGACTTGGGAAGTATTTTCTCCGGATCAAGACGTTATTTCCCCACAGAATCAGGGTGTTCACTTTCCCCACCCAGTCAGGAAGCGTGCTTTCACCGACGATGTCATATTCTAATCCCCAGCAAGATGGGAGTAAAGGCACTCTCCCCGTCAACAGGCTAATTTCAGTAGTATCCCCAAGCAGGATTGTATTATGGATTGTTTTCCCCGAGCATGATGGTATTATGGGCTGGCATCCCCAGCAAGTTCTAAGCCCATTGGTTATTAGCAATCCTCAGCAACTGACTTCTGGTTCTGTCATTGGCATTCATTCTCAATTCCCCCAGCAGAGGAGAAATCTCAGGTTTTGGGATGTTACCTTCAGTAAAAGACAGGTGTAATCCCCGGTGGCGTGGATGTTCTTTGGGAATTTTATCCCCAGCAGAGGTTGCTGATCCAAAGAGTTGGTCAGTGTGATCCTTCTTAGCAGAGTTCCTGGATTCGGAGGACAATTTATTTTTGTCATCCCCAGCTGAATTGGTTTTTTCTCTTCGACATTTATTTTGCTAGAGGAGCCTTTTTGCATATCATAAGCATTTGCATTGCATCCTCAAACACATAGCATTTCCATTTGCATTTGAAGCATAAGCCAGGTTTGATTACTTTCCTTGCCAGTTCTCTTTCTCAGCAGAGATGGCACAACTCAGGAGATTTTGGGAGGTATGCGTTCCTCATACTTGTGCTCCCCGGCAGAGTCTTTTATTTTAGACTTCTCCTTCCCCAACGGAGTCATCTTACCAGTAGATTTTGAAACGGTTGGGAGTTTGCCTTTGTTTGGCCCTTCTCTTTTGTGAAATCCCGTTCTTGCTTGACATATTTTGTTTGCCAGAGGTGGTTTAAACCAAAAGTTTTGTTTCACGTTTTCCCCAATGAAGTCGCCATTTATTTTTCTAAATCTCTTTATCAGCAGAGATAGCAATCCTTTGAAGATTTTCTTTCGTCAGTTTCCCTTTATCAGCAGAGATGGCATTTATTTTGCTAAATCTCTTTATCAGCAGAGATGGCAATCTTTGGAAAACTTTCTTTCGTCAGTTTCCCGTTATCAGCAGGGATGGCATTTATTTTGCTACTTCTCTTTATCAGCAGAGATGGCAATCTTTTGAAGACTTTCTTTCGTCAGTTTCCCTTTGTCAGCAGGGATGGCATTTATTTTGCTAAATCTCTTTATCAGCAGAGATGGCAATCTTTGGAAGACTTTCTTTCGTCAGTTTCCCTTTAATAGCAAGGATGGCATTTATTTTGCTTAATCTCTATATCAGCAGAGATGGCAATCTCTTGAAGATTTTCTTTCGTCAGTTTCCTTTTATCAGCAGGGATGGCATTTATTTTGCTAAATCTCTTTATCAGCAGAGATGGCAATCTTTGGAAGATTTTATTTCGTCAGTTTCCCTTTATCAGCAGGGATGGCATTTATTTTGCTAAATCTCTTTATCAGCAGAGATGGCAATCTTTGGAAGATTTTCTTTCGTCAGTTTCCCTTTATCAGCAGGGATGTCATTTATTCTGCTAAATCTCTTTATCAACAGAGATGGCAATCTTTGGAAGACTTTCTTTCATCAGTTTCCCTTTATCAGCAGGGATGACATTTATTTTGCTAAATCTCTTTGTCAGCAGAGATGGCAATCTTTGGAAGACTTTCTTTCGTCAGTTTCCCTTTATCAGCAGGGATGACATTTATTTTGCTAAATCTCTTTATCAGCAGAGATGGCAATCTTTGGAAGACTTTCTTTCGTCAGTTTCCCTTTATCAACAGGGATGGCATTTATTTTGCTAAATCTCTTTATCAGCAGAGATGGCAATCCTTGGAAGATTTTCTTTCGTCAGTTTCCCTTTATCAGCAGGGATGGCATTTATTTTTCTAAATCTCTTTATCAGTAGAGATGGCAATCCTTGGAAGATTTCCTTTCATAAGTTTCCCTTTATCAGCAGGGATGGCATTTATTTTGCTAATTCTCTTTATCAGCAGAGATGGCAATCTTTTGAAGATGTTCTCTCGTCAGTTTCCCTTTATCAGCAGGGATGGCATTTATTTTGCTAGTTTCCCTTTATCAGCAGAGATAGCAAGCTTTTGGATATTTCCTTTTGTCAATTCCCTTTATCAGCAGGGATGGCATTTATTTTGCTAGTTTCTCTTTATCAGCAGGGATGGCAATCTTTTGAAGATTTATTTTGTCGGTTCTCTTTATCAGCAGAGATGACGTAACCTGGGAGAGTTTGTTTCACTTTATATCCAGCATAGCAGCATTTATGGCTAATTCTCCAGTGGAGGATTGCAAATTTCTGGGTTCTTTGGCATTTAATCTCCGTGCATCCTGATTGTCTGAAAGCCGTCGCTATCATACCCTCAGGACCAAGTTGATTAAATAGGGGCAGCTGTTGCACCCCAAAATTTTCCCTCCTTACTAATTGGCTTATGTTTAATTGCATTTTTGCATTATCATATGTGCATATCACTAGATCTTAGCATGGGGTCAAGGTGCCTGAGGCAGGTTCAAGAGGGGAAGATATTCTTTAAAGGGTCAAGCAAGAGAACTCAGATGGATCACTCTCTCCTAACCAGTGCATGAATTAGGGTTTTGAAATTCTTGGGTTTATTGCTCCAATGGGCAAGCTCCTTGGATTTTTATCATCACCAAATGACATATCTTATCTTTGTTGGAGAGGACACACATCATATTCAGGGGAATTTGGATTTGGAGACTGTGCTATATCCTCCTAGACTGAGGGTACCAAAACTAGGGTTTGCTATAAAGTCAGTTTGTTTCTGATTTTTTGGGCAAGACTTGATTCTATGGTATTCCTTGGGTCCCTAAGTATCTAGGAATGGAGGATTGTCCATCAGTTTGGTTCAGGAGAGGTTCAATTGGCCAATGGATTGGGAATCAGGAGAATTTGGGGAAAAGTCAACAGTGAAAGGAGAAAAGTCAACTGTGGGATTTTGAGGTTCCCCTCAAGGTTTTCAAGGTCTCACATCCTCATATGGTCTCCAGGGGTCAAGTTTCATACATATTTATCAGGAATCAGGAGTTGGTGCAAAGTTTCTAAATTTGGAAAGTGACCTATAATAAAAAGTTTCCATTTTTGGCAAGTTTCTACACTGCATTCAGCTTGACTTTTCATCATCAAGAAAGCTTCAAATGATTTTTTTTCCAACATGAAAGTTGAAGATCTTTTTCTCCTCTTTCCAACAAGTACTAGTGGGTCTCCATATCATTTGTAAAACTCAGGTTATAATCAAAAGAAGGCAAAGTTGTTTTTAGGGTTTCTCATGGCTCCATTTTCACCACTTTGGGCATAATGACCTATAATCAATTCCATTGTTTCATGTCACCTTCTAAAATCAAATAACATTCCTCAAGAATCATTATAGGCCTTTTAATCAAGTGGTTTTATGGTTTATTCTTCATTTATTCTCCATTATTCAAAATTCCCAAATTGTTTAAAAGTCATGAATAAAAAAGTTTCAAGGCCCAATGTCAATATGGGTGTAGTTAGCAATTCAAATGCAAGTGATCTATCATGAAACATTTAAATATCCATGCATGGGATAGGTGTATCCAACATTATGCAATTTTCTAAAAAATCACCCAAACTCATTAAACCAAGAATTGCCCAAGCCCAATTCATCATCAGTGAAAAACCCTAGTCTATTTAAACCCATCCATGCACTGGTTAGGGTTGGAGACACGTGATATTTTGGGAAAAAAAAGTTCAACCCTAATTCTTGAATTCATTGGATCTCTCAATCTACAAGGAGTTTCTTCAAAATTCTTCCACAAACCTCTTCCTGGTGATCTCTAGAGTACAAATCGCTCACCCTTTGGAGCTAAAAGCAAAGATTCAGGTTGCACCATCTCAGGTTGGTGGATTTTTTCATGATCCTAAAACTTGAATTTTAATCGTGCATAATGTTGTGTGATATCTGCTGATCATCCTGATATAGTTTTTGTTGTGTTTGGACGTGTATGTTGCTTGCTATGTGTGTTTTAAGTTTTATGCCCTAACCTTTCTCCCTTTGTTTTTTATTATACACTAATGGTTTGCAAATTTTGATTGGATATTCATAATCCTCGTGAAATTCTGGACGGAATGGTGTATGGTTTGGTGTTTTCTGGGTTGTTTCAGGTTGCAGGTGGTGGAGGACGGTGGCCGGAACCCTAGCTCCGGCGGCTGTGAGGGTTCCGGCGAAGGAACGTTGAAGACGAAATCTCCACCATCCATTCTCTTGATCTAACGGCCCTCACTTCTCCACGTGTGGTTTTTCTTATTTTTTTTTCTGAGTTTTATTTATTAATTATGTGCATATTACCTCACGGTAGTTACCATGCTCATCCAATCAGGTTGTGTTATTTGGATTACTTTTGTTTTCGTTGACTCAACCATGTCCGTCAGATGGATCGTGTGGATGGAAACACGCCAACGCATTAAAAATGCGCGTGCCTGACACATGGGGTGTGTAGGGTGCACTGGTGGTTCACGTGTGTGCGTGTTGGGTAAGTGCAGTGCACGTGTTAATCTTAACCGTTGATCATCACTACTTTGTGCTATGTTTGACCATTCGTGGACGCATGATCAATCCAAGGGCCTCTGTTAAGTCAGCGCGTTGACTGAAGCCCCATTGTTCTCTTTTTTATTTTATTTTTCTCGCTGATGGACTAGGCCTTGCTATTCGTACCCCTCTCCTAGCCCATTTCAATTATTTCAACATGAATTCCTTACTAAACGCACCCCCTGCAGTTTTATTTCATTTTATTTTATTTAATTCATTGCATTTTCATTTTTTAATTTTTAAAAATAGATTTTTACATTAAAAATTACTAAAAAATTCATGCATCATATTTATCATTTTATAAAATTTTCCAAATTTTATTTTCTTATCTTATTTTATTTTTTATCATCTAAATTAAATATTTATTCATTTTCTTTTTGAATTATCCACATCATGCATATCTGAATTTGTTTATTTTATTTCTCTGCATCCATAAAATATTTTCAACCCATTCCTTTTGCATTCATTCACCAACATTCTAAAGTGCATTAAAATATTTTTCTTTTATTTTTAAAATTATTTCATATTGCATTTTGGTCCTTCCCTTTGGCACATTGAACCCCACTTCTCACCTGAGCCTTGCCCTATCGTTTGAATGACTAACACTTTGAATTTTTGCAGGAGTTTTTGGTATTTTGTTTGTCTCTGGTTGAGCAACTTTGATATTTAATTTGGTGATTTTCGAAATTGTTTTGCTATTTGTTTAATGGCTCTCCGTGTGAGATTTTCTTGTATGCGCATCCTTGATCTCATCTGGTTACCTTGTTTGGAAAGGCACTTGTGCCATTGTTTTGGGGTTGTTTATTTGACTTCTTAATGCATGTTTGGATCGTTATCCTTATTGTATGCCATTGTTTGGTTTTCTTTTGCCCTAATATCACTCGTGTCTGTCTCACTAACCTTTTATGCAGAGACCAAGGTAGGGTATTTGAGGGTATGGATAAGTATCCATGTTCACCTTCAACTCTTCCCTCATCTTCTTCTTCCTCTAGGTTTAGGTTATCGTCAAACCTCACTAACCGTAGGTGACCCCATGCATGATAACATTAGGGCTATTAGTCCCCTTAGAGTATCCCTTGTGTCTTCTCTCTTCTCATCCCAAACTGTTTGAAAATACTTAATAATTATAAAGTGTATTGCGCACGAGCCTTAAGCGTGGGGAATGAGAAATGAGGGGCTTCCTCTCATCTTTCTAGAGTGCTTAGCGAGTGTCCTGTCTTGGGACGATGCGTTAAGTATTCGCCCCTGTGCCCTAGACTTTGGTGCAATGCAAGTTATGAACTAACTCAAATCACTTCTGTCCTAAAAAATACAAACAAACTTCAAACCTTTTTGTCCTTCGGGATTGTCAAACTAAAGGCTATTTTCAAAAAGGGCACGTTACTTTCCGTCTGAGTCACAAACAGGCATCGACCCTAACTGCCGGACGCGAACTTAACGTCGCTCATAAAAAACACAAAAAGAACTTGGTCCGAACTACGTTGACTCTGACTTTCCCATTGCACAAAGGGAGTACGTAGGCCTAGGACGACGATGTTCTACCGAGTCTGTCTTTGTTTTCCCCTCCCCCGTTTCAGTACAGCAATAGATTTTAGATAACTCACCCTTAGATTAGATAACAAGCGTGGATCCCATTGAGTAAGATGGGCGCGTGGGATGCTAATACCTTCCCCTTGCGTAACCGACTCCCGAACCCAGGTTATGGTTGCGATGACCATTCCTTTCCCTCTTCCTCAGGTTTATGCGGTGTTTCCTTTCCCTATCTTGGGATAAATTTACACGGCTGACGACTCTGTTTTTCCGCGCCACTCTCGCGTTTGTACCTGGATGAAAATCCTGGGAGCGACAAAGGGTCACGGATCTGTAATTGGAGAACCTGCAAAGAATCATGAATATCAGTCATGGCACGCTGCTGAGCAGCCATCCAATCCCAGTTATACTGGCATATATCTTGCTGATAAGGATAGAAGCTGTGAGATCCAGATGTATCACCCCCACTTGTGCCTGTCTCAGCACCAGCAGCAGCACCAGAGTATTCAGCTCTAACACCCTTCGGCTTGCAAAATTTGTCGACATATCGATCATCGATAGTCGACGTCACAGTAACTTAACGACGCGAAGGCAAAGTCACTCCTGCTTCAACACATAAGGTCATAATCAAACAAGGAAAAGCAAGAGGGGCATTCTTCCTCGAAGCATTCCCTCCCAAACCACTCTCAACGATGGCCCTAATTTCATCAGCAATGATCCTTGCGACGTCAATTTCCACATTTGTAAGAATGTTATGGACCAAGTGTGCTAGAGGAAGCGTAACTGTAGAGGAATGTGACTTCGGCATAATATTAGTGACAACCAAAAGTAATACAAGTTGAGCCAAAGGCACCATATCCTCACGGTGATATCTCACAGCTACCCCAGAATGGTTAAACTTCACCTCTTTACCTGGGCGTAGGAGATCACGAGTCATCGTTGCAATATCACGATAATCACTCAGTGTCTCATGATACTTATCATCTTGACTAGCGCGTAGTGGCAGAGGGTTTCCAAGAACTTCGCTGATGGTCCTCCTGTCAAACCTTACAGTTTTTCCGCCAACAAGCGTAGTCCAATTAAAGAGATCCCCCTCATCAGGAAGGGCGTTGGCATAAAACTCTCGCACCATTTCCACATTATATGAATCAACAGGAGTTATCAGTGTGTCCCACTTTTTTTGCATTTAACAGGGCAACAATGGCACGATAACTCCCCTGCTCATTCAGAATAAACCTTTTCTCTGCAAGGATGGTCCTTGCTTCTAACACCTCATACCGCTGAGCTTGTCTAAGTCCTCTGAACCGAGTCTCATCAAATCAGACCGGTGCTTGTCTTGATGTGGATGCCTTTCTTTTCCTGATCATGGTTTTATGACCCATCTGCACAAATGACAAACACAAAAACACAAAAACACCAAGACAAATCATTAGAATTAAGGACAGACAAGCATCAGAATGACTAAAAAAAAACAAAATCTGGGCTGCTCGCTAGAATACTAGCACTCCGAAGGCTGGCGAACGCTCGCCCCAGATTCGCAGTGCGAACAAGTCAGTGAATGCATGAAAATTTTGAAAAAAATTATGCAGACCCAGATTTCACAACCTATCATGATTCTCAATGTACTCAATACTCAAAACCACCAGAAAATTCAACATGCATTGAAAAACCTAAAACAGACTTATAACCCAAATTTTCTACGAATTTCACATGCATAATTCACCAACAAAGTTACAATGAATCAGAAAGAACAGAGAAAAGAAAATCAAACCTTGCTTGGAAATGGCAGTTGAGTAAAAAAAACTTGAGAGAAATACACAGAAAATTGCACTTGAGAGGGAAAGAGAATTTGAGAGGGTTTTCCTTTCTTTTTGCTTATGGTTGAAAGTGAGAGTGAGAGACTAGGGTTTGGTCCCCTTAAAGTCAATCAGACTTCAACATGGGTCTTGGGCCTACGTGCAGGCCCACCCATAAAACCCTCATTTTTACTGATGTGGCAGCAAAACAACCCAGGCTGGTTCGCTGACGTTCGCAGTGCGAATGGCCAGCGAATGCTCGCCCCAGATTCGCAGTGCGAATGGCCAGCAAATTCTCGCCCAGATTCGCCGTGCGAACAAGCCAGCGAACAAGACAGTTTTTTCAAAATTTCAGGTCTGTCTTGCTGCCACAATGCCAAATGCTCAAACTGTGAAAATGACTAAAAACAACAAATTAAAGCAAAAATACTTACAATGTTGGGGTGCCTCCCAACAAGCGCTTGTTTAACGTCGGCTAAGCTCGACGGTCCACCGCAATCTCACGGATCGCGGAAGGGAAGAATGGCGGGATTCCGCTCGAAATCTCCTCCAAGGTACACTTTTAATCTCTGGCCGTTGACAGTCCAATTCTCGTTGGTTGTTGTATCTTCTATTACGATTGCTCCATAAGGCTTTATTTCACGAATCCGAAACGGACCCGACCATTTAGACCTTAACTTTCCCGGGAACAATTTTAACCGAGAATTGAATAGCAGTACCAGCTGTCCTACCTCAAATTTCTTGCTGATTATTTTTTTGTCATGGTAAGACTTTACACGCTCTTTGTACAATCTATTAGAATCGTACGCCTGAAGGCGTAATTCATCCAATTCATATAATTGCACTTTTCTTTTTTCGCCGCTTAGAGTGGGATCAAAATTTAAAAATTTTAAGGCCCAAAACGCCTTGTGCTCCAACTCCACCGGCAGGTGGCAATTCTTACCATACACAATTTTAAATGGTGTGAGACCGATCGGAGCCTTAAAAACGGTCCGATACGCCCATAAAGCATCATCCAATTTGTTGGCCCAATCTTTTCTCGAGGCCGAAACAGTTTTCTCCAAAATACGTTTTATCTCACGATTAGATACCTCCGCTTGACCATTAGCCTGAGGATGATATGGTGTGGCAACCTTGTGCTTTACACCATACTGCTCCAAAGCTTTGTCAAGCTGAGTGTTACAGAAGTGAGAACCTCCATCACTAATTAACACTCTAGGGGTACCAAAACGCGCAAAAATGTTCTTTTTCAAAAATTTGACAACTGTTTTTCCGTCGGCTTTAGCACAAGCTATTGCCTCCACCCACTTAGACACATAATCAACAGCGAACAAAATATATTCATTAGAGAATGAAGATGGGAATGGACCGACAAAGTCGATCCCCCAACAGTCAAAAACTTCGATTTCCAACATATTCTGTAAAGGCATCTCGTGCCACCATGAAATTCCTCCACTTCTCTGGCACCTGTCACAACTAAGGGCATGCGCATGCGCATCTTTGAATAAGGACGGCCAATAAAAGCCCGACTGAAGGACTTTAGTGGCCGTTCTCAACCCATTAAAGTGTCCTCCATACGGAGAGTTATGACAGTGCCACAGAATATTCGTGGCTTCCTCCAATGAGACACACCTTCTTAAGAGGTTGTCGACACCAAGTTTAAATAAATAAGGTTCATCCCAAATGAAAGACTTGGCGTCAGACAAAATTTTTATTTTTTGGTGGTGCGTTAGACCGTCCGGTATCAATCCGGTGGCTTTGTGGTTAGCCATGTCGGCGAACCACGGTCTAACCTGCACTCTAAATAATTTTTCATCCGGAACTCCTCTATTACCTCAAATTCATTTTTGGTCACGTCAACATTGACCAGGCGGGATAAGTGATCCGCCACCAAATTCTCGGATCCCTTTTTGTCACGAATTTCAAGATCAAATTCCTGTAACAAAAGGATCCACCGAATAAGCCTTTGCTTAGAATCTGGTTTGGGGAGCAGATACCTTATAGCCGTATGGTCCGTGTAAACGAAAACACGTGAACAAATCAAGTAGGCACAAAATTTCTCCAACGCATACACTATGAGAAGCAACTCTTTCTCAGTTGTTGCATAGTTAATTTGAGCCTCGTTTAAAACTTTGCTCGCGTAATGTATAGCGTGGAAAACTTCCTTTGACCCAAAACAGCCCCAACCGCATAATCGCTTGCATCGCACATTAATTCAAAATCCAATTTCCAGTTAGGTGCAACGATTATCGGTGAGGTAGTTAAACTTTTTTCAAAAAATTAAAAGCAAAAAGACAAGACTCGTCAAAGTAAAAAATCTTACCTTGGACGAGCAAGTTACTCAACGGCTTTGCGACCTTGGCGAAGTCCTTAATGAATCTACGGTAGAACCCGGCGTGTCCAAGGAAACTCCTTATGCCTTTGACAATCATCGGTGGTGGCAATTTCTCATTAACATCCACTTTGGCTTTATCAACTTCAAGTCCCTTTGAAGAAACTTTGTGACCGAGCACAATTCCCTCGTTCACCATAAAGTTGCATTTTTCCCAATTAAGCACCAAATTAGTTTCCACGCACCGTTCCAACACCGTATCCAAATTTTTCAAGCACAAATCAAACGATTGTCCAAAAATAGAAAAATCATCCATAAATACCTCAATTGTCTTTTCGATCAAATCCGAAAAGATAGCCTGCATACACCGTTGAAAAGTCGTCGGTGCGTTACATAATCCAAACGGCATCTTCCTATAAGCGAAGATTCCAAACGGACATGTAAAAGCAGTTTTTCATGGTCCTCCGGGTTCACAATAATTTGGTTGTAACCCGAATAACCATCCAAAAAACAGTAGAATTGTTGACCGGAAAGCCTTTTGAGCATTTGATCCATAAAAGGTAGAGGAAAATGATCTTTTCTCGTAGCTTTGTTCAACCTATGGTAGTCGATGCACATTCTCCACCCGGTTACAGTCTTTGTTGGTATAAGCTCATTTTTCTCGTTTCGGACCACCGTTAACCCGCCTTTTTTTGGTGCCACATGCACCGGACTAACCCAAGGGCTATCAGAAATGGGATAAATCATTCCGGCATCTAACATTTTCACCACTTCTTTTCTAACCACTTCTTTCATGATTGGATTTAACCGGCGTTGAGGTTGAGCAACCGGTTTAAAATCTTCCTCCATAAAAATACGGTGCATGCAATACGAAGGGCTTATTCCTTTGAGATCGGACAATGTCCATCCCATTGCATCCTGATTTTTTCTCAACACTTGAATTAAGCGGCTCTCCTCGTTTTCAGATAAAATACTGCTTATGTTCACCGGTTTATTACCACCGTCATCGAGAAAAGCATACTTCAAGGTTGACGGTAACACTTTCAGCTCAAGTTGGGATTTTTCCTCATTCACCTCTTTTTTTATAATTTCCTCTTCATACTCCCAAGGTTGCAATTCTTCTAAAGCTTCAAGCTCTAACAAACACTCTTCAAGAGCTTGCTCTTCTTCAACCGAGAATACTTCCAAGGAGTCATCCAAAGCTCTTTGTAGAGGATCAATGACATGAATTTGCTTTGTAACTTCAAAACTCGCTTCCTCCGTTACATCAATTCGAAAACAATCACCTTTATCTTTCTTGTGCTTCATGGCATCATAAAGATTGAAACACACCTCTTCATCTTGGACTCTCACTTTCATGAGACCATCGTCCATGTCAATTGCCATTCGGCCAGTTTTCATGAAAGGCCTTCCAAGAATCAAAGGTGCATCTTCGTCCTCCTCCATTTCAATGACAACGAAATCAATAGGAAACAAAAATTTGTCCACTTTGACCAACACATCTTCCGCTACACCGTGAGGACGGGTAGTGGATTTATCTGCGAGTTGCAACGTCATTTGAGTGGACCTCAATTCCATGTGTCCTAACCGTTTCACAATCGACAATGGTATCAAATTGATACTAGAGCCCAAATCAATCAATCCATTGCCCACATAGATGTTTCCTATATTAACCGGCAAGGTGACTCGTCCCGGATCACATTCTTTCCTCGGGAGAGTACGTTGAATGATGGCGCTACAACTAGCATCTACCATAATCGTCTCTTGATCCGTGTACCTCTTCTTTTTCGTGAGGATATCCTTCATAAATTTTGCATATTTAGGCATTTGCTCCAAAGCCTCGGAAAATGGGATGTTTATTTGTAATTGCTTGAAAATGTCCATAAACCGAGAATAGTGTCGCGCACTATCTTTCTTTGTAGGAGCATGAGGATATGGTAAATGTTGGATCAGAATATTATTCACCGGCTCTTTTCCCTTCCTAGTTCTCTTCACTCTTTCTTCACTCTCTATTTTTTTCTCATTCTCATTTTTTTCTTTCTCATTTTTTTCTATCTCATTTTCAACTAACACACCCTCATCATTTTTTTCTACTTCAATCTCTTCCCTATCTTTTTCTTTTTCAACTACAACCTCCTCCTCCACTCTCTTTTTACCTACACCCATGTCAATCTCTCTTCCAGTTCTTGTGAGAATTGCTTTACAATCCTTAGGATTCGGAAGCGTATTTGCCGTAAAGGGCCCTTTTTGTTGGTCGGCCAATTGTTTTGATAATTGTCCGACTTGTGTTTCAAGATTCCTTATGGTCGCATCGGTATTCTTTTGATTTGAAATTGCCATTTGCATAAATTGTGTAAGAGTGTCCTCCATCTTCGTATTTCCAATGGGAGCTTGCGGAGGTTGAGTGTAGTTTTGGTATTGTTGACGGTTTGATGGTCCGGCTTCTTGCGGTCTCCATTGTTGTTGATAAACTTGGTTAGGCCTTTGTTGGTAACCTTGGTTGCCTTGTTGATACGGAGGTCGGGGTTGGTACCCTTGATTTCCCGCGTAGTTTGCTTCCTCCACAACGGGAGGACAATAACCGGTCGGATGGTCACCTAGACATAATTCACACATTAACACTTGTACATTTTTACTTGAAGATTCCCGCATCTCTTTGAATTGTTGCGGCAATTTAGACATTTGCTTAGTTAGTAACTCAACCTGTTGTGATAATAATTTGTTCTGCGCAAGGATAACATCGTTTGTTCCTAATTCCAACACTCCCGGCGTTTGTTGAGAAGGTCCACGGTTGTGACTACCTTGATGGTCGTTCAAGGCCATCTTATCAATGATAGATTTGGCTTCCGCTGCAGTTTTGCTTAACAAGGATCCACCAGCGGTGGCATTCAACAAACTTTTGTGTACAAGTTGCAGCTCATTTCTAAATATATGAATTTGTGACAATTCATCAAAACCATGGCCTTTGCACTTTCTTAACATTGATTTGAATCTCTCCCAAGCTTCGTTGAGAGATTCATTGGCTCCTTGTGTGAATACCGCGATGGCGGTCTTTGCTTCCATAAACCGAGTGTGAGGGAAAAATCTCTCCAAAAATTTCTCTTCCAATGCATTCCAATCCGTCATTATGGCAGTTGACTGATCAAGGTACCATTCCTTGGCCTTCCCAATGAGGGAATGCGGGAATAGTCTCTTGAACAGAGACTCCTCTTCTGCTTCAGGTGCACCAGTCGCTCCCGCTATTTCATAGAATTTTGTAAGATGGGTAAAAGGATCTTCATGATCCATACCCATAAATGGACTTTGATATAACAGTTGGAGAATTCCGGTCTTCATCTCAGCATGACGACCGTTGTGTGCATGGCGAGCGAACTGAGCGTTGTGTCTCGGACTATTTGTGCATGGCCTAGAAGCAGGTGGTGGTGGTGGTGGTGGATCTCCCTCCATAACTGGAAGTATTTATGGAACTGGTGGTGGTGTAGAAGTACTTTCCTCTTGTTCTCGCTTCTGTCTTGCTAGCTGCCTCCTTCGTTAGTCCTGCTGTTGATTCTACGAGCGGTTCTCTCAATCTCAGGATCGAAAAGAAGTTGGTCCGCCGGTAGCTTCCCTCGCATAAACTAAGTCTGCACACTAAACAAAACAGATTAACAAGTTCAAGATAAAGTGGTAACAAGCTTAAAATAGCTCAACTATCGCAATGCTTGCAATATCACCTAACAATCCCCAGCAACGGCGCAATTTTGTTAGTAGAGTAATAGTGGGGGTTATTTTTAATCGTATCCACAGGGATTGTTTGACATTTGATGCGTGCCTTTCAATAGTTGCGATATTCTAAGTTAACGGTTTTAAAAGTTTCTCTATTGTGTTTAACATTCACTTGTAGCAAAGATTAATTGGTGACAAAGATTTTGTAAAAGGTTTTATAGAAGCATGTTAAGGTTAGGTTTCGCTAACCCTTTTCATGTATAAACGATTAATCAAGCATATGAACTCGGTTTCCGACCAATATAACCGCGTATCCTCCCGACTAAGTTTGTGTCTAAAGTGAAGTCGTGAGTATCGTTGTTTAGACCGTTAGATGATGTCTCACGCTAACAATCTAAGCAACGATCATTAAGATTAATACAATGCGAATAGCAAATCCCAAATCTATGTCTAGAGTTTGGTTTTTAAGAGATAACATTGTTAGGTCATGATTTGTAAAATCTATGTCTAGAGTAAAACAAATCACACATGGATCATTAAGAGAAAACAACATCATCTATATTGATCAAAGACTTTGTTCATATACAATAGATCAAAAGCAATACATAAAAACAGAATCAACTACATCTAACCTCAACATTGAGTGTTTAGCTACCACTTCTCATGGTAGATTGGATAACAAGAAAAGAGAGGAGATGAATAAACATCCACGCCGAATAATCGAGAATGGATGTAAAATCAGCTTCTCGAAGTGAAAATACAAGCTTCAATGGTAAAAAGACTGAAAACTATGATTTTGGATCAAAATGAACAAATGATCCCTAACACATAAAGTGAAATTCTATTTATACAATTCTGAAATCTGATGGATTCGCACTGCGAGCAAATCATTCGCATTGCGAATGAGGAAAAATGGCACTTTAAGTGCCTCTGAGACTTAAACCGCCCCAAACAGAAATCGAGCGCTCGCACTGCGAACCCATTCATTCGCACCGCGAATCATTCGCTAGCTTCATTCGCACTGCGAATAAACTAGCGAGCAAACTGGAACTCTCTGCCTTCCTTCGCCATCACCATCGCACTGCGAACCAACCAGCGAGCCTTCGCTAGCTTCATTCGCACTGCGAATAAACTAGCGAGCAAACTGGAACTCTCTGACTTTACTCACTGGCACCTTCGCTGGTCCATCGCAGTGCGAACCTTCGCTGGGCCTTCGCCAGATTGTTCGCACTGCGAACACCCTGTTGCAGCTAAAAACTCAGTGGAAACTTGCATTGCTTCCGTGTGTTCACAATTTTTCTCCTTTCATGCCTATACCTGCACATTAACACACAAATTACAAGCTCCACACATATATTCTAATGTAAGCATTACAACACAATTTACCGCGTAAATTCACAATTCACCGTTAGAAAGAAATGAAAAATGCCAAATATTCCATACAAATATATAACATGTTTGACATCTAACAGCCTGCTTCATCTATGACTGGCTCCTGTCGAACTTCTCTTTCGACTTCAGTGGCTGGTTCTTCACAAGAGATTCTCACTGAATCCTTCTTGACATTCTCAGTCCAATCCCATTCTTTAAGCTCATCTATGATCACGTCCATGCTGATCACTACCTGCTTATTCACTGGGTCGAACAGTTTGTAACCTCCAGTCGAATGATATCCTATCAAGATCATCTGATTCGAGTTGTCATCAAGCTTCCTTCTCAAATGATCTGGCACATGTCTATGTTCTATAGATCCAAACACCTTCAAGTGACTAGGGCTAGGCTTGACACCAGACCAACATTCTTCTGGTGTGATTCCTTCAAGCTTCTTCGTCGAACATCTATTCAAAATGTATGTTGTTGTCGAAACTGCTTCTCCCCATAATTCTTTGGGTAGATGATTTCCATTCAACATACTTCTCACCATGTTCATGATGGTTCTGTTCTTTCGTTCTGCAATGCCATTTTGCTTTGGAGTGTAGGGTGGCACCACCTATTGCACAATCCCTTCCTTTTCACATAATGCATCGAACTCTTTCAAAACATACTCTCCACCACTATCAGTCCTCAGAGTTTTAACTTTCGACCACTCTGTCTTTCGACCATAGATTTGAATCTTACAAATACCTCGATCACATCACTTTTCTTCTTGATGGGGTAAGTCCACAACTTTCGACTGTAATCATCTATGAACGTGACAAAGTATCTGTTGCCACCAATCGAATCCACCTGGATTGGACCACATACATCCGATTATATGACTTCTAGAATTGCCTTCGACTTCCTTCTTGCATCCTTGTTGAAGCTATTCTTGTGTTTTTTCGACTGAACACACTCTTCACAGACTTCAATTGGAATGTCAATTTCTGGTAATCCTGAAACCATATTTCTTCTCTTTAGCTCTCTGATGTCATTGAAGTTGAGATGGCCTAGTCGAAAATGCCATATCCACTCATCTCTGCTGGCTGCAGTTACTGGGCACTTGTGCTCCATCACCTTGAGTTCAATCTTGAAGGTCCTATTCTGAGACATTGGAGCCTTCAAGATCAACCTACCACCTGCGTCGAGGACTCTCATCATCTTGTCTTCGACAACTACCTTGTAGTTATTTTTGACCAGCTGCCCTATACTGAGCAAATTACTCTTCATGCCTGGTATGTACAACACATTGGAAATTGTTGACCTTTTTCCATCTTTCCTCATAATCAGAACATCACCAACACCTTCAGCTGCTAGAGTGTTGTCATTTGCAAACTTCACCGTGTTCTTCGACGAGGGCTTCATGTTATCAAACCAATCTTTCCTTCCAGTCATGTTTGATGAGCATCCTGAGTCCAAGTACCACTGATCTTGGAATCTTTCTTCATCTCTTGTTGTGACCATCAGCAACGTCTTTTCTTCTTCATGTTTCGCCAGCTTTGCATCAGTTTCTTGATTTTTCTTCTTTTCAGGACAGTCACTAAAATAGTGGCCATACTTCTGGCAATTGAAACATTGAATGTGACTCTTGTCATATTTTCGACCACCACCTCTTCCTCTACCTGCAGCACCACCTCTTTAGTTTCCTAGGTTCCAGGGTTTTCTCTAATTCGACCAGTCGAATTGTTGTAGCCTCCTCTACCTTTGCTGCCATTCTCGCTTCCTTTGCCTTTTCTTTCCTTTTCTGACTTCTCCTGCAAAGCCATATCGCACTTCGACTTTCCTGCAGCTCTTTTAGGAATCCTTTGTTCATGAGACTCAAGCGTCAATTGAAGCTATTCCTTCATTAATACTGACAAGTCTTTCGACTCTTCTATGGCTACTACCACGTGGTCGAACTTTGGAGCCAATGACCTCAAGATCTTTACAACAACTGATCTTGATGTCAACACCTCTCCACATATCTTGATTTGATTCACCAGCTTTGTAACTCTGGTGAAGAAATCTGTTATACTCTCATTGTCTTCCATCTGAAGCAACTCATAGGTTCTCTTGTGAGTTTGTAACCTCACCTCTTTCACCTTCTCTGCACCTCCAAACGACTTTTCAAGAATCTCCCATGCTTCCTTCACTGACTCTACATCACTAACCTTTTCAAAGTTATCTGGATCGACACACTGATGGATTATAAAGAGAGCTTTATAATCTTTCTTCTTCAACTCTTTGTGTGCAGCTTTTTCTTGATCCGTCGCGTTCTCCGCAAGCGGTGTTACTCATTTCTTCACAAGATCCCAAAGATCTTGATAACAGAAAACCACCTTCATCTGCTTCCACCAATTCTCATAATTATCTTTCTTGAGAATCGGAAGACTCGCCGAAAAGTGCCCCTTCGGATGATTCATTGCCATCACGATTTTCCTTCCTTGAATCGCAACCGGAGCTCTAAATACTAGATGTTGGAATTAACCCAAAACCTATGGGAATTCTGACCCTATCCTAATAAACAAGAAGGGTTCTTAGCGCAGCAATACCAAAGAAAAGAAGAAAATAGAGAACAAAAGAAATTAGGATTCTAAGGGAATTTGGAGAAGAAGGTTGTTACCCACAAACTCTGGGATTTTTCTCTTTTCTATTCACTTGCTACTGCAAACCGTGAATTATAATGTGTTATGATTATTTACAAAAATAAGGGTTACTCCCTGTTTATAGATTTTGGTTTACTTGTTCTCCAAGCCAAAGCCCAAAACTATAAAAGCCCAAAATACCTATTTTGGAACTATATCAAATCAAATCTAACTCAAATCTGTGTGAAACAACTGTTTCGACACACCCTTGCTTCGACACTTCGACACAAGTAATTACAATTTAACAATTTCTACTAAGTTAGAATTTGTACAAACCTCACACCATGGTCACTCATACGCTCTTCTAACATAAACAAGAAAGCACACCACTTTCTTTTACACTTGAATAAAAATCACACTACTTTTTATATCTCACAATGATCACCTAACACTTTGTGATCAATGCATAATTTTAATGGAGTGTTTGAAAAATATTGATGTTGTTGCACTTGAACCAATTTCTATATAGAACTTTGGTCTTCTCTACCAATGAATAATTCAAGTATAACACAATTAGATTGCTTGGAAACTTTTGATAATTAATATGAAATTATGCAGAAAAAGTTTCGAGTATAAATGCTTAAACTTTATGTAAAAGATTGAATGGAAGAGGTGAAGAAAAAGTTCTAACTTGAAAGACTTAAATATATGTTGTTAAACCTCTATGAATAAGTGTATATGAAAAGTGAAAAGTTGCAGCAGTTCGCGTGGTAATCGATTACTGAAAAGTGGTAATCGAGTACCATGCTCCAACTGTTATATATTTGAATTTTTCTTGCTGGTAATCGATTACCAATAACTGATAATCTATTACTGGTAATCTGTTACCATTTTTTTGTAATCTCTTACTGACAGGATTTAAAAAGAATGCATTTTTCAAATGAAAAAGTTTGTTTTCCGATTCTTTTCAGTGTGCATGCATGGAATAAAATTGATATGTTTTAAGAAGCATGTTTCCGGAGCATTCTAAGAGTATCACACATTGAATTTAAAACTTTATACCTTAAGTAATCTTGAGAGGTTTTATAAACCTTTTAAGATCCTTTTTCTTCTTCTTTGATACACAATGTCTTCATCAAACCTAAACTACATGGAGAAGCATTTCTTCACAAACTCCCCCTTTTTGATGATGACAAAATCATAGATATTGAGTTTTTTATGAAACTTAGAAAATTTCCCCCTTAAGTCATATAACTCCCCCTTTGTGAAACAATGGTGAAATCCTGCAATTTTGTATACAAAAACACAATACTACTATTCTTTCCCTTTTGGCATTATAAAAAAGAAGAAAGGCATAATACATGCTCATAATAACCATAACAACCATCAATGCTTATAATCATTGCCATAAACCATAGAAAAACCAAAAGATAGTTATATCATACATAACATAGTCATATCATAGTCATAATATTGTCATAGCAAAGTCATAGCATAACAAAAATAATGCTAGCCAACCAAATATAAAGCAACCTAATAGTATTCTAAACATATATTAGAAATAGGACAAACTAACTAGTAATAGAAAGGACAAAACATAGTACTAAGGACCAAATAAAAAAGGCACTACGTCCCGATTTCAATCCTCTTCACTATTACTTAAATGGAAATACTCAAGTTGGTAGCAAAGTCCATCTATTTTGTTGCACATTGAGTTGTGGTTGGAAGACACAAGGTTTTCAAGGTTGTCAACTTTTGTTCCAATTTGACTAATAGTTTCTCCAGTAGAATCAAATCTTGTTGCAATGGAATCAACTTTGTTGGTCAAGGCACATAACGTTTCCATCAACATCTCATTAGTGACAAGGTTGGAAGGACCTGCAGAAGATGATGCTTACTGATTCTCATATTTGTAAACATACTTGGTACCATCCAAAATAATACCGACTTTCTTGATAAATTCTTCATCAATCAAGTTATCGAACTTCTTCATCAGAACCACTATTTTTCTAGTCAGAACTACCGAACTTTGTTCGATTATCTTACTAATCTCTCGAGCATATGGAAGCCACCCATCTTAACTCTAGATTCATACATGTGATGTTTGATGATATAAGCCCAATTAATTACTACTTTTTCTTTGATTGTAAGCAGTAATTTTACTTCATTTTCATTCACTTAAGAGTAATTTCCAGCTTTAAGAGTAATGACATAAGCAAGAAAATAATGCAAAATTATCTCATTTGGATGAAGATTACTAGAATAGAGAATGAGTTTACCTTTCCCTTCATTTTTCCTTAGCCTTTTGTTGAAAGCTTCCTCGCGAGGTACACGGCACATAGGAAAGTAGGTCTCAATTTTGTTGAAGTTATCATCTCCATTAAGTAACATTAGATCTCCTTCATTTGGAATCCCTAAAATGGAGCTAAGGCTAGAGTTGGTGATAGTAATTTCAACTCCTTTGACCCATGATTTCAACGAGTTGCCGGACATAGTATATTTGAATAAAACACTTTCAAAAGCTCAGGGTAAATATTTCCAGAGTATTCAAAAAAAAAATTTCAATCCATTTTTTTCAAGATTATCAAGAAAGGATAGTCGATCAATGTTTGAAAGAATACCGTATTTTGTCGTGATAACATGCCTCTCTTGAAACTTCTCCCGATAGCATTTCTTCTGATCTTCTTGTTGTAAAAACCGCGATGAATCTAGAATATCCATATATTCCACTTCTATTTTAGCAATTCCAATTGATGGGTTCTTTGTTCTTAGGTTTCTGTAGCTAGCCATGGAAGAATCAGAAGAAAAATAGGGTTTTTGAGATTTTAGGGATTTTAGGGTTTGGGAAGAAATTGGAGATTTTAGATGAAATGAGTGATGAAATTGATGTTAGATGTGGATTATAGGTGAGAAATGATGAATATTTGAGGCAATTTGATGGTTTGAGGAATATGTTAAGAATGAGTGTGTGCTAGGGTTCGGGTGCCACAAGAGGAGAAAACACAAATGACAAGCAAAAGTTGAAAAATTGAATATATAGCGCCAGAATTGGTGTGGTAATCGATTACTGGATACTGGTAATCGATTACCACATAACCTATGTCAAAATCGCCCCTTTTGGTAATCGATTACTGGTAATTGGTAACTAATTACCATGTTAAATGTTTTTTTAACAATGATATTTTTGACACGTTTTGGTTCCAAGGCCTATAAAAAAACTTTCTAAACATCACAAATAATCAAATAAAATATATAAAAAAATTAACTAGCTATACATAAAATAAATAAAATAATTTCACAAATGAAATTATGAAATTCTTAAAATTTAATGTTGATAAATTTTGGAAGGATCATAATTGTAGCCAACCAATGAACTTTTATATTCTTTATACATTGTTTTCATCCAAGATGCCTAATTCCCTCCTTATTTTGTAAGAGGATTCTTTTGCTAGTGGTTTGGTAAAAATGTCCGCCAACTGATTATGAGTATCCATGAATGTGACTTCGACGTCGCCTTTGAGCACATGATCTCTTAAGAAATGATGTCAAATGTCTATATGTTTAGTCCTTAAGTGCATGACTGGATTTTTGGTTATGTTTATTGCACTTGTATTATCACATTTCAATGAAATGCATCCAAGGTTGACGCCGTAATCAGAAAGTTGTTGTTTTAGCCATAGAATCCAAGCACAACAACTTCCTGCTACTATGCATTCTACTTCTGTCGTACTAAGAGCAACACACACTTGTTTCTTACAAGACAATGACACTAATGCATTTCCTAGGATGTGACATGTTCCACTTGTGCTTTTGCGATCTGTTTTAAAACCTGCATACACATTATTAAAGCATCTAAACCGTTCATCTACTACAAAACGCGCAAACAACAACGCCAGGTTTACAACAAATTCATCTAAACCGTTGTAATAAGTTAAAATTTTCGCGCCCAGTAACTAACCGTACGTATAAACAGGAATATAATGACGGTTGCGTTAAAAGACCTTAGTAATAAATATTGTGCAACAAGCTTCGATTCCCCGCAGTTACACTTTTTCCATTTTTTAGAGTACATTAAGCGTTTGTCACTTAAGTCCATTATTTATAAAATAAATTCTAAATGATTTTACAACTGTTTATTAAACCATCCGTGGTTATAGAACTTAACTCCAATATTTTAAAAATAAATTGTAAAATAGTTTACAATGGTGAAGTAAAAAACCATTGTAAGAGGTCTTCAATTCCACTATGGTTGTGTTTCCCAACCATAATTAAAGGGTTCACTGATAAATTAAAACAAAACTTATTCTATATTATTTCTTTCAAAAGACGCCCTAGTTGAACAAACGAGCCACCAGAGACGATAGTGGCGGCGTAAACTTTACCCTCTTCGTAGCTCAAATCTTCACACCCTCTTCGTTCATTTGATTCTTCATCTTCGAAGTACGGTATTCTTCAAATTCTTCATTCCTTTTTTTCTTTATTTATATGCTCAAGTCAGTATGTTTATGTTGTTTATGCTCAAGTCAGTATTAGAGTAAATGTTTTATATGCTTTAGGTTTAGATTTGCAAATGCATTAAGTTTTTGGATTACATTTTGGTGTGTCATTCACATTATTACATGTGTATAAATTTCAGAAGTTGTTATGGATCGTAGTTGTATGAAAGCCGATAGATTAGGTACGGTTTATGAGAAAGGAGTTCTTGAATTTCTTGAATACGCTAATAAACATCTTCCCGAAAATAATGGTATCTTTTATTGTCCTTGTGTTCTTTGCGCGAATATCAAAAAGTATAAAAAGGATGAAATATTTCATCACCTTTGTTGTGATGGTATATGTCAAAGTTATATAATATGGACGTGGCATGGTGAAGTGGAGGAAATTCGTGTGTAACAAACTCAAAGAGTCGATGGAGATGAATATATGGAAGATCAGCTAGATGATATGTTTCATGATATTGGGGAATCTTCTTTTAAGAATGCTCATATTTATGATACTTTAAGTAGTGATAAAGACACCCCTTTATATAAGGGATGCCAGATTTTACACGATTGTCGGCAGTGTTAAAGTTGTTTAATCTGAAGGAAAAAAATGGATGGTCGGATAAAAGTTTCACGGAATTACTTGAACTGCTAAAGGAAATGTTACCAAAAGATAACAAATTGCCGGATCTTTGTTATGAGGCCAAGAAGATATTGTGTCCAATGGGTCGGAAGTATATCAAAATACATGCTTTCCCTAATGATTGCATATTATACCGTAAAGAATGTGAAGATTTGTATCAATGTCCGAAATGTGGTGTGTCGCGTTACAAGTTGTAGGCCAACAATGGTGATGACAATGACTATGGCAATGTTAGTAGGAAGCATCCTCCTATTAAAGTGTTATGGTACTTGCCAATAATTTCACAATTTAAGAGACTTTTTGCTAATTCGAATGACGCAAAGAATCTTAGATGGCATGCAGATGAAAGGACTTATGATGGAAACATTCGCCATGTTGCTGATTCGTTGCAATGGAAAAAAATTGATTCGTTGTTTCCAGATTTTGGAGTTGAGCCAAGAAACCTTAGGCTTGGACTTGCCACCGATGGAATGATCCCCTTTGGTAATCTGAGCACTAATCATACTTTGTGGCCTGTTCTTCTCACTATTTACAACCTATCTCCTTAGTTGAGTATGAAATGCAAGTATATACTGGTAAGTATGATGATTTTTGGAACACGACAACCTGGTAACGACATAGATGTTTATCTAAGTCCATTAATTGATTATATACGACTCTTGTGGGATGAAGGCATTGAAGTTAATGATGCATATTCTGGGGAAAAGTTTAAGATGTGTGCAATGTTATTTTGCACAATCAACGACTTTCCTGTTTACGGTAACTTGGCTGGATATAGTGTCAAAGGACATAGAGTGTGTCCTATATGTGAAGATGATACTTGTTATCACCAACTTGAGTTTGGAAAAAAGATTGTTTACTTTGGGCATCGAAAATTTATAAAACCCGATCATCCTTATCGTAGATTGCAGAAGGCTTTTAATGGAGAGCAAGAGTTTGATGAGGCACCTGAACCTTTAACCGGGGAAGAAGTTTATCAACGGCAAGAACACATTAATGTTGTCTTTGGGAAGAGAAAAAAAGAAAAAGGGGCAGTTGCAAATAATATTTGGAAAAGAGGTCCATCTTCTTTGATCTTCCGTATTGGTCAAGTCTTGATGTTAGAAATTGTCTTAATGTGATGCACGTGGAGAAAAATGTGTGTGATAGTTTGATTGGCACACTTCTAAACATTCCAGGCAAGACTAAAGATAGTAAGACTTCCGGTCTTGATATGGAGAAGATGGGTATAAGAAAACAGTTGGCTCCAATAGAGAAAGGAAAAAGAACTTATCTGCCTCTAGCATGTCACACTCATTCTAAAAAGGAAAAGAAATTTTTTTGCGAGTGTTTGCAAGGTATTAAAGTTTCGCAAGGTTACTCATCAAACATCAAGAAACTTGTATCAATGAAATATCTCAAGTTAATTGGTTTAATATCTCATGATTGTCATGTATTGATGCAACAACTTCTACCAGTGGCTATCCGTGGGATCCAACCAAAAAATGTGAGAGTAACTATAACGAGATTGTGCTTATTCTTCAATGCCATATGTAATAAAGTTCTTGATTTCAAAAAATTAGATGAATTAGAAGATGAGGCTATCATAATCTTGTGACGATTGGAGATGTATTTTCCTCTATCATTTTTTGACATTATGGTTCAGTTACATGTTCACCTAGTAAGAGAAATCAGAATTTGTGGTCCAGTTTATTTAAGGTGGATCTATCCAATAGAGCAATATATGAAGATCTTTAAAGGATATACGAAGAATCATCACCGACCAGAAGCTTCGATTGTTGAAAGATACATCACCGAAGAAGCTGTTGAGTTTTGTACAAACTATTTGTCAGACGCATATTCTATAGGAACTCCAATTTCTCGTCATGCTGACACAGACAGAAGAGGTATTCAAGGTCTAAATGTTAAGTCAATGGCTCGGGATGTAGTTATTCAAGCACATTTCTATATATTGAATAATATAGTTGTAGTTCAACCTTTCATAGATACTCACAAAGGACTTTTGAGGAAAAAATATCCCCGAATGAGTGACAAGTTGTTGATGATAGAGCATAATAAGAGATTCATAGAATGGTTTAATAAAAGTATATCTAATGATCGTAGTGCATCCGAGATACTTAAATGGTTGTCGCATGAGCCAAAATTTTGTGTCATTACTCGGACCGCATACGACATTAGTCATTAAACCTTTTATACAAAATCAAAAGATGATCGTAGTACAATGCAAAATAATGGGGTTATGGTTGAAGCCGAATCGATTTATTTCTCTAGTTCGAAAGATAAGAATCCTGTATTGGCAACTACCGCGGTTTATGGTGTCATTGATGAGATTTAGGAGATTGATTATGTTATTTTCAAAGTGGCTTTATTTAAAGGCAAATGGGTGCCCAATAATAGTAATGGTGTACACATTGATGACTTAGGATTCACACGGGTCAACCTTGGCAAGGTATCTTTTATGAGTGAACCATTCATCATCGCTTCTCATGCAAAACAAGTTTTCTATGTTACCGACCCATCAGACATATCAGGGAAATGGTCAATCGTTCTCCAAGGAAAACACATTCCTCTTAGTGCTGGAAGTCTTGATATTCCGTCCACACCTTCTTACACAACACAAGTCCCTATCTCATATGATGAAGTTGATAGAGATGTCGTGCACGCTGGTCGAATTGATCACGAAGAAGACATATGGGAAAATTAACAAGTATGTAATTTACTCTTTATTCATAATATATTAATTGTATATTATAGTTTCTAAATATTTTTACTAACAAGTATAATTATTTGAAATCATATGTCTTTAGAGTTAAGACACCAAGAGAAAAGAAACCAAAACACCAAGTTATAATTATGTGATGTTATGTACTCTGTAAACTGTAGGTTGTTTGTTCTCATAAATTGTAAGATATTTGTTACAATTGAATATGATACAACTATGTGATGTTATGTAATGTGTAAACTGTAGGTTGTTTGTTCTTATAAATTGTAAGATATTTGTTACAATTGAATATGATACAATTATGTGATGTTATGTAATGTGTAAACTGCAGGTTGTTTGTTCTAATATATTGTAAGATATCTGTTACAATTGCATATGATACAGTTATGTGATATTATTAATATGATACAATTAACATTATTATGATTACTTTATCACAAATGTTAGTTGTATTTTCTGCTGTGATATGATGAACAATAATCCAGTTTAAAAAAGGATTAATTATAAAATCAGGAATCTTTTTCTTGATTCTACAGAATATGTAACAACAGTTATACATGATAACCGTAATAATATCTTATGCTTTAACAACGACTATATATCATAACCGTTATAATATCTTGTGCGCTATCTAGAAAAAAATAAATATCAAAACAGCGTAGCTAGGAATCGAACCTGGGACAATTGCTTTATCACAACGGTTGTTTGTGATAGGTAGCGCTCTTTCCAGTTTAATACAATGATTACTGATCTGTGATTGTATGTATCATATATACAACGACACTCTACATAACAACGCATGTGCACGCGTGATTACATACCTTTCCCAATCGTTGTTAAATGGGTTTTCTGTAGTAGTGTACCGTCGAAGCTTCTAGTTCTTAAAGGACCAAACAAATCCATATGCAACAATTGAAGTGGCCTTGTAGTAGACACCACATTCTTTGTTTTGAAAGTTGATTTGGTTTTCTTTCTCTTTCGACAAGCATCGCATAATTTATATTTGAAAAACTTTATCTTAGGTAAACCAATGACAAGGTCATGCTTGACTAGTTTGTTTAAATGGTCCATATGAATATGGGAAACTATTTAATGCCAAAGCCATGAGTAATTATTGTTTACCATGAGACATCTTACTTTCAAATATAAATCATCGAAAGAAATCATGAAAATAATAATAAATTCTTTTGCCTTTGAGTTTTACCTCATGAGTGACTTCATCTTCAATCAAGCATTCATCCTTGGTGAACTTGATTTTGAAGCCTTTGTCATAAAGTTGGCTTATGCTTAGAAGATTATGCTTTAGTCCTTCAACATAAAGAACATATTCAATGGATGTGAAAGGTGGTGCTCCAACTTTGCCTATGCCAATATTCTTTCTTTTGTTGTTGTATCCATAAGTTACATATCCCTTGACTTTTAGGACTAGAGATAAAAATTTGTTGATATCTCCCCTCATATGCTTAGAACAACCACTATCAAGACACCATAGATTTGTAGTGGTTTTCAAGCATACCTATAAAGCAAATTAAGCTTTTTAGGTACCCAAATTGCCTTGTGTCCTTCATAATTTGTTCATTTCTTGACCCACACATAATGCCCACTTGCTACACTAAAGTTCCTTACATAACAAGCATTAGGTGTGTGACAAATTATACCACAATAGAAACATGCTTGAACAAAATTACTTCTATATCTAGGAACATAAGATTTTTTTTCATAACAAATCTCTTCTTAGGATAATGATGACCATGTTTTGCTTTGTTCACTTTATCATTATTGGATTGGTCACTAGCCTTAACAAAGATAGTTTTACTAGAACTTTGTTTATCAAATTTAGAGTAACCAAGTTCACTTTTATCATTAGAATATCTTTGTTGACTAAGGATACCCTCCAATCTAATGTTCTCTTTTTCATATCTTTCAAGAACTCTTTTCAATTGGACAATTTGGAAATAAAGTGACTCACACTCTTTGCATGTGAAATTCTATTTTTTTTCAACATAGTTTTGTTTTTGAACTTCAAAATCTTTTTTCATGGTGTCAATATTTTATTCAAAAGATACAATTATTTTCTTTTGTGTTGACACCATTTTGTACAAAATTTTACATTCATTTAGTAGTTCATCTATAGCACTTTGAGCATCATTATCATAAAGGGGAAAATCATTACTAACCTCTTCATATTCCTCATTGGAGTGGTGTGATGTCATCAAAGCAAGATTTGCACATTCTTCACTTTTCGAGTCAGATGATGAACTTACTTCATTGTCATCCCATGCAATGTAGGACCTTTTGGACTTTGATTCCTTTCTTCCTTTATGACTAATTTTAGCAATTTTTGGATAATCCGCCTTTATGTGGCCTTGCTTTCCACATTCAAAGCAAGTGAAGTTTTGGTTTGATGGAGAGGCTTATTTCTTCCTTTTTAAAACATTAGAACCTTTTTACAAGAACCATGAAGTTCTCATCTCCTTTCGAATTGTCTTCTTCTTCTACTTCTTTTGAATCAAATTTTAAAGCAATAGTTTTGTATTTCTTCTTTCGAGTCTCATGCTTTTCTAGTCTTCCAAGTTCAATATCATGTGTTTGAAGTTTCCCGAACAATGCTGCGGAATTCATAGTGGATAGACTTTTCTTTTCAGATATCGCCGTTGTAACACCCCCTTTCTATACCCCCAAATAATCATTTAGGCACATATTCAAAATTTCGTCAGAGTATAATTACAAACATGGTATAAAAGAGGCATGTCACATCAATTTAGAAATTAAAACATACAACACCTGCTCAACCAAATGATATGCAACAGTGGGGTAACTTGCAACAGAGGAACTTAGTCCTTACACCCACATTTCAATATTTAGAATAAAAGCGGAAAATCTAAACATTGAAGAACAACCAACATATATACATACACATATATACATCGTCAATTATAACCACCAATATATAATTCATGTTTACATAAACATTTATCAACAAGATACATATACAATGTATCACAAAAGAATTATAGCCCTCCTAGCTACCCGGTGCTACATATCAGAGCCAACCGACCAAAAGAATGAAGACACGCTCCACAAAAAGACCACCAGCATACCTACTCTGCAATGCCTCATAGAGCATTATAAAACAGCAGAAGGGTGAGAAATATTATCATAATAACAATGCATATAATTATATATAATCGTATAAAATTACACATATTTCACATTCTCACCACAATGCATCACAACTCACTCATATACATCGCAATGTATCCACATATATATATCAAACCGAGCATACACCTCAGGCATACTTTCACACTCCTTATCATTCTACATAAACATACACGAATGTTTATTCACCAATGCATCATTTAAAGATGAGAAATGCAAATCATAGAGACCGACTCACGACTCTAGGCAAATGCAATGCGGTACCGACTCAATCATCTCAAGTTCACTCAGGAACTTCTGCTGGAACCATCGCTCGTTACCAAAGTAACTCCCCGTCGGGCCTACGATGTTCACCCACCGCTCACACCTCCACCAAGAGAGGCTCACGATGTTTATGGATCGCTCACACCTCCACCGAGAGAGGCTCACGACCCGATCGCTCACACCTCTGCCAAGAGAGGCTCACGATCGTCTATAACCTTTGCTCACACCTCCACCAAGAGAGGCTCACAACCCGATCGCTCACACCTCCACCAAGAGAGGCTCACGATGTTATAGCGGATTCTCATTAGAATCCCTCCACACAAGAATGTACATCATTACTCTACACATGATAATGACTCAAGACATTCTTGAAATGCATACATATTCACAATATATACATGCATTCATCTCATACAATCACATACAATCCTTATACATTCACATCAATGCACTATTGTATGATTCACAGTCAAACATACATGGAAAACGGAAAAAGTCGCTAAATAGCACTATTCCCGATTTTTCCGACTTATTTAATCAGCTAACAATTTCCAAATCATCATAATCATATAGTACAGCTCAATAGCTTCACAACGATACCAAGAACACAAAAATCGGATAATCGGAACAAAAGTTACGGACGGAAACGAAAAACACATTTTGAAAAATCACATTTTTACCATTTCTCTGGCCATACGCGTACGGGCACATGTCATACGCGTACGGGCAGAAGCTCATTTTTCCAATTTCCACGTTGAAAAACCCATACGCGTAATGACCTCTCCCATACGCGTAATGACCTAAAGCTCTACGCGTATCATACGCAAATGGGCAGATGGCCGAGTGAAAAGAAAAACCATACGCGTATTGGCCCATGGCTCGCCCACCATACGCGTATTTCCAAGGTCCATACGAGTATGAACATGCCCCATACGCGTATGACCTGGAAAAACCAGAAAAATTTCTGCAGAATTTTGTTCTGCGTTTTCCACCCCCAATCCACCAATTCATCACCTAAAACTCAGAAAAACAACATTTTGATGTATAACAATACATACCCAACATATACACACAATCAAGAACACAATCATCAAGGTTTTAAACACTTTTGGATCAATTTCTCAAATATGGGTTATACCCAAAACTCATAAAAATTCATCAACAACAACAACTCATACATAATCACATACATTGATAAGATAATAATGTTTCACACCCTTACCCGGATTCCAAACTTGCTATTGATTGTTCTTGGTGATTTTCCTAGCTTTCCCAACTTTTCTCCTCTTTTCTCTTCTTCCTTTTTCTTTCTCCTCTTTTTCTTTCTATCTTTCTCTATTTCTCTCTATTTCTCTCTATTTCTCTTTTTCTATCTATTTTCTTTCTTTTCTATTTCTTTTCTTTCTTTTTCCACTATATTCAATTAATTCATTTTTCTCACAAAATTCTATTTCCTCTAAATTATAACTTATCATAAATTGTGAAAAGTCTAAAATACCCTCCATTCTAATTTCCCCGAAAACTCTCAAAACGGTACAATAACATTTAACACACCAAATTCACAATTAAAATAATTTATCACTCAATTTAAATAAAAGACTCAACAAAATGGGAATAATTGGAATCGGGGCGTTACAACTCTCCCCCACTTTAGAAATTTTCGTCCTCGAAAATATTACCTGATTCAAACATCTCCGGATACGACTCTCGCATCCTACTCTCTAGTTCCCAAGTCATATCACCTTCCGCAGCGCCTCCCCACGCTACCTTCACCAGTGCAATATCCTTGCCTCGTAACTTCTTAACTTCATGGTCCAAAATCCTAATCGGTAAAGTTTCAACCGTAAGGTTATCTCTCACCTCAACCTCGTCCATAGGAATAACATGTGACGGATCCGGAACATACTTCCGAAGTTCCGAAACATGGAATACATCATGCAAATTTGAAAGACTCGGAGGCAACGCCACACGGTAAGCCACAACACCAACTCGTGAAGTAATCTGATACGGACCAATAAAACGAGATGTCAACTTCTTCGACTTCAAAGCACGACCCACACCCGTAACCGGCGTAACTCTTAAAAACACATGGTCGCCTTCTTGAAATTCAAGATCTTTCCTTCTCTTGTTATGGTAGCTCTTTTGTCTACTTTGAGAAGCTTTCATCTTCTCGCGGATAAACTTCACTTTCTCCGTCGTTTGTTGTACCATCTCCGGTCCAACTATCGCTCTCTCACCCGTTTCATGCCAACACAAAGGTGTTCGACATCTCCGACCATACAAAGCCTCAAACGGTGCCATACTTATACTCGAGTGGAAAATATTATTGTAAGTGAACTCAATAAATGCCAAATAACTATCCCAAGCACCACCTTGCTCGAGCACACAAGCACGCAATAAATCCTCCAACGATTGAATTGTCCTCTCGGTTTGACCATCTGTTTGTGGATGATAAGTCGAACTCAATCTTAGCTTAGAACCCAAAGCCTTTTGCAAACTCTCCCAAAACCTCGATGTGAATCTAGGATCTCTATCCGATACAATACTTTTAGGAACTCCATGTAACTTCACAACCGCAAGAATATAAATCTCGGTTAACCTCTCCAAAGGATAACTAGTATCAATTGGAATGAAGTGAGCAGATTTAGTAAGCCTATCCACAATTACCCAAATAGCATTATGACCTCTTTGCGTATTCGGCAATCCCGTAACAAAATCCATCGATATACTATCCCATTTCCATTCCGGAATATCCAACGGTTGCAAAAATCCACTAGGTTTTTGATGTTCCACCTTAGACTTTTGACAAATTAAGCATGCATACACAAATCGCGCCAGGTCTCTCTTTAACCCGGACCACCAAAAGATTTTCTTCAAATCCTGATACATTTTATTCGCTCCTGGATGAATACTTAAGTTACTTCGGTGTCCCTCTTCCAATATCATCTTTTTCAACTCCGCGTCATCGGGAATACAAATACGACCACGGAACCTCAAGACTCCAAAGTTATCAACCTTGAAATCCTCATTCTCATTCATCATCAAATCAACGAATTTCAAATCCAACTTTTGCTTTTCACACACAGTTGCAAGAAAGTCATTCGTAACATGTAGCATACCAAGTCTCACACTTCTCGGCGTCATCTCACAAACCAAACTCAAATCTCTAAAATTCTCCAAAAGCCCCCATTCTCTTATCATCAATGCGGACATATGTAACGACTTCCGACTCAAAGCATCGGCCACTACATTTGCCTTACCCGAATGGTAATTCAAACCAAAATCATAATCTTTCAAAAGCTCTAGCCACCTTCTTTGTCTCATGTTCAATTTTTTTTGATCAAATAAATACTTCAGGCTTTTGTGATCACTAAAAACTTCAAATCTCGCACCATAAAGATAATGCCTCCATATTTTAAAAACAAACACCACGGCCGCTAACTCCAAGTCATGTGTAGGATAATTCTTTTCATGCACTCTCAATTGTCTAGAAGCATACGCCACAACTTTTCCATCTTGCATCAAGACACCACCTAAACCTGTCAATGAAGCATCACAATACACAACAAATGGTTCATTAGGATTAGGCAAAATCAAAATCGGAGCCGTTGTCAACCTTCTTTTCAGCTCATTGAAACTCTCTTCACAATGAATATCCCAAATGAAAGCATTTCCTTTACAAGTCAATTGCGTTAACGGAAGTGCCAACTTCGAAAATCCTTCAATAAACCTCCGATAATATCCCGCCAAGCCTAAAAAGCTTCGAATCTCCGTAACCGATCTAGGAGTCTCCCATTGCATCACCGCATCAATCTTGGATGGATCAACGCTAATACCACTACCGAAGATAATATGTCCAAGAAAACTTACTTCCGACAACCAAAATTCACATTTTGACAACTTAGCATACAATTGTTTCTCTTTCAAAATGTGCAACACAATTCTCAAATGCTCTTCATGCTCCTCCTGAGACTTAGAGTAAATCAAAATATCGTCGATGAACACAACCACAAAACGATCCAACTGCTCATGAAAGATACGATTCATGTATTCCATAAACACACCAGGCGCATTAGAAACCCCGAATGGCATCACAGAATATTCGTAATGGCCATACCGTGTCCTAAAGGCCGTCTTTTGAATATCCTCTTCTTTCACACGAATCTGGTGATATCCCGATCTCAAATCAATCTTGCTAAAAACACGCGCACCAACCAATTGGTCCAACAAATCATCGATCCTTGGAAGCGGATACTTGTTCTTAATTGTCACCTTATTCAATTGTCGATAATCGATGCATAACCACATACTTCCATCCTTCTTTTTAACCAACAATACCGGAGCACCCCAAGGAGAAACACTTGGTCTTACAAATTTCTTGTCCAACAAGTCATTCAATTGCTTTTTCAATTCTACTAACTCCGATGCCGACATACGATACGGTGCCATCGAAATCGGTCTAGTACCTGGAACTAGATCAATAGAAAACTCAACTTCTCTCTCCGGCGGCACATCCGTAATATCCTCCAGGAACACTTCTGGAAATTCACACACCACTGGGAACACATCAAGCTCAACTTTACTTTCCACTGACAATGATGCAAACAAACCAAACAATTGAGCTTCGTCCGCTAAAAGTTTCTTCAACTCTTTAGTGGATAAGAAACTCTCAAATTCATCCTCTTCCAGAGAAGGAAACCTCACTAACTTGTGATAGCAATCAATATGAACTCGGTTAAATTGCAACCAATTCATACCCAAGACCACATCCAAACCTTCCAACGGCAGACACACTAAATCCATCTCAAAGTCTTTACCATAAATGGTCAAAGGACACATCAAACAAACCAAAGAAGTAGTTACTGACCCCATTGCTGGAGTATCAATAACCATCTTTCCATCCATCAGAGACAACACAAGATTTAAACGCTTCGCGCACTCAGACGAAATAAACGAATGAGTCGCTCCAGTATCAATAATGGCAACTAAAGGTGTACTATTAATAAAGCAAGTACCTTTAATCAGACGGTCGTCACTGGAAGTCTGAGTTCCTGCCAGAGAAAATACCTTCCCACTGGATGGAGCTTTCTTCGGATTCGGACACTTTGGGCTAATGTGACCAATTTCCCCACAGTTATAGCACTTCACCACATTCCTTCTACAATCTGTAGTAGCATGCCCAAGGCCTCCACAGTTAGAACATTTCACCACAGTCTTCCCACACTCAAATGATTTATGACCCATTTCACCACACGTGTAACACTTAATGGGACCAGAACCTCCTCCTCCAGATCTCTTCTCGAAGTTTCCCCTATGCTTGCCCTTATCAGCGGGTGTCACATAAGGTCCTCTTCTAGCTTGTTGTTTTCCCTTCCTCTCATTCAAACTTTTATAATGTGTAGAACAAGCCTTGCTATCTTCCTCGAAGATTCTACAACATTCCGTCAAATCTGAAAACCTTCTTATCCGTTGATATCCCACAGCTTGTTTAATTTCAGGACGTAAACCATTCTCATACTTAATGTACTTAGAGAACTCAGCAGTAATCGCAGCATAGTGAGGATGGTATTGAACCAACTCCACAAACTTAGCAGTATAGTCCACCACGGACATACTACCTTGTTTCAATTCAAGAAATTCCATCTCCTTCTTCCCTTTCACACTTTCAGGGTAATACTTCCTTAAGAACTCAGTACAAAATAAATCCCAAGTTACTTCTTCATCATCCACCTCAAGAACTTCACGCATACCGACCCACCAATCGTCGGCTTCTTCCTTCAGCATGTGAGACCAAAGCCTCACCTTATTCTCTTCCGCACAGTCCATGACTCTGAAGATCCGTTCAATCTCTTTTAACCAAAGTTGAGCACCATCGGGATCAAATCTTCCTTTGAAGACCGGTGGTTGATTCTTCCTGAACTCGTCATTAGCATTCACGTTCGGCGCACCTTGCACCGCCCTAGCCATTGCTTCCAAAGCAGCAGCCATCGCATTGTCGTTTCTACCAGCCATATTCTGATTATTCCCAAAAACGACAACAAAGTTAAACAACAGTTAAACCAACACAACAACAAGACAGACACAACTGACTCAACTCTGGCTCTGATACCACTTAATGTAACACCCCCTTTCTATACCCCCAAATAATCATTTAGGCACATATTCAAAATTTCGTCAGAGTATAATTACAAACATGGTATAAAAGAGGCATGTCACATCAATTTAGAAATTAAAACATACAACACCTGCTCAACCAAATGATATGCAACAGTGGGGTAACTTACAACAGAGGAACTTAGTCCTTACACCCACATTTCAATATTTAGAATAAAAGCGGAAAATCTAAACATTGAAAAACAACCAACATATATACATACACATATATACATCGTCAATTATAACCACCAATATATAATTCATGTTTACATAAACATTTATCAACAAGATACATATACAATGTATCACAAAAGAATTATAGCCCTCCTAGCTACCCGGTGCTACATATCAGAGCCAACCGACCAAAAGAATAAAGACACGCTCCACAAAAAGACCACCAACATACCTACTCTGCAATGCCTCATAGAGCATTATAAAATAGCAGAAGGGTGAGAAATATTATCATAATAACAATGCATATAATTATATATAATCGCATAAAATTACACATATTTCACATTCTCACCACAATGCATCACAACTCACTCACATACATTGCAATGTATCCACATATATATATATCAAACCGAGCATACACCTCAGGCATACTTTCACACTCCTTATCATTCTACATAAACATACACGAATGTTATTCACCAATGCATCATTTAAAGATGAGAAATGCAAATCATAGAGACCGACTCACGACTCTATGCAAATGCAATGCGGTACCGACTCAATCATCTCAATTTCACTCAGGAACTTCTGCTGGAACCATCGTTCGTTACCAAAGTAACTCCCCGTCAGGCCTACGATGTTCACCCACCGCTCACACCTCCACCAAGAGAGGCTCACGATGTTTATGGATCGCTCACACCTCCACCGAGAGAGGCTCACGACCTGATCGCTCACACCTCCGCCAAGAGAGGCTCACGATCGTCTATAACCATTGCTCACACCTCCACCAAGAGAGGCTCACAACCCGATCGCTTACACCTCCACCAAGAGAGGCTCACGATGTTATAGCGGATTCTCATTAGAATCCCTCCACACAAGAATGTACATCATTACTCTACACATGATAATGACTCAAGACATTCTTGAAATGCATACATATTCACAATATATACATGCATTCATCTCATACAATCACAACAATCCTTATACATTCACATCAATGCACTATTGTATGATTCACAGTCAAACATACATGCAAAACGGCAAAAGTCGCTAAATAGCACTATTCCTGACTTTTCCGACTTATTTAATCGGCTAACAATTTCCAAATCATCATAATCATATAGTACAGCTCAATAGCTTCACAACGATACCAAGAACACAAAAATCGGATAATCGAAACAAAAGTTACGGAGGAAACGAAAAACACATTTTGAAAAATCACATTTTTACCATTTCTCTGGCCATACGCGTACGGGCACATGTCATACGCGTACGGGCAGAAGCTCATTTTTCCAATTTCCACGTTGAAAAACCCATACGCGTAATGACCTCTCCCATACGCGTAATGACCTAAAGCTCTACGCGTATCATACGCAAATGGGCAGATGGCCGAGTGAAAAGAAAAACCATACGCGTATTGGCCCATGGCTTGCCCACCATACGCGTATTGCCAAGGTCCATACGCGTATGAACATGCCCCATACGCGTATGACCTGGAAAAACCAGAAAAATTTCTGCAGAATTTTGTTCTGCGTTTTCCACCCCCAATCCACCAATTCATCACCTAAAACTCAGAAAAACAACATTTTGATGTATAACAATACATACCCAACATATACACACAATCAAGAACACAATCATCAAGGTTTTAAACACTTTTGGATCAATTTCTCAAATATGGGTTATACCCAAAACTCATAAAAATTCATCAACAACAACAACAACTCATACATAATCACATACATTGATAAGATAATAATGTTTCACACCCTTACCCGGATTCCAAACTTGCTATTGATTGTTCTTGGTGATTTTCCTAGCTTTCCCAACTTTTCTCCTCTTTTCTCTTCTTCCTTTTTCTTTCTCCTCTTTTTCTTTCTATCTTTCTCTATTTCTCTCTATTTCTCTCTATTTCTCTTTTTCTATCTATTTTCTTTCTTTTCTATTTCTTTTCTTTCTTTTTCCACTAAATTCAATTAATTCATTTTTCTCACAAAATTCTATTTCCTCTAAATTATAACTTATCATAAATTGTGAAAAGTCTAAAATACTCTCCATTCTAATTTCCCCGAAAACTCTCAAAACGGTACAATAACATTTAACACACCAAATTCACAATTAAAATAATTTATCACTCAATTTAAATAAAAGACTCAACAAAATGGGAATAATTGGAATCGGGGCGTTACAGCCGTCACATTTGGTTGTCATTCCCTAGTTAAAGACCTAAGCACTTTAAGATTAAGTTCATCGTTAGTAAAAGTCTTATCGAGATCAATCAAGTGATTGGTCAAGTGTACAAATCTCTTTTGAAATGCAAGGATAGATTCTCCAGGTTGCATTATGAATAATTCACACTCTTGACTCGAAGTATTCAATCTCGATCTCTTTACTTAAGCGGTTCCTTCATGAGTTTCTACCAACGTATCCTATATTTTTTTTGTCGTTGTACATTGAGAGACACGAAAGAATTCATCCATGCTAAGTGCACTTTGAAAAAGGTTGATTACTTTCTTGTCATATAGAACATTCTTATCATATTCATCCCATGAACTTTTAATTTTTTTCCGTTCTAACATCGATGACAACACTTGTAGGAACAAATAAACCATTTTGTACAACATCCCATATTTCTTCTCCGTGTGCTTGTCAATGAGCCTTCATGAGAATTTTCCAAAAATGAAAGTATTCACCACAAAACAATGGAGGCTTAATGTTTCTACCACCGTATTTCAAAACTGAATTTGTGGAAGCCATTTTTGGATCTTTAGGAACATGTGTCGCACCCTAATTTTTGACCCTAAGATCCTTTTTCCTTTTGCATAGCATCTTTAGGTCATGAGGTCTTGTGTGTGATTATTATCACTAACCAGTTTGTGCAGGTACATTAAAAAATCAAGTGAAGATAACACTCATTTTCTCAGTTAGGAATTTCTCAGGGCATGACTCTCGTACCAAGTTCATCTTCGACTGTACGGACAACCAAGATCATGTTTAATTCAAAAGAGACGTTGCTCGTGCAAATGAGGTTTTAGCAAGGAGTTCTCGAAATGAAATTCAAGAATTATGTTCTTTACGAAATTAGTTCACTTTCTTCCTCTACAAAGTCCAAATCCAAAATTATGGAGCATCTTTTACTTGTGCCATACGAGCCATATGTCATGATTTTTGAACGTTTCTAAAGAATTGTTACTATTACATCAGCAAGGAGACATCAGAACAATGATTCAAACTCCAATTCAAATAGTAGTGAGAGATGTAAATTGATTTCAGAGATGTCGCTCCCTCAAGATTTGATGCTTCATATTCTTACTTTGCTTCCTCTCAAAGGTCTTGTTAACTCTGGGCCACTATTGTTCAAACTTTCCCAAAGCAAGTTCTTTTGTTGATGATCATGGTATTAGAAAATGCATTTATAGCTGCATTATAAGATTTGGTTTTGAAACAAATGTTTATGCTGCTACAAAGTTACTTCACAAAGTATGTTCCATATGATATGGTTTGAAGCCGTTTGATAACATTTCTAAGTCAAATGTTGTTGCTTGGATTTGTTTGGTTGCTGGGTATGTTAATAATAATCAGCCACGAGAAGCTAAGGAGGTGTTTAAAGATATGGATAATTGAGGTGTGGTGCCTAAGGAGGTTACCCTGGTGAATGCTTTGATTGCATGTAATGGCAATGATCTTTTTTGTGTGCACGTCTAATATTAATATTATTCTTGCAACTTCCATTCTTGACATACATGCGAAGTGTGATAGTTTGAGTGTTGCGAGAGATTCGTTCAACAAAACGCCAAAGGACCAAAGTACATTACCATACAAATTTAAAGTTTAACAGTACAACACTTTAAGGATCATTACAAAAAAACTCCACACAAATAAAAAGATTACAATTTTGTTCCAAGATACATTGCAATACAAGAATTCCATGGAAAAAAGGTGTAGCTCATGAAAATCAACCAATTCAAGACACAACTATTGACTACAAAAGCAAGTGGATTAACAATTCTTGCACCAGATGACAGCGTCTTCTCAGAACTCAAAGTAAGGTTCCTCAACTCCCTTTCCGATGGATAGGAACTCGAGTTTTTACGGTTTCGCGTATCCTGAGCTAAACCAGGAAAAGTAGAACCAAATGTTGTGAATTACAGTGAGAATTGCAGTAACATTACACATGTGGAGGTTAGATCACGAATATGCTATACATGTTCGGAGAATTTACCGATGGATGCAGCAGTGCTATGGTTATGCGTTGGAAGGACCATGCCCCACCCTTTGAAGAACCGTGCTCTAGTATCAATACCTGAGAAAGGAACTGGCAGTTAAATTTGTTCATAACACTTTTAAACTCGAAAGTTGTTTAGTCATAGTGAGAAATAAAGCTAAGAAACTTGGTCATCAAACATGTTCACCACAAGAGATCAATAGGAAATTGCAAGAAAAATCATCCCAAATGTTAGAATCTTGAAGATTTTTGATGCTAAGAGTAATATCACGAGTCATCCTATTTTTGGTCCTATGGTACTCACTGTAGCTTATCCAACAGAATTTTATTGGGAAGCGTCCTTGTCGCCAAAATTGATGACTACCCATGGTGATCAAAGAAACCTGTTGCACGCATCATCTCTGAGTCGGTTGTAAGCTGTTCAAATCATCAAGAATGAAAGAAGACATTAGGTCCTACAACATTTACAAAGGATGAACAAAATACACAATACATAATCATCATCATCAAACAAGATCAAAAGATAAGGACAGTGCAAATGTGATCTCAAAAATAATCTGCAGTATAACCAAGTTTGTGCACCAAGAATAAAAGCAATGGCACTTACTGTGCAGAGTATTTACATAAGGTAGTGTGGTTCATGGTTCTCCAGCAAAGACCGCCCTAACAATACTGCAGCTGTTGCACTATCGTAAGAGACTGACGCGAACATCGCGAGTTATAGAGAAAATTTGAAAGCTGCAAATAGACGCAAGCTAACGTCAACAGGGCAATACAATTCCACGCAAAGATCTCGCAAGTGTTGAAATCTTCACACAAATGGAAAGTTTTAAACAAGAATCAATAGGAATCTCATTCATCAATCACACCGGATCCCACGAAATAAACATGATCATAATCATCAATCAAGACAAAACGAAAATAGCAAGAAATCGCAAACAGTTCAATATGGATTAATTCTGCTCATCAAGCAAAATCATCAAAAACAGAAAGTTTCAGGGCTAAGAATCGCAGCCATCACATTCTTCCCAAAATCAATCAATAGAATGATCTCGTATTCAATTCCAATCATGAACATTCATTACATCAAGTCTATAAAAGAGTAGCATATGCATAATTCAGAGGGCAAGGAGAAGCAGAGGAGAGAAACGAGTTTTCATACATTCCACACACACCAGTAATAGACAGCAGCTTTCCACGACCAGAAAGTTCATCAATCCTCCCCAGAAATTCACACCAGAAAAATTTCACAGACATAAACATACACACAAAGAACATACACAAAAATCACCAGAAGAGATTCATATACCCACACAGAAGAAAAATCACAACATATTCACGATTCACACAAGCAGTGGACAAACAATCCACAAACACACCTTCCAAAACCACAAGAGTCGCATATGGGATTGAAGGAGAATAAACGATACTCATCGTCGATGCTGTCGTCGAAGCGCCGGCGTCGTAACTGATTCCATTTTCGTTCGCAAAAGTCATCGCGTGTCGTCGAAAACCATCTTCGAAGCCACCTCATCACAGCGACAACAACAAATACCCAGCATTCAGAATTTCACAGTCAGCATCAAGAACGTAAAGATACATACATTGCAGAATCACCTAAGCATCTAACAAGTGAGGAGAAGAGGAGTATTCGAGACATACCTATATAACCGAACTTCGCCGCCGAAGACGCGTCGGACGAACTCCGACAGGTAAATTCACTACACCTTAGACATTTCCTAACTACTGTGTTGTCCAATTGTTGTTTTCCTTTGTGAATTGGTCGTGTTCTTGAAAATCCTTGTTCTGATTCGCCCCAATTAGTATCACGAGAGAGAGTAATTACCGAGTTCACGCTGTAAGGAGGGAGAGGAAATACATTGTTGTTGGATCGCAGAGAGATCGAAACCGAGTGAATTGAGAGAAGAGAGAAAGGGTTTTGAGGAAAGCTTATGTGAGAGAGAGTATACGCAACGAGAGAGAAAGAAGATTTTGAGTGAGGTGAAGGAAGGGATTGGGTTCTGATCCTTTCTCTTTTCGTTTTTTTTCCGCATGCGATTGTTGCTGTTGATGGGTCGGTTTGACCCGTCTCCCTACATCCATCCACCCAAACGTCTTTGGGCCTATCCCTTTTTGGCCCACCTTTTATTTTTCTTTAATCTTTTATTGTCTTTTAATAAATATTTGTTTTTATAATAATGATAGAAAAAATAAAAAAATGTTTAATTGTTTATATTTTCATTAATTAATTTTATTAAATTCTTTTATTTAATACTAACTAATTCATTAGGGATTAATTTTATTAAATATTAGACTTTAATTTAATTAATTATTTTAATTCAATTTTTCTTAATTCTAAAAATCCAAAAAAAAATATATATATTTAGTTATCTTTTGGTTAATTAAAAAGGAAATTTTACTTTTGTTTTGATCTTTGTTTTGTTTATTCTCTCACTCATATCTTGCACTCGTGATGTAGCAATGTTGTGTCGATTTTGTTCTTCGCCCGTATATTCAAACCATTTTTCAAAATAAACTCTCGATTCACATCGAGCCATTTTTTCCCTTGTAAGTCGATTGCTTTTTAAGCATCGTCCCTCAACCTCTAGGTCCTTTCCCTTAAGCATAGTACCCTTAGCAAGCGAAATATAAAAAAAATAGCATAATAAAACGAGAGGCTCCCGTATAGAGTACTACGGAAGTTTAGGATGCTAATACCTTCCCTAGGCGTAACCAACTCCCGAACCTTAGATCTCCCCCTTTAGGTTTTTGACCTTGAACCTTTCCTTTGGATAAATCAAAGTCGGTGTCGAAATAAATGTGATCCTAGTTCATTAATAACTATAGCATCTAATTTTCACCGCGACAGAAATCGCGACTTCACTGGGGATTGGATGATGTTTTTTTTATTATTGAGGGTTTCCCCTAACTCGTTTATTTATGTTATTATTATTATTTGCTTGCTTGGTTTTCTTTTTTTGCAGGTTTGGGTACTTAGTGTGGTGAGACAAAGTCCTACACCCGGACTAGAGTGAAATTAAGATAGGAAAACGGTGATACTTCAATGATACTTTGAGGGGGTCGATTCCTGAAAAAGTAAATTGAGACTTCACCACTCAGTCTAGGCCCTCTCGAATAAAATATTTGTCCAACGAGTTCATTCGTGAAGACGGTATGGTTTCGATCTAAAGGCCCTCGGGACTGGGGACCGTAGTTACCTTTAACCCAACTTGGCCTATTAGGTAGTGCGGGGACTATGCGGGAGTCTATTTCCGCGATAGTTGCTACGCGATACTACACTCAGACGAGATTCTCTTGAGAATATTATTGACTACCAAGTGATCTGGAAAATCGATAATATCCGAAAGATGGATTGTAGACTCTGGGAACTTTGTAGAACCCGTTTGGCAGGTACATTTGAAACTATAGTACACTCCTATGGGATGGGTAGACCTTGGCTCCATGATCGAGACCTTTGAACCTAGGACCTTTGTATGTGTGTTTGTGAATATGTGTATACTTGTGTTTGTGCATTCATGCATCCATGCATTCATGCACCATTTCTAACCTTTCAAGGAATTTAGAGTTATCTTGCAAACATCATAGGCTTTACTGTGGATTTTGGAAATTATACTCTATTTTGTAATCCAAAAAAGAAAGAGAAATTCAATGAAATGAGACCTTTTCAGTCACTCAAAAATTTTATCCACTTTATGGTGTTTGTAACATAACCTTTGAGTTCCTTGACATTCATTTGCATTCTGCATTTGCATACATCATTAGCATCACATCCTTTGCATTCCAAGTTCTCACTTTTGTTTCTTCTACGAGAGTCGAGTCATCACAAGCACGGTACTCAAGCCAAGAAGATGGATCATTTGGAACAAGAAAACCACACACTTCGAGCAGATATTTCCGCTTTGGAAGCTAACATGGAAACTTTTTCTACCACGATGAAGAATCTGAGGGAAACCTAAGAGTTGGAGAATCAAGTACTTCGCGACAAAGTTGCAAACTTGAAGACTACCAAGAAGAGCCTGATGAATTGGGTCAAAGATTTGGTCATATCCCAACACCATGATATCGAGGAATGCTATGTCTTGAAGGAGAAAGTGAAAGAGATGATTCAAAAGGGAGTCTTGTCCTTCGAATTGTGCAAACCCCAAGTTGAGATCCATCTCTTACTTGAACAAGAAGTAATCCCCTCTATGCACATGGTGGACTAATGCAAAAGACTTGTTCCTTAGGCTATGTCTTGTCAGATTTTAAGCTTATTTGCTGTTTTTCATATGTAACTTTCTACGTTCGTTAATGCATTTATTTTGGCGTTGTAAGAACTTGTTATTTTGAATGATTAATGCAATGAATAATGTTTGTCTTGAAGAAATCCATTCGTTTCACTCATTTTAAATGCTCTTTCAATTTTATAATGCCAATGCTACCCGATCTCTTGCTTAGGCAGAGAATTGGAGGGAGGATGACGAATAAAAAACACAAGATATTTTGTTGTATGCTTTTGAATAAGACTCTGCTGAGGATGTAAGGCATTGTTTCAAATCCCAAACACCGGAGATATAAGGGAGATAGACCCTCGTTAACCCCTTTGAGCCTTGAAGTAGGAGTTTTCTTTTCTAAATAAAAAACCCTCAATTTTAACCTGGGGTAGGGTAGTGTTCAGTTATGCTGATCGAGCGCCCAGACTTTTCAAAAAAAGAAAAAAGGAGTGAACATTCGAGAATCCACTTTATCTATCCCTTACAAGTTAAGAGGCTGGAAGTCAAATCCACAATGATTTTCCCTTGACTATCTAAAGAGTGAGGCAGTCACAATCCTTTCAAAAAGGTCAAAATGACTTAGAGTCACACGACTTGTTCATAAATCAAAAAGAAAAAAGAAAAACCCACTATGTCAAAACCTATGAAGGAGACTTAGGCAAAATTGGGGCATCCCGCTGGACTTCAAATTCAAATCCAAAAGATTTCGTCCAGGCAAAAGTTAGGGAATAAAACAAAGAATGTGAAAGCGAAAATAAAGGATCACAAAGAAAAATTTTCAGTAAAGAACAGATTCGTGTGATCAAACACCAAAAGCAAATAAGTGAGTGACCGTCATGTCCAAAGCCTCAGTGGTTTCTCAACCATATAAAAAAAAAACTCCTTTTGAGAGATGAGTGCTCGTGTCAGGTTAACTGAACGTAGGATTGGAGAACATCACGAAGAATGGGTGGGCATAAATAAATGTTGAGCCTTATATCCTTTGATTCTTAAACCGTGAACCAAGCCACGATACAACCCTTAAAAGACCTAATTGAAGCAGGGTTTATTTTGAAAGCGTACTTGGTGAGATAACGTTTCCCGACTCCTATGAGCTATGCTCAAAATTTGCGTTGGCTTTGTAAAGTAAATCAATTTCATATCCTAACTGGTGATTTGGTCACAAGTTATTGCGATATTATTTTCATTTAAAAAAAAAGCCTCAAGACAAACATGTGTGTTGCATTAAAAGTTTCAGAATTAACATTTTTCTACATGCTAACGTTGCTTAACATCATAGAAGCTTGCATATGATCATCAACAATGAGTTTAATCTTGTGAGACTTGAAACTCTGATGAAAATGGCGAATCATTTCAAGGATGACCATATCCAGGGGCATGTCGCCTGAAGACTCTGCTAAACAGGGGCAAGTTTGTTTCCCAGTTATTACTCTCATATTCTGAAGGACTAGTTTGAAGACTCGGTTGTACGAAATACGGTTAATCTGGGGTAGTTAAGTCAAGATTTGATTAATCTCTCAAAGAGTTGGAAAACATTGGAACATTCTGGATGCCGAGTTTTCTGTAAAATCCTCTTGAGATTGATTCCTTCTCATAAACCATGTGATCTGGGGCATTGAAGAATTGAAGACTCTTTTTTCCCATTTACAACAACTGTTGTCCGAAATGGCGACTACCACACAGTTTATCAATGCAGAACGACATTGTTCTAACAACATTCTTCACCCATAACCCAAAGAGCTTCTGTCTCAAGTGGTGTGATGATTCCCCAGTAAGTTCTAATTCAGCGGTGATGACAATTCCCCGGTGAATTTCTACTTCAAGAAGTTATGGCAGGTTTGATACAAGATTTCCCCAGTTGGTGACCTAAGAATTCCCCTAGTGAATTCCCTTGGCTTCAACCTCCCCTCAATGAAGTAACTGTTACTTCACTCAACGGACTTCTTACAACTTCAATCTTCCCCAACGAAGTGGATGTTTATTTCATCCCCATGAAGTCTCAACTCTTACATCTTCAATTTGCAACTTTGATCCGAGCTTCCCCCAATGAAGTGGATATTTATTTTATTCCTTGTGTGGCCTCATCTCTGGCATCTCCAGTTACAACTTCCTTTCAGACTACTTCAGTTCGCAGTGGATATTTATTTTATCCCCTATGAAATCTCTCCAATCATAAGTTTGATGCTTTAACCAGTGGATCTTTCTCATTCTCAACAAGCTGACCAGATTCATCTTGACAATTCCCTAAGTGAAGTTATGATGTTCATCCCCAAATGGAGTGCGCTCCTTTCCTCAGAGAAGTTTGAAGCCTTGAAGCAAGACTTTATTTCTATATGTGGTTTTCCATTTCATCCCCAGTGATGCTTCTATTAGCTGAGTATCCGTGTCGAGATATTTATTTCATCTCCAGTTTACTTCTCTTTGTCTGTTTTGTCAGCATAAGCATAAGCATAACATACATTCATTCATATAGATACATGGCATCGGTGCATTTTGCATTTTCGTGCTTGTTTGTTTGTTCTTTCACTTTGGCTGTGTTTATCCCCCAGTGACTGGGTTTGTCCTCTCCCTCAAAGTAGAGTCGTTAGCCCTAAGCAGAAATAGCACATCATTTCCAATTCCCCATTGAGTTCGATCCTCGTGGAAGATGGTTGCTTTAGTTTTATGTTCCATTTATGGAAAAAGATAAACCCAGTTGAGTTCATTCCTCAATGGATAGAGTCTTGTTTGACCGTTTCTTTTCAGTTATTTCCTGAATTGAACTTTTGTCCCTGACAATCACAACTTTTAAATCTCTCTAGGCTTGTGAACCTAGGTCGAGTGTGCATTTATTTTGCACTTTGTCTCCCCAGGAAAGAATCTGTTTGAAGATCACCATTAAAGACAAAATATTTCTCTAAGCAGTGTTATTACAACATCATCTTGGAATTTTTACCCAAACGACAAGTGGCGGCCTCTTTATTTAAGCAGCTTGTTTTGGTCTCAGAGTTTTTATTAGGATGACAAATGGCAGTCTATTTTCTAGACAATTTGTCTATCCCAGAAGTTATCAAGATCATCAACTTGTTCTCCATCAAATGGCCTCTCTCCGAAAATCCGTTAGAGAAGTTTGTTGAAGACTTTACAGGTTTTCTCTTTATTTGAGAATTCCTGTTACAAGGATTTTATTTCAAACTACAGCAATATTGCTCCTCAGTGATATTCTCCCAGTGAGTCCACTATTCAATTTACTCCCATCAAATGGCATCTCTTCGAGAAGTTTGGTGAAGATTTAGATGATCTTTCTCTTTATTTGAGAAGACATGTTTACAAGCCAACCGGACCTCCATCTCTTCGGAAGATCCTTGGTGATATTTGCTAATCTCCAGTAAGTTATGGATTCTCGCTGAAGTCTTCAATCTCCAGTGAAAATTCCAATCCCCTGTGAAGTTACTTTCCAACAAGTGTTCACCTTTCTAGGAGGAATTCAAGACTTTTGCTCGAGGCAAACAACCTCGTAGCCTTTTATTTTAAGACTTCGTTCGTGGCATACAGCCTCGAAGCGTTTATTTTCGGATTTGCTCGTGGCATACAACCTCGCAGCATTTTATTCAAAAACCCGTTCATGGCACACAACCTTGAGGCGTGGGGAAGTTTATTTACCCTTTCTAAATGGAACATTTAGTTAAAGAAGAAGCTGAATCATATCATGATCATGGAAGCTTATTTTGGTCAGACATCTGTGCTTAGGCTACCGTGTTTGGTAGTAGGTGATCTCTTCTTTTGGTTATTATCTTTGCTTAGGCTATCATATGTTTGATAATAGGTAATATACCGTATATTTTGGTCAGATGCCTCTGCTTAGGCTACCGTGGTGGTAGTAGGTCATCTTTCCTTTTGTGTTTACCTCGCTTAGGCTATCATATGCTTGATAGTAGGTAACACACCTTTTGGTCGGACACCTTTGCTCAGGCTGCCACAAGTTGGTAGTAGGTGATCCCCCTTTTCCAGTCTATTACCTCTGCTTAGGCTATCGTGGGATAGTAGGTAATACGTCTGTATTTTGGGTCAGATGCCTCGCTTAGGCTACCGTGATGGTAGTAGGCCATCTTTCCTTCTTGTGCTTACCTGGCTTAGGCTATCATACGCTTGATAGTAGGTAACACACCTTTTGGTCGGACACCTTTGCTCAGGCTGCCACAAGTTGGTAGTAGGCGATCCCCCTTTTCCAGTCTATTACCTCTGCTTAGGCTATCATGAGATAGTAGGTAATACGTCTGTATTTTGGGTCTGATGCCTCGCTTAGGCTACCGTGGTGGTAGTAGGTCATCTTTCCTTCTCGTGTCTACCTGGCTTAGGCTATCACATGCTTGATAGTAGGTAACACACCCTTTTTTGGTCAGATGCCTCGCTTAGGCTACCGTGGTGGTAGTAGGTCATCTTTCCTTCTTGTGTTTACCTGGCTTAGGCTATCATATGCTTGATAGTAGGTGACACACTTTTTGGTCGGACGCCTTTGCTCAGGCTGCCACAAGTTGGCAGTAGGTGATCCGTCTTCCCCAGTTTATTACCTCTACTTAGGCTATCGTGTGGGATAGTAGGTAATACACGCCCTTTTATTACAATTGGATACCTTTGCTTAAGCTACTAGCTGTTGGTAGTAAGTTATCCCTCTTTTCAGGCTTTTGCCTTATGTTTAAGCTACCCTGTGATTGTCAGTTGGTAGTCTCTTTTCCCCCAGTGGAGTTGGATCTTTCCCCGTGGAGTCTTGCTTTGCTAGTCGTCCTCGTCTGGTCCTTCTTTCTTTGTGTTTCAACCTCGGTTATCCCCTGTGACATCATTCCCCACAGGATCTTTGTCTTGCATTCATATCATATCATATGCATTTGTGGCATCTTAGGGCCAAAAATTGTGCATGTTTATATTTAAGTCTCTTCTATCACGTCAAGATGAAGATTTCAATCTCTATATCTCCGGATAGAAGAAACTTAAATAGGGGCATCTGTCGCACCCTAATTTTTGACCCTAAGATCCTTTTTCCTTTTGCATAGCATCTTTAGGTCATGAGGTCTTGTGTGTGATTATTATCATTAACCAGTTTGTGCAGGTACATTAAAAAATCAAGTGAAGATAACACTCATTTTCTCAGTTAGGAATTTCTCAGGGCATGACTCTCGTACCAAGTTCATCTTCGACTGTGCGGACAACCAAGATCATGTTTAATTCAAAAGAGACGTTGCTCGTGCAAATGAGGTTTTAGCAAGGAGTTCTCGAAATGAAATTCAAGAATTATGTTCTTTACGAAATTGGTTCACTTTCTTCCTCTACAAAGTCCAAATCCAAAATTATGGAGCATCTTTTACTTGTGCCATACGAGCTATATGTCATGATTTTTGAACGTTTCTAAAGAATTATTACTATTACATCAGCAAGGAGACATCAGAACAATGATTCAAACTCCAATTCAAATAGTAGTGAGAGATGTAAATTGATTTCAGAGATGTCGCTCCCTCAAGATTTGATGCTTCATATTCTTACTTTGCTTCCTCTCAAAGGTCTTGTTAACTCTGGGCCACTATTGTTCAAACTTTCCCAAAGCAAGTTCTTTTGTTGATGATCATGGTATTGGAAAATGCATTCATAGCTGCATTATAAGATTTGGTTTTGAAACAAATGTTTATGCTGCTACAAAGTTACTTCACAAAGTATGTTCCATATGATATGGTTTGAAGCCGTTTGATAACATTTCTAAGTCAAATGTTGTTGCTTGGATTTGTTTGGTTGCTGGGTATGTTAATAATAATCAGCCACGAGAAGCTAAGGAGGTGTTTAAAGATATGGATAATTGAGGTGTGGTGCCTAACGAGGTTACCCTGGTGAATGCTTTGATTGCATGTAATGGCAATGATCTTTTTTGTGTGCACGTCTAATATTAATATTATTCTTGCAACTTCCATTCTTGAAATACATGCGAAGTGTGATAGTTTGAGTGTTGCGAGAGATTCGTTCAACAAAACGCCAAAGGACCAAAGTACATTACCATACAAATTTAAAGTTTAACAGTACAACACTTTAAGGATCATTACAAAAAAACTCCACACAAATAAAAAGATTACAATTTTGTTCCAAGATACATTGCAATACAAGAATTCCATGGAAAAAAGGTGTAGCTCATGAAAATCAACCAATTCAAGACACAACTATTGACTACAAAAGCAAGTGGATTAACAATTCTTGCACCAGATGACAGCGTCTTCTCAGAACTCAAAGTAAGGTTCCTCAACTCCCTTTCCGATGGATAGGAACTCGAGTTCTTACGGTTTCGCGTATCCTGAGCTAAACCAGGAAAAGTAGAACCAAATGTTGTGAATTACAGTGAGAATTGCAGTAACATTACACATGTGGAGGTTAGATCACGAATATGCTATACATGTTCGGAGAATTTACCGATGGATGCAGCAGTGCTATGGTTATGCGTTGGAAGGACCATGCCCCACCCTTTGAAGAACCGTGCTCTAGTATCAGTACCTGAGAAAGGAACTGGCAGTTAAATTTGTTCATAACACTTTTAAACTCGAAAGTTGTTTAGTCATAGTGAGAAATAAAGCTAAGAAACTTGGTCATCAAACATGTTCACCACAAGAGATCAATAGGAAATTGCAAGAAAAATCATCCCAAATGTTGGAATCTTGAAGATTTTTAATGCTAAGAGTAATATCACTAGTCATTCTATTTTTGGTCCTATGGTACTCACTGTAGCTTGTCTAACAGAATCTTATTGGGAAGCGTCCTTGTCGCCAAAATTGCTGACTACCCATGGTGATCAAAGAAACCTGCTGCACGCATCATCTCTGAGTCGGTTGTAAGCTGTTCAAATCATCAAGAATGAAAGAAGACATTAGGTCCTGCAGCATTTACAAAGGATGAACAAAATACACCGTACATAATCATCATCATCAAACAAGATCAAAAGATAAGGACAGTGCAAATGTGATCTCAAAAACAATCCGCAGTATAACCAAGTTTGTGCACCAAGAATAAAAGCAATGGCACTTACTGTGCAGAGTATTTACACAAGGTAGTGTGGTTCATGGTTCTCCAGCAAAGACCGCCCTAACAATACTGCAGCTGTTGCACTATCGTAAGAGACTGACGCGGACATCGCGAGTTATAGAGAAAATTTGAAAGCTGTAAATAGACGCAAGCTAACGTCAACAGGGCAATACAATTCCACGCAAAGATCTCGCAAGTGTTGAAATCTTCACATAAATGGAAAGTTTTAAACAAGAATCAATAGGAATCTCATTCATCAATCACACCGGATCCCACGAAATAAACATAATCATAATCATCAATCAAGACAAAACGAAAATAGCAAGAAATCGCAAACAGTTCAATATGGATTAATTCTGCTCATCAAGCAAAATCATCAAAAACAGAAAGTTTCAGGGCTAAGAATCGCAGCCATCACATTCTTCCCAAAATCAATCAATAGAATGATCTCGTATTCAATTCCAATCATGAACATTCATTACATCAAGTCTATAAAAGAGTAGCATATGCATAATTCAGAGGGCAAGGAGAAGCAGAGGAGAGAAACGAGTTTTCATACATTCCACACACACCAGTAATAGACAGCAGCTTTCCACGACCAGAAAGTTCATCAATCCTCCCCAGAAATTCACACCAGAAAAATTTCACAGACATAAACATACACACAAAGAACATACACAAAAATCACCAGAAGAGATTCATATACCCACACAGAAGAAAAATCACAACATATTCACGATTCACACAAGCAGTGCACAAACAATCCACAAACACACCTTCCAAAACCACAAGAGTCGCATATGGGATTGAAGGAGAATAAACGATACTCATCGTCGATGCTGTCGTCGAAGCGCCGGCGTCGTAACTGATTCCATTTTCGTTCGCAAAAGTCATCGCGTGTCGTCGAAAACCATCTTCGAAGCCACCTCATCACAGCGACAACAACACATACCCAGCATTCGGAATTTCACAGTCAGCATCAAGAACGTAAAGATACATACATTGCAGAATCACCTAAGCATCTAACAAGTGAGGAGAAGAGGAGTATTCGAGACATACCGATATAACCGAACTTCGCAGTCGAAGACGCGTCGGACGAACTCCGACAGGTAAATTCACTACACCTTCGACATTTCCTAACTACTGTGTTGTCCAATTGTTGTTTTCCTTTGTGAATTGGTCGTGTTCTTGAAAATCCTTGTTCTGATTCGCCCCAATTAGTATCGCGAGAGAGAGTAATTACCGAGTTCACGCTGTAAGGAGGGAGAGGAAATACATTGTTGTTGGATCGCAGAGAGATCGAAACCGAGTGAATTGAGAGAAGAGAGAAAGGGTTTTGAGGAAAGATTATGTGAGAGAGAGTATACGCACCGAGAGAGAAAGAAGATTTTGAGTGAGGTGAAGGAAGGGATTGGGTTCTGATCCTTTCTCTTTTCCTTTTTTTTTCGCATGCGATTGTTGTTGTTGATGGGTCGGTTTGACCCGCCTCCCTACATCCATTCACCCAAACCTCTTTGGGCCTATCCCTTTTTGGCCCACCTTTTATTTTTCTTTAATCTTTTATTGTCTTTTAATAAATATTTGTTTTTATAATAATGATAGAAAAAATAAAAAATTGTTTAAATGTTTATATTTTCATTAATTAATTTTATTAAATTCTTTTATTTAATACTAACTAATTCATTAGGGATTAATTTTATTAAATATTAGACTTTAATTTAATTAATTATTTTAAATCAATTTTTCTTAATTCTAAAAATCCAAAAAAAATATATATATATTTAGTTATCTTTTGGTTAATTAAAAAGGAAATTTTACTTTTGTTTTGATCTTTGTTTTGTTTATTCTCTCACTCATATCTTGCACTCGTGATGTAGCAATGTTGTGTTGATTTTGTTCTTCGCCCGTATATTCAAACCATTTTTCAAAATAAACTCTCGATTCACATCAAGCCATTTTTTCCCTTGTAAGTCGATTGCTTTTTAAGCATCGTCCCTCAACCTCTAGGTCTTTTCCCTTAAGCATAGTACCCTTAGCAAGCGAAATATAAAAAAAATAGCATAATAAAACGAGAGGCTCCCGTAGAGTACTACGGACGTTTAGGATGCTAATACCTTCCCTAGGCGTAACCAACCCCCGAACCTTAGATCTCCCCCTTTAGGTTTTTGACCTTGAACCTTTCCTTTGGATAAATCAAAGTCGATGTCGAAATAAATGTGATCCTAGTTCATTAATAACTATGGCATCTAATTTTCACCGCGACAACATGTTACATATAAACTGCTCTGATGCTAATTGTATGTATGGAATGTAATCTAAGAGGGGGTGGGGTGAATTAGATTAATCAGTATTTTTGAAAAACGCTCATTTTATGAGTGATAGTAAGAGTTATTAATTTTCCAGAAAAATTATGAATGCTAAAGTGCTGGAAAATAAGTGCAAAAAATTAAAGAACACCAATATGTATACTAGTTCCCATTTCCTTTAAAGGGTAGTCTAGTCCACTCACACACTATGAGAGATTTCCATTATTGAAATTCTGGTTAAGCAGATCACTAAGATGTTGGACAGGATGTCGTGACACTTGATCTCTGCTTCTCACAAGGATAATGAAGAACAGAATAAAAAGCAGAAAAAAAACAACACACAAGAATTGTTAACCCAGTTCGGTGATCAACAACACCTACGTTTGGGGGCTACCAAGCCAAGAATGAAACCAACTAAGTAGAATTGGCTCTAAGCTAAACTCCAACGTTTACAACTTAGCACCTAGAAACTACCCTTCCTAGATTTCTACCTAAGACACTCCTAGGTATGAGACCCTACTCAATTCCCTTTCAATCACAACAGTGACTGAAAAATTACAACTCAATAAACTGTCCTACTCAGGTATTCACGCAATACAAGAGAGGCTCACAAAAGTACAAACCCTAGTACTCTATAATAGTTGTAAACTTCCACACTTATTCTAGGTTAAATCCATCCTATTTATATTGCAAAACAAAACTGGATTTGGGCTTCAAAATCGCAGCAATTCAGCTCCACAGAATCTGTGACATATTCTTTTCTTAAATCCTAAGTTTCCAAAAATGTCTCCTTACAAGGAGACCGCATATTCTTTTTAGAATAAGAATCTCTGATTCCTCAATCTCAGATGCCACCTAGGACCAAATCATATTCCAATCACACCTGAAAGACAGATACAATTATTCTAAACTGTAACAGACAAAGATGTCGAATCAACATGATAGGACATCTTGTCTAACACCTTAACCTGCAGTTAGTTCATCATGTCAGGACATCTTGTCCAACATCTTTCTGCTAAGTTAGTTTTACCAAAATTGATTCCAACCTCAAAGGCTTGGACTCATAAATTATGTTAGAATTTGTACAAACCTCACACCAAGGTCACTCATACACTATTCTAACATAAACAAGAAAGCACATCACTTTCTTTTACAATAGAATAAAAAGCAAACTACTTTTTATATGTCACAATGATCACTTAACACTTTGTGATCAATACAGAATTTTAATGAAGTATTTGAAAAATGTTGATGCTGTTGCACTTGAACCAATTTCTAGACAGAACTTTGATCTTCTCTGGCAATGAATAATTTAAGTATAACACAATTAGATTGCTCATAAAATTTTGATGATTAATATGAAATTATACAGAAAAAGTTTCAAGTATAATTACTTGAATTTTATGTAATTGTATGAATGGCAGAGGTGAAGAAAAAATTCAAACTTGTAAAACCTCTATGAATAGGTGTATATGAAAGGAGATGATTCAAGTACCTTTCCATACCAAAATAGACCCTTAAAATGGTGAAAAGTTGCAACATTTTCCATGGTAATTGATTACTAAAAAGTGGTAATCGATTACCATGATCCAACAACTATATATTTGAATTTTTCCTGCAGATAATCGATTATCAATAATTGGTAATCTGTTACCAATGTTTGGTAATCAATTACTGTCAGGATTGAAAAAGAATGCATTTTGCAAATGAAAAAGTTTGTTTTTCAATTCTTTTCAATGTGTATGCATGGAACAAAATTTGATATGTTTTAAGAAGCATGTTTTCTGAACATTATAAGAGTATCACACATTGAATGTAAAACTTTATACCTCTAGTAATATTGAGAGCTTTGGTAAATCTTTTAAGATCCTTTTTCTTCTTCTTTGATACACAATGTCTTCATCAAAACTAAAATACATGGAGAAGCACTTCTTCACAAAAACCACGACCATTGTCAAATGAAAAACTAAGAACATTATATGAACATTGTTACAACATATAATAAACCCTCAACTAACCCAGACCCCCAATACACCCACACCCAACCAAAAAATTGAAAGCACCTGAGGTTTGACTAAATTTTGGTAAAACTTGATGAAGAACAATATGATCAAGCATGAAGAATTATGCCAGGGTACAAAAATATCGAATGAAATGTCCCATCATGAAGACTCGACATCTGGAAAGATATAACAGGTTATAGTTTTAAATCTGTTCCAAGATTCAAGGCGCGTTTAGCAGTGGATCAAGGACAGAAGATTTGAAGTCCAAGACTGCTGAAGGTTATAAAGGAAGACCAAAACCTAGAGTAGAACAGTGAAAAGAATCCTTGTGTAATATTCGTAAAGTAAAAAAAATAAGGATTTAGGGTTTTGAGATTCGTAGGGCTTTCTTGTGTTGTACGTCTCCCTTTGTATCAGTTGGATACATTGTGGTAGACATAGATGTTTATACAGGTTCAGAAGCCTTGACTTAATGAACTGTATATTGTTCTTGGAAGAAGTTTTGAAGCAAATCCAAGTAGGTTTGTTAGTCAAGAGTGCTTGGCTAAACTTTACATTGAAAGTGGGTTCTTTCAAGTAGGATGATGTAGTTGCTGTCGATTGTAACTGTTAGATATCACAGGATGTGATTAAGGGAGTGATATGGGTTTCTCTAATCAATTAGATGTGACTTCTAATGATAAAGTTTTCATTGGGTAGTGATAGGTAAGCCAAAGGTTGTTTACTGTAAACCAGAGGTTGTTTACATAAAACTATACTACTGATAGTGGATTCTTCTTCCTGGGTTGGTAGCCCCCAGATGTAGGTGAATTGCACCGAACTAGGTTTACATATCTTATGTTATTTATCATTCCGTAAATTTACAGTTCAGTATTTGCTTGTTGATTAACATGATGTAACAGATGTTGAAACATCTATCGTGACTCTGTTGCTGATATTCAGAATGTCAGCTTGATTATCTTGCCCTTGTTTTAAAGTTATGCAGAGAACAATGTCGTGACATGTTGTTAGGGCATTTGTGATATGGATGCCAGAATTTGGTATCAGAGCAGGCATCCTGTCTGTTTCTGGATGAGATCATGGGAGATACTTTTTAGTTCATTAAATAAGGTGTGTGTTTGTGTGATCAGACCTTTCATTATGATGTTTTCAAAGGTATTGGATATCTAGAATGATTGGTATTGGATCAAGGATGACAACTACTGTTTGGTTGTCTTTTGCTTATGTGAAGATGCTCCAGCTGCTGCTGGTGAAGAGGCTCTTCTCTGCATGATGTCTCATAAGATGTCTTGACATCTTGTCTGAAGATAGTTGAAGGTATTCTTTGGTGTTCTGCTATATGTGTTTCTGCTGAAAGGACTTTGGTAAAGCTAGACAGAAGACTCTGTTCATGAAGGTGTCAGCATCTATTGAAGTTCTAGCCACTCTAGCAGGGAGTAATGGAATGGAGAGAGTTGTTTGTCGCTGTTTGCCTTTGATGTCTTGGTGCTTGGAAGGTTGGTTTCTTCAGGTATTTTGCAGTTAGAAGAGGATAGGTTTAGGTTATCAATTTCTTAGGTTATGAAACTGGTAAATACCCTTGTCATGATAAAGTTGCCAAAGACACTTGAGAATTCTCTCAAGTCGACTCATAAAGGCATCTCTTGTCATGAGGATTTTTTTCTTGGTGTTTCTGGAAAAGATGGAATTCTAGAGTCTTCTAGTTGCTCTCCTGGATCAAGGTTGGTTCTGAGGATCATCAATATGAAGAATTTTGGGGTGATTTATTTTCACCTTCCATGTCATGCAAGGTAGTGTTTCTTCAGATCAGTTGAAGTGGTTCTTCGCAAGGACGGTGCCTAGGATTGTGCCAGCTAAGTCAACATGAGTCAAAGGTGTCTGTCTTGATGTCTCAACATTGTTCTTGGCAAGGAAGGTACCTACACTAAAGAATACTCTATTGGTATTCCTAAAGTGTTGATATCTCTTGGATGTATGGCCTCCTGAACAAGGATTTAAGATCAATTGCTATTTGTGAAATCCACAAGTATTTAATTGATTATCCATGTGTGTGGTGTTCAATATTGGATGCAGTCAAGGTCATTAGTGAAGATCTCATTAGATAAGGATATGATGTTCAATCAGATGTTGAAACATCCCATCAGCAGAGTTTGTGCAGAATCTTGCCGATTCAAATGAGTGAATCTCTAGGACAAGGAAGGGGAATAGCTTATGCTTTGGGAACCAAACTTTTGTGTGTTGACATAAAGTGTTGGAAACCTTCTCCTGATTGGATATGCATAGGATCATAATTTGATTAGGAAGCTTTGTGGCAGGAAGCTTATCTAGAATATGGTGCTAATGGAAGTGAAGGTGAAGACATCTTAATCTTGATGAATATTGCTTGGATTAGTTTATTTCTAATCTAGTTGATTTGGAGTGCAGCTGCTGAGAGCATGTGATCCATTTAAACATGGAGGTGCTGGATAAGTGTCCAGGACAGTATCTCTGACATCTTGAAGGAAGTTGGATTTCTTGTAGTTGTTGACTTCTCTTTCCTAAAGAATAAAACTTTGGCATGTTTGATTCTTCTGAGGATGTGTTCCTGAAGCAGTTGTTCATCAAGGTATGGTTCATAAATAAGATGGAGGTTTTCTACTCAAACTTGATATGTTAATCAAGTCTATGAGAGCATGGAACTCTTGTTCTGTAGAAGTGGAGAAGTTCCTCGAGATGGTATGCTTGAGGGGGAGTTGATCAAAACTCTATCAGACAGACTTGAGCTCATCTGCTGGAAGTCATGACATTTATGTCAAAATCAGATGTTCTTTTATCAGGGTTATCATCAGATTGTTCACTCAGTGGGATCTGGTTACAGTGGAGGCATATCATCTTGAGAGGTTGATCTTCTCAAATATGATTGGAATGGATGCTCCAAAAAGCCTATGCAATGTATGGGAATTGTAGAAGCTAGTAGAGGCTACATTTCATAGTCTATCTAAGATGTCTTGCTGGAGACCCAAATTCTTGGTTGGAAATCTGGAGGAAGCTGTGACACGTGGTTGTGTTTAACCATAGTCACTTGAATCCAAGATGTGTGTTCCATCTTGTCGTTGGAACAAATTACCTTTGTAAAGAAAGGAGGTTGTTTGAAGACCAAATGAGGAGATGGTTTTGCTCTTGGCTTGCTGATTATTGAAGGAGTCTTCACTTAAGGAGCTTGCTTTGGTGGGAGTATGAGAGTTTATTTCTATCTACAGTTGTCTGAAGTTCTTAATGATCAAGCTGGTAGGAGTTGTGTTCTCTGAAGGTCTTTAGTTGGATTACTATGTAATAGTAAGTCCAGTGGTAATTGTATCAATAACCATAGTGTATGGTTTCTGTGATATGATCTGGATATCCTAACTGATGTTAGAACATCATCATGTTTTCTAAACTTGGAGTTCAGATTATGGAAGCTGATATTCACCGGTTGAATCAGAAGTGTTCTAACTTATCATACGGGAGAATGATGAGGTGAAGACTGTCTTGGATTATGGGGTGTCTATCTGGTAGTCTGACTCTTGTTGAGGTCAGAATGCTTGTGAAGAGGTGATTTCTTCTACTGCAAGTATCTCTAGAAATATGTGGATCAGTTTGGTGCTTGTGAATCAAGTAAGCTGAGGATTTTTGAAGCATGAATTTGATGTTTTTCAAGTGTGAAAGACATCTGGGCTAGCTAACAAACTAAAAGATTTTGTATGTCTCTTTGAGGAATGTGAGCATTCCAGGTTCAATTTGATTTTTCTCAAGGAACAAGGATATATATGGCTGTAAAATTCAAGATGGATTTGTACAGGGTATGGATGGGTTTCGGATGAGAGGAATCAATGGTGATTTTTGTATCAATCCAAGGGTTTGTTAGTTATGGTACAAGGATGTCATCCTGGTATTTCCTCACTATATGAGCATGAAGTTGGTCATGCGATATCATGCGGTGATTTTGGAAGTTTCTTGTTGGAAGAAGTATCATTTATGAAAGATAGGGGGAGAACTTCTATCTGTTGGGTGTACCATTAGGGTACATAGATTGCTTGTGGATCAAGCAGTGAGTGAATCTGTTCAGCAGGTGTGTTGAACAAGGAGTGAGCTCTTGAAGACATGAAGATGAGTCTTATGTTTTCCATTCACTTTAAGGTGTTCTTCTTGCAAAGGAGCACTGGTTATCTCTGACAGGGGGAGTTGGACTTCTGTCTAAGATCTGTTGCTGCAGTAGTGCAGTTGTTTATCAAGATTATTTGTGGTTTCAAGTAGTCTTTGATAGAATACCTCTGGTGAGGGTGTAATGTCAGACGAGATGTCGTGACATTGTGTTACTGTTATAGTTCTGGGTGGACTTGATAGGTTGATTTTGGTTCTGTCATTGGGATATCAATGGTTTGGATCAGAGTTGTACAAGCTTCTTGGGAGTGTCCTGAGAGTCATTGCTTGTATCTGGGAGAATTTATTTTTCTTTGCAGAATTAGATAAGACTCTTAGGAGACTTGGTTGTTAACTAGGAGATGTTTGCAGAAATGTCTTAATATCTTGGTCAGTTGTTTTTACTTCTGGTTGAAAGGAGTATTCTTGGGGCTCATTGAAAGGCATTGTGACTATGCTTCAGAGTTTACAAGATGGAATGAACAAAGCCTGACAAGGTGTCAGGGCATGGTTTAGGACGTTTGGTTGTTTCCTAGTTGATTGTCTTGGACGGTGGAGAGTGTGTCTTAGAGAATGCGTGTTAAACATGTGTCTTGATAGATGCGCTTTCTTTGGACGATTCCCCTTTAAGAAGAAAAAGTCAAAAGTGTTTTAGCCGATGCACATTTTTTTGTGAAGTTACATTCCTCATTTAATGTTCTCATTGAATTGACCTTCATTATTTTCAATGGTTCATTACATCCTAAGGAAACCGGTCGGGTATATAAAGGGGGTTCTTGGCTTCGACTTGTCTCAGATTGTCTTTTCTGTTGTGCAATGTTCTAATGGGATTTATCCTCCTTTGGGTATATTCAGTTTGGGTATGGGTCTGTCTTGGACATCTTTGTCAATTTTTAGATAAAAAGGGGAAGAAAAGTACAGGAGTTGAATATGTTCTTGCAGTTGGTTTCAAGAATGTTGGATAGGATGTTCTGACATTCTGTCTGAGTCTCAGGTTTTCTTTCTGTTCTAAGTCATTCCTTCGTGTCTTGTGATCTGAGTTATGAACACAGTCGTGCCCTGTGTTCTGAGTTACTCAGGTGAGGGAGTATAGTTTCCTTGGTAAGGGGAAGCATTCTAGAGGGGGAGTGTGTTTGAGGGGAGTGTTATTTAATCAACCCTTTCAGACTTCCTTCTAGCTTCTTTAGGAGTCTCAACGTCCTTTCTAGACCCTTTTTAAACTTCACTCACCCTGGGTTTATTGTGCAGAAGGAGTTTTTGCCAAAATTTATCAAAAGGTGGATATTAAATGCTCCCGAGGTTTGACTAAATATTTGTAAAACTTGATGAAGAACAAGATGATCCAGCATGAAGAATTCTACCAGAGTACAAAGATTTCGAATGAAATGTCCCAGCATGAAGACTCGACATCTAGACAGATATAACAGGTTTTGGTTTTAAATCTGTTCCAAGATTCAAGGCGCGTTTAGCAGTGGATCAAGGATAGAAGATTTGAAGCCCAAGACTGCTGAAGGATATAAAGGAAGACCAAGACCTAGAGTAGAACAGTGAAAAGAATCCTTGTGTAATATTTGTAAAGTAGAAAATAAGGATTTAGGATTTTGAGAGTTGTAGGGCTTTCTTGTGTTGTAAGTATCCCTTTGTATCTGTTGGATACATTAGGGTAGATATATATGTTTATACAGGTTCATAAGCCTTGAGGTAATGAACTATATATTGTTCTTGGATGAAACTTTGAAGCAAATCCAAGTAGGTTTGTTAGTCAAGAGTGCTTGGCTGAACTTTACATTGAAAGAGGGTTCTTTCAAGTAAGATGAAGCAGTTGCTGTCGACTGTAACTGTTAGATATCAAAGGATGTGATTAAGGGAATGAGATGGGTTTCTCTTATTAATTAGATGTGACTTCTAATGATAAAATTTTCATTGGGTACTGATAGGTAAACCAGAGGTTGTTTACTGTAAACCAGAGGTTGTTTACATAAAGCTATACTACTGATAGTGGATTCTTCTTCCTGGCTTGGTAGCCCCCAGATGTAAGTGAATTGCACCGAACTGGGTTAACATATCTTGTGTTGTTTATAATCCTGCAAATTTACATTTCAGTATTTTCTTGTTGATTAACATGTTGTAACAGATGTTGAAACATCTATCGTGACTCTGTTGCTGATATTCAGAATGTCAGCTTGATTATCTTTCCCTTGTTTTAATGTTATGCAGAGAATAATGTCCTGACATGTTGTTGGGACATTTGTGATCTGCATGCTAGAATTTCACAAATTTTTAACTACATCTCATAACACTCTAATACAAGAGTATTAGAGAACAAATAGAGTCAAATACAAGCTTAAAGTGCTTTTGACTGGTGTATCTTAGAATGAAGAACTTGAATCCTATATATAGCCTTGGACTCCCTCTTCCTTCACAAAACTAAGCGATGTGGGACTTCAAAGAGCCTGTATCATATATATAGCCTTGTACTCCCTCTTCGTTCACAAAACTAAGTGATGTGGGATGTTTTCAACATGTATATTTTCGACCAACCCCAACAATCTCCACTTTGATTGAAAATAATACATAAGTTTTCATTGTCTTCATCGACAATCATACTCCACCATAAAGAGTAGAATCACTTGAAACTACAACACTCCAAGAATTTTTGCATTGTCTTCACCGACAATCATAGTTATAAAAACTATCATACTCTCTCATGAATAATACATTTCACTTGAAGATAAACCACTTCAAGAATTTCACAATGTCATCACCGACAATCATATGCTTTATCTTGAAGAATAAATTTCACTTGAAGGAAAACCACTCCAAGAATTTCACATGTCAAAAACTAAGTTGAAAACTTATGGTGCAACTTCCTTGTTGGCTGGAAGCTCTTCAACCACCGACATAATTTTGCACCTTGTGTATTCTTGATTGTATCAACACATCTTTGACTTGAACTTTTCACAACTCAATAAAATTCTTCCATCAATTTTATCCAGCCCAATGCATAGCAGAATTTTTGATTGGACCTCAACACCACTTTCATACACCATAAATCTTTTATGATGTGGAAGATCAGGAAAATATGCAACCACATAGCATACTAAGAACTCATATCCCAAGATCGAATAAAAAAGCCTGGATACCACTAGTTACGAAAAAAACAAATTATAAACAAAAAAGAGGAACACAATAACAACACAAGAGATTAATGTGAAAACTCCAAATTAAAATCGGAGAGAAAGCCACGACCGTTATCAAATGACAACTAGAAAATAAGACTATGTGAAAATTGTAACAACACATAATATACCCTCAATTAACCCAAGCCCCAGTACACCCATACCCTCCAAAACAAATATTTAACTACATCTCACAATACTCTAATACAAGAGTATAAAAGTACAAAGAAAGTCAAATACAAGCTTAAAGTAATTTTGACGGGTGCATCTTGAAATGAAGAACTTGAATTATATATATATATATATATATATATATATATATATATATATATATATATATATATATATATATATATATATATATATATATATATATATATATAACCTTAAACTCTCTCTTCATTCACAAAATTAAGCGACGTAAGACTTCAAATAACTTATGTCGTATATATAGCTTTGGACACTCTCTTTATTCACAAAATTAAGTGATGTGAGACTTTTTCAACATGTATATTTTCGTCTAACCCCAACATTAAGTACGAAATTTTTTGCTCTTTGAGCTTTTAAATTTATAAGTTCATATATATATATATATATATATATATATATATATATATATATATATATATATATATATATATATATATATATATATATATATATAATACAATAAATATATAAAGGGATATACATTTGTACAAATTTAAGAAGTGTCGTATTTATAGACAACTCTTAGTCCTATAGGCCAAAACATTGTGGTATATAAAGTTTAGTCTTGTTAGGCTAATTACGCAAATAATGTGTGGTTTTTTTTTGCTATTAGGGGTGTCTAATGCCCAACCTTCAACTTCTTTTTCCCACTTCCACAAACTTTTCTGTTTCTTCAATCCAACAATGCACTCTATCCTAAGAATATGGTACCGAATAATAGAAATTTTGAATAGTGCTACTACAAGTAAGGAATATGAATAAAGAGTCACTATTAAAAAAACACAAATTACAAACGAAATTCTGGGAGGGACCAAAATCCCTCACTAATTGATAAGCATTAAGGACGAAAATATCTGACAAGAAAATTTTGTCAGTAGATATCTCTCACAAAATCTCTCACAAAAGTGATTTATTTTAATGTCATCCAGATATTTGTGAAAAAATATATTCCTTTCTAAATATTCTCTCACAAAGGTGAGTTTTGATTTTAGAGAAACTTTCTGAGAAAATATTTCTCTTTCTAAATATTTCCTTACAAATACCTTCACTAATATTAATTAGAAATTTTGTGAGAAAATTTTTCCATCATAAATAAAATTTAAAATTTTAATTTATTAGAAATTAAAAAATAACTAAATTTTATTTAAGAAGTAGCTTATTTTTATAGATTAGAAATAACCATATTTTTTATTGAAGAAATAATTATATTTATTTTGTATATAAAAATCTATATAGTTTTATAAAATGGTATGTAGATATAATAAATATTAAATTTTCAATGAAATATATAATGATTAATTTAAATGAAATATCAAATATTTGTAATAGATAGATAGATTTTATCAAAATAATATTTAATATTATAAGTTTATATAAAAATTAAAAAAAAAACTAAAAATACTATTATTGGAAAAAATTGAAAAAGTTAAGTTTTTTCATTCCCTCTAATTTATTTACAAAATTTAAGCTACAAATTTTCATTTCCCTCTCATAGTTTTACTATCCTTCTCAAACTCAATTTCATTTTAAAATTATTTTTAAGGTAATGCTAACTTGTGCTCTAGGGGCACAAGTGAAAAAACCCACTTATAGAAAATTTATATTAGAAAAAAACAATAAAAATATTAATTATATACTTTTATTAAAATTAGTGCACAATTTCCAAAACAATATTTCTTTATTTGATTTTTAACTTGTGCCCTATTACCCTAATTTTTATTACAATTTCGTTAAGCCCTCTGAGAAACCCTACTACATCCTCTAATGCGCTCACCTAAGTCTCTATCATTCTCCAAAAACCTCGTAAGTTCTTCTCCCTTAAGCTTGCTCATACGCTCGTTGTAAAGATTCTTTCATAGCTCAAAGCTACTAGTACAATTTTGGTTTATAATAGCGTTAATTTAATAGCGTTTCTTTGGTAAAGTGCTATTAAAATTTTCAATCAGAGACTTATGATAGCGTTTCTGTATCGGGCGCTGTTATATGGGTCATCATGTAATAGCATTTTTTATAAAATGCTAAGATAAGGTGCTGGCAAATTATTTTTAGTGCATTGGGATAATTACTATGTGCACTCTCTATATTAGCGCTTTAAAAAGTGATATTATAGGATTTTAATTGATTTTAAATAAAAAATCATTAATCATTTCTTATGTGAAAAAAATAAAAAAAATCAAAGACCAATATTAGATTATTTTTTAAAATAACTTATTTGTTTAATTTAAATACCAAAATAACATATTTTTCAAATTATTTACCAAAACAATGTAGTTTTAGAATTTACCAACATGGACGCGCCATTTGAATTGGAGTGTGTTTATGAAATAAAGCTTATGCGCCATTTGATTTGGCGCATACATGCATGGGAAGCCAAATCAAAGGGCGCGTACACCTAATTTGGGAGTGCATGCGCCATATCAAATGGCGCATCCTCCTTAAACTATTTTATTTTTCATTAGGAAATGTTATTTAAAATATGTTAAAAATTTAGAAAAAAATAAAAATAAATTGAAAACAAATAAAATTATTATTAAAATACATAAAAGTTTACAACAATTGATTAAAAAATCAATGCCCGGCCAATCAAAAAGTCCCCTAGTTCCACTTCCTGGTGCATTAGCATGCCTCCGAGGTCTACTACGATTTTGTTGAGGTGTTTGTGGTCTTTACGTATTGGCCTGCGAAAAAAGTATTTGGTGTGAGGGTCCCAGCATATTTGATATATTTTCAATCATTTGTCCCTAATAGCCTGGGGGTTGCTGCCAACGGCGCTGCTGTAATTTAGTTTTGTGCCCAATTTTTTGAAGTTGGGTCGCAGTGGTTGGGTTAGGTGAGGACGGTATGGTTGGCCGAATTGGTACATTGAATCGTTTTAGAAAGGATGCAATGGCTGCTGTGGGGTAAGGAAGTCAAATAGTGGTTGGGTGTTTTGGTGGTGGGATATCCGTGTGTTCATTTGTGGGGGGCTATGGTGGGTTGGGATGGAGTCGAATGGGTCATCGAGGCTATAGGCAAATGTGGTGTCGGTGTTTGGATGTTGGTGGTAAGGGTTAGGCTCTTGTTGTTGGGTGACATGAATGGGTTGCGGGTTCGGATGTTTTATGGGTCGATGTGTCATACCCTAAATATTGACCATAAGACTTCACATCATTTTGCAAGTCATCACCACAATATGGATGTACTTTCATACCTCATCAATCCTCTCAAAGATTATTGAGTGTTCACTCTAACAAAGAATTAGGGTTTCAAACCCTCTCAGAGCATTCAGGCAAATGATCAATCAAGAATTGGCATGATATTCAACTTGTCAAGCCTCTCAAACATCCATGAAGGATCAAGATGTTTCCTTCACCAAGAATCAAGAACAAGAATGCAACATTTCAAGTTGATCAAGCCTCAAGATCATCAGTGTCACCAAATTAGGGTTTTGGTCGACCAAGGCCTCCAGAGAGAAATTTTCATCTGGGCATAAGCCAATACTTCAATATATGATTCAAGAATCTCAAAAGAACCTCATGAGTCCATTCATAAGTTCAAAATAGCCTCAAGGGATGCATCTATAAAAAATCAGGAATTAGGGTTTTGACCTAATTCAGTCCCTAAGTTGACTTTTGGAGCAAGGCATGATCTAAAACTTCAAGATATGCTTTAATGACCTCAAATACATCATATTAATCCGTTAACAAGATTGAATTTATTCAAATAACTTGATTCATAAGCAATACAAGGATTCAAATTCACCTGGACCACAAACTAGGGTTTCTGAGAAAAAGTCAACCATACCTTTGACTTTTGAACAAAGCATGATCTCAACCGTGGAACATGATTCAAGACACTCAAAAACACCTTTGGAACCCATCCATTAGGTTCAATTTAGCACAAGGACTTGATTTCATAAAGGATCACAAAATTCAAGTTTCATCTAATATAAAAAGTCAACTGTGATCAAAACCAAGTTTGACTTTTAGAATTTTTTGGCAAACATGGCCTCTTTAAGTCAAGAACAATGTTAACTTGTGATTTGGCTTATGATCAATCAAGAAAAATCAAGAAAAGTGAGGTTACTTGCAAAAAGGGCAACCTTGAGAAACTTAAAATTTCACTAAGTTACGGAAAATAATGATTTTTACCCAACTTTACAAGACCATAACTTGTGATCCAAGCAACCATTTTTTTCCTTCCAAAGCTCAAGTGATAGATCTTATTACATACAACAAGATTGCAAAGCACAATTTCCCCAAAAAATGCATAGATTTTGAGATATGAAGCATTAAAGTTAGGGTTTCATGAGATTTTGAACTTTGACACTTAGAATTTTTTAGGCAGAATCTGCCTCATGTTTTGGCCAACTTTAAAGGCATTTTTCATTATGATCCAAGAGGAATCAAGACCAAATGTAAACATCAAAGTTGAAGTTTGATATAATAGCTTTCCAAAGAGTACAAGAACATCCATTGATTCAATTTGAGCAAGAAGTTATGGGCCTCAAAACATGACATAAAACACTTATTTTTTAAGACAGCATTGGCACATAACTTGCATCCCACGATTTCTTAAGCCAATTTTGGACACTTGCATCATTGGATTTCTATCTAATATCAACATAAATAATGAGAACTACTACGAAAACCCCATTTAACGACGCCAGGTTTACCACGGTTTCGTATCCCACCGTTGTAACAGGATTAAAAATTTATAAAGCCATGTTTAACGACGGTTGTATTACATAAACGTTGTAATACAAGCTGTGTAACAAGCTTCGATTCCCAGCTACTATATATTTTTTCCATATTTTTACATTTTAACACGCTTGTATTAGAAGACCGTTCTAATACATGTATCACACTTTGATTCCCAGCAATGTATTCTTTAGTATTTTTAAATGCAATAGAGTATATATATAACTTTAAAAATAAAACTGTAAGAGATGAACATATATAGAGATAATTTTTTTTTAATATTCCATTGAGAGTACATTGATAAACATATTACATATCAAGATCATTGTCAGAGCCCATAGCATAAAATGCATCTTCATAATCTAGACATCTCTCCTCACTCCCCTCATCAGAATCATAATATACAGACCTCCTTTTCTTCTTTATCTTCTTCTTCTTCGGCTTCTTCTTCTTCTTATCCATCCTTACCCTTAAGGCATCCCTGAAGTTGGTAGTTGCTGGTTGGACGACCTCCTGGATTGGCGCCTGACGTTCCTCATTGAGGTTTCTAGGATTCTCATTTGTTGAACTCATTGTTACGAAGAATATATTATTTAGATATGTAAATTTGTCTATTTATAGATGAGGTTGAAGATGAAAAGACTGATAGTTTAATGCTTGTAATGATGATAACTTGTAAACCGTTCATATTTTGGAACGATATTTTCTTGTAAACCGTTCATATGTTGGGAAGTGCAATGGTTAATAATATTACAACGGTTATAAGTAATGACCATAGCGATATCACTTATAATCCAGGCGTAATTTTAGGAAAATGTTGTTGCCTGGTGTCGAACCTTGTACCACGTATAAGGGGTATCGCTACGGTTATTATAAGTAACCGTTGTGATATTATTAAATTAATATATAATCTATCATAACAGTTATTTAAGAAAACCGTTGTGAAAAATTTACCTATATAAGGGAATTAACTTTTCCTTTTTGACAGTCGCGCCGTTTCCTTCACAGCGAAACCCTAGCACCCAAACTTCATCTTTTTTTAGAATCTGCGAGAAGAAATACAAGAAGTATGGAGCTTTTGATTTAAGCTTCTTCCTCCTTGTAGTTCTTCTTGCAGAATCTAAAACTAGACGAACATGGTGATGATGCTGGCGGTAGCAAGCGTAATGTACATATTGTTTATGGAAAATAAGGTAGTCTTCTAGTTCAATCTTTTTGTTAAATAGTACTCATTATCTCGTTTGCTTCATGATGTTTTTGTTGATTGTTCTCTTTTTGCGCAGATTCGACTTCAATGCTTGTTTTATTTTGAATACTAACTAATTTTCTTCAATGCTTCCCACTTCTTAGGGTTTGTTTCTAATTTTGCTTGTTTTGTTTTGAATAATAACTAATTTTCTTCATTGCTTTCCCGCTTCTTAAGTTTGTTTCACATGGTGATGATGATGGTGGTACATATATATATGAATTCATTCTAATAAGGTACATGTATATGAATTCATTCTGATATTGTTCATATGAAATTTAGTTTATTATTCTGATATTGTACATTTGAAATTTAGTTTATTATATACTATGTATATTGTTTGTTTTACTATCCTTTTAATGAAAATGCAATCTGTTAAATTGGTATCGGAACTTATAATCTGAAAATTAAGATGTATTTAAAAACCAACCATTATCATGTCAATGTTTTTCGAATAGCATCCATTTCATTCAGCACATTGAATGTTCCTTAACGCATAATATATGATTCAACGGTCTGATTCCTTCTACACATCGATATCTTTTATATTATATAGTTTACCTATTCATCGCCAAAAATCATCGTGGTTTTTATGATCATGATTGTTATGATGATAAAATCGCGATGATTTTGGGCGATGGAGAGGTAAACTATATAATTAAAAATATCGATGAGTAGAGTGAATCAGACCATTGAATCGTATATTATGTGTTAAGGAACATAAAATGTGCGGAATGAAATGGATGCAATTCGAAAAATAGTGGTGTGTTTAAATTGGTTTTCAAGAATATTTTAATTTTCAGATTATATATTTCCTTACCAATTTAATGGTTGTAATTCTTTAACTAGGTGTATGGTAAAACAAGCAATATACATTTGTATATAATAAACTAAGGGTACATGTAACAACGGTTGAAACTAATATCCATTGTGATTGATAATATATTTCAAAATGGTTGAAACTAATATCGTTGTGATTAATAATATATTTCACAACGGTTGATACAACTAACCGTTGCAATATATAGCGCGTTTTCCAGAATACAACAACGGTTTCCAGACCGTTGTAGAAACATCGAAGATACAAAAACAATCTACATAACAACGCCTTTGCCCGCGTCATTATATGTCATTCCCAACCGTTGTTAAATGGGTTTTTCGTAGTAGTGGAGGAATCTGAACCATAAGGCCAAAGAGTCAAGGACTTATCTCTTAGCATGGGCAAATTCATTATTACAAAAGCCTTGATATTCAATTTTGTTAAGTTACATTAATGTGATGCATAGAGGTGGCATGAATCAGGCAAAAAACCAGTCAAGATGAGTCAAGAAACATGAGTGTTCAAACCTGCAAATTTGGTAGGAGTCAAGATAAGAGAAGACTATGGTACCTTGGCATTTAAGAAAAGGCTACATGACAAAATCCATTGGATAATAGAGTGATCCCTTTTCCAACATTATTCCTCCCAAAACAAACTTGCTCTCCTATAAATAGGAGTCATTTCTGATAATTTGAATCACACCAAAACAATACCAAAGCTTTGTTTTCTCATTCTCCCTCTTTTGCTTGATGTTTCAAAGTTCCAAAGAGCCAACTTGGAATTCTCAAAACCAGAGCCTAAACCACTCAAATAACCATCCAAACACATCACAAATCATCCATTGGAGGTGTCCAAACCCTCACCTTCACCTCAAATCACCAAAATCAGAAAGTCAACCATCAAAACCTCATATTTTGACTTTTCAGCATTTTTCAAGCCATGTCATGATTCAGTCCCTTTCAAAGCCAAACAACACTTCAAATACTCTCCAAATATCATCCCTAAGATGTTCCAACAAGTGTAACACCAATTGAGGGGGTTGCCATTTTAACCACTTTGGTTCATTTTGTAAGAAGAGGCCAAACTCTGATCCAGAGGTTTCTCCTTGATTCCAAGCATCAAATTTGCTTCTATAAGGTATTTTGGAGGTGTTCAAAGCATCATGACATATACGTGACAACTACCTTGAAAGATCCCAATTTGCTTCAAGAGGTAAGTTTCCTCAAAACTTGAACTTGTCTAAATATGCTTTGATTTGATGTACATTGATCGTGAACATGTCATACATATCATATTTGTTGTGTTTGAACCATAATTGAGCATTATTATTGGCTGTATGAACATGTAGCATAGAACTTGCAAATTATGGCCTATTTTGAAACCACTATCGGGTTTTAAAATGTAGGAACTTTTAGAAAATTCTAAGACCACCATTGGATTCCTCTTGAAATTCTAGATAGGATCCGTCTTTATTACATTCATTTTCATGGAGAAATGAGAAAGTTATGACCTTCTTGCAAAACCACCAAAACCTGGCCTCCCTTGGGCAAGAACCAGGTCATGTCGCCTTTGTCTGGCCCGACCTAGGTCTTTTTCACCCTTATATGTTTATTTGGGTGGTTTGATAAACGAATGTATCACCACCCCAATGGTTTTTGCCTGCATGTTAAGTGTGTTTATGTGTGCTAGGGCATGTGTTCAACACTCACCCATGCCATTTTTTGGTCCTTCTCCCAGTTTTTTCTTCATATTTTCACTATTTTTCACATTTTTCATATTATTTTTAAATACTTATTTTTTTAAATCAATTTTAATTATTTAAAAATGAATTTTTGTAAAACTGTCATTCACATATTTAAAAAATTTATTCACCTAAAAAAAATCACAAAAATATTTTTATTTGATAAATTTTTAATATATTTAAAAATAATATTTTAAATTGTTTTAAATGTCTTAAAATAATTTCTTTTCTGGATTTTTTTTAACCAAACTGATTTTTAATATTCATGTGGATAAAATACTTTTTTCATAAACCTTAATGATTGTTTATAACATAATTAATGATTTCATTTGGAAAATAATACATCTTTTCTTGATTTTTGTCTTTCATTGAAAGTATCTTAAAAAATGAAATTAGGGTTTTGTTTTGATTCAATCTTTCAAAACTTCATTTCAACACTCATGGGACTCTATTAGAGTGTAAGAACCAACCCTCTTTGTAAATAAACCACTTTATGGGCCTCTGCTATAGTATAAGTCTCATCGCGCTTTTCAAAATCACGGTGCGATCACTGTTTTCACAAAAATCTCTGGGCCTCTGTTAGGAGTGTAAGTCCCATCCCTTTATACATGAACTTTGTTTTAAATAACCATCTGGGCCTCTGATAGAGTGTAATACACAACACCTTTTTGTAAATAGAAAATCTTTTAGCCTCATTCATCATGGGCTTTGTACAGGATACAAACAATCATCTGGGCCTCTATCTATAGTGTAAGACCCAACATCTTTACTTTTCTCTTACTTGAGATCAAGTCATCTTAAAATTCAAAACTTTCTTCAATTTCTTCAAAACAATAATCCAATCTTGAAGTTAACATCTAATCAATCACAATACACTTGGGCCTCTATCCAAAGAATAAGACCCACCACTTTTCTCAATTCAATTCATACTTGTTTATATACTTGTTCATATGTCTATATATATATATTTGTATATATGTTGTTAAGTTCCTCTTAGCATTTTAGTCATCCTTAGTTTAGACTAGTTCAAACAATAGGATCCTTACAATCGGTATAACTTAGTTCTCCCTGTACAAAGGAATTCTTCTTCCCAATACAGTTAGCCTCCTCTTGGGCTTTGTTCAATTTATTCAACCTTGAAACAGTTCAATAAAGAAAGGATTATTTCCCGGTGAAAACTCTTCTTTAATCCCTTTAACCATGGAACAGTTCAGCAAATAAAGGATTATGTCCCGGTGAAACCTTTCTTGAACTCTTCTTAGACTTGGAAAGTCTCAACAGTCAGCCTCCTCTTGGGCTTCATACAAGGACCCACAGGCTTCCTAGAAGCATCCCTAGCCTCCTCTTGGGCTTCATACAAGGACCCTCAGGCTTCCTAAAAGCATACGATAAACCTTAGTCATCTCTATCAATACACCAATTCCCAGGAGAGTCAAAGCCTCTACGGCATTCAAGCTTATCCTTTTAAGTCTCTTTTGATTCTATACAAGGTTTGGCTTTCATCTTAAAAATCCCCAGCCAAGACCATGTTACCATCAACAAATCCCCAAAAGAATCAAAGCCTTAGGGCACTTAATAATTCAACTCTTCTCTAATCCCCAACAAGAGTTAGTTTCCCTTTTGATTCCTCAAAATGGTTTAGACCTTCTCCTGGATTTGAATAAATCCTCAGCAAGAGTCAGCCTCCTCTTAGGCTTCATATAATGATTTTCCCAGTCAGCCTCAATATTGGGCTTTATACAAGACATACATAATACTCCTCCAGTTGAGTCAGTTTTCAATTTTTTCAGCTTAAACCTTGGGCTTTGATCAAGGCACAAAATCCATCATCCCCACAGATGAGACCATGAGTCTTCTTTGTAGGAGGAAATTTCCTTTATACATCACATTTCAATACAAACAACCAAAAACCTTTTTTCCAGATAATTTTTGTAAGTGGCACATTTGTTGATTCAAAAACCAAGCTGGAGTCCCTAGTTTATCATGGCTAAAATTTCTTTTTCATCTAAGTGATGTAAGTGGAAAACCTCTGGATTCTACACATCCAAGGCAATGTCCCTCTCTTAGCATGCAAAGACTTATAAAGGAAGATGTGGCATTGCTGGATTCCGCACATCCCAGTTAAATAAACTTCCCTTATAACCAATTCTTTAATCTTTGTGATGAATAGGTGAGATATCTCCCTTTAGAGATGACAAATTCTCTCTCAGTCAAACTTTTAGCTTCAATCTTAGGCTATGAACAAGACACAAATATTATTTAACTTCAATCTTGGGCTTTGAACAAGACATAAATACTCTTTTAGCATCAATCTTGGCCTTTGAACAAGACACCAAACAATTTCCTCCCATAGAATAGGAGGAACTACGAATGCTCTGATTTCCCCAAATCTCTTTACGGGAATACGTAGACTTAAGATTGCAAAATATTAGCGAGCGCACTAAGGAGATACTTTACCAAAAATAATAGAAAATAATAGAAAATCCAAAAACAACAAAAACATTTCCTCAACCTTCACAAAGGAGATACTTTCCCTACTCAACAACAAATGGATTTAAGCAACCAAGTAACTCAACAGTAGAAACATATTCAAATAAAGGTTCCTATAGATTACTATAGATACTCTGGGTGTTAACAGCTTCCCTTTGTATAATCAACCCTCGATCCCCAATCTCTTCGCATTTGTTAAAGAAAACATTTGCACCCAGGGTTAGTTTGAGATATCTTCCCCTTCCTTTTAAGCTTTATAGGATAAATACAGAAATTATAATTTAGTACTAAATGCGGTAGTGGTCGCGTCACAAAAACCGAGCTACAGAAAAATGGGAACTCTGCTAGAGAGCTTTTATTTTTTTCTAGGAGGGTTAAGCCTTGCATTGCATATTTTTGTTGTTTTATTTACTTTCTCATTTGATATCATTTACTGTTTTCATCATCTGCTTATCTGCCATACTTGTTTAATTTACGATTATTTGGGAATGTGATTAATACACGTACATGTGGTGAGTCAAAAAGTCCTCAGTGGGCTTGAGAGCATATTTTAAGATAGGATGTGGTAGACTCAAGAAGGCTTATGGGAGTGAATCTCGACCAAGCTAACTTGAAAGTGCACCAAATCAGTAGAGGTACCCTTTTGGAATTACTGATGTTAAACGAGCAAGTCGTGCAAACATTACTTTATCCACCGGGCACTCGTGAAACTGAGGATTAGTAAACATTTAACCTTGGCCATTTTTAGGACGTAGTGCGGCGACTCTCGATAATAGTTGATATGCAATACTATACTCGAATGAGATTTATCTTTGGGATATTACATCTCTCATGTGTCATTCAGTTTGCTGGTAATGTTCTTAAGAGGGGTCAATGATTTTGGGAACCTTGTTAGAACCCGTTCTACAGTTGCAAAAAAGAACCCCTAGTACATACCTTTGGGATGGGTAGACCCATGGCTTCATGCTCGTGATGAATAACTCTTAAACCCATATTTTCATATATTTGTGTTTGCTGCATTCATGCATTCATGCATTCATGCATTCATCAAAAACTTTAAAAAAAACAATTTTTCTCAAAATTTTTCAAAAGAACTAAAAAAACAGGGTGTTGCAAATATCAGAAACTGCGTTATGGATTTTGGTAGAAGAAAAATTCAGAAACTTGAAGACCTGAGGAGATTGGGAAGGTTTATTACTAATCCATAAGCTTTCAGAGCTAAGTACAGAGGACTTTTGTCTCTTTTGAAAGTCAACATGGTGGAAGGAGTCCTAGCTACATTGGTTAAGTTCTATGATCTGGTGTACCACTGCTTTAAGTTTCCTGATTATTAGCTCACACCAACATTGGAAGAGTACTCTCATCTGATTGATTTTCCCATCACTGATCAGGATCCATTCTCTAGACTGAAATAAATTCCCAAAGATCAAACCATTGCAAGAGTCACCTCTTTGGAAATATCAGATATCTAAACCCACATGACTACCAAGGGAGGAATTCAAGGTCTACCAGCTAGGTTTCTTTTGGAAAAAGCCCTATAATTTTCTAGCATAGAAAACATAGTTACTTTCGAGGATAACTTTGTTCTACTCACTTATGGATTATTCCTTTTCCCTAACATTGACAATTTTGTCGACATAAACGCTATCAAGATATTCTTAATTGGGAACCCAGACCCAACTTTGCTCGCAGATGCTTATCATTCAGTGCATTTAAGGAACTTGTAGAGCGGAGGGATAATTACATGCTATGTACCATTACTCTACAAATGGTTTATTTCCCACTTACCCAAATCTGCTACTTTTTGGAATCTCAAAAGTGGTATGCGATGGTCGCAAAAGATTATGTCCCTCACCCATTCTGATATAGATTGGTACAATCGAGTCTATGACGGGATAACGATCATTGACAGATGTGGAAGTTTCCCCAATGTACCCCTCATTGGTACCAAGGGAGGGATCAATTATCATCCAGTTTTAGCTCGCCATCAGCTTGGATACTCGATGAAGGACATACCTTACAACATTCATCTGGAAGGTCTTTTCTTCAAGGAAGGAGAAAATGACAGAGCACTCAAGGAGGAAATTGTACATGCCTGGCATCATGTTCATAAGAAAGGAAGATAATCTCTGGGAAAACCAAACTGCATCTACGCAGAGCCTTATCTCCAATGGGTACAAATTAGGGCCATCAAGTTAAAAATGCCTTACCCTCGTCAGGAAGTATTTCCCTTAAAGGAATATATCTTCTACTTCATGAGTGACACAGAGAAACTACAGGTCGCTTTTAACAAAACACAACGTGAAAAGAATTCTTGGAAGAACAAGTATCAGATTCTCAGCTTGGAGTGCACAAAGGTTCAAGAGTTACTAAAGGAGAAAGATGCTCTGATTGAAATAATAGAGCAGTATGATGTAGAAAGTCAAGAGGAACGGAGGAGTTTGCTCTCTTCTTTCGCATGTCAAAGGATAATCAACCCGACAACGGTCGAGGAGACCCGATCAAAGAAGAGAAAAGGGGATCAGAAGCCAGCATTTGGACCTTTGTCAGATATTCCTTAGGATTCATAGGCCTAGTTTTCCTTCCTGCACTTTGTAAAATAATGTACTTTTCCCTGTAAAATATTGTAATCCTTTGAATTCAATAAAAGGTTTTCACCCCCGTTTGATATTTGCAATACAATTGTTAAAATTTCTTTTGAAAACAAAAAAATATCATTCTCAAAGGATCAACAAGCGTTTAAGATACCCGTCAGTCTTCCGCAGTACAACATGCCTAAAGGTTTTCCCTGGGGCATGCCTTTCAATTTCATACCCGAGGGATATATCCCACCGGTCACTGAAGACCTATGAGCCACAACAGGAACCTCCAGACCTGAAGGTTACAAACTTCAAGTGAACGAAGATACAAGGGCTACGACATAGACTCATGTACTTAAAGGTTACAAACTTCAGGTCACCGAAGCACCAAGAGTTACTGCAGTAATGTCTATACCACAACCTGTGAAACATACTATCCCAGAGGAACATATCATTCATGCCACCCCTAGCAAGGATGAAGAAGTATACGAAAGAATGAATGAATTCCAAGAACGGTTCTGGAAATGCAGAAAGAACTGCATGACATTCGTGGACATGACTTGTTTGGCAAAGATGCTGCTGACCTCTGTTTGGTCCCAAACGTCAAAATACCGCACAAATTTAAGGTGTCTGACTTTGAAAAATACAAAGGCAACTCTTTCCCTCAAAGTCACTTGGTAATGTATGCTCGGAAGATGTCTACCCAGACAGAAAACTAATAGATACTAATCCACTACTTTCATGATAGTTTAACCAGTGTCGCGCTTAAATGGTACATGGGATTAAACCATACCAAGATCAGTACTTTCAGAGATCTTGGGGCAGCTTTTGTTGAGCAGTACAAGTACAATTTAGACATGGCACCCAACAGAGATCAACTCAGAGCTATGTCCCAAAAAATTAAAGAAACCTTCAAGGAGTACACTCAAAGATGGCGTGAAATCGCCGCCCAGATTTTTCCTCCTCTTGAGGAAAAAGAAATGACGAAAATCTTCTTGAAAACATTAAGCTCATTTTATTATGACCGGATGGTTACCAGTGCACCTAGTGACTTTACCAAGATGGTAAACATGGGGGTAAGCCTTGAGGAAGCAGTCCGAGAAGGTCGACTGGTTAAGGACTCAGAACCATCCAGCAGTACTAAAAGATATGAGAGTGCTTTCCAAAAGCAGAAAGAACAGGATATCAGTAATATCTCGCAGAGTAAGCAAAGGCGAAGGTATCAACCTCGAAAGGTAGCAACGGTATCTCCTGTTGTCAGTCCTGCACCGATCCCGACATATCAACCACAGGTTGCTCAGAGGCAGCCAAATCAACAACTGTATCAGCAAAGACAACAACAACCTCTTCAGTAGGCTCACCCGTAATAAAATAACAACAATCGTTTTCCACAATCGCCAGGGGGCAAGTCTAAACCATGAATCCTCTCACAGTTCTGGGCAATCCCCCTTATTGGTTCAAAGCTGATCAATGTTGCCCTTATCATCAAGGAGGGCCGGGGCATAACATTGAGAACTGCCTCAGCTTCAAACCTGATGTGCAAAGGCTCGTCAAATACGGAGTTTTATCATCCGAATGTTCAAATGAACCCGTTGCCACAACATGAAAAAGCTTTAGTAAACTTGGTAGATGAAGGATCCGGTAGAAATTATCAAATTCACGATGTACGCCTACTAGGAACAAATATGGTAAAAATGCATTGCAGGCAAAGAGGGTATGGCCACGTGCCATCTCACAACTATCATCAATGCGACATTTGTTCCAAAAACAATCAAGGGTGCATCATTGTACAAGCAGCTCTACAAGAGCAGATGGATCTAGGCTGGATCAAGGATCACAGATTCGTGGAATAAATATGGCCTATCAACATCCGGACATTGTTCAAAATCATGACATCCGCGTAATGAATGTCAATCTAGTGGCAATGCATTCAAGACAAAGTCAGTACCACAATTTACCGCTACACGACTACAACGCTTGTCCTATTTGCTCAAAAGACCATCAAGGATGTTCTTTCATACAAGAAGCCCTTTAGCGTCAAATGGATTTAAGAATAACATGGAAGGAATAATCACCAGGTCAATATGGTCCAGATTATCAAAATTCGTTTAATGAATACCAACTTGGTAGAATTACATGCCAAACAAGTCAGGCTCGGTTATTTGTCAGCCAATAATTATTAGGACTGCAAAGATTGCTCCGAAAAGGATCAAGGTTGCGCACTTGTACAAAGAACTCTTCAAAATCTGTTGGACCATTGGTGGCTCCCAGTCTACCAGGATGAAAACACACAATAAGTTATCATAACCAATGGAAATCCGGGTAGACACCAAAGCTGTGACATCCGCTTGTTGGAAACAGATTTGGTAAAGATGCACTGCATATAGAGCGGGTATGGTTGGGTGCCCCCTCAAAATTATGAGCGCTGTCAAATATGTTCAAAGATTAGCCAAGGGTGCTACACCGTGCGAGCAGCTCTCCAGAATCAAGTGGACCAAGAGGAAACCCAACTATGCCTAAATTCTCAGTCTATCAATATGGTGCAAGGTTTCCCAGGGCAGCACGCAGTTTACGACATTAAAAACATTAAAACATCATTGGTCAAATTTCACAAATGCCTGTGCGGACTTGATTATTTTGGTACAAATCACCACGATCATTCGGCTTGCAGAAAATGTCTCAAAAGTCGACATGGTTGCCTCCTTGTCCAAAATGAGATTCAAGAGTTGTTGGACAAAAGAACCATCACGGTTTTCACCATAATCCCTCTGCTCAATGAGCCAAAGCACTCGGGAATCCCTTTCGACAGTGGAAAAATTTTCAACAGTCCCGAGCTAGAACCAATTGAGGTTACTTTTGACAGTCGAGAAACCTAGATAACCCCTTTGGTCATCTACCTGCCAGGCCCGGTGCCATAGGAATCAGAGAAAGCTATTGCGTACAAATACGGTACGACCATAATAGAAGATGGAAAAGAAGTTCTAGTGCCATCCATTGTCAGCATTGCTGATATCAGTCGGGTCACCCGAAGCGGTCGAATCTTCAACAGAGGAGTTGGAGAACTTGCAAAAGAAAAGGAACCTCAAACTGAAGTTTCTAATCAACAAGTTGGTCAATCCAGCAACACAAAGCCTGTGAAAAATAACGATAAAATTTTAAAACTCTTCCAGAGAAGTGAATACAACATTGTGGATCAACTATTACAAACTCCTTCTAGGATATTCGTGTTATCTCTCCTACTCAGTTCAGAAGCTCACAGAGAAGCTCTACAGAAGGTCTTGGAACAAGCCTTTGTAGAACAAGATGTAACAGTGGGTCAGTTTGACAGTATTATTTCCAACATCACTTCCTGCAACAATTTGGGTTTCAGTGATGAAGAACTTCCAGAGGAAGGCAAGAATCATAACATGGAACTCAATATCACAGTCAATTGCCAGGACGATACTTTAGCTAGTGTACTCGTAGATACAGGTTCATCCTTGAACGTCATGCCAAGGTCAACTTTGGTAGGGCTATCTTTTCAAGGTACCCCGATGAGAGGCAGTGAGATCATAGTCAAAGCTTTTGAAGGATCCATAAAGACAGTTATCAGAGAAGTTGACCTTCCCATAACCATTGGTCCCCACACTTTCCAAGCCACTTTCCAAGTCATGGACATCCGAGCAGCATACAGTTGTTTATTGGAATGACCTTGGATACATGAACCAGGGGCAGTCACTTAGACACTTCACCAGAAGCCGATGTTTGTTAAGAACGACAAATTGGTCATAGTATGCAGAGAACAAGCTTTAATAGTGAGAAACCTATCATCATTCTCATATTTAGAGCTAGAGGAAGTCGTTGGAACTCAATTTCAAGCAATCTCTGTGAGCAATGAAAGTCATCAAGAAAAAGGAACGTCAATTTCCTCGTACAAAGACGCTCTCCAAATAATGGGAAGCAATGACATAAAAGGATGTGGGAAAGTTGTGATTCCTATTGATAACAAGACAAGAAAAGGTCTTGGTTTTTCTCCAACACTTATCAAGACTACAAAAAAGGATGAAAGCGCTCGTCCAATTCAAGATTTCTTCCACAGCGGAGGCTTCCTCCACCCGATTTCTCAAGAAGTCCATACCATCGAGGAGAATAAGTCTTCTGATACAGATGAAGAATGGAAATCCTATTTCAACGATGAAGGATATATATCTCATGAAGAAACATATATGCCATTTTGCTCTTCGAAGCAAAGTCCCAGATATATACCAAGATCAGATGTCAGAATGATCTACGAAGATTGTGATCCCGAGGGATGCCGTGCACCCAACTCATTGGAAGAAGATACCCAGATGAAAGACAACTTTGCTTACAACTCATATGATCCCATGGATGATTTGCCCATTTAGGAAACGTTACATGGAAGATTCAGGGCATAAGGGTCAACCAGAGAATGCATATCTACTGAATGACCTTGAGAAAAATCAACCTTTTCTCCCAAAGTCATGGAGACATTACCATGAAAATCCTGGAGATGTCAAACATCATGTTGACGAAGTTTCAAGGATCGCAGGACAAGAATTTATCAACTTCGCATTTCTAGATGTCAATATCATTGAATAAAATGACTCATTTATCCCCTCAGTAACTTGGGATACTTTGGGACAGCCAAGTGGCAAGTACGACTTTCTAGTGAAGTACACTGCTCCCAAAAGTTCTTGCATCAGATATGAAGACATCACGCCAACAGGATGGGGAGATCCTCTTGAAAATGAAAATACTATTGAAGATACAATTGAAGAGTCCTCTTATGATAACGCTGCATGGGAAGAAGACTCTAGTGATCCAACTCCGCCAGAAATCAGTGTCATTACTGAAGACAATCCTGGAAAAAAAATACTGGACTTTGTGATCCACTGAGGAGTTTATCGCAATTGGGTCACGGTCGATGTCCCGAATATCGTTCATGAATCAAAGTAATTGCCTCGTCTTTGTTTTGACCTTTCACTTTGCCCGGGTGAAAATGATGTTTTATAGAGCTTTCCTTTTTGTAAATGTCCCTCTTCGCTTCGCCTAGAGCGAAAGAGTTTTCTTTTATAGGGTTTGTGTTTCAAGAATCGACAAATCATAAATAAGAATGTCATTCTGAATTCCTACATTTATTGCTATTTTCACTTTTTGCTTTTTCAGAAAATGTAATCCTAAAAAACAAACAAAAAAAATAAGCATTTTTCAAAATACACTGCACACACTTTTGCATTCTATCTGTCTTTTCTAAAAAGAATCATCACGTTATGCAGATTACTTGTTTTAAACCACATTGAAATATACGATCCAATGCCTTCTCCCAACTTTGAGTTCCCAGTATTTGAAGTCGAAGAGGAAGGGGACGAAGAAATTCCAGATGAGATCTCTCGATTACTAAAAAATAAGGAGAAGTCCATTCAACCTTACAAAGAATCGTTGGAAAAGGTCAATTTGGGTTCAGAGGAGGAGAGAAAAAAAGTTAACATTGGAGCACTACTCCATCCAACTGTCAAAGAAGGATTGATAGAACTGCTCAAAGAATTTTCAGATGTGTTTGCTTGGTCCTACCAAGACATGCCAGGGTTGGATACCAACATCGTGGAACATCACTTACCACTGAAACCAGAATGTCCTCTAGTTAAACATAAATTGAGAAGGACTCACCCAGATATGGCCATCAAAATTAGGGAAGAAGTGCAGAAACAGTTCGACGCAGGTTTCCTTGCCACATCAGAATATCCTTAATGGCTAGCCAACATAGTTCCAGTTCCTAAGAAAGATGGAAAAGTCAGAATGTGTGTAGACTATAGGGATTTGAACAAAGAAAGTCCAAAGGATGATTTTCCCTACCACACATTGACATGCTAGTTGATAGAACAACAAAATTCAAAGTCTTCTCCTTCATGGATGGATTTTCAGGCTATAATCAAATCAGAATGGCGCCAGAAGACATGGAGAAAACTTCATTCATCACCACATGGGGCACCTTTCTATAAAGTAATGTAGTTTGGTCTAAAGAACGCAGGAGCAACTTATCAAAGGGCTATGACAACTCTGTTTCACGACATGATGCACAAGAAATTGAAGTGTATGCGATGACATGATTGCAAAATCTAAAACAAAAGAAGAACATATGGAACACCTATCGAAGTTATTCCAGCATCTGAGAAAATACAAACTCCGCTTGAATCCCAACAAGTGTACATTCGGTGTTCTTTCAGGAAATCTCTTGGGATTCATCGCCAGCCAAAAAGGAATTGAGGTTGATCGCAACAAGGTCAAGGCCATTCAAGAGATGCCTTCTCCAAAGACTGAAAAGCAAGAGGATTTTTTGGACGTCTGAATTACATATCGAGATTCGTATTCCTCATGACCGCGACGTGTGCGCCAATCTTCAAACTACTCAGAAAAAACCAAAACTGTGTATGGACAGAAGATTGCCAAAAGGCTTTCGACAGCATCAAAGAATATCAGCTGAATCCACCTATTCTCCTCCAGTGGAAGGAAGAATACATATCATCTACTTAACAGTCCTGGAAGACTCCATGGGTTGTGTGCTAGGCCAACAAGACAAAACAAAAAGGAATGAGCCTGTCATTTATTACTTAAGCAAGAAGTTCACGGACTGTGAAACTCGATACACAATGCTCGAGAAAACTTGCTACACTCTAGCTTGTGCAGCTAAACATCTTCGCCAGTACATGATTTGTCAGACTACTTGGTTAATCTCTGAAATGGATCCTATTAAGTACGTTTTTGAAAAGTCAGCTTTAACGGGAAGGATTTCTCGTTGGCAGATGTTGTTATCAGAATACGACATTGAGTACCATGCTCAGAAAGCCGCCAAAGGAAGTGTTTTAGCCAATCATCTGGCTCATCAACCGATTAACGATCACGAATTAATCAAATTTGACTTCCCAGACGAAGATGTAATGTACCTTAAAATGAAAGATTGCGATGAACCGCTACCAAATGAAGGAACAGAGCCAGAATCCCAATGGGGACAAATTTTCGACAGAGCTGTCAACGCTTACGGAAGTGGAATTGGGGAAATCATTGTTACACCTCAGGGTACCCATATTCGTTTCATTTCCAGATTGGCATTCAAATGTAAAAACAATGAGGCCAAATATGAAGCTTGCATCATGGGTCTCGAAGAAGCAATCGACTTAAGGATAAAGAACTTGGATGTGTATGGAGACTCAACCCTGGTTATAAATCATATCAAAGGAGAGTGGAACACATATTAATTGGGATTGATTCCTTATAAAGACTATGCAAGAAGGTTGTTACCTTTCTTCAACAAGATTGATTTTCATCACATCCCTCGTGAAGAAAACCACATGGCTGATGCACTAGCTACCCTATCCTCCATGATTAGTGTGAATCGATGGAACGACATACCCAAGATTGACATAATGCGCCTTGATAGGCCCGCTTACATATTTGCAGTTGAAGCAGTCATAGATGACAAACCATGGTATCATGATATCAAAAGCTTCCTTCAAAGACAGGAATACCCGCCCGGGGCGTCAAGAAAAGATAAGAAGACTCTCAGAAGACTAGCTGGTAACTTCTTCCTGAACAATGATGTGCTCTACAAAAGAAACTTCGACATGGTTTTGCTCATATGCGTGGACAGACATGAAGCAAACATGCTAATGAAAGAGATTCATGATGGCTCCTTTGGCACTCATGCCAATGGGCATACAATGGCAAGAAAAATTCTGAGAGCAAGATATTATTTGATAACAATGGAATCGGATTGCTACAAGTACACAAGGAAGTGTCACGAGTGTCAGATATACGCCAACAAAATTCATGTACCGCCAACGCATCTCAAAGTTCTTTCTTCTCCATGGCCTTTTTCTATATGGGGAATCGACATGATTGGCATGATTGAGCCCAAAGCCTCAAACGTACATCGGTTCATCCTAGTAGCCATTGATTACTTCACCAAATGGGTCGAACCAGCATCATACACCAATGTGACTAGACAAGTGGTGGTCCGATTTATCAAGAACAATCTCATCTGTCGTTATGGTGTTCCAAGCCAGATCATTACTGATAATGGATCAAACTTGAACAACAAGATGATGAAAGAATTATGTGCTGAGTTCAAAATTAAACACCATAACTCATCTCCCTTCCGACCTTAAATGAATGGAGCAGTAGAAGCATCTAACAAAAATATCAAGAAGATCATTCAGAAAATGAAGTAACCTATAAAGATTGGCACAAAATGCTACCCTGTGCTCCTCACGGTTATCGCACATCAGTTCGTACTTCAACAGGGGAAACCCCTTTCTCTCTACTATATGGCATGGAAGCAGTGCTCCCCATAGAAGTAGAGATACCGTCAAGAAGAGTCTTGTTGGAAGCCAAGCTAACAGAAGCTGAATGGTGTCAAAGCAGATACGATAAACTGAATCTAATCGAAGAAAAAAGGATGACGACTTTATGCCATGGTCAGTTATATCAACAAAGGGTGAAGAGAGCTTTTGACAAAAAGGTCCAACCTCGGGTATTCAGAAAAGGTGACCTTGTGCTCAAAAAGATCCAATCATTTCTCACTGAATCCAGGGGCAAATGGACTCCAAATTACGATGGCCCCTATGTTGTTAGGAAACCCTTCTCAGGTGGTGTCTTGAGACTCGCAACCATGGATGGAGAAGAATTTACCTACCCCACAAATGTTGATGCAGTCAAGAAATACTTCTCCTAAATCAAATAAAAAAATGTCTCGTTGGACTGAAAACCCGAAAGGGCGGTCCAGGCAAAAATTAAAGACATAAGCAATAATCATCCCGATGGAGAATCCCACCTATCACTCCCCGGAACTGCATTTTGTTACTACCAAGAATATGAAAAGTTTAGCAGAAGGAATTTGTTCCTTCGATAGATCAACGATACTTTTTATCCCCCCAGAGTGGCCGAGTATCCAGTTGTACTAGTCACCAGTCTGTATGTCTTGTCTATTTTTCCAGCATAAGCATTTCATACATCATACATAATTTATTCATATTCATATTCATTTTGCATCTCATATTTCGATCACTTTGGTCACGTTTATCCCCAAGTGATAAATGTTCTCTCTTCATTAGAGTTGTCATTTTTCCTTTCCACACTCGGATAGGATAAAATCCCAGTTTGAGTTCTTTCCTCATCAGGAAATGTATCACCTAAACAATCTCTCTCCAGTTTATTCTTGAATTGAAATCGGTCCTCGACCACTTTGATAACTTGAACCTCTGAAAGGAAAGAAGGCATTTGGTTATTCACCTTTGGATTAAAGAAAATCCCTTGCGGAAGCTTCTCAACAAAAGACTCTTGGCAATATGGACATCACATCCTCCAAGGAATCTCTACTAATTGGCAAATAAAGAAGCCTCTCTTTGCCCCACAAATTCCGATAAGTCGACAAATGGCAGTCTTTCCCCGATAAATTTGTCCTACTTTCAAGGAAGTTATTAGCAGCTCAAAATCAAATTACATCACAAATATCATTCCTTGTCAAGGGAAGAACTCGACAAGAAGAAAATGAGACTAGTTTCATGGCTGAAGACCAGGATCGAGGGGAGGTTTATTTCAAAAGAAACTGAGACCCGTTCCATGGCTGAAGACTAGGATCGAGGGGAGGCTTATTTCAAAAGAAACTTAGACCAGTTCCATGGCTGAAGACCAGGATCGAGGGGAGGTTTATTTCAAAAGAATTTGAGACCAGTTCCATGGTTGAAGACCAGGATCGAGTGGAGGTTTATTTCAAAAGCGACTGAGACCAGTTATGTGGCTGAAGACCAGGATCGAGGGGGAAGTTACACCTTTTTCTAAGTGGAATTACTTATTAAAAGAAGATGGACGAGCAAAAATATCTACCATTTACATCCACAATAAATTTTTTGGGTATTCTGATATTTATTCCTCTTTTACCATGAACGTCTGAATATCTTCGTCATTCACACCTTCAGGTGTAAGAAGATTAAATAGGGGCATCTGTCATACCCTAAATTTTGACCATAAGACTTCATATCATTTTGCAAGTCATCACCACAATACAGATGTACTTTCATACCTCACCAATCCTTTCAAAGATTGTTGAGTGTTCACTCTAACCAAGAATTAGGGTTTCAAACCATCTCAGAGCATTAAGGCAAATGATCAATCAATAATTGACATGATCTTCAACTTTTCAAGGATCTCAAACATCCATGAAGGACCAAGAGGTTTCCTTCACCAAGAATCAAACACAAAAAATGCAACATTTTAAGTTGATCAAGCCTCAAGATCATCAGTGTCACCAAATTAGGGTTTTGGTCGACCAAGGCCTCCAGAGAGAAATTTTCATCTGGGCATGAGCCAATACTTTAATATATGATTCAAGAAGATCAAAAGAACCTCATGAGTCCATTCATAAGTTCAAAATAGCCTCAAGGGATGCATCTATCAAAAATCACGAATTAGGGTTTTGACCTAATTCAGTCCCTAAGTTGACTTTTGGAGCAAGACATGATCTAAAACTTCAAGATATGCTTTAAGGACCTCAAATACATCATATTAATCCATTCACAAGATTCAATTGATTCAAAGAACTTGATTCATAAGCAATACAAGGATTCAAATTCACCTGGACCATAAACTAGTTTCTGAGAAAAAGTCAACCATACCTTTGACTTTTGAACAAATCATGATCCCAAACCTTGGGACATGATTCAAGACACTCAAAAACACCTTTGGAACCCATTAATTAGGTTCAATTTAGCCCAAGGACTTTATTTCATTAAAGGATCACAAAGTTCAAGTTTCATCAAATATAAAACGTCTACTATGATCAAAACCAAGTTTGACTTTTGGGATTCTTTTGGCAAACATGGCCTCTTTAAGTCAAGAACAACGTTAACTTGTGATTCGGATCATGATCAATCAAGAAAAATCAAGAAACGTGAGGTTACTGGCAAAAAGGGCAACCTTGAAAAACTAAAAATTTCACTAAGTTATGGAAAATAATGATTTTTACCCAACTTTGCAAGGCCATAACTTGTGATCTAAGCAACCATTTTTTCCATCCAAAGCTCAAATGATAGATCTTCTTACATACAACAAGATTACAAAGCACAAGTCCCCCAAAAAAATGCATAGATTTTGAGATATGAAACATTAAAGTTAGGGTTTCATGAGATTTTGAACTTTGACACTTAGAATTTTTTAGGCAGAATTTGCGTCATGTTTTGCCAACTTTGGAGGCATTTTTCATTATGATCCAAGAGGAACCAAGACAAAATGTAAACATCAAAGTTGAAGTATGATATACAAGCTTTCCAAATAGTACAAAAACATCCATTGATTCAAGTTGAGCAAGAAGTTATGGGCCTCACAACATGACATAAAACATTGATTTTTTAAGACAACATTGGCACAAAACTTGCATCCCACGATTTCTTAAGCCAATTTTGGACACTTGCATCATTTGATTTCTGTCTAATATCAACATAAATAATGATGAATCTAAACCATAAGGCCAAAGAGTCAAGGAATTATCTCTTAGCATGTGCAAAATCATCATTACAAAAGCCTTGAAATTCAATTTTGTTAAGTTGCATTAATGTGATGCATAGGTGTGGCATGAATCATGCACAAACCAGTCAAGATGAGTCAAGAAACATGAGTGTTCAAATCTGCAAATTTGGTTGGAGTCAAGATAAGAGAAGACTTTGGTACCTTGGCATTTAAGAAAAGGCTACATGACAAAATCCATTGGATAATATAGTGATCCCTCATCTAACACTATTCCTCCCAAAATAAACTTGCTCTCCTATAAATAGGAGTCATTTCTGATCATTTGAATCTCACCAAAACAATACCAAAGCCTTGTTTTCTCATTCTCCCTCTTTTGCTTCAAGTTTCAAAGTTCCAAAGAGCCAACTTGGAATTCTCAAAACCAGAGCCTAAACCACTCAAATAACCATCCAAACACATCACAAATCATCCATTGGAGGTGTCCAAACCCTCACTTCATCTCAAATCACCAAAATCATAAAGTTAACCATCAAAACCTCATATTTTGACTTTTTTTGCATTTTTCAAGCCATGTTTTGATTCAGTCCCTTTCAAAGTCAAACAACACTTCAATTACTCTCCAACTATCATCCCTAAGTTGTTCCAACAAGTGTTCCTCAACTGTAACACCAATTGAGGGAGTTTCCATTTTGACCATTTTGGTTCATTTTGCAAGAAGAGGCCAAACTCTGATCCAGAGGTTTCTCCTTGATTCCAAGCATCAAATTAGCTTCTATAAGGTATATTGGAGGTGTTCAAAGCATCAAGCCATATCTATGACAACTATCTTGAAAGATCCCAATTTTCTTCAAGAGGTAAGTTTCCTCAAAACTTGAACTTGTCTAAATATGCTTTGCTTTGATGTACATTGATCATGAACATGTCATACATATCATATTTGTCGTGTTTGAACCATTATTGAGCATTATTATTGGCTGTATGAACATGTAGCATAGAACTTGCAAATTATTGCCTATTTTGAAACCACTATTGGGTTTTAAAATGTAGGAACTTTTAGAAAATTCTAAGACCACCATTGGATTCCTCATGAAATTATAGGTAGGATCCATCTTTATTTCATCCATTTTCATGGAGAAATGAGAAAGTTATGATCTTCTTGCAAAACCACCAAAACCTGGCCTCCCTTGGGCAACAACCAGGTCATGGCGCCTTTGTGTGGCCAGGCCTATCTCTTTTTCACCCTTATATGTTTATTGGGGTGGTTTGATACACGGATGTATCACCACCCTAGTGGTTTATGGCTGCGTGTTAAGTGTGTTTGTGTGTGCTAGGGCGTGGGTTCAACACCCACCCATGCCATTTTTTGGTCCTTCTCCCATTTTTTTCTTCATATTTTCACTATTTTCACATTTTTCATAATATTTTTAAATAATTATTTTTTAAATCAATTTTAATTATTTAAAAATGAAATTTTTCACAAATTTCGTTCACATATTTAAATATTTTATTCACCCAAAAAAAATCACAAAAATATTTTTATATGATATATTTTTAATATATTTAAAAATAATATTTTAAATTTTTTTAAATGTCGTAAAATAATTTCTTTTCTTGTTTTTTTTAACCAAAATGATTTTAAATATACATGTGGATAAAATACTTTTTTCATAAACCTTAATCATTGTTTATAACATGATTAATGATTTCATTTGGAAAATAATACATATTTAATTGATTTTTTTTCTTTCTTTGAAAAATATCTTAAAAAATGAAATTAGGGTTTTGTTTTGATTCAATCTTTCAAAACATCATTTCAACAATCATGGGTCTCTATTAGAGTGTAAGATCCAACCCTCTTTGTAAATAAACCACTTCATGGGCCTCTGCTATAGTATAAGTCCAATCTCGCTTTTCAAAATCACGGTGCGATCACTATTTTCACATTAATCTATGGGCCTTTATTAGGAATGTAAGTCCCATCCCTTTGTACATAAACTTTGTTTTAAATAACCATCTGGGCCTCTGATAGAGTGTAAAACCCAACACCGTTTTGTAAATAGAAAATCTTTTAGCCTCATTCATCTTGGGCTTTGTACAGGATACAAACAATCATCTGGGCCTCTATATAGAGTGTAAGACCCAACACCTTTGCTTTTCTCTTACTTGATATCAAGTCATCTTTAAATTCAAAACTTTCTTCAATTTCTTCAAAACACTAATCCAATCTTGAAGAAAACATCTAATCAATCACAATACACTTGGGCCTCTATCCAAAGAATGACACCCATCCTTTTTCTCAATTCAATTCATACTTGTTTATATACTTGTTCATATGTTTGTATATATACTTGTATATATCTTGTTAAGTTCCTCTTATCATTTTAGTCTTCCTTAGTTTAGACTAGTTCAAACAATAAGATCCTTTCAATCAGTATAACTTAGTTCCACCCTATACAAAGGAATTCTTCTTCCCAATATAGTTAGCCTCCTCTTGGGCTTTGTTCAATTTATTTAACCTTGAAACAGTTCAATAAAGAGAGGATTATTTCCTGGTGAAACCTCTTCTTTAATCCCTTTAACCCTGGAACAGTTCAACAAAGAAAGGATTATTTCCCAGTGAAACATTTCTTGAACTCTTCTTAGACTTGGAAAGTTTCAATAGTCATCCTCCTTTTGGGCTTCATACAAGGACCCACAGGCTTCCTAGAAGCATCCTTAGCCTCCTCTTGGGCTTCATACAATGACCCTCAGGCTTCCTAAAAGCATAAGATAGATCTTAGTCATCTCTATCAATACACCAATTCCTAGGAGAGTCAAAGCCTATAAGGCATTCAAGCTTATCCTTTTAAGTCTCTTCTAATTCTCAACAAGGTTTGGCTTTCATCTTTAAAATCCCTAGCCAAGACCATGTTACCATCAACAAATCCCCAAAAGAATCAAAGCCTTAGGGCACTTAATAATTCAACTTTTCTCTAATCCCCAACAAGAGTTAGTTTCCCTTTTGATTCCTCAAAATGGTTTAGACCTTCTCCTGGATTTGAATAAATCCTCAGCAAGAGTCAGCCTCCTCTTAGGCTTCATATAATGATTTTCCCAGTAAGCCTCAATTTTGGGCTTTATACAAGACAGACATAATACTCCTCCAGTTGAGTTAGTTTTCAAATTTTTTAGCTTCAACCTTGGGCTTTGATCACGACACAAAATCCGTCATCCCCACAGATGAGACCATGAGTCTTCTTTGTAGGAGGAAATTTCCTCTATACATCACATTTCAAAACAAACAACCAAAAACCTATTTTTTTCAGATAATTGATGTAAGTGGCACACTTGTTGATTCAAAATCCAAGCTGGAGTCCCTCCTTTATCATGGCTAAAATTTCTCTTTCATCTAAGTGATGTAAGTGGCAAACCTCTGGATTCTACACATCCAAGTCAATGTCCCTCTCTTAGCATGCAAAGACTTATAAAGGAAGATGTGGCATTGTTGGATTCCACATATCCCAGTTAAATCAACTTCCCTTATAACCAATTCTTCAATGTTTGTGATGAATAGGTGAGATATCTCCCTTTAGAGATGATAAATTTTCTCTCAGTCAAACTTCTAGCTTCAATCTTGAGCTTTGAACAAGACACAAATACTCTTTTAGCTTAAATCTAGGGCTTTGAACAAGCCATAAATACTCTTTTAGCTTCAAGCTTGGGCTTTGAAAAAGACACCAAACAATTTCCTCCCAAAGAATAGGAGGAACTACGAACGCTCAGATTTTCCCAGATCTCTTTACGGGAATACGTGGGCATAAGATTGCAAAATCTTAGCGAGTGCACTAATCAAAAACCTTAGGTCTAACACCCTCCCAAAAACAATAGAAAACCCAAAAACAACAAAAACATTTCCTCAACCTTCACAAAGGATAAACTTTCCCTATTCAACAACAAATGGATTTAAGCAACCAAGTAATTCAACAGTAGAAATATATGCAAAAAAAGGTTCCTATAGATTACTATAGATACTCTGGGTGTTAACAGCTTCCCTTTGTATAACCAACCCCCAATCCCCGATCTCTTCGCATTTGATAAAGAAAACATTTGTACGCATGGTTAGTTTGAGATATCTTCCCCTTCCTTTTAAGCTTCATAGGATAAATATAGAAATCAGAAAGTAGCACTAAATGCGGTAGTGGTCGCGTCACAAAAATCGAGCTACACGGTGTACATGGCATGTCGATGGTGTGAGGTGGGTAGATATTGTCGTTGGGTGTGGTGCGGGGTTGGTTGTTGGGCATGTGTTTGTTGTTGTGTGTATGACGAAGAAGCATGTTGGCGCAGATCTATCAAATATGTCGGCTCAAACACAAATTGATGTATTTTAACCGACCTAAAACAAATCATATATTGATGACTTGGTCTAGCCCCTTCCACGACAGGCTTTTTTAAGATGTGGCGACAACGACTCTTCCAATGTCGACACATCTCTTTAGCAAAGTCTCTTCAATCATCATAACCCCATTGTGTATCTACTCTTTGTTGATGCCAGTCTCCCAAACACGTTGGATCGACTGGAATATCTTGTTGCATGCCGAACTGCAGTTTCCCTCGATCATTTTGGTGCATCTCCATTGTAGTGAACTGAATAATTAGTGTTTTTGCTGTCCTGACTGCAAGATCATCGGGGTTAGGGTGATGGTCGAGACCCAGATACGACCTCCAGACAAACTGCATAATAAAAATACATAATGAGAAGAATTGCAGTGTGTTAATTTTATAGCCAAATTTATAGTAGTTTAGAATAAATTACATCGTTTGGTCCAATGTGGTCTAAAAGATTGTGGTACACGATTATTGCGTTTCTGGGACACCGGTTGTAATTCATTCCCAGAAATGACCACCTAAAACAATAAGTTAGAAAAATAATTAGTTACAAAGTTTTTAATCAATAAAGTTTTTTATTGATAAAATTATAAGGAATACAATTTTAGTTAATCTTAAAAGTAGTTTTTAAATGAATAATGAATAAAACAGCAAATCCACGGATTAAATTTACATAACCTGCAATCTAGTCGGTCAAATCTACTAGGGTAGAAGTGTATCAGGGTTAAAAAATGTGGTTCAAAACCCGCGTGTACCTTGAGCTAAATGGGGTGTTCTTTGGACCTCATTCCATTCAACAAAGTCTAATTATAATTACTTAGCAGTATTGTTCTATAGGTTAATTGCCAACAAAAAAACTTTGTTATTATTCTCTAAGGTCTGACTTATTCCCAATTTTATTAAGACCTTTAGATCTCTCTCACACGTTGAGTACATCATAAGTGTGAGCTGTTAATTCCACATTGTTTGGAAAAGTTGAAGTTGGACACTTTATAAGTGTGATGATCCATATACCTATCGTCTTAAAATTTTTGATAAATATGTGGTATCTCTCACACTTGTGTGTTGCTTTTGACCCAATATAAATGCTCCTCATGATGATACAACAATGGTATCAGAGCTGATGGTTCAATTAAGGGACCGACTCCTTGTAACGAAAGTCTTCATGACATGGTGGTGTACAGGCGGGGTGTGTCATTGAAGTGCCCGCAACGGCGGTACAAATGTATGTGGATGAAATAGGGAGAGATTATTGTGATATAAGTGTGAGTTGAAAGTTCCACATTGCTTAAAAAAGGTGGAGGTTGGAGACTTTATAAGTGAGAAGACACATACAACTATCATTTTAAAATTTTGGAAAAATATGTGATGTCTCTTTCACTTATGTATTACTCTTGACCCAATATAGTTGTTCTTCACGATAACTCAATATCACAGTCATAGTAACCGCCACTTTATACATATTTAATTATTTATTAAAGTAATTTAGGGAATATGGTAAAAGCACACCGCCAAAGCCTCGTACAACCTTGCCCTTTGGAACTACTGGTGTGGGGGTGTTTTAACTAACCGCCTTAAACGCATAAAAGTAGAGTCTGGAACCACCATTTGCTCGATGTTGTACAACCACTTCACATGGGAATGATACAGAGATGAAATGTATATTTAATAGTATTGACTTTAAATGAATTGATTTAGTAGGATACTCCTGTTATGAACATAGATAAGGTGTGGCGTTAATGTGGTTTTGATAGCATGATACTTTTAGCAGGATACTCCTGTTATGAACATAGATAAGGTGCAACATTAATGTTCTCTATTTATATTGTTTTATGTTTTTATTTATTATAGGTCAAATGGAAAATTCACATGTTAATGAATGTTCTAATAATGAGGAAAATGACTTGGTTCATGATGAGAAAAAAGAAATTACACGTGGAATAACTACTATGAAGAAAATCATCAGTGCAAGAGATAAATGAATAAGATTTGAGGGAGATCAATATTTTGGTTAAAATTCAATTATGTTATCTTTTTTTCTAGACACATGTAGTTATTCAATCAAATTATTAGGTGGCATGGAATTTAACTAATCAACCAGTTGAGCCTAACGGTTCAATGTGAAGAGTTACATTGGTGCTATTGTTCGTGAGCAAGTTCCAATCACTTGTGATAATTGGATAGATAAAGCATTGAAACTCGCTAAAGGAAAAATATGGAGTGAGATATGTAACGCCCCAGTTTTGTGTGAGTTTTATTTAATCGAGTCGTTGTGATTATTTTTTTATTATATTTTTTTATTTTCGACTTTTATTTGGAAATATGTAATTTTTCAATGTGGTGATGTTTTATCGCGTTTTGGGAACGTTTGCGAGATATTTGAGTGTGGGGGTATTTTGGCCATTTCCTGATATTTTTCTTAAGTTAGAAAAATAGAAAATAGTAAGAGAGAAAAATAGAGAGAAAGAAAAAGAGAAGAAGGAAAAGGGAAAGAAAAGAGAAGAAGAGAAGAAAAAAGTGAGAAAACATGGAAAATTAAGAAATCGATCTCCCGACTTTTCTAAACACGATTAAATCGGGTAAGGGTGCGAAACTCGATTATTATATGCCTGTGTATGATTATGTATGTGTGTTTTTTATTGTTATTGGATTGAAATGGAAAATATAGTAAAACCCATATTATGTGGAAATTGATTAGAAATCGATTAAATCGTGTCGGAAATCATATTTTTAAGTCCAATATTATTGATACATGTTAGATCCACGTTGTTAGGCATTGTATTGGTAATTTTTCTGGTGTATAGGTGAAAATGGGATAATTTTGGGGTGGAAAACGCAGACAAAATTCTGCAGAAAAATTCTGGGTTTCCACTGCCCATACGCGTATCATTTAAGGCAATACGCGTATCACTCAAGGCAATACGCGTATCACTCAAGGCAATACGTGTATGGCATTGAAGAAAAATGGGCAATACGCGTATGGAGCTTCATTTTGCTCGGCCATCTGCCCATTTGCGTATGGTACGCGTAACACTCTAGGGCATACGCGTATGGAGTAGGGCACTACGCGTATTGGACTTTTAAACGTGAATTTTGGGGAAAATGGGTCTCTGCCCATACGCGTATGACTTTGGGCAATACGCGTATGGAATGGGCGAGCAGCTGGTCAATACGCGTACGGACTATGGCAATACGCGTATGACTAGGGGGAGTGTAAAAATGGGACTTTTCAAAATATCGTTTTCGTTTTTCTTTCGTAACTTGTGTTCCGTTTATCCGATTTTTGCATTCTTGGTATCGTTGGAAAGCTATTGAGTTGTACTTTCTTATTATGATGATTTGGAAATTGTGAGCCGATTTAATTATGTCGTAAAATTGGAATAGTGTCGGTTTGTCGACTTTTGTCGTTGTAATTGTGCGTAATTGATGTGTATTGTAACGCCCCAGTTTCGTCAGTTTTTATTTAATTGAATCTTTTGATTATTTTATTATTATTTTATTATTATTTTATTTTATTTCTGTCTTTTATATGATAATATGTTATTTTTCATGGTGAATATGTTTTACCGCGTTTTGGGAGCATTTGCGAGATATTTGAGTGTAGGGGTATTTTGGTCATTCATTTTATTTTACTAAGTTAGAAAAGAAAGAAAAAGAAATAGAAATAGAAAGGAGAGAAAAGTTGAGAGAAAGAAAAATAGAAGAAGAAAAAGGGAAGAAAGAAAAGAAGAGTAAGGGGAAAAGAGAGAAAAAGAGGAAATCTCCAAAATCACTTATAGGAATCGATTTAATCGGGTAAGGGTGTGAAATTCAATTATCTTATACATGTGTATGATTATGTATGTGTGTGTTTGTTGTTTTGATGGATTATATGAAAAATATAACAAAACCCATTTTTTGTAAAAAGTGTTGGAATTCGATTTAATCGTGTTGGAAATGAGGTGTTTGTGTTCCTTGTTATTGATACTTGATAGGTATGTGTTGTTGTGAATCAAATTTGTAATTTTCTAGATTTAGGTGATGAATTTGGGTGTGTTTTGGTTGGAAAACGCAGAACTCATTTCTGCAGAATTTTTCTGGGTTTGCTCTGGTCATACGCGTATGGGGCATGTCCATACGCGTATAGGACTCGGCGTTACACGTAACATTGGCCTGTGTTTGGGTCGTTACGCGTATGGTGTTAGGAATACGCTATGGGGTTCGAAATGGGAATTTTGGGAAGAAAATGGTTCTGCCCATACGCGTATGGCCTTGGGCAATACGCGTATGGCTTGGCGAGGAATTTGGGCAATACGCGTATGGCCTTGGGTAGTACGCGTATGGCAAGGAGAATGATAAAATGTGATTTTTGAAAATGTCGTTTTCATTTTACTTCGTAACTTTTGTTCCGTTTATCCGATTTTTGAATTCTTGGTGTCGTTGGAAAGGTATTGAGCTGTACTTTGTGATTGTGATGTTTTGGAATTTGTTAGCCGATTTAATTATGTCGGGAAATGTGAATAGTGTCGATTGTCGACTTTTGTCGTTGTAAGTGTGCATAATTGATGTGTATTATGCTATGTGCTGTTGTGTGATGAAAATACTTGTGATGACATGTGTGGTGATGAATTGTGGCCGAAAGGCAAATAAATGCAATGTGTTGTATTTGGTTATATATGCATGTTTGTGACTGCATATATGTGTGAAGATGCATTGGTTGTCATGAGTCCTTGTGTGTCAAGCATCATGATATGCATCATTGTGGCGTCCTGTGGGACGGCGGTTCTGGTGGGGAATCAGCTATAACATCGTGTGCCTTGAAAATATGAAAGGTATGAATAGCCTGAGGACCTAAAGCGATGGTTATATGCAATTGCGTCCTGAGTAACGGCGGTTCCGGTGGGGAATCAGCTATAACATCGTGTGCCTCGAAAATATGAAAGGTATGAATAGCCTGAGGACCTAAAGCGATGGTTATATGCAATTGCGTCCTGAGTGACGGCGGTTCCGGTGGGGAATCAGCTATAACATCGTGTGCCTCGAAAATATGAAAGGTATGAATAGCCTGAGGACCTAAAGCGATGATTATAGACGATCGTGTGCCTCGAAAATATGAGGTGAGAAAAGCCTGAGGACTTAAAGCGATCGGGTTGTGTGCCCATGTGGGGACTTAAAGAAATCCATAAACGTCGTGTGCCCATGTGGGGACCTAAAGCGACGGGTGAACATCGTAGGCCCGACGGGGAGTTACAGTGATGTAACGAGCGATGGTTCCAGCAGAGTTCCTGAGTGAACTAGTGATGAGAATATTTGGAGTCGATACCGCATGACATTTGCATAGAGTCGTTGTGTCGGTCTCTGTGCATTTGCATGAATCATAGTCTGATTATGTGATTTATGAGTAGAATTGTGAATTGATTGAGCATGTGTGAGAATTGTGATAGCATTGGTGAATTGATGTGCATTCGTGTTAAATGTATGGAAGTATGAATGATGTGTTTTGTGTATAAACATATGCATTATGAGTGGATATGTGATGATGTGAATATGATCAGTAATTGCTATATGTGTTGGCATGTGATAACTGTTGGTGAGAATACTTGATATGTGTATTTTTATGTTGATATATATGATTATATGCATTTATATTATGGTTGTTTTTCTCACCCTTCTGCTCGTTTTATAATGCTCTATGAGGCATTGCAGATTAGAGTTGCGGGAGGTCTTTTTGTGAAGCTTATGTCTTCATACTTTTGTCGGTCGGCTCTGATATGTGACACCGGGTAGTTAGGGAGGCTGTTGGCGTTCATTGTGAATTATGTGTATATATCTTTTGGCTTGTGCATGTATAACTTGATGTATGACCAACTCTTCATGTGATATATATATGATATTCAGTTTTTAGATTTTCCGCTTTTATTCTAAAAACTTTGAAATGTGGGTGTAAGGAACTGAGTTTCCTCTGTATGTATGCTACCCCACTGTTGCATATCTTTATGGGCAGGTGTTGTATGTATGTTTTGTTTCACGTTGATGTGATTTCCCTGACTATGCCATGTTTTTAAATATACTCTGACGAAATTTTTATTAAGTGCTATTTGTTTCATGATTATTTGGGGGTATAGAAGGGGGCGTCACATCTAGTGGTATCAGAGCCAGTCCGTGTCAGTTTGTGTCAGTCCTTGTTGGTCTTTGTGGTTTGGTGAGCTGTTTGTTTAACCATAGTTGTTGTTATTGGAAATGAACAGAATATGGCTCGGGCTGTGCAGGGTGTACTGAATGTTGCGGGTAATAATGAGTTCGGGATGGACGAACAACTTATCTTCAAGGGAAGATATGATCCTGATGGTGCACAATTTTGGTTTGAAGAGGTTGAAAGAATCTTCCATGTGATGGATTGTGCTGAAGAGGATAAGGTGAGACTGGGTACTCACATGCTGGAGGAAGAAGCAGCTGATTGGTGGGTTAGTTTACGCCAAGTGTTGGGAGTGGATGATGAAGAAGTTACTTGGGATTTATTTAGCCGAGAGTTTCGGAGGAAGTATTATCCTGAGGGTGTGAAGGAAAGGAAAGAGATTGAGTTTTTGGAATTAAAACAAGGCAAGATGTCTGTGGTTGACTACATTGCAAAGTTTGTGCAACTTGTGCAGTTCTATCCTCATTATCCGGAAGCGACTGCTGAATTTTCTAAGTGCGTGAAGTACGAGAACGGATTTCGTCCGGAGATTAAAAGGGCAATCGGTTATCAGAGGATTAGAAGGTTTTCTGAATTGGTGGATAGTTGTAGGATTTACGAAGAGGATCGTAAGGTGCGTGTTACTCCCTATGAGAATGTGAATGACAGGAAAGGGAAACAACAGTCTCGTAGTGGGGGAGGAATGTCTAGTCCTCCGAGGTGTTACATTAAGTGTCACAAGTGTGGGGAAGTAGGACATCGTAAGTGGGATTGTAGGAGGAATAAACTGAAATGTTCTAATTGTGGAGGTTCGGGACATGGCGCAGCTGATTGTAAGAGAATTAGGATGAAGTGTTTCAACTGCGGTGAAACAGGTCATATCAGTACGAGGTGTACAAAACCGAAGGGAGCTCAGACTGGTAGGAAGGTTGTTGCATTGGCAGGAGATGAGACTACTAGTGCGGATCGTCTGACTCAAGGTACTTGTTTTATTAATAGTACGTCTTTATTTGCTATTATTGATATTGGAGCGACTCATTCGTTTATTTCGTATGAGTGCGCGAAGCGTTTGAATTGTGTTGTCTTCTTGGGGTGGTGTGATGGTTATTGATACTTTTGTCTAGGGGTCGGTAATTACTCTTGGGGTTTGTCTAATTGTTCTTTGACTATTTATGGTAAAGGATTTGTAATGGATTTAGTGTGTTTACAGTTGAAAGGATTAGAATGAGATAAGTGGGGGAGAAGCTGGTACTTCTCCGTGTTGTTTCAGGTGTAGAGCGCTGGCTCAGTGTGTTGTGAATTGCAAGATTATAAGTGTGGTTTCTGGTTCAAGAAGGGATGCGGAGGTAAGGATTATGTCAACTAAGGAATTGTGCCTTAGGTAGTTTTGTGTATAGGATGTAAGGAATGCTATTATCGTTTAGTGGAGACGGTTTATGCCTCATCATGATTGTTGGTTGTCTATTGACAAATTGAGGAACTGATCACCCTTAATCTCTTGTTGATAGCAGACGGGAATTATGTTGGATGGAAAGGACGTGTCTTTCCGGCTTTGATAGTGGTGCGGAATGGATTACTTGAAATTTAAGGAAATGATTGCGGATTATTTTGTCAAGTTGAGGAAGGTTTTATATCTGATGGTGATGCGGAATCAAGATTTTTGTTTGATGGTTACAGATTGCATTGTTGAGTCGATGAGAATTCTTATATCAGAAGATGAGACGGATTAGAGGGATGTGTATGTGGATTAAGTTGGAATGTCTCTAAGGGATAATGATTGGGTATTACTAATGGTTGGTAAGGAATAAGATGATAGTAGGGGGATGCGTGTTAGTCAGTGAGTAGTATGGGAACTTGCGGTTGTGTTTAGCATAGCTTGAATTTTGAATGGTGACGAATTGCAAACGATTTGAAATTCTTTGATGGTATTGAGATTCCAGAAATCTTGAGGAAACTGTAGGGGTGGATGTAATATTTGAGAGTTCCTTTTTGGTTGGTTGTTGCAATAGGTGGGAATTTGGATTGTTAAGAGAAGGAATTGTGTATGGAGTATGGACAGTGGTATAGGGTGACGATTGAGAATAAGTGTTCTTTTTCAGGATTAGGTAACTAGAATAGTTCGGTTGAGTTTGATTAGAATTACAATTGTTGGAATGTTCGATAAGAGAGTAAGTCGTGGCTTATGTTTTGCGACATTTGAGGATTCGTGAAAGGATCAGTATTATTGTGGAAATTGAAGTTGTTTGCAGTTGTATTATGTTGGAAGTATTATCTGTATGATTCTAGATTTGAAGTGTTTGGTAATTACAAGAATATTGAGTACTGGTTTGGTGTGAAGGAATGGAGATAATGAGAATGGTTAGCATTTGAGAAGAGTTATGGTTGTGTCTGAGGAGTTAAGTTGAAAGTTTCTATGTATGTCTGTTTTGGTGGTTTTTGGGAAGTATGTGAAAAGTTAGACTTTGGACGTGAGATTGGTAGTTTTGATGGTTACGAGTCATCAGAGTGCGCAGCGAAAACGTGATGTGGCACATTTCATATATGCGTGTGTGACTTGTAAGAATTCTTAGGTGGAACATTGGAAATCTGTAGGAATGATGAGACCAATGGATGTTTCAGAATGGAAGTGTTAAGTGAAAGGTTTGAATGGTATTCATGGGCTACTAAATAGACGGATGTTTTGGTTATATGTTCGATTGGTGAATCGTAGCATTGTGTGATAAGGTTGTGTGACAAGGATGTTGGTGTTCTGGTTTTGTTGATGTTGTGGAGGCCTTGTAGGGTTGTGGAACTTTGTGTTCTTGTTTGTGTTGTTTTCTCGTTTCCATTATATTGGTTCGAGTGTGAGTTGGTGCTTGTGTATTCTTTGAGTTGTGCGTTGGTCGTCAAGTGCATTGTATGGGCTTTGCATCTTGTCGTTGTAGTGGTCGTCGTTGTCGTGTCGTTGATTGTAATTGTGGTTAGCAAGGTGTTTGTCAACTGTGTTATTTGTGGTGTGCCTTTTTGTAGGCCTGATGTTTGTTGGTAGGATGCGAGAGCCGTGTCCGGAGTTGTTCGTCTCGGTAATATTTTCGAGGACGAAAATTTCCAAGTGGGGGAGAGTTGTAAAGCCCCAGTTTCGTCAGTTTTTATTTAATTGAGTCTTTTGATTATTTTATTTTATTTCTGACTTTTATGTGAAAATATGTTTTACCGCGTTTTGGGAGCATTTGCGAGATATTTGAGTGTATGGGTATTTTGGTCATTTCATTTTATTTTACTAAGTTAGAAAAGAAAGAAAAAGAAATAGAAATAGAAATGAGAGAAAAATAGAGAGAAAGAAAAAGAGAAGAAGAAAAAGGGAAGAAAGAATAGAAGAGAAAGGGGAAAAGAGAGAAAAAGAGGAAATCTCCAAAATCACTTCTAGGAATCGATTTAATCGGGTAAGGGTGTGAAATTCAATTATCTTATACATGTGTATGATTATGTATGTGTTTGTTTGTTGTTTTGTTGGATTATATGAAAAATATAACAAAACCCATTTTTTGTAAAAGTGTTGGAATTCGATTTAATCGTGTTGGAAATGAGGTGTTTGTGTTCCTTGTTGTTGATACTTGATAGGTATGTGTTGTTGTGAATCAAATTGGTAATTTTCTGGACCTAGGTGATGAATTTGGGTGTGTTTTGGTTGGAAAACGCAGAACTCGTTTCTGCAGAATTTTTCTGGGTTTGCTCTGGTCATACGCGTATGGGGCATGTCCATACGCGTATGGGACTCGGCGTTACGCGTAACATTGGCCTGTGTTTGGGTCATTACGCGTATGAGAATGGTGATACGCGTATGGTGTTGGGAATACGCGTATGGGGTTCGAAATGGGAATTTTGGGAAGAAAATGGTTCTGCCCATACGCGTATGGCCTTGGGCAATACGCGTATGGCATGGCGAGGAATTTGGGCAATACGCGTATGGCCTTGGGCAGTACGCGTATGGCCAAGAGAATGATAAAATGTGATTTTTGAAAATGTCGTTTTCATTTTACTTCGTAACTTTTGTTCCGTTTATCCGATTTTTGAATTCTTGGTGTCGTTGGAAAGGTATTAAGCTGTACTTTGTGATTGTGATGTTTTGGAATTTGTTAGCCAATTTAATTATGTCGGGAAATGTGAATAGTGTCGATTGTCTACTTTTGTCGTTGTAAGTGTGCATAATTGATTTGTATTATGCTATGTGCTGTTGTGTGATGAAAATACTTGTGATGACATGTGTGGTGATGAATTGTGGCCGAAAGGCAAATAAATGCAATGTGTTGTATTTGGTTATATATGCATGTTTGTGACTGCATATATGTGTGAAGACGCATTGGTTGTCATGAGTCCTTGTGTGTCAAGCATCATGATATGCATCATTGTGGCGTCCTGTGGGACGGCGGTTCCGGTGGGGAATCAGCTATAACTTCGTGTGCCTCGAAAATATGAAAGGTATGAATAGCCTGAGGACCTAAAGCGATGGTTATATGCAATTGCGTCCTGAGTGACGGCGGTTCCGGTGGGGAATCAGCTATAACATCGTGTGCCTCAAAAATATGAAATGTATGAATAGCCTGAGGACCTAAAGCGATGGTTATATGCAATTGTGACCTGAGTGACGGCGGTTCCGGTGGGGAATCAGCTATAACATCGTGTGCCTCGAAAATATGAAAGGTATGAATAGCTTGAGGACCTAAAGCGATGATTATAGACGATCGTGTGCCTCGAAAATATGAGGTGAGAAAAGCCTGAGGACTTAAAGCGATCGGGTTATGTGCCCATGTGGGGACTTAAAGCAATCCATAAACGTCGTGTGCCCATGTGGGGACCTAAAGCGACGGGTGAACATCGTAGGCACGACGGGGAGTTACAGTGATGTAACGAGCGATGGTTCCAGCAGAGTTCCTGAGTGAACTAGTGATGAGAATATTTGGAGTCAGTACCGCATGGCATTTGCATAGAGTCGTTGTGTCGGTCTCTGTGCATTTGCATGAATCATAGTCTGATTATGTGATTTATGAGTAGAATTGTGAATTGATTGAGCATGTGTGAGAATTGTGATAGCATTGGTGAATTGATGTGCATTCGTGTTAAATGTATGGAAGTATGAATGATGTGTTTTGTGTATAAACATATGCATTATGAGTGGATATGTGATGATGTGAATATGATCAGTAATTGCTATATGTGTTGGCATGTGATAACTGTTGGTGAGAATACTTGATATGTGTATTTTTATGTTGATATGTATGATTATATGCATTTATATTATGGTTGTTTTTCTCACCCTTCTGCTCGTTTTATAATGCTCTATGAGGCATTGCAGATTAGAGTCGCGGGAGGTCTTTTTGTGAAGCTTATGTCTTCATACTTTTGTCGGTCGGCTCTGATATGTGACACCGGGTAGTTAGGGAGGCTGTTGGCGTTCATTGTGAATTATGTGTATATATCTTTTGGCTTGTGCATGTATAACTTGATGTATGACCAACTCTTCATGTGATATATATATGATATTCAGTTTTTAGATTTTCCGCTTTTATTCTAAAAACTTTGAAATGTGGGTGTAAGGAACTGAGTTTCCTCTGTATGTATGCTACCCCACTGTTGCATATCTTTATGGGCAGGTGTTGTATGTATGTTTTGTTTCACGTTGATGTGATTTCCCCGACTATGCCATGTTTTTAAATATACTCTGACGAAATTTTTATTAAGTGCTATTTGTTTCATGATTTTTTGGGGGTATAGAAGGGGGCGTCACATGTATCATGCAAGGTGCTGTTGTATGATGTAAATGCATGTGTTTAGATGGTGTTGTGATGATTCGTGGCCGTATGGTAATTAAGTGCATTGTTTTGGGCTTAAGTGCAAAGTGTGATTTTGTTAATGGAGATGAATGCATTTATATGTGTATTTGAATGTCATGAGTCATTGTATGCTAAGCATCATGATATGCATTCTTGAGACGTCTTGAGTGACAGATTGATTCCAGAGGGAATCCGCTATAACATCGTGTGCCTTATACAAAGAGGTGTGAGCAATGATTATTGATGATCGTGTGCCTTATACAAAGAGGTGTGAGCGAACGGGTCGTGTGCCTTATACAAAGAGGTGTGAGCGATCTATAAACATCGTGTGCCTTATACAAAGAGGTGTGAGCGACGGGGAACGTCGTATGCCCGACGGGGAGTTACATTAAGTAACGAGCGATGGTTCCAATAGTTCCTGAGTGAACTGGTGTTGAGAAATGATGGAAGTTGGTACCGCATGTGCATATGCATAGAGTCGTGGTGTCGGTCTCTTGTATTTGCATAAATCATAAATATGATTGACTATGTGTGAGAATTGTGTATGGAATTGATGAATTGATACGTGTTGGAGATAATTGCATTGTGTACGATTAATATGCATTGGTGTTATATAAATGAGGTATGTATAATGTTGCGTGGTATTTGGATTTTGTTGTATGTTTGTGGTGAGAAATCTATGTGTGTAATTTTGTGTTAATATATAATTATATGCAATTATATTATGATTGTTTTTCTCACCCTTCTGCTGTTTTATAATGCTCTACGAGCCATTGCAGATTAGATTGCTGGATGTCTTTTTTTGTGAAGCTTAGGACTTCATTCTTTTGTCGGTCGGCTCTGATATGTGGCACCGGGTAGTCAGGGGGATCGTTCTGTAGTTGTTGTGTATATGTATATATATATCTTTTGGCTTGTAAATATATGTCTTGATGTATGAAAAACTTTTTTAATGTGATATATATATATATATATATATATATATATATATATATATGAGATTCAGTACAGATTTTCCACTTTTATTCTGTAGCTGAATATGTGGGTAGTAGGAACTAAGTTCCTCTGTTTGTTTGCTACCTGCGAGTGTTGCATATCTTTATGGGCAGGTGTTGTATGTTTGTTTCAAATTGATGTGAACCCCCGGTCGATGCTGTGAATTTTTAAATATACTCTGACGAAATTTTGAATTTTATTTTACCGCTTTATTTAATTAGGGGTATAGATTGGAGGCGTCACATTAAGTGGTATCAAAGCGAGTCCGTATCAGTTGTGTTAGTCCTTGTTGGTCGTTGTGTTTGGGTGAGCTGTTTGTTTAACCATAAGTGTTGTTATTGGAAATGAACAGAATATGGCTAGAAGGAATGATGCTGCTTTGGCTACTGCAATGCAAGCTATGGCTCGGGCTGTGCAGGGTGCACCCAATGCTGGAGAGAATGATGAGTTTAGGAAGAATATACCGCCTGTCTTCAAAGGGAGGCATAATCCTGATGGTGCACAGATTTGGCTGAAAGAGATTGAAAGGATTTTCCGAGTGATGGATTGTGCTGAGGACAGTAAGGTGAGACTGGGAACTCACATGTTACAGGCAGAAGCGGATGATTGGTGGGTTAGTACACGTCCTGTGTTAGAAGTTGATGGTGAAGAGGTAACTTGGGAATTGTTTAGCAGGGAGTTTCTGAGGAAGTATTTTCCTGAGGACGTGAGAGGAAAGAAGGAAATTGAGTTCTTGGAATTAAAACAAGGTAATATGCCTGTCATTGATTATACTGCTAAGTTTATGGAACTTGTGCAGTTTTATCCTCATTATGCTGAAGCGACCGCATAATTTTCTAAGTGTGTGAAGTTTGAGAGCGGATTGCGTCCTGAGATTAAGCATGCAAGCGGTTATCAGAGGATAAGGAGGTTTTTTGATTTGGTGGAATGCTGTAGGATTTATGAAGAGGATAGTAAGGCTCGTTCTACTCATTACAAGAGTGTGAGTGACAGGAAAGGGAAGCAACAATTTCGTGGTGGTCGGTATGTGACACCAGCTGATAAGGGTAAGCAAAGGGGTACTTTTGAAAGAAGATCAGGTGGAGGAGGTATGTCTGGTCCTCCGAAATGTTACAAATGTGGTGAAGTGGGGCATCGTCAGTTCGAATGTAACAAAGATTTTAGGAAGTGTTCTAACTGTGGAGGTATAGGACACATTGCAGCTGATTGTAAGAGGAACGTGGTGAAGTTCTTTAATGGTGGTGAACTTGGACATGTTAGTACAAAGTGTCAGAAACCGAAGCAAGCTCCAGCTAGTGGGAAAGTATTTTCTTTGGAGGGAACTCAGGCTTCAAGTGCAGACCGTCTGATCAGAAGTACTTGTTTTATTAATAGTACACCTTTAGTTGCTATTATTGATACTGGAGCGACTCATTCGTTTATTTCGTCTGAGTGCGCGAAGCGTTTAAATCTTGTGTTGTTTTTGATGGATGGTGAGATGGTTATTGATACTCCAGCAATGGGGTCAGTAACTACTTCTTTGGTTTGTTTGAGTTGTCCTTTGACCATTTATGATAAAGACTTTGTGATGGATTTGGTGTGTTTGCCATTGGAGAGTTTAGATGTGGTTCTGGGAATGAATTGGTTGCAATTCAATCGGGTTCATATTGATTGTTATCATAAGCTGGTAAGGTTTCCTTCTCTTGAGGAAGACGAAGACTCGAGTTTCTTATCTACCAAATAGTTGAAGAAACTTTTGGCGGATGAAGCTCAGTTGTTTGGGTTGTTTGCATCGTTGACTATGGAGAGTCAAGTTGCACTTGATGTGTTTCCTATTGTGTGTGATTTTCCTGAAGTGTTTCCTGAGGATATTTCGGACTTGCCGCCAGAGAGAGAGGTGGAGTTTTCTATAGATCTAGTTCCTGGTACTAGACCTGTATCTATGGCACCTTATCGTATGTCGGCATCTGAGTTGGTTGAGTTAAAGAAGCAATTGAATGAATTGTTAGAAAAGAGGTTTGTGAGGCCAAGTGTTTCTCCTTGGGGTGCTCCAGTTTTATTAGTGAAAAAGAAAGATGGAAGTATGCGATTGTGTATTGATTATCGCCAGTTGAATAAGGTGACGATTAAGAATAAGTATCCTCTTCCAAGAATTGATGATCTGATGGATCAGTTGGTTGGTGCTTGTGTGTTTAGTAAGATTGATTTGAGATTCGGGTATCATCAGATAAGGGTGAAAGAGGAAGATATTCAGAAGACGACTTTTAGGACACGATACGGTCATTATGAATATTCTGTGATGCCGTTCGGGGTTTCTAATGTGCCAGGTGTGTTTATGGAGTACATGAATCGTATTTTCCATGAGCAGTTGGATCGTTTTGTGGTGGTGTTTATTGATGATATCTTAATTTATTCTAAGTCTCGGGAGGAGCATGCGGAGCATTTGCGTATTGTTTTGCAGGTTTTAAAGGAAAGGAAGCTTTTTACCAAATTGTCCAAGTGTGAGTTCTCGTTGTCAGAAGTGAGTTTTCTTGGGCATGTAATTTCAGTTAATGGTATTGCTGTGGATCCATCTAAAGTAGAAGCAGTTCTACAATGGGAGGCTCCTAGATCCGTTACTGAAATTCGAAGCTTTCTGGGTTTGGCTGGTTATTATCGAAGGTTTATTGAAGGTTTTTCTAAGCTAGCACTTCCTTTGACCCAGTTGACTTGTAAAGGCAAAGCGTTCATTTGGGATATTCAGTGTGAGGAAAGTTTTAGTGAGCTGAAGAGAAGATTGACGACAGCTCCGATCTTGATTTTACCGAATCCTAATGAACCGCTTGTGGTGTATTATGATGCGTCTTTAATTGGGTTAGGCGGAGTATTGATGCAAGAAGGTAAGGTTATGGCTTATCCTTCAAGGCAATTAAGAGTTCATGAGAAAAATTATCCTACTCATGATCTGGAATTAGCGGCTGTGGTCTTTGTGTTAAAGATTTAGAGGCATTATCTCTATGGTGCAAGATTCGAAGTCTTTAGTGATCATAAAAGTTTAAAATACTTGTTTGATCAGAAAGAGTTGAATATGAGGCAACGGAGATGGTTGGAATTCTTGAAGGACTACGACTTTGGCTTGAATTACCATCCTGGTAAAGCTAATGTGGTAGCCGATGCATTGAGCGGGAAATCTTTACATATGTCCGCTTTGATGGTTAAAGAGTGGGAACTTTTGGAATCGTTTAGAGATTTGAGTTTGGTATGTGAAGTGACGTCAGATAGTGTGAGGCTTGGTATGTTAAAGGTTACTAATGATTTTCTATTGACCGTTAGCGAGAAACAGAAGTTAGATGTGAAATTTGTGGACTTGATGACGGTTGGGGATAAAAGTGAAAATGAGGACTTTAAAGTGGATAATAATGGTGTTTTGAGATTCCGCAGTAGAATTTGTATTCCTGATGATGCGGGGTTGAAAAAGATGATTTTAGAGGAAGGACACCGGAGTAGTTTGAGTATACATCCGGGAGCGAATAAGATGTATCAGGATTTGAAGAAGATCTTTTGGTGGTCTGGTTTGAAGAGAGTGTAGCGAGCGATTTTGAACACGGTTCTTAAGCGCTGGTCGCTCTCTGCGGTTGAGCTTTAAACTACAGGTCGATTCATTTTTTATCCTATTGTGAGCTTAATAAGGAAGGGAAATAGATGTCTCCAATTAACCCTGCTTTGCATACTGAGTTTAAACAGCGGTCTGTTAGGTTACGGATGCTATCAATGTGGGGGGGCCTTTGTACTGGTTATTCGTATTTCGCCAATACAGGTTTCTTTCTTTCTAGGGCTTTAACAGCATGTTTCTGGTGGGGAACTAGAATTAGGATGTTAGGACTGATGTTTTGAGTTACTGCTTTTGATATGGGATTTGGGTTTTTTGTGGATTGCGCTCGCTAAGATCTTTTCTTTCGACCTTATGCCTACGTATTCCCGTTTACCGAAACAGGGAAATCAGAGCGTTCGTAGTTCCTCCTAATCTATGGGAGGAAATTGGGGGTTTTTGGTGTCTTGTTCAAGGCCCAAGACGTGAAGCGTAAAAGGTTGTTTGTATCTTGATCAAAGCCCAAGATGTGAAGCTGAAGAGTTTATTTGTATCTTGTTCAAAGCCCAAGATATGAAGCGTGAAAGGTTTGTTTGTGTCTTGTTCAAAGCCCAAGACGTGAAGCTAAAAAGGTCTCGACTTTAGAGAGAATTTGTCATCTCTAAAGAAGGGTTTGTCTGTCACAGCTGTTGGGTGACTGATTATAAAGGAGAATTACTTTAATCGGGATACGCGGATCCTAGCAATGCCATAATTTCCTTTATAGGGGATTTGACCTGAAGGAGAAGACTTTAACTCAGTGTAGAGCAATGTTATCTTTCCTTTGGAATTTCTAATGCTAAAAGAGGGACAGTGGCATGGATGTAGATGATCCAGAGGCTTGCCGCTTACAGCGATTAGATGAAGGGAAAGAAGTTGTGTACTGTGAACGAGGCACAGTTTTGATGTTAAAAGGTTGATTGGATTCAACCAGGGATTTCTTATACAAAGCCTAAGAGGAGGCTAAAAGGTGTCTCGTACAAAGCCCGAGAGAGAGGCTAAAAGGGGTTGATCCTACAAGGGGATCTTTTATACTCAACAAGAGAGTGTTTTTGTATCTTGTACAAAGCCCGAGATGGAGGCGAAAAGGTTTTCTGACCCGACGATGGAGTCTTTTTGGTATCTCGTATAAAGCCCGAGATGAAGGCGGTTTGTTTGTTTGGTTCAATAAGAACCTTTTTGTATCTCGTACAAAGCCCGAGATGGAGGCGAAAAGGTGATTGACTCAACGAGGGAGTCTTTTATGTGTCTCGTACAAAGCCCGAGAGAGAGGCTAAACGTTGTTTGATTCCGCTGGGGAATCTTTTGGTATCTCGTATAAAGCCCGAGATGGAGGCTGAAATTGTTAGCTCCGCTGGGGAGAATCATTGTATAAAGCCCAAGAGGAGGCTAGGTTATGCTGAGGAAAGATCATTATACAAAGCCTAAGAGGAGGCTATCTTACTGTCTCAGTTAAGTGACAGGTCCAGTGTACTGATTTTGAAAGAGAAAATCAGTTCTTATATGAGCAACACTGTACTCAGGGATTGATTCCAAGGGTTCGGGTTATTCCTGTTCTTTAAGGAAACGGGAAATCCGAAGGGTATCGAGACTGTCCGAGTCTACGGGTTTCCTTCCTATTTAACGAAGGGGTCACTTGAGAATGTCTTTGAGACTCAAGGAGATTAGACTGTCCAAGTCTAGAGTTTCATCTTTTGTACTATGTTTTGAGAAACAGTAGTAGACTCTAAGAAAGGACTGCTCTATTAAGATGACTAAGTTCTGTTCCTATACCTCTAGGAGGTCGTCGGGACAAGTTATGCGAAGCCTCAATGGAGGCGGGAAACTTTTAAGAAGCCGACGGGTCCTTGTACTAAGCCCAAGAGGAGGCTATCATTCCCGAAGGAAGAGATCATTATACGAAGCCTAAGAGGAGGCTGTGAATACTTCTAAGAAGCCGTAGGGTCCTTGTACTAAGCCCAAGAGGAGGCGGGGTTGCTTTTAGGAAGCCTGTGGGTCCTTGTACAATGCCCAAGAGGAGGCCGATGCTTTTAAGAAGCCCGTGGGTCCCAAACCAAAGAAAAGTTCAAGAAAACTCTTTTAGAGATAAAACCACTGGTAAACGTGCGAGGTTTACTATCCAGCAACTTTTAACTTTTCAAAGAGGGTTTGAACAGTTCGGAGGTTCGAAGAAATTCAAGAGAAGTTTCACCGAGAATAATTCATCTCTGGGGAATAGAATTTCTTGACGATTCCTAAGGAGGACAGCCGAAGAGAAGACTGTATCTGGTACTCCTATTGGGGATTTAACTGTCTATTTCTACGAATAAACGAAATGACTTTACCTAGTTCTAGACGTAGTTGCCGGGGAAACTCTAAATATCTATACTATTATTATACAGTAGATATGAGTTTATGAAAAGAGACTTACAGTGAGCAGCCCCACAATACAGTTATATGTATAAAGCAGTAAATGAAAGCAATAACCACTTACTCGGTTGTAGAGCTTCCATGCTGTTTGGTTAGTTGTTCAACAAAGAAAGATTAAAAACAACATCATATTCAAAATCAAAGGAGAAAGTGCTTTGAAAAAGAATGATTTGGGGCTTACAGCTCAAGGAGAGGCCCAAGGTTTTATCAGTGAGCGCACTGTTTGAATTTGTACAGAGGGACTTATACAAGTGACTGGGGCCCAAAGTGGTTTTCTGTACAAAGGGATGGGTCTTACACTCTCTCAAGAGGCCCAAAAAGTTTAAAGAAAAAGAGTGGGGCTTATAACACGAGGGTAGGCCCAATTGATTTTTCGTTTAAAATGGCGATCGCGCCGAGGTTTTCTTTTAACGCCGGGGGACTTATACAATAAGTGAGGCCCAAAATGTTTTGGTTAAAAGGGGGTTGGGTCTTACACTCTAATAGAGGCCCAAAGTGTTTTGAGTGGGTCTTATAGCTCAAGGAGAGGCCCAGATGATTTTTGAAAAGGCGACGATCGCGCCGTGTGTTTTTTGGCGGTATCGGGACTCATACAATAAGTGAGGCCCAAAAAATGATTTGGTGAAAAAAAGGATTGGGTCTTACACTCTATTAGAGGCCCATAGTGTTTTTGAAAATGATTTAAGAGGGTTGAATTAATCCAAAACCCTAATTTGTTTTCAAAAATGTATTTAATTGAATAAAAATTAAATTAAAATGATCAAAATTGTTTTACATATGAAAAACAAATTGTGATCTTGGATTAATGCTTCAAAAATTTAGTATTGACCTACAAAATAATTAGAAAGCATTAGAAGTTGCAAAAATCAAGAGGAAAAAATATTTCAAATGTTAAAAACAATTAAAATATTAATTCTTTGCAAAAATATAAATTATACAAAATAAATAATATTTTTGGGATTTTTTTAACAAAATAAAATATTTTATCATTTTTGTGAATTATTGCAAAAAGAATCAACTCAAAATCATTAAAACTCAAAGAGAAATTAATTTTTGAATCAATTAAACAAAATCACAAAATTCAAATTTTTGAAAATGGCGCCAAGAACACACCAAGAACACGCGCCACCCTCTGTTTCTGCAGATTTGCAAATTCTCCCCAATCTCATGGAATACTTGATGATATCATGCAATCCATATACCAATCAACTCGTCTCAACCTCACGATCATGTCTATGCCCTTTAATTTCATTTAAATTAAACATACAACAAATAATAATGAAGAAACACCAAGAACCCTAATTTCAGCCTGAAGGCTAGGATTTTTGATACACGATTCAAACAATGCAATTGATTGAGGGGAAACATTCCATACATGATTATGAGCATATGCCAAAAGTATTGTGCGAGGAAATATGCATGGATTGAGAGATGACCTAGTTTATGCTCACCTCTAGGCCGTGGCAGCAAGTGCAAGGTGATTCTTGATTTGGAGGTGTTACAGATGAGTGGTGATGATCTGAACAGCTTCCCTACACCCTATGGATTGTGTTTGAGTGCTTGGACTTGATTGAAATTGGCTGGATCAATCTGTGGCATCTCAACTGCACCTTGGTTAAAACCTTGAGCAATTGACTGGTGATTCTGAGAAATCAGTGTTCCATTTGTTGTTTAAGTGTTTGATCATCTCATATGTGATATATATGAGGTGTGTGTGTGATTGCTTTATGCAGAATTGCCCTCAAACTCAAAAACCCAAAGTTACCTTGCTAAAGAAGGCATTTTTGCCAAGAGAAAGAGATTTTGAGGAAAGCATCTGTTTGATGGCTTTGGTGTGCTTAAACTGAGCACAAATGAGCTCTATTTATAGTAGAGCAAGTTTGTTTTGCAAGGAATAGTGACTGGCAGCTGTTAAGTAGGTTTGGCCAATGTTGATCAATGAGAATCCAAGTCTTCTCTAGCCATTGACTAGAGGTTAGGGCACAGGCTGCTGGTCCCCTTGGTCTTGGATAAGTCTTGACTGAATTCAGTTGCTAAGAGCTCAGTCTATGCCACCTTGGAGCCTCCATTGAATGCTCCATTCCAAAATTGGAGTCTTGTCCCTATTTTGGCCATTCTAGGTTCAACATGCTATTTCTTGTTCCATGGACTTTGGAGGCTTGGATCAGTGATTGTCCCCTTTAGATTCAATCCTATGAGGTGTCCAAATGGATTGGAGCATTTGAATTTGGCTGATTTTGGCAAATCGAGCCAATTTGCAAATTCTGTCTTGCCTTTGACAGATTTCAACAAGGCCACTTTCCAATGTCATATCTCATGACTCAAATGGAATTTGGTAATGTTCTTCGCCATTTTGGAAAGCCCTTACATGCTACAACAACTCTTTGAACATGTTTGGTTTTGATATCTTTTGAATCCAAGTGAAAAATCCCTCTACATTTGGCAAAAAGTGAGGCAGATTCTGTCTTATTGAAATTTTCACTAAGTGTTGAAACAAAGTGACTTTTCTTGATTTTGATCACTCCATAACTCAAAATCCATGAGGAATTTGGAAATAACGCTATATGAAGTTTTTGTAGAGGGTAATGTGACCTACAAATCAGGCTTTGAATGGGGCACAATGGCCTTGTGGTTTAGGAGTTATGGTCCTCCAAAGTTGGTGCATTAGTGGTACTTTTTCCATAACTTAGAAATTTTTCTAAGTTTTATGGTTACCCCTTTTACAAGTTATCCAACTTTTCTTGATTTTTCTTGATGAATGATGATTCAAATAATACATCAACATCATTTTAGGGTTAAAAATCCATTTTGGTGAAAAATCTCAAAAAGTCAAAGTTGACTTTTGTGCACAGTTGACTTTTTATCAGATGAATTCCAAACTGTGCAATTCCTCAGGAAATCATGTCCTTGACCTAAATCAAACTTGATGGACATGTTCCATGGGTGTCATAGGGTATCTTGAGGCATGTCTTAGTGTTTGGGAGCATGTCCTGGTCAAAAGTCAAAGTTACAGTTGACTTTTCCCGCGAAACCCTAACTGTGGTGCAGATAAAATTGAAACTTGTTGCTCAAGCTTCTTGGATTAATCCATTGTTCCAAATGGATCAACATAGGTCATTTGAGACCCTCAAACCCTCTCTTGAGGTCTTGGTTCATGATTTGTCCCAAAAGTCAACTTAGGGGTGAATTAGGTCAAGAAACCCTAATTCCTGATTTTTGATGTATGCATCCCCTGAAGCAAAATTGACTTGGTGATTGGGTCCATGAGGCTCCATGGAGTATATTAGGTTATGTTTTGGATCATTGCCTTGTGCCCAGATGAAATTTTCCATCTGGAGGCCCTAGTAGACCAAAACCCTAATTTGGTGAGACTGGCGATCTTGAGGCTTGATCCACCTAGAAGGGAGCATCCTTGTGCTTAATCCTTGAAGTGGGAGTCATTTTTGATCCATTGTGAATGTTTGGGAGATTAGACAAGTTGAAGATCATGTCATTCCTTGATTGATCCTTTGTCTAAGAACTCAAAGAGGGCTTGAAACCCTAATTTTGATTGTAGTGAATACTCACCCATCTTTGGGGAGACTGATGATTTGCCCAATGATGGGAAACCTAAGTGGTCAAAATTTGGGGTATGACAGAGAGATGTGGCTCAGTATGTTTATGCGTGTTTGACTTGTCAGAAATCGATGGTGGAACATCTGAGGCCTAGTGGTTTGTTGCAACCGTTGGATATTCCTGAGTGGAAATGGGACAGCATTTCTATGGACTTTGTGACAGGGTTGCCGAATTCTCAGAGGGGACATAATGCCATTTGGGTGATTGTGGATAGGCTGACTAAATCGGCGTATTTCATTTCGATTGACATCAGTTTTTCTTTGGAGAGATTGGCTGAGATTTATATCAGTATGATTGTGAAGTTACATGGTGTTCCGTTGAGTATTGTTTCTGATCGAGATCCTAGGTTTACTTCTAGATTTTGGGAAAGTTTGCAAAAGGCTTTGGGATCTAAGTTGAGGTTGAGTTCTGCTTATCATCCGCAAACGGATGGTCAGACCGAAAGAACGATTCAGTCGTTGGAATATTTGTTGAGGGCTTGTGTTCTTGAACAAGGCGGTGCGTGGGATAGTTATCTTGCATTGATTGAATTCACGTATAATAACAGTTTTCATTCGAGTATTGGCATGGCACCGTTTGAAGCATTGTATGGACGAAGGTGTCGAACACCTTTGTGTTGGCACGAATCTGGTGAGAGTTCGGTGGTTGGACCAGAGTTGGTGCAACAGACGATGGAAGAGGTGAAACTTATTCGTGAGAAAATGAAGGCTTCTCAGAGTAGGTAAAAGAGTTATCATGATCGAAGGAGGAAAGATCTTGAGTTTCAAGAGGGTGATCATGTATTTTTTAGAGTTACACCGGTGACAGGTGTTGGTCGTGCATTGAAATCGAAGAAGCTTACTTCTCGGTTTATTGTTCCTTACCAGATATCCGCGAGAGTAGGTGTTGTGGCTTATAGGGTGGCGTTGCCGCCGAGTCTTTAGAATTTGCATGATGTGTTCCATGTTTCACAGCTTCGGAAGTATGTTCCGGATCCGTCGCATGTGATTCCGATGGATGAAGTTGAGGTAAGGGAGAACCTTACGGTTGAGGCATTACCGGTTAGGATTTTGGATCGCGAGGTGAAGCGGTTAAGAGGAAAGGAAATTGCGCTTGTGAAACTGGCGTGGGGAGGCGCTGCTGAGGGCAATTTGACTTGGGAGTTGGAGAGTCGGATGCGGGAGTCGTATCCGGAGTTGTTCGTCTCAGGTAATATTTTCGAGGACGAAAATTTCTAAGTGGGGGAGAGTTGTAACGCCACAGTTTTGTGTGAGTTTTATTTAATCGAGTCGTTGTGATTATTTTATTATTATTTTATTTTATTTTCGACTTTTATTTGGAAATATGTTATTTTTCAATGTGGTGATGTTTTATCGCGTTTTGGGAACGTTTGCAAGATATTTGAGTGTGGGGGTATTTTGGTCATTTCCTGATATTTTCCTTAAGTTAGAAAAATAGAAAATAGTAAGAGAGAAAAATAGAGAGAAAGAAAAAGAGAAGAAGGAAAAGGGAAAGAAAAGAGAAGAAGAGAAGAAAAAAGTGAGAAAACTTGGAAAATCAAGAAATCGATCTCCCGACTTTTCTAAACACGATTAAATTGGGTAAGGGTGCGAAACTCGATTATTATATGCTTGTGTATGATTATGTATGTGTGTTTTTGATTGTTATTGGATTGAAATGGAAAATATAGTAAAACCCATATTATGTGGAAATTGATTAGAAATCGATTAAATCGTGTCGGAAATCATATTTGCAGGTCCAATATTATTGATACATGTTAGATCCACGTTGTTAGGCATTGTATTGGTAATTTTTCTAGTGTATAGGTGAAAATGGGATAATTTTGGGGTGGAAAACGCAGACCAAAATTCTGCAGAAAAATTCTGGATTTCCACTGCTCATACGCGTATCACTCAAGGCAATACGCGTATCACTCAAGGCAATACGCGTATTAGTCAAGGCAATACGCGTATGGCATTGAAGAAAAATGGGCAATACGCGTATGGAGCTTCATTTTGCTCGGCCATCTGCCCATTTGCGTATGGTACGCGTAACACTCTTGGGCATACGTGTATGAAGTAGGGCACTACGCGTATTGGACTTTTAAACGTGAATTTGGGGGAAAATGGGTCTCTGCCCATACGCGTATGACTTTGGGAAATACGCGTATGGAATGGGCGAGCAGCTGGTCAATACGCGTACGGACTATGGCAATACGCGTATGACTAGGGGGAGTGTAAAAATGGGACTTTTCAAAATATCATTTTCGTTTTTCTTTCGTAACTTGTGTTCTGTTTATCCGATTTTTGCATTCTTGGTATTGTTGGAAAGCTATTGAGCTGTATTTTCTTATTATGATGATTTGGAAATTGCGAGCCGATTTAATTATGTCAGAAATTGGAATAGTGTCTGTTTGTCGACTTTTGTCGTTGTAATTGTGCGTAATTGATGTGTATCATGCAAGGTGCTGTTGTATGGTGTAAATGCATGTGTTTAGATGGTGTTGTGATGATTCGTGGCCGTATGGTAATTAAATGCATTGTTTTGGGCTTAAGTGCAAAGTGTGATTTTGTTAATGGAGATGAATGCATTTATATGTGTATTTGAATGTCATGAGTCATTGTATGCTAAGCATCATGATATGCATTCTTGAGACGTCCTGAGTGACATTGATTCCAGAGGGAATCCGCTATAACATCGTGTGCCTTATACAAAGAGGTGTGAGCAATGATTATAGACGATCATGTGCCTTATACAAAGAGGTGTGAGCGATCGGGTCGTGTGCCTTATACAAAGAGGTGTGAGCGATCCATAAACGTCCTGTGCCTTATACAAAGAGGTTTGAGCGACGGGGAACGTCGTATGCCCGATGGGGAGTTACATTAAGTAACGAGCGATGGTTCCAATAGTTCCTGAGTGAACTGGTGTTGAGAATTGATGGAAGTCGGTACCACATGTGCATATGCATAGAGTCGTGGTGTCGGTCTCTTGTATTTGCATAAATCATAAATATGATTGACTATGGTGAGAATTGTGTATGGAATTAATGAATTGATACGTGTTGGAGATAATTGCATTGTGTACGATTAATATGCATTGGTGTTATATAAATGAGGTATGTATGATGTTGCGTGGTATTTGGATTTTGTTGTATGTTTGTGGTGAGAAATCTATGTGTGTAATTTTGTGTTAATATATAATTATATGCAATTATATTATGATTGTTTTTCTCACCCTTCTGCTGTTTTATAATGCTCTACGAGGCATTGCAGATTAGATTGCTGGAGGTATTTTTTTGTGAAGCTTAGGACTTCATTCTTTTGTCGGTCGGCTCTGATATGTGGCACCGGGTAGTCAGGGGGATCGTTCTGTAGTTGTTGTGTATATGTATATATATATATATATCTTTTGGCTTGTACATATATGACTTGATGTATAACAAACTTTTTTTATGTGATATATATATATATATATATATATATATATATATATATATATATATATATGAGATTCAGTACATATTTTTCGCTTTTATTTTGTAGCTGAATATGTGGGTAGTAGGAACTAAGTTCCTCTGTTTGTTTGCTACCTGCGAGTGTTGCATATCTTTATGGGCAGGTGTTGTATGTTTGTTTCAAATTGATGTGACCCCCCGGTCTATGCTGTGAATTTTTAAATATACTCTGACGAAATTTAGAATTTTATTTTACCGCTTTATTTAATTGGGGGTATAGATTGGGGGCGTCACAAGATACAGGTACTATATGTGATGTTATTAGTTGTTTTTGATGATTAAGTCTTTAAAGTACTTATACTAATAAACTATGAATGTTTTGTTTGTAAAGGTCTTTCATTATTGATGAAGTACACAAAACATATCTACTTCAAGTTGCCGAAAAATTGCACAGAGGTTTTCGAAGTTTTTTAACAAAAAATAATGTTAAAGATGCCCATGAAAATTATACTTAAGAACGTCCAAAGATTTATGGAAGCTTGATTTCCAGAGAAGAATGGAAAACTTATGCAGCCAAACGAAAAAACAAAAATTTCCATGTAATATTAATTTATCATGATAAGTGTATATTTATGATATACTTTCACATCGTGTGTTCTAATATGACTTATACTTGTTTATACATGACTTATGTAAGATAAATCGCCAACGAGCATCAAATCCTGCTTATCCATACAAAAAGGGCGTATGGGATATGCGCGTTTAGAGCAAAAAATGGTAAGTATATATAAATGCTACATATGTGTGGAGTTGAGATCCTATATATAATGAAAACTTAGTATATATAAATGCAAAAGTATTAAATGATAATAATTTTAATTGATATTATTATTTGTCTTAATGTATAGTTAAAAGAAGAGGAGAGATGTGAAGAAACAACTATTTCAGAACATGTTCCATGGAAGGCGGCTCGTGTGGGTAAGGATGAAGTTGTTAACGAAAGTCTTCAACAAGTATTTGAGGAATCTGTAAGTATAACATTACTTATTAATTAAATCAAAAGTTAACATAATATTTATGTTTTATAAGTTTAATTGAAGTTTTAGTCACTAAATGCCACCAAAGTCCTATAAATGATAAATTTTTGCAAATCTATTTGGTAACACACTTATCTTTTTCATTTGCATATGAATTTCAGGAGAATCTATCTCAATATTTATCTCAAGGTGAGCTACAAGACCATAATTACAGGGACATATTCAGTAAAGTATTAAATATTCCTGAGTATTCTGGTCGTGTGAGGGGTAGGGGGTTTGGGGTCACTCCAACAAACTTTTATCAACATCCAAAGAGTAAAAATCCTACCATTCCACAAGTAATGGATTTGTTGCAAGATTTAAGATCTCAAATTCATGAATTTCACCTTGTCAGCTCTATTTATTGTCACCAACTCATCGCATGGTTGGTAAGGGAAAAGTGCATAATATTTTGAGAGATGTACTACACCATAAACCACTCTCTGCTGGCTTTTTGAAAGTATCAGTTGATATTGCTTTAGAGGGGGGTGCGCTATTACCTATACCTGACGATGTTGTAGACGTAACATTGGTGGGAGAGGCAATAGAATCATATGTTGCATGGCCGTCAAACCTCATTTTCTTAGATGATGAGGTATGTTGAAAATCATTATGAACCTTTGAGTACTCAAATGATTTACGAGCCATGTAAGTTGTTCTTACATTGACCTATGCTTTTTACATGGTAATTTTAGACTCCTGCAAAATAAAAGCAAATGATAAGGAGGTTATGCGGCACAATCAGTTTCATCAAAAAAGGAGGTACATTGATATGTATAGAAAATGTTAATTCTAGTATTTGTTAATTAATTAATATTTTGGAAGATTTTTTCTGCTAGAACTTAAAATTGACCATTTGTTTTTTTTTGCACTTCACAACTTTTCTATTGGAAAGTGTATAAAGAGAAGAATATTGTTAGATGCTAATTATTATAATAAATTAACATGTGAAATTAGATGTTAATTATTATAAAAAAATAGCATGTCAAATTAGATTCTAATCATTAACTAATTTTATCATGGAATATTTAGATTCAAGCTCCAGAATTGCATCAAGTCAGTAAGAATAAGAAGGATGAATTTAGCAATGTGGTTGTAAAACAAAAACAAGATCTCGCAAAATCTGAAATTCAAAAACCATATCTTTCTCGATTTAGTTTGTGCCTTGAAACATATGTAGGAGCAAATATGATGGATGGTGAAACACGTGCGATACCTATGGAGAAATCTATTTTTGGTTTTCTTTATGAAGAGAATATATATTAATAAAGTGCAAATGGATGAGATTTTTCAACATAGGGAAATCGGTGTCTCTGTTATCTCTGTATACATCAGATATTCAAATCATCTTTAAATAATTGAAAAATATATTTTACTCATTTTAGTGAATAGTCTAATGTTATATTTTTATTCAAGGTACTTTTATGACGAATTGGTGTGCCCGCGTCAATTGACAAAAAAAATCTCTTTCTTATCTCCCCATCATATGTGTGAGTTGGTAATCGAAAAAGATCCAAATCAGGTCAAAGAATACATAGTAAATATACTTTTGGATAACAAAGATACATAAAAGATGTTTTTGGTAGCATATAATTGGGTTATATTTTCGTTCTAACTTCTTTTATTATAATTTTCGCTTTTTGTTGTGTAAATGAATTTCTTTTTTAACTAACCCTTTTAATTATTTTACAGGGGACACAGGGTGTTAATTGTAATTAGTCCTAAAAAAGAAGTAATATACAATTTGGATTCATTACACGGTGATCATACAACTCACTAAAAAATGAAGAATATGGTTGATACGTAAGTTTATTAATGTATTAAAACCATGTCTGTGTCTATTTATTTATTTATTTATTTATGTGTGACTATTCTAAATATTATTTATATTTTGTTAGAGCTATAAAAGTATTCCAATCTCAAAGAGGAGCTCGAGTATCAAAGTATAGGTATATCTTCATAATTTTGGTTACAAATAAAAATTATTTGATAATATATAAACACACACACAGTTCCATGGATTTCACCAAAAAAATTAGTTTACATGGTCTATATATATATCCATACACAACAAAACAACTAATATACACAAGCCTATGGTTTTGATTATGGTTAGCATGAAAGGATCACTACCTACATTTGTAGATAAGTAACAGGTAATAGTGGATCATGGTTTTACCACTATTAACACCTTGCAACACACTATATTTCCCCTACATATTTTATACAGGGTAACAATATGTGTTTGATATTTTGTGTTTTTCTTTTCCTATGACTTTTGTGTTTTGTTCTTTCTTATGGGTTTTGACGATCTTAGGAAGAAGATGCTAACTTTTTGCTTTAAGCTTCCATACAAAAAATGGGTTATTAGAATTATGAATAATTGATGAATTTTGCTGCTATATTTTTGCTGCTATACTCTTGGGAAAAAATAAATTCTAAGTAATTGTTTTTTATGCTATTGTTTTGGGTGGTGAAAGATCTCACTTGTTCTTCTCCTTTGGTGTGATTTTACATAGAGTTTTGTGAAGTACTTATTTTAGTTAACTAGGCTCTTACGTTAATTAATGGTTTTAAGAATTATAATAATGTAAGTGTCACTGTCAATGACGCTTGACTGAGTAAGAGAGAGATTGGAAACAAGCAATTAAGAACATTGATTTTAGTACTCATAGATTAGTGTTTTTAGACTATTGTTAGTTTTTAACCATTAGCAAAAGGAGCTTTTTGATTTCTTATGGTGATTAATTGAATAGAATTCGGTCTTTATCTGCTAGGAGAGATAATCTGAGGTGAATATGTATAACTTCAAATGTTTCAGTTGAAGTTAATATTATTGTGAAACTTAGTTTTACTTCAATGAATCTCTCTTGTTCTCTTGTTTATTGCATGATTTAGTTAGTGATTCATTTTCTTTATACAAAACTACTGCTGCTAGAAATGTTTTAACAAAATTGAATAAATGTATAATTTTTAAACTCCAGTTCCTCTGCATCTAGTATGAACTCTAACTATTATATATGACACACTTTTAGGAAACTCATGTCATAATGCTTTTGAAGATGTTATTAAGATTGACCCATATCTTTGAGTCATTTTCAACATGTAGTGCTACTTGATAAACCAAGTTAAACTACCCTGGTATATATTTTTTATTCTTTTTTTTATTTGTGTAGTGTCTTCGTCAGCTTAACGGCATAGATTGCAGTTATTTTATCTTGAGGTTTATGAAAGAAACTATTATTAAAAAGTGTTGTCTAATAATGGACTTACACCAGCGCTTCTTTAAAAAAAGCGCTGCTTAAATTGGACTTACATCAGCGCTTTTAGTAAAAAGTGTTGCCTAAAATGATGCCACACGTCAGCGATGTAACCAAAAAGCCATTCCATAAATGAACTTTAGCCAACACTTTTACCACGAAGCGCTTACTAATGTTTACATATGCTAGTGCTTTAATGAGAAAGGGTTGCTTAAAGACAACTTACGCCAGCGCTTTTAATTGAAAGCGTTGTCTAAAGTACACTTAAGACAATTCTTTTTATCGAAAGTGCTGTCTAAAGTACACTATAGCAAACGTTTTTAATCAAAAGTGTTGTCTAACGTGAACTTATACCAGCGCTTTTTATCATTAAAAAAAGCATTGTTTATACCTACAGCAACGCCAGAATAGACACCGCTTTAAAGGGTTGTCTAAGGTCAAAATAAGCATTGTCTAAGGTCTTCTTTGGAGTAGTGAACTTTATCTCTCTTCATTTCAAGCATATTCTAGAGAGAGAAACACAAACTCAAAGAGGAAGAAGCACACATCGAAGCAACTCGGAGCTTGATCTTCGAGTAAGTGCTTCGATTTTTTGTTGGGTTTGGATGTAATCTTTTGATACCATATGTATTTTATCTAATTTATGTATTTTGAACTAGTTTTGATTCAATATTGATGTTGTCTTTGATATCTTATTTGCGGGTCTTGACAAAACACTTTTCAAATCTTAGATCTTAGATATTCATCTATCAATGAGCAAACTTTTGACATAGTCTTGTAAGTTGATATTTACTTGTATATTCTATTTTATTGTGTTGATTAGTAGCATGAGTAGGATCAATACGGTATTGTGAGGATGCGTGATAATATAGATGTAGAGCTATGTTCACATACATTTGGCAAATTAGTTGAATGCTTGTAGAAAGGGTTATGCGTATGTACGAATTCTGATCATGGCGTTTTATATGAATCAATAATGAAGCTGATATGGATGCCATCTTTGTTTACCTATATATTTTTGATTTGACCTTTTATAAAAATATACTCTTCAGATCTGGATCTAGGATGATTATCTGTTAGGTTCTAGACTCTAGACATAGATTTAAGCTTAACATTTGCTTGAGTATCAGTTTTTAATGCTCTATCTTGTTGAAGTGTGTGAGACATCACCAATGAGACAATACGGTTGTTCTCTCGATGTTGCGTTAGAGATAACCTCTGTTGTGGGTGATAGTAAGGGTATCAGACAAAAAATTGATTTGTGTCTAACTGGTTAGAAGAATGGATGTGTTATCCATTGATGAGATCTAATCCCAATAAGGCTCCGTTTATTTTTAAGTCTTTATTTTATATTTTCCATTTTTATATTTTCTGCCTTTATTTAAGGTACCTTGGCTATCTTAAACCATCTTTTTCACAATAAGCTTAGAAATGTATAGACTATTGAACGACATTCTTTCCCTCGCGTCGCGCCGATCCTTGTAGAGATGATATAAATCCCGAAAGGTATCCTTACAAAACTAAATTTTTGCTTCTTTCCGCTTTACTGCAGTTCGAAAAAAATGGTGTCGTTGTCGGGGAGTGGTGTTTAGATATTGAATTGCATTGCAATAGTTTTTATATTTTTGAGCTTTGTACAGTTGTTTATATTGTATATATACTTGTTTTCTTTCACGTTTTCTCTAGTGTTGATTAGGGATAAATGATGAGAACTTCTTCTAGATTATTTCTATTTGTATAAAAGTATCCAATGAAGATTCTCCCAAGTTTGTATGGTGATGGTAGGATTTTGGGTGTGGTGAATGCAAGCAAGGTAAATTGTATCACTTTATAGAATGTTAGAATGATTTATGAATTCTGTGCTTTGTGCAAATGTGTATTTTTTTTTTTCATTTTGCAACTTTGTTTGAATGCTTGATTCACTTAGGTCCAAAAGCCACAAATTGTGAGAAACCTCAATTATTTATTATACGCTTAGGATGACTGATAAACTTTGTTTAATACATTTGATTCATGCTTAATCTTTTGATTATTGTGATTTTGTGGAAGCATTAGAAATGATCAAGGCATTTGTTTATATTGAGCACAACTGTATCCAAAAAGTAACTTACCCGTGAGTGGTGAGAATTCGTTAACCCCTTTGAGCCTAAATACTTTAGATCTCATTTTAGTGATGAACTTGGTTTATGTACATAATTTGAAAGTATAGTTCATCATTGAATTTTGTGAGATTCTAAAAATTTGTCTTGAACCTTTGAACATTTTTCTAAATTGTTTTCCTTGCCATAAAAAGCAAGGAGCATTCACTTGAGATTTGGTTGAATTCAAGTTGGGGAGAGTGAAAAGAAAGGTGGTAGGTTACTCCAAATTTTGAAAAATTTCAAACAAGCATTGAAAAGAAAATTGTGAATATGAATGTGAAAAAGAAAAATAAAAAGCATGCTTGTTTGAAAGAGAAAAATAGAGAATGAATATGGTGCGTTAAGGAAATTTGGAAGGGTGAACAATTGAGAAAAGAAAGTGTTGGATGAAGCTGTAGTGTGTACATAATCTTGTATACTGAATGTTTCTTTTGCATTGGTAATTTCGATTCAATGGAATTTAGAAATGACCCTTTGTTGTGAACCTGACCAAGCTACAACCTTTAAAGCCCTTAGTGATCTTTTTGCTTCCATGTTTTCATTTTTTATTAATTAGATGAAGGTATGAATTTGATTGTTTTTTTGCATTGTTTATCAGGCGAGTGAAATTGCCCCGCGGTTGCAAACGCGTTAATTTCTTCATCCTTATTTTGAAGAAGAGTGTTATAGTGATTCAAGTATGAGAATTTAATTGTTATTTGAAACATTGCATGATATTTTTTTAGGAACTAAATTCCTTATCATTGTTCAATTCTATTAAGTGGTGAATATTGCTTGTCCGCATTATCATGTTTGAGCAAATCTCTCTTGCTTGAATTTGAACCATTTAATCCTTTCTTGGTTGAATCTTGTGCTTGAGCAAATCCTCTTGTTTGAGCAAATCTCTCTTGTTTTCATGAGGGGCATACTTTGCTTGAGGATAAGCATAAATCTAGTTAGGGAGAGTTTGTTAAGTGTAAACTTAAATTGAACCATCTTTCTTGGCACTTTTAAACTCATTTATCATGTTTTAATGGATTCTTTCTTGTTTTTGTGTGATTCTTCAATATATTGCAAATACCTTTGGATTCTTTGATGTGTGTGTTATTGTGCAGGAAATAGGCATAAAACATCGATGATTAAGACATAAATGATTGGACAAGGAAGCCAAATAAATTAAGAAGAATCAGCAATGTTCGTTGTGCGAACACCAGCGAGCAGCCAGTGAATACTCGCTGTGCAAGTTCCTGGCGAAGCCCCAACGAACCATCCCATATTAGAGGCAGTAGGAAAAGGACCGTAAGTTCGCTGGCCGAATTTGTAGCGAAGAGGTTCATTGTGCAAAGAATGAGTTCGCACTGCAAACTCTAATATTTTCTAAGGGCGGTTTAACTGTTCCTAAGGCATTTGAAGTGCCTGAAAGTGGACTTCACTGTGCGAAGAAGGTGTGCGCTAGGCGAACACGACCGATTTTGTAAAAATTATTTAAGTACTTTTCTTGCTTTTTATAAAGTTAGTTAGATATTTTTCAGAATAGAACTTTATCTATCTTCATTGCAAGCATATTCTAGAGATAGAAACACAACCCCTAAGAGTGAGAAGCACAAATCGAAGCAACTCGGAGCTTGATCTTCGAGTAAGTGCTTCGATTTCTTGTTGGGTTTGGATGTAATCTTTTGATACCTTATGTATTCATCTAATCTATGTATTGTGAACTAGTTTTGATTCAAGCAACTCGGAGCTTGATCTTCGAGTAAGTGCTTCGATTTCTTGTTGGGTTTGGATGTAATCTTTTGATACCTTATGTATTCATCTAATCTATGTATTGTGAACTAGTTTCGATTCAATATTGATGTCATCTTTGATTTCTTATTTTTAAGGTACACATTCTGATCTCCACTTTTCACTACACTCATCTTGAATCTTGAACAGACTTGAGTGTTGGACTGCTAACCTTGCATGATCACACTGTGTCGTCTACCGGAGATCAGCATCACATGTTTAGGATTCCACACCAATCAATTACTTTCAATTTTAGTTCCATAATGGAGTATATATATATATATATATATATATATATATATATATATATATATTTCTTTCAAACGAATTGAAAAAGTAAAAGAGTGGTAGTATAAACCTGAATTAATAGACCATGTTTCTTATAATACAATCAATTTAGGTATATTTTGATAACTCACAAATATACCTTGGCTCATCAGTTCATAAAAGTTGAAAAGCAGAAAAGCCTAAAAACAAAACATCATAAAAACCAAAATTTCAAGGGTCACTAAGCAATTATGTCTCTAACGCCTATGACGGGCAGGCCGTAATGGCCTATTCTTTGCGCCAAAATTTCAGTTATAGAAAGTTAAAAAACTTGGGGTCATTACGACATTAATGCCCTCTCTATGGTTACGATTTGGTTTATCTCTTGTTGGACTATTTGGCACACTAGAAATAATATTATTTTTAACAATGAAATTTGTGACATTGAAGCTATTTTACATCTTATATTGTTATTATCGTGGAGATGGTTAGCTATAGGGTCTAACAACCGTAGAATTTGCAGTTTGTACGATTGGACTAAATACCTGCTGGATTTTTTGTAATAGTGTGTAGGGTTTCTTTTTGGCCTTTGGTCTTGTAAGGGTTGGAGAATCCCTTTTTCTCCCTTTATTGGATTCCATTGCTTATAAAAAAATGCCCACTCTATGGTGCTAAAATCTTTTCTTTTCTTTCTTAATCTTCATGAGACGTTCATGCATCTTTTAGTTTAACTCTTGTTTCACTTGTACAGATGGTTATGATCCTTCAATCTTCTTCAAACTCCTGAAACATAACGGACACGAGAAAATGTGAGTAAAACAATAATAATACGAAGCAAAAATCCTAAATAAATTGATAGAGTTCAATAGCTAAAAACGACAAGAACATGACTTATCACTTGATTGAAGTTTAATAATACTGCTATGCTTATGGAGCGCACTCCTATTAACTTTCTTCTGCATTTTTGTTTGATTTTCTTCTGTTTTTCAGGTTCAATTTAACTTTGCGCTTCTGCATTATAACTTTCATTATAAAATACTATGATCTAGTTATGTTGATTTCAATGCGGTTTAGTTTTTTCCATGAATATTTATAATCTTAATCAAAACCTACAAAATGGAAAAACGGTAAAAACTCTTGAAAATAATGGATTTAAGTAAAAAAAAACGTAGTGTGACGAATTGTATCATAAATCCAAACTTGAGCCCTTCATTGTCTTAAAAAAAAATACTTTCAAAAAAATTGAGATTTTAGAGAAGTTATGGATTTTACCTACTTTGATGATAATTTCTAAGTTAAATTTGTTTAGCAAAGTAATTTCATGTTCGTGTTCAATTTTCACTTCCATTATCATATCAAATCATCGTTTGTTGTTTATACGAATATCTAGAGATGGTATGTTTCTATATTATGCTCTAATCTGTTGTACATGGAGGATACATTGTGGGTTTATGGTAGACTAATGTAACGAAATGCTCTCGAGTTTCAAACTCAGAAGTTAATATCTAGTTGTACATGAATTATTTCCCTTACCATCTCTTCTGGTACTATCCTATAATTTTGTTGAACATCTTCATTAAACTATTGAAAGTTTTTGCAAGTTTTCTATTAATAACTACCCCTATCTTCTGCTGCTGTGGTAGTAGACTGCAACATATAAAATGATTTTTTGGTAGGAGATAAAAGGATAAAAATATATGAAGAGGAAACTTCTTTGATTAACGGTTCTTTCAAAATTAACATAGCTAAATATAAAGCTAGAAGAAAATATAAAGCTAGAGGAAACTTCTCTGTGTATTGTTTCTCGTTTCTCTTTTGTAACAGGTTTTGAGAATCCTTAGTTCTCTCATTAATATAACTTGCTTACAAAAAAAACAAAAATAGAGCAGAAATAATAAAATAAGAATGAAAATGTTTTTTTTTTAAAAGGCAATTGATATTAAAACCGAGTACAAGGGGTACTCGAACCCTTACAAGAGAAAAGAACCGTCAAGACATATTGATTCAGAGCTATAAAAGGAACCATTGCACGAGGTTGAAATTGAACAAAATGCGACGAGATGCGAAAACAGAGATCGGAGCGAGATGACAGTTCTCAGGCATAACTTCGAAGTATGTACTCATAGATTAAGGTTTTTCTTACATTTTGACAAAAAAATTGATGTGAGTGCAAAGAAAGCACATAAGGACCAAATCAAATTAAAAATTACAAGAATTTGATTATCTATTTTTCTCATTAGTTTAGTTTTTGAAATAAGTAATTAATGTCTCCTTGCCATATTTAATACTAATTATTAAGACTTACTTTTAGAATACATTTAATTTATTACTTTCCAAACTTCTGAATGTTGAAACAGAATGTTTTAAATTATTGTATACCAAATATATACAAATTAAGATAGAAGAGTATGTTGTAGGCTTGTGTTTGCAAGGCCAAAGGCATAAGCCATCACAACACCAAGTGCAAATATAGAAGAGAAAGGAGTTTTTTTTATATGGAGGAGACACCGGAAGCACGGATATTGTTTTGAAAATTACAAGCAAACCCCGTGCAGTGACGTAGTGAACAAATGTGAGAAAATTTGGGAAGTTAAAACTGTTGGAATTCAACTATAACCTATGGGAATTCCTCTTCAATCTTGATCCCAAAATTGTTAACAAACCCACAAACACATAATGACAATAAACGAGATTGAGAAAGAACAGCAAGAAAAAAACGAAAAAAAGAGAAATCTTTGGAGGAGAAAATTGTTACCCACAAACCGTGGGATTTCTGTTTATTTCACTTGCTAACTGCAACTGTGAATTACAAAGTATTGTGATTCTTCACTACTTGTTGTTTTAAAATACAAAGGTTTCTCCCTATTTATAGATTTAGGTTTACTTGTACCCCAAGGCAAGACCCAAAACTATAAAAGCGCAAAATATCTATTTTGGAATCAAATCTAATCTAAATCATATCTAAATCAAAGCTAAAACAAATCTGTGTGAAACAACTGTTTCGACACACCATTCGACACTACTTCGACACTTCCTTGCTTCGACACTTCGACACAAGGAATTACAATTTAACACACCACCTAATTCATTGTGTCTAAGCTGTCTACATTCATTATGGCTCTTAGTCTTCTGAAAGCTTCGACCTGCACTCCCATCGTCATGATATCTGCAATCTGATTCTCAGTTCTGCAGTGTTCCAAATTCATCTTCCCTTCTGCTACCTGCTCTCGAAGATTATGGAACCTCATTTCGATGTGCTTGCTTCGACCGTGAGCTATTGGATTCTTCGTCAAGTTGATATCTAACGTGCTGTCGATCTTCATGGTGATTGCTCCATGACTCTTTCCTGTAATCTCTTCGACCAAGTTCACCATCCAGGTTACTTGACATGCACAAACTGAAGCAGCTATATATTCTGCTTCGCATGATGACAATGCCACTATTGGCTCCTTTCTCGAACTCCAAGCAACTGGTGCACCACCTAACATAAACACATATCCAACTGTGGATTTTCTATCCTCAACATCACTACACCAGCTGGAGTCGGTGTATCCCACTAACTTGCATTTTTTCCCTTCATCAGCTGCAGGAAACAAAATGTCGTAGTCTAGAGTCCCTTTCAGATACCTCAGTATCCTCTTCGTCGCTGTTAGGCGTGATACCTTTGGCTTCTGCATGAATCTACTTACCATACCCACACTGTATGATAAGTCAGGCCTTGTATGACAAAGGTATCTAAGTGACCCAATAAGTCTTCTGTATTGGATTGGGTTGACATCATCTTCATCTGAATCCTTCGACAGTTGCAGTCTGGTCTCAGCTGGAGTCGAAGTTGGGTTGCAATCTTGCATCTCAAATCTCTTGAGTATTTCGCCTGCATATCTTCTTTGGTGCATCATCAAACCTCTATTAGTCTTGTAGAAATCGATGCCAAGGAAATATGAGAGATTTCCCAAGTCTTACATTTCAAACTCCTCACTTAGGTCATGTTTGAAATTTTCGATCTCCTTCTTGCAACTCCCTGTTATCAACAAATCATCGACATAGAGGCATAGTACAAGCAATTCATTATTGCTTCTCCTTACATACACTCCATGCTCAGTCGTACACTTCACAAATTCCTTTTCCCTTAAGAAGCTGTCAATTTTCTTATTCCAAGCTCTTGGAGCTTGCTTAAGTCCGTACAGGGCTTTATGCAGCCTATACACCTTTCCTTCTTCGCCTCGTTTCACATACCACTACTACGAAAAACCCATTTAACAACGGTTGGGAATGACATATAATGACGCGGGCGAGGGCGTTGTTATGTAGAGTGTCGTTGTATATATGATACTTACAACCACAGACTAGTAGGCGTTGTAATAAACTGGAAAGGGCGCCAACTATCACAACGAATTTTACAATACACCGTTGTAATAAAAATAATTTTCCTCGGTTCGATTCCCAGCAGTGCAGTTTTGATATTTAGTTTTTCCTAGACAGCGCGCCAGATATTATAACGGTTATGAAATATAACCGTCATTAAAGTTTCTGCAAAATTAATAAATATGATCCTGCTTTTATAATTAATCCCTTTTTTTTACCTGTATTATTGTTCTCCATATCACAGCACAGCAGAAAAATACAATTCACATTTTGTGATAAAGTTTTCATAATAATATTAATCATATCATACTCATAATATCACATATACCACATTACAGTTTATCAGAGCAAACAACCTACATAAATAAAATATCACATATACCATATTACAGTTTACACACATTATATAACTTCACATAATTGTAACTTGGTGTATTGGTATCTTGTCTCTTGGCCTGGTGTCTTGTCTCTTTGCCTGGTGTTTGGACTCAAAATACCTATGATTTCAAATAATTATACTTGTTAGTAAAAATTCTTCTAAACTATAACATAGAATTAATATATTATGAATAAATAATAAATTACGTACTTGTTAATTTTCGCATATGCCTTCTTCATGATCGAGTCGTATAGCATGCACGACATCTCCATCAACTTCATCATATGAGGTAGGAACTTGTGTTGTGTAAGAAGGTGTGGACGGAATATCAAGACTTTCATCACTAAGAAGAATGTATTTTCCTTGGAGAACGATCGACCATTTCCCCAATATGTCCGATGGATCGGTAACATAGGAAACTTGTTTTGCTTAAGAAGCCATGATGAATGGTTCTGTATTAAAAGATGCCTTGCCAAGGTCGACCCGGGTGAATCCTAAGTCATCAATTTCTACACCATTACTATTATTGGGAACCCACTTGCATTTAAATAAAGCCACTTTGAAAATAACATAATCAATCTCCCAAATCTCATCAATGACACCATAAAACGCGGTAGTTGCCAATACCGGATTCTTATCTTTCGAACTAGAGAAATACATCGATTCGGCTTAAACCATAACCCCACTATTTTGCATTGTACTATAATCATCTTTTGATTTTGTATAAAAGGTATAATGACCAATGTCGTATGCACTCCAAGTAATGACACAAAATTTTGGCTCGTACGACAACCTTTTAAGTATCTCGGATGCACTACGATCATTAGATACAGTTTTATTAAACCAATCCATGAATCTATTGTTATGCTCTATCAACAACACCTTGTCACTCATTCGGGGATATTTTTTCTTCAAAAGTCTTTTGTGAGTATCTATGAAAGGTTGAAACTCATCTATATTATTCAATATATAGAAATGTGATTGAATAACTACATCCCGAGCCATTGACGTAACATTTAGACCTAGAATACCTCTTTCGTCTGTGTCAGCATGACGAGACTTTGGAATTCCTATAGAATCTGCATCCGACAAATAGTTTGTACAAAACTCAACAACTTCTTCTGTGATGTACCTTTCAAAAATCGAAGCTTCCGATCGGTGATGATTCTTCGTATATCCTTTAAAGATCTTCATATATCGCTCTATTGGATACATCCACCTTAAATAAACTGGACCACAAATTCTGATTTCTCTTACGAGATGAACAAGTAAGTGAAGCATAATGTCAAAAAATGATGGCGGAAAATACATCTCCAATTGACACAAGATTATGGCAGCCTCATCTTCTAATTCATCCAATTTTTTGAAATCAAGAACTTTATTACATATGGCATTGAAGAATAAACACAGTGTCGTTATAGTTACTCTCACATTTTTTGGAAGGATCCCACGGATAGCCACTGGTAGAAGTTGTTGCATCAATACATGACAATCATGATATTTTAAACCAATTAACTTGAGATCTTTCATTGATACAAGTTTCTTGATTTTTGATGAGTAACCTTGCGGAACTTTAATACCTTGCAAACACTCGCATAACATCTTCTTTTCCTTTTTAGATAGAGTGTGACATGCTAGAGGCAGATAAGTTCTTTTTCCTTTCTCTATTGGAGCCAACTGTTTTCGTATACCCATCTTCTCCATATCAAGACGGGAAGTCTTACTATCTTTAGTCTTGCTCGAAATGTTTAGAAGTGTGCCAATCAAACTATCACACACATTTTTCTCCACGTGCATCACATCAAGGCAATGTCTAACATCAAGACTTGACTAATATGGAAGATCAATGAAGATGAACCTCTTTTTCCATATATTTTTTGCAACTGATCCTTTTTCTTTTCCTCTCTTCCCTCCTTTTTCTTTTTCTCTCTTCCCACCTTTTTCTTTTTCTTTCTTCCCAAAGACAACATTAATGTGTTCCTGTTGTTGATAAACTTCATCCCCGGTTAAAGGTTTAGGAGCCTCACCAAACTCTTGCTCTCCATTAAAAGCCTTTCGCAATCTACGATAAGGATGACCCGGTTTTAGAAATTTTCGATGCCCAAGGTAAACGGTCTTTTTCCCAAACTCAAGTTGGTGATAACAAGTATCATCTTCACATATAGGACACGCTTTATGTCCATTGACACTATATCCAGCCAAGTTACCGTAAGCTGGAAAGTCGTTAATTGTACAAAATAACATTGCACGCATATTAAACTTTTCCCCAGAATATGCATCATCAACTTCAATGCTTTCATCCCACAAGAGTCGTAAATCATCAATTAATGGACTTAGATAAACATCTATGTCGTTACCAGGTTGTCGTGGTCCATAAATCATCGAACTTAACAGTATATACTTGCGCTTCATGCCCAACCAAGGAGATAGGTTGTAAATAGTGAGAAGAACAGGCCACGAAGTATGATTAGTGCTCAGATTACCAAAGGGGTCCATTCCATTAGTAGGAAGCCCAAGCCTAAGGTTTCTTGGCTCGACTCCAAAATCCGGAAACAACGAATCAATTTTCTTCCATTGCAACGAATCAGCTACATGGCGAATGTTTCCATCACGAATCCTTTCATCTGCATGCCATCTAAGATTCTTTGCGTCATTCGAATTAGCAAAAAGTCTCTTTAATCGTGAAACTATTGGCAAGTACCATAACACTTTAGCGGGAGGATGCCTGCTACTAACATTGTCATAGTGATTGTAACGTCCCGATTTTGATTATTCCATTATTCCTGAGTCTTTTAATTTAATTGGGTGATAAATTATTTTATTTGTTAAATTGGTGTGTTAAATGTTATTTTACCGTTTTCGAGAGTTTTCGGGGGAAATTAGAATTTAGAGTATTCTAGACTTTTCTTAATTAATGATAAGTTAGAAAAGTAGTGGAATTAGAATTTATGTGATTAAAATGAATTAAGTGTTTGTGGGGAAAAAGGAGAGAAAAGAAATAGAAAAGAAAGAAATAGAAAGAAAAGAGAGAGAAAAGAGAATTAGACAAAAAGAAGAGAAAGAAAAAGGAAGAAGAGAAAAGAAGAGGAGAAAGTTGGGAAAACTAGGAAAATCATCAAGATCGATCAATTAGCGAGGTTGGAATCCGGGTAAGGGTGTGAAACATTGTTATCTTATCAATGTATGTGATTATGTATGAATTGTTGTTGTTGTTGATGAATTTTGTGAGTTTTAGGGTATAACCCATTTTTGAGAAATTGATTGGAAATTGATCCAAAAGTGTGTAAACTCTTATTGATTGTGTTCTTGTTGGTCTATACATGTTTAATATGTATTGTTACACTTCAAATTGGTATTTTTCTAAATTTAGATGATGAATTGGTAAAGTTGGGAGTGGAAAACGCAGAACTTCGTTCTGCAGAATTTTTCTGGAATTTCCCTGGCCATACGCGTAAGGGGCATGTCCATACGCGTATGAGCCAAGGCGATACGCGTAACAATGGCCGGTGGAAGGGTCAATACGCGTATGGAGGGTGGCTTTTCCCGCCCTCTGGTGATACGCGTATGGGTGAGGGGCGTACGCGTATGGGTTTTGGGAGCGTGGAATTGTGAAGGAAATGGGTTATGTCCGTACGCGTATGGACATGGCTGATACGCGTATGGACAGGAGGAATGTAAAAATGGGATTTTTCAAAATGTCGTTTTCGGTTTCGTCCGTAACTTTTGTTCCGAGTATCCGATTTTTACATTCTTGGTGTCGTTGGAAAGCTATTGAGTTGTACGTTGTGATTATGATATTTTGAAAATCGTTAGCCGATTTAATTATGTCGGAAAGTCGGGAATAGTGCTATTTAGCGACTTTTACCGTTTTGACTGTGTGCTTGAATGTGAATCATACAATAGTGCATTGATGTGAATGTATATAGATTGTATGTGATTGTATGAGATGAATGCATGCATATATTGTGAATATGTATGCATTTCAAGAATGTCTTGTGTCATTTTGCATGTGAAGCATCATGAAGTACATTCTTGTGTTGTGCGATTCTAATGAGAATCCGTCGTAACGTCGTGTGCCCATGTGGGGTGTGAGCGATGATTACGAATGATTGTGTGCCCATGTGGGGTGTGAGCAATCGAATCGTGTGCCGTGTGGGGTGTGAGCGATCGGGTCGTGTGCCCATGTGGGGTGTGAGCGATCCATAAACATTGTGTGCCCATGTGGGGTGTGAGCAATGGGTGAACATCGTAGGCCCGACGGGGAGTTACTTCGGTAACGAGCGATGGTTCCAGCAGAGTTCCTGAGTGAACTAGTGATGATTGAGTCGGTACCCGCATTGCATTTGCATAGAGTCGTGAGTCGGTCTCTATGATTTGCATTTATCAACTTTATAATGATGTGCTGATGAATAAACATATATGTGTATGTTTATGTGGAATGATAAGAATGGTGAAAGTATACATGATGGATATGCTTGGTTGTGACTATATATATATATACATTGTGATGTATATGAGTGAGTTGCGATGAATTATGGTGAGAATGTGTGAGATGTGTGTTTTTATGATAGTATACATAATTTTATGCATTGTTATTATGATAATATTTCTCACCCTTCTGCTGTTTTATGATGCTCTATGAGGCATTGCAGAGTAGGTATGCTGGAGGTCTTTTTGTGAAGCGTGTCTTCATTCTTTTGGTCGGTTGGCTCTGATATGTAGCACCGGGTAGCTAGGATGTATATTATTCTTTTGTGATACATTTGCATATGTATCTTGCTGATGAATTTGTGTATATAAACATGATGTTGCTTGTGATTCATACTGGATGATGTATATATATGTGGTTGTTCTTCAATATTTTAGATGTTTCCGCTTTTATTCTAAATATTGAGATGTGGGTGTAAGGACAAAGTTCCTCTGTGGCAAGTTACCCCACTGTTGCATATCAATATAATGAGCAGGTGTTGTATGTATTAATTGCGTGTATGATGTGACATGCCTCTTTTATACTATATTTTAATCGTACTCTGGCGAATTTTTTTATTATGTGCCTAAGTGAATTATGTGATCATTTGGGGGTATAGAAAGGGGGTGTTACATTAAGTGGTATCAGAGCCAGAGTTGAGTCAGTTGTGTCTGTCTTGTTGTTGTGTTGGTTGAACTGTTGTTTAACCTTGTTGTCATTTTTGGGAATAATCAGAAGATGGCTGGTAGAAACGACAATGCGATGGCTGCTGCTTTGGAAGCAATGGCTAGGGCGGTGCAAGGTGCACCTAACGTGAATGCTAATGACGAGTTCAGGAAGAATCCACCACCGGTTTTCAAAGGAAGATTTGATCCCGATGGAGCTCAATTGTGGTTGAAAGATATTGAAAGAATCTTCAGAGTTATGGGCTGTGTGGAGGAGAATAAGGTGAGGCTTGGGTCTCACATGCTGAAGGAAGAAGCCGACGATTGGTGGGTCGGTATGCGTGAAGTCCTTGAGGTGGATGATGAAGAAGTAACTTGGGATTTATTTCGTACTGAGTTCTTAAGGAAGTATTACCCTGAAAGTGTGAAAGGGAAGAAGGAGATGGAGTTTCTTGAACTGAAACAAGGTAGTATGTCTGTGGTGGACTATACTGCTAAATTTGTGGAGTTGGTTCAATTCCATCCTCATTATGCTGCGATTACTGCTGAGTTCTCAAAGTGTATTAAATATGAGAATGGTTTACGTCCTGAGATTAAACAAGCTGTGGGATATCAAAGGATAAGGAGGTTTGCGGATTTGACGGAATGTTGTAGAATCTTCGAAGAAGATAGTAAGGCTCGTTCTACACATTACAAAAGTTTGAATGAGAGGAAGGGGAAGCAACAAGCTAGAAGTGGACCTTATGTGACACCCGTTGATAAGGGCAAGCATAGGGGAAGCTTTGATAGGAGATCTGGAGGAGGAGGTTCCGGTGTTGTTAGGTGTTACAAATGTGGTGAAATAGGTCATAAATCATTTGAGTATGGGAAGCCTGTAGCGAAATGTTCTAATTGTGGTGGTCTTGGGCATGCTGCTACAGATTGTAGAAGGAATATGGTGAAGTGCTATAATTGTGGAGAAGTGGGTCACATTAGTACTAAGTGTACTAAGCCGAAACAAGCTCAAGCGGGCAGAAAGGTGTTTGCATTGGCGGGGACTCAAACTACGAATGCAGACCGTTTGATTAAAGGTACATGCTTTATTAATAGTACACCTTTAGTTGCTGTTATTGATACGGGAGCGACTCATTCGTTTATTTCGCCTGAGTGCGCGAAGCGTTTGAATCTTGCGTTAACTTTGATGGGTGTTGAGATGGTTATTGAGACTCCTGCTTCAGGGTCGGTAAATACATCTTTGGTGTGTATGAGTTGTCCTTTGACCATGTATGGTAAAGACTTCATTATGGATTTAGTATGTTTGCCGTTGGTAGGATTGGACGTAATCTTGGGTATGAACTGGTTGCAATTTAACCGAGTTCATATAGATTGCTATCACAAGTTAGTAAGGTTTCCTTCTTTGGAAGATGATGAATTTGAGAGTTTCCTATCCACTAATAAGTTGAAGAAACTTTTAGCGGACGAAGCTCAATTGTTTGGTTTGTTTGCATCATTGTCAGTGGAAAGTAAAGTTGAGCTTGGTGTGTTCCCAGTGGTGTGTGAATTTCCAGAAGTGTTTCCGGAGGATATTACAGATGTGCCGCCGGAAAGAGAAGTTGAATTTTCTATTGATCTAGTTCCGGGTACTAGACCGATTTCGATGGCACCGTATCGTATGTCGGCATCAGAATTGGTAGAATTGAAAAAGCAATTGAATGACTTGTTGGACAAGAAATTTGTAAGGCCAAGTGTTTCTCCTTGGGGTGCTCCGGTATTTTTGGTAAAGAAGAAGGATGGGAGTATGCGGTTATGCATCGATTATCGACAGTTGAACAAAGTGACAATTAAGAACAAGTATCCGCTTCCAAGGATCGATGATTTGATGGACCAATTGGTTGGTGCGAATGTTTTTAGCAAGATTGATTTGAGATCAGGATACCACCAGATTCGTGTGAAAGAAGAGGATATTCAAAAGACGACATTTAGGACACGGTATGGTCATTACGAATACTCCGTGATGCCATTCGGGGTTTCTAACGCGCCGGGTGTGTTTATGGAATACATGAATCATATTTTTCATGAACAGTTGGATCGTTTTGTGGTTGTGTTCATCGATGATATTTTGATTTACTCTAAGTCTCAAGAGGAGCATGAAGAGCATTTGAGAATTGTGTTGCAAATTTTAAAAGAGAAACAATTGTATGCTAAGTTGTCAAAGTGTGAATTTTGGTTATCGGAAGTAAGTTTCCTTGGACATGTTATTTCCGGTAGTGGTATTAGTGTTGATCCATCCAAGATAGATGCGGTGATGCAATGGGAGGCTCCTAGGTCGGTTACGGAGATTCGAAGCTTTTTAGGCTTGGCGGGTTACTATCGGAGGTTTATTGAGGGATTTTCGAAATTGGCACTTCCTTTAACGCAATTGACTTGTAAAGGAAAGGCTTTCATTTGGGACATTCATTGTGAAGAGAGTTTCAATGAGTTAAAGAGAAGGTTGACAACGACTCCGATCTTGATTTTGCCTAATCCTAATGAACCATTTGTTGTGTATTGTAATGCTTCATTGACAGGTTTAGGTGGTGTTTTGATGCAAGATGGAAAAGTTGTGGCATATGCTTTTAGACAATTGAGAGTGCATGAAAAGAATTATCCTACACATGACTTGGAGTTAGCGGCGGTAGTGTTTGTTTTGAAAATATGGAGGCATTATCTTTATGGTGCGAGATTTGAAATTTTTAGTGATCACAAAAGCTTAAGATATTTATTTGATCAGAAAGAATTGAACATGAGACAAAGGAGGTGGCTAGAACTTTTGAAGGATTATGATTTTGGTTTGAATTACCATCCGGGTAAGGCAAACGTGGTGGCCGATGCCTTAAGTCGGAGGTTGTTACATATGTCCGCAATGATGATGGAAGAATGGGAACTTTTGGAAGATTTCAGAGATTTGAGTTTGGTTTGTGAAATGACGCCGAGAAGTGTGCGACTTGGTATGCTACATGTTACGAATGATTTTCTTGCAACGGTTAGTGAAAAGCAAAAGTTGGACTTGAAATTCGTTGATTTGATGTTGAATGAGAATGATGATTTCAAGGTTGATAATTATGGAGTTTTGAGATTCCGTGGTCGTATTTGTATTCCCGATGATGTGGAGTTGAAAAAGATGATTTTAGAGGAAGGACACCGAAGTAATTTAAGTATTCATCCGGGTGCGAATAAGATGTATCAAGATTTGAAGAAGATCTTTTGGTGGTCCGGTTTAAAGAGGGATGTGGCTCGATTTGTGTATGCATGCTTAACTTGTCAAAAGTCTAAGGTGGAACATCAAAAACTGAGTGGATTTATGCAACCGTTGGATATTCCAGAATGGAAATGGGATAGTATATCGATGGATTTTGTTACGGGATTGCCGAATTCGCAAAGAGGTCATAATGCTATTTGGGTAATTATTGATAGGCTTACTAAATCTGCTCACTTTATTCCAATTGATATTAGTTATCCTTTAGAGAAGTTAGCCGAGATTTATGGTCTTGTGATTGTGAAGTTACATGGAGTTCCTAAGAGTATTGTATCGGATAGAGATCCAAGGTTTACATCGAGGTTTTGGGAGAGTTTACAAAAGGCTTTGGGTTCTAAGCTAAGATTGAGTTCGGCTTATCATCCGCAAACGGACGGTCAAACCGAGAGGACGATTCAATCGTTGGAGGATTTATTGCGTGCTTGTGTACTCGAGCAAGGTGGTGCTTGGGATGGTTATTTGGCGTTGATTGAATTCACTTACAATAACAGTTTTCTTTCGAGTATAAGTATGGCACCATTTGAGGGTTTGTATGGTCGGAGATGTCGAACACCTTTGTGTTGGCATGAAACCGGCGAGAGGACGATAGTTGGACCGGAAATGGTACAACAAACGACGGAGAAAGTGAAGTTTATTCGGGAGAAGATGAAAGCTTCTCAAAGTAGACAAAAGAGCTATCATGACAAGAGAAGGAAGGATCTTGAGTTTCAAGAAGTCGACCCTGTGTTTTTGAGAGTTACACCAGTTACGGGTGTGGGTCGTGCTTTGAAATCGAAGAAGTTGACTTCTCGTTTTATTGGTCCGTATCAGATTACTTCACGAGTTGGTGTTGTGGCTTACCGTGTGGCGTTGCCTCCGAACCTTTCGAATTTCATGACGTATTCCATGTTTCGCAACTTCGGAAATATGTTCCGGATCCGTCACATGTTATTCCTATGGACGAGGTTGAAGTGGGAGATAACCTTACGGTGGAAGCTTTACCGGTTAGGATTTTGGACCGCGAAGTTAAGAAACTAAGGGGCAAGGATATTGCGCTGGTGAAAGTAGCGTGGGGAGGCGCTGCAGAAGGCAATATGACGTGGGAACTAGAGAGTGGGATGCGAGAGTCGTATCCGGAGTTGTTTGAATCAGGTATTATTTTCGAGGACGAAAATTTCTAAAGTGGGGGAGAGTTGTAACGCCCCGATTTTGATTATTCCATTATTCCTGAGTCTTTTAATTTAATTGGGTGATAAATTATTTTATTTGTTAAATTGGTGTGTTAAATGTTATTTTACCGTTTTCGAGAGTTTTCGGGGAAATTAGAATTTAGAGTATTCTAGACTTTTCTTAATTAATGATAAGTTAGAAAAGTAGTGGAATTAGAATTTATGTGATTAAAATGAATTAAGTGTTTGTGGGGAAAAAGGAGAGAAAAGAAATAGAAAAGAAAGAAATAGAAAGAAAAGAGAGAGAAAAGAGAATTAGAGAAAAAGAAGAGAAAGAAAAAGGAAGAAGAGAAAAGAAGAGGAGAAAGTTGGGAAAACTAGGAAAATCATCAAGATCGATCAATTAGCGAGGTTGGAATCCGGGTAAGGGTGTGAAACATTATTATCTTATCAATGTATGTGATTATGTATGAATTGTTGTTGTTGTTGATGAATTTTGTGAGTTTTAGGGTATAACCCATTTTTGAGAAATTGATTGGAAATTGATCCAAAAGTGTGTAAACTCTTATTGATTGTGTTCTTGTTGGTCTATACATGTTTAATATGTATTGTTACACTTCAAATTGGTATTTTTCTGAATTTAGATGATGAATTGGTAAAGTTGGGAGTGGAAAACGCAGAACTTCGTTCTGCAGAATTTTTCTGGAATTTCCCTGGCCATACGCGTAAGGGGCATGTCCATACGCGTATGAGCCAAGGCGATACGCGTAACAATGGCCGGTGGAAGGGTCAATACGCGTATGGAGGGTGGATTTTCCCGCCCTCTAGTGATACGCGTATGGGTGAGGGACGTACGCGTATGGGTTTTGGGAGCATGGAATTGTGAAGGAAATGGGTTTTATCCGTACGCGTATGGACATGGCTGATACGCGTATGGACAGGAGGAATGTAAAAATGGGATTTTTCAAAATGTCGTTTTCGGTTTCGTCCGTAACTTTTGTTCCGAGTATCCGATTTTTACATTCTTGGTGTCGTTGGAAAGCTATTGAGCTGTACGTTGTGATTATGATGTTTTGAAAATTGTTAGCCGATTTAATTATGTCGGAAAGTCGGGAATAGTGCTATTTAGCGACTTTTACCGTTTTGACTGTGTGCTTGAATGTGAATCATACAATAGTGCATTGATGTGAATGTATATAGATTGTATGTGATTGTATGAGATGAATGTATGAATATATTGTGAATATGTATGCATTTCAAGAATGTCTTGTGTCATTTTGCATGTGAAGCATCATGAAGTACATTCTTGTGTTGTGCGATTCTAATGAGAATCCGTCGTAACGTCGTGTGCCCATGTGGGGTGTGAGCGATGATTACGAATGATTGTGTGCCCATGTGGGGTGTGAGAAATCGGATCGTGTGCCCGTGTGGGGTGTGAGCGATCGGGTCGTGTGCCCATGTGGGGTGTGAGCGATCCATAAACATTGTGTGCCCATGTGGGGTGTGAGCAATGGGTGAACATCGTAGGCCCGACGGGGAGTTACTTTGGTAACGAGCGATGGTTCCAGCAGAGTTCCTGAGTGAACTAGTGATGATTGAGTCGGTACCGCATTGCATTTGCATAGAGTCGTGAGTCGGTCTCTATGATTTGCATTTATCATCTTTATAATGATGTGCTGATGAATAAACATATATGTGTATGTTTATGTGGAATGATAAGAATGGTGAAAGTATACATGATGGATATGCTTGGTTGTGACTATATATATATACATTGTGATGTATATGAGTGAGTTGTGATGAATTGTGGTGAGAATGTGTGAGATGTGCGTTTTTATGATAGTATACATAATTTTATGCATTGTTATTATGATAATATTTCTCACCCTTCTACTATTTTATGATGCTCTATGAGGCATTGCAGAGTAGGTATGCTGGAGGTCTTTTTGTGAAGCGTGTCTTCATTCTTTTGGTCGGTTGGCTCTAATATGTAGCACCGGGTAGCTAGGATGTATATTATTCTTTTGTGATACATTTACATATGTATCTTGCTGATGAATTTGTGTATATAAACATGATGTTGCTTGTGATTCATACTGGATGATGTATATATATGTGGTTGTTTTTCAATATTTTAGATGTTTCCGCTTTTATTCTAAATATTGAGATGTGGGTGTAAGGACAAAGTTCCTCTGTGGCAAGTTACCCCACTGTTGCATATCAATATAATGAGCAGGTGTTGTATGTATTAATTGCGTGTATGATGTGACATGCCTCTTTTATACTATATTTTAATCGTACTCTGGCGAATTTTTTTATTATGTGCCTAAGTGAATTATGTGATCATTTGGGGGTATAGAAAGGGGGTGTTACAGTGATCATTGTCATCACCATTGTTAGCCTTCAGCTTGTAACGCGAAACACCACATTTCGGACATTGAAACAAGTCTTCATACTCTTTCCAGTATAATATGCAATCATTAGGGCAAGCATGTATCTTGATATACTCCAGACCCAGTGGACACAATATCTTCTTGGCCTCATAACAACGATCCGACAATTTGTTATCTTCTGGTAACATTTGCTGTAGCAATTCAAGTAATTCCGTGTAACTTTTATCCGACCATCCATTTTTTTCCTTCAGATTAAACAACTTTAACACCACCAACAATCGTGTGAACTATGTGCATCCCTTATATAAAGAGGTGTCTTTATCACTACATAAATTATCATAAATATGAGCATTCATAAAAGAAGATTCCCCAATATCACTGAACATATCATCTAGTTGATCTTCCATATATTCATCTTCCTCCAATCTTTGACTTTGTGACACCCGACTTTCTTATTATCCACCTCACCATGCCACGTCCATATTATATAATTTGGACATATACCATCACAACAAAGGTGATTGTGTATTTTTTTCTTTGTACCGCCCTAGTTTGACATATTTTTTTGACATATTTTTTTCCTATTGGCTTTTGTAACGCCCTAGTTTTTGTCAGTTTTAGTTAATCGAATCTATTTGATTATTTTATTATTATATTATTTTATTATTGATTTTTATTTGGCAATATATTATTTTTCATCGTTGTTTATGTTTTATCGCATTTTGAGAGCGTTTGGGAGATATTTGAGCGTAAGGGCAAAATGGTCATTTTGGGTAGTGAGATATTTTGTTATAAATAGAAATAGAGAGAGAGAAATAGAAAGAAAAGAGAAAGAAGAGAAAGAAAAGGAAAAGAAGAGAAAAGAGAGGAAAGAAAGGGAGAAGAAGAAAAGAGGGGAAAATCGAAGATTCTCCGTTTCACTCGCGATTAATCGGGTAAGGGTGAGAAGTTTCAATTATATCATGCTTGTATATGTATATGTATGTTTTGTTTGAATGTTTGGGTGAAAAATATAGGTTTTTCTATTTGAGTGAAATTGTGAGTAATTTGTAGAAATCGATGTTTTCACGGATGAATTGATGAAATGTATGCCTAAACGTGTTCTAACATGTTGTTTTGGGTCATTGGGGGTAATACTATCATGTGGGTTGAAGATTTGGATCATTTTTGGGTCCCAAACACGTTTTTGAGAAATTCTGGTTCGTCCAGATTCGCCAGGCGAGTTGGTGGCGAATCCGTTTCGCCAGGTATTCGCCAGGCGAATTTGCCTGGGACAGCAAAAACAGTATTTTCGTATTTTAGCCATAACTTTTGAACCGTAAGTCGGTTTTGGTCCCCGTTCGAAGCGTTAGAAAGCTTATGAAATGTTCTTTCTTATAAAAATGGGTTGGAGGGCAGTAGATGATTTATTTAGGTAGTGGTTTTGGAAAAGTGTTGGGTTGTCGGGTTTTTATCGCGTACAATGTGTGCGACTGATGTGTTAGCATGTTATATGCTTGTGATATGTAACGTGTGGCTTGTGGGCCATTATATGATGTGAATATACATCATGAAATGTTGTTATGATGTGTTGCGGGTAGCCTTTGTGGTGTGAATCCCTTGTGGAAGTAATTGTGATTGTATGATTGTTGTGGTTTGTGATAATATGCATTGTTTATGTGAAATTCCAATGTATGTGGTTGGTGGCCTTTATGGTTTGAAATGCATTGTTTGAATTGGTTTGCAATGCATGAGTGTGATGATGTTGATTAATTCATATGGTTGAATTGTGATTGTATGAGATGAATGCATGAATATATTGTGAATATGTATGCATTTCAAGAATATCTTGAGTCATTTTGTATGTGAAGCATAATGATGTACATTCTTGTATTGAGTGATTCTAATGAGAATCTGTTGTAACGTCGTGTGTCTATGTGAGGTGTGAGCGATGATTACAAACGATTGTGTGCCTAGGTGAGGTGCGAGCAATCAGATTGTGTGCCCGGTATGTGGTATGTTATGAAATGCATTGTTTGAATTGTTTTTAATGCATGAATAATGATGAGGAGATAATTCATATTGTTGAATTGTGGTGATGCATTTGATTGTCATGAGTTCTTGTGTGCCAAGCATCATGATATGCATCTTGTGCGATCGTGTGCCCATATGGGGTGTGAGCGATCGGATCGTGTGCCCATGTGGGGTGTGAGCGATCCATAGACGCCGTGTGCCCATGTGGGGTGTGAGAGACAGATTGGTTCCAGAGGGAATCCGCTATAACGTCGTGTGCCCATGTGGGGTGTGAGCGATGATTATAGACGATCATGTGCCCAGGTGGGGTGTGAGCGATCGGGTCGTGTGCCCGTGTGGGGTGTGAGCGATCCATAAACGTCGTGTGCCCGTGTGGGGTGTGAGCGACGGGGAACATCGTATGCCCGACGGGGAGTTACATTGGTAATGAGCGATGGTTCCAATAAGTTCCTGAGTGAACTTTAGATGATTGGAGTCGGTACCGCATATGCATTGCATAGAGTCGTTGTGTCGGTCTCTGTGCATTTGGATAAATCATGAATGGATTGATTATGTGTGAGCTTGTGATAACTTTGGTGAATTATTATGCATAGGTGATAAATGCATTGGTTGTGAGTGATATGTTTTGTGTATAAACATATGATATGTGATGTGGTGGTGCGTTTTCATAGGTCATAACTGTGGTGTGCATTATGTGTGAAATGTGATTATATTGGTATAATCGTTATATGCTATGTGATTGGATTGTTAGGAATATGTTATGTATTGGTGGCATGCTATATGTGTTAGTATGTGATGTATGTGGTGAGAAATATTATATATGTGAATTTATCTGTGTTGTGGCATATTATTATGCAATCTTGTTATAGTTGTTATTTCTCACCCTTCTGCTGGAATATGCTTTTTATGGCATAGTGCAGATTGTCAGCTTTAGAGGCGTGGAGGCAAGTGGAAGAGTTAGATCTTCATTTGCTTAGGTCTTGGTGTCTGCTCTGATACGTAGCACGGGAGTCGGGGAACGATTATGTTATATATGTATATATTTGTAGGATATATTTTGTATGAATATTTTGATGTATAAAACAGTTTATTTTGTAAAACAAATCGGTTATGGATCTTTCCGTTTTATTCCATAATTGACATTTCCTTTATTATGGAAAAAGTTTCCCCTTTGAGGGTACTCTATTTTATGCTATGTATCAAATTTATGAGCAGGGATGATGTTTTGTTTATTTAAATGTGACATCCTTGTTTCTGTCGGAAAAATAAATTTTTAGTTACTCTAATTTTATTTATGTATTATTTATTCGAGATGGGAATTCGGGTGTTACACGTATTGCCCTGAGACACTATTATAGAACAGAGAAGTTTCCGTTAAATTAACTATTATAAAAGAAAGTTTTAATTTTTAATTATTATTATTAAAGTTTAAAAAGGTTTTGAATTAAATTAAGATAAAAAGTTTTTAAATTATTAGTACCAAAGAAAACGTTTTTATGTGTTATTATAAAGGAAAAAGCTTGAAATTGAATACTATGGTAAAAAAATAAAATTTAATTATTAAAAAATTTTAACTGTAATTACTAAAAAACAAATTTTAATTATAAGAGATTTAAACGTGATAAAAAAAAGTTTTATCTTGATTGTAAAAGATTTTGACTTAAATTAAAAAAAGGAAGGTTAAATTTATATTATAAAAAGAAGGAAAAGTTTTGAAATGTAAAAAAAAAGGAAAACAAAAACGAACAGAAAAAAGAACAGAGGGAGATCCCCCCAGAAGTCGTCCTCTCTCGTCTCTCAAAATCTCTCGCTCTCGATCGCCTCTCAAGCTTCCTCAATGGGTTTCAGAGAAAAACTAACCCTCTCAAACGATTCCTCTCTCTCGATCACTCTTCTCTTTCGCGATACCTTCTCTTCCTCGTCCATGAGTTTCTCACCCGTTTGCTAACCTCATCACAACTACAAACCCTAAACGAAAAAACAGAAACAAACACAACCCCAATCCCCAGCGGAAACCCTAAACCCCATTTCACTATGTTGAAGATTACAAATACAAAATGAAATCGCAAAAAAAGTAAAGGAAGAGGAACCTCCGCCACCGGGTCGAGAACGTCAGGTAACTTTCTTTCACGAACCTTCTTCTTCTGTTGATGTGTGATCCTTGATGGTGATATGTTGATGTTGTTGCTCTATGATGTGGTTTTATGATTTAGATGTGGAACGTTTGTGTAGTAATGATATGGTCCTCCCGCTATGAGAGTGTATGATCCGAGTGTATGACCTTCTTTGTGAGAGTTTTGGAAGGTCTGTGATGTTTAGATATTTAGATTTGAAAGGGTGTTCGACTGTATTAGCATGGCTATCGGGAAAGGGGTTAGTGGATCTTTATTCTAAAATTTTTTTGTCTCTGAGATTTGTATACGTGAATTTTTGATATTCTTTGGTGCGAATCAATGATGGCCTCCCCTTGGTGAAAATGGTTCTCCTCCTTTTATAGATATGTGTGCATTGATTTCTCTGATTTTGAATTGATAATTCTTTCCATTTTCACTGTGACATGTTACGAGCTGTTTTGGAAGGAATTTGAAATTGCTTGATGATGTCTGATGTGTCTGAATCACATTTGGGAAGTTTTTGAAATGCTAGTTAATACATTGATTTGTGTTGAAGAGGACTTGATGGTAATATTCTTTAATCCTTTCCTTGCTTTACGATTTCCTTTTGATGGAAGAATCGTTTTGTTGATTTTGCGGGTGATCAAATGAATCAAATCGTCTGATGGCCATTAATGCTCAATATTGATGATGACGGAAGGAAAAGAGTCAAATGTATCGACAAAACTTCGTTGCGGCAAGAGCTTCAAGGTCACACTTTTCCTTCATACGTTATTTATTTATCATTACTAATATATATATTTTTTACTGAGATTGTAATTGTGTTGCCGAGTTGCCAATGTACTTTTGTAAGGTCTCTCTCCAAAAGCAGCGTGCAAACATTGAAGATCATCAATGGAGTGGACACTTATCAGAGCATAGCCATCAGGTCATAAAAGTGGAGCCGTGTCAAGCGTCCCTTCATTCCCACCTAAAGTAGAGTGAAAGTTGCTGAGGATACTAGCGAAGTCTGGTTGTAGGTCTTGGAATATTCAAGTTCGAAGCACGATTCTTACTCAAACTAATGCCTGGTTCCAAACACCGGCTTCGTTATTTTGTGTCGTTGGTATTATCTATTTGATGAGTATTGATTGAGTCTTGGACTTGCAGGGCCCTTTTTGAAATGGTGAAGCCAAGTCGACGGTTGACGGGTTTATGGAGGCGTACCGGCTGTTAAATGCAAGTGAGGAGCCTCCCTTTTTTGAGCTTTCAATTCCTTTACGTGCATATTGTGAGGAAAAAAGTTGACTAACCTTTTTATGCAGAATCTTCAAAAGGCTTGCATTACATGCCGACAGAAAGTGACGTGGAAGAACTGCAGGCTGGGATGCTCTCAAGACAGGGCTTCCATGGCTAGTCTATTATGGGTAATGGATTATATGTTTGGCTTTGTATGGTGGGTACACAGTTGGTGAGGGAGGCTTATTTGAGGTTGTAACATACATGTGGGATGTAGAAAAACTAATCGCTTGCTAAAATTGTTTCACTGCAGTTAGAATATTCTGATTCGGATCTTGCGATCGAAGCAAATGTTGTTCAAATTCACCATAAATAAAGTCCATTGAATTCATCGACCAATAACCCCTCTTCAAACCTTGCTGAAACTTCTAAGACATCAAGGAGCGTAAGCAACCTGGTATGTTTGTAATGCTTTGTGAATTTCCACCTTGTAATTAGCTTTTGGAGTTTTGACTCTGTTCATTTTGCTGTGGCAGGTTTTGGGTTCTTGGCTTAGTAAAAACGGCCCCGTCAAGTGAAACAAGTACGTATGTTGAATTCGGTTCCAACACGACATCGTCAATATTCCATAAGCATTCGAGGAAGATTAGTTTCTGAAAACTCATGCTCGAAAACTAGAAATGCCTGCAGTATTTTCGTCATCTTCCGCAAGTGGGTTTGCCCTTCACAACACTTCCAAACCGAGACGAAGAGCCTACTACTTACGGATTGCAGCTGATCCTGAAGAATCATTTTAGTAGTAGCATAACAATAGATTCGCAGCATCTTGGTCTTTGGTCGATGCTTACAAATCATCTTGTGAAATAACTTTAGTTTGTATGTCTTTTCCAACTTGCATCTGCGAACCGTCTGGCGGGAGATTTAATGCCATTACCTGTTCCTGCCAATGACGTGTAATACCCCAAAATTTGCTCTCCCTCTTTGTCATCATAGCATGGCATTATCATTTATCATATCATATCCACCTCATTAACATTGCATTGCATTTAACATAGAAAAATGAAGCATGGCATCCTTCTTACCATCAGGGCATGTGATCAGGTGGAAGGTGGACAATCAAGAGATCATTCAAAGCACAAAAAGGTCAGTCAAGTTGCCTCAAGGCAAGCCAAGAAGCCTTTCATGTCTCATACTATCTCAATTGATCATCCACAACCTCAAGGATAAGAGATACAATAGGAGATTGAAGCATTACATCCTACACTATGCAAGAAGTCCAAAAATTGAAGGAAAACCCTCAAGCTGTAATTGCCTATTCTGGGCTCTCAGTCAATAAATTGAATTTCAGTAAAGAGCTTTCTATTTTTGTTTTATTGCTTTGTTTGCAAAAACGTCCTAATTTTTGATAAAACATTGCATTTGAAAACATGGCAGCCTTGCAATAACATGCGCAGAAAAAACATTTGAAATTACTTCGAATGTTGAATACTCCCGGATGGTGGATTCTAGCCACGCAATATTCGGGGCATGTGGGCATATTCTTTTGTTGCAGGTAGCAGGTGCAGATGATTTTAAGCACAAGACCAGCAATAAATCACCCCACGCAAAAGACTGGGACAATTATGGGTCAGGAGATCGGCGTTCATCGGGTCGATCTCAGTGAATTAAGTTCAACTGGGTACCGTTGTATCTTATTAAGTCGATTCTCTCATTCAGTACTTCCAACAACTACAAGCTTTTCTGTGTCGATGACGGTCGCAAATTCCCCAAGAGAGTGGTCTCGTTGATACCGAAGCTGATGGTCATTATCCCCAGCGAAGTCGTAGGAGTTGGAAGAGGCTAAATCTTCTGTAAAATCCTCTTATGATATCCTCTTCGGGGATAAATTGTTGGTTTGCCCAAGCATGGGGTATGTTTGTTTCCCCAGCATGAAGTGTTGATCATCCTCAGTAGAGTTTGAGGACAGTTGGTCTTCTCTAAAATCCTCTCAAAAGGCATTCCCCAGCACGAGACGTTTTAAAGCAGTTTCCTCCAGTAGAGTTTGCTATAAACTCGTCATCCCTAACGGAATTGTCTAAAGGGAAGCTCGCCTAACATGGGGCATTGTGGTACTTATCCTAAGCTTGACAGTCATATTCTTCAGCAGACTACTGTGGATTTGCTTCGGGTTTCCCCAACAGATCTCTAAGGACTCTTTCCTAGCAAGTTGCAGTGGAATGTTCTAACCAGGATTTGCATATCCCTGGCAGAGTAGCCATGATCCCCAACAAGATTGTGTCTCTGGTAATGATCCCCCACAGAGGTCAGCATCGAATCTTGTCAGCAATACTTCCCAGCCGAGTTATAAGGTTGATAATCCCTATAAAGGATCTTGGGTTGAATAAATCCCCAAGCAGAGTTTTAATGGCTCATTTCCCCAGCAGGACGTCATTTAAAAATTCTCATCCCCAGCGGAGTTGCTGTGACCAGAATCCAGCCCCAAACAGATGGAATAATTCCTGGCAGAGTCATCATTCCCTCATATCTTAAAGTCCAGTTTATTGTTGGCAAGCTTGACAATTCGAAGCAGACGGATTGTTCATCCATTCGCCAGCAGAGATATTATCCTTTTAGGAGTCTCCGAGATTAAATCATGGATTGTGGTTCCTCAGCAGAGTCGGCAGAGATGTCTGGCGCAGAGGCACAGAGTAATTCAATTTTGAAATTCTAAAAGTCCAACAGTGGATTGGCAAAAGTCCGTCTTCGGGTGGCAAAAGTCCAACAGTGGATTGGCAAAAGTCCATCTTCGGGTGGCAAAGCAGCTAAAAGTCCAACAGTGGATTGGCAAAAGTCCGTCTTCGGGTGGCAAAAGTCCAACAGTGGATTGGCAAAAGTCCGTCTTCGGGTGGCATATTCCAAAAGTCCAACAGTGGATTGGCAAAAGTCCGTCTTCGGGTGGCAAAAGTCCAACAGTGGATTGGAAAAAGTCCGTCTTCGGGTGGCAAAAGTCCAACAGTGGATTGGCAAAAGTCCGTCTTCGGGTGGCAAAAGTCCAACAGTGGATTGGCAAAAGTCCGTCTTCGGGTGGCAAAAGTCCAACAGTGGATTGGCAAAAGTCCATCTTCGGGTGGCACGAAGCTGCAAAGTCCACCAGTAGCGTGGCAGGCCAGTAGTCTTCTGGAATTGCATAAAAGACATTATTAAAGTCCAGTAGTGTGGCAAGCTAGTAGTCGTCTGGCGTCGTTCAAAAGACGTTATCAAAGTCCACCAGTAGTGTGGCAGGCTAGTAGTCGTCTGGAATTGCATAAAAGACATTATTAAAGTCCACCAGCAGTGTGGCAAGCCAGTAGTCGTCTGGCGTCATTCAAAAGACAGATCTCTCCGACGTTTCATCAAAGATTCAATCCAGCAGTCTCGTTGGGTTTATATCCCTTTTCTTCTTCATCACCCAGAGCAAATTTTTGGTTATATTTGGTATTCAATCACTATATACCTTGAAAGTCCGAAAGCAATTGCTTTCAGGCATTCAGGTCTACAGCGCTTGAATAGGGGCAGCTGTAATACCCCAAAATTTGCTCTCCCTCTTTGTCATCATAGCATGGCATTATCATTTATCATATCATATCCACCTCATTAACATTGCATTGCATTTAACATAGAAAAATGAAGCATGGCATCCTTCTTACCATCAGGGCATGTGATCAGGTGGAAGGTGGACAATCAAGAGATCATTCAAAGCACAAAAAGGTCAGTCAAGTTGCCTCAAGGCAAGCCAAGAAGCCTTTCATGTCTCATACTATCTCAATTGATCATCCACAACCTCAAGGATAAGAGATACAATAGGAGATTGAAGCATTACATCCTACACTATGCAAGAAGTCCAAAAATTGAAGGAAAACCCTCAAGAGAGATAGCTCATTGATCCAAAATCATCCTCAAAGGGCATATATCATCATCCTTTAAGAAGGTACACAACATACTCTGAGGAATTTGAAATTGAAGACTGCACATTTTTCTCCTAGGAGGTGGGCACCAAAACTAGGGTTTCCCATTAAATCAGGGAACCTTTGTTTTTTTGAACAAAACTTGATGTCATGGTATTCTACATGTCCTTAAGTGTATGTGTATGGAGAATTGCCCCTCAATTGGTTTTGGAGGTGGCTCAATTGAAAGAAAGATCAAAAATCAGGAAATTTGGGGCCAAGTCAAATAATCAGAGGAAAAAGTCAACTCTCGACTTTTTGAGCCCAAAATCATGAAATTCATGTTACATATGTCCAATGTACAAAATTTGGTCAAGAAACTCCAAAGGAATCATGAAAAAATCAAGATGTGGAAAGTTGCCATTTTTGGGTGAAGTAGGGTTACTAAAAATAGTAAGTTTTGGCCATTTTGCATCAGAGTTTGAACCAAGGCCATTTAAAATTGAAGCACCAAATGAAAATTCCACTCGGCCACAACAAAAGATCTTGTTTTAAGCTTCAAATCCATGTGTAGAACATCTCCATTGGATAAAAATTGAGGGAGATATGATTGATCAAAGTTTGGGCAAAGTAGGTTCAAAACTAGGTCATGACCAAGATTTTCAGGTCACGCGCGCAGTCATTTTAACAAACATGTGGTGGGCCAAATGTCCACTCATTTTTCTCATGGTTAAATGCCTCAAATGAAAAACTTTTCAACATCAAAGTTGTTCCTTGTAGTGTCATCTTCAATACTCATGTTGGACAAAATTCCATTTGATCAAGTTATAGTGGAGATATATTGATTCAAAGTCATGTTGATTGTGCTGAAATTTTGTGTGCCAAGTTGCCATGCCATGACCTACTTCCCACGCCCACCACACAGTTCCAAACCTTGATGTTCAAAGCTATTTTCCAACCTCTTACACACTTCATATCAACTCTAATCTCAAACCAAACTTGTTGCATTATGTTCCCTCTTTCCAATGACTCCAAAAACACACCAAATCATCCGTTAAATAGGGAGAAAAACATCATCAAATCACCATATTTCCAACTGTCACCAAAATGCCAAAAGCAAGTGTTGTTGCCACTTTTCCTCATTTGAACCAACAGATTCTTACTTGCACGTGCTGCTCATGATCATTATACACCAAAGAGGAAGAACAAAACTTGCGAAGCAAGTTTCTCTTGCTGCCACACCAGAACAGCTCATCCTCACCATTCCTTCCACTTGCTCCTCACCATAACACTTTAAACCTCCACCTCACCATAACACAGCCATTGATAAATCGTCCCCTAACTAACTTGACTCAGTTAGTTAGGATGGACTCAGCCTAACCCACTCAACTCACTCTAACTCACTCATTTAACCATGAGTTAGCAGATTAAACTCAACATATAAATTCCAATACTCTTCACATTTTGAGGGAGGGTTTTCATTTTTTCACATTTCTCTCCAAGAACACCTCAAACTCTCTCTACTTTCTCTCTGATTCCACACGATTTCAACACTCTTCTTCCACTTTTCATCTGCATTATCATTGTTTGGCATTGTTGGATCAGGAGCACACTGAATCTTCATCATTCTCCAAGTGAAGCTTCATCAACATTTTGCAATTTTCTCTCTGCTCTCAAGATATTAAGCTCAAACAGCATTTATTTTGCTTAGTTTGTGAAGCTCCAAGGAAGAAGAAGAAGATAGGATCTCTGGTATTCTGGTAGATCCAAAGTTCATCACATTTCAGGTTCCCTTTCTCAACTTTGTTTTATTGAATCTAGCTTGTTTTCGTGGTGTTTGTGGCCTAGTAGAGGTCGTGTGCGTCCTGGCTAGTTGATAGGCTTCTTAGAGGCATAGTTTTATACCTAGGGCTCAATTTGATTGACTCTGTTCTTGCTGTGCGTATGTGTTTGGTGATTTTCATTAGCATATTCATAATGTACGTGAGCTTAGCTTTCAATTGATGTATGCATTGTGATTTTCTAGAGAAATGTGAGTTGCAGACGGTGGTAAGTGACCGGAGAAGGTGACCGGAGGTCCCTCTCCGGCCGATGGCTTCATGTTAGGGTTTTATGACCAGTTTGAATGTGATCCGTTGGATGAGTGTGATCTAATGGCTACCATGCTGCCAACACATAAAAATTTATGTGCATGTCACGTGATTCTTCTGATTTCATTTTTAAAAATTGTGTGGCATGGTACATGGTAGCTATGGTGAACATTCATGCACATGCGTGAGATTAGGTTACTTTGACCAGGGGTTGACTTGGACTTGATCCTATGGTGTCTATTGCTTTGACTCTTGTTGACTGATTGTGCATGTTAATTATCATGTTTTGCGCATAATTGGACTTAACCAGATTGATATTTACACCCCTCTGTTTGGAAGCCCAATGAATTTGCACTGTCAAATTGCTATGTTCATACCCCCTGCATTTTGCATTGATTTTTCATTTTTATTTCTTTCTACATGTTTGATTTTTTAATTTTTAAAAATACCAAAACAGATTGTAAAATTCCACAAAAATTCATGAGCATCATTAAAACATTTAGGAAATTTTCCATGATTTTATTTCTTGATTTTATGACCTTTTTATCCCTGGTCCATAATTTTCTTTGAATTTCCATTTAGATGCATTCTAAGCATGATACATGAATTTGTTTAATTTTGTTCTTGCTCATTACCAACTGTTTTGACATGATTCTTTTTGCATTGATTCACTAATACATTGAAGCATGTTAGATGATTTTTGTTTGATTTTTTAGGTCACTTTATCACATGTCTTGATGCCTATATTTGCACCACTTTGCATGATGTTTCAATTTGACCTAATTGCTTTGTTTGAAGTCATTTTGCTCTGAATTTTTACATGCTATCTTGATGTATGATGCATTTCTGACCTAGGCATTCCAATAATATGCTGGCATAATTTTCATGAATCCATTTGGTCTTTGTTTGATGCATTACATTGGAAGTATAATACATGTCCTGTCATTTTAACTTTAGTGCATGTTTGCATGATTTCTTTTGTGCATATTTGTATGAGCATTTGCATAGTTGTGTGAGTCATTCATATGATATTATAGGTCTTTGATACACATTATAGGTCATCTTCACATGTTCATTTCAACTTGAACTTTGTGCATCCTAACATGTATTGTTTGCACCTTCTTTTTGAGTTTTCATCTCACTTCTTCTTATATTACTTCTTGAATGTCTTGAAGTTGATTCATAAATACTTTTGAGATGTTTATAAACCATTTTCCATTTCATTTCAATTCTGATCCATGGATTACATGTTCCATTTGTGCATATTTCTTCTTTTCTCTTTCATCTTTCATTCTTCCTTTTCTTATGATATCATGTTCTAATGTCATAGAGGATGTTTGTTGTCTATCCACTTGAGTTTGATTGATGATGACCATTTGTTCTCATATGATGTACATTCTGGTTGTGGCTCTAGGATTTGGTTTCTCAGTTAATTCTTTTGAGTTTTATGATGCATTACATGTTCTTTTACTTCTTATACTTCTTATACATGTTTACTAACCATGTAGGGGCTTTGGTAAGTTTCAATTGAGTGTGGATAAGGAATCCACATTCAACTTCTATCCTTTCCCTTTTACGATTCCATTTTGTGTTTTGCTAAGCACTTATGTGCTTTCTTTTAATAACTCATCACTTTCCCCTTGTGAGTTACAATTCATCTTCTACTTTAGAAGTGAATTGTTTAATTCTTTCTTTCTTTAGACTTTAGGTTGAAACCTCACAAACTTTAGGATCACTCCCTTAACTAATCAATTAGGATTGAGTCTTAGTCCATATAGATTTTTACCTTTACCCTCTCTTGAGTCTTTCATCTTCTCATCTCAAAGAAAATTCAAAACATATAATAAAGGTAGGCATTTATTGCATTTAGGCCTTTCATATAAAGAAAAGATTATAAGGGGTCTTCTCTTGTAATCTTAGAATGTATAGCATATAGCCCATCTTGGGTCAATGTGTTAAACATTTGATCTTGTATGAGGGACTTAAATGCAATACTTGTTGAAGGTGCAAATAATAAAAAACACTTCTTCATTTCTTAATTAACAAAAACACTTAATAAACACAAGTATGCTAGTGTGTTTGAACCTTGACAATTGGAACTAAGTGTGAGGGTCTTCTTCACTCTTAGTGTGCTTTCTTACCCATTCCATCTTGGAATGTGAGAATGTACACATTCCAATGACTAAGATTCAGATACACTATCATATGCAAACAAATAAAAAAACTCTTTAAAGACAAAAACAAACAATAACGTCTTTTCCTTCGGGAATTCTTTTCTCATCTCATTCATTCTCAACGCACGAACGCGCTTCTACTCGTTCTCTTGCAAGACGGTAACGCACTCGGACCAGCGAGCCTGCAACACCTGAGCCAGAACGTAAGCTGTTCCCTAAAAAACACAAACAATCCATCCCTAGTGAGGGGAACTACGTCGCTCTGATTCTCATGCTCCCGATGAGATACGTAGGCAGTGGGGTAGGGCCCATGCGAGCACTTCTTTTATTTTCCCTACATTTGTTTCCCGTTCCTTTTCTTTTCTTTCTCCTTTCTTTCTTTCAGTTCCTTTTCCGGTATCCTTTCTTTACACCCTTTGATCGAGACAAGCAAGCGTGGATCCCATCGGGTACGATGGACGCGTGGGGGTGCTAATACCTTCCCCGCGCATAACCGACTCCCGAACCCAGTTCTCTTGGTCGTAAGACCATGCTTTTCCTTTCTCTCAGGTTTACGCGGTGTTTCCTTTCCCTCTCTTGGGATAAATACACATGGCTGGCGACTCTGTTTCGGTGCCACTTTCGCGTTTGTACTTGGATGAAAATCCCGGGAGCGACAGCTGGCGACTCTGCTGGGGAGTGAACCCAGAATCTCTGGTTTCCTTAGCGAGTCAATCCTAGCGCTTGTCTGTTTTTCTTTCATTGGGTGTTTACTGTTGTGCTGTATTTACTGTTTTATTGTATGGTTATTTACTGCTTTACTGTACATTACTGTATTTACCGCATTTTAGCATTTTCATTTCACATGATATATTATGCTATACTGGACTGTGTTGTTTTCTGTTTGGCGGGATGGGTGTTCTGAGAGATAAGCCCACTACCAAGGCTTGAGTACATACATAGGTATTAGAGTGGATAGTCATGACGCTTGCGTGGTGGTGACCACGTATTGTTGTTCATGAGACCCACAACCAGACGAGGTTCTATCAGGAGCTTTCTGCTACTGCATGTTATGCAGGCTAGTGGTTATTCTCTTGAGGAACTGTCGACTCTGGTGACCATTCCCGAGGACTCAGTTGCGGCACTCCTCCCGAGTTGTGACAGTGGCAGACCACATTCCATGGCAAACCCATTGCACATTCTCGATCCGAGGACCAAATGCTGGGAACTTGCTATAGGACATCCCTTTTTGAAAGAGAATCAGCGGAGGCACTCCTCGATTGGCGATAGTACTGTACCCTGAGGGATGAATGTACTATTGCTTCTCGACCTCAGTGCCAGAAGCTGAGGACCTTTTCGTTTTGGAGAATCAGTTGAGGCCTCCTCGATTGATGATGATGCCAAACTAGAAATGGTGAACGTATCATCATTTCTCGACCTGAGAGCCCGGGATACTGAACATCCTAGTACCCATATGTGAGAAGGGCGGGTTGTTTACAGGTTTGCAGGTAACCATGACCTCCTACATACCCGGTTTTCTATCATCATTGCACAAAAAGGAAGTTTCATCCTATTGTATGCAGATGGTTCTTATCTATGGTTCTATATTAGTCTCAGAGCTACACTGACACCGTTCACAGTTCAGCACAGACACCTGATTACCTGATCACATTGCCCTTTGCATTGCATTATCATATCCTAACATACATGTTTATTCATTTCCAGGTGCATATATTACCCTTGATTCCAGTCATCAGGTCCCTGCAAAGATGAACACTAAAGAGAGGAAGAATATCATCAGCTATAAGTTCCTTACGCCTACTTTGGGCCCTATTGTTGTGCTGAAGGGAATGGCGAGCCCTGCAGCACGAGAAGCTTTTGAAGAGAAATATGGGTGGATTTTATCTATGGTCCGTAATGTCAGTGATTATGAAGCCAGAGGTCTCCATACGTTGATGCAGTTCTATGATCCGCCTCTGAGATGTTTTGTATTTCCAGACTATGTGTTGGTTCCTACCTTGGAGGAGTATTCCAACATGTTGGGGATTGCTATCAAGGAGGAGCCCCCTTTCTTTGGATCGGTGGGGGATCTTGACTTTGGAAAGGTGGCTAGTGCTCTTTATTTGAGCAAATCAGAGTTAAGTGACAATGTCTCCAACAAAGGAAAGATTCGTGGTTACAAGCTGGAATATCTGATTAAGAAGGCCCAGGAAGCAGCTAAAGGCGAGAATTGGCTTGTTTTTAATGCTTTGCTAGCCCTTTGTATATACGGCATAGTGTTGTTTCCCAACGAGCCGGATTTTATTGATACGGACGCTATACGAATATTCATGATGAAGAACCCGGTGCCAACGCTACTGGGAGATCTTCACTACTCGTTGTACAACCGAAACGAAAAGAAAAGAGGAGGGATAATTCGCTGTTGTGCACCTTTGTTCTATAAGTGGTTCGCAGGCCGTTTACCACAATCAGGGGCTTTTGTGGATTCCAAAGATTCTCTAGAGTGGAAACAGCGTTTAATGGGATTGGTGGCCAAGGACATCGTATGGGTAGATCATGGGCTGATTGGCAAGAATATTATCCACAGTTGTGGTAAGTTCCCTAACGTTCCACTGATAGGAAGATTGGGTGGGATTAACTACAATCCTTCTTTGGCCATTCGACAATTTGGGTATGCCCTGACAGGTCCGCCTATTAAGAGAGATGTGGAGGAGTCCCTCTATTTTCATACATCAGATGGTTGGGAAGCAGCACAGAAAGCTTCTGAAAGCTGGGGTAGCATACTGAAAAAGGGGAAAGTTACTCTAGGCAAGCCTAACAACCGGGTTTATCCAGCATATGAAGAGTGGGTGAAGAAAAGAGTTGAAGATTTTCTCTTGCCTTTTGGTAAGGCACCCCTTTTGTATCCGGAGAATGAGAAAGCAAGAAGCACTACTACTGTGGAAGAAGTTGACAAGTTGCAAGCCTTGGTGAAAAAGCTCCAAGGAAAGAATTCCGAGTTGAGTAGCCATCTTCAGAATGCTCTACATGCCAACAAAGAGCTGGAGCGGAAAGCCCAAGATGCTGAACAAATCCTAACTGCAAAAGAAAAAGACTTTGCTGGAAGAGCCCAACATTTCCGGAAGATTAGTAAAGGTGCTGATGATGCTACTCAAGCCCACAAACAAACCAAACAGGCGTTAGCACAGACCAAAGAAAAGTTAACAAAGTTTCAGCACGCTTGGGACGAAGTTAGGATAGAGAATGCTGAATTACAGGAACAGTTGCAGATTAAGGACGAAGAGCTTGAAAAGGCGCATGAGCAGAGAAGAAAGTATCGGGAAAGCCTCGGTAAGAGTCAAGAACAGCTAGAAGAAGCTAGAGGTGAGCTGAGGAATACCAAGAAAGAGCTTGAAGAAGTCATGATAGAAAGGGAGATACTCAAGACGCAAGCCGGCATAAAGAGACACAAAGGAGTGTGTGATGACGAGGCTCTGATGCTGCATATGGGTTCTTTAACTGAAGCTCTTGAGAAAAGGGATGTCTTGATCAAAGAAATGATTGAAAAGCCAAATCACCAGCGTACCCGTATACTTTTTGAGGAGATCAAATACTCAAGTGATAAGCTGAAGGGTGTGGAATTGTCAGACTGATGTTCTTTTCCTTATATTTTGTTATTAATGGTTACCATCAGGCTTGTTGATGGATCCATTTTTCCTTGTATTGCATTTGCGGATGAGCCTTTCTTAAATGTACTTGAATACTTTGTTGAAGGAGTATGAGCAGTTTTATTCAGAATTATTCCTTATCAGATAGCTGCACACAAGCACATGACCACGACACGTCTCTTTATATCACAATTTTTGGTCTTCAGATTTCTGTGGTTGGATTGGAATCAGGGTATAAAGCACCTCGGAAATGACAAACATGGCATTGCATGGCATTGCATATCATTTTGCATTTTTTGTTACTTGCTTTTCAGGTACTCGTTGCAGGGACTCTAACCTTTATTTGGTTTCAGGCAGTATAGCGGAGAGTCATATTCACCGATATTCGACGCGAAGGAATCAAGTAAGAATCATGGACCAAGTGCAAAGTGATTTGGCTGAAATGAGGGCGCGTATGGACCAGTTCATGACCCTCATGACTGGCATGGCGCAAAATCAGGAGAGATTGAGGCTTCTGGTAGAGCGTCCAGATAATGGCCCCGAAGGGGATCAGCATGACAATTCACAGGGACATGGCATTCCTCCTCCCGGTGGCAACCCTCCTCCTGGTGGTAACAATCGGGGTAATGGAAATGGTAGGCATGCTGGTGTTACTCTTGAAGATACCCTGGAGGACCAATTTACTCTGCTGGATGCTGATGTGGGTAATCAAGGTGATCGAAGGTATGATGAGTTAGCAGAAAAGATCAGGGCCATAGAATGCAAGAACTCTATGGGTATTGATGTTACCAGCTTGGGGCTGGTCCCAGGAGTCAGAATTCCCCCTAAATTCAAACCTCCCACTTTTGATAAGTATCACGGCAATGCGTGTCCCCAAACGCATCTTCAAGCTTACTTTGGGAAGATTTCAGCCCATACGGATGACGAGAAGCTATGGATGCACTATTTTCAGGACAGTCTGGCTGGGGCGTCCTTGACCTGGTATATGAAGTTGAATAGAGCTGCTGTGAAGAATTGGAAAGATCTGGCAGAAGCGTTCCTGAAGCAATACCAATATAATATTGACATGGCGCCCAACCGCACCCAATTGCAGGGATTGTCCCAGAATGCCAAGGAGAGTTTCAAAGAATATGCACAGAGGTGGAGGGAAATGGCTGCCCAGGTCCAACCTCCCTTGTCAGACAGAGAAATGGCAGATATGTTCATGGGCACCTTGCAAGGGGCCTATCTTGACAGATTAGCTGCTTGTCCGTCGACTGGATTTGCTGATATTGTGATTGCGGGAGAAAGAATAGAAAGTCTGTTAAAGCTTGGAAAGATCCAGGATGTGAGTGGGGCTGGCTCTTCGGGGACGAAGAAACCGTTTGCTAGTAACCAGAAAAGAAGAGAAGGTGATACGAATGCTGTGTTTAGAGGACGAGGCAGAGGGCGTTATCGAGCTTATTATCAGGTAGATGCTGTAACAATCCCCACACCGTCTGTTCAGAAACAACAATCCCAACAACAAGTTCAACAGCAACAACCTTTTTTCCAGCAAAGGTCTAGACAGAGGGATCGTAAGATGGATCCTCTCCCTATGACTTATGCCGCGCTGTTGCCCCGGCTACTCGAGTTAAAGTTGGTAGAACTCCGTACTATGAAAGCTCCGGTTGCTGGAAACCTGCCACCTAACTTCGATGCTAATGCTCGTTGTGAGTTCCACTCAGGTGCTCAGGGGCACTCCATTGAAAAATGCTGGGCTTTCCATCATAAAGTACAAGATTTGATTGATGCTAAAGCCATCAATTTCTCTCCCGCTCCTAATATTACTCAGCATCCCATGCCTGATCATAGTGCAGCAAATGTGTACGCTATTGAAGATGGGAGGAGATTGAATTTGGTGTTAGACGTTCATCAAGTGAAAACTTCTTTGTTGGTTGTAAAAGATCGTTTATTGAAGGGACAGGTGTTCCCGGGCTGTAATCAAGATTGCTCTGAGTGTATGAGTCAGGAGAACGGCTGTGATAAGTTGAAGATGGGTTTACAGAATCTGATCGATGAAGGATGTCTACAGTTCGACAGAGTTGTGAAAGACACTGATGAGATATCAACCGTGACCATCTATTACACTCCCGCTGAGGTTTAAATGCCGGTCAATGCAGTTCCCGTGGCGAGTGTTGCGCCAGAAAGGCCCAGTCCTGTCACTATCACGGTGCCAGGACCAATTCCGTTCACATCTACGAAAGCTATCCCATGGCACTATGGGGCAGATGTGTATTACGAAGGTAAAAAGCAGGAAGTTGAATCATCAATCAGCCCAAATATTGATAATGTAGGGGGTGTAGGGGGCTTTACAAGGAGTGGAAGGTTGTTCGCTCCCCAAACCTTGAGAAGTGATAAAGAGGCAGAAGCTGCAGCAAAGGCTAAGGGTAAACAGGTGGTTGAAAGTGCGCCTACACCTGAAGCAGAGACAAAGATTACTTTTGATAAGGAAATGGAAGAATTTATGAAAATAATCAAGAAAAGCGATTATAAGATTGTGGACCAACTGAATCAGACCCCTTCAAAGATTTCAATCTTGTCACTATTGATGTGCTCTGATGCGCACCGGCAGGCGTTGTTGAAAGTGTTGAAGAGTGCGTACGTGCCACAAGAAATTATTGTTAATCAGCTCGAGGGCGTAATCTCCAATGTTAATGTTAGCCATGGCTTGGGCTTTACAAGTAGAGATTTGACGGTTGAAGGAAGAAACCATAATAAGGCTTTGCATATCACGATGGAGTGTAAGGGCGCAGTGTTATCCCATGTACTGGTAGACACTGGTTCATCACTTAATGTCTTGCCCAAGAAGGCATTGATGAAGCTGGAAGTTGATGGTTTGATCTTAAGGCCTAGTGAATTGGTGGTCAGAGCATTCGATGGAACTAGACGATCTATGTTTGGTGAGGTGGAATTGCCCGTACAAATTGGACCACAGGTATTCAAATCCACGTTCCATGTAATGGACATACAACCTGCATATAGCTGCCTATTGGGGCGCCCTTGGATTCACGGAGCCGGGGCTGTTACTTCTACTCTACATCAAAAGCTGAAGTATGAGTTTGAAGGGCAGGTTGTGACAGTGTGTGGGGAGGAAGACATCTTTGTGAGTCACTTGTCCACGTTCAAGTACATTGAAATGGATGGGGAAATTCATGAGATGCTGTGCCAATCATTTGAAGCAGTCAATATTGACGATGCACCTGAGTCTTCTTCTGTACCAGTTGGGGCTGGTACCTCCATTTCATCTTACAAACAAGCTGTCGAAGTCGTCAGGGCAGGCAACGCCCAAGGTTGGGGCAGGTTGATAGAGACCCCATTGAAGGAAGACAAATTTGGTATTGGTTATCATCCCTCTACAACTTCAGATGCAGGGAGCAGGGGACCCATTACTTTCAATAGTGGGGGAATTATCTACATGGACCAGTCTTGTGCAGCCACAGAGGATAGTGTTGACAGTAATTGTGACCTGGACAACTGGGTACGCCCTCATGCTTCGGGACAACAAGTGCAGAACTGGTCCGTTGAAGAAGTCATCCGGGTTACTCTTCAGACAGAGTAATTTTTCTTTGTTTTTTCTAACCATAATGCATGACAAAATCTTGCGCTCTGCCCAAGGCGTATAGATTCATTTGTAGGGCCACCATGGTTGCATTTGCAATGTTTAATCATTAATAAAGGACGTTTTGCAATCAAATTTTGTTCTCTGTCTTTCAGTTTTTATTTTTGCACAAAAAATATAAAATGGCAATGTTTCATTTTCTTTTGTTTTGCTTAAAAATAAATTCTAAAATAAGACATGAACCCGTTCATGCAGACTTGATCCTCCGGATACCACTGATAACGATTTTGATATGGCCATGTATGACTTTGACAATCCGATTTATCAAGCCGAAGAAGGGGATGAGAAAGATTGTGAACTTTCTGAAGAACTGGCCAGATTGTTGAAACAAGAGGAAAGGGTCATCCAGCCTCATCAGGAGACTGTAGAAATCATCAATATTGGTACCAAGGACGCCAAGAAAGAGATCAGGATTGGTGCCAGCTTGCAAGCAGATGTGAAGCAAACTTTGACGGAAATGTTGCGCGAGTATGTTGACATCTTCGCCTGGTCGTATCAAGACATGCCGGGGTTGGATACGGATATTGTCGTGCACAGGCTGCCATTAAGAGAAGAATGTCCGCCAGTCAAGCAGAAACTTCGTCGGACTCACCCCGACATGGCTTTAAAGATTAAGGAGGAAGTCCAGAAGCAGTGGGATGCTGGTTTTCTTGCCGTGACAAAATATCCTCCGTGGGTAGCCAATATCGTGCCAGTACCGAAGAAAGATGGAAAAGTGAGAATGTGTGTGGATTATCGAGATCTTAATAAAGCTAGCCCGAAAGATGATTTTCCACTACCTCATATTGATGTGCTGGTCGATAATACAGCTCAGTTTTCAGTGTTCTCATTTATGGACGGTTTCTCCGGGTACAACTAGATCAAGATGGCACCTGAAGACATGGAGAAGACCACGTTCATTACTCCGTGGGGTACATATTGTTATAAAGTAATGCCTTTTGGGTTGAAAAACGCAGGGGCAACGTACCAGCGGGCGATGGTGACATTGTTTCATAACTTGATTCATAAGGAGATCGAATGTTATGTAGATGATATGATTGCCAAGTCGAGAACAGAAGAGGAACATCTGGTTAACCTGAAAAAGCTGTTTGAAAGGTTGAGAAAGTTCCGTCTGAGATTAAATCCAAACAAGTGCACGTTTGGGGTGCGTTCTGGAAAGTTACTGGGTTTCATTGTGAGCGAAAGAGGAATCGAGGTTGATCTTGCCAAGGTGAAAGCAATACAAGAAATGCCTGAACCGAGAACAGAAAAAGAGGTTCGTGGTTTCTTGGGTAGATTGAACTACATTGCAAGGTTCATATCTCACCTAACAGCCACGTGTGAGCCAATATTTAAATTGTTAAGGAAAGATCAAACGGTCAGGTGGAATGACGATTGCCAATTGGCATTCGATAAGATAAAAGAATACTTGCAGGAACCTCCGATTCTAATGCCTCCAGTTGAAGGGAGACCGCTGATAATGTATCTGACAGTGCTTGAAGGTTCCATGGGTTGTGTTCTCGGTCAACATGACGAGACAGGTAGGAAGGAGCATGTTATTTACTACCTGAGCAAAAAGTTCAATGATTGTGAGTCCCGATACTCAATGCTTGAAAAGACATGCTGTGCACTTGCATGGGCCGCTAAGCGATTGAGGCAATATATGGTTAGGCACACGACCTTGTTGATTTCAAAAATGGATCCTATCAAGTATATTTTCGAGAAACCAGCATTGACAGGCAGAGTTGCACGGTGGCAAATGGTCTTGACAGAGTATGACATTCAGTACACTTCACAAAAGGCCATCAAAGGAAGTATCTTGTCCGATTATCTTGCGCAACAGCCGATGGATGATTACCAACCCATGAAGTTTGACTTCCCTGATGAGGACATCATGTTTCTCAAAGCTAAAGACTGCGAGGAACCACTTCCGGAGGAGGGGCCAGACCCTGAATCCAAATGGAGTCTGATGTTTGATGGGGCTGTCAATATGAATGGGTGCGGAGTTGGAGCAGTTCTTATCACGCCGGAAGGTGTTCATATGCCTTTCACTGCACGAATAACTTTCGGATGCACCAACAATGAAGCAGAGTACGAAGCTTGTATAATGGGGATCGAGGAGGCGATTAATCTACGGATTAAGACCCTTGATATATTTGGTGATTCAGCTTTGGTAATCAATCAAGTGAAAGGGAGTTGGTACACGCACCAAGCAAATCTAGTGCCATATAGAGATTATACGAGGAGATTGCTGACATTTTTCACAACAGTGAAACTGTACCACATTCCTCGAGATGAGAATAGGTTCGCTGATGCCTTGGCTACTTTGTCTTCCATGATCAAAGTGCAAGGATGGAACCATGTACCTAAGATTGAGGTATCCCGCCTTGACAGACCAGCATTTGTGTTTGCGGTCGATGCAACGTCTGATGACAAGCCATGGTTTCATGACATTAAGTGTTTCTTGAAAAGTCAAGAGTACCCGTCCGGGGCATCGTCCAAAGACAGGAAGACGTTGAGAAGGTTAGCTGGTAGTTTCTTCCTGAACAAAGATGGCGTGCTGTATAAAAGAAATTTTGACACGGTCCTGCTTAGATGTGTGGATAGACATGAAGCAGACTTGTTGATGATTGAAGTGCACGAAGGCTCTTTCGGTACCCATGCCGGAGGGCATGCAATGGCTAAAAAGTTGTTAAGGTCGGGATATTATTGGTTGACTATGGAGTCAGATTGTTGCAAATATGCCCGCAAATGCCATAAATGCCAGATATACGCAGATAAAGTGCATGTACCTCCAAATCCGTTGAGTATCATGTCGTCGCCTTGGCCGTTTGCCATGTGGGGCATTGATATGATCGGAAAGATTGAGCCTACAGCTTCCAATGGTCATCGTTTCATCTTGGTGGCAATTGATTACTTCACCAAATGGGTTGAAGCCGCATCCTATGCCAATGTTACAAAGCAAGTGGTCGCTCGTTTCTTAAAACGGGATATCATTTGCCGATATGGAGTTCCCGAAAGAATCATTACTGATAATGGTTCTAATTTGAATAATAAGATGATGGCTGAGTTATGCCGGGATTTCAAAATCGAACATCACAATTCTTCTCCGTACCGCCCAAAGATGAATGGCGCGGTCGAAGCGGCCAACAAAAATATCAAGAAGATTGTACAGAAGATGGTTTTCACGTACAAAGATTGGCATGAGATGTTACCATTTGCTTTGCATGGGTATCGAACGTCGGTACGCACGTCCACTGGAGCAACCCCATTCTCACTCGTATATGGTATGGAGGCAGTGCTACCGGTTGAAGTAGAGATTCCGTCCCTCAGAGTCATGATGGATGTTAAGCTAGATGAGGCTGAATGGGTACGAGCCAGATTTGATCAGTTGAGCCTTATTGAGGAAAAGCGATTGGCGGCTGTATGCCATGGGCAACTATATCAGCGCAGAATGAAACAGGCATTTGACTAGAAGGTGCGTCCTCGGGTTTATAAAGTCGGAGATGTGGTACTCAAAAGGATCCTTCCTCCCAATACAGATCACAGGGGCAAATGGACTCCTAATTATGAAGGTCCGTTCGTGGTTAAAAAGGTCTTTTCGGGCGGAGCTTTATTGCTTACAACCATGGATGGCGAAGACTTTTCATCCCCTGTCAACTCGGACGTAGTCAAAAAATACTTCGCATGAATAGACCCGCTGGATAATAAGAATAAAAAATCCAGGCAAAAAAGGGCATCCCGGCGAACCAAAAACAGAATAAGGTTCGGGCAAAAATTAGGGATATAATTGAAAAAAAATTTTGTACACCCGGTAAGTTGAAAACCCGAAAGGGCAACTTAGGCAAAAAAGGGTATCCTGGTGGATCGAAAACCTGAAAGGGCGGTCCACACAAAAGAGGGATTTAAGCGAATGACTACGGTTTGAGTTATCTATCCCCCATTACCGTTTGAACAACTGACGTTCTAAAGGATAGGAATCGGTCCGATCATTCCTCAGAAGGCAAGGTCGGGGAGTTTCGAAGACATACTGGTCATAACAGAATGGAAACTCAGTGGAATTCCGTTTTCACATTGCCATTAGGATAGTTTCTTTTCTCAATTTTCAGCGATCACCTCTTTCCAGGGATTGCTTCCAGATGTAATTGCCTATTCTGGGCTCTCAGTCAATAAATTGAATTTCAGTAAAGAGCTTTCTATTTTTGTTTTATTGCTTTGTTTGCAAAAACGTCCTAATTTTTGATAAAACATTGCATTTGAAAACATGGCAGCCTTGCAATAACATGCGCAGAAAAAACATTTGAAATTACTTCGAATGTTGAATACTCCCGGATGGTGGATTCTAGCCACGCAATATTCGGGGCATGTGGGCATATTCTTTTGTTGCAGGTAGCAGGTGCAGATGATTTTAAGCACAAGACCAGCAATAAATCACCCCACGCAAAAGACTGGGACAATTATGGGTCAGGAGATCGGCGTTCATCGGGTCGATCTCAGTGAATTAAGTTCAACTGGGTACCGTTGTATCTTATTAAGTCGATTCTCTCATTCAGTACTTCCAACAACTACAAGCTTTTCTGTGTCGATGACGGTCGCAAATTCCCCAAGAGAGTGGTCTCGTTGATACCGAAGCTGATGGTCATTATCCCCAGCGAAGTCGTAGGAGTTGGAAGAGGCTAAATCTTCTGTAAAATCCTCTTATGATATCCTCTTCGGGGATAAATTGTTGGTTTGCCCAAGCATGGGGTATGTTTGTTTCCCCAGCATGAAGTGTTGATCATCCTCAGTAGAGTTTGAGGACAGTTGGTCTTCTCTAAAATCCTCTCAAAAGGCATTCCCCAGCACGAGACGTTTTAAAGCAGTTTCCTCCAGTAGAGTTTGCTATAAACTCGTCATCCCTAACGGAATTGTCTAAAGGGAAGCTCGCCTAACATGGGGCATTGTGGTACTTATCCTAAGCTTGACAGTCATATTCTTCAGCAGACTACTGTGGATTTGCTTCGGGTTTCCCCAACAGATCTCTAAGGACTCTTTCCTAGCAAGTTGCAGTGGAATGTTCTAACCAGGATTTGCATATCCCTGGCAGAGTAGCCATGATCCCCAACAAGATTGTGTCTCTGGTAATGATCCCCCACAGAGGTCAGCATCGAATCTTGTCAGCAATACTTCCCAGCCGAGTTATAAGGTTGATAATCCCTATAAAGGATCTTGGGTTGAATAAATCCCCAAGCAGAGTTTTAATGGCTCATTTCCCCAGCAGGACGTCATTTAAAAATTCTCATCCCCAGCGGAGTTGCTGTGACCAGAATCCAGCCCCAAACAGATGGAATAATTCCTGGCAGAGTCATCATTCCCTCATATCTTAAAGTCCAATTTATTGTTGGCAAGCTTGACAATTCGAAGCAGACGGATTGTTCATCCATTCGCCAGCAGAGATATTATCCTTTTAGGAGTCTCCGAGATTAAATCATGGATTGTGGTTCCTCAGCAGAGTCGGCAGAGATGTCTGGCGCAGAGGCACAGAGTAATTCAATTTTGAAATTCTAAAAGTCCAACAGTGGATTGGCAAAAGTCCGTCTTCGGGTGGCAAAAGTCCAACAGTGGATTGGCAAAAGTCCATCTTCGGGTGGCAAAGCAGCTAAAAGTCCAACAGTGGATTGGCAAAAGTCCGTCTTCAGGTGGCAAAAGTCCAACAGTGGATTGGCAAAAGTCCGTCTTCGGGTGGCATATTCCAAAAGTCCAACAGTGGATTGGCAAAAGTCCATCTTCGGGTGGCAAAAGTCCAACAGTGGATTGGAAAAAGTCCGTCTTCGGGTGGCAAAAGTCCAACAGTGGATTGGCAAAAGTCCGTCTTCGGGTGGCAAAAGTCCAACAGTGGATTGGCAAAAGTCCGTCTTCGGGTGGCAAAAGTCCAACAGTGGATTGGCAAAAGTCCATCTTCGGGTGGCACGAAGCTGCAAAGTCCACCAGTAGCGTGGCAGGCCAGTAGTCTTCTGGAATTGCATAAAAGACATTATTAAAGTCCACCAGTAGTGTGGCAAGCCAGTAGTCGTCTGGCGTCGTTCAAAAGACGTTATCAAAGTCCACCAGTAGTGTGGCAGGCTAGTAGTCGTCTGGAATTGCATAAAAGACATTATTAAAGTCCACCAGCAGTGTGGCAAGCCAGTAGTCGTCTGGCGTCATTCAAAAGACAGATCTCTCCGACGTTTCATCAAAGATTCAATCCAGCAGTCTCGTTGGGTTTATATCCCTTTTCTTCTTCATCACCCAGAGCAAATTTTTGGTTATATTTGGTATTCAATCACTATATACCTTGAAAGTCCGAAAGCAATTGCTTTCAGGCATTCAGGTCTACAGCGCTTGAATAGGGGCAGCTGTAATACCCCAAAATTTGCTCTCCCTCTTTGTCATCATAGCATGGCATTATCATTTATCATATCATATCCACCTCATTAACATTGCATTGCATTTAACATAGAAAAATGAAGCATGGCATCCTTCTTACCATCAGGGCATGTGATCAGGTGGAAGGTGGACAATCAAGAGATCATTCAAAGCACAAAAAGGTCAGTCAAGTTGCCTCAAGGCAAGCCAAGAAGCCTTTCATGTCTCATACTATCTCAATTGATCATCCACAACCTCAAGGATAAGAGATACAATAGGAGATTGAAGCATTACATCCTACACTATGCAAGAAGTCCAAAAATTGAAGGAAAACCCTCAAGAGAGATAGCTCATTGATCCAAAATCATCCTCAAAGGGCATATATCATCATCCTTTAAGAAGGTACACAACATACTCTGAGGAATTTGAAATTGAAGACTGCACATTTTTCTCCTAGGAGGTGGGCACCAAAACTAGGGTTTCCCATTAAATCAGGGAACCTTTGTTTTTTTGAACAAAACTTGATGTCATGGTATTCTACATGTCCTTAAGTGTATGTGTATGGAGAATTGCCCCTCAATTGGTTTTGGAGGTGGCTCAATTGAAAGAAAGATCAAAAATCAGGAAACTTGGGGCCAAGTCAAATAATCAGAGGAAAAAGTCAACTCTCGACTTTTTGAGCCCAAAATCATGAAATTCATGTTACATATGTCCAATGTACAAAATTTGGTCAAGAAACTCCAAAGGAATCATGAAAAAATCAAGATGTGGAAAGTTGCCATTTTTGGGTGAAGTAGGGTTACTAAAAATAGTAAGTTTTGGCCATTTTGCATCAGAGTTTGAACCAAGGCCATTTAAAATTGAAGCACCAAATGAAAATTCCACTCGGCCACAACAAAAGATCTTGTTTTAAGCTTCAAATCCATGTGTAGAACATCTCCATTGGATAAAAATTGAGGGAGATATGATTGATCAAAGTTTGGGCAAAGTAGGTTCAAAACTAGGTCATGACCAAGATTTTCAGGTCACGCGCGCAGTCATTTTAACAAACATGTGGTGGGCCAAATGTCCACTCATTTTTCTCATGGTTAAATGCCTCAAATGAAAAACTTTTCAACATCAAAGTTGTTCCTTGTAGTGTCATCTTCAATACTCATGTTGGACAAAATTCCATTTGATCAAGTTATAGTGGAGATATATTGATTCAAAGTCATGTTGATTGTGCTGAAATTTTGTGTGCCAAGTTGCCATGCCATGACCTACTTCCCACGCCCACCACACAGTTCCAAACCTTGATGTTCAAAGCTATTTTCCAACCTCTTACACACTTCATATCAACTCTAATCTCAAACCAAACTTGTTGCATTATGTTCCCTCTTTCCAATGACTCCAAAAACACACCAAATCATCCGTTAAATAGGGAGAAAAACATCATCAAATCACCATATTTCCAACTGTCACCAAAATGCCAAAAGCAAGTGTTGTTGCCACTTTTCCTCATTTGAACCAACAGATTCTTACTTGCACGTGCTGCTCATGATCATTATACACCAAAGAGGAAGAACAAAACTTGCGAAGCAAGTTTCTCTTGCTGCCACACCAGAACAGCTCATCCTCACCATTCCTTCCACTTGCTCCTCACCATAACACTTTAAACCTCCACCTCACCATAACACAGCCATTGATAAATCGTCCCCTAACTAACTTGACTCAGTTAGTTAGGATGGACTCAGCCTAACCCACTCAACTCACTCTAACTCACTCATTTAACCATGAGTTAGCAGATTAAACTCAACATATAAATTCCAATACTCTTCACATTTTGAGGGAGGGTTTTCATTTTTTCACATTTCTCTCCAAGAACACCTCAAACTCTCTCTACTTTCTCTCTGATTCCACACGATTTCAACACTCTTCTTCCACTTTTCATCTGCATTATCATTGTTTGGCATTGTTGGATCAGGAGCACACTGAATCTTCATCATTCTCCAAGTGAAGCTTCATCAACATTTTGCAATTTTCTCTCTGCTCTCAAGATATTAAGCTCAAACAGCATTTATTTTGCTTAGTTTGTGAAGCTCCAAGGAAGAAGAAGAAGATAGGATCTCTGGTATTCTGGTAGATCCAAAGTTCATCACATTTCAGGTTCCCTTTCTCAACTTTGTTTTATTGAATCTAGCTTGTTTTCGTGGTGTTTGTGGCCTAGTAGAGGTCGTGTGCGTCCTGGCTAGTTGATAGGCTTCTTAGAGGCATAGTTTTATACCTAGGGCTCAATTTGATTGACTCTGTTCTTGCTGTGCGTATGTGTTTGGTGATTTTCATTAGCATATTCATAATGTACGTGAGCTTAGCTTTCAATTGATGTATGCATTGTGATTTTCTGGAGAAATGTGAGTTGCAGACGGTGGTAAGTGACCGGAGAAGGTGACCGGAGGTCCCTCTCCGGCCGATGGCTTCATGTTAGGGTTTTATGACCAGTTTGAATGTGATCCGTTGGATGAGTGTGATCTAATGGCTACCATGCTGCCAACACATAAAAATTTATGTGCATGTCACGTGATTCTTCTGATTTCATTTTTAAAAATTGTGTGGCATGGTACATGGTAGCTATGGTGAACATTCATGCACATGCGTGAGATTAGGTTACTTTGACCAGGGGTTGACTTGGACTTGATCCTATGGTGTCTATTGCTTTGACTCTTGTTGACTGATTGTGCATGTTAATTATCATGTTTTGCGCATAATTGGACTTAACCAGATTGATATTTACACCCCTCTGTTTGGAAGCCCAATGAATTTGCACTGTCAAATTGCTATGTTCATACCCCCTGCATTTTGCATTGATTTTTCATTTTTATTTCTTTCTACATGTTTGATTTTTTAATTTTTAAAAATACCAAAACAGATTGTAAAATTCCACAAAAATTCATGAGCATCATTAAAACATTTAGGAAATTTTCCATGATTTTATTTCTTGATTTTATGACCTTTTTATCCCTGGTCCATAATTTTCTTTGAATTTCCATTTAGATGCATTCTAAGCATGATACATGAATTTGTTTAATTTTGTTCTTGCTCATTACCAACTGTTTTGACATGATTCTTTTTGCATTGATTCACTAATACATTGAAGCATGTTAGATGATTTTTGTTTGATTTTTTAGGTCACTTTATCACATGTCTTGATGCCTATATTTGCACCACTTTGCATGATGTTTCAATTTGACCTAATTGCTTTGTTTGAAGTCATTTTGCTCTGAATTTTTACATGCTATCTTGATGTATGATGCATTTCTGACCTAGGCATTCCAATAATATGCTGGCATAATTTTCATGAATCCATTTGGTCTTTGTTTGATGCATTACATTGGAAGTATAATACATGTCCTGTCATTTTAACTTTAGTGCATGTTTGCATGATTTCTTTTGTGCATATTTGTATGAGCATTTGCATAGTTGTGTGAGTCATTCATATGATATTATAGGTCTTTGATACACATTATAGGTCATCTTCACATGTTCATTTCAACTTGAACTTTGTGCATCCTAACATGTATTGTTTGCACCTTCTTTTTGAGTTTTCATCTCACTTCTTCTTATATTACTTCTTGAATGTCTTGAAGTTGATTCATAAATACTTTTGAGATGTTTATAAACCATTTTCCATTTCATTTCAATTCTGATCCATGGATTACATGTTCCATTTGTGCATATTTCTTCTTTTCTCTTTCATCTTTCATTCTTCCTTTTCTTATGATATCATGTTCTAATGTCATAGAGGATGTTTGTTGTCTATCCACTTGAGTTTGATTGATGATGACCATTTGTTCTCATATGATGTACATTCTGGTTGTGGCTCTAGGATTTGGTTTCTCAGTTAATTCTTTTGAGTTTTATGATGCATTACATGTTCTTTTACTTCTTATACTTCTTATACATGTTTACTAACCATGTAGGGGCTTTGGTAAGTTTCAATTGAGTGTGGATAAGGAATCCACATTCAACTTCTATCCTTTCCCTTTTACGATTCCATTTTGTGTTTTGCTAAGCACTTATGTGCTTTCTTTTAATAACTCATCACTTTCCCCTTGTGAGTTACAATTCATCTTCTACTTTAGAAGTGAATTGTTTAATTCTTTCTTTCTTTAGACTTTAGGTTGAAACCTCACAAACTTTAGGATCACTCCCTTAACTAATCAATTAGGATTGAGTCTTAGTCCATATAGATTTTTACCTTTACCCTCTCTTGAGTCTTTCATCTTCTCATCTCAAAGAAAATTCAAAACATATAATAAAGGTAGGCATTTATTGCATTTAGGCCTTTCATATAAAGAAAAGATTATAAGGGGTCTTCTCTTGTAATCTTAGAATGTATAGCATATAGCCCATCTTGGGTCAATGTGTTAAACATTTGATCTTGTATGAGGGACTTAAATGCAATACTTGTTGAAGGTGCAAATAATAAAAAACACTTCTTCATTTCTTAATTAACAAAAACACTTAATAAACACAAGTATGCTAGTGTGTTTGAACCTTGACAATTGGAACTAAGTGTGAGGGTCTTCTTCACTCTTAGTGTGCTTTCTTACCCATTCCATCTTGGAATGTGAGAATGTACACATTCCAATGACTAAGATTCAGATACACTATCATATGCAAACAAATAAAAAAACTCTTTAAAGACAAAAACAAACAATAACGTCTTTTCCTTCGGGAATTCTTTTCTCATCTCATTCATTCTCAACGCACGAACGCGCTTCTACTCGTTCTCTTGCAAGACGGTAACGCACTCGGACCAGCGAGCCTGCAACACCTGAGCCAGAACGTAAGTTGTTCCCTAAAAAACACAAACAATCCATCCCTAGTGAGGGGAACTACGTCGCTCTGATTCTCATGCTCCCGATGAGATACGTAGGCAGTGGGGTAGGGCCCATGCGAGCACTTCTTTTATTTTCCCTACATTTGTTTCCCGTTCCTTTTCTTTTCTTTCTCCTTTCTTTCTTTCAGTTCCTTTTCCGGTATCCTTTCTTTACACCCTTTGATCGAGACAAGCAAGCGTGGATCCCATCGGGTACGATGGACGCGTGGGGGTGCTAATACCTTCCCCGCGTGTAACCGACTCCCGAACCCAGTTCTCTTGGTCGTAAGACCATGCTTTTCCTTTCTCTCAGGTTTACGCGGTGTTTCCTTTCCCTCTCTTGGGATAAATACACATGGCTGGCGACTCTGTTTCGGTGCCACTTTCGCGTTTGTACTTGGATGAAAATCCCGGGAGCGACATGACGCAGGTGGATAATCCTGCGTGTTACCGCTATGCTTTGTGTAAAATAATCTTGTAGCTTTGACTTTTATAAAAGCACTGAAATTCTAAGTTCAGTAACACTTGATTCTCTAGTGTTAATGTTTTGATCATACGCTAATACCACCTTGACTTGTAATTTACTACTTCCAAAACATTCATGTAAGAATCTCATGTATACAATATTATTGACATATCCCGAACATTGACTCTAATACGCAATTGGCGTGAACTGGCATGACATCACTAACCCTTGGTACGGCTTGGAAGAGCTTGGCGTATGCTACTTAGAGCAAACATGTTGGAAGCTAGTAGCATAGCTTGAGGGATTTGTTTTGAAGACTTTATAAAATTCTTAAATTTGCAATGAAACTAACTTGCTTGCAAAGTACCTGCAAATCTAGAACCTTGTGAAGACCAATGAATTTGGCATCATTTCTTGTACGTTTTGCAGCTTGTAATAAGTGGTGATATGGACTTCGTAATTAAGCTATCGCGAGCTCGACTTTAATAAGACATGGTCACAAATCCCTCTAAAGTCTCTTCTAAGCGAATAATTCCAGGATGGCCCAAGAGAAAAAGAGGTTCTAACAGTGAGGCTTAGGTAGAAACCCTAAAGTCACTTTGAATCTGACTCGATTGGTCACGCCTTAGAATACTTGATTATGATAATCTAAACATGAGATCATTGTACCTGTGTAGGATGGTTAGTCACAATAAACGTGCACGAAAGACCGCATGACCTAAAGATGCTATGCAAGAAGTGAAGGGATCTTAGGGTCAAAAATTAGGGTGTGACAGATGCCCCTATTTAAGTTTCTCCTATTCGGAGATATGGAGATTGAAATCTTCGTCTCGACGAGATAGGAGAGACTTAAATACAAACATGCGCAAATTTTTGGCCCTAAGATACCTCCAAATGCACATGATATGGTATGAAAAGATATGAAATGCAAGACAAAGATCCTGTGAGGAATAATGTCACAGGGGATAACCGAGGTTGAAACACAAAGAAAGAAAGGAGCACCCGACGAGGAACAGCTAAGCAAAGGAAGACTCCACGGGGAAAGAGACTATCAACTAACAATCACAAAGTGTCTTGAGCAGTAGGGTGTCCTCCAATGAAAACAATAGTGTATATTGCAAAGATGACAAGTAAAACACGCTTCTCGGTATGGTTCAATTTATTGTGCAAAGTCTTGAAATAAAATGCAACGAGGTCGTCTACCTCGAGCCAAAATCCTCCTGAAAAGGGGTAAAAATAAACTTCCCCTCGTCTCGGGTCATAAGTAACGAACTGGTCTCAGTTTCTTCTTTAATCAAGTATTTCACTTGAAAAGGGTAAAATATAAACCTCCCCTCGTCTCGGGTCATAAGCCACAGACTGGTCTCAGTTTATTCTTTAATCAAGTATTTCACTTGAAAAGGGTAAAATATAAACCTCCCCTCGTCTCGGGTCATAAGCCACGGACTGGTCTCAGTTTCTTCTTTAGGGATAGAATATCCGCTACCGGTTTATTGGGTTGTTCACAAAGAAAATATTACCTGCTACCGATTTATTGGGTAGTCCATAAAGAGAATAGTGCCTGCTACCGATTTACTGGGTAGTCAACAAAGAAAATATCATATGCTACCGGGTTACTGGGTAGGAAAAGAAAATACTTGCTACCGATTTACTGGGTAGAAAAAAAAATTACTTGCTACCGATTTACTGGGTAGTCAAGATTGTCTGCTACCGATTTACTGGGTAGGAAAAAATTACTTGCTATCGATTTACTGGGTAGAAAAGAATTACTTGCTACCGATTTACTGTGTAGTCAAGATTGTCTGCTACCGATTTACTGGGTAGGAAAAAATTACTTGCTACCGATTTACTGGGTAGTCAAGATTGTCTGCTACCGATTTACTGGGTAGGAAAAAATTACTTGCTACCGATTTACTGGGTAGAAAAGAATTACTTGCTACCGATTTACTGGGTAGTCAAGATTGTCTGCTACCGATTTACTGGGTAGTCCACAGAGAAAATATTATCTGCTACCGATTTACTGGGTAGTCAGCAAAAGGTAATTCTGCTAACGGTTTACTGGGTAGTCAAAAAGATTAATTGCTGGGGATAGTCAAATTACTCTGAGGAGACTGCCCTTTGTCATCTGAATATAAAACCTGAGAACAAGCCAGGTTGCTCAAATAAAGAGGCTGGTGTTTGTCATCTGGTATGAATTCCACAAAAATGTTGTAATAATACTGCCGGAGAAATAATTCCTGTCTTCCATAGAGATCTTCAAATAAACTCTTCTTGGGGAGATAAGGCGCAAAATAAATGCACGCTTAGACCGGGTTCAGCAGTCTAGAGATATCTAAAAATGTGATTGTCAGGGACCAAAGTTCAATTCAGGAAATAACTGAAAAGAAACGGTCAAACAAGACTCAATCCGATGAGGAATGAACTCAAACAGGGTTTATCTTTATCCGTATATGGAAAAGAAAACTGAAGCAACCAGCTTCCACGAGGATCGAACTCGGTGGGGAATTAGAAATGGTGTGTTTTTTCTGCCTAAGGTTTACAACTCTACTTTGAGGGAGCAGACAAACCCTGATCACTTGGGGACAAACACGTCCAAAGTGAAAGAACAAACAAACACAAAATGCAAGATGCAAAAGATGCCAAATGCCATGAATCTAAATGCAAGGATGCCATGCTATACTTCTGCTTATGCTGACAAAACATCAAAGAAGACGCAAACTGGAGATAAAATTAACATCTCGACACGGATACTCGGCCAATCTTCACAAGATAAGAAGCATCATTGGGGATGAATGGAGATCCATATATGGAAAAATGTCCTGCTTCAAAGCTTCAAACTTCTCTGGGGAAAAGAGAGCACTCCACTTAGGGATGAACATCATGACTTCACTTGGGAATTGTCAAGATGAACCTTATGATTCTATTAAGGATAAGGAAGATTCACTAGGAACGAAACAAACTCGTGATCGAGGAAACTTCATGGGGATAAAGTAAATATCCACCGCGAACTGAAGTAGTCTTGAATGAAAGTTGTAACTGGATAAAATAAATATCCACTTCATCTGGGAAACTCGGCTCAATAGTTGAAATGTTGGAGATAAAACTTCGAGAGGATGAAATAAACATCCGCCTTCACTGGAGAAGATTGAGAAAATCCAACGAGGAGTGAAATAAACACTCGCTTTGCTGGGGAAGGTTGAAACCGAAGAAATTTACTGAGGATTCTTAGGTTGCCGACCGGGGAAATCTTGCGTCAATGTACCGTAACTTCTTGAAATAGAAATTTACCGGGGAATAGTCGGGACTTCCTGAAGTAAAGACATACTGGGGAACCAATCACACCACTCGAGGCAGAAACTCTTTAAGGTATGAGTGAATAATGTTGTGAGACTGACGTAATTCTGCATTGATGACCTGCATGGTAGTCGCCATTTTGAACAACAGTTGTTGTGAATGGGGAAAATAATCTTCAATTCTCAAATGCCCCAGAGTATATGGTTTAAGAGAATAAGTTGTCTCAAGAGGATTTTACAGAAAACATGGCATCCAATTATTCCAACGTCTTCCAACTCTTGGAGAGATTTATCAAATCTCGACGTGACTGACCCGGATTGACTGTATTTTGTAAACCAAAGTCTTCGAATTTGGAGAGATTTATCAAATCCCGAGGTAACTGCCCCAGATTGATTGTAATCTGTAAACCAGAGTCTTCAAATTTGGAGAGATTTATCAAATCTCAACTTAACTGCCCCTGATTGACGGTGTTCTGAGTCTTCAAACTTGTTCTTCAGACTGTGGAGTAATAGCTGGGAAAAAACTTGCCCCTGCTCAGCAAAGTTTTCATGTAACGTGCCCCTGGACATGGTCATCCTTTTGAAATGATTCGCCATTTACTCATCATAGTTTCAAATCTCATAAGATTTAGCTCATCGCTGATGCTCGTATGCTAGCTTCTATGACGTCAAGCAATGTTAACAAGTAGAAAAATGTTAATTCTGAAACTGCTAATGCAACATATGTTTGTCTTGAAGTTTTTATTTAAAATATTTTGGTGGTTGAACTACCGATTTTATAATGCCAGCAAAAATTTTGAGCATATCTCATAGGAGTCAGGAAACGATATCTCAATGAGTATGCTTTTGAAATAAACCTTGCTTCAATTATGACTTTTAAAGGTCGTACCATGGATTGGTTCACGGTTTAAGAAACAAAGGATATAAGGCTCAAAGTTTGTTTGTGCCCACCCAATCTTCGTGATATTTTACTTCATTTTTTTGCGAATTACCCTGCCCCAGGTTAAGAAAGAGGGTCTCTTTTTTTTTTTTTTTTTTTTAGAGAAGAAATTCCTACTTCAAAGGCTCAAAAGGGTTAACGAGGGTCTATCTCCTTATGTCTCCGGTGTTTAGGAATTTGAAACAATGCCTTATATCACTAGCAGAGTTTTATTCAAAAGCATACAACAAGAGATCTTGCGTTTGATTTCATCATCCTTCATTCAATTCTCTGCCAAGGCAAGAAATTGGGCAGCATTGGCATTATAAAATAGAAAAAGCATTTAAAAAAGAGTGAAACGAATGGATTTCTTCAAGACAAACATTATTCATTGCATCGATCATTCAAAATAACAAGTTCTTGCATGCAAATAACAAATGCATTAGCAAATAAAAGCGTTACACACGAAAAGCAGAAATTAACTAAAGCTTTAAGGAGACTGTCTCAGTCTGAGCTTATAGTTTTCACATTAGGTCCAGAGTTATCAAAAGACAAGACACCGCATCGCATTAGCCTTTGTACTTCGTGTTTCAAAGGAAAACAGTCTTCGATGTCGTGTCCGGGCGCACCTTGATGGAAAGCACAACGAGCCTCTGGCTTATACCACCACGGGAGATCCTTTGTTATGGCTGGCGGAGCTCGTGTCTGCACCATATTCCTTTGTATCAAATATGGATACAATTTCGCATAGGTCATCGGAATCGGATCAAACTGTCTTTGAACACGGTTTTGATTATTGAATGATAGACGAGCCTGTGGTTGATGAGCGTAGTGTTGGTGATGGGAGATATAGCAACGATATGTTGAGGTCGCTGATACCTTCTTCTTTTTGGTCGTCCTTGATGCACAACATTTACTTCTTGTTCCTTTTTCTTTCCAAAATTACTTCCATACTTTTTGACATTGTTGGAAGTATTCCCTTCCTTAGCTAGTCTTCCTTCGCGGACGCCCTCTTCCAAGCGCATCCCCATATTCACCATCTCGGTGAAATCACTTGGAGTGCTTGCCACCATTCTCTCGTAAAAAAACGGGCTCAGTGTTTTCAGAAAAATTCTGGTCATCTCTTTTTCTTCCAAAGGTGGAGTAACTTGAGCAGCTAGTTCACGCCAACGCTGGGCGTACTCCTTAAAATTTTCTCTTTCCTTCTGGGCCATGGCTCTCAACTGGTCTCTAACTGGTGCCATGTCGACATTATATTTGTATTGCTTGATGAAAAGCTCACAGAGGTCATTAAAACTGCGGACCTTTGAACTATCTAGCCCCATGTACCACTTGAGGGCTGCGCCAGTCAAACTATCCTGGAAGTAATGTATCAATAGGGGATCATTATCCTTATGAACAGACATTTTTCGGGCGTACATAACTATGTGACTATGTGGGCAAGAATTTCCTTTATACTTCTCCAAATCAGGGAGTTTGAACTTTGGAGGAATCTTAACATTAGGAACCAAGCATAGCTCAGAGGCACTATTTCCGAACAGCTCTTTCCCACGAAGGGCCTTGATTTCTTTCTGCATTTCCAAAAACTGGTCCTGGAAATCAACCATTCGTTCTCCCATTCCAATACTCTCACTAGGAGCGGAATGAAACACAGGCTCTTTTAGCTGGAAAGGAGTAACATCGACCACGGGTGGTGGCACAGTCAATACAGCAGTTGTAACAGGGACCTGAGCCGTCGGTGGGTGATATCCTGCTGGAGTGAAATTAGGAGGCATTCCCCACGGGAAACCAAAAGGCATAGAATACTGAACTTCACTTGTAGTGGGAACCACTGGGATCGGTGCAGATATCATTATAGTTCCTTGCTCTAGCACATTATGTGATGACTGATTCTAAGCGGCCATCAATGTTTCCATCATCCCATTGATCTTCTCCATATTTCCTTTCAGTGTTGAAACCTCTTCCCGAAGTGCTCTGTTTTCCTGCTCGATTTGATCCATCATTTTCTTGCGATCGGCTCGAGTATTGTATCGATGATTCGGCTTGTCTTCTGAAAGGAGACACATATAAGAGCCCGGAATGCAAAGAGATGCGAATGCAAATGATATGCAACAATGATTCATGGAACTCATCTATTTATAATCGTCATGGAATATCAAAAGGCTCGTCTTAATAATAATAAAAAAACGGTTACAATCATTAGTATCAGAATACTAAATGATTGATTCAATATAATTAAAACGCGTCTATATGCCTTACAAAAGTCATAACGTAAAGCTAAATAAAAGCTAATAATGATGGATCTAAGGAGACTCTTCCAATGGTCTTCTTTGAGTCCTTTGGCTTTTTCTTCCAATCGAGCTTCTTCTAGAAGTGTTGACTGAAGATTAGAATGGGAAAAGACGTCTTGGACCTTTCCTTTCTTGCAAGCAATAGCTTCTTTCCAATATATCCTCCTTTTGTAGTTATCTTGGCTTGAATATGAACCTAAGATAGGAAATGAACTTTTGTCCTGAAATAGTAACTTGGTCAGCTAAGAATATTCTTCATAAGGTGTCACCAACTAGTCCTCAGGAATAATGGTAGGCGACAGTAGAATAACTTTTTATCTTGTCTTGAATTCTTCTTTGTCTGGCCGCAAGGTCTCCAATCTCCTTAGATTGTCCAAGTTATGACTATTGTAAGAGTACTTCAACGTTTTTTTTCAAGAGTCTATGATATTCTTACGATGTTTACAAATAAGGCTAAGTTCCATGAATCCTTATGATATGATGCTAATGCAATGCGAGGATGCAAACACACAGACAAAGCATAAAGCATACATAAGCAAACAAACACACACAAGGATCCTAGGTTCAATGGAGCATGAGTGGAGTTAAGGTCTACCCATCCCATAAGGTAGTATGGTTTCAAATGTACCTACCGAACGGGTTCTTAAAAGTTCCCAGAGTCTACAATCCATCTTTTGGATATTATTGACTTCCCAAATTACTCGGTTAGTCAATAATATTCTCAAGAGAATCTTGTCTGAGTGTAGTATCGTGTGACAACTATTTGGAAATAGACTCCCGCATAGTCACTGCACTACATTCTAAAAGGCCAAGTGGGTTTAAAGGTGCTACGGTCCTCAATCTTAAGGGTTCTTGGTCGAAGTTAATATCGTTTTCAAGAATGAACTCGTTCAAACAATATTAAGTTCAAAAGAACCTAAACTGAGCGATGATTTTCTCAATTCGACTTTTCAGGAATCGACTCCGTCAAAGTACCCTTGACCATATCATCTCCTATAATTCACGCAAGTCCGGGTCTAGGACTCTCACCACTCAAGAATCCCTCCAAACAGCAAAACAAATATATAACAGATAGCATTAAAAGATCAAGTTAGGGGGAACCCTCTTATGAGAATCCCCAGTGAAGTCGCCATTTCTGTCGCGGAGAAAATTGGATACCATAGTTATTTGTTAACTAGGATCGCATTTTTAATGTCACCACCGGTCTTTGATTTTATCCAAGGGAAGGGAGAAAAACCGAATTCCCACAATGCAATGCAAATGCACTAAGATTCTAAGTTCGGGGGTTGGTTATACCTAGGGAAGGTGTTAGCATCCTAGATATCTGTAGTACTCTACAGGAACCTCTTGATTTTATTTTATGTTATTTGTTATCTGTTTTGCTAATGGTTTAAGGGTAGGTGATTTATTATTTTTATTCCTAAGTGTGCTCGACAAGATATCACACCTTGTGCCTACATATCCTGTCAGGAGGGAATCAGAGCACTTGTAGTTCCTTATTAAGGATACTAAAATGTTTTAAAGGTTTAGGAGAGAAGATGAGTCATCATCTTAAGAAGACCACCACAGTTTTTGAAAATGTTTGTATTTTGTGGGGTATGGGATTGTATGTCCCTTCTTTGAGATGATTAACATCTAATTCTCTTGTGTGGAGAATTAGGTGAGCTAAAGTTTGATTTAAAAAATCAAAATTAAGGGAGGACTAACCTAGGAAATATATCCTAAGTTATCTAATTGTCATATCTTAAGTTTGTCGATTATGATGCAAATGATATGCACCATGCACAATAACATGGTTATCATGCATGAGATTTTCCCTTGGATATTAATGCGATTAATTAATGTTATTTAGGCGAGTGTGCTAGCAAAGTGATGCTTGACTTGTGTCTTGTGATCGATAGACTGAATGCGATGCCCTAAGGCGATCGACTTACATGTGTAGAAAATTGGCTCGACGTTGGATCGAGGATTTTTATTGTTTTTGAAAAGGATTTGAAACAGAAACATAAATCAAATAATAAAAACATAATCAAACAGATAAGGCAAAACAATCGGACGCTCACGAACTTATGACTAAGCGAGAGATTTCTAAGCGGGGACGATCTATTAAGAAAAGATTGATTTATTTTATTAGAAGTTAATTAAAGATTAGAGGAATCCTATACAGGGATTTTATTATCTAGCTTTAGATTTTTAGATTAAAAGAGTTTAAATTAAAAGGTTTAGTGTTAATGTCCTTTTGTGAAAGTTTTATTAACATTATATAAAAAAAAGGTTTAACTTAACTATTATAGAAAAGAGAAGTTTCCGTTAAATTAACTATTATAAAAGAAAGTTTTAATTTTTAATTATTATTATTAAAGTTTAAAATGGTTTTGAATTAAATTAAGAAAAAAAGTTTTTAAATTATTAGTACCAAAGAAAACGTTTTTATGTGTTATTATAAAGGAAAAAGCTTGAAATTGAATACTATGGTAAAAAAAGAAAATTTAATTATTAAAAAGTTTTAACTGTAATTACTAAAAAAGAAATTTTAATTATAAGAGATTTAAACGTGATAAAAAAAAGTTTTATCTTGATTGTAAAAGATTTTGACTTAAATTAAAAAAAGGAAGGTTAAATTTATATTATAAAAAGAAGGAAAAGTTTTGAAATGTAAAAAAAAGGAAAACAAAAACGGACGGAAAAAAGAACAGAGGGAGATCCCCCCAGAAGTCGTCCTCTCTCGTCTCTCAAAATCTCTCGCTCTCGATCGCCTCTCAAGCTTCCTCAATGGGTTTCAGAGAAAAACTAACCCTCTCAAACGATTCCTCTCTCTCGATGACTCTTCTCTTTCGCGATACCCTCTCTTCCTCGTCCATGAGTTTCTCACCCGTTTGCTAACCTCATCACAACTACAAACCTTAAACGAAAAAACAGAAACAAACACAACCCCAATCCCCAGCTGAAACCCTAAACCCCATTTCACTATGTTGAAGATTACAAATAAAAAATGAAATCGCAAAAAAAGTAAAGGATGAGGAGCCTCCGCCACCGAGTCGAGAACGTCATGTAACTTTCTTTCACGAACCTTCTTCTTCTGTTGATGTGTGATCCTTGATGGTGATATGTTGATGTTGTTGCTCTATGATGTGGTTTTATGATTTAGATGTGGAACGTTTGTGTAGTAATGATATGGTCCTCCCGCTATGAGAGTGTATGATCCGAGTGTATGACCTTCTTTGTGAGAGTTTTGGAAGGTCTGTGATGTTTAGATATTTAGATTTGAAAGGGTGTTCGACTGTATTAGCATGGCTATCGGGAGAGGGGTTAGTGGATCTTTATTCTAAAATTTTTTTGTCTCTGAGATTTGTATACGTGAATTTCTGATATTCTTTGGTGCGAATCAATGATGGCCTCCCCTTGGTGAAAATGGTTCTCCTCCTTTTATAGATATGTGTGCATTGATTTCTCTGATTTTGAATTGATAATTCTTTCCATTTTCACTGTGACATGTTACGAACTGTTTTGGAAGGAATTTAAAATTGCTTGATGATGTCTGATGTGTCTGAATCACATTTGGGAAGTTTTCAAAATGCTAGTTAATACATTGATTTGTGTTGAAGAGGACTTGATGGTAATATTCTTTAATCCTTTCCTTGCTTTATGATTTCCTTTTGATGGAAGAATCGTTTTGTTGATTTTGCGGGTGATCAAATGAATCAAATCGTTTGATGGCCATTAATGCTCAATATTGATGATGACGGAAGGAAAAGAGTCAAATGTATCGACGAAACTTCGTTGCGGCAAGAGCTTCAAGGTCACACTTTTCCTTCATATGTTATTTATTTATCATTACTAATATATATATTTTTTACCGAGATTGTAATTGTGTTGCCGAGTTGCCAATGTACTTTTGTAAGGTCTCTCTCCCAAAGCAGCGTGCAAACATTAAAGATCATCAATGGAGTGGACACTTATCAGAGCATAGCTATCAGGTCATGAAAGTGGAGCCGTGTCAAGCGTCCCTTCATTCCCACCTAAAGCAGAGTGAAAGTTACTGAGGATACTAGCGATGTCTGGTTGTAGGTCTTGGAATATTCATGTTCGAAGCACGATTCTTACTCAAACTAATTCCTGGTTCCAAACACCGGCTTCGTTATTTTGTGTCGTTGGTATTATCTATTTGATGAGTATTGATTGAGTCTTGGACTTGCAGGGCCCTTTTTGAAATGGTGAAGCCAAGTCGACGGTTGACGGGTTTATGGAGGCGTACCGGCTGTTGAATGCAAGTGAGGAGCCTCCCTTTTTTGAGCTTTCAATTCCTTTACGTGCATATTGTGAGGAAAAAAGTTGACTAACCTTTTTATGCAGAATCTCCAAAAGGCTTGCATTACATGCCGACAGAAAGTGACGTGGAAGAACTGCAGGCTGGGATGCTCTCAAGACAGGGCTGCCATGGCTAGTATATTATGGGTAATGGATTATATGTTTGGCTTTGTATGGTGGGTACACAGTTGGTGAGGGAGGCTTATTTGAGGTTGTAACATACATGTGGGATGTAGAAAAACTAATCGCTTGCTAAAATTGTTTCACTGCAGTTAGAATATTCTGATTCGGATCTTGCGATCGAAGCAAATGTTGTTCAAATTCACCATAAATAAAGTCCATTGAATTCATCGACCAATAACCCCTCTTCAAACCTTGCTGAAACTTCTAAGACATCAAGGAGCGTAAGCAACCTGGTATGTTTGTAATGCTTTGTGAATTTCCACCTTGTAATTAGCTTTTGGAGTTTTGACTCTGTTCATTTTGCTGTGGCAGGTTTTGGGTTCTTGGCTTAGTAAAAACGGCCCCGTCAAGTGAAACAAGTACGTATGTTGAATTCGGTTCCAACACGACATCGTCAATATTCCATAAGCATTCAAGGAAGATTAGTTTCTGAAAACTCATGCTCGAAAACTAGAAACGCCTGCAGTATTTACGTCATCTTCCGCAAGTGCGTTTGCCCTTCACAACACTTCCAAACCGAGACGAAGAGCCTACTACTTACGGATTGCAGCTGATCCTGAAGAATAATTTTAGTAGTAGCATAACAATAGATTCGCAGCATCTTGGTCTTTGGTCGATTCTTACAAATCGTCTTGTGAAATAACTTTAGTTTGTATGTCTTTTCCAACTTACATCTGCGAACCGTCTGGCGGGAGATTTAATGCCATTACCTGTTCCTGCCAATGACGCAGGTCGATAATCCTGTGTGTCACCGCTATGCTTTGTGTAAAATAATCTTGTAGCTTTGACTTTTATAAAAGCACTAAAATTCTAAGTTCAGTAACACTTAATTCTCTAGTGTTAATGTTTTGATCATACGCTAATACCACCTTGACTTGTAATTTACTACTTCCAAAACATTCATGTAAGAATCTCATGTATACAATATTATTGACATATCCCGAACATTGACTCCAATACGCAATTGGCGTGAACTGGAATGACATCACTAACCCTTGGTACGGCTTGGAAGAGCTTGGCGTATGCTACTTAGAGCAATCATGTTGGAAGCTAGTAGCATAGCTTGAGGGATTTGTTTTGAAGGCTTTATAAAATTCTTAAATTTGCAATGAAACTAACTTGCTTGCAAAGTACCTGCAAATCTAGAACCTTGTGAAGACCAATGAATTTGGCATCAATTCTTGTACGTTTTGCAGCTTGTAATAAGTGGTGATATGGACTTCGTAATTGTCATACCCCAAATTTTGACCATTTAGATTTCCCATCATTGGGCAAATCATCAGTCTCCCCAAAGATGGGTGAGCACTCACTACAATCAAAATTAGGGTTTCAAGCCCTCTTTAAGTTCTTAGACAAAGGATCAATCAAGGAATGACACGATCTTCAACTTGTATAACCTCTCAAACATTCATAATGGATCAAAAAGGACTCCCACTTCAAGGATTAAGCACAAAGCTGCTCCCTTCTAGATGGATCAAGCCTCAAGATCGCCAGTATCACCAAATTAGGGTTTTGATCGACCAGGGCCTCCAGATGGAAAATTTCATCTGGGCATGAGCCAATGATCCAAAACATAACCTAATATACTCCATGGAACCTCATGGACCCAATCACCAAGTCAATTTTGCCTCAGGGGTCGCATACATCAAAAATCAGGAATTAGGGTTTCTTGACCTAATTCACCCCTAAGTTGACTTTTGAGACAAATCTTGAACCAAGACCTCAAGAGAGGGTTTGAGGGTCTCTAATGACCTATATTGATCCATTTGGAACAATGGATTAATCCAAGAAGCTTGAGCAACAAGTCTCAGTTTCATCTGCACCACAGTTAGGGTTTTAAGGAAAAAGTCAACTGTAACTTTGACTTTTGACCAGGACATGCTCCCAAGCCCTAAGACATGCCTCAATATACCCTATGACACCCATGGAACATGTCCATCAAGTTTGATTTAGGTCAAGGACATGAATTCCTAAGGAATTGCACAGTTTGGAATTCATCTGATAAAAAGTCAACTGTGCACCAAAAGTCAAACTTTGACTTTTTGAGATTTTTCACCAAAATGGATTTTTTACCCTAAAATGATGTTTATGTATGATTTGAATCATCATTCATCAAGAAAAATCAAGAAAAGTTAGATAACTTGTAAAAGGGGTAACCATAAAAACTTAGAAATTTTTCTAAGTTAAAAATAAAGTGACAAGGGTACCAACTTTGGAGGACCATAACTCCTAAACCACAAGGCCATTTTTTCTCATCCAAATATGGATTTGTAGCCCTTATTACCCTCTACAAAAACTTCAACTACAAGTCATTCCAATTCATTAAGGATTTTGAGTTATGGAGTGATCAAAATGGCTGAAAAATGAAAATGTCACTTTTTCCAACACTTAGTGAAATTTTCACTAAGTCAGAATCTGCCTTCACTTTTTGCCAAATGTAGGGAGATTTTTCACTTGGATTCAAAAGAGATCAAAACCAAACATGTTCAAACAGTTGTTGTAGCATGTAAGGGCTTTCCAAAATGGCCAAGAACATTGCCAAATTCCATTTGAGTCATGAGATATGACATTGGAAAGTGGCCTTGCTGAAATCTGTCAAAGGCAAGACAGAATTTGCAAATTGGCTCGATTTGCCAAAATCAGCCAATTTCAAATGCTCCTATCCACTTGGACACCTCAAGGGATTGAATCTAAAGGGGACAATCACTGAGCCAAGCCTCCAAAGTCTTTGGAACAAGAAATTGCACTCAAAACCTAAGATTGCCTAAAATAGGGACAAGACTCCAATTTTGGAATGGAGCATTCAATGGAAGCTCTAAGGTGGCATAGACTGAGCTCTCATCAACTGAATTCAGTCAAGACTTATCCAAGACCAAGGGGACCAGCAGCCTGTACCCGAACCTCTAGTCAATGGCTAGAGAAGACTTGAATTCTCATTGATCAACATTAACCAAACCTACTTATCAGTTGCCATTCAATATTGATCCAAAAACAAACTTGCTCTACTATAAATAGAGCTCATTTGTGCTCAGTTTAAGCACACCAAAGCCATCAAACAGATGCTTTCCTCAAAATCTCTTCTTTCACTCCAATTTTGCCTTCTAAGGCAAGTAACTATCGGTTTTTGAGTTAGAAAGCAATTCTACACAAACCAATCACACACACACCTCATATACATCACATATGAGATGATCAAACACTTAAACAACAACTGGAACACTGATTTCTCAGAATCACCAGTCAATTGCTCAAGGTTTTAACCAAAGTACAGTTGAGATGCCATGAAGTGATCCAGCCAATTTCAATCAAGTCCAAGCACTCAAACACACTCCATAGTGTGTAGGGAAGCTGTCCAGATCATCACCACTCATCTGTAACACCTCTAAATCAAAAATCACCTTGCACTTGCTGTCACGGCCTAGAGGTGAGCATAAACTAGGTCATCTCTCAATCTATGCATATTTCCTCGCACAATAATTTTTCCATATGTTCATAATCATGCATGGAATGTTTTCCCTCAATCAATTGCATTGTTTGAATCGTGTATCAAAAATCCTAGCCTTCAGGCTGAAATTAGGGTTCTTGATGTTTCTTCATGATTATTTGTTGTATGTTTAATTTAAATGAAATTAAATGCCATAGACATGATCGTGAGGTTGAAACGAGTTGATTGGTATGTGGATTGCATGATATGATCAAGTATTCCATGAGATTGAGGAGAATTTGTAAATCTGCAGAAACAGAGGAAGGGCGCGTGTTCTTGAGTGTTCTTGGCGCCCTTTTTCAGAAATTCAAATATTTAAATTTTGTGATTTTCTTTAATTGATTCAAAAATTAATTTCTCTCTGAGTTTTAATGATTTTGAGTTGATTCTTTTTGCAATAATTCACAAAAATGTTGAAATATTTGATTTTCCCAAAAAATCCCAAAAATATTATTTATTTTGTATAATTAATATTTTTGCAAAGAATTGATATTTTAATTGTGTTTAACACTTGAAATATTTTTTTTTCCATCTTGATTTTGCAACTTCTAATGCTTTCTAATTATTTTGTAGGTCAATACTCAATTTTTGAAGCATTAATCCAAGATCACAATTTGTTTTCCATGTGTAAAACAATTTTTGATCATTTTAATTGAATTTTTTATTCAATTAAATACATTTTGAAAACAAATTAGGGTTTTGGATTAATTCAACCCTCATAAATCATTTTCAAAACACTTTGGGCCTCTAATAGAGTGTAAGACCCAATCCTTTGTTAACTAAAACCATTTTTGGGCCTCAATGCATTGTATAAGTCCCGGTACAGTTACAAAATAAACGACGCAATCGTCGCCTTTTGCAAAAAAACCTTGGGCCTCTCCTTGAACTATAAGACCCATTCAAAATTCTTTGGGCCTCTAATAGAGTGTAAGACCCAATCCCCTTTTAACCAAATCATTTTGGGCCTCACTTATTGTATAAGTCCCCCGACGTTAAAAGAAAACCTCGACGCGATCGCCTTTTTAAACGGAAAAATCAATTGGGCCTACCTTCGTGTTATAAGCCCCACTCTTTTTCTTTAAACTTTTTGGGCCTCTTGAGAGAGTGTAAGACCCATCCCTTTGTACAGAAAACCTTTTTGGGCCCCAGTCACTTGTATAAGTCCCTATGTACGAATTCAACAGTAAAACCCTGGGCCTCTCCTTGAGCTGTAAGCCCTAAATCTTTCTTTTTCAAAGCACTTTCTCCTTTGATTTTGAATATACTGTTGTTTTCATCTTTCTTTGGTGAACAACTAACCAAACAACATGGAAGCTCTACAACCGAGTAAGTGGTTATCGCTTTCATTTACTGCTTTATACATATAACTGTATTGTGGGGCTGCTCACTGTAAGTCTCCTTTCATAAACTCATATCTACTGTGTAATAATAGTATAGATATTTAGAGTTTCCCCGGCAACTACGTCTAGAACTAGGTAAAGCTGTTGCGTTTATTCGTAGAAATAAACAGTTAGATCCCCAATAGGAGCACCAGATACAGTTTTCTCTTTGGCTGTCCTCCTTAGGAATCGTCAAGAAACTCTACTCCCCAAGATGAATGTATTCTCCGTGAATGGCATCTTTGAGTTTATTCCAAATTCTCGAACGTTCCTGACTCGCTCTATTCCTTGTGAATAGCTTGCCTTGAATGTCTCGGGGTTTGGGGACCCAAGGGCTTCTTAAAAGCATCGGCCTCCTCTTGGGCATCGTACAAGGACCCTCAGGCTTCCTAAAAGCAACCCTGCCTCCTATTGGGCTTAGTACAAGGACCCTATGACTTCTTAGAAGTATTCATAGCCTCCTCTTAGGCTTCGTACAATGATCTATTCCTTCGGGAATGATAGTCTCCTCTTGGGCTTAGTACAAGGACCCGTCGGCTTCTTAAAAGTTTCCCGCCTCCTTTGAGGCTTCGCACAACTTGTCCCGACGACCTCCTAGAGGTATAGGAACAGAACTTAGACATCTCCATAGAGCAGTCCTTTCATAGAGTCTACTACTGTTTCTCAAAACATAGTACAAAAGATGAAACTCTAGACTTGGACAGTCTAAATTCCTTGAGTCTCAAAGACATTCTCAAGCGACCCCTTTCGTTAAATAGGAAGGAAACCCGTAGACTCGGACAGTCTCGATACCCTTCGGATTTCCCCGCTTCCTTAAAGAACAGGAATAACCCGAACCCTTGGAATCAAACCTATGAGTATAGTGTTGCTCATATAAGAACTGATTTTCTCTTTCAAAATCAGTACACTGGACCTGTCACTTAACTGAGACAGCAACCATTAGCCTCCTCTTAGGCTTTATATAATGATCCTTCTTCAGCAGAAGATAGCCTCCTCTTAGGCTTTGTATAATGATTTCCCCTAGCGGAAGATAGCCTCCTCTTAGGCTTTGTATAATGAGTTTTCCCCAAGCATAGATAGCCTCCTCTTGGGCTTTATACAATGATTCTCCCCAGCGGAGCAAACCTTTTTAGCCTCTCTCTCGGGCTTTGTACGGGACACATATCAGCCTCCTCTTGGGCTTTATACAATGATTCTCTCCAGTGGAGCTAACAACTTTTCGCCTCCATCTCGGGCTTTATACAAGATACCAAAAGATTCCCCAGCGGAATCAAATAACGTTTAGCCTCTCTCTTAGGCTTTGTATGAGACACAAAAAAGACTCTCTCGTTGAGTCAAACAAATTTTAGCCTTCATCTCGGGCTTCGTACGAGATACAAATTCCCCTAAGCAGAGTAAAACTCTTTTAGCCTCAATCTCGGGCTTTGTACGAGATACAAAAACGAACAATAGCCTTCATCTCGGGCTTCATACGAGATACCAAAAGACTCCATCGTCGGGTCAAAATCCCTTTTAGCCTCTCTCTCGGGCTTTGTACGAGACACTTTATAGCCTCCTCTTAGGCTTTGTATAATGAATTTCCTCAGCAGAGATAGCCTCCTCTTAGGCTTTGTATAAGAAATCCCCGGTTGAGTCCAATCAACCTTTTAGCATCAAAGCCGTGCCTCGTTCACAGTACACAACTCCTTCCCCCTCATCTAACTGCTGTAAGCGGCAAGCCTCTGGATCATCTATATCCATGCCACTGTCCCTCTTTTAGCATGAGAATTTCCTAAGGGAAGATATCATTGCTCTACACTGAGTTAAAGTCTTCTCCTTCAGGTCAAAACCCCCCTATAAAGGAAATTATGGCATTACCAGGATCAGCGTAACCCGGTTAAAGTAATTCTCCTTTATAATCAGTCACCCAACAGTTGTGACAAACAAACCCTTCTTTAGAGATGACAAATTCTCTCTAAAGTCGAGGTCTTTCAGCTTCACGTCTTGGGATTTGAACAAGACACAAATAGACTTTTCAGCTTCATATCTTGGGCTTTGAACAAGATACAAATAAACTCTTCAGCTTCACGTCTTGGGCTTTGAACAAGACACAAACTATCTTTTCAGCTTCACATCTTGGGCTTTGAACAAGATATAAACAACCTTACGCTTCACGTCTTGGGCCTTGAACAAGACACCAAAAACCCCAATTTCCTCCCATAGAATAGGAGGAACTACGAGCGCTCTGATTTCCCTGTTTCGGTAAACGGGAATACGTAGGCATAAGATCGAAAGAAAAGATCTTAGCGAGCACAATCCACAAAAAAACCAAATCCCATATCAAAAGCAGTTATTCAAAACATCAGTCCTAACATCCTAATCCTAGTTCCCCACCAGAAACCTTCTGCCCTAAGGTAACCAGATCAAAATGACAGTATTGGCGAAATACGAATAACCAGTACAAACTCCCCGAATCTTTGGAGCATCCGTAACCGAACAGACCGCTGTTCAAACTCAGTATGCAAGCAGGGTTAATTGGAGACATCTATTTCCCTTCCTTATTCAGCTCACAATAGGATAAAAAATGAATCGACCTGTAGTTCTCAAAGAGCGATTGTGCTTCGCAACCACATCCAAAAATCACTCGCTACAGAAAAATGGCGACTCTGCTGGGGATTTCTTTTTCTGCTTTAAGGCATCGTCCTTAGGGAATCATCCCCGTTTTCTACGGAAAATGGGAACTCTACCGAAGAGAAAGATTGACCTATGTTGGTCCATCTCTTAGGCAGGGAACCACAGATTGGGGCTTCCGCCGGGAAACCCATTTCTGTCAGGAACTTAAGATTCATAGCTTTAAAGGTCTAGGATGATTAGGATAAATATATATACTGCTTTTCCAAATTGCTATACGTGTTTATTTTTCTGCTAATGGGAATGCGTGTGATGCCGCATGTGGAAAGAATGAGTATACACCTAGGAAAAAATCACCTTTTTTTGTAGTGCGGTGGTTATCGGGAATGGCCGTTACGCGATAAACTACCCTCTTCTGAGATTTCGTTGAAAGGATACCACCTAGCACGGATCCCGGCCTGCTGGTGTTCTCAGGAATCAATGATTTTGAGTGACAGGTACAAAAAATCAGCCTAGTATAAACCTTTGGGGATGGGTAGAGCTTTGACTTCGTGACAACGACCCTTTGACCCCATGTTTTTTCTATGTTTTTGTGTGTTGCATTCATGCATTCATCTAAAAAACATTAAAACATTCAAAAAACTTCTCTTCTAGTCTCTTTGTTTTTCAAATTAAACTAAGACTGTGATTGCAAATATCAGAGAGAAGAGGATTACGCTAATGGACTTCGGTAGAAGGAGAACTCATACGTACACCTTCAAGGTTCTGAAACTAGAGGATTTGAGAAGGTTGGCAAGGATGATCGCTAATCCTGAGGCTTTCAGAGCCAAGCACGGAGATCTGTTACCACTGTTAAGAGTCCATGTTATTGAGGGAATCATGGATGCGCTCATTCAGTTCTACAATCCAGTTTATCACTGTTTCACATTCCCGGATTATCAGTTGACACCAACGCTGGAGGAGTATGCTCATCTGACTGATCTACATATCACAGATCGAGCTCCATTTTCTGGACTGGAAGAAATTCCAAAGAATCAGACCATTGCAAGAGCAATCTATTTGGACGAGTCTGAGGTCATGACTCACCTAACCACTAAGGGTGGCATCCAAGGTTTGCCAGCCAAGTTCTTGACAAAGAAGGCCCTGTACTTCGCCAGTATAGGAAACATGACTGCTTTTGAAAGAATCTTTGTCTTGCTCACCTACGGGTTATTTTTGTTTCCCAACATCAATAACTTCGTCGATATACACGCTATTAAGGTTTTTCTCATTGGAAACCCTGTGTCGACTTTGCTCGCAGATGCGTATCATTCTGTACACTTGGGTAATTTGTACAGTGGAGGGGAGATCACATGTTGTGTACCTCTGCTCTACAAATGGTCTATCTCTCACTTGCCCAAGTCTGCTGCTTTTTGGGATTGCAAGAGTGCCATACGTTGGCCACAGAAAATCATGTCTCTTACCAACTCTGATATAGATTGGTGCAACAAGAGTCATGAGGGAATCAGAATCATTGATCGTTGTGGAAACTTCCCCAACGTACCCCTTATAGGAACTAAGGGAGGAATCACCTACCATCCGGTATTGGTTCGTCGTCAATTTGGATACCCGATGAGACTCGTTCCGCAGAACGGTCATCTGGAAGGTCTTTTCTTCAAGGAATGAGAAAACGACAGAGCACTGAAATTAGAAATAGTGCAAGCTTGGAAACACGTTCATAAGAAAGGACGAGAGTCTCTAGGAAAACCAAACTGTGTCTCGGTGGAGCCTTATCTCCATTGGGTACAAACTAGAGCTCTCAAGCTAAAGATGCCTTATCCTCGTTACAGAATTCTTCCACCGAGGGAATCTGTCATGTACTTCATGACGGAAAAGGAAAAGCTCCAGGTTACTCTCAACAAAGTTTAAAAGGAGAGGAGGTCTTGGAAGAACAAGTATCGCACCCTCGACGTAGAGTGCATCAAAATACAGCAATTACTGAAAGAAAAGGATGCTCTGATTGAAATTTTGGAGCAGCATGCTGTAGAAAACCAAGAGGATCAAAGGAATTTGCTCGCTCCTTTCACCTGGCAAAGGAATGACAACCCGACAACGGCTCAAGAGCCCCGGTCAAAGAAAAGGAAGATACCAGAATCAGCACCCAATTTCTCTTCAGAGAGGACTCGGGACCTATTAGCTTAGGTTTCTGTTTCTGCACTTTGTAATCTACTGTATTTCCATTTCTGTAATCCTTTGGAATTCAATAAAAAAGGGGTTTTCCCACCGTTTGATATTTGCAATCTAATTGTCGAAGTTTATTTTGATTAAACCATTAAATAATTAATATAATCATTGCATTCATCATTCTCACATCGCGTATTCTTCTTCCCTACGAATCTCACGTTTGTGTCTCGATTCTAGAGTCAAACTGTCTCATTCGTATAATACTCGGGCCAATCGTCAGAAAAAGATGGATGATCTTGAGGAAGAGAACAGAGAGTTGAAAGAAGAGATCGACGCTCTAAGAGAGGATATGAGAAAGCTTCGTAACGACATGCAAGCCATGGCAGAAGCTCAGCTACAAAAAACTGTGATCTCAGAGATCACCTCAATGCCCATTGTGGAAAGGTCTGATCCTAGGTATCAGATGCCGAAAGATCGTCCTTGGGACATGCCTGTTAACTATATCCCGGAAGGATATGTTCCGCCGATCATTGAAGATCAGGGAATCACAACAGCAGCCGCTGGTCATGAAGGTTACAAACTTCAGGAAAGCGAAGATGCCGAGGGCATACTGAAGACTCCTGAAGGTTACAAACTTCGGGGTACGCCAAGATTCAACACCGTAGTTACGGTCCCACCCCCTGTGGTGCACACTGTCCCGGAAGGACAGATTCCACCAACACCTGTTGGTAAGAAGGAAACTATGTTTGACCGAATGGATGAATTCCAGGAACAGTTCTTGGAAATGTAGAAGGAACTGCAAGCCATTCGCGGTCAGGATCTATTTGGGAAGGACGCCGCAGATCTCTGCTTAGTCCCCAATGTGAAAGTTCTGCACAAATTCCAAGTGCCCGACTTTGAAAAGTACAAGGGTAACTCGTGCCCTCAGAGCCATCTGGTGATGTACGCTCGGCAGATGTCAGCTCAGACAGAAAATCAGGACCTGCTGATTCACTATTTCCAGGATAGTTTAACCGGTGCCGCACTCAAATGGTACATGGGTTTAAACCATGCTACGATTAGCACGTTCAGAGATCTTGGTACTGCCTTCGTCCAACAATACAAATACAATTTGGACATGGCACCCGACAGAGATCAACTCAGATCAATGTCGCAAAAGGACAAGGAAACCTTTAAGGAGTATGCTCAAAGGTGGCGTGAAATTGCCGCCCAAATTTGTCCACCTCTTGAGGAAAAAGAGATGACAAATATCTTCTTAAAGACCTTAAGCTCGTTTTACTACGACCGAATGGTTGCCAGTGCACCCAGTGATTTCACCGAGATGGTCGGCATGGGTGTACGTCTTGAGGAAGCCGTCCGAGAAGGACGTTTGGCGAAAGACACTGGATCAACGAGCGGTACTAAAAAATACGGTAGTGCTCTCCCTAAGAAAAAAGAGCAAGATATTGGGAATATCTCTCTAGGAAAGCAAAGGCGTCGTTATCAACCAGTAGTAGCTGTAACTCCTGCTATCGGTCCCGCGCCTGTTCCTACGTATCAACCTCAGGTTACGCAGAGCCAACCTGACCTGCAAAGGACACAACAGCCTCTTCAGCAGGCTCGTCCTCCATACAACAACAACCGTACAACAAGACCATCAGGGTTTGATCCTATACCCATGTTGTACGCAGAACTATTTCTGTTACTACTGGCTAAGGGGCACATTCAGACTAAGTCTCCTCTTACAGTACCGGAAAATCCGCCTTTCTGGTTTAAGGTGGATCAGACATGCCCTTATCATCAAGGAGGTTCAGGGCATAACATAGAGACTTGCCTCAATTTCAAGTCCGACGTGCAAAAGCTTGTTAGGAGCGGGCTCTTATCCTTCAAGGATACGAATCTTAATGTTCTCACGAACCCGCTGCCTCAACATGACAAGGCTGCAGTCAATCTGATTGAGAAAGAGACTAACAATGTCTATCAGATTCACGATGTACTCTTGTTAAAAACTAATCTGGTTAAGATGCATTGTAGACAGAGTGGATATGGCCATGTGCCACCTCATAATTATCACCAGTGTGATATCTGCTCTAAAGACAACCAAGGATGTTATGTAGTGCAAGCAGCTCTGCAGGAACAAATGGATCTCGGATGGATCCAAGAGCACCGAGTTCGTGGAGTTAACATGGTCTATACGAATTCCAATATCATTCAGAATCATAACATTCTAGCAATGAATGTCAACTTAGTCGCGATGCATTCACGACAAAGTCTACACTACGATCTACCACGGCATGATTACCAGGCCTGTCCGATCTGCTCAATAAACAATCAGGGTTGCTCTTTCATACAAGAGGCCCTCCAACGTCAAATGGATCTTGGATGGATTCAGGACTACCATGATAGGATCCCCTGTCAAATCAACAGGGTCCAGATCTTTGACATTCGCTTATTGAATACCAATCTGGTAGAATTACATGCTGAGCAGGTCCGACTCGGATTCTTAATATCACATGACTATCAAAGCTGTAAAGCGGGTTGTGAAAGTGATCGAGGTTGTGTCCTTGTCCAGGAGGCACTTCAGCACTTGTTAAATCACTGGTGGATGCCAATTTACATGGATGAAGATACTCAGCAGATCAGTATCAATGACGGGAATCCTACTCGACGTCGGAGTCAGAATGTCCGATCCGTGGGAGCTAACTTGGTAAAGTTACATTGTATTCAAAGTGGGCGTGGTCAGGTGCCCCCACACAACTATGACAGTTGTAGCGTCTGTTCGGAAAATAACCAAGGGTGTTACTTTGTAAGAGCAGCCCTTCAGGGTCAGGTGGATCGTGGAGAAATTCGCCCATATCCAGGTTCTGGACCTATCAACTGGACGCCAGATTACCTTACTGATCAAGTTGAGGATGTTATCACCATCTCTGGTCATCACCATACCAGGGATGTTTTTGCCATCATCCCTCTACTTGACGAATCTAAAGTTCCCAACCGGGAACGGATCGAGATTACTTACGATGGTCAGAAAAATCAAAAGGCTCCCGTAGTCATCTATCTACCGGGACCATTACCGTATGAATCAACTAAGGCTATCCCTTACAAATACGGTGCAACGACCATTGAAAATGGAAAGGAAATTCCATTACCCTCTGTCATAAATATTGCAGACATCAGTCGTGTAACACGGAGTGGTAGAATCTTCAACCGAGGGGTTGGAGAACCTAACAAGGAAAAGGAACTTCAGACAGAAGCTCCCGATCCACCAGTCGGTCAATCCAGTGATCCCGACCTTTCTAAAAACAATGATGAGATGCTGAAGCTCATCCAACGGAGTGAATACAACATTGTTGATTAGCTGTTGCAGACTCCTTCAAATATTTTGGTGTTATCACTGTTACTCAGTTCAGAAGCCCACAGGGAGGCTCTATAGAAAGTCTTAGAGCAAGCCTTTGTGGAACAGGATGTAACAATCAGACAGTTCGATAGCATTGTCTCTAACATCACTTCCTGCAATCATTTGGGATTTAGTGATGAGGAATTACCCGAAGAGGGTCGCCGTCATAACATGGCGCTCAACATTACAGTTAACTGCCAGGACGATGCTTTAGCCAGCGTACTGGTAGACAAAGGGTCAGCCCTGAATGTTATGCCGAAGTCTACTTTGATGCAATTATCATTCAAAGGCCCTCCAATGAGAACCAGCGAGGTCGTCGTCAAAGCATTCGACGGATCCAGAAAAGCAGTTATCGGCGAAGTTGATCTTCCCATAACTATTGGTCCTCACACTTTCCAGGTCACTTTCCAGGTCATGGACATCCGGGCAACATACAGTTGTTTATTAGGAAGACCTTGGATACATCAGGCTGGAGCGGTTACTTCAACCCTCCACCAAAAGCTAAAGTTTGTCAAGAACGATCAACTTGTCACTGTTTGTGGGGAACAAGCCTTGCTCGTGAGTAGCTTATCATCATCTACTGGTATAGAACCCGAGGAGGTTATTGGAACGCAGTTCCAAGCACTGTCGGTGAGTAAAGACAATCAGTTTAAAGGAGGAACCTCGATTTCCTCATACAAAGATGCTATCAAAGCGGTCGAGAGTACCGATACAAATGGATGGGGACAGCTTGTCATTCCTATTGACAATAAAACAAAGAAGGGTCTTGGTTTTTCTACAACCAGTACCCAGACAGCTGCCAACGATGAAAGTATTCATCCCCTTCAAAACTTCTTCCACAGTGGAGGTTTCCTTCACCCGGTGTCTCAAGCAGTACATGCTATCAATGAGGAAGATTCCTCTGACACGGATGAAGAATGGAAGTCCAATCTTAACAAGGACGGTTATATGTCTTAGGAAGAGGTACCTACGCCATTGTGCTTTTCCTCACAGAGTCCGAGATTTATACCAAGGTCAGACGTCGAAATGGTATACGAAGGTTGTGATTCGGAAGGATGTCGTGCTCCGCCAAATTCATTAGAGGAAGACACCCTGATGAAAGACGATTTTGACTACAATTACTATGGCCCGATGGATGGTCTGCCAATGTGGCAACCTTACCCAGGAAACTTGGGGCAAGAAAGTCAGCCGAGTAATGAAACTCCGCTGAGCATCATTGAACAGAATACCTGTGTCCCCACCATGTCATGGGATCAACACTCAGGTCATTCAGAAAATACTCAACATGAAGATGAATTCGCAACGTTCGCAGGACTTGAATTCATCAACTATGCTTTTCCCGAGGTCAACGTCATCGAGAGGGATGACTCCTCCAGTTCGAAAGAAGTGTGGGACACCTTGGGACAACCGAGTGGAAAATACGACTATATGGTCAAGTACACCGCTCCCGAAAGCTCTCGTATCAGGCTCAAAGATATCCAGCCAACTGGATGGGGAGATACAGCTGAGAGCACAAATACTCTGCAAAATGTAACAGAGGAATCCTCCTACGACAACTCTGCCTGGGAGACAGATTCCAATGATCCTACTCCACCAGAAATCAGCGTTATTTCTGAAGACAAATCAAGGAAGGTGCCAGACTTTGTGATTCACCGAGGAGTTCGCCGCCAATGGGTTGCCGTCGAGGTTCCGAAGGTCGTTCATCAGTTAAAGTAATTGCCATCTTTAACCTTTCACCCTGCCCAGGTGAAACGGATGTTTTGATAGGGCTCGCTTTCTGTAAATTTTCCCTCTTCGCTTCGCCCAAAGCGATAGAGTTTTGTTTTATAGGGCTGTAGTTTCAAGATTTGACTTGTTCATTAATAAAATAACGTCGTTCTGTAACTTCCGCATTAATTGCTGTTTTTTCTTCTTGCTTTTTCAGAAAATGGTAATCCTAAAAAACAATCAATCATAAAACAAGCAGTAAAATAAAAACACTGCACACACTTGCATTCTCTCTATCTCTTCTAAACACGAATCATACCGTCATGCAGATTGTTTGTTTTACACCCCGTTGAAACATACGATCTGATGCCTTCTCGCAACTTTGAGTTCTCGGTATTCGGGGCTGAAGAAGAAGTTGACAACGAAATTCCAGAAGAGATCTCCCGACTACTCAGACAAGAGGAAAGGTCCATTGAACCTCACAAAGAACCGTTGGAAACGGTAAACTTGGGTTCAGAGCAAGAGAGAAAAGAAATCAGGATTGGGGCACTGCTCAGTCCAACTGCCAGAGAGGGTTTGATAAAGCTTCTCAGAGAATTCCCCGATGTATTCGCTTGGTCCTATCAGGATATGCCAGGGTTGGATACCAGCATCGTGGAACATCACTTACCGTTGAAATTGGAATGTCCGCCAGTAAAGCAAAGGTTGAGATGCACTCACCCGGACATGGCCATCAAAATCAAAGAGGAGGTACAGAAACAGATTAACGCGGGTTTCCTCGCTACATCTGAATATCCTCAATGGTTAGCCAACATCGTACCCGTTCCCAAAAAGGACGGAAAGGTCAGAATGTGTGTTGACTACAGAGATCTGAACAAGGCAAGTCCAAAGGACGACTTTCCTTTACCACACATTGACATGCTGGTAGACAGCACAACGAAGTTCAAAGTTTTCTCCTTCATGGATGGATTCTCGGGCTATAACCAAATCAAAATGGCGCCGAAAGACATGGAGAAAACTTCGTTCATTACCCCATGGGGTACCTTTTGTTATAAGGTAATGCCGTTCGGTTTGAAGAACGCCGGGGCAACCTATCAAAGGGCCATGACTACTCTGTTTCATGACATGATACACAAAGAAATCGAAGTGTATGTCGATGATATGATTTCAAAATCAAAAACAGAGAGTGAGCACGTTGAACATCTGTCAAAATTGTTCGAACGTCTAAGAAAATTCAAGCTCCGCTTGAATCCTAACAAGTGCACCTTCGGTGTCCGTTCAGGGAAACTACTAGGGTTCATCGTCAGCCAGAAAGGAATTGAGGTTGATCCTGACAAGGTCAAGGCCATTCGAGAAATGCCTTCTCCGAAAATTGAAAAACAAGTCAGAGGATTCCTGGGACGTTTGAACTACATCTCCAGATTCATATTCCTTATGACCGCGACATGCTCGCCAATTTTCAAATTACTCAAAAAGAACCAGGATTGCGTTTGGTCAGAAGACTGCCAAACCGCCTTCAACAGTATCAAGGAATATCTGTTGAATCCTCCGATTCTATCACCTCCAGTGGAAGAAAGACCACTGATCATTTACCTCACAGTCCTAGAGGACTCAATGGGATGTGTACTCGGCCAACAAGACGAAACCAAAAGGAAAGAGTCTGCCATTTACTATCTGAGCAAGAAATTCACTAACTCTGAAACTCGGTACACGATGCTCGAGAAAACTTGCTGCGCTTTGGCTTGGGCAGCCAAACATCTTCGCCAGTACATGATTCGTCATACTACTTGGTTGGTCTTCGAAATGGATCCAATCAAGTACGTATTCGAAAAACCTGCTCTTACGGGAAGAATTGCCCGTTGGCAGATGCTGTTATCAGAATATGACATAGAGTACCATGCTCAAAAAGCTGTTAAGGGAAGTATTTTAGCCGATCATTTGGCTCATCAACCGATTGACGATCAAGAATCAATCGGGTTTGACTTCCCTGATGAAGATGTCATGTATCTAAAAATGAAAGATTGCGATGAACCGCTACCCAGTGAAGGGCCAGAACCAGGTTCCCAATGAGGACTTATCTTTGACGGAGCAGTTAATCATTATGGAAACGGAATTGGGGCAATCATTGTTACCCCTCAGGGTACCCACATTCCTTTCACTGCTCGACTTACGTTCAAGTGTACGAACAACAAGGCCGAATACGAAGCTTGTATTATGGGTCTCGAAGAAGCTATTGATTTAAGGATCAAGAACTTGGACGTATACGGCGACTCAGCCTCGGTTATCAATCAGATAAAAGGAGATTGGAACACATACCAATCAAGATTGATTCCTTACAAATACTATGCAAGAAGGTTGCTACCTTTCTTCAACAGAGTTGAGTTTCATCACATCCCTCGTGATGAGAATCACATGGCTGATGCATTAGCCACTATCTCTTCCATGATTAGTGTAGGTCAATGGAATGACATACCTAAGATTGACATAATGCGCCTTGAACGGCCCGCTTACGTCTTCACGATTGAAGCAGTCATAGACGACAAACCTTGGTATCACGATATCAAATGCTTCCTTCATAAACTGGAGTACCCACCTGGGGCATCCAGAAAAGATAGAAAGACCCTCAGAAGATTGGCTGGAAACTTCTTCCTGAGCGGTGACACTCTCTATAGGAGAAATTTTGACATGGTCTTGCTCCGATGCGTCGACAGACCAGAAGCAGACATGCTTATGAAAGAAATTCATGAAGGGTCCTTTGGCACTCATGCCAATGGACATGCAATGGCGAGAAAAATTCTCAGAGCAGGGTACTACTGGTTGACCATGGAATCCGACTACTACAAGTACATGAGGAGGTGTCACAAGTGTCAGATATACTCCGACAAAATTCATGTACCTCCATCACATCTCAAAGTTCTTTCTTCCCCATGGCCTTTTTCCATATGGGGAATAGACATGATTGGCATGATTGAGCCCAAGGCTTCAAACGGACATCGGTTCATTCTAGTAGCCATTGACTACTTCACCAAGTGGGTCGAAGCAGCGTCATTCGCTAATGTAACCCGACAAGTGGTGGTCCGATTTATCAAAAACAATATCATCTGCCGTTATGGTGTTCCGAGCGAGATCATTACTGATAATGGATCTAACTTGAACAATAAGATGATGAAAGAGTTGTGTGCAGAGTTCAAGATCGAACACCATAACTCATCTCCCTACCGACCCAAGATGAATGGAGCAGTAGAAGCGGCCAATAAGAACATCAAGAAGATTGTTCAAAAGATGGTTGTAACCTACAAAGACTGGCACGAGATGCTACCTTTTGCTCTTCACGGTTATCGCACAGCTGTCCGCACTTCAACAGGGGCTACCCCTTTCTCTCTAGTGTATGGCATGGAGGCAGTTCTCCCCATAGAAGTAGAGATCCCGTCAATCCGCGTACTGATGGAAGCTAAGCTCACCGAAGCTGAATGGTGTCAAAGCCGACACGACGAACTAAACCTGATCGAAAAAAAGCGAATAGCGGCACTATGCCACGGTCAGTTGTATCAACAGAGAATGAAAAGGGCATTCGACAAAAAGGTCCGACCTCGTGTCTTCAGAAAAGGAGACCTCGTGCTCAAGAAGATACAATCATTTCTCACTGATTCTCGGGGCAAATGGACCCCAACTTATGATGGACCTTATGTGGTCACGAAAGCTTTCTCAGGCGGCGCCTTGAGACTTGCAACCATGGACGGAGAGGAATTTGCCTACCCCACGAATGTTGATGTAGTCAAGAAATACTTCGCCTAAAAAAAAAACGTCTCGGTGGATTGAAAACCCGAAAGGGCGGTCCAGGCAAAAGTTAGAGACATGAAAAAAAATCATCCCGGTGGATTGGAAACATCAAAAGTACAATCCAGGCAAAAATTAGGGATAATGGCAAGTAACTACGTCTGGCCAGGTTAAATTCCCAGCAGCAGTCGTACTTTCCATCAGGAAAACTCCAGTCAAGGTCATCCTCGACAGAAGCTCAGGATGCCTCGAATTCAAAGTTGGTAGAAGGATAGTGGTCGTTATGTTTCAACGTAGCCCTTTTCCCTGTAAATTACCATTTTTAAACTTTGTATATACTCTTTGGAATCACGCGTTTGGCTGATCTCCATCCTATCAATAAAATTTGAGCCCTTATGCTTTTGTTTGTAATTCTTACTTGTTTTAGCTTTACAGAACGACGTTGTTAACATAACTAACAATTCTTAAAATAAAACAAAATGAATTTACTTGTTAAAACTTTTTATGCCTTTAAAATAAAGATGGCAATTTTTTTTGACTATTGAACATCAGAAGAACATCAACCGCTTCTCCAAAAGTAAGCGAACTTCAAAGTGCAGAATCAAAGTACTCCTTCTCGCCCAGTACACCTGAATGAAGGATCAACTGTGTCAGAGACCTTGTTTTATCTGACACACCCCGACCGAGTTCTCATCTCCTAAGCCCGACCAACATAGCTCCCCGCAGGGACTATCTCTCCTAAGCAAGGTGGAATTGCTATCTTGAACCAGTGGTACTTCTTCACCCCGCAGTGGCCGAGTATCCAGTCATGTTCATCTTTTAGTTTGTATGTCGCGTCAGTTTTGTCAGCATACACATACATACATCATGCATTATTGATTTGCATTCACATTTCATATTGCATCACTATCAATTGAGTTGGTCTTATCCTGTCGTGATAACCATCCTCTCAATCGAGTTCGTCAGTTCTTACCTCGTCAGGAAGTATTATGGCCAATCAAACTCGTCTCCAGTGTATCTTCAGATCAGAGTCGGCAATCGACCACTTTGATAATTTGAACCTCTGAACAGCTAGAGAAACGTTCAACAGATGTCACTCTTCGCCATTGAAGATGATATCCTTGCTTTCCCGGATTAAGGAAAATCCACAGAGAAAGCATCCTAAGCAGAGATTTGGCGGTACAGCTGCCATTCTCCAAAAAAAACCTGCTGATGAAAAAGTCATCGGCACCTCAAAATTAGACCCCATCATATGGCATTTCTTCGGGAAGATCCCGAGAAAAGTATGATGTAAGATCCCAAGCAACAGCAGTCTCTCAAGAGACCTGCTTTCCTCCAGTAGAAACAAATGTCGTCTCCCACAGAGAAGTTTGTACATCTACGACTCAGACGACTGGGTTCCCCAGCAAGTCTGACATCTAAAGTTTTTCCACCCAAATGGCATCTCTCCAGGAAAATTCGGCGAGAAGTTTGAGGAAAACAGCTACGCATAGCGTTCCTTGCCAATCAAGTTTATTGACAAAAGAAACTAAGACCAGTTCCTTGGTAGGAAACCAGGATCGAGGGGAAGTTTAAATCAGAAACTAAGACCAGTTCCTTGGTAGGAAACCAAGATCGAGGGCAAGTTTAAATCAGAAACTAAGACCAGTTCCTTGGTAGGAAACCAGGATCGAGGGGAAGTTTAAAATCAGAAACTAAGACCAGTTCCTTGGCTGAAGACCAGGATCGAGGGGAAGTTTAAATCAAAAACTAAGACCAGTTCCTTGGTAGGAAACCAGGATCGAGGGGAAGTTTAAACCAGAAACTAAGACCAGTTCCTTGGTAGGAAACCAGGATCGAGGGGAAGTTCATTTCAAAAAGAAAACTGAGACCAGTTCCTTGGCTGAAGACCAGGATCGAGGGGAAGTTTACCTTTGCTAAGCATCATTGCTTAGCTAAAGAAGATGAATGCGTAAGCTACCATTCATAACCACCATCAAAATTTCGGGTATTCCGATATTTAATCCTCTTGCACCCCGAATGCCCGAATACCTTCGTCATTCACACCTTCGGGTCCAAGATGATTAAATAGGGGCATCTGTCATACCCCAAATTTTGACCACTTAGATTTCCCATCATTGGGAAAATCATCAGTCTCCCCAAAGATGGGTGAGCACTCACTACAATCAAAATTAGGATTTCAAGCCCTCTTTAAGTTCTTAGACAAAGGATCAATCAAGGAATGACATGATCTTCAACTTGTCTAACCTCTCAAACATTCACAATGGATCAAAAAGGACTCCCACTTCAAGGATTAAGCACAAAGCTGCTCCCTTCTAGATGGATCAAGCCTCAAGATCGCCAGTATCACCAAATAAGGGTTTTGATCGACCAGGGCCTCCAGATGGAAAATTTCATCTGGGCATGAGCCAATGATCCAAAACATAACCTAATATACTCCATGGAACCTCATGGACCCAATCACCAAGTCAATTTTGCCTCAGGGGATGCATACATCAAAAATCAGGAATTAGGGTTTCTTGACCTAATTCACCCCTAAGTTGACTTTTGAGACAAATCTTGAACCAAGACCTCAAGAGAGGGTTTGAGGGTCTCTAATGACCTATATTGATCCATTTGGAACAATGGATTAATCCAAGAAGCTTGAGCAACAAGTCTCAGTTTCATCTGCACCACAGTTAGGGTTTTAAGGAAAAAGTCAACTGTAACTTTGATTTTTGACCAGGACATATTCCCAAGCCCTAAGGCATGCCTTAATATACCCTATGACACCCATGGAACATGTCCATCAAGTTTGATTTAGGTCAAGGACATGAATTCCTAAGGAATTGCACAGTTTGGAATTCATCTGATAAAAAGTCAACTGTGCACCAAAAGTCAAACTTTGACTTTTTGAGATTTTTCACCAAAATGGATTTTTTACCCTAAAATGATGTTTATGTATGATTTGAATCATCATTCATCAAGAAAAATCAAGAAAAGTTAGATAACTTGTAAAAGGGGTAACCATAAAAACTTAGAAATTTTTCTAAGTTAAAAATAAAGTGACAAGGGTACCAACTTTGGAGGACCATAACTCCTAAACCACAAGGCCATTTTTTCTCATCCAAAGATGGATTTGTAGCCCTTATTACCCTCTACAAAAACTTCAACTACAAGTCATTCCAATTCATTAAGGATTTTGAGTTATGGAGTGATCAAAATGGTTGAAAAATGAAAATGTCACTTTTTCCAACACTTAGTGAAATTTTCACTAAGTCAGAATCTGCCTTCACTTTTTGCCAAATGTAGGGAGATTTTTCACTTGGATTCAAAAGATATCAAAACCAAACATGTTCAAACAGTTGTTGCAGCATGTAAGGGCTTTCCAAAATGGCCAAGAACATTGCCAAATTTCATTTGAGTCATGAGATATGACATTGGAAAGTGGCCTTGCTGAAATCTGTCAAAGGCAAGACAGAATTTGCAAATTGGCTCGATTTGCCAAAATCAGCCAATTTCAAATGCTCCTATCCACTTGGACACCTCAAGGGATTGAATCTAAAGGGGACAATCACTGAGCTAAGCCTCCAAAGTCTTTGGAACAAGAAATAACACTCAAAACCTAAGATTGCCTAAAATAGGGACAAGACTCCAATTTTGGAATGGAGCATTCAATGGAAGCTCTAAGGTGGCATTGACTGAGCTCTCATCAACTGAATTCAGTCAAGACTTATCCAAGACCAAGGGGACCAGCAGCCTGTGCCCTAACCTCTAGTTAATGGCTAGAGAAGACTTGAATTCTCATTGATCAACATTGGCCAAACCTACTTATCAGTTGCCATTCACTATTGATCCCAAAACAAACTTGATCTACTATAAATAGAGCTCATTTGTGCTCAGTTTAAGCACACCAAAGCCATCAAACAGATGCTTTCCTCAAAATCTCTTCTTTCACTCCAATTTTGCCTTCTAAGGCAAGTAACTATCGGTTTTTGAGTTAGAAAGCAATTCTACACAAACCAATCACACACACACCTCATATACATCACATATGAGATGATCAAACACTTAAACAACAACTGGAACACTGATTTCTCAGAATCACCAGTCAATTGCTCAAGGTTTTAACCAAAGTGCAGTTGAGATGCCATGAAGTGATCCAGCCAATTTCAATCAAGTCCAAGCACTTAAACACACTCCATAGGGTGTAGGGAAGCTGTCCAGATCATCACCACTCATCTGTAACACCTCCAAATCAAAAATCACCTTGCACTTGCTGTCACGGCCTAGAGGTGAGCATAAACTAGGTCATCTCTCAATCTATGCATATTTCCTCGCACAATAATTTTGCCATATGTTCATAATCATGCATGGAATGTTTTCCCTCAATCAATTGCATTGTTTGAATCGTGTATCAAAAATCCTAGCCTTCAGGCAGAAATTAGGGTTGTTTATGTTTTTTCATGATTATTTGTTGTATGTTTAATTTAAATGAAATTAAATGCCATAGACATGATCGTGAGGTTGAAACGAGTTGATTGGTATGTGGATTGCATGATATGATCAAGTATTCCATGAGATTGAGGAGAATTTGCAAATCTGCAGAAACAGAGGGAGGGCGCGTGTTCTTGAGTGTTCTTGGCGCCCTTTTTCAGAAATTCAAATATTTGAATTTTGTGATTTTATTTAATTGATTCAAAAATTAATTTCTCTCTGAGTTTTAATGATTTTGAGTTGATTCTTTTTGCAATAATTCACAAAAATGTTGAAATATTTGATTTTCCCAAAAAATCCCAAAAATATTATTTATTTTGTATAATTAATATTTTTGCAAAGAATTGATATTTTAATTGTTTTTAACACTTGAATTTTTTTTTCCATCTTGATTTTGCAACTTCTAATGCTTTCTAATTATTTTGTAGGTCAATACTCAATTTTTGAAGCATTAATCCAAGATCACAATTTGTTTTTCATGTGTAAAACAATTTTTGATCATTTTAATTGAATTTTTTATTCAATTAAATACATTTTGAAAACAAATTAGGGTTTTGGATTAATTCAACCCTCATAAATCATTTTCAAAACACTTTGGGCCTCTAATAGAGTGTAAGACCCAATCCTTTGTTAACTAAAACCATTTTTGGGCCTCAATGCATTGTATAAGTCCCGGTACAGTTACAAAATAAACGACGCAATCGTCGCCTTTTGCAAAAAAACTTTGGGCCTCTCCTTGAGCTATAAGACCCATTCAAAATTCTTTGGGCCGCTAATAGAGTGTAAGACCCAATCCCCTTTTAACCAAATCATTTTGGGCCTCACTTATTGTATAAGTCCCCCGGCGTTAAAAGAAAACCTCGGCCGATCGCCATTTTAAACGGAAAAATCAATTGGGCCTACCCTCGTGTTATAAGCCCCACTCTTTTTCTTTAAACTTTTTGGGCCTCTTGAGAGAGTGTAAGACCCATCCCTTTGTACAAAAAACCTTTTTGGGCCCCAGTCACTTGTATAAGTCCCTCTGTACAAATTCAACAGTAAAACCCTGGGCCTCTCCTTGAGCTGTAAGCCCCAAATCTTTCTTTTTCAAAGAACTTTCTCCTTTGATTTTGAATATACTGTGGTTTTCATCTTTCTTTGTTGAATAACTAACCAAACAGCATGGAAGCTCTACAACCGAGTAAGTGGTTATCGCTTTTATTTACTGCTTTATACATATAACTGTATTGTGGGGCTGCTCACTGTAAGTCTCCTTTCATAAACTCATATCTACTGTGTAATAATAGTATATATATTTAGAGTTTCCCCGGCAACTACGTCTAGAACTAGGTAAAGCCGTTGCGTTTATTCGTAGAAATAGACAGTTAGATCCCCAATAGGAGCACCAGATACAATCTTCTCTTCGGCTGTCCTCCTTAGGAATCGTCAAGAAACTCTACTCCCCAAGATGAATGTATTCTCCGTGAATGGCATCTTTGAGTTTCTTCCAAATTCTCGAACGTTCCTGACTCGCTCTATTCCTTGTGAATAGCTTGCCTTGAATGTCTAGGGGTTTGGGGACCCACGGGCTTGTTAAAAGCATCGGCCTCCTCTTGGGCATCGTACAAGGACCCTCAGGCTTCCTAAAAGCAACCCCGCCTCCTCTTGGGCTTAGTACAAGGACCCTATGGCTTCTTAGAAGTATTCATAGCCTTCTCTTAGGCTACGTATAATGATCTCTTCCTTCGGGAATGATAGCCTCCTCTTGGGCTTAGTACAAGGACCCGCGGCTTCTTAAAAGTTTTCCGCCTCCTTTGAGGCTTCGCACAACTTGTCCCGACGACCTCCTAGAGGTATAGGAACAGAACTTAGACATCTTCATAGAGCAGTCCTTTCATAGAGTCTACTACTATTTCTCAAAACATAGTACAAAAGATGAAACTCTAGACTTGGACAGTCTAAATTCCTTGAGTCTCAAAGACATTCTCAAGCGACCCCTTTCGTTAAATAGGAAGGAAACCCGCAGACTCGGACAATCTCGATACCCTTCGGATTACCCCGCTTCCTTAAAGAACAGGAATAACCCGAACCCTTGGAATCAAACCTATGAGTACAGTGTTGCTCATATAAGAACTGATTTTCTCTTTCAAAATCAGTACACTGGACCTGTCACTTAACTAAGACAACAACCATTAGTCTCCTCTTAGGCTTTATATAATGATCCTTCTCCAGCAGAAGATAGCCTCCTCTTAGGCTTTGTATAATGATTTCCCCTAGCGGAAGATAGCCTCCTCTTAGGCTTTGTATAATGAGCTTTCCCCAAGCATAGATAGCCTCCTCTTGGGCTTTATACAATGATTCTCCCCAGCGGAGCAAACCTTTTTAGCCTCTCTCTCGGGCTTTGTATGAGACACGTATCAGCCTCCTCTTGGGCTTTATACAATGATTCTCCCCAGTGGAGCTAACAACTTTTCGCCTCCATCTCGGGCTTTATACGAGATACCAAAAGATTCCCCAGCGGAATCAAATAACGTTTAGCCTCTCTCTCAGGCTTTGTATGAGACACAAAAAAGACTCTCTCGTTGAGTCAAACAAATTTCAGCCTTCATCTCGGGCTTCGTACGAGATACAAATTCCCCTAAGCAGAGTAAAACTCTTTTAGCCTCCATCTCGGGCTTTGTACGAGATACAAAAACGAACAATAGCCTTCATCTCGGGCTTCATACGAGATACCAAAAGACTCCATCGCCGGGTCAAAATCCCTTTTAGCCTCTCTCTCGGGCTTTGTACGATACACTTTATAGCCTCCTCTTAGGCTTTGTATAATGACTTTCCTCAGCAGAGATAGCCTCCTCTTAGGCTTTGTATAAGAAATCCCCGGTTGAGTCCAATCAATCTTTTAGCATCAAAGATGTGCCTCGTTCATAGTACACAACTCCTTCCCCCTCATCTTACTGCTGTAAGCGGCAAGCCTCTGGATCATCTATATCCATGCCACTGTCCCTCTTTTAGCATGAGAATTCCCTAAGGGAAGATAGCATTGCTCTACACTGAGTTAAAGTCTTCTCCTTCAGGTCAAAATCCCCCTATAATGGAAATTATGGCATTACCAGGATCAGCGTAACCCGGTTAAAGTAATTCTCCTTTATAATCAGTCACCCAACAGTTGTGACAAACAAACCCTTCTTTTGAGATGACAAATTCTCTCTAAAGTCGAGGTCTTTCAGCTTCACGTCTTGGGCTTTGAACAAGACACAAATAGACTTTTCAGCTTCATATCTTGGGCTTTGAACAAGATACAAATAAACTCTTCAGCTTCACGTCTTGGGCTTTGAACAAGACACAAACTATCTTTTCAGCTTCACATCTTGGGCTTTGAACAAGATACAAACAACCTTACGCTTCACGTCTTGGGCCTTGAACAAGACACCGAAAACCCCAATTTCCTCCCATAGAATAGGAGGAACTACGAGCGCTCTGATTTCCCTGTTTCAGTAACTGGGAATACGTAGGCATAAGATCGAAAGAAAAGATCTTAGCGAGCACAATCCACAAAAAAAACCAAATCCCATATCAAAAGCAGTTATTCAAAACATCAGTCCTAACATCCTAATCCTAGTTCCCCACCAGAAACCTTCTTCCCTAAGGTAACCAGATCAAAATGACAGTATTGGCGAAATATGAATAACCAGTACAAACTCCCCGAATCTTTGGAGCATTTGTAACCGAACAGACCGCTGTTCAAACTCAGTATGCAAGCAGGGTTAATTGGAGACATCTATTTCCCTTCCTTATTCAGCTCACAATAGGATAAAAAATGAATCGACCTGTAGTTCTCAAAGAGCGATTGTACTTCGCAACCACATTCAAAAATCACTCGCTACAGTAATTAAGCTATCGTGAGCTCGACTTTAATAAGACAAGGTCACAAATCCCTCTAAAGTCTCTTCTAAGCGAATAATTCCAGGATGGCCCAAGAGAAAAAGAAGTTCTAACAGTGAGGCTTAGGTAGAAACCCTAAAGTCACTTTGAATCTGACTCGATTGGTCACGCCTTAGAATACTAGATTATGATAATCTAAACATGAGATCATTGTACCTGTGTAGGATGGTTAGTCACAATAAACGTGCACGAAAGACCGCATGACCTAAAGATGCTATGCAAGAAGTGAAGGGATCTTAGGGTCAAAAATTAGGGTGCGACAGAATTAATAAACATCATCACACTCATGCATTGCAAACCAATTCAAACAATGCATTTCAAACCATAAAGGCCACCAAATAACACACATTGAATTTCACTTAAACAATGCATATCATCACAAACCACAACCATCATACAATCACAATTACTTCCACAAGGGATTCACACCACAAAGGCTACCCACAACACATCATAACAACATACATTGATATTCAATCAAACAATGTATTTTACTACACAACAACATCATTAATCACGCATCGAAGTCTAATCCAAAACAATGCACATATTTGCCATAGGGCCACAACCCATCATCACAACATTTCATCATGTATATTCACATTATATAACGGCCCACAAGCTACACGTTGCATATCACAAGCATATATCATGCTAACACATCAATCGCACACATTGTACGCGATAAAAACCCGACAACCCGATTATTTTCCAAAAACACGAATTAATTAATTCATCTTTTACTCTCCAAACCATCTTTAATAGAAAGAACTTTTCATTAGCTTCCCAACGCTTCGAACGGGGACCAAAACCGACTTACGGTTCAAAAGTTATGGCTAAAGTACGAAAATACTGTTTTTCCTGTCCCAGGCAAATTCGCCTGGCGAATACCTGGCGAAACGGACTCGCCACCAACTCGCCTGGCGAATCTGGACGAACCAGAATTTCTCTAAAACGTATTTGGGACCCGAAAATGATCCAAATCTTTAACCCACATGATAGTATTACCCCCAATGACCCAAAATAACATGTTAGAACACGTTTAGGCATACATTTCATCAATTCATCCGTGAAAACATCGATTTCTACAAATTACTCACAATTTCACCCAAATAGAAAAACATATATTTTTCACCCAAACATTCAAACAAAACATACATATACATATACAAGCATGATATAATTGAAACTTCTCACCCTTACCCGATTAATCGAAGTCCAAGCATTGATTTTGATGGTTTTCCTCTTCTCCCTCTTTTCTCCTCTTCTTTCTTCCCTTCTCTTTTCTTTTCTCTTTTTCTTCCTTTTCCCATTTTCTCTCTATTTCTTTCTATTTATATAAAAACATAAAACTTACCCAAGCAAAAGACCAAAATACCCCTCAGCTCAAATATCTCCCAAACGCTCTCAAAATGCGATAAAATATAAACAACGATGAAAAATAATATATTGCCAAATAAAAGTCAATAATAAAATAATATAATAATAAAATAATCAAATAGACTCCATTAACTAAAACTGACGAAAACTGGGGCGTTACAATTCTCCCCCACTTAGACATTTTCGTCCTCGAAAATCTAACCGATACGAACAACTTTGGATACGACTCTCGTATCCGACTAACAAACCAACATGCCAACAAAAGGCACACCACGAATAACACAATTGACAAACCATCTTGCTAACTACAACAACGACGACAACTACAACGACAAGATGCAAAGCCCATACAATGCACTTGACGACAAACTCACGACTCCAAGAAAAACCAAGATACCAACACACAGGTTCACTCTAGAACCGAAACATAACAAGATCGTTACCCTACCCTAGGTAACACTCCCCTAATTCCCCACACAGGAATTAGCTACACACACTCGAACCATCACCATGGAAACGAGGCAACAACACAAACAAGAACATAAGCTCCACGACACCACAAGGTCTCAACAACATCAACAAAACCAGAACACCAACATCCTTGTCACACAACCATACTACAACAATGCTACGATTCACCAATCGAACATACAATCAAAACATCCATTTACATAGTAGCCCATGAATAATATTCAAACCTTCCACCTAACACTTCCATTCTGAAACGTCCAATAGTCCCACCTTTCCTACATGTTCTCAATGTTCAACCTATGAACTCTTACAAGTCCCACACGTAAATACAAAATGTGCCACCTCACGCTTCCGCTGCGCACTCTGATTACTCGCAACCATCAAAACTACCATGTATAAAAACTTCCAACTTAACTCATCACGCACAACATTAACTTTACCAATAGGATAATCTGAGCCAAATTCATAACTCGTCACGAATTTTAACCATCCTCGCTGTCTCACCCTCTATTCCTTCAGACCAAACCAGTACTCCATATCCTTGTGATTACTAAACACTTCGAATCTAGAACCATAAAGATAATACCTCCAAATATTCCAACACAATACAACCGCGACCAAATCCAAACCCAAAAGAGTATAGATCATTTTATAAATCCTCAATTGTCATAAAGCATAAGCCACGACTTTACCCTCTTGCATTAACACACAGAATAAACTTATCAGAGACACATCTCAATACCTCACAACCGGTTTATCAGGATCGCACAATATCAAAACTGGAGCCATAGACAACTTCTACATCCGCTCACCAAAACTTACTCACAACGAACGTTCAAAACAAACGACTCACCCTTTGCAAGTCAACTGAGATAACAAACGTACGAACTTAGCAAAGTCTTCCATAGCCTCAATACCATCATACACATCATGCTTGTTATTCCGTTCAATCATCCTTCCTTTTTGTTACTAACACTACTGGAGCTCTCTAAGACGACACACTTGGTCTCACAAATCCCTTTTTCAGTAAATCTTCCAACCGCTCTTTCGATCTGAGTTACACTTCCTAAAAGTTCTTCTACTTACTTAGAAGATCCAAACCTCAAACCTTCCCCTTCGTCAAATTTGAGTTCACATTCTACTCTCTGAGAACAACCATTAACGATACCCAATCGTCCTCTCTCAATAACTTCCCAACTTCACCAACATACCAAAACCTCCAATCCGTCTCATAAACAATAATTTCACTTTCCACAACATAGAACACTTTCATAGCTTCATATCGATATAAAGAACGCTTAAATCAGACACCCGAGTCAAAAGATATGAATTTTTGAAGGAAAGTTAATTATTGGAAAACAGCCAGATCCGCCTGGCGAGTAAGGATTTCGCCTGGCGAATACCTCTTCGCCAGCCCTTCGCCTGGCGAACAAGAGGCGAACCACAAATTTGTAAAACCCTAAAAGTTACAGAAGCTACCACATTTCTGTCTTTTCGATTTTGCCTGGCAAATTCCCCTTCGCCAGCACCTCGCCTGGCGAACCATTGGCGAGACCTAATCCGCCTGGCGAATCACACCAGAACCAGAATTTTCTGCTACATTTCCATGGTTTCCACACCTCCAAATGTAACTTTTCCAAACCAACACATTTCAAATTCCAAACAATTCATTACACACACTATCAAATCCGGAAAGACACGTCTATTCCATCCAACACAATTCCCTTCTGCTATCAACAAGAGATTAAGGGTGATCAGTTCCTCAATTTGTCAATAGATAGCCGACAATCATGATGGGGCATAAACCATCTTTACCAAACTATAATAGCATTCCTTACATCCTTGCAACCAACGGCACACTGAGTCAACGCTCCACAACCGAAGCAACTTGGAGAAGTACTAGCTTCTCCCCCACTTATCTCATTCTAAATCCTACAGACAAAGAATTAGAAAACCAGAAAGTACTGACAGTGCTTCCACACATATCACGTACTAAGGAACAAACAACCTCGACAGTATTCAACTGTCGCACCAACTGACTCAACAACTTGGCCGGACGGACCGACCTGCTCTGATACCACTTAATGTAACACCCGAATTCCCATCGCGAATAAATAATACGTAAATAAAATCAGAGTAACTAAAAATTTATTTTTCCGACAGAAACAAGGATGTCACATTTAAATAAACAAAACATCATCCCTGCTCATAAATTTGATACATAGCATAAAATAGAGTACCCCCAAAGGGGAAACTTTTTCCATAATAAAGGAAATGTCAATTATGGAATAAAGCGGAAAGATCCATAACCGACTTGTTTTACAAAATAAACTGTTTTATACATCAAAATATTCATACAAAATATATCCTACGAATATATACATATATAACATAATCGTTCCCCGACTCCCGTGCTACGTATCAGAGCAGACACCAAGACCTAAGCAAAGACGAAGATCTAACTCTTCCACTTGCCTCCACACCTCTAAAGCTGACAATCTGCACTATGCCATAAAAAGCATATTCCAGCAGAAGGGTGAGAAATAACAACTATAACAAGATTGCATAATAATATGCCACAACACAAATAAATTCACATATATAATATTTCTCACCGCATACATCACATACTAACACATATAGCATGCCACCAATACATAACATATTCCTAACCATCCAACCACATAGCATATAACGATTATACCAATATAATCACATTTCACACATAATGCACACCACAGTTATGACCTATGAAAACACACAACCACATCACATATCATATGTTTATACACAAAACATATCACTCACAACCAATGCATTTATCACCTATGCATAATAATTCACCAAAGCTATCACAAGTTCACACATAATCAATCCATTCATGATTTATGCAAATGCATAGAGACCTATACAACGACTCTATGCAATGCATATGCGGTACCGACTCCAATGTTTCTCATCACTAGTTCACTCAAGAACTCTGCTGGAACCATCGCTCGTTACATCACTGTAACTCCCCGTCGGGTATACGATGTTCCCCGTCGCTCACACCCCACATGGGCACACGACGTTTATGGATCGCTCACACCCCACATGGGCACACGACCCGATCGCTCACACCCCACATGGGCACACGATCGTCTATAATCATCGCTTACACCCCACACGGGCACACGACATTATAGCGGATTCCCTCTGGAACCAATCCGTCACTCAAGACATCACAACAATGCATATCATGATGCTTGACACACAAGAACTCATGACAATTAAATGCATCTTCACAAATCGACAATATGATTATCACATCATCATATTCATGCATTGAAAATAATTCAAACAATGCATTTCATCACATACCACATACCGGGCACACAATCCGATTGCTCACACCTCACCTAGGCACACAATTGTTTGTAATCATCGCTCACACCTCACATAGGCACATGACGTTACAACGGATTCTCATTAGAATCACACAACACAAGAATGTATATCATTATGCTTCACATACAAAATGACTCACGACATTCTTGAAATGCATACATATTCACAATATATTCATGCATTCATCTCATACAATCACAATTCAACCATATGAATTAATCAACATCATCACACTCATGCATTGCAAACCAATTCAAACAATGCATTTCAAACCATAAAGGCCACCAAATAACACACATTGAATTTCACATAAACAATGCATATCATCACAAACCACAACCATCATACAATCACAATTACTTCCACAAGGGATTCACACCACAAAGGCTACCCACAACACATCATAACAACATACATTGATATTCAATCAAACAATGTATTTTACTACACAACAACATCATTAATCACGCATCGAAGTCTAATCCAAAACAATGCACATATTTGCCATAGGGCCACAACCCATTATGACAATATTTCACCATGTATATTCACATCATATAACGGCCCACAAGCTACACGTTACATATCACAAGCATATATCATGCTAACACATCAATCACACACATTGTACGCGATAAAAACCCGACAACCCGATTATTTTCCAAAAACACGAATTAATTAATTCATCTTTTACTCTCCAAACCATCTTTAATAGAAAGAACTTTTCATTAGCTTTCCAACGCTTCGAACGGGGACCAAAACCGACTTACGGTTCAAAAGTTATGGCTAAAATACGAAGATACTGTTTTTGCTGTCCCAGGCAAATTCGCCTGGCGAATACCTGGCGAAACGGACTCGCCACCAACTTGCCTGGCGAATCTGGACGAACCAAAATTTCTCCAAAACATATTTGGGACCCGAAAATGATCCAAATCTTCAACCCACATGATAGTATTACCCCCAATGACCCAAAACAACATGTTAGAACACGTTTAGGCATACATTTCATCAATTCATCCGTGAAAACATCGATTTCTACAAATTACTCACAATTTCACCCAAATAGAAAAACATATATTTTCACCCAAACATTCAAACAAAACATACATATACATATACAAGCATGATATAATTGAAACTTCTCACCCTTACCCAATTAATCGAAGTCCAAGCATTGATTTTGATGGTTTTCCTCTTCTCCCTCTTTTCTCCTCTTCTTTCTTCCCTTCTCTTTTCTTTTCTCTTTTTCTTCCTTTTCCCATTTTCTCTCTATTTCTTTCTATTTATATAAAAACATAAAACTTACCCAAGCAAAAGACCAAAATACCCCTCAGCTCAAATGCGATAAAACATAAACAACGATGAAAAATAATATATTGCCAAATAAAAGTCAATAATAAAATAATATAATAATAAAATAATCAAATAGACTCCATTAACTAAAACTGACAAAAACTGGGGCGTTACAATACGCGTATGGACAGGACAATTGCAAAATGGAACTTTTCAAAATATCGTTTTTCGTTTTCTTTCGTAACTTGTGTTCCGTTTATCCGATTTTTACATTCTTGGTATCGTTGTGAAGCCATTGAGCTGTACTTTCGTATCATAATGATTTGGAAATTGTTAGCCAATTTAATTATATCGGAAAGTCGGGAATAGTGTTATTTAGCGACTTTTACCGTTTTGAATGTGTGTTTTGGATGTGAATCATACAATAGTGCATTGATGTGAATGTATATAGATTGTATGTGATTGTATGAGATGAATGCATGAATATATTGTGAATATGTATGCATTTCAAGAATGTCGTGAGTCATTTTGTATGTTAAGCATAATGATATACATTCTTGTGTTGTGTGATTCTAATGAGAATCCGTTGTAACGTCGTGTGCCTATGTGAGGTGTGAGAGATGATTACAAACGATTGTGTGCCTATGTGAGGTGTGAGCAATCGGATTGTGTGCCTATGTGACCTGTGAGCAATCCATAAACATTGTGTGCCTATGTGAGGTGTGAGAAATGGGTGAACATCGTAGGCCCGACGGGGAGTTACATTGGTAACGAGCGATGGTTCCAATAAGTTCCTGAGTGAACTTGAGATGATTGAGTCGGTACCGCATTGCATTTGCATAGAGTCGTGAGTCGGTCTCTATGATTTGCATTTATCATCTTTGTAATTGTGCATTGATGAATAACCATGAATATGTATGTTTATGTGGAATGATAAAAATTGTGAAGGTATGCATGATGAATATGCTTGGTTTTGTATATATATACATTGTGATGTATATGAGTGAGTTGTGATGAATTGTGGTGAGAATGTGGAATATGTGTATTCTTATGCTAGGATATATATAATTATATGCATTGTTATTATGATAATATTTCTCACCCTTCAGCTGTTTTATGATGCTCTATGAGGCATTGCAGAGTAGGTATGCTGGTGGTCTTTTTGTGAAGCGTGTCTTCATTCTTTTGGTCGGTCGGCTCTGATATGTAGCACCGGGTAGCTAGGATGATTATGATTCTTTTGTGATACATTTGTACATGTATCTTGTTGATGAATGTTTATGTAAACATGAATTATGTTGGTGGATCATACTCGATGATATATATATATATATATATATATATATATATATATATATATATATATATATATATGTTTGATGTTATTCAATGTTTAGATTTTCCGCTTTTATTCTAAATATTGAGATGTGGGTGTAAGGACTAAGTTCCTCTGTTGCAAAGTTACCCCACTGTTGCATATCAATTGTTGAGCAGGTGTTGAATGTTTTAAATTCATGTATAATGTGATATACCTCTTTTATACTATGTTTATAATTATACTCTGACGAAATTTTTAATATGTGCCTAAATGATTATGTGATTATTTCCGGGTATAGAAAGGGGGTGTTACATTAAGTGGTATCAGAGCCAGTGTTGAGTCAGTTGTGTCTGTCTTGTTGTTGTGATGGTTGAACTGTTGTTTAACCTTGTTGTCATTTTTGGGAATGAACAGAATATGGCTGGTAGAAACGACAATGCGATGGCTGCTGCTTTGGAAGCAATGGCTAGGGCGGTGCAAGGTGCGCCGAACGTGAATGCTAATGACGAGTTCAAGAAGAATCAACCACCGATCTTCAAAGGAAAATTTGATCCCGATGGAGCTCAAAATTGGTTAAAAGTGATTGAAAGGATCTTCAGAGTCATGGACTGTGCGGAGGAGAATAAGGTGAGGCTTGGGTCTCACATGCTGAAGGAAGAAGCCGACGATTGGTGGGTCGGTATACGTCAAGTTCTTGAGGTGGATGATGAAGAGATAACTTGGGATTTATTTCGTACCGAGTTCTTGAGGAAGTATTACCCTGAAAGTGTGAAAGGGAAGAAGGAGATGGAGTTCCTTGAACTGAAACAAGGTAGTATGTCCGTGGTGGACTATACTGCTAAGTTTGTGGAGTTGGTTCAATTCCATCATCACTATGCTGCAATTACTGCTGAATTCTCAAAGTGTATTAAATATGAGAATGGTTTGCGTCCAGATAATAAGCAAGCTGTGGGATATCAAAGGATAAGAAGGTTTACGGATTTGACGGAATGTTGTAGAATCTTCGAGGAAGATAACAAGGCTCGTTCTACACATTACAAAAGTTTGAATGAGAGGAAGGGAAAGCAACAAGCTAGAAGTGGACCTTATGTGACACCCGTTGGTAAGGGCAAGCATAGGGGAAACTTTGATAAGAGATCTGGAGGAGGAGGTTCCGGTTCCGTTAAGTGTTACAAGTGTGGTGAAATGGGTCATAAATCATTTGAGTGTGGGAAGACCGTGGTGAAATGTTCTAACTGTGGAGGCATTGGGCATGCTACTACCGATTGTAGAAGGAATGTAGTGAAGTGCTATAATTGTGGAGAAGTGGGTCACATTAGTACTAAGTGTACTAAGTGTACTAAGTGTACAAGCTCAAGCGGGCGGAAAAGTGTTTGCGTTAGCGGGGACGGACACTACTAGTGCATACCGTTTGATTAAAGGTACATGCTTTATTAATAGTACGCCTTTAGTTGCTATTATTGATACGGGAGCGACTCATTCATTCATTTCTCATTAGTGCGCTAAGCGTTTGAATTTGTTTATGACTTCTTGGGGTGGTGAGATGGTTATTGAGACTCCTGCTGCAAGGTCGGTAACTACGTCTTTGGTGTGTGTAAGTTGTCCTTTGACCATGTATGGTAAAGACTTCATTATGGATTTAGTGTGTTTGCTGTTAGAGGGATTGGACGTAATCTTGGGTATGAACTGGTTGCAATTTAATCGAGTTCATATAGATTGTTATCACAAGTTAGTGAGGTTTCCTTCTTTGGAAGATGATGAAGATGAGAGTTTCCTATCCACTAAAGAGTTGAAGAAACTTTTAGCTGACGAAGCTCAATTGTTCGGTTTGTTTGCATCATTGTCGGTTGAGAGTAAAGTTGAGCTCGATGTGTTCCCAGTGGTGTGTGATTTTCCAGAAGTGTTTCCGGAGGATATTACGGATGTACCTCCGGAAAGAGAAGTTGAGTTTTCTATTGATCTAGTTTCGGGTACTAGACCGGTTTCGATGGCACCATTTGAGGCTTTGTATGGTCGGAGATGTCGAACACCTTTGTGTTGGCATGAAACCGGTGAGAGGACGATAGTTGGACCGGAGATGGTACAACAAACGACGGAGAAAGTGAAGTTTATTCGGGAGAAGATGAAAGCTTCTCAAAGTAGACAAAAGAGCTATCATGACAAGAGAAGGAAAGATCTTGAGTTTCAAGAAGGCGACCATGTGTTTTTGAGAGTTACACCGGTTACGGGTGTGGGTCGTGCTTTGAAGTCGAAGAAGTTGACTTCTCGTTTTATTGGTCCGTATTAGATTACTGCACGAGTTGGTGTTGTGGCTTACCGTGTGGCGTTGCCTCTAAATCTTTCGAATTTGCATGATGTATTCTATGTTTCGCAACTTCGGAAGTATACTCCAGATCCATCACATGTTATTCCTATGGACGAGGTTGAAGTGGGAGATAACCTTACGGTTGAAGCTTTACCGATTAGGATTTTGGACCGTGAAGTTAAGAAGCTAAGAGGCGAGGATATTGCGCTTGTGAAAGTAGAGTGGGGAGGCGCTGCGGAAGGCAATATGACTTGGGAACTAGAGAGTGGGATGCGAGAGTCGTAACCGGAGTTGTTTGAATCAGGTAATATTTTCGAGGACGAAAATTTCTAAAGTAGGGGAGAGTTGTAACGCCCCGATTTTGATTATTCCCATTTTGTTGAGTCTTTTATTTAAATTGAGCGATAAATTATTTTATTTGTGAAATTGGTGTGTTAATATGCTATGTTGACATGTTATGATATTTTACCGTTTTTGAGAGTTTTAGGGGAAATTAGAATGGAGGGTATTTTGGACATTTCTCAATTATTGATAAGTGAGAAATTTAGTAAAATTGGTAGAAAAGTGATTAAGTGTAGAATTATGTGAGAAAATGAATTAATTGAATTTGAGTAGAAAATAAGAAAATAAAATGAGAAAAAAGAAAGTAGGAAAAGAAATAGAAAAGAAAAAGAGATAAGAAGAAGAAATAGGAGAGAAATAGAAAGAAAAGAGAAATAGAGAGAAAAAGGAGAGAAAGAAAGAGGAAGAAGAGAAAAGAGAAGAAAAAGAGGAAAAGCTTGGAAATCTTCAAAACAACTTCTAGGAATTGATTTAATCGGGTAAGGGTGTGAAATCTTATTATCTCATTAATGTATATCATTATGTATGATTGGGTTGTTGTTGTTGTAGATTTTTATGAGTTTTTGCATAAACCCATACTTTGAGAAATTGATTAGAAATTGATCCAAATGTGCTTAAACTCTTGTTGATTGTGTTCTTGGTTGTGTGTACATGTTGGGTATGTATCGTTATACATCAAATTGGTATTTTTCTGAGTTTAGATGATGAATTTAGGATGTTTTGGATTGGAACCCGTAAGCAAAATTATGCAGAAGAATTTTTCTGGTTTTTTTTTCCAGGTCATACGCGTATGGGGCGTGTTCATACGCGTATGGACCTTGGCAATACGCATATGGGCCTTGGCAATACGCGTATGGACCTTGGCGATACGCGTATGGTGGGCGAACCATGGGCCAATACGCGTATGAGATGTTATTTTGCTCGGCCATCTGCCCATTTGCGTATGATACGCGTAGCATTTCAGGGCAATACGCATACGAGGTTGGGCATTACGCGTACGGACTTTTACACGTGAATTTTGGGAAAAATGAGTCTCTGCTCATACGCGTATGGCTCAGGGCAATACGCGTATGGACAGGACAATTGCAAAATGGAACTTTTCAAAATATCGTTTTTCGTTTTCATTCGTAACTTGTGTTCCGTTTATCCGACTTTTACATTCTTGGTATCGTTGTGAAGCCATTGAGCTGTACTTTCATATCATAATGATTTGGAAATTGTTATCCGATTTAATTATGTCGGAAAGTCGGGAATAGTGTTATTTAGCGACTTTTACCGTTTTGAATGTGTGTTTTGGATGTGAATCATACAATAGTGCATTGATGTGAATGTATATAGATTGTATGTGATTGTATGAGATGAATGCATGACTATATTGTGAATATGTATGCATTTCAAGAATGTCGTGAGTCATTTTGTATGTGAAGCATAATGATATACATTCTTGTGTTGTGTGATTCTAATGAGAATCTGTTTTAACGTCGTGTGCCTATGTGAGGTGTGAGTGATGATTACAAACGATTGTGTGCCTATGTGAGGTGTGAGCAATCAGATTGTGTGCCTATGTGAGGTGTGAGCAATCCATAAATATTGTGTGCCTATGTGAGGTGTGAGCAATGAGTGAACATCGTAGGCCCGACGGGGAGTTACATTGGTAACGAGCGATGGTTCCAATAAGTTCCTGAGTGAACTTGAGATGATTGAGTCGGTACCACATTGCATTTGCATAGAGTCGTGAGTCGGTCTCTATGATTTGCATTTATCATCTTTGTAATTGTGCATTGATGAATAACCATGAATATGTATGTTTATGTGGAATGATAAAAATTGTGAAGGTATGCATGATGAATATGCTTGGTTTTGTATATATATACATTGTGATGTATATGAGTGAGTTGTGATGAATTGTGGTGAGAATGTGGAATATGTGTATTCTTATGCTAGGATATATATAATTATATGCATTGTTATTATGATAATATTTCTCACCCTTCAGCTGTTTTAAGATGCTCTATGAGGCATTGCAGAGTAGGTATGCTGGTGGTCTTTTTGTGAAGCGTGTCTTCATTCTTTTGGCCGGTCGGCTCTGATATGTAGCACCGGGTAGCTAGGATGATTATGATTCTTTTGTGATACATTTGTACATGTATCTTGTTGATGAATGTTTATGTAAACATGAATTATGTTGGTGGATCATACTCGATGATATATATATATATATATATATATATATATATGTTTGATGTTATTCAATGTTTAGATTTTCCGCTTTTATTCTAAATATTGAGATGTGGGTGTAAGGACTAAGTTCCTCTGTTGCAAAGTTACCCCACTGTTGCATATCAATTGTTGAGCAGGTGTTGAATGTTTTAAATTCATGTATAATGTGACATACCTCTTTTATACTATGTTTTTAATTATACTCTGACGAAATTTTTAATATTTGCCTAAATGATTATGTGATTATTTGGGGGTATAGAAAGGGGGTGTTACAAATACTGACATGTCTTTCGACTCTTCTATGGCAACTACCACGTGGTCGAACTTTGGAGTCAATGACCTCAAGATCTTTGCAACAAATGATCTTGATGTCAACACCTCTCTACACATCTTGATTTGATTCACCAGCTTTGTAACTCTGATGAAGAAATCTGTTATACTTTCGTTGTCTTCCATCTGAAGCAATTCATTGGTTCTCTTGTGAGTTTGTAGCCTCACCTCTTTCACCTTTTTCCGCGCCTCCAAACGACTTTTCAAGAATCTCCCATGCTTACTTCGCTGACTCTACATCACTAACTTTTTCAAAATTATCTGGATCAACACACCAATGGATTATAAAGAGGGCTTTATAATCTTTCTTCTTCAACTCTTTGTGTGCAGCCTTTTCTTGATCCGTCACGTTCTCCGCAAGCGGTGTTACTCCTTCATTCACAAGATCCCAAAGATCTTGATAACATAAAACCACCTTGATCTTCTTGCACCAATTCTCATAATTGTCTTTCTTGAGAATCGGAAGACTCGCCGGAAAGTGCCCGTTCGGATAGTTTATTGCCATCACGATTTTCCTTCTTTGAATCGCAACCGGAGCTCTAGATACCAGATGTTGGAATTCAACCACAACCTATGGGAATTCCTCTTCAATCTTGATCCCAAGATTGTTAACAAACCCACAAACACGTAATGACAAGGAACGAGATTGAGAAAGAACGGCAATAAAGAAACGAAAAAAGAGAAATCTTTGGAGGAGAAAATTGTTACCCACAAACTGTAGGATTTCTGTTTATTTCACTTGCTAACTGCAACTGTGAATTACAAAGTATTGTGATTCTTCACTACTTGTTGTTTTAAAATACAAGGGTTTCTCCCTATTTATAGATTTAGGTTTACTTGTACCCCAAGTCAAGACCCAAAACTATAAAAGCCCAAAATATTTATTTTGAAATCAAATCAAATCTAAATCATATATAAATCAAATCTTAAACAAATATGTGTGAAACAACTGTTTCGACACACCCTTCGACACTACTTAGACACTTCCTTGCTTCGACACTTCGACACAAGGAATTACAATTTATCAAAAACCAACTCTTCCCATAATAGATATTTCACTCCTAATTCAGTCTATGGGCTTAGAATTTAGCCCATAATAATGATGATAAATTACATGCAGCATAAGAGGAAAAATGGTTCTGATTTCTGACCAATTTGTTGGCCATAATGATACCAACAACAACCATGAAGTTGAACGATAACTCGGCCACTGTTCCACTGATCATTTTTAACCATCATAAAAACACTGCATGATGTGATTCAATTTTTAAAGAACATAAAATAAACACAAAAATGTAATTCTACAAACTTATGTTTTAAACTGTCAAAATTTGTAAAAACAGAAACTAGATTTCGGAAGACTCAACAAACTTCAAAGGCCAATCACAAGAAAATGAAGAATACATAAATGTAGGCAAAATACAGTTTGATATAAATCATGAAAATAAAATAAAACTCAATAACAATGATATATGAGTTAAGAAATTAAGGAACAAAACTTGTTTTGCCTGCATCACTGTCTTTTCTTTTGATGAATTTGCGTCCATTTCCAAATAGTGATTAGTGAATCCAACCACCCCATAACAACCAAGCTTATTCATGGACATGGATCACATATTAAATCTAAATTTTTTATTTATTACACACCTTATGTAAAACACAATTCTCTAACAATTACTCACAAAAAGCAAAACAGAATTGAAAAAGTAAATGAAAAATTAAAAGGGTCATATAAATATGACTAAATAGATCATGTTGCTTATAATACAATCAATCTGGGTATATTTTGATATACATAAAAAAGAGAAAAGAAAAGAAGGTAAGTAGATTTAATTTGATTTGTGTCCTAAACAAAGTAGTAAAATTCTTAGTAGCACTTGTTGGTTGTTAGCATTGGCTATTATAATATTTCTAAGATCTTTAAGATACACTTTTTCATTTAATTCCTATTCCAATCTATTTGTTAAACTGAAATAAAATAAATAAAACATCAACAGAACACCAACAACATCTTAACAACAAAAATATTGAAAAGCTTACAACACAAAATCAAACTAGCTGATCAAACAAGAATGATCAAGCTTATTTTAAGCAGGAAATAAAAACTAACACAAGAATAAAACTATGACATTTGTATCATCTGATTCATGGTTGAACCATTAGTCCTCCTCACTCTTGTTCTTCTTTTCACTCTTCTCTTAGGCTTCCCACCAAATATCATCACAAGCCATCCAGGCTTTCCAATTAAAAACATGCAATATCCAAGACCTATTCCAAACACAAATCCACATCCATATCCAATTGCCACTGGTTTCCATCCAAATCCAAATTTCTCTTCACTCCAAAACTTGTTAGGTGAAGGTGGAGATTGTTGTTCGGGTCCACATTTCTTTGATAACGGGAATCCGCATAATTCCAAGTTTCCTTCATATGAATCATTTGAAAATGTATTGAACTGTTTTCCTTGAGGTATTTCTCCTATTAGATGGTTATTGGAAATATCCAATACTTCAAGGCTGTTTAGATTTGTGAATTCGGGAGGAATCATACCAATCAACATATTTGAGGAGAGATCCAACCATTCCAAGTTTGTCAAATTTGCCATGGATTGGGGAATATGACCAATGAGTTTGTTATGGGAAAGGTTAAGTCCTATGAGCTCATGAAGCTCACCAATAACATTCGGAATCTCTCCTTCAAACTTGTTTCTTGACAAATCAATACTTACAAAGATTGTTGGAATTTTTTTCATTGCCATATTGATTCCTTTCATTGTCACAACCATAGAATTGTAGTAATTCATCAATTCAATTGGTAATCTAGGTATTCTTTCAATAGATGAGTCGGTTACTACAGCAACCATTTTCATATATGACATACCTTGAATAACATTTTTCATGGCTTCAAACTTTTTAAAATAGGTTTTTGGTAGCGGACCGCTAATGTTATTTCCAGAGATATCAAAAATAATTAAACTGGGAAATGGATAATTGACCTTCAGATTAGCAATGGAACCATGCAACTTATTGTCTCGCAAAACCAACACTTTCAAATTTTGCAGAGTTTGAAGCCAGTCTGGAAATTTGTCTTGTATTCTGTTGTTGCCAAGATTTAAAACTTGAAGACTTTTGCATTGGGACAAAGTTTTCGGCAAACGGTTTTCTAATTGGTTGCCAAAGAGATTCAGAGTAAAAAGTTGACTCTTCTCTGAAAAGTTATTTGGAAAAGTGCCATAAAATTTGTTCATTTGTAGATCCAAAACTTGAAGATACGGTAAACTAACAAGACATTGTGGAATGGTACCTGCCAATTTATTGTGTGCAAGATTGAGAAATTTTAGTGAGCTCATGTTGCAAATTGAGGCAAAAAGTTCCCCTTGTAGTAAGTTAGAACTAAGATCAAGGTAACTTAGCTGGTAATTACTTCTTGAGACATTGTGGAATGGTACTTGCCAATTTATTGATGTGAAATTGTTTTGAGAGAGGTTCAAATAATCCTTTGTTTCAAGTAACCAATTGGGCACTCTTCCAGTAAATCTGTTATTGGACATGTCAATAGAAGAAAAAGTTGAGAGTTTTCCTATGAATTTGGGAAGTTCACTCAAATTCAAAGAAGACAATTCTAATTTCAGCAGTTGAGAAAAATTGTAATTGACATTGATTTCAATGTTTAGTGACAATTGACTATTATATGAAAGAGAAAGAGAAAGCAAATTTTGAAGTTTGGAAAAGTGGTGAAAATCAACAACACCACTCAAGTTATTTGATGATAGACATAATATAGTTAGATTTGAAAGGTTGAAAATTGATTTCGGAATATTGCCCTGTAGCTTATTGTCGCATAGATTAAGGTGTTCTAACGAATACGATGAGATTGCACCGATATGTCCTGTAAATCCATTTGTTGCTAGAGATAACCTTTTCAAACAGAGCAAAGATAACAGGGAGGAAGGAATTGTTCCATTTAACAAGTTGTCATCTAAAACCAAATCAGTTAGTTTTTGAAACCCTGAAAATTTGTTGATTAGAGGACCCACTAATTTATTATCAGAGCAATCTAATGTCACAAGTTGATTCAAGGTAAATAATGAAGAAGGAATTTGTCCTTCAAAATTGTTTGAGCCTAGAGAGAGTTGTTGCAGTTTGGTCATCCCACCAAACACATCTGGAATCTTACCATTAAATGAATTCACAACAAGGTTTAAGGTAATGAGATGATGAAGGTTTGAAAGTGATATTGGAAGTTCACCATTAAGATTATTGAAAGAGAGATCTAGAGAAGTTAGAGATGGCAGAATTAAAAGTGAGGATGGAATTGAACCGTTAAGGGTGTTTGAGTTGAGATTTAGAGAAGTAAGATATGTGAGGTTAGAAAATGATGGAGGAATGGATCCTTGGAAACCATTAACTGAAAAATCCAAAATTCTAAGAAAGTTACTGCAGCTCAATTCTGGAAGTTGGCCTCTAAGGTTATTGAATGACATATCTATCTCTTGAATTCCTGGTAAACAAAGGATGTTTTGTTTGAAATTTCCCCTTAATCTTGTGTTTTGAAGATTTAGAGTAAGCAAAGAGGAAGAATGATTGAAGAGCAAATCAATGGAGTTTGGTCTTATTGAAGACATATTAGTGTAATCCAAAAACATGTCCCTTAAATTTGTTGCATTTTGCACAAGTCTCTTCAAAGTGGTCTCTTTCCAAAATAAGAAATAATTGTGAGAGAGATGAAGTGATGTTAATTTAGAAAGGTGTGAGATTTGAGGAGGAACTTCACCTTGAAAGTCACAAAAAGACAAGTCAAGATGTGTGAGACTCTGAAAGTCACCAAACTTAGAATGAAAATGGGAGGGGAAGAAATCATTGCCTGAAAGGTTGAGTGTTTGGAGATGAGGAAGATGAAACAGGGTACTATTAGGATATAATTTACCTTGAAGACCTTCACAGCTAAGATTGATGCCAATCACATGACCAGAAACGGTGTCACAAGTGACTCCATGCCATGAACAACAATCACTCCCATTTCTCCATGTTGCTGTTTTTATTGGACTACATTCTTCACAATAACATTCAGTCTGTGTAAATGAGGACTTGAAGTGAAGCAAAGCAGAATATTCATCCTGATGACATAAGAAATTGAAAGAAGAGAAGGATGGAAAATGAAAGAGAAAAAGATGTAAAAACAAAAGCAACCACTTCATGGATGCTTGATTTTGTGATAACATAGCAGTTTATGTGAAAGAAAATAAAGTTTGGATGAAAATGGAAAGGAAGGTAACGTAGCTATTTATAGCCAAAATTAAAATACAAAATATCGCAAATTTAATTTTCAAAACAAACTTTAATGATAAGGCTGGAAAATGTCTATCCACATAAAATATATTTGGACTAATCGCATGTTCAAAATATATACTACTTAAATTTAACTCTTTATTTACTTATAATGACCCATTGCTAATCATTATAAAATGTTAAGGGAGGTATATATATAAGTTTAGTTCTACTCCCAATCTGTTGATGGAAATATGATAATTCTTACAAAATTATCGAGTTTAATAGAGTAATATTATTAAAAAATATAAAAATATTTATTTAAATTAATTTCATTATATGATTTTATTTAGTTACATTGAATTTCATCCATACAACTGCAGTTTAGTATTTATATATTATTATTTATTAATAATTTTTTTAAGTCTTTTGGCTAAAAAGATTTGGTTGTCTGCAATTTGTTCCGTATATATCTAAAATTTAATTTTTATGATATTTAATTAATAATTTAGAGTGAAAACAAATTTTAATTGTTATTCGTCTATGATTGTAGTTTTTAAGAAAATTAATTTTTTATTAAAAAAATAATGACAAAGTTTGTTGTCCGTTTAATTTCTATTATATATAAACTCATTTATTAATAACAATTTTAGTATAAAAAATTTCTCTATGAGAAAAAAACATTTTAAAAAAGTAACACTCAAACGACCAAGGGCTCTTTAAACAGCTGATCTGGAAAGTTGGGAATGGTTGCAAAACTTTATTCTGGTATTCAAAGTGGCTCGGGGGAGAGAATATGAAAACTCAATATCCAAACCTATTTCACATGTCCCTGAATCGGAATGCTACAATAGCTGACTGTGGAGATTGGATTGGAAACACATGGGTTTAGGATCTATCGGGCAGAAACATTATCAGACCAGCCGAAGGAGAGGAATGTGCATCAGAACTTGAATTATGTCAATTGGTGAATGAGGTGAATTTGGTTAGACAACAGGAAGATGTAATTGTTTGGCCTAGGGATAACAACAACAAGTTTAGTGTCAAACTGTGTTATGAAAACTTTATGTAGTATTAAGTCTTAGAAAGAACTGATGATGGTTTGTTGGCTGTTCTTGAAACTATGTGGAAGACCAAGGTTCCTCTAAAGGTATTAGTCTTTGGTTGGAGACTGCTACAAAACAAGCTTCCTACTCGAGAAAATCTAAAGAGAAGAGGTGTAATCACAGACCCCCATCAAGAATCATGTGTCTTCTGCTTTCAAGTATTGGAAGATTCCTCCCATCTGTTTTTAAACTGTGCTAAAACCAGGTTGGCTTGGAGGGAGGTAAAAGCTTGGTTAGGAATCAATTTGAGGAGTGGCCATAATGTGGTGGAGGACTTTAAATTTTGGTCTCAGCAGCCAGGCAAGGGGAAGGAGTTTATATTCTTCTCGATGGTAACATGCTGGTGTTTATGCAGAGTAAGGAATCAAATTGTTTTTAATGACTGTATTGCTTCCCCTAAAGCTATTTTTGATGATATTGTGTTATGGTCTTGGAAATGGAGCAAGCTAGCAGTCAAGGGTAGATCATTTGTATCCTTGTATGAATGGTATAAAAGGCCTCATAATTTGTTGTTAGATTAATATAGATTAATTTAAAGGAAGTTTAGGGGGAGGGGATCTTCAAACCATCACTGCATGTAGTTTTGGTTTGTCTTTAAACTTTCTTTTTGCTGCATATTGCTAGTAGGGTTGTATCTTGGTCTACTCTTTAGACCTATATTCAATATATTCTACTTGATTATTAAAAAAAAAAAATGAAAAAAAAATACTTAATAGTTATAAACTCGAACTATAAAATACACATGCTTTTTAAAAGAAATAAATATTATATATATTAATTATTTAACATAAAAAATTGTCTATATTGAAATCAATTTTGCCAATTTAGAATATGATATCAACCCGAGAAGGTTGGCCTAGTGGGAGGGTGTTTGGGTCTCAAGGGTTTGCTCCTCTTGAGGTTCTGAGTTCGAAGGAGCCTAGGTCCAACTTTCGGAGGCTACGCGGGGCGAAAGCTCTCGGGTGGATTAGTCGGCACGGAAGGAAGAATACCACTCTATAAAATAAATAAATAAATAAATAAATAAAAAAAGAATATGATATCATAATAGTTCACCAAGAATATGATATCCTAATAACAACTTTTAATTTCATAAAACAAATAAACTGTCACAACATACTTTCTATCTTCTCTATGTTTTGTTTGGTTGGTGAAGAAAAAGAAAACAGAAGTAGCATATAGCAAGAATAAATATAAAATAAAATGATTATTCAGAAATTTTTATTTGAAAGAAAATGAAAACAATAAAATGATTATTTAGAAATTTAACTCTTTATTTAATTATAATGATCCATTCCTGATTATTATAAAATGTTAACGCAGTTATATAAAAATATAAAAATATTTATAGAGTAATATTTGGAAATATGATAATTCTTACTAAATTATAGAGTAATATTATTAAAAAATATAAAAATATTCATTTAAATTAATTTCATTATATGATTTTATTTAGTTACATTGAATTTCATCTATACAATTGCAGTTTAGGATTTATATTTTATTATTTTATTAATAATCTTTTAAAGTCTTTTGGCTAGAAAGATTTGGTTGTCTGCACTTTGTTCCGTATATATCTAAAATTTAATGTTTATGATATTTAATTAATAATTTAGAGTGAAAACAAATTTTAATTGTTATTTTTTTTATTAAAAAAGCAATGACACGGTTTGTTGTACGTTCATCTTCTATTTATGTATAAATTCATTTATTAATAACAAATTTAGTATAAAAGTGTCTCTATGAGAAAAAACATTGTAAAATAATGTCTCTATGAAAAAAAACATTTAATAATTGTAAACTCGAATTAAAAAATACACATGCTTTTTAAAAGAAATAAATATTATATAGATTAATTATTTAACATAAAAAATAGAGAAGAATACAAATAGATAAGATTGTCTACTATAATATGTTTGAAACATTTTCCTTTTAGCTTTTTTTTAAGTAGACTAATGAAGATCAAATATTCTAATGCAACTTTAAGAAAAAATTAAAAAATTAACTAAAAAATACAAAGTGCGCCTAAACTTTAAAATTTGAAGCTCTGCGGATAAAATTTTATTTATAATTTGCACATAACTATAATTTTAATTCATATGTTATAATTTATTCTTAAATCTTGTGGTTGTATTTTAAGTTTAATTAACTTTAATATTTTCTTACGTTTTTATACTTCAAATTAATAACGTGTTTATCTTCGCTTGTGAAATTTGATATGTCATAGTATAAAACTCTTTTGGTAACATGATATATTGATTTTAAAAGTGCTATTGAAAATAAATAAAAAGGGAAGTTCGTTACCAATGTCTCGGACACCGGTTAGAATGACCTTTATTTTAAATAAAAATATTAGATTAAATTAAAAGTGTTTGAATTTAATTTATAATAATAAATTTTGTAAACGAGATGAAATAAGAAGATTAAAATTATAATTTAGCATATTATTTATGAATAGTATAAATTTAATTTTATTAAATACACTTAATGGAAATCCTTTTTAATGTGGCAACCAAATTATAAATTGTACCATTATCAAATATTAGCAAAATTAAATTATTTATGACAAATGACAAATTTGAAGGTTGCAAGTAAATTTTGTTTTGTATACAAATTGATTTGAAAATCTTCTGCAAATATAGAATTGGTCTAAACTTTCAACATCAATAGATTAACAAGCTTTTAAGAAAAGACAAATGTATGGTTCAAATTTTTCGAGGGCACAAGTAAAATGATGCTTATCATTATATTACATCGATACCATGATTATGAAATAAATTTTAAACATAAATCTTGTATCAAAAATTCTAAGACAACACATTTTCAATCATGAATCACACCTAACATGTTGAGAATGTAATTTCTTTTTTTAAAATAGGTAGTGCTCGATAGAAACAATGATGTGTTGAAATTAGCCTTGTGTGTGTGGAATTGTAGAAGCAGGTTGTTCGACAGGATTTCGACTTAGACCTATTTTAATAGTGTTAGCTAAATTGGATATTTTGGGCTTTAATGTTTTGGGCGTTGCCTTAGAGAGCAAGCTAACCTAAAACTATAAATAGAGGGAGTAACCCCTATTCTTGTAACAACTTGAATTCATAGAATTTTGTAGTTGCAAAGTGAATAAGTTTTTCACAGTTCGTGGGTAAAGAGTTACTATGCAGAAATCACCATCTTCTTCTATATTTTGTCAAACCCTAATTTTCTTTCTTCTACAATTTTTCTGTCTTTTCATTGTTATTGTGTATTGATAATAATCTTGTTCATCAAGATTGATAGTAATTCTCCATAGGTTATGGTGGATTTCCAATATCTGGTATATAGAGCACTGACTGAGCGATTCAAGGGAAGAAAATCACGATGGCAATGAATCATTCAAACGGGCATTTTTCGGTGAGTCTTCCGATTCTCAAGAACAATAATTATGAGAATCGGTCCAAGCAGATGAAGGTTGTCTTCTATTATCAAGATCTTTGGGATCATGTGAAGGATGGAGTAACACCACTTGCAGAAAACGCGTTAGATCAAGAAAATGCCACACACAAAAATTGAAGAAGAAAGATTATAAAGCCCTCTTTATAATTCATCAATGCGTTGATTCAGATAATTTTGAAAATGTTAGTGATGTAGAATCAACGAAAGAAGCATGGGAAATTATGGAGAAATCGTTTGGAGGCGCATAAAAGGTGAAAGAGGTGAGGTTACAAACTCACAAAAGAACCTATGAATTGCTTCAGATTGAGGACAGTGAAAGCATAACTGATTTCTTCACTAGGGTTACTAAATTGGTGAATCAAATCAAAGTATGTGGAGAAGTGACATCAAGATCAATTGTTGCAAAGATCTTGAGGTCATTGGCTCCAAAATTTGACCACGTGGTAGTAGCCATAGAAGAGTCGAAAGATTTGTCGACATTGACAAAGGAATAACTTCAAGGGATACTTGAATCTCATGAACAAAGGATTGTTGAAAGAGCTGTAGGCAAGTCGAAGAGTGATATGGCTTTGCAGACACAATCAGCAAAAGAAAATAAATGCAAAGGAAGTTGGATTGGCAACAAAGGGAAATGAGGCTACAACAATTCGACTGATCGAAATCATCAGAAGGAAATTGGTCGAATTAGAGAAAACCCTGGAAGCAAGGCAACCAAAGAGGTGGTGCTGCAGGTAGAGGAAGAGGTGGTGGTCGAAAACCTGACAAAAGTCACATTCAGTGTTACAATTGTCAAAAGTATGGTCACTATTATAATGATTGTCCTAAAAATAAGAAGAATCAAGAAACCGATGCAAAGATGACAAAACATGAAGAAGAAAAGATGTTGTTGATGGTCACAAAAAGAGATGAAGAAAGATTCCAGGACCAATGGAATTTGGACTCAGGATGCTCATCACACATGACTGGTAGGAAAGATTGGTTTGTCAACATAAAGCCCTCAATGAAGAGCATGGTGAAATTTGCAAATGACAATACTCTAGTAGCTGAAGGTATCGATGATGTTCTGATTATCAGGAAAGATGGCAAAAGGTAAGTAATTTCCAATGTGTCATGCATACTAGACATGAAGAGAAATTTGCTCAGCATAAGGCAGTTGGTCGAAAAGAACTACAAGGTGTCGATTGATGACAAGATAATGAGAGTTCTCGACTCAACTGGAAGGTTGATCTTGAAGGATTCAATGTCTCAGAATAGAACCTTCAAGGTTGAGCTTAATGTGATGGAGCATAAGTGCCTTGCAACTGCAGCTAGCAGGGATGAATGAATACGGCATTATAGATTTGGCCATCTCAACTTTAAAGACATCAGAGATCTGAAGAGAAGAAATATGGTTTCAGTATTACCAAAAATCGACATTCCAAATGAAATGTGTGGAGAATGTGTACAGGAAAAGCAACACAAGAATAACTTCAGCAAGGATGCAGGAAGCAAGTCGAAGGCAATTTTTAAAGTCATATACTCTGATGTATGTGGTCCTATCCAGGTGGATTCAATTGGAGGTAACAAATACTTTGTCACTTTCATAGCTTCTAAGGACTGATGGTGCTGGAGAGTATGTGTCAAAAGATTTTGATGCATTATGCGTGAAAGAAGGGATTGTGCATGAGATAGTGCCACCCTAGACTCCACAGCATAATGGAATTGCAAAAGGAAGAATAGAACCATCATGAATATAGTGAGAATTATGTTGAAAGGAAAACATCAACCAAAAGAATTATGGGGAGAAGTTGTGTTGACTACAACATACATCTTTAACAGATGTCCGATGAAAAGGCTAGAAGGAATTACACCAGAAGAGTGTTGGTCTGGTGTCGAGCCTAGCCTAAGTCACTTGAAGGTGTTTGGATCTATAACACATAGACATGTGCCAGATCAGTAGAGAAGAAAACTTGATGGCAAGTCGAGTCAAATAATCTTGATAGAATATCATTCGACTGCAGGATACAAGTTGTTCGACCTAGTGAACAAGCAAGTAGTGATCAGCAGGGATGTGATCATAGATGAGCTTAAAGAATGAGATTGGAATGAGAATGTTAAGAAGGATTCAGTGATAATCTTATGTGAAGAACCAGCTAGTGAAGTCGAAAGAGAAGTTTGAAAAGAAGAAGTCAGAGGTGAAGCAGGCCCAAGCAGACCTCAACAAACAAGACACATGCTTGCAAGGATGAAAGAATGTGTGGTGTGATTACATCAGATGATATAGTTAATGAAGAAGATGAGTTAGTACACTATGATTTCTATGCAGATGTCGAACCAGTCAATGCAGTTGAGGCATTGAAAGATTCAAAGTGGGTGAAAGCAATGAATGGGGAATTGAAATCCATCGAAGTCAACAACACTTGGTCACTTGTCGAAATGCCTCAAGACAAGAAGGAAATTGATGTGAAGTGGGTATACAATGTGAAATTGAATCCCAAAGGAGAAGTAACTCGACACAAGGAAAGACTTGTGGTAAAAGGATTTCTTCAGATAGAAGGAATCGACTTTGACGAAGTTTTTCCACCTGATGCTAGGATAGAAACAATCAGGTTGGTTGTTGGTCTAGCAAAGGTGAACAATTGGCACATATGTCAGATGGATGTGAAAAGTGCATTCCTGATTGGACCTTAGATGAAGAAGTTTATGTTGCACAACCAGCTGGGTTTGTGAAACAAGGCGAAGAAAGCAAGCTATACAACCTGCATAAAGCCATGTATGGACTTAAGCAAGCTCTAATAGCTTGGAATAAGAAGATAGATAACTTTCTAAGCGATAAGGAATTTGTGAAGGGCACAACTGAGCATGGAGTATATGTAACGAGAAGCAATAGTGAATTGCTTATACTATGTCGATAACCTATTGATAACAGGAAGTTGCTAGAAGGAGATTAAAGATTTCAAACATGACCTAAGTGGAGAGTTTGAAATGGCAGACTTGGGAAATCTCTCATACTTCCTTGGTATCGAATTCTACAAGAGCAGTAGAGGTTTGATGATACATTAAAGAAGATATGTAGGCGAAATACTCAAGAGATTTGAGATGCAAGATTGCTACCCAACTTCGACTCCAGTTGAGCCCAGATTGCAACTATCGAAAGATTTAGATGAAGAGGATGTCGACCCAACCCAATATAGAAGACTTATTGGGTCACTAAGATACCTTTGTCACACAAGGTCTGACTTAGCATATATTGTAGGTATGGTATGTAGATTCATGTAAAAGCCTGATAAGTGCCAAAATATACTGATTTTGAGTGTAAATAATTGGCCCTTATTTGCTTAATTCAACCAATAAACCTCAACTTTTGTGCATATGTTGTATAGTTTACATTATAGTGTATGTATCACGTTATCGTGTAAATATGATTTAGTTTAATAATTTTTCTCTCATTTTGGTAGGTATTCAAGCAAGTATATTTTTTCATATTCATATAGAGCATTGAATAAGCTTTTCGACGCTTCCGACCGGGCCTAAAACGGAGTTACAATTCAAAAGTTATGAATAAAACAAGTGCAAGATTTTGTTGTACTGTCAGCTCTCGCCCCAAGCTCGCTGGGCGAAGTTGAGGCAAATCAGAAGAGCCAGAAATACTCCATAGGCAGTATCAAATGCCGCTTTGTTCGCCGGGCGAACTAGGGCTTCGCCGACCAAATTTGACTGGGCAGAAACACAATAAAAGGGCTAAGACACAATTTTTTTGTATGGGTTGGGTATTTTTGGTCCCAACTCATCCAAACTTTATTTCTTCATAGTTTTAGAGCTTAGGAAACAACATCGGAGGTTGCATAGCGATGATCCAGAGTTGGAATTGCGTCACTTTGCTGGACATGGCGAGAGATTCCTCTTCATCTTCCTTCTTCTCTATGTATTTTTTATTTGTTGGGGTTTGTATGTAAGTTTACTTTGATTGTATGTATATTTATTGATCATGGCTTTGTATATGAGCTATTTTACAAAATTTTATCGGTTTTATCCTTGTTTTACTCGCTTTATGTTTGGATTAGAGTTGCGGTAGACATATCCTCTTCGAATCTGGAACTAGGATAAACATCTGTTAGGTTCTAAACTCTAGAGATAGATTTAGATCTAACATTCACCGTGGGGATTGATTCTTAATGCTCTGTGTGGTCGAGTTGCCTGAGACATCATCGATAACGCGATGCGATTATTCTCTCAACTTTGCGTTAGACATAACCTTTGTTTTGAGCGATACGTGGGGGTATTGATGAGTGATTTATGTTGTGTACAACTGATTGGTAGATTTGTGTATTAGATAGGTGAATGAACGTCATTCCTGACGAATTCTCTACCGTACTTTATTTACTTGTTTATATGTTTTCTTTTTGCATTTTACTCCCATACCATTTTAACCCAAACTCAATAACATTTAAATTGTCGAACGACAGTTCAATAACACTAATCTCTGTGGACACGATAAATTTCCTGGAAAAATACTTCCAAATATTTTGTTGCTTGTCGCTTTACCGTACCAACAAAATGGCGCCGTTGCCGGGGATTGGTGTTCTTATTGAACCGCATTGCGATAGTTTCTTTGTTTTTGAGTTTTGAAAATAATGTTCATAGCATATACATAATGTATATTTTTTTGTTTTGATACATTTATACAATTTACTTGTATTATATATACTTGTTTTGTTTTGATGTTTGTTCAAGTGTTTGGTTAGGACACTTGTTTTCGGTTGCGCATTAATGAGAAGCACCAGGTGACGAGAGGAAGTTACTAGCTGAGCACAATAAAGGCGTCGAGCTTACAACGTAAAACAAGCATGTTTTATTTTTTTTAGTTGTTTGGTGAAACTGACTAAACAAATTGAAATATGACCAACTTTGAAATTCTCCAAATCTTCACTTTTCGATTTGTTTATCCACTTTCACCCAGTCTTTTAGTATGTTTATTAGTAGTATGTTCTAATGTTTTATTCGTTGTTGGGACTCAAATCTTAGTCTTTAGGTTTGAAGTCGTAAGTGGTGATTTTTCAAGTTTGATCGTTTCAACTTGTGGATGTATGGTAATGATATTGTTTGAAAAGTTGGTACTTTTCAAGGTACTTGTTTATCAATTTCTAGAACATAGCATAATTAGGAGACTTTTCTTTTGCACAAATTTCATGACATTCATTCTTTTTCAATTTTTGTTCATTCTTGAATCAGTTTAGGACTAAACCCTTTGTGAGGTTGCTTTCCATTGTTTACTATATGCACGGAATACCAATAATATTTATCTTAACTCAATTTTATTATGTTAAATCTTGCATTTATGCTGTTTTGTATGAAAGCATGAAAAAGATCAAGGCATTTTGTTTGATTTTGAGAATAACCACCTAACCAAAAGTAATTCACCTTGTGAGTGTGTGAGCATTTATACCCCGCTTTGAGCCTTTTTAGTTAAAATTTATTTTGTTGTTGAACTATGAACTTATGCATGAGTGAGTAGTTCATCATGGATTCTAATGTCGTTTGTTGGTACTTACCCTCAACCATGTATTGTGGTTGGGTTTTTCCTTGCCTTAGAAAGTTGGGAGTATCCTTGTCACTATGTGTGGTTGTGTTTAAGTTGGGGAGTACATTGTTTGGTTGCTCATAAGATGGTTCCTTGAGGTTAATAAAAATAAAGTGGTTGAGAAAGAAAGAAAGAAAAAATTATGAAAAAGAAAAGAAAAGAAAAAAAAAAGAGAAAAACTTTTGAAAAAAAAAAGAAAAGAAAAAAATGTACAAATAAGTGATGCGTGCTGGTGTAACAGGTGTGCTAAAAAGATTAATGAAGTGTGATTGAGTATGTTTGAGACTTTGTGAGTGATTACTCCCATAGGATTAGGCATTGTTTTGTTTCAATTACCTATAGATATTGACCTCTTCTTTGATACCCAAGCCATATTGTCGCGGTGAGAATTGGATATCAAGCTATTGATTAACTTGAATCGAAATCGTTTATTTCACCACCGGTCTTTGATTTATCCAAGGGAAGGGAGAAAGATCGAATGTCCCACAGTATGCAATACGAATGAAAAACTAAGAGTATAAGGTTCGGGGGTTGGTTATACCTAAGGAAGGTGTTAGCATCCTAGATATCTGTATTATTCTACAAGAACCTCTTATTTTATCATGTTAACTATTAATTGTTATCTGTTTGCTAAGGGTTAAGGGATAGGAGACCTAAAGTTCTATTCTTAAGTGTGCTCGACAAGATATCGCATCTTGTGTCTACATATCCTGTCGAGAGTGGAATCAGAGCGCTTGTAGTTCCTCTCTGAGGATGTACTAAGGTTTGTTTAAAAGTCTAGGAGAAAAGATGAGTCATCATCTTAAGAAGAAAGTTTAAACCACCACAGTTTTTTTTTATGGAGAATGGACCTTTGCTTCATCTTAGGAGAAGGGCTCCAACTCGTATATATAATCGACGAGTATGCCTCATACCTATCCTAAGTGGAAAAGGAATCCACATCTTGTTTGTATTGTGGGGTTGTTGCATCTGCGAAAATCAACCGGCGGAAAAGAACAGAAGAGTCGCCACCGAACGTTATTTATCCCGACGCAGGGAAAGGAAACGATCAAAGAAAACCTTAACTAAGGGAAAGGAATGGTCATCCCAACCATAGTCTGGGTTCGGGAGTCGGTTACACGAGAGGAAGGTATTAGCACCCCCTCGCGTTCATCGTACTCGATGGGATCCGCGCTAGTTGTTTCGATCAAAGGGTGTAGGTTATCTGAAGCTCAACTGCTAACTGGAAAGGTGTGAGGAACGGAGAAAATGAGAAAAGAAGAGAAAAGGTGACTCGATAGGACATCGCCGTCCTAGGTCTACGTATTCCCTCTGGAGCGGGAAAGTCAGAGTCAACGTAGTTCGGAGGACTACGGGATTGTGGGGGGGAGGTTGCTTGCCAAGACCTCGCGTCTCGTGCTTACGTATCCTTAATCTTACCGGAGAGAGGAAGTCAGAGAAGTCGTAGTTCGACCTAATAGGGTCGGGTTTGTTTGTGTCTTTTAGGTGGAATACCTCGACGTTCACGTTCTAGCAGTTTAGGCGTTGCCGCTTGTTTTGGGAGTCTTACGCGTTTACCTATTTGCGGTAGAACGGAAATGATGCATCCTTATGAATGGAATGAGGGAGATAAGAAGAGAAGATGATTGTTTGTTTTTGTCTTTTAGAAGAAAGTGTTTTGATTGATTGTGTTTGTAACATATATCGTGCTAAAGTCTATGACATAGGATCGAATGCGTCGCAAATCGACCCAAGACGAGGCGCCTGCTAAACACTCTAGGAAAGTGAAGGAAAATCCCCCACTCTCCATTTCCCATGTACTTAAGTCTCATGGCGCACTCAACATGTAGTATTTATTAAGTGTTTTAAATTTGTTTAGAGATGAGAAGAGAAAGGACTCAAAGTTGTAAAGTAAAATCTAAGGGGGGATTAATTGTAGTCCTAATGTTAGCATGCATTTGTTGGTCCTAGGGGTTGAGTTAAGAGGAAGAAAGAAGGAGCTTCTACCTAGATTAACAAGTAGGGATTGCATTACCTAATGCTCATCCTACCTTAACCTTAATAAAAAATTAAGGTTAAGCCAAGATCCCAAAGGGGTGTGAAAGAGTTACACAAGCAAGTATTATATCACACAATCCACAAATGAAAGAATAAGAGAAGGCAAATAAAAAAAAAAGATGAAAGAAGAGTTGAGGAATCATGTACTCAAGTACCTTACCTCATAAGCCAACCTAAGCAACCTTGGTTAAAAGAAGGTAAATCACAAGCACTTGTTACCAATTAATTGAAAAGTTATGCATTAAGCTCCTAAACTAAGACTAGGTGTCATATACTTGTGTTAGATGCAACGTACAACTATAAACAATGCAAGATGAGTTCTAAGAGTGAAGTCAAATGCATAGGTCTGTAAGTATACCTAATTAACTTCTACTTATGTTAACATGTCAAAAGAAATCAAACTAGGTCACACTATGAACTAAAACACCACACAATTGCATATTGTTCACAAACTAGGTGAGATGAGTCATATAAGTGGATTAAAGCATGAGTATTCCTCAAAGTCAGAAGTGAATAAGGTTTATTGATTTGTGTAAATGTAATTGGGTTAACATGGAAGTCATGTATTAAAGTATTCACAATGGTTAAGCAAGTTATGCACAAGTATAGTCAACTAGGATGCAACATACGATTGATGCTTATACAAAAGACATGTGAGGATGAATGCATGCTATGGTATAGTATAAAGTCAGAAGTGATATCATATTAAGGATGCATAAAACAACTCTCAATCATCATAGAAGTTTCACAACATTTTAAGTTTTATAAGCTATAGCAAGGCAAATACAAAACAATGTTCAAATAAGTCTTAGAAGTTACACAAGTAAAAGATAAGTGTGAAGAGTGCATTCACATGTTGAGTGAGCTAGGTCAGTACCTAATGACCCCTAATAGGTAATGTCTAAAGCCTACCAGAGTTGGGAAAGGATGGAACATGAAAGAGTTGGACAACTAAGCAAACAAAGTTCAATTGAGAGATGTAAGTCAAGTTGTATTTTATGAAACATGGAATGCAATTATGAATCATTGTGCTTTATGAAAGTAAAGGACAATATTAGAGGTCATGTAATATGTATTGAGATGTAGATTAGATGCATCATGTTATGGTATATTAGACAAACACACAAATGAACACAAGTTTTAACATTGATGTAACATTTATAGGTCATACAATTTCAAACAAATGAGAAGCGATTAGAGGTCCTAAAAATTATGGAAACAAGTGAAGTTATCATGAAGTCATTGGTTATGCATAGCCAAAAGATAGGCTCAAAATTCATCTTTTAACATGCTCAAACTAAACCAAACAATTCACTTATGACCAAATGTAAAACATTCACAAAATGGCACCACAAACACATCCAAAATTGGCCTAAAAAGTCCCTAAAAATTGGAAAACGTCTATCAATGTACCCTAAAGTCAAGTGTCAAGCCTCATGCAAAAATTCAGTTCACAACTCTTTGTAGAAAATTAGTTATGAAGCATATAGCACAAAGTATTAGCATAGGAACACATCACAAAGAGAAATTCAAGGAAAAATACCAAACTAATTAAAAAATGAAAATAAAAATCATCAAAAATTAGTTAACACCTTTATGAATCCACATGAATTTATTTAGCATTTTTAGGCCTTAGGATCTATTTTTAAAAATTGATTTTTGAATCAGTTATGAAAAAGAAATTAAAATGCAAGACCTAGAACTAGGGGTGCAATATTAGTAAAATGCCAGTTCATACTAACTTGGGCTCAAATATTGGGGGGTGTGAAAAGCACAGAATACAGGGCCCAACGCGCGTGGGTCTGATGGCCATAGTATGGGGGTCAGTCAAAATATTGACTCTATCTGGGACGTCTGATCAGGAGTCAAATGAGAGTACACAGATCTCATGGTTTGGAATCCAGGCACATGATAATAAGCATGGACTCACGCACACAAAGCCTCTTCACGATTTTCCAAATATCAGAAATTAAAATAAAAAGAAAAAAGAAAAAAACAAGCACGTGAGAGGGAGGTTGCATTTTAATGCGTTGGCAAGTTATGGGTTGTTGGATCAAGTAACACACACGACCAGGATTAAAAGGTGGAGATCACCTGAGAATCACTAGGGTTTAGGGTTCAGACGCCGGAGCTCAGCTCCGGTCGTCTTCTCCGGTGGGAGAACCACCGTGGGTGGTGGTGATTTTGCCAGAAAGCACTCATGAGTACATCATTTTGTGCAGTTTTCCACGTAGATCATGAATCTACCATTAATTTTATCATATCACTCATGAACAAGCCAAATTGAAGAGATCTTTAAAAAGCTAAAACAATCAAGAACTTACATTTTGACTAGTTCTTTCAGACAACAACAATGCCTCTCTAAAGAGGACCCAAGTAACACTTACCACATGCTTCTATCAGCGAGATTTGATACAAAAACTCAAAGTTTAATGATACTGGTCTGGCCGGAGAACGAAGCAATAGGTTCCAAGAACTACAAAGATAGCTCCTATGTGCCTTGAGATCACTACCTTGGCCAAATAAAGGCTCAACACTCTCTGAATCGTTCTGCCAAATGTGTTTTGATAAAGATGATGTTGAACTCGAATCCGACAATAGAGTAGTTACAACTCTACCTCCATGCGTGCAAGAGCTTCATAGAAGTTTGCAGATGATGATCCTTGAAGAGAAATAGAATAAGAGTCTTTGTGCACTGAGTTTCTAAGGGATTTGCCAAAGTGGAGAGAAATTGCAGAATGGTGAAAAATGGTTGTAACTGAATTAGTTAGAGTGGAAAATGGATTTTATATTCGTGGTTAAGGCATGGTTAAGGAGTTAATCATGATTACAAGTTTGTTGGAGCATGGTTAGTGAAAAAGAAGGAAGGAGTTAAGATGAGGATGGTGCGGGTTCAGGAGAGTTAATGAGTGTGTACTATTATGTATCATGTGGATAATGATGGTAATAGATGATGTACTGGTATGGAAACAGTTACTTGCATATTCGGTTATTTCTTTTTCTTTCTTGTTGAATATGGTAAGCATAATATGGATGCATGGTAGTGTAAGGCTATGCATGGTTATATGTAGTAATTGAAGGTGACATGAGGTGTGTGGTGTTACTTTATACGCATGATGAAGAGTGGTGGCAGGTTAGAACATGTAGAGAGTAAGGCAAGAACATGTCATAACATAACCATGAAGCCATGTTTTAAGCCATGTATCTCACAATTTGTTGAACCAAATCAAGTGATCTTGGTGGCTATGGAAGAAGGAGATTTCCTAAAACATGTTTGGTGTTCAATGCAAATAGAAATGAGACTTTTTACATGGTGAAAAATGATGTGGAAGATGGCAATGTCATGGATGCCATACATGAGCTTGCATGAGCTTGACATGAGTTTCTTCCAAGAGTGAGTTTTTTGGGTTTTGGGAAAGCTAGAACTTCTTGAATTATGATCCAAATGCCATGATTCTTGTACTCATTTTGAAGGAAATGTTTGATACTACACTTTTCATGTTGAAGGCAAGTGGATTTGAAGCTTGAACCATGGTGAAAAATGAGCTAGAACATTGTCACACACGAGCTGCCAAAGGACATGAAATTTTTCTAAGTTACATGCAATGTTGAACAACTTGAACATCCCATCTTCAAATGATCATAACTTCTTCAATAATGATCCAAATGAGATGAATCACATATGGTTGGAAAGCTTGAAGAACACTCTACAACTATCATTTGAAAAGATTTTTCAAAAGAGGCTTGTAACATGATGAAAACGGAGCTTGAACATGGCTGAAAAGTGTGAGAACTTTCCCAAAATGGAAAGTCTCTAAAAACTCTACTTTCCTAAAATAGCAATTTTCACCCTTCTTGATTTTTTTATGATTCTTTTGACATTTCTTGGTTAAATTTCACTCCTTGATCATTTTTGACATGGAGAACCCGATTTTGACCTTAAAAGTCAACCTTGACTTTTTGCCTGATTAATTGACTTTTCCCCCAATTTCTTGATTTTAAATCAATCCTCCAATTGAAACCCTTATGAAAGCAATTGATGGCTCAAATTTCATTAATAGACACTTAGAGACATGTGGAATATCATGGAATCAAGTCTTGTCCAAAAAATTAGAAATAAACTGACTTTTATGCAAAACCCTAGTTTGGTCCCCAAAAGTCAGGAGAAAATGGTTGATCTTCAAAACTCAAATTCCTTTGACTATGCTGTGGATTGCCGCAAACCAAGATGACTTATGTGATGAGATGATGTCAAAGGGCCAAGCTTCTTGCTCATGGGGTGCCTCAAACTCAGGTAATCAAAACCCTAATTGGGGATCAATAGTCAGGAGCTTGATCCTCCTTAGCTCACTTGCCAAGTTTAACCTCTTGGTTACATGGTGGACTATATGAAATGTCTTTGAGGTGTGATGGACCTTTGTGGCTTGATTATTTGACATATTCCAATCTTCTTACCTTACACAATATAAAGATGGTGACACTCTTGATGCCATGCCTTGAGGATCTCAAATGATGTATGCCATGTTCATGACCTAAATGTAAATGAAGTGCAAAGCATAAGCCACTTATTGAGTATAAATAAGAGGGAAAATTTTGAGGTGTTACAGCTGCCCCTATTCAATCAACTGTGGACCTGAAGGGACGAGAGCAGCGCTTTTAGACATTCGAGGTAAATAGAGATTGAATACCAACAGAACCCGAAAATTTGCACTCTAGGGGTATAAACTACGGTAGAAGATCTGACGAGTGTGGAAGACTCTACTGGGGATAACAAAGAATATGTGGGATTGGAAAATATGCTACGGAGGAGACACGACACAGACGGGTGCCTAAAATCACGAGGTAGGATGAGCATCGGAAGATGATGCTCACCAGCATCAAAAAGGGAAGATGATATAGACACGAACACGTGTGCTGGATCGACGACACTTACCAGCAACGAAAGATGATGCTATCCGGCATCAAAGGTGGAATGAAATGACCACACTTTCCGGCATCGAAAGGAGGAATAAGATAACGACACTTTTCTACATCAAAAGGTGAATCGAGATGACGACACTTACCGGAATCGAAAGGAGGAATGAAATAACGACACTTTTCGGCATCGAAAAAAGGAATGAGATGACAACACTTTCCGGCATCGAAGGAAAACAGGTACAAAAAAGTGTACTGAATAAACAACACTTACCGACATCGAAAGGTGAAATGAGATGGCGACACTTACCGGCATCGAAAGATGATACTATCCGGCATCCAAAGAAGGAGTTAAATAATGACACTTTCCGGCATCGAAAGGTGAAATGAGATGGCGACACTTACCGGCATCAAAATATGATGCTATCCCGCATCCAAAGAAGGAGTGAAATAATGACACTTTCCGGCATCGAAAGGTGAAGTGAGATTGACGACACTTATCGGTATCGAAAGATGATATTATCCGGCATCCAAAAAAGGTTCAGACACGAATGAGTGTACTGAAGAGCCGACACTTACCGGTATCGAAAGATGATACTTTTCGAAATCAAAAGTAAGTTCAGACACGAATGAGTGTACTGAAGAGACGACACTTACCGATATCGAAAGATGATACTTTCCGGTATCAAAAGGAAGTTCAGACATGAATGAGTGTACTGAAGAGACGACACTTACCAGTATCAAATGATGATACTTTCTAGTATCAAAAGGAAACTCAGACACGAATGAGTGTACTGAAGAGACGACACTTACCAGTATCGAAAGATGATACTTTCCGGTATAAAATGGAAGTTTAGACATGAATGAGTGTACTGAAGAGACGACACTTACCGGTATCGAAAGATGATACTTTTCGGTATCAAAAGAAAGTTCATACACGAATGAGTATACTAAAGAGACGACACTTACCGGTATCGAAAGATGATACTTTTCGGTATCAAAAGGAAGTTCAGACATGAATGAGTGTACTGAAGAGACGACACTTACCAGTATTGAAAGATGATACTTTCTGGTATCAAAAGGATGATAGAAATAATGACACTTACCGCTATCGAAAGATGATATTTTCCGGCATCAAAAGGATGATAGAAATAACGACACTTACCGGTATCGAAAGATGATACTTTCCGGTATCAAAAGGAAATGGGGTATACTGGCATCCTAGTCAGATAACTCTGCTAGGGGACAAAGACCAAAAAGGGGAGTGGGACCGATATACTACCCTAGGGATTGATTAAGGTGCCTGCTAGAGGGCTACAGTTACATCGTTCTGCTGGGGAAAAAAGAAGTCTGAACAGACAACTCTGCAGGGGAATACTAGTAAGATGAGTGGGTTCATTGGCAACTTCACATGGGGATAAGGTAAGATTGAACCTTCTGAGTTAAACCTCTTTTGTTGGTGAACGTCTGGTGAATGTCAGCATCGAAATCATCCAGAACAGCTCCGGGACCATACAATGGGAGGTTGAGGATACCTCCTAACTGCTCTACGGACAGGTCGTGGTCAGTGTTAAACAGACAGAATTGTAAGGTACCAAAATAATATTTTGTTGTACCTATCCAGCGTTTCTTCTGCTGAAACTCAATAGTACTCAAACATTCAAGGGTTATACGCTCATATGTTGGCACTTCATATTGCATGAATTCTAGCATACCGACAACATGAAACATCCTATGAACTTATACCATTAAGCCGAGTTCAGAGAGAGTTTTATCACAAATATACCTCGTCGGGGTAATCTTACGCTTGGCTTGGAAAAAGTATCGCCGTTCTTGTTCCGGCGTGGTGAAAATAATGTCGTAAGGATTTGGTGTTCGACTGCTCCGTTTTCTCGTTCGAGATGTCTCATTGGCGGGGTGTTTTACTTTTGTAACTCTTCTCGTCGGCATTGTGTGCACCTACAAAACAGAGAAAAACAAAATACCGGATTACAATAAAAAGCTATCGTAGAATGGTAGAGGCAGAAAATGGGACAAGTTTTGTGAATGTGGATGGTGGTTTGGGTGAGTGAAGAGGTCGAAAATTGAAGCTTTATGTGGTGGTGGTTATGGAGGTTTTAGGGAAAGATGGAGAATGATGAAGGTTGAAGATGAAAAGTGAGAGAGAGAGAGAGAGAGAGAGAGAGAGAGAGAGAGAGAGAGAAAGTGAAAAATATGAGTTTAAGGGGATTGAATGAGGTTTATTGGTCATGATTGGGGTTTAAGATTGTGTGGGGACCACCAAATGGGAAAGAAGAATAAAAAAAAATTTCACATTCGCACGCCTGATACTGGCCGTGTCCGGTGACACGAACGGCCGTGTCAGGTTTCTGTCCCCAATTTTCCACGATTAATTTTTTCAACTTGTCCCAGTAGAGCTGGCACGGGTTGTGTCAGCTGACACGGGCAGCCGTGTCAGCCTACTGGTAACCCTTCCTAACTTCACATTTTTCATATTTTCTCAACATCCTGACACGGGCCGTGTCTGGTGACACGGACGGCCATGTCAGGCCCCTGTAGTTCCACAATTTAGCCATTTTTTTTTTCAAATTTTCTCTGCTTTTTCACGTGTACACTAGTGTCCGATGATGCCTTCTCAAAAATCTTAATTTTTGTGATTCCTCCGCTCTTTGATGAAGGACTCTATGCCTACTAAAAAAACAAAACAAGAGAAACGATTAGAAAAAACGTGTGGGTTGCCTCCCATAAAGCGCTTCGTTTAACTTCGCAATGCTCGACAGACGTCCAACTTAGCTTGTAAGTCGAACATCATCAATCCGGCTACTTCCATTTCCTTGGTGCCCTATAACTTTGAAGCTTATCCCTGAGACTTTTTCGGGAGGTGGTTTTGAACTATTGCTTCCTCCCACTATTTTAATCATTCCAACCAAAGGTTGGTTTTCTTCACCTTCACCTTGCTCCTTGTTATCCAACACCTTCAAAATTACTTCCTCATCAAATGATTTTAACGTCAGAGTGCCTTTTTCAATATCAATATTGCATCGACTAGTGAGCCAAAATGGTCGACCATGAATAATAGGTGTTTCTTTGTCTTTCGAAATATCCATTATTTCAAAGTCCATGTGAAAAATAAATTTATCCACTGTCACAACCACATCTTCCGCTAACCCATATGATTGCTTAGTCGCGTGATCAGCAAATTTCAACTTTGTTTCTACATCACTCACCTTTCCAACACCTAACTTTTTATAAATGGATAGTGGTATGAGATTCACACTAGCGCCCAAATCAATGAGGACCTTCTTGAATGTTGTGCCTTTTATAGTTCACGGTATTGCTACCGCTCCAGGATCCTTCTGCTTGATTGGGATTCTCCTATCTGGTGAGACTGTGTTGCACTTTTCTTTCAGGACAACCTGCTCATCTCTGATATGTCTCTTCTTGTTGAGAACATCTTTCATGAATTTCTGATACACTGGAATTTGCTTAAGTGCTTCAAAGAACAGCATATTGACCTCCAACTTCTTGAACATTGTACTGAATCTCTCAAAGTCCTTCTCTTTTTTATCCTTCTTAGTCTCTCTCAGAGGGTAAGGCAACATAATCACTGGTTTTTCTTTCTTTTCAACTTTTTCTTCAGTGGGTCTTACTGGTGATCTGACTTCTTCCTGTTTTTCCTGATGGTCCTTGATTTCCAATTCCACCTCCAACAAGCCTTCCTCTTCTTTTCATTCTTCTTCAGATTCCCTAATTGAATTACCACTTCTGGTCATAATGGCATTCACATTTTGATGCTCTCTTGGATTTGTCACATTTGCACTCGGTAAGGCACCTGGTGCTGGGACACTGGTATGTTGTTGGGCTATCTGACTCATCTGAACTTCAAGATTTTTTATAGATGTTGTAGTGTTTCTTTGATAGTTTTTGGTCTCTTCCTAGAATTTCATACTGTGAGTAGCCATCCTTTCAAATGTTGTCTCCCACTCTGCTTTCTGAGGTACCTGTTGCTATGGCTGGTTCTGATACTCTGGGGGACCTTGTTTTTGAAAATTCCCTTGTTGATCTTTCCAGGAGAAATTAGGATGATTTTTCCAACCTGGGTTATAAGTATTAGAATAGGGATTATTCTGCTTCAGGAACTTAATCTCCTCAATTTGTTGCGCATTCGCAATGCAATGTGCAGTGAAATGGGGTACATTACAAATCTCACAACTTACAGCTTGTCCCGTTGGAACTTGAGCGACTGTTTGAATACTCACATTCATCGCTTTCAATCTTATTTCTACCACAACAGTAATCTGATCTTCCATTTTTACCACCTGATCCGCCAGCTTTAAATCAATGACCCCTTCTGGTTTACTCACACTACGGTCATACATCTCCAAATGCCCATTTGCTGCTATAGCTTCTACAATCCTCTTTATACCAGTGACTGTTGTAAAGTTTGATGAGCCATTGGCAGCTGTATCAATCAGTTGTTTGGTCTTCATCCTTAACCCATTCACGAACATCTGAATCTGTTCAGTAGGATCCATGTTGTGATTTGGGCAAGGAACCAATAACCTTTTGAACCTTTTATAAGCATCCCCAAGTGATTCTCCATCTTTCTGTTTAAAATTCACAATGTCGTATCACTTGTGAATGTAAACAGAAGCAGGAAAATACTCATTCTGGAATGCTTGTCTCCATTTCTTCATAAGTAGTCATACTCCCCGCAGGTAGGGAGTAAAACCACTCTTCAGCATCTTCCGCTAAGGTGAATGGAAACATCCTTAGCTTCTTCACCTCTTCTGAGTGCCACTCGATTTTCAATGTTGTGCTCATTGTAAGAAACTGTTGCAAATGTTTGTTTGCATCTTCATTTATTTTTTCGATGAACGGTCTCTTTTCAAGATGCCTGATCGTAGTCGGGTGAAACTGAAAGTGTGCTACGTTGACTGGTTGATTCACTATGGTTAACCGCCCAATTGGAGCATTTTCTCCGCCGTAGTCATCCATAAGTCTCTCTACTGGTTGATTTCCAGCCATGATCATAATCTCTGGTTGTGTCTTTGTGTCTGTATCGGCTCCTGAGTCAGTATTCTCAGAATGCACATGAACTTCTTCCTCTTTGTCCGGTTCTGAAATTACTGATTCTGAACTTGACGTTGCCAGTCTTTCTCGTTTAACTTTTCGGAGTCTAGCGTGCAACGATCTTTCTGGTTCCGCGTCAAAAAGAAATTCAGCCGAGGGCTTTCCTCGCATACACATATTAGACAATTATTAGAAATAATAAAAAATTATAAAAATAACAGAAAATAAAAGTTTGGTCACAGAGCAACAAAATTCCAATTGAATTAAAATTAAAAACTTATATTTTGGCAGTCCCCGGCAACGCCGCCAAAAACTTGATCGGAAAATAGCAAGTGTACTTTTTTAATTGATGTAGTAATAATAGGGGTTTTATCCCCAGTATCGATCCCGAGGACTGCGTAGGAAATAAAGTTCTATAATAATAGTTCAATTGAACAAAAAGTAATTGGGGGTTTCTTAATTGTTTGGAAAATAGAAATTTTGCCAAAGGAAAATAAAACAGAGTAATAAAATAAGGTTTTGAACAAAAATGAGAAGCCCGCTAGGGTACAGTGTATGAATTGCCTTGTAATAGACTTAATCCTTATTTCAAAGACATGACTCATATTAATCAATTTCTTGACTGTAATTTGTTTACTCCTAAGTCCTTAGTGAGAAAACCTTTGATTTCATAACCTAGTTACTATGTCTATAGGTGATTAAGTTTGAAATCAAGCATTATAAATAATGCCAACAGTGTTCCAAGTACAACAGGACATTCCTAGTCCTAAGTAATATCTACTGATGCATTATCGTGCAAAAGCGTTAACAATGGTTTGTCCGACCTAAGGCTAACCGTAAATCAGATTTGATTTGTCCGATAGAAGAAGCATTAAGATCATTGCACGATAAAAGTGATTATTAAAATAAGCACTTATGTCATTGAAACAAGAAAATAAGATCATTACAATAAGCAATTCAGGGACACCCCCTAGCAATGGGGGGTTTAGCAACTCACAGTGTTAAGAGAAAATACAAAATAAAATTGAGACATTACAAGATAATCGGATTCCTTCGAGCTTCAATGGCTTCCGCACATAAAAACCTTTCGTTCCCCGATCGCCTTCATCGGATCTGAAATTCTGGCCTATGCAGACAGCAGATGTCCTAACACATGTCAAGACATTGTGCTACAAAATCTTTTAAACTTGGAGGCGCAACAGCAGACTGATACCTGGAATATCAGAACTGCACCCTCACAGATGTCATGACATCTGATCCAACATGTCAGCCAAGAACATTAACAAAACTGTAAACTGCAGAATGTTAAATAAGACAGTAATTATTAACCCAGTTAGGTGCAATCCACCTACATCTAGGGGATACCAATCCAGGATGAAGACTTCACTATTTGTAGAACTGTTACAAAGCTAAACTCCCCCGTTTACAACTTTATACCTAACATCTACCCAATGAACATCTTTATCAGGGCTAAACTCAACCGTTTACACCCCTGATATGAGATACCCCGCTCACATCCTAGTCACAACCTGTGATATCTCTGTCTACTGCCAATTCAGAACTGTTGCGGTTTCTTGACCTTCAAGTTATCTTAGACTTGCTTCAAAGCTTCGTCCAAAAACAATACAACAACCATTACCTACAGGTTTCTGGTTGCGTACATGCACCTATGCCGTCCTCTCTGCGTCCCATACTACAGAGGGGAACAATAACCCTAAGAGCCAACGACTCTCAAAACCTAAACCCTTATTGTACAAAAGAGAACTAGGTTACAATTGTTACATAAGGTATGCTTAACCCTAGTGAAATTCTGGCCTGTATATCAGATGTCCTATCGAGATGTCGAGAGAGTGATATACGACAATAATGAACAAGTTCAAAACAATAGTGTGAAGAAAATGTAAAGAACACCAAAAATTGTTAACCCAGTTCGGATCTAACTATCCTACATCTGGGGGCTACCAAGCCAGGGATGAAATCAATATACGATAGTATCAATTCACTGATAACCATACCCGGTTTAATCAACTCACTTAATCACTACCCTTCCTATGACTTCTACCTAAGACTCCCCGAGGTATGAGGCCCTCCTCAAATCCCTCTTCAATCATAACCCGTGACTGGTTCCTTACAAGACAAGTAACAATGGTCGAAACACAAATTCTCAATACTTCACAGCTTATGAGAATTAACACACAGCCACTCAATGCTTAAAAGCTTATGAGAAACCTTACACAACTTACACTACAGTCCTTATACTGTTATCATAAGATACCAGTTAGGCTCACAAAAACAACAGGCACACAACCCTAAAAATACATGTAAGTTCGACACCTAAATTAGGTTTACATCAGTGAATATATAGCCTTTGATCTGGACTGAATTTGGGCTTTAAAAACGCAGCAAAATAGACTGCTCACAAATCTGCAAAATTAAATCCAACAAAATAGGTCTTCAATCCAAAGTTTCCTATTTTGTCTCCACAATTAGAAATAGCAGTAAATCCGAAAATCCAACAAATAACGCAATCCAAAAATGCTTTGGATGCCACATAGGATAACCAAATATTCCCAGAATATTCAGTAACAAATCATAGTAACAGAATCTTCATTAAAACTGACTTCACAGCGCGATGTCCTATGAGCTGCCATGGGACATCTTCATTCGACATGTTGAACGCAGCCACTTAGAACATTATGATTCAACATCTTGCTGCAATAATAGTTTTAGCAAAATAAATGCCAACCTCAAAAGCACAGAAATAACAATCTCCCCCTTTGGCTTATTTTCGGTAAAACTACACACTCACAAAAAGAACTTTCAAAGAAGCACAAACAAAAATCCAAATATCAGACAGCAGCGAAAACACCAAAAAAAATAGCAGCATACAGCATAGGTAACAGCATCCCCTTACAGCTATACACAACTAACTCAGTCCACACAACCAGCTCATCATAGCAGACGAGCAAAACTCCCCCTCAACAGCAGTAACATTTCACAAACTCCACCTGTAGCACACACACTCCCCTTCAACAGCACAAGCACAAGACACACAAACACACTACTCCCCCTTTTTAGCCATAAATATGACAAAGGAGATTCGTAAACCAGAGTAAACAGCATCAGAGAGTAGATGCACACCACATCACATGACCAAGTGTCATGCACAAACTTCACCATTTTCCCTTCATTCACACACTGCACTACCAGAACCTCCTCTAGTCTTTTCAGTCTGGCAGCCAGAAGGAACACTGATTGCTATAGTTCTTCATGAATTCAAACCCCAAGTCTGCTCCTCAGATTTTTAAACTGAACTGCATCCAGAGCCTTGGTCAATATGTCACCAAGCTGATTTTCTGTGCTCACATGCTCAAGAGTTATGACTTTGTCCTCCACAAGTTCTCTGATGAAGTGGTGCCTGATATCAATGTGCTTAGTCCTGCTATGTTGAATAGGATTCTTGGAAATATTGATAGCACTCAGGTTGTCACAAAATAATGTCATGACATCTTGTGTGACATTATACTCAGATAACATCTGCTTCATCCATACCAGTTGAGCACAACTACTACCAGCTGCTATGTACTCAGCTTCAGCAGTAGATAGAGATACAGAATTTTGCTTCTTGCTGAACCATGAAATAAGATTATTTCCCAAGAAGAAACATCCTCCAGAGGTACTCTTCCTATCATCAGCACTTCCAGCCCAATCAGCATCACAGTAACCTACTAAAATGGGACTTGAGTCATGGGAATAAAGCAATCCATAATCACACGTACCACTTACATACTTTAGAATTCTCTTCACTTGATTTATGTGTCTGACCTTGGGTTCTGCTTGGTATCTTGCACACACACCAACAGCGAATGTTATGTCTGGCCTACTTGCTGTAAGATACAGCAGACTACCAATCATACTCCTATACAAACTTTGTTCAACATTCACTCCCTTGTCATCTTTGGATAACTTAAAGTGAGTAGGAGCAGGAGTCCTCTTATGCTTGGCATTATCCAGTCCAAACTTCTTCACAATGTTCCTTGCATATTTGCTCTGACAAATAAAAATGGAGTCTTTCATCTGCTTGACTTGTAATCCAAGGAAGTAGGTCAATTCACCCACCAAGCTCATCTCAAATTCAGATTGCATTTGGTTGACAAAATGTTGGACCATTTCATCCGACATCCCACCAAACACAATATCATCTACATAAATCTGAGCAATCATTAGTTTCCCATCCTTCTCCTTGACAAAAAGTGTTTTATCAATACCACCCTTCCTGTATCCATTGTTGACTAAGAACTCAGTCAGTCTTTCATACCAAGCTCGTGGAGCTTGTTTCAGCCCATACAAAGCCTTTTTTAGCTTGTAAACATGATCAAGAAAATTTGGATTCACGAACCCTTTAGGCTGCTCAACATAGACTTCCTCATTAAGATAGCCATTCAGAAAGGCACTCTTGACATCCATTTGAAACAATCTGAATTTCAACAAGCATGCCACTCCTAGCAACAATCTGATGGATTCCAACCGAGCCACAGGCGCAAATGTTTCATCGAAGTCTACTCCTTTAATCTGTGTGTATCCTTGAGCAACTAATCTGGCTTTGTTCCTGGTAACAACTCCTTGCTCATCAGACTTATTCTTATACATCCATTTTGTTCCAATCACATTTGTTCCAGCTGGTCTTGGTACCAGTTCCCAGACTTCATTCCGCTTGAACTGACAAAGTTCATCTTGCATAGCACTTATCCAGAACTCATCTGTCAATGCTTCTTTGACATTCTTTGGTTCAATCTTTGAAACAAAGCATGCATTTGACACAGTCTCCCTCGTTCTGGTTCTTACACCTTCATTCAGATCACCAATAATTAATTCCTTACGGTGATCCTTCTGAATCCTTATAGAGGGTCCCCTGTTAGCATCCTCTACCTCTTCATTCTCAGGTCTAGGGTTGGTTTCTTGAGCACTATCTTCTACAGATTCAATGTCTTGGGATATTTCATTGTTCATGGGTAGACATGCTCCAACATCTTCTGGGACATCTTCACCAGAGTCATCAACCACTACATTTATGGATTCCATCATCACCTTAGTTTTGGAATTAAATACCCTATATGCTTTACTGTTTGTAGAGTATCCCAAAAATATTCCTTCCTCACTCTTAGGATCCATCTTTCGCCTCTGCTCACGATCAGCCAAGATATAGCACTTACTACCAAACACATGGAAATACTTCACATTTGGCTTTCTACCTTTCCATAGCTCATAAAGAGTGGCAGAAGTACCTGATCTGATAGTCACCCTATTGTGTATATAGCAAGCAGTATTCATGGCTTCAGCCCAAAAATGATATGGAAACTTTTTGGCATGAATCATGACTCTTGCACACTCTTGTATAGTCCTGTTCTTGCGTTCCACCACACCATTCTGCTGAGGAGTGATTGGTGATGAGAATTCATGAGTGATTCCCTCAGATAAGCAGAACTCTTCAAACCTGCTATTTTCTAATTCTTTCCCATGGTCACTTCTGATCCGAACAACACCACAGTCTTTTTCCCGTTGTATCCTTTGACACAACTCATTGAAGGCTACAAACACTTCAGACTTTTCTCTGATAAAACTTATCCAAGTGAACCTGGAGTAGTCATCTACGACAACATAGGCATACTTCTTCCCGCCAAGACTTTCAACCTGCATAGGTCCCATTAAGTCCATGTGAAGTAGTTCCAGAACTCTAGAAGTTGTGGTAAGATGTTGCAGCCTCTTGTGTGACACCCTTGTTTGCTTCCCAACTTGACATTCACCACATATTTTATCCTCATCAATCTTCAGCTTGGGAATACCTCTAACAGCTTCACTTGACATAACTTTCTTCATCCCTTTCATGTGTAAGTGACCCAATTTCTGATGCCACAGTTTGGTTTCATCTTCCTTTGACATCAAACAGGTAGACAAACTCTCCTGTTCTTGAGGATTCCACAGGTAGCAGTTATCTTTAGACCTGGTTCCCTTCATAACAACTTCATCTTTCTCATTGGTTACTAGGCATTCAGATTTAGTGAAATTCACATTGAAACCTATATCACACAGTTGACTTATACTGGTCAAATTTGCGGTCAGCCCTTTGACCAATAGAACACTATCCAGTTTTGGTTGTCCTGTGTAGTCCAGCTTTCCAACACCTTTTATTTCACCCTTTGCTCCATCCCCAAACGTGACATGACTGGTGGAGTGAGGCTTGATATCTGACAAGAATTTCTTCACACTAGTCATGTGCCTTGAACACCCACTGTCAAAGTACCAATCTTCCCTTGCAGATGCTCTAAGAGAGGTATGTGCTATGAGACCAGCCATTATTTGTCTAGGAGTCCATCTTCTCTTCACTTTACCCTAACTCTGTCTTTTATTTTGTTGCTGAGCAGTTTTGGGATAACCGTGCAACTTGTAGCAAAAGGACTTTAAGTGACCAATCTTCCCACAGTAATGGCATCTTCATGGTTTATACTCTGATCTACAAACTCTCTTCTGATGCTTCATCTGATGTTGAAACATGTGATTTGACATCCCCACTTCTTGCTTTATTTTCTGAGGGACAAATTTCAATACAGGCTTCTTGGAAGTCTCTGCTTGATTGTTAAAACCAAGGCCTTGCACATTTCCAGCTTCTTTCCCATTCTAAAGGATCTCATCCAGCTGCGTGGTACCATTGTTTAGCATTCTTATAGATTTGGTCATATTGTCAAGTTTTGACTTTTGCCATTCAACCTCCTCTTTCAGATCAGCAATGGTTGACAAGTGTTCTTCCTTTTCAGCTTCTAGTTGAGCTATCAGAATCTTTTGTTCCAATATTATCTGGCCCCTTTCTTCATTCTTGATACACAGTTCTGAAAACCCTGTGAAGACTTCTTCCTTAGTGAGTTCTCCAACATAGGATTCTTTGTCAGAGTCAGACTCACAAGTAGTTTCTCCATCAGCCTTACAGATCCCAGTCAAAGTTGTCACCAATTTTGCTGATTCTTCCTCAAGATCACTCTCAGACTCTCCTTCTGACCAGGACACTGATAGGCCCTTCTGCTGCCTTCTGAGATACGTGGGACACTCAGTTTTAATGTGCCCATATCCCTCACATTCAAAGCACTGAACTCTCTTCCCTTGATTGGAGTCTTCTTCAGTTCTGGACCTTCTACCTCCATCCTGATTTTTACTGATGTCGAGTGACTTGTTCTGAGCATTTCCTCTCGACTTCCAGTCAATCCTTTTCAACACCTTGTTAAATTGTTTTCCAAGCAATAACAGATCTTTAGATACCCCTTCATCTCTGACTAGGTCGCCCTCATCTTCTGAGTCACCAACAATTGACACAAAAGCTATGCTCTTCTTCTTTTCAGACTTTTCATTGATCCCTAATTCAAAAGTTTGAAGAGATCCCACAAGTTCATCCACTTTCATCTTGTCTATATCCTGAGCTTCCTCCATAGCAGTCACTTTCATGTCAAATCTCTTAGGTAAAGATCTGAGGATTTTTCTGACCAGTTTGCTGTCAGACATCTTTTCGCCTAGGGCACTTGATGCATTAGCTATCTCGATAATGTTCATGTGGAAGTCATGAATGCTCTCATCCTCCTTCATCGTCAAACTCTCAAACTTGCTAGTAAGAAGCTGAAGGTTTGACATCTTCACCTTTGAAGTCCCTTCATGAGCAACCTTCAAGACCTCCCACACCTCTTTAGCAATGGTGCAGTGTTCAATCAACCTGAAAATATTCTTGTTGACACCATTAAATAATGCATTCATGGCTTTGGAATTTCCCACGGACCCTTTGTAGCCTGCATCATCCCAGTCTTCCTCTTCCTTCACCACATCAGTAGGGGCACCCTTGTCATCTTTAACCTTTGTGGGTTCCCATCCTTTTATAACAGCTTTCCATGCTTGATCATCCATGGATTTGATGAAGGCTATCATCCTTTGTTTCCAATAGTCATAGTTGGAACCATCAAGCAGAGGTTGTTTGTTCAGAAATCCTCCATCCTTGTCCATTGTACCAGAAAGTACCTTCCCTGAATCTCACCCAGAACCAAATAAGGGTGCAAGCTCCTGATGCCAATTGAAATTCTGGCATGTATATCAGATGTCCTATCGAGATGTCGAGACAGTGATATACGACAACAATGAACAAGTTCAAAACAATAGTGTGCAGAAAATGTAAAGAACACCAGAAATTATTAACCCAGTTCGGATCTAACTATCCTACATCTGGGGGCAACCAAGCCAGGGATGAAATCAATATACGATAGTATCAATTCACTGATAACCACACCCGGTTCAATTAGCTCACTTAATCACTACCCTTCCTATGACTTCTACCTAAGACTCCCCTAGGTATGAGGCCCTCCTCAAATCCCTCTTCAATCACAACCCGTGACTGGTTCCTTACAAGACAAGTAACAATGGTCGAAACACAAATTCTCAATACTTCACAGCTTATGAGAATTAACACACAGCCACTCAATGCTTAAAAGCTTATGAGCAACCTTACACAACTTACACTACAGTCCTTATACTGTTATCATAAGATACCAATTAGGCTTACAAAAACAACAGGCACACAACCCTAAAAATAGATGTAAGTTCGACACCTAAATTAGGTTTACATCAGTAAATATATAGCCTTTGATCTGGACTGAATTTGGGCTTTAAAAACGCAGCAAAATAGACTGCTCACAAATCTGCAAAATTAACTCCAACAAAATAGGTCTTCAATCCAAAGTTTCCTATTTTGTCTCCACAATTAGAAACAGCAGCAAATTCGAAAATCCAACAAATAACGCAATCCAAAAATGCTTTGGATGCCACATAGGATAACCAAATATTCCCAGAATATTCAGTAACAAATCATAGTAACAGAATCTTCATTAAAACTGACTTCACAGCGCGATGTCCTATGAGCTGCCATGGGACATCTTCATTCGACATGTTGAACGCAGCCACTTAGAACATTATGATTCAACATCTTGCTGCAATAATAGTTTTAGCAAAATAAATGCCAACCTCAAAAGCACAGAAATAACACCTAGGTCTAAGTCTTCATATATATAGTCTTCTGTCTTGGGCTTTCTATTTTTTATCCTTGATCGAGTATTTAGAATCGCAGCAAATCTTGGACAGATTTGTTACACATTTAAATCCTGCTATATCAGTCCAGGATGTCGTATCTTGCTGTTAGGATATCTTCTTCGACATCTTTGATCTTGGCAATTTCTTCATCTTTATTGTTGATATGTTTTGCCAAAATTTAGTCAAACTCTTGGAGCTTTCAATCTCCCCCTTTTGACAAATTTTGGCTAAAACATCTTCTTCTGTATTCTGCCATCAGCAAGACTCCTCCATCTTGAGAATTGATTGGAGTTTAAAGAAATCTCCCCCTCAACACATTTCTTTTTCCTTCCAAGAAAGATCCAGAACCAGTGTAGAAGACTCCTCCATAACAGAGTACAAGAATTATGTAACTCAGGTCACAAGACACAACCTGTTTCACAACTCAGATCACAAGACGCAAAAAAAATAGAAATTAGTAAGTTAAGATGATAGAACATCTTCCTTCAACATTCTTGCACCGCCACTGCTCGAATGAACCCAAAAACCAGAATAGTATTCTTCTCCCCCTTTTTAGCCAAAACTTGGCAAAAGTTACCAAGACAGCTCCAAATCCAGACACAACTCATCTAGATCTTGAAAAATGCCATCGAACACTCACATGAAAAGAATGAATTATGAGACCAAGAAGTGTCACAACAATCCTATTTATAGCAAACAATTGCCTTTAAAATAAATGAGCCATCGAACAAAACGCTGGTCAATTCAAAGCGCCAATAACTCCACTAAATTCTCACCGACCAAGACTGTTGATTGTTTCTTCTTTTAAGAACACCGTCCAAAGACACCAGGTATAAGTAGACAAGTTCCAAGACAATGTCTTGACATCATGTCAGACAATGTCTATTCTTCCCAGATCCTTCTTCTGATTTGACAATACAGAGAATTCTTCACAAAATTATGATTTCAGTCTGCAGAGAAAAATAACTTCCCCCAGACTCAACCAATGATTCTTAAGCATCCAATAAGAACCATTTAAAATATGCATTGCCAAGTTTCCCACAATTTGCAACAATACTCTAATGTCAAGACATCCTCCTTGACATCTCAGTTTGCTTGACATGCAAATGCAAACTGGAATTTCCACTGCATCCTTGCAGCAATTCATCTTAGACCAAGGGGCCTCTCCCCCTGACTAAGGTAACTGGTGCTCCTCCACTAAACACCCAAGCTAATAACTGGAAAACAAAAAACGCATCTTCATGTCTTCAAGAGCGCACCCTCGGTTCAACACACCTGCTGAATGCAACCATTAACTCTTTATTGTTCCCTCTGACAAGAAACAATAATCACTCACACATGATGAACGTCATGCATCCCGTGAGGACGTGTATACAGACCATAACAAACTCTTGGCTTGAGATCAAACTCCCATTGATCCCCCTCATTCCACAACCATCTTATTCACCACACGAACTCCTATTGAATTCTCATGTATAGACATCCTGTTGCTTGAGGCACAAGCCAATTGAATTAGAATGCTTCTCATTCCTCAAAGAGACGCGCATGGTCCCTTAGTCTGTTATAACGATGTCAGCTATCGTATGCATGCTCGAGAACTTCACAGCTGCTAAACTGATACACTACTAGCATGACTTGCTCCTAGGGCACCGATGCCATATGCAAGATTTTCCACTGACCTCACCAGGCCAGCATTAGAGATAAACACCCCGCAATCCAAGACAATCATTCCTTATCATTCTCCCGTATGATAACCTAGAATACTTCTGATTTATGGTGAATCTCCACTTCTGAACGCATTCAGGAAACAGACTTCCATGCAATTAACATGTGATCCACTTTAGTCTTCACATAACACTTACATCCTCCTTTCAAGGACCCTTCTACTCCATCATTCTCCCGGATGATAATGTAGATACTTCTTGGACACGATGCAAGTAACCAGTTTATCACAGAACCTGAAATCCTTCACCAAGGATATCCAACCCAAAGATGTTCTAACATCAGTTAGGACATCTTCCACACATCACAGACACCACACACCATGGTTCTTGATATGCTCCACTACTGGACTTACTATCAACATAGTAATCCACACTGAAGATCTTCACACAACACTGAGCCACCAGCTTGAACAAAGAAGACTTCAGAAACCCAGAGAGAAATAAACTCTCAACCATCAAAGAAGGTATGCTTCCATTCTCAACCCAGAACTTCTGCCACAAGCTCCCAGAGAACCAGAACCTTCAACAATTTCAACTAACTACTCTTATACATAAGAGCAATCAGTTTCAAGCATCCTGCTTGAACGCACATTGTGAAACCAACTAAATGCCACCTTTTGATTGACCTCACTCATCTTCAGAATTCTAACAAGATACACTGATCTACTAATGAAATCAGATCTTCAAGTCACACGAACTACTTGCCCTATAACAAGACATCTTGGATCCACCAAGCCTCTTAGTCATGTAACATCTTCTCATCCACAGCTCCCGCAAACTGCATGAGATAGACCTTTTTGAAGAATTTATCACTCCCATTCTCCTGTAGATCACCTTATCTTAAGCTGATGTGCCACATCACCAGCTGAGACTTCTGATGTTAAGCTAGATGTTAGAACATTACGACATCCAACTGTTGAATTCAGCTCTTCCTTCTGCCACTTAGAAGAACCTCATCCCTTTGCAGAAACAGATTTCCATGCTCTCAAGACTTGATTCAACAACCAAGTTTGAGTAGACAACCTCCATCCAGCTTTGAAACTCCAAAGACTTCAAACCTGCCACATCTGAATCTTTAGAAAATAAGTAGTCCAAGACTACCCCATAGCAATATCAAAAAATGCCACTTCCCTTAGTAGAGCCATCAGTAGAAAGCCAGAGATAACTGCCACTTATCCTCAACCTTCATAACCAGAGCAAACACCATGCTCCAAAACACCTAGATCATAAATAAACTGATCCAAGCAGTAACCATCAAGATTATGATGTCTTCATAGTCTTCCATCTCCATCTTCAACATCATCACCATATGGACAAGTTATTCACAATACTTTCCAGGAAAAGATGCTAAGCTAATAATCCCAGGTTAACACCTAGGAGACTTGTGAGCGAATGTAGAACCCCTCCCATGATTCTCCAAGCCTCTGATGAAAAGATGTTAGAACATCTGACAAAACATCCTCAATCTTGAATCACAAGGATAATTAATTAAATACTTGTGGATTCCACAAATAGCAATTGATCTTAAATCTTTGTACAATAACCTTTCTTCACTGCTGTAGCTGAGCTCCACCAGATCATGTCATGAACACTTATAAAGTATTCAATCTTTTTGCAAGTATCTTCTTCAATGACAATGTTGAGATACCAAGGCTGCCACCCTTGACTCAAGTAACTAAGACTTTCTATGAACAAATCTTATTTACCTCAACAAATCTTCAATCAGATTGGATCCACTCTAGGGTCAAGAAAGATGAATCCTTCCTTGCTGTTTTTGGATGATGAAAATAAATCACCTCCACTTTCTTCAAATTGTGTTTCAAGGAAACACCTTCTAGTCAGAAGGTAACTAGAAGACTCCATATACATGACATAGATGTCTTTATGAGTGGACTTGAGAGAATTCTCAAGTATCTTTGACAACCTAGCCGACCAAACATTTATAAAACTCCTAGAGCAAGAACCTGATAAACTTTAACTCAACTCCTCTCCTCTTCAACTGACTCCAAACTGCACCAGGAAACCAAGCTTCTAAGTACCAAGTCATCATACCAGATATCTAACCACAACTTCCTTCACTCCATCGCTCCTGACTTTGGAATAAAAGAATGCAGATATCTTCAAATATAGAGGCCGACGATATAGAATCCATCTCATCCTTTAATACCCTTGAGTATGTCTGAGTTGATTGATCTGATCTCCAAAACTCCTCCTCGTATAAACGCCAGAAAGTTTCTCCCAAAGATCTCATCCAGAACCTGACAGGGTGCCTGCTCTGATACCAATTGAAATTCTGGCCTATGCAGACAGCAGATGTCCTAACAAATGTCAAGACATTGTGCTACATAATCTTTTAAACTTGGAGGCGCAACAACAGACTGATACCTTGAATATTAGAACTGCACCCTCACAGATGTCACGACATCTGATCCAACATGTCAGTCAAGAACATTAACAAAACTGTAAACTGCAGAATGTTAAATAAGACAGTAATTGTTAACCCAGCTCGGTGCAATTCACCTACATCTGGGGGATACCAATCCAGGATGAAGACTTCACTATCTGTAGAACTGTTACAAAGCTAAACTCCCCTGTTTACAACTTTATACCTAACATCTACCCAATGAACATCTTTATCAGGGCTAAACTCAACCGTTTACACCCCTGATATGAGATACCCCACTCACATCCTAATCACAACCTGTGATATCTCTGTCTTATGCCAATTCAGAACTGTTGCGGTTTCTTGACCTTCAAGTTATCTTGGACTTGCTTCAAAGCTTCGTCCAAGAACAATACAACAACCATTACCTACAGGTTTTTGGTTGTGTACATGCACCTATGTCGTCCTCTCTGCATCCCATACTACAGAGGGGAACAACAACCCTAAGAGCCAACGACTCTCAAAACCTAAACCCTTATTGTACAAAAGAGAACTAGGTTACAATTGTTACATAAGGCATGCTTAACCCTAGGTCTAAGTCTTCATATATATAGTCTGCTGTCTTGGGCTTTCTACTTTTGATCCTTGATCCAGTATTTAGAAGCGCAGCAAATCTTGGACAGATTTGTTACACATTTAAATCCTGCTATATCAGTCCAGGATGTCGTATCTTGCTGTTAGGGCATCTTCTTCGACATCTTTGATCTTGGCATTTTCTTCATCTTTATTGTTGATATGTTTTATCAAAATTTAGTCAAACTCTTGGAGCTTTCAGGATCCAATTCTTGCCGTCAAGCATTGGAAAGGGAATTCAAAATGCTCTTATCACCAGTCATCTTCGCAGCGGTTGATTCACTTGCCCTGGAAACACGATCTCTAACGTGAAGTTCTTGAAAACTCGATCAAGAACAATAACCAGAAGCTCTGGATATCAATTTGTTAGTGCGTGAGACACTTTTAGTGAGGAGAGAATAGAGAGAGAATAAAGAAATAAGGATTTGTATTATTGAACTGTACAAATAATGATACAAACTAGGACTATTTATATACAACCCTAATTGGGCTTGAGCTAACACACCTTAGATTATATTTAAATATTAAATCTAATCAAATTTAATCTAATATTTCAATAAAAAAATTTTGAAAAAAATAAATACTATATTTTTATACATTTTCTAGTCTACTCATAACATTAATTAGTTCATATATGTTGTTCTATGTTTTCATTGAGTTAGATAGAAGTCTTCTTCAAAGATGGAACCTCTCTGCGGTGCATTAATGGTTGGTTTGGTTTTTCATTTAAAAATTAGTAACACGGGAGATTAGTCAAAATGATTTTTTTTCTCTCGTGACATTGAACTGATTTTATTAGAATTTTTCTTAAAATTGTGTAATTCTTGGTGTATCATTAACGAGGTGATTGAACAAATAATAAATAGATTTTCGGTTGAAAATGTCATATGATCCAAAACAACACACGGGTTTTGTTTGGATGTTTGGAAGAGTGGATTTCAAAAAACTGTTTATTTTTTAAATTTAGAAAAATACTTAACATTATTTGCAAAAAAAATTGTATTGAATAATAAATACTATAACAATAAAAATTATATTAGAACACTTTGTCTAAATTTTCCAAAATCCTATTCTAATACAATTTTTAATTCCTCCAAACTCACAAACAAAGTCTTACACTTTGTGTTACGTGTCGGCCAATGACCCAAGGACATTGCTTCGCGCCGGCCAAATGTCCAATAGCACGAGGCCCGTTTATTCAACCTACTCCATTAAACCCAATGTATAATGTCTACAAAGGATTTCCAAAAACACGATCTCTAATCTCCACTTTCACCACATTTATCTTGAACCCTAATTGACTTGGATGTTTGAGTGTTAATCATATCATAGATAACCAACATCGATTGAAGATCAACACTGATTAATGACATTGTTTCAAGATCAACATCTCAGTTTCAAAAATTAATTCATTTTTATGGGACTAAATCGAGAAATCGTTGTCCCATTAATCTAATTCAGTTAATAGTTGGACAAAAACATTAGACGTGTAGGTCCGAATCTTTAACATCCCTATCATTCATCTTTAAAAGGTGAATTTAAACTAATAAGTTACTTGAATAAAAAAAACATAAAATCGTCTAGTTTATAGTGAATAAAAACTCTACTAATCATATATTAATTTGTTAACCAAAATTAAGAAGGACTATTTAATTAATAAATAATAGTAAAATGAGTAATATATATATATATATATATATATATATATATATATATATATATATATATATATATATATATATATATATATATATATATATATATATATTTGATTTTTTTAATGAATTTATCAAATTAATTTCTTATAACTCATTTGTTATAGTTGGTTGAGACTCTTTACTTGTACTAAAAAAAATGTTCTCTCATTCAAAATTTTAGACTGAATTAGAAAAAAAAATTATGTGTGTTTTGATTCTTTACTTCTATGTTTATTTATTTTTGTTTAAGTTGGTATATTAATATTATTTGCGACTATTCAATGTGTTTGCTTTTAATTATGTTCCATATTTTGGTGAGTATGTTTTCTTTATTTAAAAAAAATCATTTTTGATTAAAAAAATTATATTTGTATACATTTTATAGTTCATTCATAACATTAATAAGGTGGTTCATATATCTTGTTCTATGTTTACATTGACTTAGAAGTCTTCTTTAAAGATGGAACCTGTCGGTGGTGCATTAATGGTTAGTTTGATTTTTCATCTCAAAATTATGAACACTAGAGACTAGTCAAAAGGATAATTTTTCCACAAATCTTTGGACTTATTTTATTTGAGTTTTTCTCATAGTATATATATATATATATATATAAAAGAAACGTATCATATGAGAACAGTGTTTTAAAAATCGGACCGAACCAACCGGTCAGACCGATCGAACTGGGAACCGGAGAGGTGACCAGTCTGGTTTGATTGTTGGATCGGATTTGTTATTGAACCAGTGGGAACCGGTCTAAACCGGCCAAAATCGGTAAAAACCGGTGAACCGACAGTTTTGAAAAACTGGCGGTTTAAATGCTTATTTTTTTTTTTCATAATAACGACGCCGTTTTGATAATTTATTTTTTAAAAATAAAATTAAAATATAAGTAGACTTTATTCAAAACTTTTTTGAAACAATTTTTCTTCGTTTGTAATTGGATATTCTTCAAAATTTATTTGAATTTGTATTTTGTACTGTTTTTTGTGCGTGATGACTAAGTCAAGAGTTTGAATTTAAAGAATGAATTTGTGAAATTATGATATTTTGAAATTTTGTAGGTGTAGTGATTTTTTTAGAGACCGAGTCATCCTGTTCGACCGGTTTATTAAATATATAGTTTTTTTATTGAGACCGTTTTATTCAGCCGAGTTATCCGGTTTAATCAGGCTTAGTCATGCGGTTCGACCAATGACCCAGTGGTTCGACCAATGACCCAGTGGTTCGACCAATGAACCAGCGACCCAGTACCTTCACCGATTTAATGACCGGTCCGGTTTTTAAAACATTGTATGAGAACGCTATTTTTATATGAAAACATGAAAATAAACATGAACCATTAGATTTTCAAATAAATGGTGGAGATTATGTGTCATTTTTTTCTCTTTCCTCCATTTATTTTAATAATGGAGAAAAGAGAAAAAAACAACACATAATCTCTACTATTTATTTTAAAATCTAATGGTTCAAATTCATTCTCATTTTCTTACATAAAAATGACATTTTCATATGATACGTTCTCTCTCTCTCTCTCTTTCTCTCTCTCTCTCTCTCTCTCTCTCTCTCTATATATATATATATATATATATATATATATATATATGAAACCTATTATATGAAAATGTTATTTTTATTTGAGAACATGAGAATAAATCTGAACCATTAGATTTTAATATAAATGATGGAGATTATGTGTCATTTTTTTCTCTCTCCTCCATCATTTATTTTAATAATGGAGGAAAGAAAAAAAAACCACACATAATATCCACCATTTATTTTAAAATCTAATGGTTCAGATTCATTCTCACGTTCTCATATAAAAATTACATTCTCATATGAGAATGTAATTTTTATATGAGAACATGAGAATGAATCTGAACCATTAGATTTTAAAATAAATGGTGGATATTATGTGTCCGTTTTTTTAATCTCCTCCATCATTTATTTTAATAATGGAGGAGAAAGAAATACAAAAACCACACATAATCTCAACCATTTCTTTTAAAATTTAATGATTCAGATTCATTCTTATATTCTTACATAAAAATGGCATTCTTATTGGATATGAACTATATATATATATATATATATATATATATATATATATATATTGATGTAACAAAACTTGCCAATAATTAACTAGTTGCTTTAACAAATAATAAATAGATTTACGGTTGAAAATGTCATCTGATTCAAGAGGTTGAGGACCAACAATGGTCACGAATTTTGCTATGATATTTTCAATGACTATTGTGTTGATATTGTAACACCCCCATTCTATACCCCCAAATAATCACCTAATCATTTAGGAACATATTAAAAATTTCGCCAGAGTATAATTATAAACATGGTATAAAAGAGGCATGTCACGTCATACACAAATTTAAAACATACAACACCTGCTCAACAAGTGATATGCAACAGTGGGGTAACTTTGCAACAGAGGAACTTAGTCCTTACACCCACATCTCAATATTTAGAATAAAAGCGGAAAAATCTAAACATTGAATAATCATCACACACATATATATATACATATATATCATCAAGTATTATCCACCAACATAATTCATGTTTACATAAACATTCATCAACAAGATACATGTACAAATGTATCACAAAAGAATCATATACATCCTAGCTACCCGGTGCTACATATCAGAGCCGACCGACCAAAAGAATGAAGACGCGCTTCACAAAAAGACCACCAGCATACCTACTCTGTAATGCCTCATAGAGCATCATAAAACAGCAGAAGGGTGAGAAACACAATTATAATATAAATGCATATAATTATATATCTTAGCATAAAAATACACATATTCCACATTCTCACCACAATTCATCCATATACATCACAATGTATATATATATATATATATATATATATATATATATATATATATATATATATATATATATATATATATATATATATATATATATATATATATATATATATATATGTAAAACCAAGCATATTCATCATGCATACTTTCACAATTCTTATCATTCCACATAAACATACACATTTAGGTTTATTCACCAATGCATCATTATAAAGATGACAAATGCAAATCATAGAGACCGACTCACGACTCTATGCAAATGCAATGCGGGTACCGACTCAATCATCACTAGTTCACTCAGGAACTCTGCTGGAACCATCGCTCGTTACCAATGTAACTCCCCGCCGGGCCTACGATGTTCACCCATTGCTCACACCCCACATGGCCACACAATGTTTATGGATTGCTCACACCTCACATAGGCACACAATCCGATTGCTCACACCTCACCTAGGCACACAATCCGATTGCTCACACCTCACCTAGGAACACAATCGTTTGTAATCATCGCTCACACCTCACTTAGGCACACGACGTTACAACGGATTCTCATTAGAATCACACAACACAAGAATGTACATCATTATGCTTCACATACAAATGACTCACGACATTCTTGAAATGCATACATATTCGCAATATATTCATGCATTCATCTCATACAATCACATACAATCCATATACATTCACATCAATGCACTATTGTATGATCCACATCCAAAACACACATTCGATACGGTAAAAGTCGTTAAATAACACTATTCCCGATTTTCTGACTTATTTAATCGGCCAACAATCTCAAACCCATCATCACAAGCAAGAACATTTTATAAGCTTTCCAACGATATAAATAACGCTCAAATCGAAAATTACAAAAGAAAAAAAAACAAAAGCGCCTGACGATTGGAACATTTCGCCCGACGACGCTTCAATTTCGCCTTCACTTCGCCCAGCGAAGTAGGGGCGAAGGAAACATCCAAAAACGTGAACAAAACCAGTAGTGTGACACCCTCCCGCCTCTCAATTTCGCCCGGCGACGCAGGGGCCAAAATCACGCTTCGCCCGACGCTCTGGGCACTTCGCCCGGCGAATTACACCAGACAGCCATACCCAGCAGCGTGGCTTCATCATCAAAACCCCTATTTTCTCATTTTTCCCACCTTTGATCATTCCCAACAACAAAACTAAGCATAGTTATGGATCATACACATATGAAGATCATTCTAAACACATCTTTATCAATTTTTAACCGTTAAAAACACCGATTCCACAAATCGACCTAAAACTCACATATAACTCAAAACTCTCTCAAACATAATTTTTTTCAACCACAACTGTCATACATAATCACACACATGTATAGAATAATCGAGTTTCAAACCCTTACCCGATTAAATCGATTCCTAAAAGTTGTTTCGAAGATTTCCAAGCTTTTCCTCTTTTTCTTCTCTTTTCTCTTCTTCTTCTTTCTTTCTCTTCTATTTCCCTTTCCTTTCTATTTCTCTCACTATTTTCCTTTCTTATCTCTTTTTCTTTTCTATTTCTTTTCTCTCATTTTCTACACCAATTCAATTAATTCATTTTCTCACATAATTCTACACTTAATCATTTTTCTACCAATTTTACTAAATTCCTCACTAATCCTATTCCACTAAATTTCTAACTTATTAATAATTGAGAAATGTCTAAAATACCCTCCATTCCAATTTCCCCGAAAACTCTCAAAAACGGTAAAATATCATAACAGGTTAACATAACATATTAACACACCAATTTCACAAATAAAATAATTTATCACTCAATTAAAAATAAAAGACTCAACAAAAATGGGAAGAAACAAAATCGGGGCGTTACAACTCTCCCCCACTTTAGAAATTTTCGTCCTCGAAAATATTACCTAATTCAAACAACTTCGGATACGACTCTCGCATCCCACTTTCCAGTTCCCACGTCATATTGCCTTCCGCAGCGCCTCCCCACGCTACTTTCACAAGCACAATATCCTTGCCTCTTAGCTTCTTAACTTCACGGTCCAAAATCCTAATTGGTAAAGCTTCAACCGTAAGGTTATCTCTCACTTCAACCTCGTCCATAGGAATAACATGCGACGGATCCGGAACATACTTCTGAAGTTGCGAAACATGGAATACATCATGCAAATTCGAAAGATTCGGAGGCAACGCCACACGGTAAGCCACAACACCAACTCGTGCAGTAATCTGATACGGACCAATAAAACGAGAAGTCAACTTCTTCGACTTCAAAGCACGACCCACACCTGTAACCGGTGTAACTCTCAAATACACATGGTCGCCTTCTTGAAACTCAAGATCTTTCCTTCTCTTGTCATGATAGCTCTTTTGTCTACTTTGAGAAGCTTTCATCTTCTCCCGAATAAACTTCACTTTCTCCGTCGTTTGTTGTACCATTTCCGGTCCAACTATTGTCCTCTCGCCGGTTTCATGCCAACACAAAGGTGTTCGACATCTCCGACCATACAAAGCCTCAAATGGTGCCATACTTATACTTGAATGAAAACTGTTATTGTAGGTGAACTCAATTAACGCCAAATAACTATCCCAAGTACCACCTTGCTCGAGCACACAAGCACGCAATAAATCCTCCAACGATTGAATTGTCCTCTCGGTTTGACCATCCATTTGCGGATGATAAGCCGAACTCAATCTTAGCTTAGAACCCAAAGCCTTTTGTAAACTCTCCCAAAACCTCGATGTAAATCTAGGATCTCTATCCGATACAATACTCTTAGGAACTCCATGTAACTTCACCACCACAAGAACATAAATCTCGGCTAACTTCTCCAAAGGATAACTAATATCAATTGGAATGAAGTGAGCAGATTTAGTAAGCCTATCAATGATTACCCAAATAGCATTATGACCTCTTTGCGTATTCGGCAATCCCGTAACAAAATCCATCGATATACTATCCCATTTCCACTCCGGAATGTCCAACGGTTGCATCAATCCACTAGGTTTTTGATGTTCCACCTTAGACTTTTGACAAGTTAAACATGCATACACAAATTGAGCCACATCCCTCTTTAATCCGGACCACCAAAAGATTTTCTTCAAATCTTGATACATTTTATTCGCTCCCGGATGAATACTTAAGTTACTTCGGTGTCCTTCTTCCAATATCATCTTTTTCAACTCCGCATCATCGGGAATACAAATACGACCACGGAATCTCAAAACTCCAAAATTATCAACCTTGAAATCCTCATTCTCATTCATCATCAAATCAACGAACTTCAAATCCAACTTTTGCTTTTCACATACGGTTGCAAGAAAATCATTCGTAACATGTAGCATACCAAGTCTCACACTTCTCGGCGTCATTTCACAAACTAAACTCAAGTCTCTAAAATTCTCCAAAAGTTCCCATTCTTTCATCATCAATGCGGACATATGTAACAACTTCCGACTCAAGGCATCGGCCACCACGTTTGCCTTACCCGGATGGTAATTCAAACCAAAGTCATAATCCTTCAAAAGCTCTAACCACCTCCTTTGTCTCATGTTCAATTCTTTTTGATCAAATAATTATTTCAAGCTCTTGTGATTGCTAAAAACTTCAAATCTCGCACCATAAAGATAGGGTCTCCAAATTTTCAAAACAAACACCACGGCCGCTAACTCCAAGTCATGTGTAGGATAATTCTTTTCATGCACTCTCAATTGTCTAGAAGCATATGCCACAACTTTTCCATCTTGCCTCAAAACACCACTTAAACCAATCAATGAAGCATCACAATACACAACAAATGGTTCCGTCGGATTTGGCAAAATCAAGATCGGAGTCGTTGTCAACCTTCTTTTTAGCTCATTGAAACTCTCTTCACAATGAATATCCCAAATGAAAGCCTTTCCCTTACAAGTCAATTGCGTTAACGGAAGTGCCAACTTCGAAAATCCTTCAATAAACCTCCAATAATAACCCGCCAAGCCTAAAAAGCTTCGAATCTCCGTAACCGACTTAGGAGCCTCCCATTGCATCACCGCATCAATCTTGGATGGATCAACACTAATACCACTACCGGAAATAACATGTCCAAGAAAACTTACTTCCGACAACCAAAATTCACATTTCGACAACTTAGCATACAATTGTTTCTCTTTCAAAATTTGTAACACAATCTTCAAATGCTCTTCATGCTCCTCTTGAGACTTAGAGTAAATCAAAATATCGTCGATGAACACAACCACCAAACGATCTAACTGTTCATGAAAAATACGATTCATGTATTCCATAAACACACCCGGCGCATTAGAAACCCCGAATGGCATTACGGAATATTCGTAATGACCATACCGTGTACTAAAGGCCGTCTTTTGAATATCCTCTCCTTTCACACGAATCTGGTGGTATCCCGATCTCAAATCAATCTTGCTAAAAACACGCGCACCAACCAATTGGTCCATCAAATCATCGATCCTTGGAAGCGGATACTTGTTCTTAATTGTCACCCTGTTCAATTGTCGATAATCAATGCATAACCGTATACTCCCATCCTTCTTCTTTACCAATAATACCGGAGCACCCCAAGGAGAAACACTTGGTCTTACAAATCTCTTGTGCAACAAGTCATTCAATTGCTTCTTCAATTCTACCAATTCCGATGCCGGCATACGATACGGTGCCATCAAAATCGGTCTAGTACCTGGAACTAGATCAATAGAAAACTCAACCTCTCTTTCCGGTGGTACATCCGTAATATCCTCCGGAAACACTTCTGGAAAATCACACACCACTGGGAACACATCAAGCTCAACTTTACTCTCCACCGACAATGATGCAAACAAACCAAACAATTGAGCTTCGTCCGCTAAAAGTTTCTTCAACTCTTTAGTGGATAGGAAACTCTCATATTCATCATCTTCCAAAGAAGGAAACCTCACTAACTTGTGATAGCAATCTATATGAACTCGATTAAATTGCAACCAGTTCATACCCAAGATTACGTCTAATCCCTCTAACGGCAAACATACTAAATCCATAATGAAGTCTTTACCATACATGGTCAAAGGACAACTTATACACACCGAAGACGTAGTTACCGACCCTGAAGCAGGAGTCTCGATAACCATTTCAACACCCATCACAGTCAACACAAGATTCAAACGCTTCGCGCACTCAGACGAAATAAACGAATGAGTCGCTCCCGTATCAATAACAGCAACTAAAGGTATACTATTAATAAAGCATGTATCTTTAATCAAACGGTCTGCATTAGTAGTTTGAGTCCCCGCCAATGCAAACACCTTTCCGCCCGCTTGAGCTTGTTTCAGCTTAGTACATTTATTACTAATGTGACCCACTTCTCTACAATTATAGCACTTCACCATATTCCTTCTACAATCGGTAGTAGCATGCCCAAGACCTCCACAGTTAGAACATTTCACCGCAGTCTTCCCACACTCAAAGGATTTATGACCCATTTCACCACACTTGTAACACTTAATAGAACCTGAACCTCCTCCTCCAGATCTCCTATCAATGTTTCCCCTATGCTTGCCCTTATCAACGGGTGTCACATAAGGTCCACTTCTAGCTTGTTGCTTTCCCTTCCTAACATTCAAACTTTTGTAATGTGTAGAACGAGCCTTACTATCTTCCTCGAAGATTCTACAACATTCCGTCAAATCCGTAAACCTTCTTATCCTTTGATATCCCACAGCTTGCTTAATCTCAGGACGCAAACCATTCTCATATTTAATACACTTTGAGAACTCAGCAGTAATCGCAGCATAGTGAGGATGGAATTGAACCAACTCCACAAACTTAGCAGTATAGTCCACCACCGACATACTACCTTGTTTCAGTTCAAGAAACTCCATCTCCTTCTTCCCCTTCACACTCTCAGGGTAATACTTTCTCAAGAATTCAGTACGAAATAAATCCCAAGTTATCTCTTCATCATCCACCTCAAGAACTTCACGTATACCGACCCACCAATCGTCGACTTCTTCCTTCAGCATGTGAGACCCAAGCCTCACCTTATTCTCCTCCGCACAGTCCATGACTCTGAAGATTCTTTCAATCTCTTTCAACCAATTTTGAGCTCCATCAGGATCAAATTTTCCTTTGAAGACCGGTGGTTGATTCTTCCTGAACTCGTCATTAGCATTCACGTTCGGTGCACCTTACACCGCCCTAGCAATTGCTTCTAAAGCAGCAGCCATCGCATTGTCATTTCTAACAGCCATATTATGATCATTCCCAAAAATGACAACAAGGTTAAACAACAGTTCAACCATCACAACAACAAGACAGACACAACTGACTCAATACCGGCTCTGATACCACTTAATGTAACACCCCCATTCTATACCCCCAAATAATCACCTAATCATTTAGGCACATATTAAAAATTTCGCCAGAGTATAATTATAAACATGGTATAAAAGAGGCATGTCACATCATACACAAATTTAAAACATACAACACCTGCTCAACAATTGATATGCAACAGTGGGGTAACTTTGCAACAGAGGAACTTAGTCCTTACACCCACATCTCAATATTTAGAATAAAAGCGGAAAAATCTAAACATTGAATAATCATCACACACATATATATATACATATATATCATCAAGTATTATCCACCAACATAATTCATGTTTACATAAACATTCATCAACAAGATACATGTACAAATGTATCACAAAAGAATCATATACATCCTAGCTACCCGGTGCTACATATCAGAGCCGACCGACCAAAAGAATGAAGACGCGCTTCACAAAAAGACCACCAGCATACCTACTCTGCAATGCCTCATAGAGCATCATAAAATAGCAGAAGGGTGAGAAACACAATTATAATATAAATGCATATAATTATATATCTTAGCATAAAAATACACATATTCCACATTCTCACCACAATTCATCCATATACATCACAATGTATATATATATGTAAAACCAAGCATATTCATCATGCATACTTTCAACTTCTGCTTTTCAACTACCGTTACAAGAAAATCATTCGTAACATGTAGCATACCAAGTCTCACACTTCTCGGCGTCATTTCACAAACTAAACTCAAGTCTCTAAAATCCTCCAAAAGTTCCCATTCTCTCATCATCAATGCGGACATATGTAACAACTTCCGACTTAAGGCATCGGCCACCACGTTTGCCTTACCCAGATGGTAATTCAAACCAAAATCATAATCTTTCAAAAGTTCTAACCACCTCCTTTGTCTCATGTTCAACTCTTTTTGATCAAATAAATATTTCAAGCTCTTGTGATCACTAAAAACCTCAAATCTCGCACCATAAAGATAATGCCTCCAAATTTTCAAAACAAACACCACGGCCGCTAATTCCAAGTCATGCGTAGGATAATTCTTTTCATGCACTCTCAATTGTCTAGAAGCATACGCCACAACTTTTCCATCTTGCATCAAAACACCACCTAAACCTGTCAATGAAGCATCACAATACACAACAAATGGTTCATTAGGATTAGGCAAAATCAAGATCGGAGTCGTTGTCAACCTCCTCTTTAGCTCATTGAAACTCTTTTCACAATGAATATCCTAAATGAAAGCCTTTCCTTTACAAGTCAATTGCGTTAAAGGAAGTGCCAACTTCGAAAATCCCTCAATAAACCTCCGATAATAACCCGCCAAGCCTAAAAAGCTTCGAATCTCCGTAACTGACCTAGGAGCCTCCCATTGCATCACCACATCAATCTTGGATGGATCAACACTAATACCACTACCGGAAATAATATGTCCAAGAAAACTTACTTCCGACAACCAAAATTCACATTTCGACAACTTAGCATACAATTGTTTCTCTTTCAAAATTTGCAACACAATCCTCAAATGCTCTTCATGCTCCTCTTGAGACTTAGAGTAAATCAAAATATCATCGATGAACACAACCACAAAACGATCCAACTGTTCATGAAAAATACGATTCATGTATTCCATAAACACATCCGGCGCATTAGAAACCCTGAATGGCATCACGGAATATTCGTAATGACCATACCGTGTCCTAAAGGCCGTCTTTTGAATATCCTCTCCTTTCACACGAATTTGGTGATATCCCGATCTCAAATCAATCTTGCTAAAAACATTCGAACCAACCAATTGGTCCATCAAATCATCGATCCTTGGAAGCGGATACTTGTTCTTAATTGTCACCTTGTTCAATTGTCGATAATCAATGCATAACCGCATACTCCCGTCCTTCTTCTTTACCAACAATACCGGAGCACCTCAAGGAGAAACACTTGGCCTTACAAATTTCTTATCCAACAAGTCATTCAATTGCTTTTTCAATTCTACCAACTCCGATGCCGACATACGATACGGTGCCATCGAAATCGATCTAGTACCTGGAACTAGATCAATAGAAAATTCAACTTCTCTTTCCGGCGGTACATCCGTAATGTCTTCCGGAAACACTTCTGGAAATTCACACACCACTGGAAACACTTCAAGTGAAACTTTACTCTCCACCGACAATGATGCAAACAAACCAAACAGGTGAGCTTCGTCCGCTAAAAGTTTCTTCAACTCTTTAGTGGATAGGAAACTCTCAAATTCATCATCTTCCAAAGAAGGAAACCTTACAAACTTGTGATAGCAATCTATATCAACTCGATTAAATTGCAACCACTTCATACCCAAGATCACGTCCAATCCCACCAATGGCAAACATACTAAATCCATAACAAAGTCTTTACCATATATGGTTAAAGGACAACTCATACACACCAAAGACGTAGTTACCGACCCTGAACCAGGAGTCCCAATAACCATCTCAGTACCCATCAAAGTTAACGCAAGATTCAAACGCTTCGCGCACTCAGACGAAATAAATGAATGAGTCGCTCCCGTATCAATAACAACAACTAAAGGTGTATTAATCAAACGGTCTGCATTCGTAGTTTGAGTCCCCACCAATGCAAACACCTTTCCGCCCGCTTGAGCTTGTTTCGGCTTAGTACACTTAGTACTAATGTGACCCACTTCTCCACAATTATAGCACTTCACCATGTTCCTTCTACAATCTGTAGCAGCATGCCCAGTACCTCCACAATTAGAACATTTCACCACTGGTTTCCCACACTCAAATGATTTATGACCTATTTCACCATATTTGTAACACCTAATAGGACCGGAACCTCCTCCTCCCGATCTCCTATCAAAGTTTCCCCTATGCTTGCCCTTATCAACGGGTGTCATATAAGGTCCACTTCTAGCTTGTTGCTTTCCCTTCCTCTCGTTCAAACTTTTGTAATGTGTAGAACGAGCCTTACTATCTTCCTCGAAGATTCTACAACATTCCGTCAAATCTGCAAACCTCCTTATCCTTTGATATCCCACGACTTGCTTAATTTCAGGACTTAAACCATTCTCATATTTAATACACTTTGAAAACTCAGCAGTAATCGCAGCATAATGAGGATGGAATTGAACCAACTCCACAAATTTAGCAGTATAGTCCACTACAGACATACTACCTTGTTTCAGTTCAAGAAACTCCATCTCCTTCTTTCCCTTCACACTCTCAGGATAATACTTTCTCAAGAATTCTGTACGAAATAAATTCCAAGTTATCTCTTCATCATCCACCTCAAGAACTTCACGTATACCGACCCACCAATCGTCGGCTTCTTCCTTCAGCATGTGAGATCCAAGCCTCACCTTATTCTCCTCCGCACAGTCCATGACTCTGAAGATTCTTTCAATCTCTTTCAACCAATTTTGAGCTCCATCGGGATCAAATTTTCCTTTGAAAACCGGTGGTTGATTCTTCCTAAACTCGTCATTAGCATTCACGTTCGGCGCACCTTGCACCGCCCTAGCCATTGACTCCAAAGCAGCAGCCACCGCGTTGTCGTTTCTACCAGACATATTCTGATCATTCCCAAAAATGATAACAAGGTTAAACAACAGTTCAACCAACACAACAACAAGACAGACACAACTGACTCAACTCTGGCTCTGATACCACTTAATGTAACACCCCCTTTCTATACCCCCAAATAATCACAATAATCATTTAGGCACATATTAAAAATTTCGCCAGAGTACGATTAAAACATGGCATAAAAGAGGCATGTCACATCAAACACGCATTTAAAACATACAACACCTGCTCAAACATTGATATGCAACAGTGGGGTAACTTGCAACAGAGGAACTTTGTCCTTACACCCACATCTCAAATGTTTAGAATAAAAGCGGAAAATCCAAACATTGAAATACATCAAACATATATACATATATATATGTATCCTCCATCAACGCACTTCATGTTTACATAAACATTTATCCACAAGATACATGTACAAATGTATCACAAAAGAATAATATACATCCTAGCTACCCCGTGCTACATATCAGAGCCAACCGACCAAAAGAATGAAGACACGCTTCACAAAAAGACCTCCAACATACCTACTCTGCAATGCCTCATAGAGCATCATAAAACGGCAGAAGGGTGAGAAATATTATCATAATGACAATGCATATAATTATATATATAAACATAAAAATACACATATTCCACATTCTCACCACGATTCATCACAATTTCATCGATATACATCACACTGTATTTATATACACACAACCAAGCATATTCATCATGCATACTTTCACAATTCACAATCGTTCTACATAAACATAAACATTTATGTTTATTCACCCATACATCATTATAAAGATGATAAATGCAAATCATAGAGACCGACTCACGACTCTATGCAAATGCAATGCGGTACCGACTCAATCATCACTAGTTCACTCAGGAACTCTGCTGGAACCATCGCTCGTTACCAAAGTAACTCCCCGTCGGGCCTACGATGTTCACCCATTGCTCACACCCCACATGGGCACACAATGTTTATGGATAGTTCACACCCCACCTGGGCACACGACCCGATCGCTCACACCTCACCTAGGCACACAATCCGATTGCTCACACCTCACCTAGGCACACAATCGTTTGTAATCATCACTCACACCTCACATAGGCACACGATGTTACCACGGATTCTCATTAGAATCGCTCAACACAAGAATGTACTTCATTATGCTTCACATGCAAAATGACTCAAGACATTCTCGAAATGCATACATATTTACAATATATTCATGCATTCATCTCATTCAATCACGTACAATCTATACATTCACATCAATGCACTATTGTATGATTCACATTCAAACACACAGTCAAAACGGTAAAAGTCGCTAAATAGCACTATTCCTGACTTTCTGACATAATTAAATTGGCTAACAATTTCTAAAACATCATAATCACAAGGTACAGCTCAATGGCTTTCCAACGACACCAAGAATGTAAAAATCGGATACTCGGAACAAAAGTTACGGACGAAACCGAAAACGACATTTTGAAAAATCCCATTTTTACCATTCTCCTGTCCATACGCGTATCGCCCATCTCATACGCGTACTGTGTAACACCCCAATTCCCATCACGAATAAATAATGCATAAATAAAATCAGAGTAACTAAAAACTTATTTTTCCGACAGAAACAAGGATGTCACATTTAAGTAAACAAAACATCATCCCTGCTCATAAATTTGATACATAGCATAAAATAGAGTACCCTCAAAGGGGAAACTTTTTCCATAATAAAGGAAATGTCAATTATGGAATAAAGCGGAAAGATCCATAACCGACTTGTTTTACAAAATAAACTGTTTTACATCAAAATATTCATACAAAATATATCCTACAAATATATACATATATAACATAATTGTTCCCCGACTCCAGTGCTACGTATCAGAGCAGACACCAAGACCTAAGCAAAGACGAAGATCTAACTCTTCCACTTGCCTCCACGCCTCTAAAGCTCACAATCTGCACTATGCCATAAAAAGATTGCATAATAATATGCCACAACACAAATAAATTCACATATACTATATTTCTCACCACTACATCACATGTTAACACATATAGCATGTCACAAATACAAAACATATCACACATAATCCCACCACGATTATGACATATGGAACCACACCACCACATCACCACAAGATATAGCATATATCAATCATACCGACATAATCACATATTCACACATAATGCATATGTTTATACACCAAACATATCACTCACAACCAATGCATTCATCTCTTATGCATAATAATTCACCAAGGCTATCACAAGCTCACACATAATCAATCCATTTATACTTCTCACCACAATTCATCCCAACTCACTCATATACATCACAATGTATATATATATATATATATATATATATATATATATATATATATAACCAAGCATATTCATCATGCATACTTTCACAATCCTTAATCATTCCACATAAACATACACATTTATGTTTATTCACCAACACATCATTATAAAGATGATAAATGCAAATCATAGAGACCGACTCACGACTCCATGCAAATGCAATGCGGTACCGACTCAATCATCACTAGTTCACTCAGGAACTCTGCTGGAACCATCGCTCGTTACCGAAGTAACCCCCCGTCGGGCCTACGATGTTCACCCATTGCTCACACCCCACATGGGCACACAATGTTTATGGATCGCTCACACCCCACATGGGCACATGACCCGATCGCTCACACCCCACACGGGCACACGATCCGATTGCTCACACCCCACATGGGCACACAATCCGATTGCTCACACCCCACATGGGCACACAATCGTTTGTAATCATCGCTCACACCTCACATAGGCACACGATGTTACCACGGATTCTCATTAGAATCGCTCAACACAAGAATGTATTTCATGATGCTTCACATGCAAAATGACACAAGACATTCTTGAAATGCATACATATTCACAATATATTCATGCATTCATCTCATACAATCACATACAATCTATATACATTCACATCAATGCACTATTGTACGATTCACATTCAAACACACATTGAATTTCACATAATCAATGCATTTTACAAACCACAACAACAAACCACGAACCAACACAACATCATAACCACATACATTGATATTCAATCAAACAATGTATTTTACCGCACAACAACATCATTATCACATGCATCAGCATCATATAGATAGCACAAAAGGCCCACATTTGTATGACGATAACATATCACGTCGAACACCAACAACCACAACAAAACCTACAAAACCACTAATCATCCCCTACCAAATATTCTTAGCTAACACATGGTATCACATCACCATTTAATAGCATAACAAGTTATCTATCTATGGCCTCAAGTCCCACATCAATCGGACTCGCGATTCGGGAGTTATGGTGGAAACATAAACCGCACTTCCCACACATACATCGCTTTTCCATATTTTCTTATCAATCCACGACTTAAACATATGATCCTATTCCACTATCCAAAAGAGCATTGAAAGAGCTTTCCAACGCATCCGACCGTGCCTCAATCTGATTTACGGATCAAAAGTTATGAATTTTTGAAGTTTCTGAAATTTTTCATTTCCGTCCAGACCTGCGCGCTGAGCGCCCAGACCTGCGCGCTGAGCGCGAAATCTGCTGCAAGTTCAGCCTTAAAAACACCATTTTTAGACTTCCATACATCCGTTTTCGATTCTGTAAAAAGCTGCGATCTCAGAATTCAACGTACTACAATATTTTCATCATTTAAAAAGCCATCTAACACATTTTCCATTTTTGAAATATTTTGAAACATAATTTTATCATTCAATTCTAAATTCGAACTCAATCGAAACCGCGGAAAAACACGCAAACCACCATTCCTGATTAAACCCAAACCTTACCCGACTACACTACACAACTTATTCCACATTTCAACCGTCCAAACATTAATTCACACAAAATCACCATTTTCTACCAATTTTCAAAAGTTAGGTTTCAATCAAACTCAACCAAATTCAATCAAACGATCACGCTAAATCACGACCCAACATCACTCGACTCTACTACGCGAGTTATTCTGACTTTCGTCCGTGAAAACATCGATTTCTAACCATTTTTCTCATTTTGACCTAAAATGAAAACTATATGAAACTATCCAAAACAATCAACAAAACATACACATATACATACACAAGCAAGATATAATTGAAACTTCTCACCCTTACCCGATTAATCGCGATTGAGACGGAGTTTCTTCGATTTTCCTCTTTCTCCTCTTCTCTCTTTTTCCTTCTCTTCTCTTTCACTTCTTTCCCTTTTCTTTCTTTTCTTTTCCTTTCTCTCTCTTTTCTCTCTATTTCTCTTTTTATAACAAATATCTAACTACCCAAAATGACCATTTTGCCCTTACGCTCAAATATCTCTCAAACGCTCTCAAAATGCGATAAAACATAAACATACCGATGAAATATATTTCGGGAAATAAAAGTTGAAAAGAAATTGTAATTTATTGCAAATATTTTACCTATCATAGAAATTAACCAGTTAACTCAATTAGCAGGTAAAATACAATAAATTCACACACTTCACAAAATTCACATAAATGAAATAAATAAATACAATTAAACAAATCGGGGCGTTACATACTGCACCAATTTCTCGCCATTCCCATACGCGTATTGACAATGCTCATACGCGTATGGGCAGAACCATTTTCCTTCAGAATTTCCACATTTCAGACCCCATACGCGTATGCCCAAAGCCCATACGGGTATCACCAGAGGGCCGGGAACAGCCTCATTCCATACGTGTATTGACCCAGAAACAGACCAATGATACGCGTAACGCCTGGCTCATACGCGTATGGACATGCCCCTTACGCGTATGGCCAGGGGAAACCCAGAAAAATTCTGCAGAACCAAGTTCTGCGTTTTCCACTCCCAATTCCTCCAATTTCATCACCTACACTCAGAAAATTGCCAATACAATGTCCAATAACAAGTATCTCTCATATACTAACAATTGTGGACACTAAAAACATGATTTCAACCACATTTAATTGATTTCGAAACAATTTACATAATATGGGTTTATACAAACTCTCATAAAAATCAACAACAACAACAATCACTCATACATAATCACATACATTGATAAGATAACAATGTTTCACACCCTTACCAGGATTCCAAACTTGCTATTGATTGTTCTTGATGAATTTCTAAGTTTTCCTCTTTTTCCTCTTCTTTTCTCTTCCTCCTATTTCTTTCTCTTCTTTTTCTTTCTATCTTTCTCTATTTCTCTCTATTTCTCTTTTCTATCTATTTTCTTTCTTTTCTATTTCTTTTCTTTCTTTTTCCACTAAATTCAATTAATTCATTTTTCTCACAAAAATTCTAATTCCACTAAATTTCTAACTTATGATTAATTGAGAAAAGTCTAAAATACCCTCCATTCTAATTTCCCCGAAAACTCTCAAAACGGTAAAATAACATTTACCACACCAATTTCACAAATAAAATAATTTATCACCCAATTAAAATAAAAGACTCAACAACAATGGAAATAATCAAAATCGGGGCGTTACATCGCTTGTTACCAATGTAACTCCCCGTCGGGCCTACGATGTTCACCCATTGCTCACACCCCACATGGGCACACAATGTTTATGGATTGCTCACACCTCACATAGGCACACAATCCGATTGCTCACACCTCACCTAGGCACACAATCCGATTGCTCACACCTCACCTAGGCACACAATCGTTTGTAATCATCGCTCACACCTCACTTAGGCACACGACGTTACAACAGATTCTCATTAGAATTACACAACACAAGAATGTACATCATTATTCTTCACATACAAATGACTCACGACATTCTTGAAATGCATACATATTCGCAATATATTCATGCATTCATCTCATACAATCAGATACAATCTATATACATTCACATCAATGCATTATTGTATGATCCACATCCAAAACACACATTCGAAACGGTAAAAGTCGTTAAATAACACTATTCCTAATTTTTTGACTTATTTAATCGGCCAACAATCTCAAACCCATCATCACAAGCAAGAACATTTTATAAGCTTTCCAACGATATAAATAACGCTCAAATCGGAAATATGGTTCGAGAGTTATGAATTTTAAAAGGAACGAAAATTACAAAAGAAAAAAAAACAAAAGCGCCCGGCGACTGGAACATTTCGCCCGACGACGCTTCAATTTCGCCTTCACTTCGCCCAGTGAAGTAGGGGCGAAGGAAACACCCAAAAACGTGAACAAAACCAGTAGCGTGACACCCTCCCGCCTCTCAATTTCTCCCGGCGACGCAGGGGCCAAAATCACGCTTCGCCCGGCGCTCTGGGCACTTCGCCCGGCGAATTACACCAGACAGCCATACCCACCAGCGTGGCTTCATCATCAAAACCCCCATTTTCTCATTTTTCCCACCTTTGATCATTCCCAACAGCAAAACTAAGCATAATTATGGATCATACACATATAGAGATCATTCTAAACATATCTTTATCGATTTTTAACCGTTAAAAACACCGATTCCACAAATCGACCTAAAACTCACATATAACTCAAAACTCTCTCAAACATAATTTTTTCAACCACAACTGTCATACATAATCACACACATGTATAGAATAATCGAGTTTCAAACCCTTACCCGATTAAATCGATTTCTAGAAGTTGTTTTGAAGATTTCCAAGCTTTTCCTCTTTTTCTTCTCTTTTCTCTTCTTCTTCTTTCTTTCTCTTCTATTTCCCTTTCCTTTCTATTTCTCTCACTATTTTCCTTTCTTATCTCTTTTTCTTTTCTATTTCTTTTCTCTCATTTTCTACACCAATTCAATTAATTCATTTTCTCACATAATTCTACACTTAATCATTTTTCTACCAATTTTACTAAATTCCTCACTAATCCTATTCCACTAAATTTTTAACTTATTAATAATTGAGAAATGTCTAAAATACCCTCCATTCCAATTTCCCCGAAAACTCTCAAAAACGGTAAAATATCATAACAGGTTAACATAACATATTAACACACCAATTTCACAAATAAAATAATTTATTACTCAATTAAAAATAAAAGACTCAACAAAAATGGGAATAAACGAAATTGGGGCGTTACAGATATGGTATTGGAAGGCCCAAAATTATTACAAGGACTCCCCAACAAAATGGGATCGCTGAAAGGTTTAATCGAACCATTCTGGAAAGGGTGAGGTGCATGTTGGTAAGTGCATGATTGAAGAAGGTGTTTTGGGCAGAAGCTGCTGCGACTGCATCATACTTAATAAATAGGTGTCCTCGACAGCCTTGAGAATGAAGATACCTGAAGAAGTCTGGTCGCGACATCCACCTAGTCTCGACAGACTTAGAGTATTTGGTTGTTTAGCCTATACTAATATTAGGCAAGACAAAGTCGAACCTAGAGCTCTGATATGTATGTTCTTTGGATACCTAGAAGGAGTCAAAGCTTATAGGTTGTGGTGCCTAGAGCCAGGTCACAGGAGGTGTATCACAAGTTGAGATGTAGTTTTCAATGAAGCTGAGATGGTGATGTGAATCCGATGCCTTCAAACAAATTATAAACTGTTTTTTTTTTTATGATCAATAAACAAACAAGGGTAGAAAAGATGGCAAAAGAAGAAGAACAACAAGGATTGGTTATAACTGCTATTCTTTACTTTATCTTTAAATCAGATTACAAGTACTCAAGAATAACAAATAACCCTCTCACCCTAATTAGGATTTGCCACACTTATGATGAAAGACTAGTATGCCATTTATAATAAATCCTAACATACTAAACTAACGAGCTTTTTAACAATTACCCATTACAAGCTAACTTAGGGTACAAGCTAACATAAACAATTGGACATAACAAATAAGCCTAATTCGACATGCTAACAAATCTAGAATTTCTGACAACTGCATGCTTGACCCTACTTCGACTACAACATACACTACTTCGACAACAGCATGTGAACGACCTTTGACTGCATGCTAAACATCTGTCGAACTGTCGAACCAAGAAATTACCTTCGATCATACAAGAGTTTGATCCAATATCTCACAAATCTCCACATTGGAACAAACTCTATAACATCAAGGAACAAACTAGCTTTCTTCATGCAGCTTTATCAACTGCGTACAGTGGAAAAACTTGCAACTGTAGAATGTCTTGGTGATCATATCAGCAATATTATGATCTGTCGAAACCTTCAGCACTTGGACTTCTCCACGCTCGATTACCCTTTTGACAAAATGCAACTTCACATCGATGTGCTTGGTTCGCTCATGATAGGCTGAATTCTTTGACAAGTGTATTGCACTTTGACTATCACATTTAACAGTGATAACACGACCTTGAAGTTTCAGCTCCTTTGCAAAACCTTCAAGCCAAAATGTTTCCTTCAAAGCTCACTACTACAAATTTGATATTTAATAGCACATTTTCATAAAGTGCTATTATAATTTTCAAATAGAACCTTATAATAGCGCTTTTGTATCAAGTGCTATTATAGAGTGAAATATATAATAGGGTTTTGGTTAAAATTGCTATTATATGTTATAATCAAAATAATAATAATAAAAACTCCGAAGGTCAGTAGCGCTTCTACACATAAGGCTAACAAAAGGGGCACTTTTGTGATATCGTTTATTCAAAAAAGCGCTATGCTTTCTATATAAAAAAGGTCTGAAGGACGCGTGTGAGGTCCATTGAAGGTGCACTCATACAATAGCCCTTATTCAAAAAGCGCTATTATAAGCCTTTTTTACAACAACAAAATTATACAATCAAACTCAAGGTTGCCTGTTAGACCCACGCACACTGCACTTATCATTTAAGTGCAAACAAAAAATTTCTAAATATTATTTCTTTATCCTTAAAATAAAATAAATTAAAAGCACACACAAACTTTTTTATTTTATTTTACACTGTATCTCAACTTTCTCACTCCCTCACTCTCATCGAACTCTGAGTTTTCCTACCTTCACCCTCACATTCATCGAATTCATGAGCTCTCACGATCTCCCTCACCCTCACATTCATCGAATTCATGAACTCTCACGTTCTCCCACACCCTCAATGAACCACCCTCCATTATTTTCTCATAACATAGGGTTAGGATTTCAGTTGTAGTTTTACTTTTCAAAACTTTATCTGTGAAACCTTTGACCTTCTCCGCGATAACACAAGAGGCCACTAGGTCGCCGCTAATCTACCATCACGGGAGTCGGTAAAATTAATCTCAACAGTTTTCACATTACGTACAACTCTGAAACTCATAATTAGGAAAAGGAAACAAATTTTCTCTAATTAGGGATTTTCTATCAAGGGAAAGGAAACTTGAAGTAGACCCATACGAGACTTAGCATCTCATTCTCACGAGTTCCATTGCGAAATCATCATCATCATTGTTCTTAAGTATCGTGTATGATTCTGTTTTACTAATTTCCTGTGATTGTTTCTCATTTGAGATTTATTAGGTTTTCATATTATTTTTGTCCTTCCTATGTTAATTGCATAAATCCTTAATGCTTATAGACCTTTGAAATGAAAGAAACTCTTTTTTAATGCTCTACAGACCATTCACTAATATTTTTTTATTCTAAAGATATGTAAAAACGGGAGATCGAAATAGGAATAGATGGTTGGGGTAGCCATATAGTTTAAGTATGTTTATGTTTAGTTTGATTTTATTATTATTATTTATAGAAATGATCTATTATTTAGTCCAAGGCTTTAAAAAACTGTCACTGTCGAGTTGCGGTCGCGTAAAGGCTTTTACAATTTCGGTCAATATAGATGCCGCGACACTGATTCTATCTGTCGTTATGTGAATTAACCATAATGGTGGATAACAGTATCGATATCGACGCCTGTCGATACCGTCTTTCCTTGGCCGTTTTCGCACTCATATAACATTTTTTAAAACTCTGTTTTGTCCATATGTAGTAGTAGAAAAGGATCTTAATTCTTGTATATTTATTTTGATTTGATAATGGGATTCATTAATAGATATTACTGATGTTTGCATCTTTGTTTTGGTGTTGATTTATGTAAAATATAGCTTAACCACTCCCTGATACAAATTAACTAGCGTGTGTTTTGTAAATTTTGTATATAGGCAATAGGGTAGCATTGGTGATTTTAATTGGATAGTAAGATAGTGTTCAATACATTTACCGAGGGGCCGATCTAGTGATGTTATGTAGGGCATAAGTTGTAGGCATAAATCTTCACTTAACACAGATCTTACTTTATTTTTCGGCGCACCATACAGGTAAATTCACATATACTCAACTCACTGTCTACCCCACACATAATTTACTTGAAAACAACTCCACCACCATCTTCTTTTCCACTATCTATAAATTCTTCAACAACGAATATCACCAGGTTGTTAGTACCTGTAATGGATTATGCTGCTTGATGCTAGATTATTCCAACACTGAGTATCGAGAATTCTCTTTTTGTTTCTTTAACCCAACCACAAGGTCATTGACTCATAAACTAGTCTCTTTTCGCATTTCACATGATAATCCCAATTCTCATTTCAAATTCTCATTTGGTTATGAAAATTTAACCGCCAAATATAAGGTGGTGGCTTTCAGTCCCAACGAGGTCAGAGTTTTCACTTTGGACAATAATGTTTGGAGAAATATTCCAAAATTTCTTATAAATCCTTCTAATTTTATTTTTTCAGGTCTGAATGATGGTCTCTACTTGAGGAATTGTCTTATTTGCTTTGCCGATCGAACTAGAGTTTTTAATGGCCATTCAACGCACCTTAATCTTGAATAATTTGTGATTATCCCCCTCAATTTAGGGACGAAGACATACACAGAGTTGTTGCCCCTTCACGGTTTTGATGGAGAGTTTCTATATTTACCAAATGTTTGTGTATTGATTGACTATCTTTGTTTTTATCACCATTCAAATGGGAATAATTTTGTCTTATGATTTACTAATGTGAACTTCTGTGTTAGTTCATTTATTATTCAAGGCCTCATGGTTGAAGCTTTCTTTCTTTCTTGACAAAGGAAAATGACTGCACTTTTGAGAATTATGCATTCATTTTTGCCTCTGTGTTTTTGTGCTTTGCAGTTTCATTCTGGTGTGTAATTAAGTCCTTTTCAATTGTAGATCTACATCTCTAGCACAAATATTATTGATGGTAAATGGTGGAATGGTAGGAGGAGAGGGTTAATAGATTTATGGCCTTCTTGATGTGTTTCTTTAGTTTTCTTCCAAAACATTTGAAGTGACTCACTGCTTAATTGTTTAGTTATATAGTGCTACACATGTATCACTTTTTTGTGTAAAGGGGAGTTATCCTTCTTATTATTAATTAATAGATTTTAGCCTTCTTATTACTAAATGTTGTGCCTAAATGATCTTTGCTTATGTAAAATTATATTTAAACATTTTCCACCTAACAAGTTTTAGTGATACTTTTCTACTTCTTGTGTTGTTGTTTTCACATGCATATTGTTTACTCTTTTTTATGTAATCACTTAACTATAATATTAAAGCCGTTAACTGATACAAAATTAGGAGATAACTCAAATACAGTTACTTATTGTACAAGTCACCTAACTAACTTTTGTAACAACCATAACTAACTAATGTGGAACTATCATATGCAGTAGGATCATTGTATGCTATAATGTGGCTGCTTCTTGTAGTATATAAGCTCACCTCACTGTTGTAAACAATCAAGTGAATAATATACTACTTTTACACTTCATCTTTCTTTCTTATGATTGTTACTTGTTTGTTAAGCTTTGTTTAGGCTTCTTTCATGGAGTTCCATGGCTTGCATTCTGAATCTTAACATGGTATCTTGAGCCTTTCGATTTGTTTTCTTCTTTTCCTGTTCGTTTATGGCTCCCACACGCTCACAATCCAGTGATCCGCAACTTGATCAAACCAGTCCGTTTTTCATTCATCCAAGTGATGGACCTTCCTCTGTTACTGTTTCACCAAAACTTAATGGCACCAACTACCATTCTTGGGCTCGTTCGATGCGTCGTGCTCTTGGTGGCAAGATGAAACTAGAATTCATCGATGTCACCATTGATCCCATCACTGATAGCTTTGATCCCCTTTACCGTGCATGGAATCGTTGTAACATGCTTGTATTGTCTTGGATTATTATCAACTCAGTTTCTGATTCCAACGCCCAATCCATCATCTTCATGGAGAATGCCATTGATGTTTGGATTGATCTCAAGGAACGATTTTCTCAAGGCAATTTGGTACGTATCTCTGAATTAATGCATGAAGTTTATAGCTTGCAGCAAGATTCCAAATCTGTTACTGAATTTTACTTTGCTATTAAAATTCTATGGTAAGAACTTGAGGTTTACATCCCTATCCCTTCTTGCTCATGTCGTATTAGATGTTCATGTCAAGCTATGCCTAATTCTAGAAAGAATCACATCACTTTATATTCCATTAGATTCTTGACTGGTTTAAATCCACAATTTGATGTTGTTAAGTCTCAAATCCTTTTTCTTGATCCTTTACCTCCTATGACCAAGATATTTTCAATGGTTCTTCAACATGAGAGACAAGGTAATCTTCATACTATTGAAGATCCCACTTCCCTTGTTAATGCTACTGATTCCCAAAGATACAAGGGCAAATCACATTTTCAACACTCTTATGGCAAAATAAATAGTAGGGTGTGTACTCACTGTGGTAGAACCAACCACACCATTGACAATTTCTATGCCAAGCATGGTTTTCCTCCTCATATGCAAAACAAATATGCTAATCACTCTTCTACAAATGAATCTGATTCAGAACCTGATCCACAAGCTTCTGATGCCAAGATTGTCTCTCTTTCTATCACCACTGAGCAGTATGAACAACTGATGCAATTACTCCAACAATCAACTATTTCTCAACCCTCTTCTTCAAATCAGGTCAACTCAGTGAGTGTTCAATCAGGTATTCCACAATTTTCTGTTGTGTCTCATTCTATTTCATCCCAAAACTTTTCTTCGGGTTCTTGGATTATTGACTCAGGTGCTAGTGATCACATGTGTGGTTCACTACACTGCTTTCACTCTTATGTTGAAATTCCCCCCATTCAGGTTAGAATGCCTACAAGCCAATTTGCCATTGCAAAACATGCTGGCACCATTAAGTTTTCTTCTGCTCTCATTTTAACCAATGTGCTTTATTTTCCATCATTTTCTTTAAATCTCATTTCTGTCTCTAAACTGTGTCAATCACTTGACTGCACAGTTGAATTTAATGGCTCTAATTGTCTCAATTCTGGAAAGGAGCACAAAGAAGATGATTGGTTCTAGTGACCAAGTACAGGATTTGTATTACTTAGTCATGGAAAATAAGATAGTATGTAGCTCTAGCGCTAGTTCAAATTCTATTTCCTTACCAACTCATGCCATTTGGCATTTTAGACTTGGACATGTATCTGACCATTGTATGAATACATTACATTCTGCTTTCCCTTTTATTAAAGTTGATCCAAAATCTGTATGTGATGTATACCATTTTGCAAGACAGAAAAAATTACCCTTTTCAAATAGCCCACACAAAGCCTCACAACCCTTTGATCTCATCCATTTTGACATTTGGGGACCAATTTCCATACCCTCCATCCATGGCCATACCTATTTCTTGACTGCCATAGATGACTGTAGTAGATTTGCCTGGCTCACAGTCATGAAACATAAAAGTGAGGCCAGACAAAATTTCATAAATTTTATTAACCTCATCCTTACACAACATAACCATAAAGTTAAAGCCATTAGAACTGACAATGGACTAGAATTTAATATACCTTCCTTTTACAATAACCATGGCATTACACATTAAACTAGTTGGGTGTAATCTCCTCAACAAAATGGTCGTGTTGAGAGAAAACACCAACAAATTTTGAATATTGCCCGTGCCCTGCTATACCATTCAAACTTGCCAAAAACTTACTGGTCTTATGCAGTCTTACATGCATCCTTTATCATGAACAGATTGCCTACCCCCATCTTAGACAATAAGTCTCCTTATTTCATTATGAACAATCAAAACCCTGACATGAATGACCTCAAAGTGTTTGGTTCTTTTGTAACACCCCCTTTCAATACCCCCAAATAATCTCAAATTCATTTAGGCACATATTAAAAATTTCGCCAGAGTATAATTATAAACATGGTATAAAAGAGGCATGTCACATCATACACAACTATACAACATGCAACACCTGCTCAACAATCGATATGCAACAGTGGGGTAACTTTGCCACAGAGGAACTTTGTCCTTACACCCACATCTCAATATTTAGAATGAAAGCGGAAAATCTAAATATTGAATAACATCAAACATATATACATATACATATATATACATCATCGAGTATAATCCAACAACATAATTCATGGTTACATAACCATACATCAACCAGATACATGTACAAATGTATCACAAAAGAATCATATACATCCTAGCTACCCGGTGCTACATATTAGAGCCAACCGACCAAAAGAATGAAGACACGCTTCACAAAAGACCACCAGCATACCTACTCTGCAATGCCTCATAGAGCATCATAAAACAGCAGAAGGGTGAGAAACACAATTATAATATAAATGCATATAATTATATATCTTAGCATAAAAATACACATATTCCACATTCACACCACAATTCATCACAACTCACCCATATACATCACAATGTATATATGTATGTAAAACCAAGCATGTTCATCATGCATACTTTCACAATTATTATCATTCCACACAAACATACACATTTATGTTTATTCACCAATGCATCATTATAAAGATGACAAATGCAAATCATAGAGACCAACTCACGACTCTATGCAAATGCAATGCGGTACCGACTCAATCATCACTAGTTCACTCATGAACTCTGCTGGAACCATCGCTCGTTACCAATGTAACTCCCCGTCGGGCCTACGATGTTCACCCATTGCTCACACCCCACATGGGCACACAATGTTTATGGATCGCTCACACCCCACATGGGCACACGACCTGATTGCTCACACCTCACCTAGGCACACAATCCGATTGCTCACACCTCACCTAGGCACACAATCTCTTGTAATCATCGCTCACACCTCACATAGGCACACGACTTTACAACAGATTCTCATTAGAATCACCTAACACAAGAATGTACTTCATTATGCTTCACATGCAAAATGACTCAAGACATTCTTGAAATGCATACATATTCACAATAATTTCATGCATTCATCCCATACAATCACATACAATCTATATACATTCACATCAATGCATTATTGGATGATCCACATTCAAACACACATTCGAAACGGTAAAATTCGTTAAATAACACTATTCCCGGTTTTCTGACTTATTTAATCAGCCAACAATTTCAAACCCATCGTCATAAGCAAGAACATTTTATAAGCTTTCCAACGATATAAATAACACTCAAATCGGAAATACGGTTCGAGAGTTATGACTTTTAAAAGAAAATAAATTTACTAAAAAAAAACAAAAGCGCCCGGCGACGGGAACATTTCGCCCGGCGACGCTTCAATTTCGCCTTCACTTCGCCCAGCAAAGTAGGGGCGAAGGAAACCCCCAAAAACGTGAACAAAACCAGTAGCGTGACACCCTCCCGCCTCTCAATTTCGCCCGGCGACGCAGGGGCCAAAATCACGCTTCGCCCGACGCTCTGGGCACTTCGCCCGGCGAATTACACCAGACAGCCATACCCAGCAGCGTAGCTTCATCATCAAAAACCCCATTTTCTCATTTTTCCCACCTTTGATCATTCCCAACAGCAAAACTAAGCATAGTTATGGATCATACACATATAGAGATCATTCTAAACACATCTTTATCGATTTTTAACCGTTAAAACACCGATTCCACAAATCGACCTAAAACTCACATATAACTCAAAACTCTCTCAAACATAGTTTTTTCAACCACAACTGTCATACATAATCACACACATGTATAGAATAATCGAGTTTCAAATCCTTACCCCATTAAATCGATTCCTAGAAGTTGTTTTGAAGATTTCCACTCTTTTCCTCTTTTTCTTCTCTTTTCTCTTCTTCTTCTTTCTTTCTCTTCTATTTCCCTTTCCTTTCTATTTCTCTTACTATTTTCCTTTCTTATCTCTTTTTCTTTTCTATTTCTTTTCTCTCATTTTCTACACCAATTCAATTAATTCATTTTCTCACATAATTCTACACTTAATCATTTTCTACCAATTTTACTAAATTCCTCACTAACTCTATTCCACTAAATTTCTAACTTATTAATAATTTAGAAATGTCTAAAATACCCTCCATTCCAATTTCTCCGAAAACTCTCAAAAACGGTAAAATACCAAAACATGTCAACATAACATATTAACACACCAATTTCACAAATAAAAATAATTTACCACTCAATTTAAATAAAAGACTCAACAAAATGGGAATAACCGAAATCGGGGCGTTACAACTCTCCCCCACTTTAGAAATTTTCGTCCTCGAAAATATTACCTGATTCAAACAACTCAGGATACGACCCTCGCATCCCACTCTCCAGTTCCCACGTCATATTGCCTTCCGCAGCGCCTCCCCACGCTACTTTTACAAGCGTAATATCCTTGCCTCTTAGCTTCTTAACTTCACGGTCCAAAATCCTAATCGGAAAGCTTCAACCGTAAGGTTATCTCTCACTTCAACCTCGTCCATAGGAATAACATGTGACGGATCCGGAACATACTTCCGAAGTTGCGAAACATGGAATACATCATGCAAATTCGAAAGGTTCGGGGGCAACGCCACACAGTAAGCCACCACACCAACTCGTGAAGTAATCTGATACGGACCAATTAAACGAGAAGTCGACTTCTTCGACTTCAAAGCACGACCCACACCCGTAACCGGTGTAACTCTCAAAAACACATGGTCGCCTTCTTGAAACTCAAGATCTTTCCTTCTCTTGTCATGATAGCTCTTTTGTCGACTTTGAGAAGCATTCATCTTCTCCCGAATAAACTTCACCTTCTCCGTTGTTTGTTGTACCATCTCCGGTCCAACTATCATCCTCTCGCCCGTTTCATGCCAACACAAAGGTGTTCGACATCTCCGACCATACAAAGCCTCAAATGGTGCCATACTTATACTTGAAATAAAACTGTTATTGTAGGTGAACTCAATCAACGCCAAATAAGTATCCCAAGCACCACCCTGCTCGAGCACACAAGCACGCAACAAATCCTCCAACGATTGAATTGTCCTCTCGGTTTGACCGTCCGTTTGCGGATGATAAGCCGAACTCAATCTTAGCTTAGAACCCAAAGCCCTTTGTAAACTTTCCCAAAACCTCGATGTAAATCTAGGATCTCTATCCGATACAATACTCTTAGGAACTCCATGTAACTTCACCACCACAAGAACATAAATCTCGGCTAACTTCTCCAAAGGATAACTAATATCTATTGGAATAAAGTGAGCAGATTTAGTAAGCCTATCAACAATTACCCAAATAGCATTATGACCTCTTTGCGTATTCGGCATTCCCGTAACAAAATCCATCGATATACTATCCCATTTCCACTCCGGAATGTCCAACGGTTGCATCAAACCACTAGGTTTTTGATGTTCCACCTTAGACTTTTGACAAGTCAAGCATGCATACAAAAATTGAGCCACATCCCTCTTTAATCCGGACCACCAAAAGATTTTCTTCAAATCTTGGTACATTTTGTTCGCTCCCGGATGAATACTTAAATTACTTCGGTGCCCTTCTTCCAATATCATCTTTTTCAACTCCGCATCATCGGGAATAAAAATACGACCACGGAATCTCAAAACTCCAAAATTATCAACCTTGAAGTCCTCATTCTCATTCAACGTCAAATCAACGAACGTCAAATCCAACTTTTGCTTTTCACATACGGTTGTAAGAAAATCATTCGTAACATGTAGCATACCAAGTCTCACACTTCTCGGCGTCATTTCACAAACTAAACTCAAGTCTCTAAAATTCTCCAAAAGTTCCCATTCTTTCATCATCAATGCGGACATATGTAACAACTTCCGACTCAAGGCATCGGCCACCACGTTTGCCTTACCCGGATGGTAATTCAAACCAAAATCATAATCCTCCAAAAGTTCTAACCACCTCCTTTGTCTCATGTTCAATTCTTTTTGATCAAATAAATATTTCAAGCTCTTGTGATCACTAAAAACTTCAAATCTTGCACCATAAAGATAGTGCCTCCAAATTTTCAAAATAAACACCACGGCCGCTAACTCCAAGTCATGTGTTGGATAATTCTTTTCATGCACTCTCAATTGTCTAGAAGCATATGCCACAACTTTTCCATCTTGCATCAAAACACCGCCTAAACCCGTCAATGAAGCATCACAATACACAACAAATGGTTCCGTCGGATTCGGCAAAATCAACATCGGAGCCGTTGTCAACCTTCTTTTTAGCTCATTGAAACTCTCTTCACAATGAATATCCCAAATGAAAGCCTTTTCCTTACAAGTCAATTGCGTTAACGGAAGTGCCAACTTTGAAAATCCCTCAATAAACCTCCGATAATAACCCGCCAAGCCTAAAAAGCTTCGAATCTCCGTAACCGACTTAGGAGCCTCCCATTGCATCACCGCATCAATCTTGGTTGGATCAACACTAATACCACTACCGAAAATAACATGTCTAAGAAAACTTACTTCCGACAACCAAAATTCACATTTCGACAACTTAGCATACAATTGTTTCTCTTTCAAAATTTGTAACACAATCCTCAAATGCTCTTCATGCTCCTCTTGAGACTTAGAGTAAATCAAAATATCGTCGATGAACACAACCACAAAATGATCCAACTGTTCATGAAAAATGCGATTCATGTATTCCATAAACACACCCGGCGCATTAGAAACCCTGAATGGCATCACGAAATATTCGTAATGACCATACCGTGTCCTAAAGGCCGTCTTTTGAATATCCTCTCCTTTCACACGAATCTGGTGGTATCCCGATCTCAAATCAATCTTACCAAAAACATTCGCACCAACCAATTGGTCCATCAAATCATCGATCCTTGGAAGCGGATACTTGTTCTTAATCGTCACTTTGTTCAATTATTGATAATCAATGCATAACCGCATACTCCCATCCTTCTTCTTTACCAATAATACCGGAGCACCCCAAGGAGAAACACTTGGTCTTACAAATCCCTTGTCCAACAAGTCATTCAATTGCTTCTTCAATTCTACCAATTCCGATGCCGACATACGATACGGTGCCATCGAAACCGGTCTAGTACCCGAAACTAGATCAATAGAAAACTCGACTTCTCTTTCCGGCGGTACATCCGTAATATCCTCCGGAAACACTTCTGGAAAATCACACACCACTGGAAACACATCTAGATCAACTTTACTCCCCACCGACAATGATGCAAACAAACCAAATAATTGAGCTTCGTCCGCTAAAAGTTTCTTCAACTCTTTAGTGGATAGGAAACTCCCATATTCGTCATCTTCCAAGGAAGGAAACCTTACTAACTTGTGATAGCAATCTATATGAACTCGATTAAATTGCAACCAGTTCATACCCAATATTACGTCCAATCCCTCTAATGGCAAACATACTAAATCCATAATGAAGTCTTTACCATACATGGTCAAAGGACAACTTACACACACCGAAGACGTAGTTACCGACCCTGAAGCAGGAGTCTCGATAACCATTTCAACACCCATCACAGTCAACACAAGATTCAAACGCTTCGCGCACTCAGTCGAAATAAACGAATGAGTCGCTCCCGTATCAATAACAGCAATTAAAGGTGTACTATTAATAAAGCATGTACCTTTAATCAAACGGTCTGCATTAGTAGTTTGAGTTCCCGCCAATACAAACACCTTTCCGCCCGCTTGAGCTTGTTTCGGCTTAGGACATTTAGTACTAATGTGACCCACTTCTCCACAATTATAGCACTTCACCATATTCCTTCTACAATCGGTAGTAGCATGCCCAAGACCTCCACAGTTAGAACATTTCACCGCAGTCTTCCCACACTCAAAGGATTTATGACCCATTTCACCACACTTGTAACACTTCACAAAACCGGAACCTCCTCCTCCTCCTGATCACCTATCAAAGTTTCCCCTATGCTTGCCCTTATCAACGGGTGTCACATAAGGTCCACTTCTAGCTTGTTGCTTTCCCTTCCTCTCATTCAAACTTTTGTAATGTGTAGAACAAGCCTTACTATCTTCCTCGAAGATTCTACAATATTCCGTCAAATCCCCAAACCTTCTTATCCTTTGATATCCCACAACTTGCTTAATCTTAGGACGCAAACGATTCTCATATTTAATACACTTTGAGAACTGAGCAGTAATCGCAGCATAGTGAGGATGGAATTGAACCAACTCCACAAACTTAGCAGTATAGTCCACCACAGACATACTACCATGTTTCAATTCAAGGAATTCCATCTCCTTCTTTCCCTTCACACTCTCAGGGTAATACTTTCTCAAGAATTCAGTACGAAATAAATCCCAAGTTATCTCTTCATCATCCACCTCAAGAACTTCACGTATACCGACCCACCAATCGTCGGCTTCTTCCTTCAGCATGTGAGATCCAAGGCTCACCTTATTCTCCTCCGCACAGTCCATGACTCTGAAGATTCTTTAAATCTCTTTCAACCAATTTTGAGCTCCATCCGGATCAAATTTTCCTTTGAAGACCGGTGGTTGATTCTTCCTGAACTCGTCATTAGCATTCACGTTTGGTGCACCTTGCACCGCCCTAGCCATTGCTTCTAAAGCAGTAGCCATCGCATTGTCGTTTCTTCCAGCCATATTCTGATCATTCCTAAAAACGACAACAAGGTTAAACAACAGTTCAATTATCACAACCACAAGACAGACACAACTGACTCAACTCTGGCTCTGATACCACTTAATGTAACACCCCCTTTCTATACCCCCAAATAATCTCAAATTCATTTAGGCACATATTAAAAATTTTGCCAGAGTATAATTATAAACATGGTATAAAAGAGGCATGTCACATCATACACAACTATACAACATGCAACACCTGCTCAACAATCGATATGCAACAGTGGGGTAACTTTGCCACAGAGGAACTTTGTCCTTACACCCACATCTCAATATTTAGAATGAAAGCGGAAAATCTAAACATTGAATAACATCAAACATATATACATATACATATATATACATCATCGAGTATAATCCAACAACATAATTCATGGTTACATAACCATACATCAACCAGATACATGTACAAATGTATCACAAAAGAATCATATACATCCTAGCTACCTGGTGCTACATATCAGGGCCAACCGACCAAAAGAATGAAGACACGCTTCACAAAAGACCACCAGCATACCTACTCTGCAATGCCTCATAGAGCATCATAAAACAGCAGAAGGGTGAGAAACACAATTATAATATAAATGCATATAATTATATATCTTAGCATAAAAATACACATATTCCACATTCTCACCACAATTCATCACAACTCACCCATATACATCACAATGTATATATGTATGTAAAACCAAGCATGTTCATCATGCATACTTTCACAATTCTTATCATTCCACACAAACATACACATTTATGTTTATTCACCAATGCATCATTATAAAGATGACAAATGCAAATCATAGAGACCGACTCACGACTCTATGCAAATACAATGCGGTACCGACTCAATCATCACTAGTTCACTCAGGAACTCTGCTGGAACCATCGCTCATTACCAATGTAACTCCCCTTCGGACCTACAATGTTCACCCATTGCTCACACCCCACATGGGCACACAATGTTTATGGATCGCTCACACCCCACATGGGCACACGACCCGATTGCTCACACCTCACCTAGGCACATAATCCGATTACTCACACCTCACCTAGGCACACAATCTCTTGTAATCATCGCTCACACCTCACATAGGCACACGACTTTACAACGGATTCTCATTAGAATCACCCAACACAAGAATGTACTTCATTATGCTTCACATGCAAAATGTAACACCCCTTTCTATACCCCCAAATAATCAATTAAATCATTTTTGGCACGTATTGAAAATTTTATCAGAGTATAATTGCAACCACGGCATAAAAGGAGAATGTCACATTATACATGAAATTAAAAACATACAACACCTGCTCACACGATATGCAGCAGTGGGGTAACTAATCAATTAAGGATCTGAGTCCTTTCACCCACATCTCAAATGTTTACAATAAAAGCGGAACATCTAAACACTGATAAACATCAAACATATATATAAATCATATATAGATATATTCATATACCAAATAGTATAGTTCATCAACATCGGTCACGTTATATACACAAAATCTTCAGCCAGATACATAAGCAAATGCATCACCAAAAAGGAAAACAAAAGCATCCTAGCTACCCGACGCTACATATCAGAGCCAGACGACCAAAAAGAAATGAAGACACGCTTCACTAAAGACCACCAGCATACCTAATCTGCAATGCCTCATAGAGCATTATAAAACAGCAGAAGGGTGAGAAATATTATCATAATAACTTTGCATATAATTATATATCTCAACATATAATACACATATATCACATTCTCACCACAACTCATCACTATGCATGTATATATGCATATAACACCAAGCATATACCATAAATCAAATACACGGCATAACAATCCGTAATTAACGCATCTATCACCTAGGCATATCCATTCATGCTCAAATACATGTATCACCAATACATATCAATTCATCACCATTTATCCAACATAAACACCATACAGGTTTATTCACCAATGTATCATTACAAAGATACAATTATCATTATTTCACATAAACATACATATTATGCTTATCCAACAATGCACAGTTGTACAATTCTATTCATTCCACTTCACGTATACATATATATGTTCATTCATCAAAGCACAAATACAATGATGACAAATGCAACTCATAGAGACCGACTCACGACTCTATGCAGGTGTAATGCGGTACCGACTCATTATCTCAAGTTCAATTGAAGAACTTGTTGGAACCTTCGCTCACACCGTAACAAGGCACACGAAGTTCACCCATTGCTCACACCGTAAAAAGGCACACAATGTTTCTGGATTGCTCACACCGTAAGAAGGCACACAATCCGATTACTCACACCATAAACAGGCACACAATCGTTCGTAATCATCGCTCACACCGTAAAAAGGCACACAATGTTTATGGATTGCTCACACCGTAAGAAGGCACACAATCCGATTGCTCACACCGTAAACAGGCACACAATCACATTTAACATGCATTATCACTTAATTCAAACAATGCATACATTCACTAAAGATCCACCATTCACAAAGCATTCTCAAATCAAGGGTTCACTCTACAAACATATCCACAACACATTCACATCATTCATAATTAACATACTTAACATTTTCTACAAAATCACTATTCACAAAAAGTCGGAAAAGTCGGCCAAAAGTCGGCTAAAAATATAATTTCTTATCACCATCAAATAGTACATATCAATACCTTCAATTCGATATAAATAACTCTCAAATCCGATAAACAACGAACAAGTTATGGATATTTCAAAATAACGCAAAAAAACATAAACCGGAGGATCGACACGACGATACGGTTTGAAAATACTGTTCTAATTGGACCAGGTTCAGACCTCCAAACCATTTTTCCTAGAAATAACATCTCGTTAGCTTCCCAACGCTTCGAACGGGGGTCAAAACCGACTTACGGTTCAAGAGATATGAATTTCAGAAGTTTCCCCGACAAACCAGAATTTTATGGTTCAGCACAGTATGTATCAATACATAGGCCTATGTATCGATACAAAAAGGCCACATGTATCGATACATAGCACGCATGTGTTGACACATGCTGTAGTGAAAATGCTGTTTTCTCCAATTTCTACAGTATGTATCGATACATAAGGGTTATGTATCGATACATAAACCATTTCGTATCGATACATAGCTGTTATGTATCGATTCATAACTCTGTTTTTCTCAAAAACCAGATTTCTCAAATTACACCTTTGCTGTCCTTATCCCGAATGCCCGAAAACTCGACTAAATCGAACATTTTCACCGAAACAAACATATACGCGCAACCACCAAATACATAAGAACAATTTGGAACACATAAACGCAATTTCTACGACGTTCGATTTTTCGATTAAATTTCAACCTTTCAAAAACCAGAATTTTCGAACATCACCAAATCAAATAAAAAGCACGCTATACGACGATCTAACCTTCCTCGATACAACTACGTAATTTATTTCGAATTCTAACCGTGAAAACATCGGTTTCTATCGATTTCTTACAATTCGACCTAAACGGAAACAACAACGGAAACATACCGAAAACTAACCGAAACATAACCAAACTTCATGAAACTTTAAACAGCAGCTCACATACATATAACCAACCAACACGTGTATTTATACGACTTTTCGACCGTAGAAACATCGGTTTCTATCGATTTCGCCCAATACGGCATAAACGGAAACATATGGAAAACAACCAAAACATCCACACAAAACACATACATAATCATACACAAGGTTAGGATAACAATATTTCACACCCTTACCCGATTAAACCGATTCCTAGAAGTTGTTTTCTTTGATTCCTAGCTTTCCTCTTTTTCTTCTTCTCTTTCTCTTCTTTCTCTTCTATTTCCTTCCATTTCTCTTACTATCTCATTCTATATATAGTTTTCTCTCTTTTTCTTTCTTTTCTAATTCTATCCCTTCTATTTCTTTTCTCACAAACACAAAAATATTTACTTAACATAAATATCTCAAAATATATATTATATCATTAATTAAATACTATCTAATGTGAAAAGTCTAAAATACCCTCTATTCCAATTTTCCCCGCAAACTCTCAAAAACGGTAAAAATGCTTAATATGAAAACATAACATATTAAAACACCAATTTCACAAATAACATAATCATTGTCAAATTAAAGTAAAATACTCCACAAAATAATATAATTAACACCCAAAAAATAGAGATAATTAAAATCGGGTCGTTACAACTCTCCCCCACTTAGACATTTTCGTCCTCGAAAATATGCTAAGTACACACAACCACGAATACTACTCTCGCATCCGACCAGCCAACTATCCTGCCAACAAAAGGCACACCACGAATAACACAAACAACAAACCAACACACTAACATCAACAACAACGACGCGACAACGACCACGACAACCACGACAAGATGCAATGCTCATACAATGCACTTGGCGACAAACTCACAACTCAAGGGATAACCAAGATTCACTCTTGAACCGGAACACAATAAGATCGTTACCACTACCATAGGTAACACCCTCCTAATCCCCAAATATAGGAATTAGCCACTCGCACTCGAACCATCACAATGGAAACGAAACAACAACACGGACAAGAACATAACGTTCCATGACACAACATTACCTCAGCAACATCCGCAAAACTAGAATACCTGCATCCTTGCCTCACAACAACCAATACAACAATTCCACACTTCCGCTGCGCACTCTAATTACTCGCAACCAACAAAACCACCAATTCCCTAATCAACATTCGACTTTTTCTATTATTCTCCAGAAAATCCTAGTTCACTTGTTATATCCACCACTTCACTCTATGCTGCTTTAGCTTACACACCATACACAAGCATCTGAACTACTCAAACAGTTCTACTTCTCTGACCATCCGAACATACACATGCAAAGGCTTCCAACTTAACTCGTCAGGCAAGACATTAATCCTTCCCAAAGAATAATCCAATTATGAATAGCATAAATCCTTGGATGAATCCTCAATTATCGTAAAGCATAAACTACGACTTAACCATATTGCATTAACCCACCGACTAAACTCATCAAGACATAACTCAATACTCCTTAAACCGTTCATTAAGATCAGGCAAAAATCAAAACTGGAGCTGTAGACAACTCCTACTTTTAGCTCTTTGAAACTTATTCGCACTGAACATCCACACTTGGATAACTTATCTTAAAACTTCATCTCTTTTCTAAACTTGCTACTCATACATAATGGTTTCCTTAAAATTCTTACATTGATACCTTAAGCTCAAAACTCCTTAACTCATTATAACTCTGTGTTTTGCTTTCCATAGCATCCATACGAGTATACACCACATGCTGACTATACGAATCAATCATCCATTCTCTTGGCTTTACTTTTAATATCTAGAACACTAGCACCACCAACATGCCATCTAAGCTGGAAAGACACGTCTACTCCCACCAACACAATTTCTGTCTGCTATCAACAAGAGATTAAGGGTGATCAGTTCCTCAATTTGCCAATAGACAGTCGACAATCATGATGGGGTATAAACCATCTTTACCAAGCCATAACAACCTTCCTTGCCTCTTGTGCACAAAACCACATAAGGTACAAATCCTTAATTGACATATCCTTACTTCCGCATTCCCTTCGGAATCGGGAATAACACTGCCCAAACAACACTTACAATCGGGCAACCAACAGCACACTGAGCCAACGCTCCATACCTGGAGTCACTTGGAGAAGTACCAGTTTCTCCCCCACTTATCTCGTTCTCAATCCTGAAGACAAAGACTAGAAAAACCAGAGAGCACTGATAGTGTTCCTCACACCTATCACGTACTAAGGAATTAACAACATCGACAAATACCCAAAATCCATAATGAAGACTTTATCATACATGGTCAAAAGACAACTTACACGCCAAAAACGTAGTTACCGACCCAGAAGCAGTCATAAACAAATTCAAACACTTTGCACACTCATAGGAAATAAACAAATAAGTCTCTTTCAAAACAACATCAGCAACAAAAGGGTACTATTAATAAAACTTATACCTTTAATCAACGATCCGCACTAGTAGTGTCTGACCCTGCCAATGCAAACACCTTTCCGCTCGTTTGAGCTTGTTTTGGCTTAGCACACTTGTGACTAAGGTGTCCCGTTTCTCCACAATTATAACACTTCACCGTAGTCCTTCTACAGTCCACAGCAGAATGCCTCGTACCTCCACAGTTAGAACACTTCAATGCAGTATTCCTGCACTCCACGGATTTATGTCCGACTTCACCACAGTCATAACACTTAATGGAACCGGAACCTCCTCCGCCAGCTTTCCTATCAAAGTTTCCCTTATGCTTGCCCTTATCAGCGGGTGCCACATAAGGTCCACTCCTCGCTTGTTGCTTACTCTTACTCTCATTCACACTCTTGTAATATGTAGAACGAGCCTTGCTGTCTTCCTCGAAGATTCTGCAACATTCAGTCAAATCAGAAAACATTCTAATCCTCTGATATCCCACAGCTTGCTTAATCTCAGGACGCAAACCATTCTCATACTTAATGCACTTTGAGAACTCAGCAGTAACGGCAGCATAATGAGGATAAAACTGAACCAACTCAACAAATCTAGCAGTATATTCCACCACGGACATACTACCTTGTTTCAATTCCAGAAATTTAATCTCTTTCTTTCCTTTAACACTCTCCGGGTAATACTTCACCAAAAACTCAGTACGAAACAATTCCCAAGTTATCTCCTCATGATCCACTTCAAGAATTTGACGCCTATCGACCCACCAATCGTCAGCTTCTTCCTTCAGCATGTGAGATCCAAGCCTCACCTTATTCTCTTCAGTACAATCCATAACCCTGAAAATTCTTTCAATTTCTTTCAACCAGAGTTGAGCACCATCGGGATCGAATCTTCCTTTGAAGACCGGTGGTTGATTCTTTCTGAACTCATCGTTCGCATTCACATTCGGTGCACCCCTGCACCGCCCTAGCCATTGCTTCCATAGCAGCAGCCATAGCAACATCATTTCTACCAGCCATATTCTGATGGTTTCCAAAAACAACAACAAGGTAAACCACAGTTTAACCAACACAACCACAAGACAGACACAACAGACTCAACACTGGCTCTGATACCACTTAATGTAACACCCCTTTCTATACCCCCAAATAATCAATTAAATCATTTTTGGCACGTATTGAAAATTTTATCAGAGTATAATTGCAACCACGACATAAAAGGAGAATGTCACATTATACATGAAATTAAAAACATACAACACCTGCTCACACGATATGCAGCAGTGGGGTAACTAATCAATTAAGGATCTGAGTCCTTTCACCCACATCTCAAATGTTTAGAATAAAAGCGGAACATCTAAACACTGATAAACATCAAACATATATAGATATATTCATATACCAAACAGTATAGTTCATCAACATCGGTCACGTTATATACACAAAATCTTCAGCCAGATACATAAGCAAATGCATCACCAAAAAGGAAAACAAAAGCATCCTAGCTACCCGACGCTACATATCAGAGCCAGACGACCAAAAAGAAATGAAGACACGCTTCACCAAAGACCACCAGCATACCTAATCTGCAATGCCTCATAGAGCATTATAAAACAGCAGAAGGGTGAGAAATATTATCATAATAACTTTGCATATAATTATATATCTCAACATATAATACACATATATCACATTCTCACCACAACTCATCACTATGCATGTATATATGCATATAACACCAAGTGTAACACCCCCTTTCTATACCCCCAAATAATCACATAAATCATTTAGGCACATATAAAAAAATTCGCCAGAGTACGATTAAAACATAGTATACAAGAGGCATGTCACATCATACACGCATTTAATACATACAACACCTGCTCACAAAGATATGCAACAGTGGGGTAACTTTCAAACAACAAAGGATCTCAGTCCTTATACCCACATCTCAATATTTAGAATAAGAGCGGAAACATCTAAAATATTGAATAACAACCACATATATACATCAACATATATATACATCATCCAGTATGAATCACAAGCAACATCATGTTTATATACACAAATTCATCAGCAAGATACATATGCAAATGTATCACAAAAAGATCAAAACGTCCTAGCTACCCAGTGCTACATATCAGAGCCAACCGACCAACAAGGAAAATGAAGACACGCTTCACAAAAAGACCGCCAGATACCTAATCTGCAATGCCTCATAGAGCATCATAAAACAGCAGAAGGGTGAGAAATATTATCATAATAACAATGCATATAATTATGTACTACAACATAAACATATAACACGTATTCTCACCACAACTCATCATATATCACAATATAGATATATCATCAAGCATATTCATTATGCATACATTCACCATTATCATCATTCCACATGAACACACACATACTTGTTCATTCCACAATGCATCATTATAAGATACAGTTTATATCATTTCCCATAAACATACATATATCAATGTTTATTCATCAATGCACAAATACAAAGATGATCAATGCAACTCATAGAGACCGATTCTCGACTCTATGCAGATGCATGCGGTACCGACTCATCACCCGAGCTCAATTGAAGAACTCAATGGAAATATCCTCCCTGCCGGGCCTACGATATTTCCCCATCGCTCATACCATCATGGCATCCGATGTTTCTGGATTGTTCACGTAGACACAATCCGATTGCTCAAACCCCACAAGGGCACACAATCATTCTGAAGATTCCCACGGAATCAAGTGTAACTCATCGCAACGATTACACCCATTGACTACGCAATGTTCAGAGGATCCTCAAATGATCATTTGTGTAATCAATCACTCACACCCAACAGGGACGCGATATTACACCCGATTCTCCAAGAATCGCGACACATGAATGCATGTCATGATGTTTCTCCTACAAAATGACCACATACACTCATGCAATGCACACATATTTCACAATATAGTCATGCATTCATCACATATAATCCACATACACTCACATCAATTGTATAACAACACACACAATTATCCAAACAATTCAATCTACGGTTCACCGTAAAAGTCGGTTAAAAGTCGGCTAAAAATAATATTTTCCATCATCATCAAAAAGTACTCATCCACAGCTTCGATTCGATATAAAGAACACTTAAATCCAATAAACAACGAAGAATATATGTATATTTCAAAATAACGCAAAAACATAAATCGGAGCCCCGACACTACGAAACGGTTCGAAAATACTGTTTCAATTGGACCAGGTTTAGACCTCAAAACCATTTTTCCTAGAAAGAACATCTCGTTAGCTTCCCAACGCTTCGAACGGGGGTCAAAACCGACTTACGGTTCAAGAGATATGAATTTCCGAAGTTTTCCGAAAACCAGAATTTTTCTGCTACAGCCCTGCGGGTTTATGGTGTTTTCTCTGCTACAGCCCTGCGGGTTTATGGTATTTCGTCCGAAAATCCAACCGATTCAATTATTTTCTTCGAAACAAACACATACTCATTCATACCAAACATATAGTAGTGATTTGGGACCATTAAACGTGAATTCTACGACTTTCGATTTCACTCCGAATCTTAAACTCTCAATTCTCCAAAAATGCAAAAACTTACAAACTCAACCAAAATCGATAAAATAAGCATACCCGATCACGGCCTAACATTACTCGACACATCTACACAATTTATTCCGACTTTCGTCCGTGAAAACATCGATTTCTAATCAATTTATCATTTTCAACCTAAAAGAGAAAACTATGGAAAACAAGAAAAACATCCAAGCAAACACATATATAATGATATACATTGATGAGATAATAAGATTTCACACCCTTACCCGGATTCCAAATGATCTAGCTCTTGTTCTTGATGATTTCCACTCTTTTTCCTCTTTTCTTCTCTTTTTCCCTCTTCCTCTTTCTTTCTCTCTTTTTCTCTTATGTTTTCTTTTCTTTACTAACTTTCTCACTTCTAACTTATTATATCTTTTCTTTTCTATTTCTTTTCTTAAAATATCTCATATATAATAATTAACCAAAATATCTCACAAATATCTAATAATACATTTTCTCACTTAAAAATATCTAACTTATCATTTTCTCACATAATTTCTAACTTATAACTTATGATTAATTGAGAAAAGCCTAAAATACCCTCCATTCTAATTTCCCCGAAAACTCTCGAAAACGGTAAAATAACATTTAACACACCAATTTAACAAATAAAATAATTTAGCACCCAATTAAAATAAAAGACTCAAGAATAATGGAATAATCAAAATCGGGGCGTTACAACTCTCCCCTACTTTAGAAATTTTCGTCCTCGAAAATAATACCTGATTCAAACAACTCCGGATACGACTCTCGCATCCCACTCTCTAGTTCCCACGTCATATTGCCTTCCGCAGCGCCTCCCCACGCTACTTTCACAAGCGCAATATCCTTGCCTCTTAGTTTCTTAACTTCGCGGTCCAAAATCCTAACCGGTAAAGCTTCCACCGTAAGGTTATCTCTCACTTCAACCTCGTCCATAGGAATAACATGTGACGGATCCGGAACATATTTCCGAAGTTGAGAAACATGGAATACGTCATGCAAATTCGAAAGGTTCGGAGGCAACGCCACACGGTAAGCCACAACACCAACTCGTGAAGTAATCTGATACGGACCAATAAAACGAGAAGTCAACTTCTTCGACTTCAAAGCACGACCCACACCCGTAACTGGTGTAACTCTCAAAAACACATGGTCGCCTTCTTGAAACTCAAGATCTTTCCTTCTCTTGTCATGATAGCTCTTTTGTCTACTTTGAGAAGCCTTCATCTTCTCCCGAATAAACTTCACTTTCTCCGTCGTTTGTTGTACCATTTCCGATCCAACAATCGTCCTCTCACCGGTTTCATGCCAACACAAAGGTGTTCAACATCTCCAACCATACAAAGCCTCAAATGGTGCCATACTTATACTCGAATGAAAACTGTTATTGTAAGTGAATTCAATCAACGCCAAATAACCGTCCCAAGCACCACCTTGCTCGAGTACACAAGCACGCAATAAATCCTTCAACGATTGAATCGTCCTCTCGGTTTCACCGTCCGTTTGCGGATGATAAGCCGAACTCAATCTTAGCTTAGAACCCAAAGCCTCTTGTAAACTCACCCAAAATCTCGATGTAAATCTCGGATCTCGATCCGATACAATACTCTTAGGAACACCATGTAACTTCACAATCACACGAACATAAATCTCGGCTAACTTCTCCAAAGGATAACTAATATCAATTGGAATAAAGTGAGCAGATTTAGTAAGCCTATCAACAATTACCCAAATAGCATTATGACCTCTTTGCGTATTCGGCAATCCCGTAACAAAATCCATCGATATACTATCCCATTTCCATTCCGGAATATCCAACGGTTGCATAAATCCACTCGGTTTTTGATGTTCCACCTTAGACTTTTGACAAGTTAAGCATGCATACACGAATTGAGCTACATCTCTCTTTAATCCGGACCACCAAAAGATCTTCTTCAAATCTTGATACATCTTATTCGCACCCGGATGAATACTTAAATTACTTCGGTGTCCTTCCTCTAAAATCATCTTTTTCAACTCCACATCATCGGGAATACAAATACGACCACGGAATCTCAAAACTCCGTAATTATCAACCTTGAAATCCTCATTCTCATTCAACGTCAAATCGACGAATTTCAAGTCCAACTTTTGCTTTTCACCAACCGTTGCAAGAAAATCATTCGTAACATGTAACATACCAAGTCTCACACTTCGCGGCGTCATTTCACAAACCAAACTCAAATCTCTGAAATCCTCCAAAAGTTCCCATTCTTTCATCATCAATGCGGACATACGTAACAACCTCCGACTTAAGGCGTCGGCCACCACGTTTGCCTTACCCGGATGGTAATTCAAACCAAAATCATAATCCTTCGAAAGCTCTAACCACCTTCTTTGTCTCATGTTTAATTCTTTTTGATCGAATAAATATTTCAAGCTTTTGTGATCGCTAAAAACTTCAAATCTTGCACCATAAAGATAATGCCTCCATATTTTCAAAACAAACACCACCGCCGCTAACTCCAAGTCATGCGTAGGATAATTCTTTTCATGCACTCTCAATTGTCTAGAAGCATATGCCACAACTTTTCCATCTTGCATCAAAACACCACCTAAACCTGTCAATGAAGCATCACAATACACAACAAATGGTTCATTAGGATTAGGCAAAATCAAGATCGGAGTCGTTGTCAACCTCCTCTTTAACTCATTGAAACTCTCTTCACAATGAATATCCCAAATGAAAGCCTTTCCTTTACAAGTCAATTGTGTTAAAGGAAGTGCCAACTTCGAAAATCCCTCAATAAACCTCCGATAATAACCCGCCAAGCCTAAAAAGCTTCGAATCTCCGTAACCGACCTAGGAGCCTCCCATTGCATCACCGCATCTATCTTGGATGGATCAACACTAATACCACTACCGGAAATAACATGTCCAAGGAAACTTACTTCCGACAACCAAAATTCACATTTTGACAACTTAGCATACAATTGTTTCTCTTTCAAAATTTGCAACACAATTCTCAAATGCTCTTCATGCTCCTCTTGAGACTTAGAGTAAATCAAAATATCATCGATGAACACAACCACAAAACGATCCAACTGTTCATGAAAAATACGATTCATGTATTCCATAAACACCCCCGGCGCATTAGAAACCCCGAATGGCATCACGGAATATTCGTAATGACCATACCGTGTCCTAAATGCCGTCTTTTGAATATCCTCTCCTTTCACACGAATCTGGTGGTATCCTGATCTCAAATCAATCTTGCTAAAAACATTCGCACCAACCAATTGGTCCATCAAATCATCGATCCTTGGAAGCGGATACTTGTTCTTAATTGTCACCTTGTTCAACTGTCGATAATCAATACATAACCGCATACTCCCGTCCTTCTTCTTTACCAACAATACCGGAGCACCCCAAGGAGAAACACTTGGCCTTACAAATTTCTTGTCCAACAAGTCATTCAATTGCTTTTTCAATTCTACCAATTCCGATGCCGACATACGATACGGTGCCATCGAAATCGGTCTAGTACCCGGAACTAGATCAATAGAAAATTCAACTTCTCTTTCCGGCGGTACATCCGTAATATCGTCCGGAAACACTTCTGGAAAATCACACACCACTGGAAACACATCAATACCAATCTTACTCTCCACTGACAATGATGCAAACAACCCAAACAATTGAGCTTCATCCTCCAAAAGTTTCTTCAACTCTTTAGTAGATAGAAAACTCTCCTCTTCATCATCTTCCAAAGAAGGAAACCTTACCAACTTATGATAGCAATCTATATGAACTCGATTAAATTGCAACCAGTTCATACCCAAGATTACATCCAATCCCTCCAACGGCAAACACACTAAATCCATAATGAAGTCTTTACCATAAATGGTCAAAGGACAACTTACACACACCAAAGACGTAGTTACCGACCCTGAAGCAGGAGTCTCAATAACCATTTCAGCACCCAACAAAATTAACGCAAGATTCAAATGCTTCGCGCACTCAGACGAAATAAACGAATGAGTCGCTCCCGTATCAATAACAGCAACTAAATGTGTACTATTAATAAAGTATGTACCTTTAATCAAACGGTCTGCATTCGTAGTTTGAGTCCCCGCCAATGCAAACACCTTTCCGCCCGCTTGAGCTTGTTTCGGCTTAGTACACTTAGTACTAATGTGACCAACTTCTCCACAATTATAACACTTCACCATATTCCTTCTACAATCTGTAGCAACATGCCCCAGACCTCCACAGTTAGCACACCTCGCTTCCGTCTTCCTACAATCAAATGATTTATGACCCATACCTCCACACTTGAAACACTTTACGGGACCAGAACTTCCTCCTCCAGACCTCCTATCAAAGTTTCCCCTATGCTTGCCCTTATCAACGGGTGTCACATAAGGTCCACTTCTAGCTTGTTGTTTTCCCTTCCTCTCATTCAAACTTTTGTAATGTGTAGAACGAGCCTTACTATCTTCTTCGAAGATTCTACAACATTCCGTCAAATCCGCAAACCTCCTTATCCTTTGATATCCCACAGCTTGCTTAATCTCAGGACGTAAACCATTCTCATATTTAATACACTTTGAGAACTCAGCAGTAATCGCAGCATAATGAGGATGGAATTGAACCAACTCCCCAAATTTAGCAGTATAGTCCACCACAGACATACTACCTTGTTTCAGTTCAAGAAACTCCATCTTCTTCTTCCCCTTCACACTCTCAGGGTAATACTTCCTCAAGAATTCAGTACGAAATAAATTCCAAGTTACCTCTTCATCATCCACCTCAAGAACTTCACGTATACCGACCCACCAATCGTCGGCTTCTTCCCTCAGCATGTGAGATCCAAGCCTCACCTTATTCTCCTCCGCACAGTCCATAACTCTGAAGATTCTTTCAATCTCTTTCAACCAATTTTGAGCTCCATCGGGATCAAATTTTCCTTTGAAAACCTGTGGTTGATTCTTCCTGAACTCGTCATTAGCATTCACGTTCGGTGCACCTTGCACCGCCCTAGCCATTGATTCCAAAGCCGCAACCATTGCATTGTCGTTTCTACCCGACATATTCTGATTATTCCCAAAAATAACAACAAGTTTAAACAACAGTTCAACCAACACAACAACAAGACAGACACAACTGACTCAACTCTGGCTCTGATACCACTTAATGTAACACCCCCTTTCTATACCCCCAAATAATCACATAAATCATTTAGGCACATATAAAAAAAATTCGCCAGAGTACGATTAAAACATAGTATACAAGAGGCATGTCACATCATACACGCATTTAATACATACAACACCTGCTCACAAAGATATGCAACAGTGGGGTAACTTTCAAACAACAAAGGATCCCAGTCCTTATACCCACATCTCAATATTTAGAATAAGAGCGGAAACATCTAAAATATTGAATAACAACCACATATATACATCAACATATATATACATCATCCAGTATGAATCACAAGCAACATCATGTTTATATACACAAATTCATCAGCAAGATACATATGCAAATGTATCACAAAAAGATCAAAACGTCCTAGCTACCCAGTGCTACATATTAGAGCCAACCGACCAACAAGGAAAATGAAGACACGCTTCACAAAAAGACCGCCAGATACCTAATCTGCAATGCCTCATAGAGCATCATAAAACAGCAGAAGGGTGAGAAATATTATCATAATAACAATGCATATAATTATGTACTACAACATAAACATATAACACGTATTCTCACCACAACTCATCATATATCACAATATAGATATATCATCAAGCATATTCATTATGCATACATTCACCATTATCATCATTCCACATGAACACACACATACTTGTTCATTCCACAATGCATCATTATAAGATACAGTTTATATCATTTCCCATAAACATACATATATCAATGTTTATTCATCAATGCACAAATACAAAGATGATCAATGCAACTCATAGAGACCGACTCTCGACTCTATGCAGATGCATGCGGTACCGACTCATCACCCGAGCTCAATTGAAGAACTCAATGGAAATATCCTCCCTGCCGGGCCTACGATATTTCCCCATCGCTCATACCATCATGGCATCCGATGTTTCTGGATTGTTCACGTAGACACAATCCGATTGCTCAAACCCCACAAGGGCACACAATCATTCTGAAGATTCCCACGGAATCAAGTGTAACTCATCGCAACGATTACACCCATTGACTACGCAATGTTCAGAGGATCCTCAAATGATCATTTGTGTAATCAATCACTCACACCCAACAGGGACGCGATATTACACCCGATTCTCCAAGAATCGCGACACATGAATGCATGTCATGATGTTTCTCCTACAAAATGACCACATACACTCATGCAATGCACACATATTTCACAATATAGTCATGCATTCATCACATATAATCCACATACACTCACATCAATTGTATAACAACACACACAATTATCCAAACAATTCAATCTACGGTTCACCGTAAAAGTCGGTTAAAAGTCGGCTAAAAATAATATTTTCCATCATCATCAAAAAGTACTCATCCACAGCTTCGATTCGATATAAAGAACACTTAAATCCAATAAACAACGAAGAATATATGTATATTTCAAAATAACGCAAAAACATAAATCGGAGCCCCGACACTACGAAACGGTTCGAAAATACTGTTTCAATTGGACCAGGTTTAGACCTCAAAACCATTTTTCCTAGAAAGAACATCTCGTTAGCTTCCCAACGCTTCGAACGGGGGTCAAAACCGACTTACGGTTCAAGAGATATGAATTTCCGAAGTTTTCCGAAAACCAGAATTTTTCTGCTACAGCCCTGCGGGTTTATGGTGTTTTCTCTGCTACAGCCCTGCGGGTTTATGGTATTTCGTCCGAAAATCCAACCGATTTAATTATTTTCTTCGAAACAAACACATACTCATTCATACCAAACATATAGTAGTGATTTGAGACTATTAAACGTGAATTCTACGACTTTCGATTTCACTCCGAATCTTAAACTCTCAATTCTCCAAAAATGCAAAAACTTACAAACTCAACCAAAATCGATAAAATAAGCATACCCGATCACGGCCTAACATTACTCGACACATCTACACAATTTATTCTGACTTTCGCCCGTGAAAACATCGATTTCTAATCAATTTATCATTTTCAACCTAAAAGAGAAAACTATGGAAAACAAGAAAAACATCCAAGCAAACACATACATAATGATATACATTGATGAGATAATAAGATTTCACACCCTTACCCGGATTCCAAATGATCTAGCTCTTGTTCTTGATGATTTCCACTCTTTTTCCTCTTTTCTTCTCTTTTTCCCTCTTCCTCTTTCTTTCTCTCTTTTTCTCTTATGTTTTCTTTTCTTTACTAACTTTCTCACTTCTAACTTATTATATCTTTTCTTTTCTATTTCTTTTCTTAAAATATCTCATATATAATAATTAACCAAAATATCTCACAAATATCTAATAATACATTTTCTCACTTAAAAATATCTAACTTATCATTTTCTCACATAATTTCTAACTTATGATTAATTGAGAAAAACCTAAAATACCCTCCATTCTAATTTCTCCGAAAACTCTCGAAAACGGTAAAATAACATTTAACACACCAATTTAACAAATAAAATAATTTATCACCCAATTAAAATAAAAGACTCAAGAATAATGGAATAATCAAAATCGGGGCGTTACACCAAGCATATACCATAAATCAAATACACGGCATAACAATCCGTAATTAATGCATCTATCACCTAGGCATATCCATTCATGCTCAAATACATGTATCACCAATACATATCAATTCATCACCATTTATCCAACATAAACACCATACAGGTTTATTCACCAATGTATCAATACAAAGATACAATTATCATTATTTCACATAAACATATATATTATGCTTATCCAACAATGCACACCTGTACAATTCTATTCATTCCACTTCACGTATACATATATATGTTCATTCATCAAAGCACAAATACAATGATGACAAATGCAACTCATAGAGACCGACTCACGACTCTATGCAGATGCAATGCGGTACTGACTCATTATCTCAAGTTCAATTGAAGAACTTGTTGGAACCTTCGCTCACACCGTAACAAGGCACACGAAGTTCACCCATTGCTCACACCGTAAAAAGGCACACAATGTTTCTGGATTGCTCACACCGTAAGAAGGCACACAATCCGATTGCTCACACCGTAAACAGGCACACAATCGTTCGTAATCATCGCTCACACCGTAAAAAGGCACACAATGTTTATGGATTGCTCACACCGTAAGAAGGCACACAATCCGATTGCTCACACCGTAAACAGGCACACAATCACATTTAACATGCATTATCACTTAATTCAAACAATGCATACATTCACTAAAGATCCACCATTCACAAAGCATTCTCAAATCAAGGGTTCACTCTACAAACATATCCACAACACATTCATATCATTCATAATTAACATACTTAACATTTTCTACAAAATCACTATTCACAAACAGTCGGAAAAGTCGGCCAAAAGTCGGCTAAAAATATAATTTCTTATCACCATCAAATAGTACATATCAATACCTTCAATTCGATATAAAGAACTCTCAAATCCGATAAACAACGAACAAGTTATGGATATTTCAAAATAACGCAAAAAAACATAAACCGGAGGATCGACACGACGATACGGTTTGAAAATACTGTTCTAATTGGACCAGGTTCAGACCTCCAAACCATTTTTCCTAGAAAGAACATCTCGTTAGCTTCCCAACGCTTCGAACGGGGGTCAAAAATGACTTACGGTTCAAGAGATATGAATTTCCGAAGTTTCCCCGACAAACCAGAATTTTATGGTTCAGCACAGTATGTATCAATACATAGGCCTATGTATCGATACAAAAAGGCCACATGTATCGATACATAGCACGCATGTGTCGACACATGCTGTAGTGAAAATGCTGTTTTCTCCAATTTCTACAGTATGTATCGATACATAAGGGTTATGTATCGATACATAAACCATTTCGTATCGATACATAGCTGTTATGTATCGATTCATAACTCTGTTTTTCTCAAAAACCAGATTTCTCAAATTACACCTTTGCTGTCCTTATCCCGAATGCCCGAAAACTCGACTAAATCGAACATTTTCACCGAAACAAACATATACGTGCAACCACCAAATACATAAGAACAATTTGGAACACATAAACGCAATTTCTACGACGTTCGATTTTTCGATTAAATTTCAACCTTTCAAAAACCAGAATTTTTGAACATCACCAAATCGAATAAAAAGCACGTTATACGACGATCTAACCTTCCTCGATACAACTACGTAATTTATTTTGAATTATAACCGTGAAAACATCGGTTTCTATCGATTTCTTACAATTCGACCTAAACGGAAACAACAACGGAAACATACCGAAAACTAACCGAAACATAACCAAACTTCATGAAACTTTAAACAGCAGCTCACATACATATAACCAACCAACACGTGTATTTATACGACTTTTCGACCGTAGAAACATCGGTTTCTATCGATTTCGCCCAATACGGCATAAACGGAAACATATGGAAAACAACCAAAACATCCACACAAAACACATACATAATCATACACAAGGTTAGGATAACAATATTTCACACCCTTACCCGATTAAACCGATTCCTAGAAGTTGTTTTCTTTGATTCCTAGCTTTCCTCTTTTTCTTCTTCTCTTTCTCTTCTTTCTCTTCTATTTCCTTCCATTTCTCTTACTATCTCATTCTATATATAGTTTTCTCTTTTTTTCTTTCTTTTCTAATTCTACCCCTTCTATTTCTTTTCTCACAAACACAAAAATATTTACTTAACATAAATATCTCAAAATATCTATTATATCATTAATTAAATACTATCTAATGTGAAAAGTCTAAAATACCCTCTATTCCAATTTTCCCCGCAAACTCTCAAAAACGGTAAAAATGCTTAATATGAAAACATAACATATTAAAACACCAATTTCACAAATAACATAATCATTGTCAAATTAAAGTAAAATACTCCACAAAATAATATAATTAACACCCAAAAAATAGAGATAATTAAAATCGGGTCGTTACACAAAATGACTCAAGACATTCTTGAAATGCATACATATTCACAATAATTGCATGCATTCATCTCATACAATCACATACAATCTATATACATTCACATCAATGCACTATTGTATGATCCACATTCAAACACACATTCGAAACGGTAAAAGTCGTTAAATAACACTATTCCTGATTTTCTGACTTATTTAATCGACCAACAATCTCAAACCCAACATCACAAGCAAGAAAATTTTATAAGCTTTCCAACGATATAAATAACACTCAAATCGAAAATACGGTTCGAGAGTTATGACTTTTAAAAGAAAAGAAATTTACTAAAAAAAAACAAAAGCGCCCGGCGACAGGAACATTTCGCCCGGCGACGGTTCAATTTCGCCTTCACTTCGCCCAGCGAAGTAGGGGCGAAGGAAACCCCCCAAAAACGTGAACAAAACCAGTAGCGTGACACCCTCCCGCCTCTCAATTTCGCCCGGCGACGCAGGGGCTAAAATCACGCTTCTCCCGGCGCTCTGGGCACTTCGCCCGGCGAATTACACCAGACAGCCATACCCAGCAGCGTAGCTTCATCATCAAAAACCCCATTTTCTCATTTTTCCCACCTTTGATCATTCCCAACAGCAAAACTAAGCATAGTTATGGATCATACACATATAGAGATCATTCTAAACACATCTTTATCGATTTTTAACCGTTAAAACACCGATTCCACAAATCGACCTAAAACTCACATATAACTCAAAACTCTCTCAAACATAGTTTTTTCAACCACAACTGTCATACATAATCACACACATGTATAGAATAATCGAGTTTCAAACCCTTACCCGATTAAATCGATTCCTAGAAGTTGTTTTGAAGATTTCCACTCTTTTCCTCTTTTTCTTCTCTTTTCTCTTCTTCTTCTTTCTTTCTCTTCTATTTCCCTTTCCTTTCTATTTCTCTTACTATTTTGCTTTCTTATCTCTTTTTCTTTTCTATTTCTTTTCTCTCATTTTCTACACCAATTCAATTAATTCATTTTCTCACATAATTCTACACTTAATCATTTTCTACCAATTTTACTAAATTCCTCACTAATTCTATTCCACTAAATTTCTAACTTATTAATAATTGAGAAATGTCTAAAATACCCTCTATTCCAATTTCCCCGAAAACTCTCAAAAACAGTAAAATACCAAAACATGTCAACATAACATATTAACACACCAATTTCACAAATAAAAATAAGTTACCACTCAATTTAAATAAAAGACTCAACAAAATGGGAATAACCGAAATCGGGGTGTTACATCTTTGGCCTATGCATTTATATTGCAAGCTCACAGAACAAAATTTGCCCCTCGAGCAAGAAAGTGCATCTTTCTTGGCTATAAAGATGGCATGAAAGGATCCTTACTTCTAGATATAACTACAAATGAAGTATTTGTATCCAGACACACCACCCATCATGAACACATTTTGCCATACCATTCTCCCACATCCAAAGCTACCTGGACCTATTACACACCAACTAATTCCCCTAGCACAAATGACACACATAACACAATACCACCTGAACCTGATCCCTTGTCCACATCCCAACCACAAAATCCTACCCTTGACCTTACAACCACTAACACACCTCTTGTTGCTCATACTGAACCTACTACCATCAGACCTGCTAGACAAAAACATGCTTCCTCTTATCTACATGACTATGTCTGCAGCTCCTCTACAAGTCATTCAGGATCATCATCTTCAGGTACTCCCTATCCCATTTCCTCATATCATTCCTTTGACCATTTATCTTCTGTCCATAAATCTTTTGCTTTATCCATTACAAAGTGTGTTGAACCAAAAACTTACAAAGAAGCTTGTCAGCATGATTGTTAGATTCAGGCAATGAATGCTGAGTTAGCAGCTTTATCTGCTAACAATACTTGGCAGCTTGTGGTCAAACCTCCTCATGTGAAACCTCTAGGCAGTAGGTGGGTCTTTAAGGTTAAACATAAAGCTGATGGCTCAGTTGAAAGATACAAGGCCAGGTTGGTAGCCAAAGGTTACAACCAAATAAAAGGTTTGGATTATTTTGACATATTCTCCCCTGTGGCAAAACTTACTACAGTTAGAACACTCATAGCCCTTACCTCTCTTAAGCAGTGGCACATCCATCAAATGGATGTCAACAATGCTTTCATGCATGGTGACTTGCAGGAAGATGTTTACATGTCCATACCTGATGGTGTTGTGGCTTAGCAAGGTCTTGTTTGTAAACCTCAAAAGAGCATATATGGTCTTAAACAAGCAAGTAAAAAGTGGTATGAGAAGCTGACTCACCTTCTATTACAGGAAGGATATCACCAGTCTACTTCAGACTATTCATTATTCACTCTCAAGCATGGATCTAATTTCACTGCCCTCCTTGTCTATGTGGATGACATAATCATCACTGGCAATTCTCTTCCTGAATTCTCTAGAATCAAATCCATCCTTGATCACAACTTCAAAATCAAAGATCTTGGCATACTTAAGTATTTCTTGGGATTAGAGGTGGCTCATTCCAAAGATGGCTTATGCATATCTCAAAGGAAGTACTCTTTAGATCTTCTTGAATCATCAAGGCTCCTTGGCTCAAAACCAGCCTCAACTCCCCTTGATCCTTCTTTGAAGTTACATCAAGACAACAGTCCACCTTTTGAAGATATCTCAGCTTATAGGAGAATCATTGGCATGCTCCTATACTTAAACACCACTAGACCTGATATCACTCTTGCTACTCAACAACTCAGCCAATTTCTGAATTCTCCTACCACCACTCATTATAAGGCTGCTTGCAGAGTGATTAGATACCTGAAACAAAATCCTGGGAAGGTACTCATGTTCCTTAGAAGTTCAGAAACACAAATAAGAGGATATGTTGATGCAGACTGGGCTGGTTGTCATGATACAAGAAGATCTACAACTGGTTTTCTCTTTTCCTTGGTAATTCTCTTGTCTCTTGGAGAGCTAAGAAATAACCAACCATTTCTAGGTCATCATCAGAGGCTGAATATCGAGCCTTATCCACTGCCACTTGTGAATTGCAATGGATTTTATACTTGCTGCAAGACCTGAACATTGAGAGCACTAAACAACCTGTTCTATATAGTGACTCACAAAGTGTCATTCATATTGCTTCAAACCCTGTTTTCCATGAAAGAACAAAGCATTTAGAGATTGATTGCCAATTTGTTAGAGAGAAAGTGCAACAAAACATCTTGAAGCTCCTACCTATTTCAACACAAGAGCAGCTTGCTGATTTTCTGACCAAACCTTTGGCTCCACCAAAATTTGAAGCATTTGTGTCCAAGCTTGGAATGATAGACATTTATCATGGTCAAGCTTGTGGGAGGGTGTTAACTGATACAATATTAGGAGATAACTCAAATACAGTTACTTATTGTACAAGTCACCTAACTAACTTTTGTAACAACCATAACTAACTAATGTGGAGCTATCATATGCAGTAGGACCATTGTATGCTATGATGTGATGGAAGGGCGTTCATGGTAATTGCTCTTAGTTACAATTGCCTGTGTTTTTCTAGCTTTTTTTTGCAACTGATTTGCGTATATTTATACTTTGATTTCAGATGCTCCCAATTTGATGACCCACATAAGAAGTCTCACCCAAATTATAATGATCATGTTTCTAAAATAGAACTTCAAAAAAATAGGAAAGACAGATACTTCGAGATTTAAGGTTCAATCGGTAAACCTGCTGCAAAATTTTTAAGAAGCATTCTGAAAATTGGTGTTATGGTTCTGCCTAGAAGATCCCCAAGGCTAAAGGTGCTTTGATTGTTTTGATTCTAAAGAGAGACAATCCCCAATCTTTGGGGGAATTCAGACCAATTGCTTTGATTAGGTCCATTCAGAAAATCATTTCCAAAATGGTTGCATCAAGGCTCAAACAGCTTTTATTCCAGGTAGACAAGGGTAATCCACATAACTAAGAGTTTCCTTCATATGAATCATTTGAGAATGTATTGAACTGATTTCCTTGAAGTATTTCTCCCACAAGATGGTTATTGGAAAGATCCAAGAATTCTAGAAAATTCAAATTGGATAATTTTGCTGGAACAACACCGGTGATCATATTTGATGAGATATCCAAAGATTCTAAATTTGCCAAATTTACCATGGATCAAGGAATAATCCCACTGAGTTTGTTATAGGAAAGGTTAAGTCCAATAAGTTCATGAAGCTCTCCAATAACATTTGAAATCTCTCCTTCAAATTTGTTTCTTGACAAATCAATAACTGCAAAGTTCTTTGAAATTTTCACCAGTGCGAATTGATCCCCTTTATTGTCACAATTACATCATAGTAGTAGTACCATGTATTACAAAGATTTCTATGAGTAAAAACAATCCATCTGCCATATATGAAAAACTTACATCCTCATCTTTCATGGCTTCAAACTTTTTAAAATATGCTTTTGGAAGTGAGCCACTAAATTTATTGCCTGAGATATCAAAAATAATCTAAATGGGACCATGAAACTTATTGTCTCGCAAAACCAACACTTTTATTGGAAAATAGAGCATACATAATTAAATAAGAATGAAAATATTGATTCAAGCAAGAAAAGGAACCATTGCACGTTATTTTTTGCAAGCACTAAAACCATTGATTCACATCAAATATATAAAAATATATGGAAGGATCATCAATCATTGCACATAAGAATAGATATCACTTAAATATATTGTACAACTTTTCTGAATCCAATACATATAAAAGTGTTCAGAAAGAGTATAAAAAAAATATACTTTCAGAGGTGGCACAAACTTAACAAACTCGGAAAATATACCACCAAGGATAAAACTAGGTGTAGGCATCATAATACAAATGGCAAAAACAAGACATAAGAATATAAATTTCAATTCATATGCTTTCACTGATGGATTACTAAATTCAATAATCTACCAATGCAAAACTAAAGAAATAAAAAGAGCAAAATCTGTAGTAGAGAATGAGACATGATTGCTCACTTCTTATAGTTAAACACATTTGATTCACCCGTTGCAGCTGAAGGTATACAGTGTTCATCAATCACTCTCACATTATCAGTGCAGATGTTTCAAAGCTCTATTTCAAACCTATGCATATACTCCTTAATTCCTTTCAGATTTACATCATTTCTCTTTGACTCTTCGGTTTTCTTTATGGAAGACATAATCCTCCACGGTGCTCTGCGAGCACCAATCACATTCTTATAATCAAACAAAAGTAGACACCTAGCACACCTTTGAAATTATATGTGCTAAAAAGTAAATGGAAAGTCATAAGATCAACATATTATATTGCAAAAGATAATATACTTTGATATTAATTCATCTAATCACTCGTTACGAATATTCTCAACGTTGAATATTAACAAACTTTGCAATAAATTGTCCACATATTATTTACTAGTTACATAATAATTAAAGACAACTTTAACAACGGAGAAATAAAATCATAATTTACACATTAACCCTCAATAACAAGTGCTGCAAAAATTGTCCCCAGAGTTAAGGTTACCACACTTTATTATTTGTGGATACGGAAAAATGAAAAACCAGAAGTAAAGGAGCTGTTAGAGTTTGTTGGATATGAGATTAAACTTTAGCTTACAATATTCTGTAGGGATTACTGGATTTGAGAGTCAAAGTGCAAGGCGCAATCTTCCCAGAAATCTCGTGAAGCCTGTCGTTCTTCCATCTTTTCACTTACCCAGCATCTCTTGCATTTGTGACCATTGCTTTGTCTCAACTCTAACTTGCTCCACTAATCTTTTTACAATAGTCTTGCAATCTCCTGAACACCGATTCCCTTCACATGACACTTTTCCTACGTGATTTGAATATCATTCTTTCAGCAGTGAATTGTACTCTACCTCCATTCTCTCTAATAATATCTCCTTCACAATCCCTCTATTTTCCATCTTAGAACCCCTGCCTTTAAAGTTCTAAAAATCCCATAAAAATAAATAAAAAAGATAGATTAAGAAGCTAAGCAATAAGACGAACGCTTGGTGGTTACTATTTTCACTTACATTCAATTTGTTCAGCAGGCTTTCCATAAGTACAATTCCGGCATGACCTTGTGAACCTTTAACCGTAACCTGCACAAAATAGCTTATTGTTAATATCATCTTTTAGTTCACTTACAAAATAGCTTTAACACATTGAAAATAATTCTTTACTTTCAATCGTGTCTGTCCAGCTATGCCTTTAACAACAACAACTGGGAAACCAACCTGCTTCACCACAGGACCCTGCTCAATGTGAAGCTGCAACACGATAAACGAATGACACAAATGCTCTTTACACCTCGACATAACACTCCTGGTGGATCAATCCACGACATAAAACTTAATTTTTAGAGGCAAAATTGGATAGTGTCGGCTTTGAACTCTAAATCTGATATAGTTGCAAGTGCTACACTTGTTGATACACAGCTAAAGCCAAAACCTGCATCATTAGTACATAAACAAATAAAGGGTTCTGATTAATTTGTTAGCCAAGATGATTCCAACTGCAACCATGAAGTTGAAGGATAATGCGACCACCGGTCCACAATATCTTTGTTGTTGTCGCTTGGCTCCTTCTGATGTACGGAGCTCATTGTAGAGAGAAGATCTTAGTTCTTCCAGTGCTTTACCTGAATATTATGTGATTCAATCATGACGGAACTCAACGAATTTCAAAAGCAAATCACAGAAAATCAAGAATTCTTGAATCAGAAAAAAGAACCTGTTTCGCCTGCATCATTGTCTTTCCTTTTGATGAATTTGCGTCCATTTCCAAACAGTGAATCCAACCACCCCATAACAACCAAACTTATTCATGGACATGGATCACATATTAAATCTAAATTCTTTATTTATTAAACACCTTTTGCAAAACACAATTATGTAACAGTTACTCAAAAAAACAGAATTGAAAAAGTAAAAGTCTCAAAATATGAATTAAAAGACCATGTTGCTTATAATACAATCAATCTGGTCATACATAAAAAAGAGAAAAAGAGAAAAAAAGAATAGGAAAAAGAGAAGGTAAGTAGATTTATCTTGATTTGTGTCCTACAAGAGAATATTGCATTTGATATGAACAAAGTAGTAAAATTCTTAGTAACACTTGTTTGTTGTGTGATATAAAATTGTTTTACGGAGAAGTTAAGGTAACATCATCATGATCCTCCGTGAAATATTCTTATAAGAAACAATCAAGAGAGACATGTGTAACGACCACCTTCATTTTCTTTTTTAGTTGAAATTTCATCAATTCATCACTAAACTTAATGCAAAAGTTTCATATTACTTTATTATTTAAAAAAAAAACATTCATCATCACACCAAATGGTTGGTAGCATTGACCCTTCTTATTATTACAGTGTTTCTTAAATCTTTATGTAAATTAAGTAACACCTTTTCCTTTTAACTCTAATTTCAATCTATTTGATAAACTCAAATAAAATAAATACAACACACAACTTACAACATTAACAAGTATGTATGGTAATTTAAGTCGTAAACTGCAGCTTTTTGGTAATATGAATTCTGACTCTGCATGGCTGAAGGATATTTTTTCTGTTACTAATCCTGTTCCTCAGTTTTATTTCAATGATTATTTAAAAGCAGACTTAGGTAATGGAAAGGGTGTGCTATTTTGGCATTCGGTTTGGTGTGGTGACAGACCCTTAAAGGAGGAATTTAATAATCTTTTTCAATTGAGTAACAACAAGGACAGTACTGTTTCTGAATTAGGTGAGTGGGTGGAGGGCATATGGACCTGGAAGGCTACAGATTTAATTCCTTTTAATCTTCAGCAGGTGACTTGCGAGATGGAGGACCTGCGGCAGGTTATTGAACCTTTTAAGGTGCAGGCTATTGCCAATGATAAATGGCTTTGGATTTTGGACAGAAACAATGGTTTTTCTGTCAAGTCCATTTTTGACAGTATTTCATCACAGGACGCTTTAATTTCGATTGATGATAACTTGATTAGGTTGTTGGATGTTGTATGGAAGTCGGATATTCCAATGAAAGTCAAAGTGTTTGCGTGGAGATTGATAATCGATAGGCTGCTTATTCGATCGAATTTGGTTGCGAGGGGTATTTTAAATAATCCTCATGACATAGTTTGTATGTTTTGCTTCAGGTTTATAGAAGATTCTTCCCACCTTTTCATCAGGTGCCATAAATCTATTATGGTGTGGAACTTGGTTTGTGATTGGATGGACATTGATCGGATATCAGAGCTCGACTGCTGTTCTCATGGTTTGGCATGGCGATTAAGATTAAGAGGTAGATGTAAGGAGAATCTTATATTTTCTATTTGGTGTATCTCTTGTTGGAATATTTGGAGATTTAGGAATAATATATTGTTTAGGGTTGAAGTTTGTAATGTAGAGTCTATTTTTTACGCAATTGTTGCGACTTCCTAGTATTGGTTGATGTTTGGAAAGGGTAATAGGCTGTGTTGTAGTTTTTATGATTGGAACAAATCCCCTGTAGATTTTATATAGTAGGGCTTCCCTGTTGGGTTCCTTTGGGATTTTCCAGATTTTAGTCTGTTCCGGTTTGAAGGTCTGAGATTTCCTTAATCTCACTTTATTGATTTTGCCTATAAAAAAAACAAGAATGGAAAGTTTACAACACAAAATCAAAGTAGCTGATCAAACAAGAATGATCAAGCTTATTTTAAACAGAAAATAAAAACTAACACAACAGAAAAAATAAACACAACAATAAAACTATGACATTTGTATCATCTGATTCATGGTTGAACCATTGGTCCTCCTCACTCTTGTTCTTCTTTTCACTCTTCTCTTAGGCTTCCCACCAAATATGATCACAAGCCATCTTGGCTTTCCAATCAAAAACATGCAATATCCAAGGCCTATTCCAAACACAAATCCACATCCATATCCAATTGCCACTGGCTTCCATCCAAATCCAAATCCAAATTTCTCTTCACTACAAGAAATGTCCGGTGAAGGTGGAGATTGTTGTTCAGGTCGACATTTCTTTGACAAGGGTAATCCACATAATCCCAAGTTTCCTTCATAAGATTCATTTGAAAATGTGTTGAACTGCTCTCCTTGAGGTATTTCTCCTACAAGATCGTTATAGGAAAAATTCAAGACTTCAAGACTACTCAAATTAGTTAATTCCGCAGGGATTCCACCGGTAAGCATATTTGAGGAGAGATCCAACCATTCCAAATTTGTCAAGTTTCCCATTGATTGTGGAACGTGACCAATGAGTCTGTTATGAGAAAGGTTAAGGCCTTTGAGTGCATGAAGCTATCCAATATCATTTGGAATCTCTCCTTCAAACATGTTTCTTGACAAATCAATACTTACAAAGATTTTTGGAATTTTTACCATTCCTATATTGATTCCTTTCAATGTCAGGGTCACAGAATCATAATAACTCAAGTCCTATATAAAGACGTCCAGACAGTTCAAAATTTATATATGACAAACTACCCTCCTCATTAACTTGAGTAACATTTTTCATGGATTCAAACTTTTTGAAATATGCTTTTGGAATGGGACCGCTAAAGTTATTTCCTGAGATATCAAAAATAATTAAACTAGGAAATGGATAATTGATCTTCAGATTAGCAATGCAACCGTGCAGCTTATTGTCTCGCAAAACCAACACTTTCAAATTTTGCAGAGTTTGAAGCGAATCAGGAAATTTGTCTTCTATTTTGTTGCCACCAAGATTTAAAACTTCCAGATTTGTGCATTGTGACAAAGTTTCAGGAAAACGATCTTGTAGTTGGTTGCCAAAGAGATTCAGATTAGAAAGTTGACAGTCCTTTGAAAAGTTATTTGGAAAAGTGCCATAAAATTTGTTCATTTGTAGATCCAAAACATTAAGAGGCAATAAACTAACAAGACATTGTGGAATGGTACCTGTCAATTTATTGTATGCAAGATTGAGAAATTCTAGTGAAGTCATGTTGCAAATTGAGGAAGGAAGTTCACCATGTAGTAAGTTAGAACTAAGATCAAGGGAACTGAGCTGGTAAGGGTGACTACTTGTTGAGATTTGATCCATTGATGTGAACATGTTTTGAGAGAGATTCAAAAACCCAAGTGGATACATTGTTTCAAGTAACCAATTGGGCACTCTTCCATTCAATTTGTTATTGGACATATCAAAATAATCAAAACTTGGGGGCTTTCCTTGGAATTCAGGTAACTCAGTCAAACTCAAAGAAGACAATTCCAATGTAGTTAGGTTAACAAAATTGTAACTGACATTGGGTTCAATGGTTAATGATAATTGGCTATTATATGACAGGGATAGATAATACAGATTTTGAAGTTTGGAAAAGTGGTGAAAATCAACAACACCACTCAAGTTATTTGATGATAGACATAAAACAGATAGGTTTGAAAGGTTGAAAATTGATTTTGGAATATTTCCCTGTAGCTTATTGTTGCATAGACTAAGGACTTCTAACGAATACGATGAGATTGCACTGATATGCCCTGTAAATTGATTGTTTGTTAGAGATAACCTTTCCAGACAAGGCAAAGATAACAAAGAGGAAGGAATTGTTCCATTTAACAAATTGTTATCTAAAACCAAATGAGTTAGTTTTTGAAACCCTGAAATTTTGTTGATTAGAGGACCCACTAATTTATTATAAGAGAAATCTAATCTCAAAAGTTGGTTCAAGTTAAATAATGAAGAAGGAATTTGTCCTTCAAAATTGTTTGAACCGAGATAGAGTTGTTGCAGTTTGGTCATCCCACCAAACACATCTGGAATCCGACCCTTAAATGAATTGGATGAAAGATCTAAGGTAATGAGATGCTGAAGGTTTGAAAGTGATATTGGAAGTTGACCACTAAGATTATTTTCAGAGAGATCTAGAGAAGTTAGACTTGGAAGAGTTAAAAGTGAAGATGGAAATGAACTGTTAAGGGAGTTTTCCCTGAGACTTAGAGAAGTAAGATATGTGAGGTTAGAAAATGACGGAGGAATGGGTCCTTGGAAATGATTTGTTGAAAAATCCAAAATTCTAAGAAAGTTAGTGCAGCTCAATTCTGGAAGCTGACTTCTAAAGGTATTACCTGACATATCTAGTTCATGAATACCTGGTAAACAAAGGATGTTTTGTTTGAAGTTTCCCCATAATCCTGTGTATCCAAGATTTAGAGTAATCAAAGAAGAAGATTGATTGAAGAGCAAATCAATGGAATTTAGTTTTATTGAAGACATGTTTGTTCCATCCAAAAACATGTCCCTTAAATTTGTTGCATTTTGCACAAGTCTCTTCAAAGTGCTCTCTTTCCAAATTAACTCATCATTTAAAGAGAGATGAAGTGATGTTAATTTAGAAAGGTGTGAGATTTGAGGAGGAACAACACCTTGAAAGTGACAGAAAGACAAGTCAAGATGTGTGAGACTCTGAAATTCACCAAACTTAGAATGAAATTGGGAGTAGAAAAATTCGTTGACAGAAAGGTTGAGTGTTTGGAGATGAAGAAGATGGAAAAGGGTACTGTTGGGGTGTAATGTACCATTAAGGCGTTCACAACCAAGGTCAAGGCCAATCACGTGACCAGAAACAGTGTCACAAGTGATCCCATGCCATGAACAACAGTCACTCCCATTTTTCCATGTTTTTGTTTTCATAGGATTAGATTGACCAGATTCATAACAAGTATAATAAGTATCACCAATAGTGAATGATGATTTGAAGTGAAGCAAAGCAGAATAGTCATCATGATGACATAAGAAATTGAAACAAGAGAAGGATGGAAAATGAAAGAGAAAAAGATGTAAAAACAAAAGCAACCACTTCATGGATAATTGATTTTGTGGAAACATAAGAGTTTATGTGAAAGAAAATAGTTTGTATGAAAATAGAAAGGAAGGTAACGTAGCTATTTATAGCCAAAATTAAAATACAAAATATCTCAAATTTAATTTTCAAAACAAACTTTAATGATAAGGCTGGAAAATGTCTATTCACATAAAATATATTTGGACTAATCGTATGTTCAGTAAATAAATAACATACTTAAATTTAACTCTTTATTTAATTATACTGACCCACTGCTCATCATTATAAATTTAGTTATACTCTTTATTTGATGGAAATATGATAATACTTACAAAACTATGAGTTCATTAGAGTAATATTATTAAAAAAATATATTTATTAAAATTAATTTCATTATATGATTTTATTTAGAGTTACATTGAATTTCATCCAAACAATTGTAGTTTAGTATTTAAATATTATTATTTATTAATAACTTTTTTTAAGTCTTTTGACTAGAAAGATTTGGTTGTATATCTAAAACTTATTTTTTAGAATATTTAATTAATTATTTAGAATGAAAATAAACTTTAATTATTGTTTGTCTATACATATAGTTTTTAAGAAATTTAGTTTTTTCATTAAAAAAGTAATGACGCAATCTGCCGTTTACCTTCTATTTATGTATAAACTCATTTATTAATAACAATTCAGTATACAAAATTCCCCTGAGTAAAAAACATTGTAAAAAAAATGTCTCTATGAAAAAAATATTTAATAATTGTAAACTCGAATTAAAAAATACACATACTTTTTAAAAGAAATAAATATTATATAGATTAATTATTTAACATAAAAATTTATCTTTATCGAAATCAGTTTTACCAGTTTATAATATGATATCATAATAGTTCGTCAAGAATATGTTGAGAATGTAGCAACTATGAGTAGTGTGGATAATAGTTTCATATTGGTTAAAAAGCGGGAGAATCCACTCGTCTATTACCTTAAAGTTTTAGGGTGAATGTTCTGAACTGGGCCGTGGTTTCCTTCAATCAAACAGGCCCAATCCATACAACTTAAAGAGGCCCAATAAAGTCCTAGAGAAGGACTTATGACCACCACACGCGAGGCCAAAGTCGTGTCAGACACATGACACCTTGACAGTGCCGAGCATCTGAGGACAACAGGAAAAGAAGACATCATGCCCTGATGAAATGGACCTCCTCGACAGATTAACTTCTCCCCGCAAGGATACTCCTAATCTCGTCGAATCATATGTCCTCGACAAGAATGGATCTCCTCCTTTAGGTCATATCCAGACCACGACCACCATATTTCCTCGACATTGTAGAGTCTCCCCCGAGGAGTCTACTAACGGTCTTATCTACACAGATACGTTTCATGTAACCGTCTATTAATGACATTAAAAAGACGGTTTCACTAGGGTGTTGACCACGAGCTGGTCATTATTACTACACGTAAGCCCTAGCAGTTTCGTGGAACGGGTCACACGCTGGTCCCACCCGTTGCAAGTAACCGTTGGCCACGCGCTGAGGGTCTCCTATAAATACCCTCTCACTTGAGAGGGTCAGGATAGTTAACTTCTTACTCTCACTCACTTTCTCTGTACTTGTTGTGCCTTCACTAACTTAAGCATCGGAGTGTCCTGCAGGTACACTCCCCCCCCCCCCCCGACCGTCTCTCACCACCATTGAAGTATCAATCATTCCAAACGTCGTTGGCCATCTTCAAACTGTCTGATCCAGGTACGATCAGTGGCGCCGTCTGTGGGAACTTCATAAGTTTCCCTGTTTTTCCTCTTGATAAACCAAAACTTCGTCATTCAACTACCAGCAATGGCCAACCCGTCAGCGAATCAAGCCATAGACAATATCATCACACAACTTGGTGGTAACACCCATGGCGACAATAATGCTCTTCTGCCTGTCGTGGAGAATGATGTCAGAGATGGAATCACCGCCTCCCCATCTTCCGATGAGGTAGAATACGAGACTGCTCAACAAGATGGACAGGAAGCAATCCTCCAGCCCATCTACCATCCTGTGGATCCACCACCAAATGCAGATCCGAGCACTGCTGCCTTGTTTGCGTTGGTCAATCAGACCAACCAAATGATCTTCAACCAAAGCTTACGGATCGAGAAGCTAGAAAAAGGTCGTGGTCGAACTTCCCCGCGAAGACATCCACCGCCTCCTTATCCCGGACATCCACAATTTACTGTGGAATCTCGCAGCCCCTCCCCAGTAAATAGAGGTCGCAGGCCACGTTTGGAGCGTAACCAGACCGAGCATCCACAGAAGCGTCATCGCTCCCCGCCACCAAAAGGGCCCACTCGTCCCTTGAAGACTAAGAAGAGTAAACCTAATGTCGAGGAGCCAAGAGGCCGTCATAAAGAAAACTCCCCAAAACGTCACAAGGCTCGTGGTCACAATTCTCCTTCTGTATCCCCGGGAGGCAGCGATGACGACGACTACCGTACTCCTCTATCCAGACAAATAATGGAAGCTCCTATTCCTAAAGGCTTGGAAAGACCTCCATCCTTGGGGACTAATGATGGAACATCTGATCCGGACGACCATGTCGAGAGCTTCGAGGCTCTGCTCGACTTCAGAAACGTCTCCGGCGCTATCAAATGTCGATTATTCCCTACGACTCTTCGGAAAGGGGCCATGGCTTGGTATAAAAACCTGGCACCTGAATCAATAGCGTCGTGCAAAGCTCTGAGGGAACGTTTCAGGAAGCATTTTACAGCTTCTCGAAGACATCCAAAAACTATATCCTCCTTGGAGGCCATATTCCAAGAAAAGAAAGAATCTCTCCGGAGCTACATCGAGAGATTCAACAAAGAAGCGGTCGAGGTCCATACGACCGACCATATAAAATTATATCTCATCATCAAAGGACTGCGGGTCGGTTCCAAGTTTGCCAAATCTGTCAGATTACACCGTCCTCGCAGCTTCGAAGGTTTCCTCGAACGAGCTCAATCACACATTGAGTTCGAGGAAGCGGAAGCAGCACAGATTGCCCTTGATTTAAGGAGTAGAGAAGGCCCCCGCGGCTGGAACAGAGAAGACTCCCCTCCACCTAGGCGAGGTGGAGACAGGAGAAGAGAAGATTCCTCTTCACCTAGGCGAGGTGGGGAAAGGAAAAAAGAAACTCGGAACAAAGAGTCCCGCGAATCTCGGGGACCTGCCGGTCTTTTCAAAGACTACACTCCACTAAACGTGTCCCGGACACGCATTTTCAGTGAATGCGCAAATTCGGAGTTCGTGAAAGGGGGAATCCGCTTCCCAAAACCAACAGCTCCCAAACCAAATACTGATAAATCCAAATACTGCCGGTTCCATCGCAGTCACGGGCACGTTACTGAGGATTGCATCCACCTTAAGGATGCAATCGAAACGTTGATTAAAGAAGGCTACCTGAAAAAGTACGCCAAACAAGACGAGGCTCCTCGTACCACCGGCCAAGAAGCTCTAAATACCGAGGAATCAGACCCTCCAGACACTGGAAAACAGCAGGTTGCCTTAAGCGTCACACGACCTGAAGACTTCGGTTTTCAAGGAAATATTAACGATGCCGAAGTTGTTCGAAACATGTGGAAGAGCTTCCTGGCAGAGAAACTAGTAAGTGTTCGCAGTACCTGGGAAAGTTTCCCCCAAGCCCTAGTCATATCAGGCGAAGACCCTGAACGAGTGACCGTCGGTTCAATAAAGAGAAAGTTTGACGAGCTAAGGACATCCACTCCTCGAGACCCAACTCTCAGCTTATCTCGGGGAAAATCATGCCCTATAAGTTTCTATCTCGAGGAGTTACCAGGTGGATCCCCGAATGCTAATATACCCCTCCTAATTCGGGCACAAATGGCCAACTTTTGATGTGCATCGGATTTTGGTCGATCAGGGAAGCTCGGTGGACATCATGTACACCCATCTCTTCGACACTCTCCAGCTAACAGAGCGTCACCTGTCCCCATACGTGGGATCCGATCTACAAGGCTTCAACAGCGCGTCTACTAGACCTCAAGGTTATGTAGAATTGTTGGTCACCTTTGGAGCGGATGAAACAGCTCGACAGGCGAACACGCGTTTCCTGGTGGTCGACTGCCCTTCGCTCTACAACTGCATCTTGGGAAGGACCACTTTGGCTAAAATAACAGCTGTACCATCCACTGTCCACCTAAAAATGAAATATTATACGACACGAGGACGTGTGGTTACCCTTCACGGGGATATTGAAGCAGCTAAAAGATGTTTCGATGCAGCGATCAAAGGTCTAAGTGTTGTCGGTGGCGCCCACCCCAGAAGAGCAACTTCAGATGTCGCACAGGTACCACTACCGCCGGTCAGCGCGATCGACCTTGATAGCAGGTTCACCGGAGAACAGGAAGAAGTTGCAGGCAAAGACCTCCCAGTTGAAGTCAACGGGCAACCTCTCTACCCAACGCGCCCTATCCCAGACGGAGATTTCGAGCTGATCCCCCTTGGCGACGACCCAGAGCTAACTGTGAGGATCAGCCATGGACTCCCCGACCTGGCGAGGAGGCAGCTGAAGGCATGTCTCTGAGAGAATGCAAATTTGTTCGCTTGGAATGCTGCGGAGATGCCCGGATTAGACCCTCAAGTGGCTTGTCACCAGCTGACTATAGATCCAAATGCTAGGGCTATAGCTCAACGTAGGCGTAGGCAGTCTCCCAAAAAAATAGAGGCTGCTGAAAAAGCTGTAAAAGACCTCCTAAAGGCAAACTTTATTTCGGAGGCCAAGTACACCACTTGGTTGTCCAATGTTGTACTTGTTAAAAAATCTAATGGAAAATGGAGGATGTGCATTGACTACACGGATCTTAATCGGGCATGCCCGAAAGACTCTTACCCTTTTCCTAACATTGACCGACTGGTCGACAACTCTGCAGGATTTAAACTGTTGTCTTTCATGGACGCTTATTTGGGATATAACCAAATTCCCATGGATGAGGCCGACATGAAGCATACAGCTTTTATGACCGAGTCGGGCAATTATTATTATAATGTAATGCCCTTTGGTCTGAAGAATGTTGGCGCCACCTACCAACGAATGATGAACAAGGTCTTCCGAGTAGAAATTGGTAACATGCTCGAAGTTTATATGGACGACATGATCGTCAAATCCACAGAAGAAGTCGGCCACGCTGCTCATCTTAAGAAGGTGTTCGACACGACGAGGAAATGTCGCGTGAGATTCAACCCCGACAAGTGCACTTTCGATGTTCGAGCAGGGAAATTCCTCGGCTTTTACTTTACGGAGAGAGGAATTAAAGCGAATCCCGACAAATGTAAGGTTTTTTCCGAAATTTCTACCCCGAATTCAAAGAAGTCGATACAGTCACTTAACGGAATCTTAACTGCCCTCTCTCGTTTCATCGCTAAGTCTGCCCAATACGCACTCCCATTTTTCAAACTTCTTCGACAGAAAGTAACATTTGAATGGAGTGAAGAATGCAAACAAGCCCTCCTCCATCTAAAACAAGTCTTATCACAACCCCTGGTCTTGTCCCGACCAGATAACGGGGAAACACTTTTTATGTACCTGGCCATCACCGGCGAAGCGGTAAGTGTTGTCCTCATACGGGAGACCCCTGATGGACAGAAACTGATTTATTTCACGAGCAAAGCCCTTCAGGGTCCCGAGCTCAGATATCAACAGATCGACAAGGTTTCCTTGGCCCTCGTAACTGCAGCCAGAAGATTACGCCATTACTTCCTGGCCCACACAATCGTGGTAAGGGCTGAGCAGCCCATCAGACATCTCCTTAGTCGGCCAGATATGGCGGGGAGAATGCTCCGGTGGTCTCTCGAGCTATCCAAGTTCGACGTTTGATATGAAGCAAGAAAAGCCTTGAAAGCTCAGGTACTGGCCGACTTCGTAGCGGAAATGACAATCCCCGAATCCTTGACCAATGGCTCCCAAAAATGGACGATTACGGCGACGGAGCCTCCAGTGCAAAAGGCAGCGGGGCAGGCATTATCCTCGAAAACGAGGAGGGCATCTTGATAGAAGTGTCCCTAGAGTTATCTTTCAAAACATCAATAAACCAAGCTGAGTATGAGGCATTCCTCGCAGGACTTCGACTTGTAGAAGACCTTGGCGCAAAAGAAGTCAAAATCTTTACGGATTCTCAGCTCGTGGCATCGCAAGTCCGGGGAGAATTTTAGGCCAAAAAAGATAGTCTCATCGAATACCTAACCTTGGTACAAGAAAAGTTGAAGAAATTTGTCTCCCCGGAGGTGACTCACATCCCGCGCGAGCACAACACTCGAGCAGACGTGCTCTCCAAGCTAGCGAGTGTAATACCCCAAAATTTTCCCTCTCATTTCTTCATACCATTTAGCATGAGCTTTCATTTCATTGCATTGCATTCAAGCATATAACAAAACATCTAACATTGCATTGCATCTTTAACATAAAAACATGAAGCATATCATCCCTTTTATCATCAGGGCATGTGATCAGGTAAAGGGTGGACAATCAAGGAATCATTCAAGGCATAAAAGGTCAATCAAGTTGTCTCAAGGCAAGCCAAGATGTCTTTCATGGCTCATACTATCTCAATTGAGCATCCACAACCTCAAGGAAGTGAGATCCAATAGGAGATTGAAGCAATACATACTTCATTATGCAAGAGATCCAAAAGCTGAAGGAAAATCCTCAAAAGAGAGAGCCCATTGATCCAAAGTCATCCTCAAGTGGCATATATCATCATCCTTTAAGAGGATACACAATATACTCTGAGGAATTTGAAATTGAAGACTGCACATTTTTCTTCTAGGAGGTGGGCACCAAAACTAGGGTTTCCAATAAAATTAGGTTATCTTTGATTTTTTGGGAAAAACTTGATGTCATGGTATTCCATATGCCCTTAAGTGTATGTGTGTGGAAAATTGCATCTCAATTGGTTTTAGAAGTGGTTCAATTGGAAGAAAGATCAAGAATCAGAGAAACTGGGGCCAAGTAGAATAATCAGAGGAAAAAGTCAACTCTTGACTTTTTAAGGCCAAATTCATGAAATTCATGTTATATGTGACCAATGTACAAAATTTTATCAAGAAACTCCAAAGGAATCATGAAAAATCAAGATGTGGAAAGTTGCCATTTTTGGAAGAAGTAGGGTTACTAAATAAGGCAAGTTTTGGCCATTTTGCATCAGAGTTTGAACCAAGGCCACTCAAAATTGGAGCACCAAATGAAAATTCCACTCAGCCACAACAAAAGATCTTGTTCTAAGCTTCAAATCCATGTGTAGAACATCTCCATTGGATAAAAATTGAGTGAGATATGATTGATCAAAGTTGGAGCAAAGTAGGTCCAAAACCAGGTCATGACCAAGTCTTGCCAGGCCTGCGCGCCATCATTTTCACAAACAGTTGGTGTGCCAAATGTTCACCCCATTTTTCTCCAAGAAGGAAGCTCCAAATGAAAAAATTTCCAACATGAAAGTTGTTCATTGCAATGCCCTCTTCAATGTTGATGTTGGACAAATTTTGGTTTAGTCAAGTTATGAGATAGTTTTAAGGGTTCAAAGTCATGATGATAATGCTGAAAACCCAGGCGCCATGTTGCCTTGCTAACCAACCAGTTGCCATGCCATACACCAGTCTTGGTTTCTAAAGTTTCAAGTCACTTTTGAGTGTGATCCAAGTTTCAATTCAATTCACTTTCCACACAAAACTTGTAGTATTACATCTCCTCTTTCCAATGACTCCAAAATCTCATCAAATTATTCACTAGTTAGAGAGTATTTCACCTGCAAACAGCCCTATGTTGGCACTGATGCATTGACAGCTTGGTGCACGATTTTGGTTCACACACACCACAAACACTTCATAACATCTGCTTTCCACATTAAACCAAGCATACATGATATAAATCTCATACACCAGCACGTGCCATGTATGAAAATGGAAAGAGCAAACTTGTGGAGCAAGTTTCTACCACAACAGTTTTGTCGTTTTATTCTCACTTCCACCATAGTTCACCATGAGCCAGCTGCATCATATCATTGCTCTCCCTAACTAACTTGACTCAGTTAGTTAGGGATGACTCACTTAACTCAATTGTGACTCATTTAACTCACTCACTAAACCATGATTAGAGCTCACTATAAATAGAAATCACACACTCTAATTTCATTTTTCAGCTTCATTTTTTCACATTCACTCTCAAACACTTCAATCTCCCTCTCCCTTCATCTCTACTTTTTCTCTCCAAGGTGCACGCGTTCATTATCATTCTCCTCTGATTCATTCTTCAAGCTTCATCTTCAATCATCACTAAGCTTGAAGCAGCTCTGGATTGTTGAAGCAAACACACTGCAACTCCATTGAATCATCATCTATTTTTGCATCTAAGCCTTTATTTGGCCAAGTGAAGCTCAAGGAAGAAGCATTTTCCTCTGGTACTCTTGTGTATTCAAAGCTTCATCACTTTCAGGTTTGAACTCTTGAACTTGGATTGCATGATTTCTGGTCATTTTCACTTGTTTTTTGGTGCTTTAAGTGCTAGAAGCTCTGCTCAAACCGGCTAGTTGATAGGCCTTCTAAAGGCGTAGTTGCAAAACTTAGGGCATGATTTGATTTCCTCTGTTCTAGCTATGTGTGCTTGTTTTGTGGTTTTTATGAGCATATCCATGATCTACATAAGCTCGGCTTCAATTTGGTATGCGGTTTGTGCATTTTGGTGAAAATTGAGGTTGCAGACGGTGGTGGTGTGACCGGAGAAGGTGACCGGAGGTCACCTCCGGCCGGTGATCTTATTTTAGGGTTTTATGTCCAGTTTTAATCATAGCCATTGGATGTGCATCATCGTGTGGTCTGTAGCATGACAACACATTAAAACGCATGTGCCTCTCACGTGCTCATTCTGTTTTATTTTTAAACTTTGTGTGGTGTAGTACATGGTATGGAGTGTGGTCCTTCACACATGTGCATTGATCTTGATTACTTTGACTGCTTGGTTGACCAGACTTAATCCAAGGGCGTGAATTGTTTGACTATTGTTGACTGAAAGTGTATGGTTGCAGTATGGATTGCGCAGGCTTGGACTTTGAACTGATTGTTATTCGCACCCCATGTTTTAGAGCCCAAAACATTTTTGAACTGGATACTTGCTATGCTTGCACCCCCATTCATATGTCCATTTCATTTTATTTTTTTCATTTTATGTACGTTTGCTTTCCAATTTTTAAAAATACCAAATGGTATCATAAAATTCCACAAAAATTCATCAACATTCCTAAGACATTTAGAAAATTTTAGCTGATTTTATTTTTTGATTTTATGACCTTTTTGCCCCTGCTCCTTTATTTTCTTTGATTTTCATTGGTGTACATTCTTAATGTGGTACATGAATTTGTGCATTTTTGTTCTTGGTCATTAAAAATAGTTTTGAGTTGCTTCTTTTTGCATTGAGTAATTAGCATCTTAAAGTATGTCATATGATTTTTATTTAATTTTTTTTGGATCATTTTATGACATGTTTGGATGTCCATCTTTGCATTACTTTGCATGAGCATCCAACTTGACCTAAATGCATTGTATAAAGACTTTTTGACTTGAATTCTTGTATGCTATTTTGGTATTTGATTCACTTCTGATTTGTGTATCTCTAAATCATGCTTGAATGATTTTCATAAGTCCATTTTGTTTATGTTTAAGGCATTACATGTGAAGTATAATAACATGTCATATCATTTTAATCTTTGTGCATGCTTACATGATTTCTTTTGTGCATACTTGCATGATCATTTGCATATTTTTATGATCCATTCATGTGATATTATAGGTCATTTATATGATATTATAGGTCACATTTGATTACATTATAAGTCACTTTGGTTTGCATTTACATTTGACATGAGTTTGTGCATTCTAATTTGAACTTTGACATGTTTCATATCTCACTTCCTCTTATGCTATGGATGATTCATGTTTGCATTTTGGTGTACCATTTCCTTCATGCCATTTGCATCTCATGTATAATATGCTACTGCCCATGTGCATTCATTAACCATTTCACATGTTATGCATTTATAATATGTCATTTGTTGCATTTAATTGAACATGTTTCACTTCTCTTTTATTCTACTTCATCTTATCTCTTCCACTTGCACTCTTCTATTCTTGAGTTACATAATGGTTCATATGCTTTGTAAGACCTCTGTGAATTGAGTTTAATTCTGACATTGATTTTATATGAAGCATAAATGTATGATCACTTTGCATTTCCATTCATTCTTCATCTATTTCTTCCATGGTTCATTTCTTTAATGTTTAGGACCTTACTTGTACATAGTTGATGTATGTTTGATGTCTTAATATTAGGGAGTACTCTTATTGTTTAGATTTTGACCTTGATTAGGTTGTATCTCTTAGGATCATATTTCTTTGGTTCTTAAGTGATTTGATCATCACTTGTTTTTCATACTTGTAAATATCGCGAACTAACCTTTTCATGTAGGTGCATGGTAAGTAAGTGTGAGGACATAGTTCCACATACAATCCTCTCCCTCATCTTTTCTTATCTTTTTTAAATAATTCAATTTGTGTTTGATTAGCATTTACATGCTTTCCTTGAATAATTCTTCTCCATCCCTCTTTAAGATCAACTTAACTTCCATTTTGGAAGTAAGTTGTTTCTTTTCCTTTTCTTCTTCTCTCTTTTAGAAGTAGGTTTCTTAAACCACATTAACCATAGGGTCTCCGAGCATGCTAACACTAGGGTGTGTCTTAGTCTCCCCATTAGATTCTACCTTTCCTCCTCTCTTGAGTCTCTTTTCTCATCTCAAATAAAATTCAAAATATGTAATAAAGGTAAGCATTTATTGCATTTAAGCCTTTCATATAAAGAAGAGATTGTAAGGGGTCTTCTCTTATAATCTTAGAATGTATAGCATATAGCCTATCTTGGGTCAATGTGTTAGACATTTGATCTTGTATGAGGGACTTAAATGCAATACTTGTTGAGGGTACAAATAATAAAACATTTCTTCATCTCTTAATCAACAAAACACTTAATAAAGGCATAACACCTATTGTATTTAGGCCTTTCATGTGGGAACAAGGAAGTGGGGGATCTTCTCACACTTTCTTGGAATGTTTAGCATACGTCCCGTCTTGGGTCGATATGCGAGGCATTCGATCCTATATGAGGGACTTAAATACAATACATGTTGCAAAACAAAAAACAATCAAAATACTTTCTCTAAAAGACAAAAAACAAACAATAATGTCTTTCCTTCGGGAATTCTTTTCTCACCTCATTCATTCTCAGCGTACGAACGCGCTTCTACTCGTTCTCTCTCAAGATGCTAACGCACTCGGACCAGCGAGCATGCAACACCTGAGCTAGAACGTTAGTCGTTCCCAAAAAACACAAATGAAGCGACCCTCGTTGAGGGGAACTACGTCGCTCTGATTCTCATGCTCCCGATGAGATACGTAGGCAGTGGGGTAGGGCCCATTCGAGCACTCCTTTTATTTTCCCTACATTTGTTTCTCTTTCTCGTTCCATTCCTTTTCCAGTCCTTTTTCCAGTATCTTTTCTATCACCCTTTGATCGAGACAAGCAAGCGTGGATCCCATCGGGTACGATGGACGCGTGGGGGTGCTAATACCTTCCTCTCGCGTAACCGACTCCCTTACCCACTTCTTTTGGTCGTAAGACCTTGCTCTTTCCTTTCCTTTCAGGTTTATGCAGTGTTTCCTTTCCCTCTCTTGGGATAAATACACATTGCTGGCGACTCTGTTTCGGTGCCACTTTCGCGTTTGTACTTGGATGAAAATCCCGGGAGCGACAGCTGGCGACTCTGCTGGGGAGAGGTCGACCTATTGCTGGTCCATCCTAAGCGAGTCAATCCTAGCGCTTGATTATTTTTTCTTTCATTGGGGGCTTACTGTTGTGCTTTATTTCGCTGTTTATTTACTTTACTGTATTTACTGTATTTTAGCATTACATATCATTATTATGCTGGACTATGCTGGTTTTTCGTTTGGCGGGATGGGATATTCTGAGAGATAAGCCCATTACACAGGCTTGAGTGTATATCTAGGATTAGAGTGGACGGTAGTGTGGCCTACGTAGCATCTTGTTATGTATGGTTTATACGAAATCCACAGCCAGACGAGGTTTTCTTGGGAGGTGCTCTAATTTGCGCTTCTTGTGCATTTTAGGGTATTAACCTAGAGAGCTGTCGACTCTGGTGACCGATCATTGAGGACCTTAGTGGAAACATCCCTCTTTAGTGGTGACAGTGGCAGACCACATTCTGTGGCAAACCCATTCGCACCCGAGGGCCCACTTTGGAACTTGCATAGGATGGCCTTTATTTTTGGGGAATCAGTGGACGACCTCTTTGTTTGGCGATAGCATTGTATCCTACGGGCTGAAAGTGCTATTGCTTCTCAAATCGAGAATCCGAAGCTGAGGAACTACTGTTCTAGTACCCACATGTGAGTATGGGCGGGTGTTTACAGGCTTGCAGGTAACCATGCTTCCTACATACCCTGATACTCGAATATATTCGCAGTTCAGTTATTGTAACCTGTTACAGTTAGTGGGTTTCTATCTGCAGTTTTGTTCTTAAACTTGTACAGACACCGTGCACACAGTCTAGCACAGACACCGATTACCTGATCACATGCCTTTTGCATTACATTATCATAACATAACATTCATGTTTGTCATTTCCAGGTGTTCATTTTACCTCTGATTCCAGTCAATGGGTTCGACAGAGACAGGTGCTAAGAGGAAGAATAATGTTGGTTACAAATTTCCAGAGCCGACGTTGGATTCGATTCACAAGATGATAACCATGGCCGACCCGAGTGTTCTCGTCACTTTCCAGAAGAAGTATGGAAGATTGGAGAAAATGGTCCGTAACATTACAAAGTATGAGCATGATGCCCTCCACACTCTACTGCAGTTTTATGAGCCACCACTAAGGTGTTTTGTCTTTCCGGGGTATATCCTGATGCCTACCCTGGAGGAGCTTTCATTCATCTTGGGTACTTCAGTCAAATCAAATGTGTCGTTCTTTTCTGGAGAGCATCCTAACATGGAAGAAATTGCAACGGCCCTACAAGTAGAACAGTCAGTGCTGAAGAAAAATACTGCTAGCAAAATGGGAGTTAAAGGTTTTCACTTGGAATTTCTTGTAGAGCAAGCTCAAGAATTTGCCAACGCCAAGAACTGGGCAGTTTTTAACTCTATCTTGGCTTTGTGTATCTACGGCATCGTCCTATTTCCTAATCAACCTCAATTTGTGGATATGAACGCTGTGAGGGTTTTCATCCAGAAGAATCCTATTCCCACTTTTCTAGGTGATTTCTACCACTCAGTGCATTTCAAAAATGAGAAAAGAAGAGGGGGCCCTGTCAACTGATGTACTCCACTTTTGTCTGATTGGTTCCTGAAACATTTGCCTCAATCCGGTGCGTTTGTAGATACCAAGGATTCTTTAAAGTGGTCTAAACGGATAATGGGGTTGACTGCTGATAATATTGTTTGGTTTGACCGTCAGTTGCAAGGGGTAGAGATCATTACTAGTTGCGGAAGCTTCCCGAATGTGCCCCTGATAGGCAGGAAAGGGGGAATTAACTACAACCCAGTCCTAGCTATCAGACAATTTGGATATGCCTCAAGAAACCCTCCTGAGGACCAGCATATAGAAGAGTCCTTGTTCTTCAATGGGGATGAAGATACGGAAGTGCTAAGAAGAGTTGTGCATGCTTGGGGACACCTACACCAGACTGGGAAGACTGTCTTTGGAAAAGGTGACTGTAGAGCATATCCACAGTATACGGAATGGATTCAAAGAAAGGTTGAAGAAGTTCTCTTGCCTTTTTTGAGAGAACCACCTCTGTATCCAGCAATTCTGGAACAACCCGCCACAGTGCCCGTAGAGGAGTTTAACAAGCTGCAGGCTACAGTGAAGGAACTTCGAGTGGAAAATTCCGATTTGAGTAGTCTTCTCCAGAATGCTCTACATGCCAACAGGGAGCTGGAACGGAAAGCCCAAGAAGCGGAACGAATCTTAGTAGCAAAAGAAAAGGACTTTGCTGAAAGAGCCCAACACTTCCAGAAGATTAGTAAAGGTACTGACGTTACTACTCAAGCTCACAGGAAGACTAAATAGATTTTAGCACAGAACAAACTGAAGTTAGCAGAGCTTCAACAAGCCTGGGATGAAGTCAGACTCGAGAATGCAGAGTTACAAGATCAGTTGAAGGCTAAATATGATGAGCTTCTTAAGGCACATGAACAACGCAGAAAGCATCGAGAAGACTTCACAAAGAGTCAGGAGCAACTAGGGAATGTTGGTGATGAATTGAAGAGGTCCAAGGAAAAGTTTGAGGATGCCAGGAGGGAAATGGGAAGACTCAAAATACAAGCTGGGGTGAAAAGGTTCAAGGAAATGAGCATTGATGAAGCTCTCCTGATGCACGTAGATTCATTGAGCGAAGCTCTGAATAGGAGAGACATTTTGATCAAGGAGTTGATTGAAAAACCGGGCCATCAGCGCACTAGAATCCATTTTGAAGAAATCAAGCATTCTAGCGAGAAATTGAAAGATTTGGAGTTAGATGTTTGATCTTAATATCCCTTTTTTTGTAGCTTTGTTGATGTATTGTTGACTACCATCAGGCTTGTTGATGGAGTCATTTCATTGATGTACTTCCCATGTATGAACTCATTGTAAGATGTTTTGGATCTTATTAAATTTCTGTTCAATGAATGATTTAAAGGGTTTTCTTCGGCATCGCGTTATTCACCGGCACATTATCATAGCGCAGTTCTTCACATTTCCTCTCAATATTGTGTGATTATCAGGGAAATCTTTGTGATTAGGGTTGAAATCAGGGTGTAAAATGCCCTGGCGGTGATAAACATGGCATTTGCATTGCATGGCATATCATTGTTGCATGTTGTTGTCTGTTTTACAGGTACTTATTGTAAGAGATCTCTAACCTTTATTTGGTTTCAGGCATTATAGCTGAGAATCATATTCACCGATACTCAACGCGAAGAAATCAAGTGATGATTATGGATCAAGTGCAAAGTGATTTGGCTGAAATGAGAGCGCGTATGGACCAGTTCATGACCCTCATGACTGGCATGGCGCAAAATCAAGAGAGATTGAGGCTTCTGGTCGAGCGTCCAGAAACTGTGCCCGAAGGTGATCAGAATGACAATTAACAGGTACATGGCATTCCTCCTCCTGTTGGCAACCCTCCTCCTAGTGGTAACAATCGGGGTAATGGAAATGGTAGACATGTTGGGGTCACTCATGAAGATCCTCTGGAAGACCAATTTACTCTGCTAGATGCTGATGTGGGTAACCATGGTGACCGAAGGTATGATGAGTTAGCAGAGAAGATCTGGGCCATAGAATGCAAGAATTCTATGGGCATTAATGTTACTAGCTTGGGGCTAGTCCCAGGAGTCAGAATTCCTCCCAAATTCAAGCCTCCCACTTTCGATAAATATCACGGCAACACATGTCCTCAAACGCATCTTCAAGCTTACTTTGGGAAGATTTCAGCCCATACAGAAGATGAGAAGCTATGGATGCATTATTTTCAGGACAGTTTGGTTGGGGCATCCTTGACCTGGTATATGAAATTGAATAGAGCTGCTGTGAAGAGTTGGAAGGATCTGGCAGAAGCATTCCTGAAGCAGTACCAGTACAATATTGACATGGCGCCTAATCGCACTCAATTGCAGGGGTTGTCACAGGATGCTAAGGAAAGCTTCAAAGAATATGCACAGAGGTGGAGGGAAATGGCTGCATAGGTTCAACCTCCTTTGTCGGATAGAGAAATGGCAGACATGTTCATGGGCACCTTACAAGGCGCATATCTTGATAGACTGGCTGCTTGTCCATCAACCGGATTTGCTGATATTGTGATTGCTGAAGAAAGAATAGAGAGTCTGTTGAAACTTGGAAAGATCCAAGATGTAAGCGGGGCTGGCTCTTCTGGGACGAAGAAACCGTTTGCTAGTGGTCAGAAATGAAGAGAAGGTGATACAAATGTTGTGTTTAGAGGACGAGGCAGAGGACGTTCTCAGACCTACTACCAAGTAGATGCTGTAACAATCCCAGCACCGTCGGTTCAACAACAACAACCCCAACAACAGGTTCAGCAACAACAGCAACCTCCTTTCCAGCAGAGGTCTAGGCAGAGGGACTGTAAGATGGACCCTCTCCCTATGACTTATGCTGCATTGTTACCACAGCTACTCAAGTTAAAGTTGGTCGAACTCCGTACTATGAAAGCTCCTGCTGCTGGAAACCTGCCACCTAATTTCGATGTTAACGCTCGTTGCGAGTTCCACTCAGGTGCTCAAGGGCACTCCATTTACAAATGCTGGGTGTAACACCCCCAATCTATACCCCCAATTAATAATAAAACAATTCACACTTAATAAAAATTTCGTCAGAGTATATTTAAATTATCATGGCATAGACAGGGAGAATCACATTATATTGAAACAAAACATACAACACCTGCTCAATTTGTTTGATACATAGCACAAAATAGGATACCCTCAAAGGGAACTTTTTCCGTAATAAAGGAAATGTCAATTATGGAATAAAGCGGAAAGATCCATAACCGACTTGTTTTACAAATAATTGGTTTTATAACATCGAAATGTAAATACAAAAGTAATACAAAATATATTCAACAATTATATACATATATAACATAATCGTTCCCCGACTCCCGTGCTACGTATCAGAGCAGACAGACGACAAAGGACGGAGGACTAATCTTCACACAAAGACCTCCAGCAACTCTAATCTGCAATGCCTCATAGAGCATTATAAAACAGCAAAAGGGTGAGAAACAGGATTATAATACAATTGCATAATATTATAAACACTTAGCAAAATATGAACAATTATTTCTCACCACACATTAATGAAACTTGTAAAAGAATACAAGACATATTAAATCAATAATCACGCACCAATCACATAAGCACATACATTAAAACAATGCATAGCATTTCTATCACCAGAATTCCTCACATAATCATTCACACAATGAATTATGCAAATGCACAGAGACCGACACAACGACTCTATGCATGCGGTACCAATCCAACCTTGTAATTCATTAGTCCCCCAGGAACTCTTGGAATCATCGCTCGTTACATAGAGTAACTCCCCGTCGGGCCTACGATGTTCCCCGTCGCTATAAACCATTATTTCAGGGCGTACGACGTTTATGGATTGCTCTAGTCCACTATTTCAGGGCGCACAATCCGATTGCCATAGTCCACTATTTCAGGGCGCACAATCATTTGTGATTAATCGCTTCTACCATTATTTCAGGGCGTAAGACGATAAAACTGATTCATCTATGAATCTGCCAATGCAAGAATGCATATCATGATACTTGACACATTAATGACTCATGCCAACATCAAATGCTCATGCATTAACAATAATCATGTATTTCAAGTACATATAAAGTAATGCACACAATTGCCCAAAATGGCCACAAACACCAATATACCATTCCACAACATCAAATTCTCATCAAAGAATTATCACACAAGCCATCTCATAACATATCATAATATGTCTTACAATATTGAAAAATAACTCAAAATTCAATTTTTCGGTTTTCCGAAAAAAGTCGGCTAAAAGTCTGCCAAAAATAATATTTTCTATCATCATCAAAAAGTACTCATCGACAGCTTCGATTCGGTATAAAGAACTCTTAAATACGATAAACGGTTAACAAGATATGAATATTTCAAAATAACGCAAAAACATAAACCGGACGCCCGACACTACGAAACGGTTCGTAAAAACTGTACCGATTGGACCAAGTTCAGACCCCAAAACTATTTTTTCTAGAAAGAACATCTCGTTAGCTTTTCAACGCTTCGAACGGGGGTTAAAACCGACTTACGGTTCAAGAGATATGAATTTCCGAAGTTTTCCGACAATTACACAAAACCAGAAAAATCAACAATGCAGCCCTGCGGGTTCTACTGGTGCAGCTGCTATTTTTCGGCGTTTTCGTCCGAAAACCCGACCGATTCACATAATTCCTTCGAAACAAACACATGGTAATATCACATAAATACATACAGACATATTAGAATCAAGAAAAACCCGATTACTCGTCTTTTATTTTTCACGAAAACCTCACACTTTCAAAAGTCAAAAACGTGAAAACTTCAATCATCAACCGATTTCGACGAAACGAGTTCCTATAATGTCGGCCTCACCTTACACGACTAAACTACACAATTTGTTTCGGATTTCATCCGTGAAAACTCTCGATTCTACCGATTATGTCAAAAACTAACCTAAACTCAATATTTTCCTACACAATCCAAACAATTCAAAAACAAACGGATATAATCATACACAATGATATAATAACCGAGTTTCGCACCCTTACCCGATTATTCGTGCTTTAAACGGATGAATTCTCGATTTTTCCACTTTTCCTCTTCTCCCTTTTCTTTCCTCTCTTTTCTCTTCTCTTCTCTTTCTCTTCTTTCTTTTTCTTTACTATCTTTCTCTCTTTCTATTTATATAAAAACATAAAACTTACCCAACCAAAAGACTAAAATACCCCTCAGGTCAAATATCTCGCAAACGCTCTCAAAACGCGATAAAACATAAATAACGATGAAATATATTTCGGGAAATAAAAGTTGAAAAGAAATTATAATTTATTGCAAATATTTTACCTATCAGAGAAATTATCCAATCAACAGGTAAAACTCATTTAATTTACACAATTCGAAAAAGGGCCAAAATAACACTAACTTCCACCAGTGGAAGTTAGTTCAAAATGTGACATAATAAAAAAAAGCCAAAAACAACACTAACTTCCACCAGTGGAAGTTAAGTGCAAAACGTGACAAATCCCAAAAATGCCAAAAATAACACTAACTTCCACCAGTGGAAGTTAAGTGCAAAACGTGACCAAATCCAAAAAGACCAAAAATAACACTAACTTCTACCAGTGGAAGTTAAGTGCAAAACGTGACCAAATCCAAAAAGACCAAAAATAACACTAACTTCTACCAATGGATGTTAGTTCAAAATGTGACACATTTATGCCACAAAACTCTCAATGCCCAAGCATGATGCATTAACATGAAACACAATAAATCACACAATTCACAAAATTTCACATAAATGGAATAATTAAATACGGTTAAATAAATCGGGGCGTTACAACTCTCCCCCACTTAGACATTTTCGTCCTCGAAAATATACTGAGACGAACAACTCCGAACACGACTCTCGCCACCGACTAACAAACCAACATGCCAACAAAAGGCACACCACGAATAACACAACTGACAAACCACCTTGTTAACAGCACATACAACAACAACACGACAACGACGACAACAACAACGACAAGATGCAAAGTGTAACGCCCCGATTTTGATTATTCCATTATTCTTGAGTCTTTTGTTTCAATTGGGTGATAAATTATTTTATTTGTTAAATTGGTATGTTAAATGTTATTTTACCGTTTTTGAGAGTTTTTCGGGGAAATTAGAATGGAGGGTATTTTAGACTTTTCTCAATTAATCATAAGTTAGAAATTTTGTGGAGTTAGAATTTTGTGAGAAAAAAAAATGAATTAATTGATTTAGTGGAAAATGAGAGAAAAGAAATAGAAAAGAAAGAAAATAGATAGAAAAGAGAAAGAAAAGGGAAATAGAGAGGAAAAAGGAGAGAAAGAAAGAAGAGGAAGAGAAAAGAAGAGGAAAAGAGGAAAACCAAGAAAATCAACCTCTAGGAATCGATTTAATCGGGTAAGGGTGTGAAACATTGTTATCTTATCAATGTATAGTATTATGTATGATTGTGTATATGTGTATTGGAATGGTTGTGGTGTTTTCATAGTTTTCCATTTTAGGTCGATAATGAGAAATCGATGTTTTCGCGGTTGGAAATCGACGAAAATGTGGTAGAATGCTTGTTGCCATGATTAGATTGAGTTCTGATGGATGTATGTTGTTTTGAAAATGTTTTGGGTTGAAAAATAGGGTTTTTGGGTTTTCAACAGCGCTGAAGGATTCTGAGTTTTCGCAGGTTCGCCTAGCGAACCAATCAGCGAAGGGTAGCGAATGTTCGCTACGTGTATTCGCCTAGCGAAGGCATCAGCGAAGGTTCGCTAGAGTGTTCGCCTAGCGAACTTTGGGTGTTTTTGGCTCTGTTTGGTTCTGACTTGGTTCGCCAATGTGCTCGCCTAGCGAACTTTGTGTCTGTTTTTAGCTAACAGTTGGTTCGCTGGAACATTCGCCTAGCGAAGGAGCTAGCGAATGCTCGCGAGGGATGTTCGCCTAGCGAAGGAGCTAGCGAAGGCTCACGAAGGAGGTTCGCCCAGCGAACAGTGCTGTTCGTGTAATTTTGTTTTCTGCATAACTTTTGATCTGTGGTTCGGTTTGAGGCGTGGTTTGATGCGTTAGAAAGCTTATGGAATGTTCTTTCTTAATATGATGAATTGGAAATTATTAGCTGATTAAATAAGTCGGAAAAGTCAGAAATAGTGCTATTTAGCGACTTTTACCGTTTTGACGGTGTGTTTGAATGTGAATCGTACAATAGTGCATTGACGTGAATGTATGTAGATTGTATGTGATTGTAAGAGATGAATGCATGACAATGTTTGTATACATGTATGCATTTCAAGAATGCCTTGTGTCATTATCATGTGTAGCATAATGATGTGCATTCTTGTGCTGAGGGATTCTAATGAGAATCCGCTATAACATCGTGAGCCTCTCTCGGTGGAGGTGTGAGCGACGGTTATAGGCGATTGTGAGCCTCTCTTGGTGGAGGTGTGAGCAATCGGGTTGTGAGCCTCTCTTGGTGGAGGTGTGAGCAATCGGGTTGTGAGCCTCTCTTGGTGGAGGTGTGAGCAATCGGGTCGTGAGCCTCTCTCGGTGGAGGTGTGAGCGATCCATAAACATCGTGAGCCTCTCTTGGTGGAGGTATGAGCGGTGGGTGAACATCGTAGGCCCGACGGGGAGTTACTTTGGTAACGAGCGATGGTTCCAGCAGAAGTTCCTGAGTGAACTTGAGATGATTGATCGGTACCGCATTGCATTTGCATAGGGTCGTGAGTCGGTCTCTATGATTTGCATTTATCATCTTTAAATGATGCATTGGTGAATAAACAGTTGTGTGTGTTTATGTGGAATGATAGGAATTGTGAAAGTATGCCTGATGTGTATGCTTGGTTTTATATATATATGGATACATTGCGATGTATATGAGTGACTTGTGATGGATTGTGGTGAGAAGGTGAATTATGTGTAATTTTATGCTATTATATATAATTATATGCATTGTTATTATGATAATATTTCTCACCCTTCTGCTGTTTTATGATGCTCTATGAGGCATTGCAGAGTAGGTATGCTGGTGGTCTTTTTGTGAAGCGTGTCTTCATTCTTTTGGTCGGTTGGCTCTGATATGTAGCACCGGGTAGCTAGGAGGGCTATGATTCTTTTGTGATACATTATATATGTATCTTGTTGATAAATGTTTATGTAAACATGAATTATGTTGGTGGATAATACTTGGCGATGTATATATGTGTATATATATATATATATATATGAATTGGTTGTTATTCAATGTTTAGATCTTCCACTTTTATTCTAAATATTGACATGTGGGTGTAAGGACTAAGTTCCACTGTTGCATATCAATTGTTGAGCAGGTGTTGTATGTTTAAATTTCGTAATTGATGTGACATGCCTCTTTTATACCATGTTTGTAATTATACTCTGACGAAATCTTTATTATGTGCCTAAATGATTATTTGGGGGTATAGAAAGGGGGTGTTACATTAAGTGGTATCAGAGCCAGAGTTGAGTCAGTTGTGTCTGTCTTGTTGTTGTGTTGGTTGAACTGTTGTTTAACCTTGTTGTAATTTTTGAGAATGATCAGAATATGGCTGGTAGAAATGATAATGCGATGGCTGCTGCTTTGGAAGCAATGGCTAGGGCGGTGCAAGGTGCGCCGAATGTGAATGCTAATGATGAGTTCAGGAAGAATCAACCACCGGTTTTCAAAGGAAGATTTGATCCCGATGGTGCTCAACTTTGGTTAAAAGAGATTGAACGGATCTTCAGGGTCATGGACTGTGCTGAAGAGAATAAGGTGAGGCTTGGGTCTCACATGTTGAAGGAAGAAGCCGACGATTGGTGGGTCGGTATGCGTGAAGTTCTTGAGGTGGATGATGAAGAAGTAACTTGGGATTTATTCCGTACTGAATTCTTGAGGAAGTATTACCCTGAGAGTGTGAAGGGAAAGAAGGAGATGGAGTTTCTTGAACTAAAACAAGGTAGTATGTCGGTGGTGGACTATATTGCTAAGTTTGTGGAGTTGGTTCAATTCCATCCTCATTATGCTGCGATTACTGCTGAGTTCTCAAAGTGTATTAAATATGAGAATGGTTTACGTCCTGAGATTAAACAAGCTGTGGGGTATCAAAGGATAAGAAGATTTTCGGATTTGACGGAATGTTGTAGAATCTTCGAGGAAGATAGCAAGGCTCGTTCTACACATTATAAAAGTTTGAATGAGAGGAAGGGAAAGCAACAAGCTAGAAGTGGACCTTATGTGACACCCGCTGATAAGGGCAAGCATAGGGGAAACTTCGAGAGGAGATCTGGAGGAGGAGGTTCTGGTCCCATTAAGTGCTACAAGTGTGGTGAAATGGGTCATAAATCATTTGAGTATGGGAAGACAGTGGCGAAATGTTCTAACTGTGGAGGCCTTGGGCATGCTACTACAGATTGTAGAAGGAATGTGGTGAAGTGCTATAACTGTGGGGAAATTGGTCACATTAGCCCAAAGTGTCCGAATCCGAAGAAAGCTCCATCCGGTGGGAAGGTATTTTCTCTGGCAGGAACTCAGACTTCGAGTGCAGATCGTCTGATTCGAGGTACTTCCTTTATTAATAGTACACCTTTAGTTGCCATTATTGATACTGGAGCGACTCATTCGTTTATTTCGTCTGAGTGCGCGAAGCGTTTAAATCTTGTGTTGTCTCTGATGGATGGTAAGATGGTTATTGATACTCCAGCAATGGGGTCAGTAACTACGTCTTTGGTTTGTTTGATGTGTCCTTTGACCATTTATGTGTAACACCTCAAAATTTGCCTTGTTGTTTTTAGATAACTGGCTTATGTTTCTTTTCATTTCTTGCATTTGCATTGTGCATAGCATTTGGTTCTTAGCATGGGATCGAGGTATTTGGTTCAACTCAAGGGCAATAGCTTCTTATGAGCTCCATAAGCTTCTCACATCCTTATATGGTGGCCCAAGGGCATTCCAATGAGGGATTCTCCATTTGGTTAAATCAAGGGTTTGTATTCTTACAAGTGATGACCAAAACTAAGGTTTCTTGGTTAATGATCCTAAGCTCAAGGAATTAACTTAAACTTCTTACCAAGGTTCTTCACATGTCAAGACAAGTCTAAGGATGGATTTTGAGCCAAAAATTCACCATTGAAGACCTCAGATGATTCAGTAGCTTACAGATGAAGTAATCAGTCAAACTGGTCAACTGAAAAGTCAAACTAAGGTTTTGAGAGGTCCTCATCATGGTAATCAAGTCAAGAGACCTTTATTTGGTCTATGGAAGGCTTTCATGATCACAATTTGCAAGAATCAAGCTTTGGTAAAAAGTTGCTAAATTGGGAAAGTGACTTGTAATTTCAAGTTACTATTTTTGGCATATTTTCAACCAACTTTAACCAAACTTTTCATGATCAAAAATGCTTCAAACGAATTTTTTCCCAACACCAAAGTTGTAGATCTCTTTCTCCTCTTTCCAAAGAGGGGTGGATCATGATCATATCATTTTTGGATCAAGAGTTATGGGCATTTGAAGTTAGAGGGCATTTGGTGTTCCACCATGCATACCATTTTGACATAACTTGCAAGATGCATTTTAACTCACCAATATGGCTTCTAATTGTTCAGTTCACCTCACCACACTCCATTGCACCTCACTTAGCATCATTTTGAGCTAAGAATTGAATGAATCCGTGGATTACATAGTCATAATTCATCATTATGCAATTTTGCAAGTTCACTTGGAATTCATAATTCAATTACTCTCCAGCCCCAAGATCAATCCAAAGGTGGTCCTTGCATCAAAAGGAAAACAGTCATGCACTTTTCATGAAGAATGCACGAGCCAAATACCTCATGTGCACAAACTTGCAAATTTGCAAAACAGCCCAAAACTCATTGCTCTCAAGTCCTTGAAGTTTAAAACCCTAAACAGTAGCATTGGCACACTATATAAGCTAACTCACACGAATTTCTCAGCAGCTACTATTCATTTTCATCACTTTTCAAAGTTTTGCTCTCAAGTTTCTCTCCTTCGATTCTCCCAATCCTTCAAGGTTCCTCCATTTTTCTTGGTTGGTTTAGGATCAGTGAAGCACAAGGAAGAGAAATCCACCACTATTTTGAGGTTTAAGCAAGGAATTCATCAAGTTGAGTTCAGAGCTTCAACTTTCGGATTCAAGGATTCAGGCTAGTTTGAAGGTCTAATTGCATTTATTTTGCAATTAGACGGTTGAAAGAGTTGATCTGCAGCTTATCTTGGAGTTTCTTGACGTATTTCCATTTCTGCAAATCTCAGGTGAGCTTCAAATTCATAGATCTAGAATTGATTTTTGTTGTGTGTTTAATGTTCATCTTGATGTGCTGAGCTCATATATGTGTTTGGTTTTGATTTTCAACGTGAATCATGGCTGAAATTTAGATCTGAAATTTTCAGATCCAAACTTGTTTCGTTCGATTCTTGAAATATACGCATGCTAAATGATTTTGAGTGGCATATTTGTGATCTACGTGAGTTGCTGAACATTTTGATGTATGATTTGTTGTTTTTGGTTATGGTTTGAAGTTTGGTGACCGGAGAGTGGCCGGAGAAGATGACTGGCGCTTCTCCGGCCGGTGAGGGTTTAATTAGGGTTTGTGGTTTTCCAGTTTGAATCTCATGCGTTGGATTGTGATTAATTTTCCAGTTTAATTCACGTGCGTTGGATCTTGGTTATGTGTTGCTAATTAAGTTAATTAGGGTTTAGTGGATCTAGTTAAGTCATGACCGTTGGATCTCATTTAATTAGCAAGTTTGAATATGGACCATCAGATCGTTGACTTTGCTTCGTTTGACTTTGAATGGGAGCCTGTGGATCTGGATACTTTCCCTTGTTTGACTCAATCTGAGCCGTTCGCTGATTCTGAATGTTGGAAGGCATTTGGGCCTTTTCTGCTGTTTACACCCCCGTTTCTGAGCCCATGATCTTTTGCACGCGTTTGGATTTCTCTTTGCACCCCTACCTTCATTTCATTTTCTTTTTATTTTTTATTTTCATACCATTTCATAATTAATTGTTAAAAATACTTGCATGTGCTAAAAAATTCCAAAAAAATTCATCATCCCTTCTCATTATTAAAATTAATTTTTCAAATTTTATTTTATTATTTTTGCATTAAATTTGCATTAAATATTAATTTTCCAAATTAATTTGTCTCATTTACACTTCATATTGCATACTTCATGTTGCATTTTTTATTTCTCTCATTTGGAAAGTGATTTGATCCTGATTCTTTTTGGGTTGTGTTCATAACATGTTGAAGTATGTTTGAGATTTTTGGTATGATTTTTAGGTCCTTTTTGGATGACTTTTGATGTGTTGCTTTGAGCATGAATGTATGAAATCCTATTGATGCTTTGACCTAATTGTTGATTGACTTTGGTTCTGATTCATTGCTTGTGGATTTGATATGTCAATTATACATGTTTGAGATGCTTGAATACTGAATGACATAATTTTTGAGGCATGTTTGTTATTTCTTTGAAGCATGAGCTTTAACTTGTCCAATTTGTGAATATATGCTTCATGTTTGGTTTGCTCGATCATGAAGGCACTTGTGCCACAATTTTAGGTCTTGTTTAAGGATTGATAGCATGTTAATTGACTTTTGGTTGTGATATTTGAATCTCATCTTTGCATGTTTGATGTTTGCCTTTCACTTTAAGTCATTTGTTTCACAAGTATGAATCATGTTTCACTTCACTTCACTTCTTCTTTGCTTCCTAATTGATTGTGAAAGTGTTTGTGTGACTTGAATATTGTTTGAAGATCATGTTTAGGCACATATTTAGAATTGTGTCACTTCTGGACTTGGTTTACTTTGTGAAATTTTGACTTGGTTGCTTTACATGATCACTTCTTTTCATCTCACTCCTTCTTTAATGACTTGAATGGTACTTGAGTGACTTCTCCCTTTTCTTTTTGACTAATTGTGCATGATTAATAGTAGAGGTCAGTAGGACCATTAGGTTCTGAACTTGATGTTTGATTTACTTTAGAACTTGTTTCTTTATGGCCTTATGCTTGTTTGAGTTTCATTTTGTCATATGTGAATACTTCTAACATTTTCAGGGGCAAATGGTAAGTTGTTTGAATGTGGATATGCTTCCACATTTTACTTTCTTCCTTTACCTTTTAACTTTCATACTTGTGTTTGAAGTGAGCTTAGGCCACTTGTGTTTCACTTCTCTTTCTCCTCCTTCTCTTCCACTCTTTTCATCCCTCGAGTCGCAAGACTTGTTTAAGTCTTGGATTCTCTCCCTTTAGAGCTACCTAGTCCAACTTAATTTTCGATTAAGCTTGGAGTAGGATTAGCATTAGGTTAGGCAGTCGTCTCTCCTAAACCCCACTAACCATAGGACATCCATGCATGATAACATTAGGACTCTTAGTTTCCCTGTAGAGTTTCCTTTTGTGTCGCTTCTCTTCTCATCTCAAACTTCTTGAACACACTTAATAAAATATAACGTATATTGCGCTCGAGCCTTAAGTGTAGGAAGTGAAGAACGAGGGGTCTCCTCTCTTCTTCTAGGGTGTTTAGCATACGTCTCATTCGGGGGCGATCATACGACTCACTCGTTCCCGCATGGTAGACTTTGGTGCAATGTAAGTTACGAACTAACTCAAAACACTTCTGTCTAAAAAGCACCAAACCAATTCAAATCTTTTTATCCTCCGGGATTGTTGGGTTTCAAACTTCTTTTTTTTTCAGAAAAGAGCTCGTCGCTCACGTAAAAAACACTTACCTACCCGTGGTCGTACCCACGAACTACGTCAGCTCTGATTCCTCTCTCTCGTCCGATTGAGGATACGTAGGCACAAGACAGCGATTGTCTTGGCGAGCAACCTTCCCCCACAGTTCCCGTCCGAACTACGTTGACTCTGACTTTCCCATTGCACTGAGGGAGTACGTAGGCCTAGGACAACGATACTGTCCTATCGAGTCACTTCTTTTTCTTTTCTTCTTCGTTTCTCCGTTCTTTCCGTTCTCGTTTCTTCGCCGATCCAGTAGCAGTGGAGCTCCAGATGATGACACCCTTTGATGCAGACAATAAGCGTGGATCCCATCGAGTACGATGGACGTGTTGGGTGCTAACACCTTCCCTTCGCGTAACCGACTCCCGTACCCGTTCTCTTGGTCGTGAGACCATGTCCTTTCCCTTCTTCCAGGTTTACGCAGTGTTTCCTTTCCCTCTCTTGGGATAAATACACTTTGCTGGCGACTCGGTGTCTTTTGCGCCACTCTCGCGTTTGTACCGTTGGATGTGAATCTTTCGGGAGCGACAGCTGGCGACTCTGCTGGGGACTCTGGTTGACCTACGCTGGTCCTTCCCCTTTAGCGAGTCAATCCTAGCGCTTGTCTGTTTTTTTTTTTTTTTTTTTGGGTGTTTGTTTTTATGGTGCTTTGCTTTGTTGCATATTACTGTATTACTGTTTACTGTATTTTTACTTTACTGCTTTACTGTTTTTACAGCTTTTAATGCATTGCATTTCATATTATTACTGTCATACTGGATATTGCTGTGCTGTTCTGCTGCTGGATTTTCTGTTTGCAGGGTGGGTTGGATTCATGAGAGAAAAGCCCAATACCAAGGCTTGAGCATACACCTATGATTAGCGTGGAAAGTAATGTGACTTGTTTGGCATTTGGCCAGACGAAGTATACATGAAAGCTCCACATCCAGACGAGGTTTTCTTGGTAATATTTTGTCCTGTCCATTTGGGGCAGACGATGGAATATAACCTGGAAAGCTGTCGACTCTGGCGACCATCCCCGAGGACTCAGTTGCGGCACTCCTCCCGAGATGTGACAGTGGCAGCCCACATTCTGTGGCAAACCCATTGCACATTCTCGATCCGAGGACCCAATGCTGGGAACTTGCTATAGGATTTCCCTCTTGTAGTGAATCAGCGGACGACCTCTTTGATTGGCGATAGCATTGTATCCTTCGGGCTGAATGTGCTATTGCTTCTCAAACCTCTGAAGCTGAGGATCTTTTGTTTTGGAGAATCGGTTGAGGCCTCCTCTTTTGATGATGATGCCAAACCAGAAATGGTGAACGTATCATCATTTCTCGATCTGAGAGCCCGGGATACTGAACATCCTAGTACCTACATGTGATAGGGGATGGGTGTTTGCAGGTTTGCAGGTAACCGAGACCTTCAACCTACCTGGTTTCTGGGTTTCTCATCAGTGTACTATTATCATCCTGGCATTCTGGCAGTTTGATTGGGTTGTTATTCTGGATTTTTGGGTTTCTGGTATTCTGGGTCTTATTCAGTCAGCAGAACAGCAGCAGTTTGAGCATTTTGGATACCTTGATCCCATGCCTGCATTTTGCATCATCTTTTTGCATTCTGACATGTTTGTTCATTTGTAGGGTTGCATCCTAACTTTGATTCTGGTTGTCTGAAGACTGTCCATGATGAGTATTAGCGCTGAAAAAAGAAAGAACATCATCCCGTACAAGTTCCCGGAGCTTCATCTAGACGTTGTGCACAAGATCTCGGCTATGGCAAAACCTGAGGCATTGGCAGAGTTCAGAGGAGAATATGGGAGGATTCTGAGTTTCGCCCGGAATGTTACCAATTATGAGTTCAGGGCCCTGCACACTCTGGCACAGTTCTATGACCCTCAACTCTGGTGTTTTCTATTTGCTGATTATCTTTTGGCTCCAACGTTGGAAGAATTTTCTCTTATTTTGGATGTTTCGGTCAAAGAGGGAGCTCCCTTCTATCCTTCTAAGGAGTTTCCTGATTTGGAAAGGGTTGCTGCTACTTTACGTTTGGATCAGTCACTGTTGAAGAAAAATATTGCTAGTAAAGGGGGTTATCAAGGTTTTCACACGAAGTTTTTGATCGAACAGGCTGCTACTTGTGCTAAGGCTAAGTGTTGGTCAGTGTTCAATGCAATTCTGGCTATGTGTGTTTATGGAACGGCGTTATTCCCTAATGTGAAAGATTTTGTAGATGCACATGCTGTCCGGATATTCACTACGAAGAATCCGGTACCTACCTTGCTTGGGGATCTGTATTATTCGATGCACTATAAGAATGAGAAAAGGAGAGGTGGACCTCTTTATTGTTGTGCTTCAATTTTCTATAAGTGGTTTGCTGATCGTCTTCCTAAATCTGGGGCATTCGAAGACACTAAGGAACTTTAGATTAGGCAAAGAGATTAATGGGGTTAAGGGCCGACAACTTAGTTTGGATCAATCGTGATTTGTTGGGCCGAGAGATCCTGGTTAGTTGTGGAGGTTACCCAAACGTACCTTTAATAGGAAGGAAGGGGGGAATTAACTACAACCCCATTCTTGCTATTAGACAATTTGGGTATGCTTTAAAGGAGCCGCCAAAAGGCCAAGATGTGCAAGAGTCTCTATTTTTGGGTGAGGAAGCCAATCTGGAGGTGTTGAAAGAAGCTGCAAACGCTTGGAGAGATCGCCATAAGAAAGGAAAGACTTCTTTTGGAAAGTGTAACAACAAGGCTTTTCGTGCGTATGAAGACTGGGTTCAGAGCAGAGTAGAGAGTGTACTTTTGCCATTCTGCAGGGAACCTCCTTCTTACCCTTTGCTGATTGAACCCCCAACCATGATTGAGATGGAGAAGTACAATCAATTATGGGCTGAAAAGGAGAAGATTCGAGAGGAGAATCGTGAGTTGCAAAAGGAAATCTACCAGTTGAAACATGAGCGAGGTGAGGCTGTTCATATCGCCAAGCTGAAGACAGAACGTCTCGCTGAAAAAGAAAAGGAGCTGGTTGAAGAGATAGCAGCTAGGAAAAGTGTAGGACAAGCTCTAAAAGGCGTTTGCAAGACTCTCAAATCCAAGAAGGATGACTTAGCCAAGGCTTGGGCAAAGATTCGCAGGTTCAATGCTTACCGAGATACTGCAATCACGGCCAACAAGCAGAAAGAAGATAAGCATTTGGAGCAAATTGAGAGTCTGAAGTTGAAGCTCAGGAAGAAGGACGAGGAGATCTTGTCAGGAACGTTCCGAAGACACGCAGTTGAGGAACGGCTCAAAGAAGCCATAACAACCATGGAAGAGCTGAAAATACAAGCAGGAGTGAAGAGGTCTAAGTGGGAGTGCTCTAGCTCAGGCAGTGGCCCTCATACGGTGCAAGACCCTTGAAGGGAACTTTACTCAGTAGTTTGTATTTTGTTCTTTCTTTGTATTTTGGGTCACCACCAGAATTGTTGGCTGGGACCTCTGCTTATTTTTGTTTCAGGCTATTTTTGGTACTTTGGGTTGTAATTTCTGACAGTGATTCACTCTGATTTATATGAGCAGCAGTTTCATCCTATTTCACCTTTAAATTGGAATCAAGGGGTGGATCACCCTGCAAATATACAAACATGTTTGCATTTGCATTTGCATAATCATAATCATTTTTGCATTGCAGGTTATCTTGGTTTCTCTGGTTTTCTTATGCTCTCTCTGTCTTTCAGGCAGGATTGATCAACCAACTCATCGTTATTCTACTCGGCTCAATCAAAACAAAGTGATGGACAAAGTTCAGGCAGATATGGCCGCTATGCAAGCTCGCATCGACCAGTTCATGGAAATGATGCAGGGTGTGGTGCAAAGTCAGAACGAGTTTAGAACTCTGGTTCAGCCGTTAGTGGCGCAGGTCGACGAAAATGGTATCCTACACGGTGGTCTTATTAACCGTAATATCCCTCCGGGCGGAGTTGGTGCTGGTGGACAGGGCAGAATTCCTACAGTGGTTGGAGAGGGAAGTACTGTTCGGGCTATCCATGGCCATCATTTTGATGATCAACAGGACGATGTGTTCTCGGTCAGGAGTTTAGATGCTGCCCTTCCTGTGGTCAGTGATGAAAGAATCCGTTTAATCGAAGCTCAATTGAAAGGAGTAGTGAAACAGGATGATTTGCGGATTGATTTGGACGACCTAGGGTTGGTCCCTGATGTTGTTATTCCACACAAGATTCAGATTCCTACGCTAGAAAAGTACAATGGCTCTACCTGCCCAAGGACTCATGTGAAGGCCTATACCCGGAAGATGGCTGCTCACGCTAAGGATGAAAAGTTAATGATGCACTTCTTCCAAGACAGCCTGTCTGGCGCGTCTTTGGAATGGTACATGGGGCTAGAAAGCAGAGATGTTCGTACCTGGAGAGAGCTAGCTGCAGCTTTCATCAAGCATTATCAGTACAACACGGACATGGCTCCCAACAGAACTCAGTTGTTGAGCATGTCCCAGAAGAATGATGAGAGTTTCAAAGAATACGCGCAAAGGTGGCGTGAATTGGCGGCTAGGGTGCAGCCACCAATGCTAGAGAAAGAGATGCTAGATATGTTCATGGACACACTGCCGAAGCACTACTATGAGAAGCTTTTGCCTTGTTCTCTAGGAAAGTTTGCAGATGTGATTGCTATTGGGCAGAAGATAGAGGTCGGAATTAAGGCTGGGAAGGTTTCTAGCGGTGATGGATCGTCTTCCGGATAGGGAAAAAAGCCGTTTGATAATTATAAGAAGAAAGGAGAGACCAACGCTGTATCATCCCACAGGGGAAAAGGGAAACAGCGCCAGTTTAACAATCAACAGGTAGCATCAGTAACCATTCCAGCAACGTTACCACCGCCACAGCAGCAAAGGGGTAATGCTAATCAGAATAGGCAGCAGGGTCAGTATCAGAACAGACAGAGGAATGCAGAGAGGCATTTTGATCAACCCCCAATGTCATATGCACAATTGTTGCAACATTTACTACAGTTGCGTCTAGTTGAGCTTCGTACCCTGGCTCCACCAACAGGGGAACTCCCACGAGGCTACGATGCTAACGCACACTGTGATTTTCATTCTGGTGCTCCTGGGCACATGGTGGAGAAGTGCAGGGCGTTTCAGCACAAGGTGCAGGACCTTGTGGACTCTAAAGCCATCAATTTCTCGAATGACGGACCCAATGTTATTCAAAACCCGATGCCTAATCACAATGGGCCAAGGGTGAATGCTATAATTGAGGACTGTGAAACTTTGAATTTGATCGTGGATGTGGAGGAACTGAAGACTCCATTGGTGGTGGTTAAGAACAGGTTATTGAAAGGTGATGTCTATCCGGGCTGTGGTGAGAATTGCTCAGATTGTTTGATAAAGGCTAATGGTTGTGATTCGTTGAAGAGGGGTATTCAGAATCTGATTGATGAGGGATGCTTACAGTTTGACAGAGGTAGTCAGCTAGAAGAGGTTGTTAGTGAAAAGGTTGCCACTATCACTATTCCGTTCAAAACAATTACTATTTCTGGTCCAGCAAGGCCACCTCCAGTCATTATCACAAGGGCTGGACCCATTCCGTACGAGAGTTCTAAGGCTATTCCGTGGAATTATGGTGCAGAGGTATTTGTCAATGGGCAAAAGCAAGAGCTAATGAATACTTCACCAGTGGGTTCTAGTTCAGGGGTTAAAGTTGAGACTGATGCCATAACCAGAAGTGGTAGAGTGCTCCCTCCGGTTAACGATCAACCCAGTACCTCTAGGCAGGATAGAGGAAAACAGGCGATGGATGGTTCTGTTCAGACCCCAGTGATTGTGGAATCTACAGTGAAACCGGTTGATGATGCTTTTTCGGAAAATGTAGAGGAATTCATGAGGCTCATCCGAAAAAGTGATTATAAGATCGTGGACCAGTTACATCAGACCCCGTCCAAGATCTCTATTCTGTCTCTGCTCTTGTGTTCTGAGGCTCACAGGAATGCTCTTTTGAAGGTTTTGAATGCAGCCTACGTTCCTCAAGAGATTTCTGTTAATCAGCTGGAAGGGGTTGTAGCGCACGTGAATGCGGGTAACGGCCTGGGTTTTACAGATCTTGACCTGACTTCTGCTGGCAGGAATCATAACAATGCCCTGCATATTTCGATCAAATGCTGTGGCTCGTTGATGTCACATGTCTTGGTTGATACTGGTTCGTCGTTGAATGTATTGCCCAAGAAAGCGTTAATGAAGTTGGATACTCGAGGACTTATTTGTACACCAAGCGACTTGGTGGTGCGAGCGTTTGATGGCTCGAAGAGATCTGTTTTTGGCGAGATTGTGCTTCCAATCAAGGTTGGGCCGGAAATCTTTAATGCAACATTTTACATTATGGATATTCAGCCAGCGTACAGCTGTTTATTGGGTCGTCCTTGGATCCATGGGACAGGTGCTGTAACTTCCACTCTACATCAAAAGCTGAAGTATATGGTTGATGGTCACGTAGTGACAGTATGCGGGGAAGAAGACATAATGATCAGTCAGCTGTCAACCTTCAAATACGTGGAAGTAGATGGGGAAATCCACGAGACGTTGTGCCAGGGATTTGAGAAGGTGAAAGTTTCTGAAGAAGTTGTTCAGTCTGAAGCTATAGTGCAGCCTGTAGTGGTAAATCAACCTGAGGGTTCCATGTCTTCGTTAAAAGACGCCAAAGCTGTGGTTGAAGCGGGTAGCTCACAGAGGTGGGGCCAGGTGGTTGAAGTCCAGAAAAAGAAGGATACTTATGGATTGGGATATAAGCCATCCGGAAGAGATGAGGATCCCCCAAAATTCTATGGCCCTGTCCGGTTCACTAGCGCTGGAGTTTTCTTCGACAGAGTTAATGCTATTGAAGAAGAAGGAGACAGTGATTGTGACATGGATAGCTGGATCCGTCCTTGTGTCCCAGGGGAAAGTCTACACAACTGGTCTTCCGAGAAAGTCATTCAAGTGACAGGCTTCGAGTAATTGCTTTGTTTTCCTATTTTGTTAATCCTACGTTCTGCCCAAGACGTAGTGATTCTGTTTGTAGGGCTTTTAACTGCTGCATGTTTTGCTTTATCATCAATAAAGGACTTTTCACACTCAAATATTTTGATCTCTGTCTTTCTGTTTTTATTTTTATGCATTAAAAAACCCACATCAAAATGGCAATGTGTTTCTTTTGTTGCATCATAATAAAACATACCTCATAAATCATTGCAGGTCTCTTTGTCCAGGTGACACCGATCATGACTCAGCTATAGCTCGGTATGACTTTGACAATCCAATTTATCAGGCTGAAGAAGAGGCTGACGAAGAGTGTGAACTGCCCGAAGAGTTGGCCAGATTGTTGAAGCAAGAGGAGAGAGTCATCCAACCTCATCAGGAGGAAATCGAGATTGTGAATCTGGGAACCGAGGACGCTAGAAAGGAAGTAAGAGTAGGGGCTGCATTGGAAGACAGTGTCAAGGGAAGATTGATTGAAATGCTCCGTGGGTATGTGGACATCTTCGCCTGGTCTTACCAAGACATGCCCGGGCTGGATACTGATATTGTTGTACACCGGCTACCACTCAAAGAAGGTTGTGCTCCGGTCAAGCAAAAGTTGAGAAGAACTAAACCAGAGATGTCTGTCAAGATCAAGGAAGAGGTTCAGAAACAGCTAGACGCCGGATTTCTTGCCGTAACAAATTATCCTCCATGGGTTGCTAACATCGTGCCCGTACCTAAGAAGGATGGGAAGGTCAGGATGTGTGTTGATTACAGGGATTTGAATAGAGCCAGCCCAAAGGATGATTTCCCGCTCCCTCACATTGACGTGTTAGTTGACAATACTGCTCAGTATTCTGTGTTTTCCTTCATGGATGGCTTCTCTGGGTATAACCAAATCAAGATGGCCCCAGAGGACATGGAGAAAACAACATTCATAACACCGTGGGGAACTTTTTGCTACAAAGTGATGCCCTTTGGATTGAAAAATGCAGGGGCAACTTACCAGCGGGTGATGGTGACTCTCTTTCATGATATGATTCACAAAGAGATTGAAGTCTATGTTGATCACATGATTGCAAAGTCACAGACGGAAGAAGAACATCTGGTGAATCTTCAGAAGTTATTTGAAAGGTTAAGGAAATTCAGACTGAGGTTGAATCCAAACAAATGCACCTTCGGGGTGAGATCAGGAAAATTGCTGGGGTTTATTGTTAGTGAAAAAGGTATTGAGGTTGATCCTGCAAAGGTAAAAGCCATACAAGAAATGCCTGTGCCGAAAACAGAAAAAGAGGTTCGTGGTTTCTTGGGGAGATTGAATTACATTGCTAGGTTCATCTCGCATCTCACAACCACGTGTGAACCAATCTTCAAGCTGCTAAGAAAAGATCAAGCGGTCAGGTGGAATGAAAATTGTCAAAAGGCATTTGAAAAGATTAAAGAATACTTGCAGGAACCTCCGGTCCTTATGCCGCCAGTACCAGGAAGGCCTTTGATTATGTATCTCACGGTTCTTAAGAATTCAATGGGTTGTGTGCTCGGTCAACAAGACGAGTCAGGTAAAAAAGAGCACGCCATCTATTACCTGAGTAAGAAGTTTACTGATTGCGAGTCAAGATACTCGATGCTGGAGAAAACATGTTGTGCACTCGCTTGGGCCGCTAAGCGTTTGAGGCAGTATATGTTAAACCATACAACCCTTTTGATTTCGAAGATGGATCCAATCAAGTATGTGTTTGAGAAGCAAGCACTTTCTGGTAGAATAGCCCGTTGGCAAATGGTTCTGACAGAATATGATATTCAGTATGTTTCCCAAAAGGCCATTAAGGGAAGTGTGTTGTCAGAGTATCTTGCCGAACAACCAATTGTGGATTATCAACCAATGAAGTTTGAGTTTCCGGATGAGCACATCATGTATCTGAAGATGAAGGATTGCGAAGAGCCTTTGCCTGATGAAGGACCTGAGATTGGATCTCAATGGAAGATGGTTTTTGATGGGGCTGTTAATTCATATGGCAACAGAATCGGGGCAATCATTACGACTCCACAGGGTTCTCATATACCCTTTACTGCCCGATTAGCGTTCATATGCACCAACAATGAGGCGGAGTATGAAGCATGCATCATGGGGTTAGAAGAAGCAATTGATTTGAGAATTAAGAACCTCGATGTTTATGGTGATTCTGCGTTGGTGGTGAATCAGATTACAGGAGAATGGGAGACTCGTCAAGTAAATCTCGTTCCATATAACAATTATGCCAGAAGATTGTTACCTTTCTTTGGCAGAGTAGACTTCCATCACATTCCCCGGATAGAGAATCAGATGGCTGATGCGTTGGCAACGTTGTCATCAATGTATAAAGTGAATCTTTGGAATGAAGCTCCCTCAATCAGAATCATGCGCTTGGATAGACCTGCTTTTGTATTTGCAGTTGAAGGGGTATCAGATGGCCAGCCTTGGTATCATGACATTAAATTCTTCTTGAAGAGTCAGGAATACCCAGCTGGGGCATCTTCCAAAGATAAAAAGACATTGAGGAGGTTATCAGGAAACTTCTTCTTGAACAAGGATGATGTGTTGTACAAGAGAAACTTTGACATGGTCTTGCTACGTTGTGTTGATAAACACGAGGCAGGCTTGTTAATGGAAGAGGTTCACGAAGGTTCCTTCGGTACTCATGCCAATGGGCATGCTATGGCCAGAAAATTGTTGAGAGCGGGGTATTATTGGATGACTATGGAGTCTGACTGTTTTAAATACGCCCGGAAATGTCATAAATGCCAGATTTATGCTGACAAAGTGCACGTACCGCCTACTCCTCTGAATGTTTTGTCGTCACCTTGGCCTTTTGCTATGTGGGGTATTGACATGATTGGGAAGATCGAGCCGACTGCTTCAAATGGACATCGTTTTATCCTGGTGGCTATTGATTATTTCACGAAGTGGGTGGAAGCAGCATCGTATGCCAACGTCACCAAACAAGTGGTAGCCCGGTTCATTAAGAAGGACATCATCTGCCGGTATGGAGTCCCGGAGAGAATCATTACTGATAATGGTTCAAATCTGAATAACAAGATGATGAAGGAGCTATGCCAGAGCTTTAAAATTGAACATCACAATTCTTCTCCCTATCGTCCGAAGATGAATGGGGCTGTTGAAGCGGCTAATAAGAACATAAAGAAGATTGTGCAGAAGATGGTAGTGACATACAAAGACTGGCATGAGATGTTGCCTTACGCTTTGCATGGGTATCGTACTTCGGTACGCACCTCGACTGGGGCAACTCCTTTCTCACTAGTGTATGGCATGGAAGCAGTCTTGCCATTGGAAGTTGAGATTCCTTCTTTGAGAATTCTGACAGATGTGAAGCTGGATGAAGCTGAATGGGTGCGTTCCCGACTGAATGAATTGAACCTCATTGAAGAGAAGAGATTGAAAGCCATTGCGCATGGCCGGTTGTATCAGAGCAGGATGAAGAAAGCCTTTGATCAGAAGGTGCGTCCTCGGTGTTTTCAAGCTGGTGAATTAGTTCTGAAAAGGATCACTCCTCCTCAAATAGATCACAGGGGCAAGTGGACTCCGAATTACGAAGGGCCATATGTAGTAAGACAGGTTTTCTCTGGTGGAGCCTTATTACTCTCAACTATGGATGGCGAAGATTTTACGTCCCCTGTGAACGCGGATGTAGTCAAAAAATACTTTGCATAAAAGAGACCCGCTGAGCATAAAAAGAAGGTTCAGGCAAAAATGGGGCATCCTGGCGAACCATAAAAAGAAAAGGTTCGGGCAAAAATTAGGGATAAAAAGAAAAAGAATAAACCCGCAAGGTTGAAAACCTGAAAAGGCAACCTTGGCAAAAATGGGTATCCCGGTGGATTGAAAACCCGAGAAGGGCGATCCAGGCAAAAGTTAGGGATTTTTAAAGCAAAGACTACGATCCGCATTCGATCTATGATCACTGTTCGCACTTGGAAAATTCGGAGGAAAGGAATCAGTCCAGTTAGTCGTCTTCGAAGGCCAAAGTATCTGCGGATGAACAAGTCATATGGGTTATAGCTGAGTTGAGTCATGGTGGATGTCTGTTCCCCACATTGCCGACATTTGTATTTTCTTTTGTTTTTTGCGCAATTACCTCTTTCCAGGAATTGCTTCCAGATGTAAATGCCTATTTACAGGCCAATTCATTCAATAAAGTTTGCATTTCAGTTAAAGAGCTTTTGTTTTCTGTTTTACCTGTTTTGTTTGTGAAAATGTCCGATATTTTTGATAAAAACATTACATGCTAAAACGTTGAGCTTTATGACACAAGATGGAAAAACAGTGGCAATTGCTTAGGCGACAGTCACCATGTGGATAATCAATGTATTCATTCTTGCACGTAGACTTTTGTTGGTTTTGCAGGATGACAGGTGTACTTTCCCCAGTAGAGTAGAGCTCTCCTCAACTTTGAAGTCTGGTCGTCCTCAGCAGGTTATTACTCTTTCCCATCAGAGTATAAAGGAGTAATTCCCTAAGCGGAATCGATAAGGATCGTCCTCCTTAGCAGGATATAAGAGGTTTTTTTCCCAGGCCAGAGTTGTGACTTGGCACATCTTTCTCCAGTAAGTGATGTCTCCCCACGGAGCAGGGGGCAGTTATTTGTTCCCCAGCTAGTCAGGAAGCTTGTGTTATCCCCTAGTAGGTGAATGTTGACAATTACTTTCCCCCCCCAAGCGGAGTCGTTGAGGATCGTCTTCCTCAGCAAAGTACAGAGGATTGTATACCCAGCCGGAGTCGTGTTTGGATTGTTATTCCTCAGCAAGTACTCAGAAGTTGATTGCTTTGAGGTGAATGTTGCCATACCTCCAACAGGAAGTTTGTGGACGAAGGTATTATTATCCCCACAGGGTCCTGATGTCTACTTTCCTCGGTTAGTCAGAAAGTATAGTTTCGTCGACAATGGTTTGATCTAGTACCCGGCAGGGTGAGGGTAAAGTTACTTCCCTAGCAGCAGATTAAGCTCATTTCCCCAATCAGAGTCTGGTGGTGAGTGGTATCCCCAGCAGGTCTTAAGGCCAATCGTTTGTGGCAGGCGCCGAAGCCCAGTTCTGAAATAGCTGGTCGTCCCCAGCGGTGGAATTTCCATCTTCAGTATTCATATCCCTCCCTAGCTAAGTGGGTATTCTCTCGGAGCTTCGTCCATCTCCAGCAGAGTAGTTGATCTTGATATTCCCCAACATAGTGGATATCCTCTTGGAGTTTCGTCCATCTCTGACAGAGTTGGTGATTGGATATTCCCTAGCAGGGAGAAGTTTTCCTCAACAAGTTTTCCTTTGTTTCAGGGGCAATTTAGTTTGCCGTCCCTAGCGGAGTTACTTCTGGTCTTCAGCATTTATTCAGCTGGGACGTCTCTTTTGCATTGCATAAGCATTTGTTTTGCATAGCATCCTCCCAAATGCGTAGCATTTCCACTTCATGTGGGGCATTACGGCAAAATTCAAACATATGCATCCGAAGCGTAAGCCAGGTTTGAGTTTTCCTTCGTCAGGAAAAGCCGGATTTCGAAAAGATATCTCTACTCCACAGGTGGTGGGTTAAGCAATATTTGACAATTCCCCGACAGGGCGTTTTGCCAGGATTGTTTATCCTTGATTCTATTTGTACCCCTCCGTCCAGGTGGTCCTTTGGTTTATTCCCTCAAAATTTTACCATTTGACACTCGTCTGTGTTCTTTCAGCACCCGTCCGTGTTTGACCCTTTTGTTTCAATGCCCGTCCGCATTGACATTTGGCACTTGTCTGTGTTTCCTTCAGCACCCGCCCGTGTTTGAACCTTTGATTTCAATGCCCGTCCGTATTGACCTTCCAATGACACTCGTTTGTGTTGCCTTCCATTCCCCCAGCGAGTTTAATTCCCGATAAAGCTGCTTTATAACCTTTTTTAGTACCCGTCCGTATTGACTTTTTACACCCGTCCGTGTACCTTTTCAGTACCCGTCCGTATTGAATTTCTTACACCCGTCCGTGTACATTTTCAATCCCCAGAGAGGTCACCTTGAACCTTCTTTTACACCCGTCCGTGTACCATTTTCAATACCCGTCCGTATTGAAGTCTTTTACACCCGTCCGTGTACTTTTTTCAATTCCCGTCTGTTTTGAATCCATTTGGCACCCGTCCGTGTACCATTTTCAACACCCGTCCGTGTTTGAACTTTTTTTTCAATGCCCGTCCGCATTGACATTTTACACCCGTCCGTGTATCTTCTCAATACTCGTCCGTATTTGATATCCTGGATTCCTTGACACCCGTCCGTGTTCATCCCCAGCATAGCTAACACTTGTTTGTGTTTATTTCAGACTTTTCAATACAGTTTTGGTTTCCAATACTCGTACGTGTTGTGACAGTGCAGCATTTTTTTTGTTTGTTCCCCAGCGGAGTCGTCCCTCCTTTGAGGATTACAAATTTCAGGTTTCTTTCAGTATTCAATCTCCGTGAATCCTTGGAACGCATGATAGCCGTCACTATCATACCTTCAGGATCAAGTTGATTGAATAGGGGCAGCTGTAACACCTCAAAATTTGCCTTGTTGTTTTTAGATAACTGGCTTATGTTTCTTTTCATTTCTTGCATTTGCATTGTGCATAGCATTTGGTTCTTAGCATGGGATCGAGGTATTTGGTTCAACTCAAGGGCAATAGCTTCTTATGAGCTCCATAAGCTTCTCACATCCTTATATGGTGGCCCAAGGGCATTCCAATGAGGGATTCTCCATTTGGTTAAATCAAGGGTTTGTATTCTTACAAGTGATGACCAAAACTAGGGTTTCATGGTTAATGGTCCTAAGCTCAAGGAATTAACTTAAACTTCTTACCAAGGTTCTTCACATGTCAAGACAAGTCTAAGGATGGATTTTGAGCCAAAAATTCACCATTGAAGACCTCAGATGATTCAGTAGCTTACAGATGAAGTAATCAGTCAAACTGGTCAACTGAAAAGTCAAACTAAGGTTTTGAGAGGTCCTCATCATGGTAATCAAGTCAAGAGACCTTTATTTGGTCTATGGAAGGCTTTCATGATCACAATTTGCAAGAATCAAGCTTTGGTAAAAAGTTGCTAAATTGGGAAAGTGACTTGTAATTTCAAGTTATTATTTTTGGCATATTTTCAACCAACTTTAACCAAACTTTTCATGATCAAAAATGCTTCAAACGAATTTTTTCCCAACACCAAAGTTGTAGATATCTTTCTCCTCTTTCCAAAGAGGGGTGGATCATGATCATATCATTTTTGGATCAAGAGTTATGGGCATTTGAAGTTAGAGGGCATTTGGTGTTCCACCATGCATACCATTTTGACATAACTTGCAAGATGCATTTTAACTCACCAATATGGCTTCTAATTGTTCAGTTCACCTCACCACACTCCATTGCACCTCACTTAGCATCATTTTGAGCTAAGAATTGAATGAATCCGTGGATTACATAGTCATAATTCATCATTATGCAATTTTGCAAGTTCACTTGGAATTCATAATTCAATTACTCTCCAGCCCCAAGATCAATCCAAAGGTGGTCCTTGCATCAAAAGGAAAACAGTCATGCACTTTTCATGAAGAATGCACGAGCCAAATACCTCATGTGCACAAACTTGCAAATTTGCAAAACAGCCCAAAACTCATTGCTCTCAAGTCCTTAAAGTTTAAAACCCTAAACAGTAGCATTGGCACACTATATAAGCTAACTCACACGAATTTCTCAGCAGCTACTATTCATTTTCATCACTTTTCAAAGTTTTGCTCTCAAGTTTCTCTCCTTCGATTCTCCCAATCCTTCAAGGTTCCTCCATTTTTCTTGGTTGGTTTAGGATCAGTGAAGCACAAGGAAGAGAAATCCACCACTGTTTTGAGGTTTAAGCAAGGAATTCATCAAGTTGAGTTCAGAGCTTCAACTTTCGGATTCAAGGATTCAGGCTAGTTTGAAGGTCTAATTGCATTTATTTTGCAATTAGACGGTTGAAAGAGTTGATTTGCAGCTTATCTTGGAGTTTCTTGACGTATTTCCATTTCTACAAATCTCAGGTGAGCTTCAAATTCATAGATCTAGAATTGATTTTTGTTGTGTGTTTAATGTTCATCTTGATGTGCTGAGCTCATATATGTGTTTGGTTTTGATTTTCAACGTGAATCATGGCTGAAATTTAGATCTGAAATTTTCAGATCCAAACTTGTTTCGTTCGATTCTTGAAATATACGCATGCTAAATGATTTTGAGTGGCATATTTGTGATCTACGTGAGTTGCTGAACATTTTGATGTATGATTTGTTGTTTTTGGTTATGGTTTGAAGTTTGGTGACCGGAGAGTGGCCGGAGAAGATGACCGGCGCTTCTCCGGCCGGTGAGGGTTTAATTAGGGTTTGTGGTTTTCCAGTTTGAATCTCATGCGTTGGATTGTGATTAATTTTCCAGTTTAATTCACGTGCGTTGGATCTTGGTTATGTGTTGTTAATTAAGTTAATTAGGGTTTAGTGGATCTGGTTAAGTCATGACCGTTGGATCTCATTTAATTAGCAAGTTTGAATATGGACCATCAGATCGTTGACTTTGCTTCGTTTGACTTTGAATGGGAGCCTGTGGATCTGGATACTTTCCCTTGTTTGACTCAATCTGAGCCGTTCGCTGATTCTGAATGTTGGAAGGCATTTGGGCCTTTTCTGCTGTTTACACCCCCGTTTCTGAGCCCATGATCTTTTGCACGCGTTTGGATTTCTCTTTGCACCCCTACCTTCATTTCATTTTCTTTTTATTTTTTATTTTCATACCATTTCATAATTAATTGTTAAAAATACTTGCATGTGCTAAAAAATTCCAAAAAAATTCATCATCCCTTCTCATTATTAAAATTAATTTTTCACATTTTATTTTATTATTTTTGCATTAAATTTACATTAAATATTAATTTTCCAAATTAATTTGTCTCATTTACACTTCATATTGCATACTTCATGTTGTATTTTTTATTTCTCTCATTTGGAAAGTGATTTGATCCTGATTCTTTTTGGGTTGTGTTCATAACATGTTGAAGTATGTTTGAGATTTTTGGTATGATTTTTACGTCCTTTTTGGATGACTTTTGATGTGTTGCTTTGAGCATGAATGTATGAAATCCTATTGATGCTTTGACCTAATTGTTGATTGACTTTGGTTCTGATTCATTGCTTGTGGATTTGATATGTCAATTATACATGTTTGAGATGCTTGAATACTGAATGACATAATTTTTGAGGCATGTTTGTTATTTCTTTGAAGCATGAGCTTTAACTTGTCCAATTTGTGAATATATGCTTCATGTTTGGTTTGCTTGATCATGAAGGCACTTGTGCCACAATTTTAGGTCTTGTTTAAGGATTGATAGCATGTTAATTGACTTCTGGTTGTGATATTTGAATCTCATCTTTGCATGTTTGATGTTTGCCTTTCACTTTAAGTCATTTGTTTCACAAGTATGAATCATGTTTCACTTCACTTCACTTCTTCTTTGCTTCCTAATTGATTGTGAAAGTGTTTGTGTGACTTGAATGTTGTTTGAAGATCATGTTTAGGCACATATTTAGGATTGTGTCACTTCTGGACTTGGTTTACTTTGTGAAATTTTGACTTGGTTGCTTTACATGATCACTTCTTTTCATCTCACTCCTTCTTTAATGACTTGAATGGTACTTGAGTGACTTCTCCCTTTTCTTTTTGACTAATTGTGCATGATTAATAGTAGAGGTCAGTAGGACCATTAGGTTCTGAACTTGATGTTTGATTTACTTTAGAACTTGTTTCTTTATGGCCTTATGCTTGTTTGAGTTTCATTTTGTCATATGTGAATACTTCTAACATTTTCAGGGGCAAATGGTAAGTTGTTTGAATGTGGATATGCTTCCACATTTTACTTTCTTCCTTTACCTTTTAACTTTCATACTTGTGTTTGAAGTGAGCTTAGGCCACTTGTGTTTCACTTCTCTTTCTCCTCCTTCTCTTCCACTCTTTTCATCCCTCGAGTCGCAAGACTTGTTTAAGTCTTGGATTCTCTCCCTTTAGAGCTACCTAGTCCAACTTAATTTTCGATTAAGCTTGGAGTAGGATTAGCATTAGGTTAGGCAGTCGTCTCTCCTAAACCTCACTAACCATAGGACATCCATGCATGATAACATTAGGACTCTTAGTTTCCCTGTAGAGTTTCCTTTTGTGTCGCTTCTCTTCTCATCTCAAACTTCTTGAACACACTTAATAAAATATAACGTATATTACGCTCGAGCCTTAAGTGTAGGAAGTGAAGAACGAGGGGTCTCCTCTCTTCTTCTAGGGTGTTTAGCATACGTCTCATTCGGGGGCGATCATGCGACTCACTCGTTCCCGCATGGTAGACTTTGGTGCAATGTAAGTTACGAACTAACTCAAAACACTTCTGTCTAAAAAGCACCAAACCAATTCAAATCTTTTTATCCTCCGGGATTGTTGGGTTTCAAACTTCTTTTTTTTCAGAAAAGAGCTCGTCGCTCACGTAAAAAACACTTACCTACCCGTGGTCGTACCCACGAACTACGTCAGCTCTGATTCCTCTCTCTCGTCCGATTGAGGATACATAGGCACAAGACAGCGATTGTCTTGGCGAGCAACCTTCCCCCACAGTTCCCGTCCGAACTAAGTTGACTCTGACTTTCCCATTGCACTGAGGGAGTACGTAGGCCTAGGACAACGATACTGTCCTATCGAGTCACTTCTTTTTCTTTTCTTCTTCGTTTCTCCGTTCTTTCCGTTCTCGTTTCTTCGCCGATCCAGTAGCAGTGGAGCTCCAGATGACGACACCCTTTGATGCAGACAACAAGCGTGGATCCCATCGAGTACGATGGACGTGTTGGGTGCTAACACCTTCCCTTCGCGTAACCGACTCCCGTACCCGTTCTATTGGTCGTGAGACCATGTCCTTTCCCTTCTTCCAGGTTTACGCAGTTTTTCCTTTCCCTCTCTTGGGATAAATACACTTTGTTGGCGACTCTGTGTCTTTTGCGCCACTCTCGCGTTTGTACCGTTGGATGTGAATCTTTCGGGAGCGACATTATGGTAAAGACTTCGAGATGGATCTAGTGTGTTTGCCGTTGGAAGGGTTGGACGTGATCTTGGGTATGAACTGGTTGCAATATAATCGAGTTCATATAGATTGCTATCACAAGTTAGTAAGGTTTCCTTCTTTGGAAGATGATGAATTTGAGAGTTTCCTATCCACTAAAGAGTTGAAGAAACTTTTAGCGGACGAAGCTCAATTGTTTGGTTTGTTTGCATCATTGTCGGTGGAGAGTCAAGTTGAGCTTGATGTGTTCCCAGTGGTGTGTGAATTTCCAGAAGTGTTTCCGGAAGATATTAGGGATGTACCGCCGGAAAGAGAAGTCGAGTTTTCTATTGATCTAGTTCCAGGTACTAGACCGATTTCGATGGCACCGTATCGTATGTCGGCATCGGAGTTGGTAGAATTGAAAAAGCAATTGAATGACTTGTTGGACAAGAAATTTGTAAGACCAAGTGTTTCTCCTTGGGGTGCTCCGGTATTGTTGGTTAAAAAGAAGGATGGGAGTATGCGGTTATGCATAGATTATCGACAACTGAACAAGGTGACAATTAAGAACAAGTATCCGCTTCCAAGGATCGATGATTTGATGGACCAATTGGTTGGTGCGAATGTTTTTAGCAAGATTAATTTGAGATCAGGATACCACCAGATTCGTGTGAAAGGAGAAGATATTCAGAAGACGGCATTTAGGACACGGTATGGTCATTACGAATACTCCGTGATGCCATTCGGGGTTTCTAACGCGCCGGGTGTGTTTATGGAATACATGAATCGTATTTTTCATGAACAGTTGGATCGTTTTGTGGTTGTGTTCATAGATGATATTTTGATTTACTCTAAGTCTCAAGAGGAGCATAAAGAGCATTTGAGAATTGTGTTGCAAATTTTGAAAGAGAAACAATTGTATGCTAAGCTGTCAAAATGTGAATTTTGGTTGTCGGAAGTAAGCTTCCTTGGACATGTTATTTCCGGTAGTGGTATTAGTGTTGATCCATCCAAGATAGATGCGGTGATACATTGGGAGGTTCCTAGGTCGGTTACGGAGATTCGAAGCTTTTTAGGCTTTGCGGGTTATTATCGGAGGTTTATTGAGGGATTTTCGAAGTTGGCACTTCCTTTAACGCAATTGACTTGTAAAGGAAAGGCTTTCATTTGGGATATTCATTGTGAAGAGAGTTTTAATGAGCTAAAAAGAAGGCTGACAACGGCTCCGATCTTGATTTTGCCTAATCCTAATGAACCATTTGTAGTGTATTGTGATGCTTCATTGGTGGGTTTAGGTGGTGTTTTGATGCAAGATGGAAAAGTGGTGGCATATGCTTCTAGACAATTGAGAGTGCATGAAAAGAATTATCCTACGCATGACTTGGAGTTAGCGGCCGTGGTGTTTGTTTTGAAAATATGGAGGCATTACCTTTATGGTGCGAGATTTGAAGTTTTTAGTGATCACAAAAGCTTAAGATATTTATTTGATAAAAAAGAGTTGAACATGAGACAAAGAAGGTGGTTAGAGCTTCTAAAGGATTATGATTTTGGTTTGAATTACCATCCGGGTAAGGCAAACGTGGTGGCCGATGCTTTGAGTCGGAAATCGTTACATATGTCCGCATTGATGATGAGAGAATGGGAACTTTTGGAGGATTTTAGAGACTTGAGTTTGGTTTGCGAAATGACACCGCGAAGTGTGCGACTTGGTATGCTACATGTTACGAATGATTTTCTTGCAACGGTTAGTGAAAAGCAAAAGTTGGATTTGAAGTTCGTTGATTTGATGATGAATGAGAACGAGGATTTTAAGGTTGATAATTTTGGAGTTTTGAGATTCCGTGGTCGTATTTGTATTCCAGACGATGTGGAGTTGAAAAAGATGATTTTGGAGGAAGGACACCGAAGTAATTTAAGTATTCATCCGGGTGCGAATAAGATGTATCAAGATTTGAAGAAGATCTTTTGGTGGTCCGGTTTAAAGAGAGATGTTGCTCAATTTGTGTATGCATGCTTAAATTGTCAAAAGTCTAAGGTGGAACATCAAAAGCCTAGTGGATTGATGCAACCGTTGGATATTCCGGAATGGAAATGGGATAGTATATCGATGGATTTCGTTACGGGATTGCCGAATACGCAAAGAGGTCATAATGCTATTTGGGTAATTGTTGATAGGCTTACTAAATCTGCTCACTTTATTCCAATTGATATTAGTTATCCTTTGGAGAAGTTAGCCGAGATTTATGTTCTTGCGGTTGTGAAGTTACATGGAGTTCCTAAGAGTATTGTATCGGATCGAGATCCGAGATTTACATCGAGATTTTGGGTGAGTTTACAAGAGGCTTTGGGTTCTAAGCTAAGATTGAGTTCGGCTTATCATCCGCAAACGGACGGTCAAACCGAAAGGACGATTCAATCGTTGGAGGATTTATTGCGTGCTTGTGTACTCCAGCAAGGTGGTGCTTGGGATGGTTATTTGGCGTTGATTGAATTCACTTACAATAACAGTTTTCATTCGAGTATAAGTATGGCACCATTTGTGGCTTTGTATGGTCGGAGATGTCGAACACCTTTGTGTTGGCATGAAACCGGCGAAAGGACGATAGTTGGACCGGAAATGGTACAACAAACGACGGAGAAAGTGAAGTTTATTCGGAAGAAGATGAAAGCTTCTCAAAGTAGACAAATGAGCTATCATGACAGGAGAAGGAAAGATCTTGAATTTCAAGAAGGCGACCATGTGTTTTTGAGAGTTACATCGGTTACGGGTGTGGGTCGTGCTTTGAAGTCGAAGAAGTTGACTTCTCATTTTATTGGTTCGTATCAGGTTACTTCACGAGTTGGTGTTGTGGCTTACCGTGTGGCGTTGCCTCCGAACCTTTCGAATTTGCATGACGTATTCCATGTTTCGCAACTTCGGAAATATGTTCCGGATCCGTCACATGTTATTCCTATGGACGAGGTAGAAGTGAGAGATAACCTTACGTTGGAAGCTTTACCGGTTAGGATTTTGGACCGTGAAGTTAAGAAACTAAGAGGCAAGGATATTGCGCTTGTGAAAGTAGCGTGGAGAGGCGCTGTGGAAGGCAATATGACTTGGGAACTAGAGAGTGGGATGCGAGAGTCGTATCCGGAGTTGTTTGAATCAGGTATTATTTTCGAGGACGAAAATTTCTAAAGTGGGGGAGAGTTGTAACGCCCCGATTTTGATTATTCCATTATTCTTGAGTCTTTTGTTTCAATTGGGTGATAAATTATTTTATTTGTTAAATTGGTATGTTAAATGTTATTTTACCGTTTTTGAGAGTTTTTCGGGGAAATTAGAATGGAGGGTATTTTAGACTTTTCTCAATTAATCATAAGTTAGAAATTTTGTGGAGTTAGAATTTTGTGAGAAAAAAAAAATGAATTAATTGATTTAGTGGAAAATGAGAGAAAAGAAATAGAAAAGAAAGAAAATAGATAGAAAAGAGAAAGAAAAGGGAAATAGAGAGGAAAAAGGAGAGAAAGAAAGAAGAGGAAGAGAAAAGAAGAGGAAAAGAGGAAAACCAAGAAAATCAACCTCTAGGAATCGATTTAATCGGGTAAGGGTGTGAAACATTGTTATCTTATCAATGTATAGTATTATGTATGATTGTGTATGTGTGTATTGGAATGGTTGTGGTGTTTTCATAGTTTTCCATTTTAGGTCGATAATGAGAAATCGATGTTTTCGCGGTTGGAAATCGACGAAAATGTGGTAGAATGCTTGTTGCCATGATTAGATTGAGTTCTGATGGATGTATGTTGTTTTGAAAATGTTTTGGGTTGAAAAATAGGGTTTTTGGGTTTTCAACAGCGCTGAAGGATTCTGAGTTTTCGCAGGTTCGCCTAGCGAACCAATCAGCGAAGGGTAGCGAATGTTCGCTACGTGTATTCGCCTAGCGAAGGCATCAGCGAAGGTTCGCTAGAGTGTTCGCCTAGCGAACTTTGGGTGTTTTTGGCTCTGTTTGGTTCTGACTTGGTTCGCCAATGTGCTCGCCTAGCGAACTTTGTGTCTGTTTTTAGCTAACAGTTGGTTCGCTGGAACATTCGCCTAGCGAAGGAGCTAGCGAATGCTCGCGAGGGATGTTCGCCTAGCGAAGGAGCTAGCGAAGGCTCGCGAAGGAGGTTCGCCCAGCGAACAGTGCTGTTCGTGTAATTTTGTTTTCTGCATAACTTTTGATCTGTGGTTCGGTTTGAGGCGTGGTTTGATGCGTTAGAAAGCTTATGGAATGTTCTTTCTTAATATGATGAATTGGAAATTATTAGCCAATTAAATAAGTCGGAAAAGTCAGAAATAGTGCTATTTAGCGACTTTTACTGTTTTGACGGTGTGTTTGAATGTGAATCGTACAATAGTGCATTGACGTGAATGTATGTAGATTGTATGTGATTGTAAGAGATGAATGCATGACAATGTTTGTATACATGTATGCATTTCAAGAATGCCTTGTGTCATTATCATGTGTAGCATAATGATGTGCATTCTTGTGCTGAGGGATTCTAATGAGAATCCGCTATAACATCGTGAGCCTCTCTCGGTGGAGGTGTGAGCGACGGTTATAGGCGATTGTGAGCCTCTCTTGGTGGAGGTGTGAGCAATCGGGTTGTGAGCCTCTCTTGGTGGAGGTGTGAGCAATCGGGTTGTGAGCCTCTCTTGGTGGAGGTGTGAGCAATCGGGTCGTGAGCCTCTCTCGGTGGAGGTGTGAGCGATCCATAAACATCGTGAGCCTCTCTTGGTGGAGGTGTGAGCGGTGGGTGAACATCGTAGGCCCGACGGGGAGTTACTTTGGTAACGAGCGATGGTTCCAGCAGAAGTTCCTGAGTGAACTTGAGATGATTGAGTCGGTACCCGCATTGCATTTGCATAGGGTCGTGAGTCGGTCTCTATGATTTGCATTTATCATCTTTAAATGATGCATTGGTGAATAAACAGTTGTGTGTGTTTATGTGGAATGATAAGAATTGTGAAAGTATGCCTGATGTGTATGCTTGGTTTTATATATATATGGATACATTGCGATGTATATGAGTGACTTGTGATGGATTGTGGTGAGAAGGTGAATTATGTGTAATTTTATGCTATTATATATAATTATATGCATTGTTATTATGATAATATTTCTCACCCTTCTGCTGTTTTATGATGCTCTATGAGGCATTGCAGAGTAGGTATGCTGGTGGTCTTTTTGTGAAGCGTGTCTTCATTCTTTTGGTCGGTTGGCTCTGATATGTAGCACCGGGTAGCTAGGAGGGCTATGATTCTTTTGTGATACATTATATATGTATCTTGTTGATAAATGTTTATGTAAACATGAATTATGTTGGTGGATAATACATGGCGATGTATATATGTGTATATATATATATATGAATTGGTTGTTATTCAATGTTTAGATCTTCCGCTTTTATTCTAAATATTGACATGTGGGTGTAAGGACTAAGTTCCACTGTTGCATATCAATTGTTGAGCAGGTGTTGTATGTTTAAATTTCGTAATTGATGTGACATGCCTCTTTTATACCATGTTTGTAATTATACTCTGACGAAATCTTTATTATGTGCCTAAATGATTATTTGGGGGTATAGAAAGGGGGTGTTACACAAAGCCCATACAATGCACTTGACGACCAACTCACAACTCAAGGAAAACCACGATACCAACACACAGGTTCACTCTAGAACCGAAACACAACAAGATCGTTACCATCACCGTAGGTAACACTCCCCTAATTCCCCATCATAGGAATTAGCTACACACACTCGAACCATCACCATGGAAACGAGGCAACAACACAAACAAGAACACAAGTTCCACGACTCAACATTGTTTCAACAACCTCGACCAAACCAGGATACCAAACATCTTTGTCATACAACAAATCACAAAAATGCTACGCTCCACCAATCGGACATAGGACCAAACATCCACCTACATAGTAGCCCATGGATAACATTTAAACCTTTCACCTAACACTTCCATTCTGAAACGTCCAATAGTCTTACCAATCTTACATGCTTCCAATGTTCAACCTATGAACTCTTACAAGTCGCACACGCATATACGAATCATGCCACATCGCGCTTCCGCTGTGCACTCTGATTACCCGAAACCATCAAAACTACCAATCTCACGTCTAAAGTCTAACTCTTTCTCATATTCGCCAAAACTGTTCACTTTAATATACCCAACCTCGCACTCTACTGTATTATCTCTCACACCAGATACGAGTCTCTGAACTGCTCAAATAATTCTCATCCATCCAAACAGACATGTATAAAACCTTCGACTTAACTCATCAGGCACGACATTAACTTCACCAATGGGATAATTCCAACCAAAGTCATAACTCATCACAAATTCCAACCATCCTCTCTATCTCATACTATATTCCTTCCGACCAAACAAGTACTCAATATTCTTGTGATTACTAAACACTTCGAATCCATAACCAAAAAGATAATACCTCCAAATTATCCAACACAATACAACCGCAACCAATTCCAAATCCTGAATAATATAGATCCTTTTATGAATCCTCAATGGTCGTAAAGCATAAGCCACGAATTTACTTTCTTGCATTAACACACTACCTAAACTCATCAAAGACACATCACAATACCTCACAAACGGTTCATCAGGATCACACAGAATCAAAACTGAAGCCGTAGACAACTTATACTTCAGCCTTCTGAAACTTTCCTCACAATGAACATCCAAAACAAACGACTTACCCTTTGCGCGTTAACTGAGATAACAGAAGTACTAACTTAGCAAAGTCTTCCATAACCTGCAGTAGCAACCATCTAAGCCCAAAAGTTTCTAATCTCCTTAACCAACTTCGGAACCTCTCATTGTAGAACTGCATCTACTTCCGATGAATCCACAACAAATACCATCCTCGGAAATAACATATCCAAGAAAACTAACCTTTTCAACCAAAATTCTCACTTGAATAACTTATCATAAAACTTCGTTTCTTTGCAACACTTGTAATTCAAATCTCAAACACTCTACCTGTTCTTCCTCTGAGTTTATAACAGATTCGAACATCCTCAATCAAAGCCATTACGAACTTATCCAAATAAATATGGAAGATACGATTCCTCTACTCCACAAACATTACAGATTCATTACTAACACCAAATACCATCACTGTACGTTGTAATGCCCAAACAAATTACCAAAGATATAAATTCTTAAAGTTCTTGCAAAATTTTCACTAGGCACCTGGTTACTCACATACAAGCTTAACCGAGTAAATAACAGCCTATCCCGAGGATAACAAACACAACCGGTCTCATTAAATCGATCAAAGCCTCAACTCATACAATTCACCACTCTTATCAAACCTCCCAAACAATTGTAATTTCACTCAAACTCAGCCAAACCATTCCAGTCATCTGTTCATGAAAGTGGACACTTATTCTCAATCATTACCTTAATCAACTGCTAGTAATCCATACACAATTTCTTCTCTTAACAGTCCAAATTCCATAAATCCCCACGTGTAGCAACAACCATCCCAAAAGAACTCTCAAATAGTACATCCACACTTAAGGTTTTCTCAAAATTTCCATTAATGCCTTAAAACTCCCAAGACTTCAAACCTCACCAGAACTCTAAGTTTTCTTTCCATAGTCTCAATACCAATACCATCATAATGCTTGTTATTCCATTCAATCATCCCTCCTTTTGGTTACTAACCATATTGGAGCTCTCCAAAACGACACACTTGGCCTCACAATTCTCCTTTCCAGTAAATCTTCCAACTGCTCCATCAGTCCGGGTACTTCTAATACTAACATCCAATATTCCATCCGGGAATACATCTGAAAATTACGCACAACCGGTAGCTCATCACTGTGTCCTTTCTGCCAATTTCTAGAAAACTATCGTCACAAACATAACAACATCTTAGTTTCACGTCCTAAAAGTTCTTCTACTTACTTAGCAGATCCAAACCTCAAATCCTTACCTTCGTCCAATTTGAGTTCACACTCTACTCTCTGAGAACAACCTTTAACAATACCCAATCGTTCTCTCCCAATGACTTCCCAACTTGACCAACATACCAAAAACTCTAATCCGTCTCATCTTCCAGTATAAGAGTCTTCATCAACTCATCAAAGTAATCCGTAATCATTTTCTTATTTCCAAACAATTCATGGCACACACTATCCAAGCCGGAAAGACCCGTCTATTCCATCCAACATAATTCCCGTCTGTTATCAACAAGAGATTAAGGGTGATCAGTTCCTCAATTTGTCAATAGAACGCCGACAATCATGATGGGGCATAAACCATCTTTACCAAACTATAATAGCATTTCTTGCATCCTGTGCACAAAACTACCTAAAGCACAAATCCTTAGTTCACATAAACCTTACCTCTGCATTCCCTCTGAAACCGGAACAACACTGTCCAAATAGCACTCTAAATCTTCAATACAAAAACCATCGCAACTAATTCCAAATCATGAGTAGGATAATTCTTCTCATGAACTCGTAACTGCCTCGAAGCATAAGCAACCAACGGCACACAACCAAAGCAACTGGGAGAAGTACAAGCTTCTCCCCCACTTATCTCATTCTAACTCCTGCAGACAAATGATTAGAAAACCAGAACGTACTGACAGTGTTCCACACACCTATCACGTACTAAGGGACAAATAACAACGACAGTATTCAACTGTCACACCAACTGACTCAACAACTTGGCCGGACGGACCGACCTGCTCTGATACCACTTAATGTAACACCCCCAATCTATACCCCCAATTAATAATAAAACAATTCACACTTAATAAAAATTTCGTCAGAGTATATTTAAATTATCATGGTATAGACAGGGAGAATCACGTTATATTGAAACAAAACATACAACACCTGCTCAATTTGTTTGATACATAGCACAAAATAGGATACCCTCAAAGGGAACTTTTTCAGTAATAAAGGAAATGTCAATTATGGAATAAAGCGGAAAGATCCATAACCGACTTGTTTTACAAATAATTGGTTTTATAACATCGAAATGTAAATACAAAAGTAATACAAAATATATTCAACAATTATATACATATATAACATAATCGTTCCCCAACTCCCGTGCTACGTATCAGAGCAGACAGACGACAAAGGACGGAAAACTAATCTTCACAAAAAGACCTCCAGCAACTCTAATCTGCAATGCCTCATAGAGCATTATAAAACAGCAAAAGGGTGAGAAACAAGATTATAATACAATTGCATAATATTATAAACACTTAGCAAAATATGAACAATTATTTCTCACCACACATTAATGAAACTTGTAAAAGAATACAAGACATATTAAATCAATAATCACGCACCAATCACATAAGCACATACATTAAAACAATGCATAGCAATTCTATCACCAGAATTCCTCACATAATCATTCACACAATGAATTATGCAAATGCACAGAGACCGACACAACGACTCTATGCATGCGGTACCAATCCAACCTTGTAATTCATTAGTCCCCCAGGAACTCTTGGAATCATCGCTCGTTACATAGAGTAACTCCCCGTCGGGCCTACGATGTTCCCCGTCGCTATAAACCATTATTTCAGGGCGTACGACGTTTATGGATTGCTCTAGTCCACTATTTCAGGGCGCACAATCCGATTGCCATAGTCCACTATTTCAGGGCGCACAATCATTTGTGATTAATCGCTTCTACCATTATTTCAGGGTGTAAGACGATAAAACTGATTCATCTATGAATCTTCCAATGCAAGAATGCATATCATGATACTTGACACATTAATGACTCATGCCAACATCAAATGCTCATGCATTAACAATAATCATGTATTTCAAGTACATATAAAGTAATGCACACAATTGCCCAAAATGGCCACAAACACCAATATACCATTCCACAACATCAAATTCCCATCAAAGAATCATCACACAAGCCATCTCATAACATATCATAATATGTCTTACAATATAGAAAAATAACTCAAAATTCCATTTTTCGGTTTTCCGAAAAAAGTCGGCTAAAAGTCGGCCAAAAATAATATTTTCTATCATCATCAAAAAGTACTCATCGACAGCTTCGATTCGGTATAAAGAACTCTTAAATACGATAAACGGTTAACAAGATATGAATATTTCAAAATAACGCAAAAACATAAACCGGACGCCCGACACTACGAAACGGTTCGTAAAAACTGTACCGATTGGACCAAGTTCAGACCCCAAAACTATTTTTCCTAGAAAGAACATCTCGTTAGCTTTCCAACGCTTCGAACGGGGGTTAAAACCGACTTACGGTTCAAGAGATATGAATTTCCAAAGTTTTCCGACAATTACACAAAACCAGAAAAATCAGCAATGCAGCCCTGCGGGTTCTACTGGTGCAGCTGCTATTTTTCGGCGTTTTCGTCCGAAAACCCGACCGATTCACATAATTCCTTCGAAACAAACACATGGTAATATCACATAAATACATACGGACATATTAGAATCAAGAAAAACCCGATTACTCGTCTTTTATTTTTCACAAAAACCTCACACTTTCAAAAGTCAAAAACGTGAAAACTTCAATCATCAACCGATTTCGACGAAACGAGTTCCTATAATGTCGGCCTCACCTTACACGACTAAACTACACAATTTGTTTCGGATTTCATCCGTGAAAACTCTCGATTCTACCGATTATGTCAAAAACTAACCTAAACTCAATATTTTCCTACACAATCCAAACAATTCAAAAACAAACGGATATAATCATACACAATGATATAATAACCGAGTTTCGCACCCTTACCCGATTATTCGTGCTTTAAACGGATGAATTCTCGATTTTTCCACTTTTCCTCTTCTCCCTTTTCTTTCCTCTCTTTTCTCTTCTCTTCTCTTTCTCTTCTTTCTTTTTCTTTACTATCTTTCTCTCTTTCTATTTATATAAAAACATAAAACTTACCCAACCAAAAGACTAAAATACCCCTCAACTCAAATATCTCGCAAACGCTCTCAAAACGCGATAAAACATAAATAACGATGAAATATATTTCGGGAAATAAAAGTTGAAAAGAAATTATAATTTATTGCAAATATTTTACCTATTAGAGAAATTATCCAATCAACAGGTAAAACTCATTTAATTTACACAATTCGAAAAAGGGCCAAAATAACACTAACTTCCACCAGTGGAAGTTAGTTCAAAATGTGACATAATCAAAAAAAGCCAAAAACAACACTAACTTCCACCAGTGGAAGTTAAGTGCAAAACGTGACAAATCCCAAAAATGCCAAAAATAACACTAACTTCCACCAGTGGAAGTTAAGTGCAAAACGTGACCAAATCCAAAAAGACCAAAAATAACACTAACTTCTACCAGTGGAAGTTAAGTGCAAAACGTGACCAAATCCAAAAACACCAAAAATAACACTAACTTCTACCAGTGGATGTTAGTTCAAAATGTGACACATTTATGCCACAAAACTCTCAATGCCCAAGCATGATGCATTAACATGAAACACAATAAATCACACAATTCACAAAATTTCACATAAATGGAATAATTAAATACGGTTAAATAAATCGGGGCGTTACACTGGGCGTTCCATCATAAAGTACAAGACTTGATTGATGCCAAAGCAATCAATTTCTCTCCGTCTCCAAATATTATTCAGCACCCCATGCTTGATCATAGTGCAGCAAATGTGTATGCTATTGAAGATGGAAGGAGATTGAATCTGGTGGCAGACATCCGTCAGGTGAAAACTTCTTTGTTGGTTGTAAAAGATCGTTTGTTGAAAGGACAGGTGTTCCCAGGGTGTGATCAAAATTGTTCTGGGTGTCGAATCAAGAGAATGGGTGTGAAGAATTAAAGGTAGGGCTGCAGAAGTTGATCAATGATGGTCGTCTACAGTTCGACAGGGTTGTGAAGGAAACTGATGAGGTATCAACTGTGACCATCTATTATACCCCCGCTGAGATTCAGGTGCCAGTCAATACAATTCCTGTAGCAAGTGTCGTGCAAGAAAGGCCCAGTCCTGTCACTATCACGGTGCCAGGACCAGTCCCACTCACATCTACGAAGGCTATCCCATGGCACTATGGGGCGGACGTGTATTACGAAGGCAAGAAGCAAGAAGTTGGGTCATCTGCCAGTCTAAATATTGATAATGTGGGTGGGGTAGGAGGCTTTACAAGAAGCGGAAGGTTGTTCGCTCCCCAAACTTTGCGAAGTGATAAAGAGGCTGAAGTTGCAGCAAAAGCTAAAGGAAAACAGGTCGTTGAAAGTGTGCCTACACCTGAAGCAGAGACAAAGATTACTTTTGATAAGGAGATGGAAGAGTTCATGAGGATAATCAAGAAAAGCGATTATAAGATCGTGGACCAACTGAATCAGACTCCTTCGAAGATCTCAATCTTGTCGTTGTTGATGTGTTCTGACGCACATCGGGAGGCGTTGTTGAAAGTATTGAAGAGTGCATATGTGCCACATGAAATCACCGTTAATCAGCTTGAGGGCGTAATTTCCAGTGTTAATGTTAGCCATGGTTTGGGCTTTATAAGTAGGGACTTGACTGCTGAAGGAAGGAACCATAATAAAGCTTTACACATCACAATGGAGTGTAAAGGTGCAGTGTTGTCTCATGTGCTGGTGGACACCGGTTCCTCACTCACTGTCTTGCCCAAGAAGGCGTTAATGAAGCTGGAAGTTGATGGGTTGATTTTAAGGCCTAGCGAACTGGTGGTCAGAGCATTCGACGGGACTAGACGGTCTGTGTTTGGTGAAGTGGAGTTGCCCGTGCAAATTGGACCGCAGGTGTTCAAATCCACGTTCCATGCAATGGACATACAACCGACATACAACTGCTTATTGGGTCGCCCTTGGATTCACGGAGCTGGGGCTGTTACGTCCACCTTACACCAAAAGCTGAAGTACGAGTTCGAGGGACAAGTTGTGACTGTGTGTGGTGAAGAAGATATCTTTGTTAGTCACTTGTCCACGTTTAAGTATGTGGAAATGGATGGGGAAATTCACGAGATGCTTTGCCAATCATTTGAAGCGGTAAATATTGATGATGTGCCTGAGTCTTCCTCTATGCCAGTCGGAGCCGGTACCTCCATTTCATCGTACAAACAAGCAGTCGAGGTCGTCAGAGCAGGCAATGCCCAAGGCTGGGGCAGGTTGATAGAGACACCAATGAAGGAAGACAAATTTGGTATTGGTTATCATCCCTCTAGGACTTCAGATACGGAAAGCAGTGGACCCATCACCTTCAGTAGGGGGAATTATTTACACAGATCAGTCTTGTGCAGCTACAGAAGATGGTGTTGACAGTGACTGTGACCTAGACAACTGGGTACGCCCACGTGCTCCGGGGCAACAAGTGCAGAACTGGTCTGTTGAAGAAGACATCCGGGTTACTCTTCAGACAGAGTAATTTTTTCTTTGTTTTTCTAACCATAATGCATGTCAAAATCTTGCGCTCTGCCCAAGGCGTATAGATTCATTTGTAGGGCCACCCTATTGCATTTGCAATTTTAATCATCAATAAAGGACATTTTGCACGCAAATTTTTGTTCTCTGTCTTTCAGTTTTTATTTTTGCACAAAAATAATAAAGTGGCAATGTTTCATTTCTTTTGCTTTTGGTTAAAAATAAATTCTAAAATAAAGCATGAACCCATTCGTGCAGACTTGATCCTCCGGATTCCACTAATAACGATCTTGCTATGGCTATGTATAACTTTGACAATCCGATTTATCAAGCCGAAGAGGGGGACGAGAAAGATAGTGAACTCCCTGAAGAACTGGCCAGATTGTTAAAACAAGAGGAAAGGGTCATCCAGCCTCATCAAGAGACTGTAGAGATCATCAATATCGGTACCGAGGGCGCCAAGAAAGAGATCAGGATTGGCGCCAGCTTGCAAGCAGATGTGAAGAAAGCGTTGACTGAAATGTTGTGTGAATATGTTGATATCTTCGCCTGGTCGTATCAAGACATGCCAGGGTTGGATACGGACATTGTTGTACACAGGCTGCCATTGAGAGAAGAATGTCCGCCAGTCAAGCAGAAACTTCGTCGGACTCACCCCGACATGGCCTTTAATATTAAAGAAGAAGTCCAGAAGCAGTGGGACGCTGGGTTTCTCGCTGTGACTAAATATCCTCCCTGGGTGGCCAACATTGTGCCGGTACCAAAGAAAGACGGGAAAGTTAGAATGTGTGTGGATTATCAGGATCTTAATAAAGCTAGCCCGAAAGACGATTTTCCACTACCTCATATTGACGTGTTGGTCGACAATACAGCTCAGTTTTCAGTGTTCTCGTTTATGGACGGTTTCTCCGGGTACAACCAGATCAAGATGGAACCTGAAGATATGGAGAAGACCACGTTCATTACGCCGTGGGGTACATATTGTTATAAAGTAATGCCTTTTGGGTTGAAAAACGCAGGGGCAATGTACCAGCGGGCAATGGTAACGTTGTTTCATGACTTGATTCATAAGGAGATCGAATGTTATGTAGACGATATGATTGCCAAGTCGAGAACAGAAGAGGAACATCTGATTAATCTGAAAAAGCTGTTTGAAAGGTTGAGAAAATTCCGTCTGAGATTAAATCCAAACAAGTGCACTTTTGGAGTGCGTTCTGGAAAGTTGCTGGGTTTCATTGTGAGTGAAAAAGGAATTGAGGTTGATCCTGCCAAGGTAAAAGAAATACAAGAAATGCCTGAACCGAGAACTGAAAAGGAGGTTCGTGGTTTCTTGGGTAGATTGAACTACATTGCAAGGTTCATATCTCACCTAACAGCCACGTGCGAACCAATATTCAAACTGCTAAGAAAAGATCAAACGGTCAGGTGGAATGACGATTGCCAATTGGCATTCGATAAAATAAAAGAATACTTGCAGGAACCTCCAATTCTCATGCCTCCAGTTGAAGGAAGGCCTTTGATAATGTATCTGACAGTGCTTGAAGGTTCCATGGGTTGTGTTCTCGGTCAACACGACGAGACAGGTAGGAAGGAGCACGTCATCTACTACCTGAGCAAAAAATTCAATGAATGTGAGTCCTGGTACTCAATGCTTGAAACGATATGCTGCGCACTTGCATGGGCTGCTAAATGATTGAGGCAATATATGGTCAGGCACACAACCTTGTTGATTTCAAAAATGGATCCTATCAAGTACATCTTCGAGAAACCAGCGCTAACAGGCAGAGTTGCACGGTGGCAAATGGTACTGACAGAATATGCTATTCAATATACTTCGCAAAAAGAAATCAAAGGAAGTATACTGTCAGATTATCTTGCGCAACAGCCTCTTGATGATTACCAGCCCATGAAGTTTGATTTCCCTGATGAGGACATCATGTTTCTCAAGGCAAAAGACTGCGAGGAACCACTTCTGGAGGAGGGGCCTGACCCTGAATCCAAATGGAGTTTGATGTTTGATGGGGCGGTTAATATGAATGGGTACGGAGTTGGTGCAGTTCTCATAACGCTAGAAGGCGTTCATATGCCCTTCACTGCCCGAGTAACTTTCGGGTGCACCAACAATGAAGCAGAATACGAAGCTTGCATACTAGGGATTGAGGAGGCCATTGATTTACGAATCAAGACTCTTGATGTCTTTGGCGATTCAGCACTGGTAATCAATCAAGTAAAAGGAACCTGGCACACACATCAGCAGAATTTGATTCCGTATAGAGATTATACGAGGAGGCTGCTGACATTCTTTACAACTGTCAAGTTGTACCATGTTCCCAGAGATGAAAATAAGTTTGCAGACGCCTTGGCCACTATATCTTCAATGATCAAAGTGCATGGTTGGAACTTTGTACCCAGAATTGAGGTATCTCGCCTTGATAGACCTGCCTTTGTGTTTGATGTTGACGCAGTGTCTGACGACAAGCCTTGGTACCATGACATTAAATGCTTCTTGAAAGATCAAGAATACCCGTCTGGGGCATCTTCCAAAGACAAGAAGACGTTGAGAAGGCTAGCTGGTAGTTTCTTCTTGAACAAGGATGGCGTGCTGTACAAAAGAAATTTTGACATGGTTCTGCTCAGATGCGTGGATAGACACGAAGCAGACCTGTTGATGATTGAAGTGCATGAAGGTTCTTTCGGTACCCATGCCGGAGGACATGCAATGGCTAAAAAGTTGTTAAGATCGGGATATTATTGGTTGACCATGTAGTCAGATTGTTGCAAATATGCCCGCAAATGCCATAAGTGCCAGATATATGCAGATAAAGTGCATGTACCTCCAAATCCGTTGAGTATTATGTCTTCACCCTGGCCGTTTGCCATGTGGGGCATTGATATGATCGGGAAGATTGAGCCTACAACTTCTAACGATCATCGCTTCATCTTGGTAGCGATTGATTACTTTACCAAATGGGTCAAAGCTGCATCCTATGCCAATGTTACAAAACAAGTGGTAGCTCGCTTCTTGAAACGGGACATCATTTGCCGATATGAAGTTCCCGAAAGAATCATTACTGATAATGGTTCTAATTTGAATTATAAGATGATGGCTGAGCTATGCCGGGACTTCAAGATCGAACATCACAATTCTTCTCCGTACCGCCCAAAGATGAATGGCGCGGTCGAAGCGGCCAACAAAAATATCAAGAAGATTGTACGAAAAATGGTTGTCACGTACAAGGATTGGCATGAGATGTTACCGTTTGCTTTACATGGGTATCGAACATCAGTCTGCACGTCCACTGGGGCAACACCATACTCACTTGTATATGGTATGGAGGAGGTTCTACCGGTTGAGGTTGAGATTCCCTCTCTCTGAGTATTGATGGACGTTAAGTTAGATGAGGCTGAATGGGTACGAGCCAGATTTGATTAGCTAAGCCTTATTGAGGAAAAGCGATTGGCAGCAGTATGTCATGGCCAGTTATACCAGCGCAGAATAAAGAGGGCATTTGATCAAAAGGTTCGACCTCAAGTTTACAAGGTCGGAGATGTGGTACTCAAAAGGATCCTTTCTCCCAGTACAGATCACAGGGGCAAATAGACTCCCAACTATGAAGGTCCGTTCGTGGTTAAGAAGGTCTTCTCGGGCGGAGCCTTGTTGCTTACAATCATGGACGGTGAAGACTTTTCATCCCCTGTCAACTCAGACGTAGTAAAAAAATACTTCGCATGAACAGACCCGCTGGAAAAAAAAAAAAGAGGAAAAGTCCAGGTAAAAAAGGGCATCCCGGCGAACAACAAAATAGAATAAAGAGGTTCGGGCAAAAATTAGGGATACAGAATAAAAATTGTACACCCGGTGAGTTGAAAATCCGCGAGGACAACTCAGGCAAAAAAGGGTATCCCGGTGGATTGAAAACCCGAAAGGGCGGTCCACACAAAAGAGGGATTTAAGCGAACGACTATGGTTTGAGTTATCTGTACTCCATCACCGTTGAACAACTGACATTCCAAAGGGTAGGGATCAGTCTGATCATTCCTCAGAAGGCAAAGTCGGGGAGGCTCGAAGACATACTGGCCATAGCAGAATTGAAACTCAGTGGAATGCCGTTTTCACATTGTCATTATGATAGTTTCTTTTCTCAATTTTCAGCGATCACCTCATTCCAGGGATTGCTTCCTGATGTAATTGCCTATTCTGGGCTTTTCTTCAATAAATTGAATTTCAATAAAAAGCTTCTTATTTTGTTTTAATGCTTTGTTTGCGAAAACGTCCTAATTTTTGATAAAACATTGCATTTGAAAACATGGTGGCTTTACAATAACATGCGCAGAAAAAAAAACATTTGAAATTACTTTGAATGTTGAATAATCCTGGATGGTGGATTCAAACCACGCAATATTCCGGGGCATGTGTGTATACTCTGTTGTTGCAGGTAACAGGTCCAGACAATTTTAAGCACAAGACATGTAATCACTCATCCCCACACAAAAGACTGGGGCAATCATGTGCAGGGAAGGGTTCACTTGTCACCCTTTTGTCACAACGTTTACTGATTGAGTCCATCATTCGGCCGACGGTCGTTCACGACGTTTCGATATCGGTGAATTAAGTTCAACTGGATATCGTTGTATCTTATTAAGTCGATCCTCTCATTCAGTACTTCCAACAACTACAAGCTTTTCTGTGTCGATAATGGTTGTGAGTTCCCCAGTAGAGTTGTTTCGCAGACACCGAAGTTGATGGTCAATCCCCAGTGGAGTCACTAGGAGTTTGAAGATGCTTAATCTGTTGAAAAATCCTCTTGTGACGTCTTCTTCAGGAAACAAGTTGTTGACCTTCCTAGGCATGGGGCCTGATGTTTACCCAGCATGAAGTATTTCAGATTTATCATCCCCAATAGAGTTTGAGGACGTCCGGTCTTCTGTAAAATCCTCTCAAGAGACGTTCCCTAGCACGAGACACTTTGAAGTGGTTCTCCCCAGCAGGGTAATGTAAACTCATTATCCCCAACGGAATCGTCAAACGGAAAGTTCGCCTAACATGGGGCATTGTGACACTTATCCTAAGCTTGACAGTTTTGCTCTTCAGCAAACTACCATGGGTTTCCCCAGCAGATCTTTAAGGACTCTTTCCGAACAAGTTGCAGTGGAATGTTCTAACCAGGATTTGCATATCCCCGGCAGAGTAGCCTTGATCCCCAACAAGATTGTATCTCTGGTAATGATATCCCCACAGAGTTCAGCATTGAATCTTGTCAGCAATACTCCCCAGCTGAGTTGTTGTTCTCCCCGCAGAGGTTTTAAAGATCGACAGAATCTATTCCTCAGCAAGGATGGTACATTCTTTCCCCACCCGGGCCAGAAGGTTGATAATACCTATAAAGGATCTTGGGTTGGATAGATCCCCCCAAGCAGAGTTTTAATGGCTTTCCCCCAGCAGGACGTCATTCATAAATTCTCACCCCCAGCGGAGTTGTTATGACCAGAATTCATCCCCAAGCAGATGAAGTAATTCCTGGCAGAATCTTCACTCCCCCCATATCTCAAAGTCCAATTTGTTTTTGGCAAACTTGACAATTCGAAGCAGACGGAGTGTTCATTCATCCTCCAGCAGAGATATTATCCTTTCAGGAGTCTCCGAGATCAAATTATCGATTTTTGTTCCTCAGCAGAGTCAGCAGAGATGTTTGGCATGGATGTAGAGCGTAATCCAATGTTGATTGAATTCTAAAAGTCCGTCTTCGGGTGGCAAGTTCAGAAAGTCCAACAGTGGATTGGCAAAAGTCCATCTAAGGGTGGCAAATTCAGAAAGCCCAACAGTGGATTGGCAAAAGGTCCATCTAAGGGTGGCAAATTCTAAAAGTCCAACAGTGGATTGGCAAAAGTCCGTCTTCGGGTGGCAAAAGTCCAATAGTGGATTGGCAAAAGGTCCATCTAAGGGTGGCAAATTCTAAAAGTCCAACAGTGGATTGGCAAAAGTCCATCTTCGGGTGGCAAAGCAGCGAAAGTCCAACAGTGGATTGGCAAAAGTCCGTCTTCGGGTGGAAAAAGTCCAACAATGGATTGGCAAATGTCCATCTTCGGGTGGCAAAAGTCCAATAATGGATTGGCAAAAGTCCGTCTTCGGGTGGCGCAAGGCTGCAAAGTCCACCAATAGTGTGGCAGGCCAGTAGTCGTCTGGAATTGCATAAAAGACATTGTTAAAGTCCACCAGTAGTGTGGCAGGCCAGTAGTCGTCTGGAATTGCATAAAAGACATTGTTAAAGTCCACCAGTAGTGTGGCAGGCCAGTAGTCGTCTGGAGTTGCATAAAAGACATTGTTAAAGTCCACCAGTAGTGTGGCAGGCCAGTAGTCGTCTGGAATTGCATAAAAGACATTGTTAAAGTCCACCAGTAGTGTGGCAGGCCAGTAGTCGTTTGGAGTTGCATAAAAGACATTATTAAAGTCCACCCGTAGTGTGGCAAGCCAGTAGTCGTCTGGCATTGTACAAAAGACATCCTTTCATTGTTTTCTTCACCATCAGACGTTCTTCAAGCAGAGTTGGTTTGGTTGGGTTTATATCCCTTTTTTTTCTTCTCCACAGAGGCCAAATTTTCTGGTTATTTTTAGTATTCAATCCCTCCATACCTTGAAAGTCTGACAACAATCGCTATCATCCGTTCAGGTCTACAGTGATTGAATAGGGGCAGCTGTAATACCCCAAAATTTTCCCTCTCATTTCTTCATACCATTTAGCATGAGCTTTCATTTCATTGCATTGCATTCAAGCATAGAACAAAACATCTAACATTGCATTGCATCTTTAACATAAAAACATGAAGCATATCATCCCTTTTATCATCAGGGCATGTGATCAGGTAAAGGGTGGACAATCAAGGAATCATTCAAGGCACAAAAGGTCAATCAAGTTGTCTCAAGCCAAGCCAATATGTCTTTCATGGCTCATACTATCTCAATTGAGCATCCACAACCTCAAGGAAGTGAGATCCAATAGGAGATTGAAGCAATATATACTTCATTATGCAAGAGATCCAAAAGCTAAAGGAAAATCCACAAAAGAGAGAGCCCATTGATCCAAAGTCATCCTCAAGTGGCATATATCATCATCCTTTAAGAGGATACACAACATACTCTGAGGAATTTGAAATTGAAGACTACACATTTTTCTCCTAGGAGGTGGGCACCAAAACTAGGGTTTCCAATAAAATCAGGTTATCTTTGATTTTTTGGGTAAAACTTGATGTCATGGTATTCCATATGCCCTTAAGTATATGTGTGTGAAAAATTGCATCTCAATTGGTTTTAGAAGTGGTTCAATTGGAAGAAAGATCAAGAATCAGAGAAATTGGGGCCAAGTCAAATAATCAGAGGAAAAAGTCAACTCTTGACTTTTTAAGGCCAAATTCATGAAATTCATGTTATATGTGACCAATGTACAAAATTTGATCAAGAAACTCCAAAGGAATCATGAAAAAATCAAGATGTGGAAAGTTGCCATTTTTGGAAGAAGTAGGGTTACTAAATAAGGCAAGTTTTGACCATTTTGCATCAGAGTTTGAACCAAGACCATTCAAAATTGGAGCACCAAATGAAAATTCCACTCGGCCACAACAAAAGATCTTGTTCTAAGCTTCAAATCCATGTGTAGAACATCTCCATTGGATAAAAATTGAGTGAGATATGATTGATCAAAGTTGGAGCAAAGTAGGTCCAAAACCAGGTCATGACCAAGTCTTGCCAGGCCTGCGCGCCATCATTTTCACAAACAGTTGGTGTGCCAAATGTTCACCCATTTTTCTCCAAGAAGGAAGCTCCAAATGAAAAAATTTCCAACATGAAAGTTGTTCATTGCAATGCCCTCTTCAATGTTGATGTTGGACAAATTTTGGTTTGATCAAGTTATGAGATAGTTTTAAGGGTTCAAAGTCATGATGATTATGCTGAAAACCTAGGCGCCATGTTGCCTTGCTAACCAACCAGTTGCCATGCCATACACCAGTCTTGGTTTCTAAAGTTTCAAGTCACTTTTGAGTGTGCTCCAAGTTTCAATTCAATTCACTTTCCACACAAAACTTGTAGTATTACATATCCTCTTTCCAATGACTCCAAAATCTCATCAAATTATTCACTGGTTAGAGAGTATTTCACCTGCAAACAACCCTATGTTGGCACTGATGCATTGACAGCTTGGTGCACGATTTTGGTTCACACACACCACAAACACTTCATAACATCTGTTTTCCACATTAAACCAAGCATACATGATATAAATCTCATACACCAGCACGTGCCATGTATGAAAATGGAGAGAGCAAACTTGTGGAGCAAGTTTCTGCCACAACAGTTTTGTCGTTTTATTCTCACTTCCACCATAGTTCACCATGAGCCAGCTGCATCATATCATTGCTCTCCCTATCTAACTTGACTCAGTTAGTTAGGGATGACTCACTTAACTCAATTGTGACTCATTTAACTCACTCACTAAACCATGATTAGAGCTCACTATAAATAGAAATCACACACTTTAATTTCATTTTTCAGCTTCATTTTTTCACATTCACTCTCAAACACTTCAATCTCTCTCTCCCTTCATCTCTACTTTTTCTCTCCAAGGTGCACGCGTTCCTTATCATTCTCCTCTGATTCATTCTTCAAGCTTCATCTTCAATCATCACTAAGCTTGAAGCAACTCTGGATTGTTGAAGCAAACACACTGCAACTCCATTGAATCATCGTCTATTTTTGCATCTAAGCCTTTATTTGGCCAAGTGAAGCTCAAGGAAGAAGCATTTTCCTCTGGTACTCTTGTGTATTCAAAGCTTCATCACTTTCAGGTTTGAACTCCTGAACTTGGATTGCACGATTTCTGGTCATTTTCACTTGTTTTTTGGTGCTTTAAGTGCTAGAAGCTCTGCTCAAACCAGCTAGTTGATAGGCCTTTTAAAGGCGTAGTTGCAAAACTTAGGGCATGATTTGATTTCCTCTGTTCTTGCTATGTGTGCGTGTTTTGTGGTATTTATGAGCATATCCATGATCTACATAAGCTCGGCTTCAATTTGGTATGCGGTTTGTGCATTTTGGTGAAAATTGAGGTTGCAGACAGTGGTGGTGTGACCGGAGAAGGTGACCGGAGGTCACCTCCGGCCGGTGATCTTATTTTAGGGTTTTATGTCCAGTTTTAATCATAGCCATTGGATGTGCATCATCGTGTGGTCTGTAGCATGACAACACATTAAAACGCATGTGCCTCTCACGTGCTCATTCTGTTTTATTTTTAAACTTTGTGTGGTGTAGTACATGGTATGGAGTGTGGTCCTTCACGCATGTGCATTGATCTTGATTACTTTGACTGCTTGGTTGACCAGACTTAATCCAAGGGCGTGAATTGTTTGACTATTGTTGACTGAAAGTGTATGGTTGTAGTATGGATTGTGCAGGCTTGGACTTTGAACTGATTGTTATTCGCACCCCATATTTTAGAGCCCAAAACATTTTTGAACTGGATACTTGCTATGCTTGCACCCCCATTCATATGTCCATTTCATTTTATTTTTTTCATTTTATGTACGTTTGCTTTCCAATTTTTAAAAATACCAAATTGTATCATAAAATTCCACAAAAATTCATGAACATTCCTAAGACATTTAGAAAATTTTAACTGATTTTATTTTTTGATTTTGTGACCTTTTTGCCCCTGCTCCTTTATTTTCTTTGATTTTCATTGGTGTGCATTCTTAATGTGGTACATGAATTTGTGCATTTTTGTTCTTGATCATTAAAAATAGTTTTGAGTTGCTTCTTTTTGTATTGAGTCATTAGCATCTTGAAGTATGTCATATGATTTTTATTTGATTTTTTTTGGATCATTTTATGACATGTTTGGATGTCCATCTTTGCATTACTTTGCATGTGCATCCAACTTGACCTAAATGCATTGTATAAAGACTTTTTGACTTGAATTCTTGTATGCTATTTTGGTATTTGATTCACTTCTGATATGTGTATCTCTAAATCATGCTTGAATGATTTTCATAAGTCCATTTGGTTTGTGTTTAAGGCATTACATGTGAAGTATAATAACATGTCATATCATTTTAATCTTTGTGCATGCTTACATGATTTCTTTTGTGCATACTTGCATGATCATTTGCATATTTTTATGATCCATTCATGTGATATTATAGGTCATTTGTATGATATTATAGGTCACATTTGATTACATTATAAGTCACTTTGGTTTGCATTTACATTTGACATGAGTTTGTGCATTCTAATTTGAACTTTGACATGTTTCATATCTCACTTCCTCTTAAGCTATGGATGATTCATGTTTGCATTTTGGTGTACCATTTCCTTCATGCCATTTGCATCTCATGTATAATATGCTACTGCCCATGTGCATTCATTAACCATTTCACATGTTATACATTTATAATATGTCATTTGTTGCATTTAATTGAACATGTTTCACTTCTCTTTTATTCTACTTCATCTTATCTCTTCCACTTGCACTCTTCTATTCTTGAGTTACATAATGGTTCATATGCTTTGTAAGACCTCTGTGAATTGAGTTTAATTCTGACCTTGATTTTATATGAAGCATAAATGTATGATCACTTTGTATTTCCATTCATTCTTCATCTATTTCTTCCATGGTTCATTTCTTTAATGTTTAGGACCTTACTTGTACATAGTTGATGTATGTTTGATGTCTTAATATTAGGGAGTACTCTTATTGTTTAGATTCTGACCTTGATTAGGTTGTATCTCTTAGGATCATATTTCTTTGGTTCTTAAGTGATTTGATCATCACTTGTTTTTCATACTTGTAAATATCGCGAACTAACCTTTTAATGTAGGTGCATGGTAAGTAAGTGTGAGGACATAGTTCCACATACAATCCTCTCCCTCATCTTTTCTTATCTCTTTTAAATAATTCAATTTGTGTTTGATTAGCATTTACATGCTTTCCTTGAATAATTCTTCTCCGTCCCTCTTTAAGATCAACTTAACTTCCATTTTGGAAGTAAGTTGTTTCTTTTGCTTTTCTTCTTCTCTCTTTTAGAAGTAGGTTTCTTAAACCACATTAACCATAGGGTCTCCGAGCATGCTAACACTAGGGTGTGTCTTAGTCTCCCCATTAGATTCTACCTTTCCTCCTCTCTTGAGTCTCTTTTCTCATCTCAAAGAAAATTCAAAATATGTAATAAAGGTAAGCATTTATTGCATTTAGGCCTTTCATATAAAGAAGAGATTGTAAGGGGTCTTCTCTTATAATCTTAGAATGTATAGCATATAGCCCATCTTGGGTCAATGTGTTAGACATTTGATCTTGTATGAGGGACTTAAATGCAATACTTATTGAGGGTACAAATAATAAAACATTTCTTCATCTCTTAATCAACAAAACACTTAATAAAGGCATAACACCTATTGTATTTAGGCCTTTCATGTGGGAACAAGGAAGTGGGGGATCTTCTCACACTTTCTTGGAATGTTTAGCATACGTCCCGTCTTGGGTCGATATGCGAGGCATTCGATCCTATATGAGGGACTTAAATACAATACATGTTGCAAAAAAAAAAACAATCAAAATACTTTCTCTAAAAGACAAAAAACAAACAATAACGTCTTTCCTTCGGGAATTCTTTTCTCACCTCATTCATTCTCAACGTACGAACGTGCTTCTACTCATTCTCTCTCAAGATGGTAACGCACTCTGACCAGCGAGCATGCAACACCTGAGCTAGAACGTTAGCCGTTCCCAAAAAACACAAATGAAGCGACCCTCGTTGAGGGGAACTACGTCGCTCTGATTCTCATGCTCCCGATGAGATACATAGGCAGTGGGGTAGGGCCCATTCGAGCACTCCTTTTATTTTCCCTACATTTGTTTCTCTTTCTCGTTCCATTCCTTTTCCAGTCCTTTTTCCAGTATCTTTTCTATCACCCTTTGATCGAGACAAGCAAGCGTGGATCCCATCGGGTACCATGGACGCGTGGGGGTGCTAATACCTTCCTCTCGAGTAACCGACTCCCTTACCCACTTCTTTTGGTCGTAAGACCTTGCTCTTTCCTTTCCTTTCAGGTTTATGCAGTGTTTCCTTTCCCTCTCTTGGGATAAATACACATTGCTGGCGACTCTGTTTCGGTGCCACTTTCGCGTTTGTACTTGGATGAAAATCCCGGGAGCGACAGCGAGCACTAAGAAGAAAGGAGGGAACAAATCAGTGATCCAAGAGATACTGACCCATCCGAGTATCAACAAACCTTCCTCGACCTAAGAGGTGAACGTTATCGGGGACGCGAACTGTTGGATGACTCCAGTTTATGAATTCCTGATGACGGGCAGACTGCCCGACGATCCTAAAGAAGCTGGGATAATCAAGAGGCGGGCATGTGCATACACCATAGTCGAAGGTAAGCTATATCTCCGAGGATTCTCCATCCCTCTACTCTGGTGTGTCGAGGAAAGTAAAGTTTCAGAGATTCTCCAGGAAATACATGAAGGAATCAACGCGCAACATCTAGGCGGAAGGTCTTTGGCTCGAAAAGCTCTCCGAGCGGGATATTACTGGCCCACTATGCAACAAGACACAGAGGAACACGTCAAAAAGTGCGACCGTTGTCAGAGGCATGGGGACATGCACCTCGCTCCTCCAAACGAGCTTAAATCATTATCATCCCCGTGGCCTTTTGCGTGGTGGGGAATGGATATCCTCGGACCTTTCGTCGTAGGATCATACCAAAATAAGTACCTCATCGTCGGGGTAGATTACTTCACAAAGTGGATCGAGGCGGAAGCATTAGCCAAGATCACTACTTTCAATATATTACGTTTCTACAAGAGAAATATACTCGCCCGATTCGGCGTGCCTCAGGCCATTGTCACAGACAACGGGACGCAGTTCACCGACGGAAACTTCCAAGACTTCGTTGCCAAACTGGGTACGAAACAACATTTTACGTCGGTCGAACACCCGCAAACCAACGGGCAAGCTGAAGCAGCGAACAGAGTAATACTCCGAGGACTCAAACGACGACTCGGCAAAGCTAAACAACGGTGGGTCGAGGAGTTACACAGCGTTCTCTGGGCATATCGAACTACCCCTCATTCCAAGACCGGGGAGACCCCGTTCCGGTTAACATATGGAACCGAGGCAGTAATTCCCGTGGAGATCAGGGAACCTTCGAGAAGGACAGATGCTCCTCTTGACAAAGAAGCGAACAACGAAGCCCTTCGCGAGGAACTCGACCTTGTCGAAGAAATAAGGACGGGTGCATCCCTCCAAGAAGCCTCTTTAAAACAAAAAATAACTTTGCGTTATAATGACAAAGTCATCAAACGAGATTTCCAAGTAGGCAGTCTTGTCTTACGGAGAAATCAGAAAAACTCACGTGAAGGAAAGCTGGCCACAAACTGGGAGGGCCCCTACCGCGTCATTGCAAAGACGGGGACAAGTGCTTATTACCTCGAAAACCTCCAAGGTGAACAACTTGCTCAACCATGGAATGCTGAGAAGCTTAAACAATATTACAGTTAAACACTGCATGTAACTATACAAAAGTTGCCATTACGGGGAGCGTGCCATGGTACAGGCATGACACCTCTATATGCTAACGAAGGTCAAAAGTCACGTTGTGTGTGCGTTGAACTTTTTGCCCGGCGAGGAGTACTCCATCGAGCTCCGTCGTCGACGTACCTTGTAGGTAGAACACCCAGCTCGCGATGGGAAGTTCACGCCATGAAACTAAGACCTCGATCGACCTCTTAGCTTCGTTGAAGGTCGGGGTACAACCCCTGACCGCTCGACCAACACAATTCACAGTCGAGGATCACTAAAGTCGAGGATCACTAAAGTCGAGCAAACTCCCAAGTATCCAGCAATTTCAAAATAACTTAGATAAAAATAAGTAAAATACCACACACAGAACAGATAAAGAGGCAAAATGGAAATATTAAGTCGGGCAAGCCCATTGTAAAAATATTACATAAAGCCCTGGCTCTTAGGCCGGCCAAATCAGAAAGTATGGCACACAGGCCAGTCAATACAAAAAATTGACACGCAGGCCAAACTGACTACGCTATCACTCCGCAGCAGCATCAGCTACCTCGGGATTCTCCTGCTCCCCGCTTCCCCCATCAGCATTTACTGCTTGTTCGGGCAACAATCTTGCCGTCGACCACCTCAAAATTGGAATCAGCTCCATCGGTTACAAGGTCCGGATTCAGGAGTTTAAGCTGTGCTACAGCGTTCTGGAACCCGACATCTGCAAACTCTAGAGCATCATCCTCAGCCAGCCGAAGATCCTTCTCGACTTCCCTGAGCTTGGCTATCAGGGCTGCTCGAGAGGTCAATAGCTTGTCCTTCTCGGCTGGCCGAACAGCCTCTTCCAGTTCAGTTATCTTGTCCCTGAGATGCTGCTCTTCCCATTCCAATGCAGTGACCCGAGCAAGGTGGTCCTTCGCCGCATCCTCAACTTCTTCTCTGACTGTTCTTGCTACTCGCTTTGTTCTCTATTCAACTCCCTGCAGTCCTTCAAGTCCTTCTGCACGCCGAGCAATTCAGCCTCCAAAGCTTGAAGTCTTTCTTCCAGTCGAGAAAGCTCAGCAGCAGAGCAACTCTCGTCATTCAAAACGAGGGCAACCGAACAGAGCCGCATGACAGTAGACATATCCTCGATAATTATTTTCCTTCTCGCTTCCGAAGCACTCCCCAACAAAGCCTGGACTTCATCAGGGGCGACACGAGGACAAACAACCTCGGAGAAGTAGCGACGCTGGAGATAACACGGAGGAATCTCGAAGCTTGCAGGAGGGGGAGAGGGACTACCTTCCACATCAACAACGGGCGGCCCAACAATTCTTACCCGCTTAGGTGTCCTATGGGCCCCTGGGGACTGATTCTCAGAGGTCACAGTTGCAGCTAAAACAGTATGGGATTGCCCAGAACCCTCAGGCACTGCAGTAGAGGGAGCATTCTCGGGCACTGTCGTAGAAGAGGTAGGCTGGGGGGTACTTTGTTCTGTTGGACGGGATTGTTCTTCCCTAGCCCTTTTTGCCTTTAGCCTCGAGTATCTTTCTGCGGCTCTGACCATTTTTCCTGTAAAAAGAAAGGAAAAGTATTAGTAAAACAAGATACACGTACACGAAAAAAATCTAAGCCGAGGATCTGTGCCCCACCTAAGAGCTCGATAGCCTCCTCATCGGAGAAAGTCTCAAGCAGAACACGAGTATTGATCAGGCGGCGGGTCTTCGTCACCCGCTCTTTCCCACCTGTCGAGGTCTCTCCGTCCTCGGATACGCTTGGAATTTTATTCAAACTCTCCACGTACTCGACAATCTTGCCATAAGCATCGCGATCCTCGACACTGAGCTTATTATGTCTTACTTTGTATTTGTCTACCCCCTCTTTGTAATGCTCTTCTGTCCAGAAGAGGGGGAATTTTGGCACCATCACTTCTGTAGGCAACCCATCCACTTCTCGAGTCACCCTTTCATATATCGAATTGATGGCCTCGGGACTGATCGGCTTCACATAATAATAACGCCACTTGAAATCTCGAATAGAGTCCAAGTAGGTGTGAAACAAAGCTTTATTTTGTTTGAAAGATACCCAACCGTGTCGACCATCGGTCGTAGACCACTGCAAATGAAAGATTCGGAAGAAAAGGGACACTGTTGCCCTGATCTCCAAGTATTTGCAGACAAGCTCAAAAGCCCAAAGAAAGGCCAATGAGTTCGGGTGGATTTATGATGGAGCCAATTTTAACCATTTGAAGACCCCCTCTTGAAAGTCTGTGAAGGGGAGTCTCCACCCCGCCTCTTGAAACATAAACTCATACACCGGGAAATGCATTCCCATGTAAGATGTACATATACGATGGTCCTCGTTGGGGCGGCACACTTTCCAGGATTGCTCAGAACCGAACAACCTATGCTCGACAGTACAAAATCCATTTTCTTCGGGGAATGTGAAGATGGACGACATAGTGAGGGCCTCCTCACACACCCAGTCCTCAAACAGATGCTCTTGGCTAAAAGCCATATGGGCCATCGGAATGTCGGGCTGGTTATCCTCTTCGAATTCACCTACGGCCACTTCAGCAGCCAATCTGTCCATCAACCTGAAAAGCAGAAGCGAACAGGTGAATCCGACGAGTCATACCAAACTAGCCGGTCAGAGACGAATAACGTGTGTCCCCGGGAAACTCATCGATTCCCTGAAAAATCTTGCCCCCTTTCCCCGTGAAATCAATGAAAAAGAGTAATTGTCGGGGACCCAAAACGTTATCAGATCCCCGCGATGCTCATCACGCTCCCCGGAATATTCATCCAGTCCATCGGTTTTATTCAACAGAAACAGAGAAAATTTCATACACTCTATCTCTTAAACAGCCAAAGATCCCTGCCGTATTCGCCAGGAACCCTTCCATTTCTCATGTGAACTTCATCAGTTCATCAGAGAAACGATTTCAAGCAACTTAAACTTAAAATGCAAGAAAAAACAACAGTTTTGAAGAAAATACCTTGTAGAGGGTAGTATAGGGTTCCGGCACGGCGTAACACGGCGGTTCACGCCGGACTTGCGGTGGTTGATGGTAGCGAACAGAGGATGAGAAAACAGAGAAGGAAGAGGAAAGGATTCTTGAACGAAAGAGCGAAAAATGAGAAATGAAGGGAAGAGGGAGTATTTATAGACAAATCACGGAATTCGAGAAGCCTAGGGCACTCGAGTACTCTACCCTAGGCAGCCACCCTATGCAATGATGACAAGTGACACGTGGCACACTTGCACCGGTCAAAAATCTACGCAAATCCACGCGTGTCCTTTCGTCATCCCATCGTTTCAAAACGGAAACTTCTCATCTCCCCAACATTTCAACCAGACGCAACTCTTCGTTGCCCGCAAGCTATCAGTGCCCGCCTCATGATAATTGCCCGCAAGCTATAAATGCTCGACTTCATGATAATCACGGTAATTTCGACTATGCTGACATCCTCCTCGGATCATCCCTTGACACTTCCTCGACACGAATATTGACCCTTAAGTCATTACTCTGATATCTCAAAGCAACGACTTGGGGGGCTCCTGTTCTGGACTGGGCAGTGGTTTCCTACAATCAAACAGGCCCAATCCATATAACTTAAAGAGGCCCAATAAAGTCCTAGAGAAGGACTTATGACCACCACACGCGAGGCCAAAGTCGTGTCGGGCACATGACACCTTGACAGTGTCGAGCATCTGAGGACAACAGGAAAAGAAGACATCACTCCCTGATGAAATGGACCTCCTCGACAGATTAACTTCTCCCCGCGAGGATACTCCTAATCTCGTCGACTCATATGTCCTCGACAAGAATGAATCTCCTCCTTTAGGTCATATCCAGACCACGACCACCATATTTCCTCGACATTGTAGAGTCTCCCCCGAGGAGTCTACTAACGGTCTTATCTACACATATACGTTTCATGTAACTGTCTATTAATGACATTAAAAAGACGGTTTCACTAGGGTGTTGACCACAAGCTGGTCATTATTACTACATGTAAGCCCTAACAGTTACTTGGAACGGGTCACACGCTGGTCCCACCCGTTGCAAGTAACCGTTGGCCACGCGCTGGGGGTCTCCTATAAATACCCTCTCACTTGAGAGGGTCAGGATAGTTAACTTCTTACTCTCACTCACTTTCTCTGTACTTGATGTGCCTTCACTAACTTAAGCATCAGAGTGTCCTGCGGGTACCCCCCCCCCCCCCCCCCCCCGCCATCTCTCACCACCATTGAAGTATCAATCATTCCAGACGTCGTTGGCCATCTTCAAACTGTCTGATCCAGGTACGATAAGTGAATATTCGGTGTATCTTTTACAATTGTGTTGCTAAAAAAGAAGTCCCACGAATGTGGAGGTGTTTGGCTTTCTGAATCTTGAGGTGGATAATGTTATTAGTGGGTTGAATGATTTGGACTTGGAGGCGGCGGAGTCGGTTTCTTTGAGTGTGGACTCCCTTGCTCTTAAGAGATCTTTGGCTTCAACTAGAGTGTGGGAGGCGGTTCGTTTCAAGGAGAGTGTTCTTCGTCAAAAAGCGTGTGTTTTGTGGCTTGCGGAAGGTAATTCAAATTCTAGGTTTTTTCATAAGTCCATCAAGCATCGAATTAGAAGGAATTTGATTAAGAGCATAAATACTCCTAATGGTTGGATTGACGGTGTAGAGTTGGTTAAAGAGGAGATTAGGTTACATTTTGAAAAGAGATTTTTAGATATTATTCCTTCTAGACCTCTTTTGGATGAGATCTCTTTTAAATCCCTTTCGGTTGCGGACGCTTCTGACCTTGAACTTCCTTTCACTGAGGAGGAGGTGAGAGATGTCATTTGGAAGACCGACGACGATAAAAGCCCAGGGCCGGATGAGTTTAATTTGGTTTTTTACAAGGCTTGTTGGACTTTTTTGAAAGTGGAGGTATTGGTGTTTGTGAATGAGTTTCACTCCTTTGTCATGTTACCTAAAGCAGTCACTGCATCTTTCTTGGCTTTGATTCTAAAACTTGATAATCCTTGCTCTTTGGACGATTATCGACCAATTTGTCTCATTTTTAGTAAGTATATAATTTTGGCTAAGTTACTTGCTTCAAGATTGAAGTTAGTGGTGGGTAAGCTTGTGTCGTCTTGTCAATTGGCTCTCATTCCTAATAGGAATATGTTGGACGGAGTTCTTGTGGTCAATGAGTTGTTGGATTACGCTAAGAGGTTCAAGAAGAGTTGTATGTTGGTTAAGGTTGATTTTGAGAAGGCTTATGATTGTGTGTCTTTGGATTTTCTTAGATATGTGTTGAGAAGGATAGGTCTTGGTATGAAATAGAGAAGTTGGATTGAAGCTCTTGTCTTTAATAGCTTCATGTCTATCCTTGTGAATGGTAGTCCGACTCGGGATTTCTCAGTTTCTAGAGGTCTTCGATAAGGGGATCTGCTTTCTTCTTTCCTTTTCTTATTGGTTACGGAAGCTTTGGCGGGTATGGTTAAGATGGCCTCATCCTTGGGTGATTTCAAGGGTTTTTGTGCAAGCGGTCAAACTCATTTAGAAATCCTTCAATTCACCGAATATACTATCTAGATTGGTGAAGGTTCTTGGAATAATCCTTAGACTTTAGAGCTATTCTTCGGGGTTTTGAACTTGCTTCCGGGTTGCGTGTTAACTTGAACAAGAGTAGGCTTCTTGGGGTTAATTTGGAGGTGGATTTCATTCAAGCGGCATCCTCTTTTCTGAATTGTGAGATTGGGTCTTCGTCTTTCAATTTTTTAGGCATTCCGGTGGGAATTAATCCTAGGAGAAAAGAAGTGTGGAAACCTATTGTGTCGAAGCTTAGAAGGACACTTGGAGGTTGGCATAATAGGCATCTTTCAATTAGAGGGAGGGTCGTTCTTTTGAACTCTATTTTGTCAAGTTTTCCTAGTTTATTCTTCATATTTTATAATGCCCCTAAGACAATTATCAAAGAGATCATCATGCTTCAAAGATCCTTTCTTTGGGGAGGCGATGAAGTGTAAAGAAAAATGAATTGGATTAGTTGGAACAAGGTTTACTTTTCAAGGAAAGAAGGAGGGCTTGGGGTGAAACATTATGGAAAGTTTAATCTCCGTGTTGGTTTGTGGGGTCAGTCGGTAGTCCCGAAAGCAGTCAGGGGCGTTACAAATGGTATCAGAGCAGACTTCTCCTAGTACGATGTGGTTCGAGGACGAACCAAGAGGAAGCTGGTGGGCATGTAACACCCAAGGCCGAAGAGGGCCGGGAGTGGTTACATGTAACACCCGAGGGCGAGGAAGTGGTTGTCAAGGAATGAGGCTTGACAATGAGACACTCCTAGCAGCTTCTAAGGAAAACCAAATTCACATCAGAATGAGAGGGATCTTGAGGTTGTACAGGTATGGGGCTGCATGGTTGAGAGAAGGCTTAAAAGGATTAAATTGTACTACCTATACTAACAAGATGAATCTTCTTTTCGGTAGCCCGTTCCATAAGAACTCCACAGTTAAGCGTGCTTGACTTGGAGCAATTCTGGGATGGGTGACCTTCTAGGAAGTGTTCCGGAAAGCATGTGAGTGAGGAAAAAACATGCTGAGAAGACCCGTGTTGGTTTGTGGGGTCAGTTGGTAGTCCCAAAAGCAGTCTGGGGCGTTACAGTTAAAGTCTTTGACCGTCACAGGCAAACATTCAGTGTGTAAGAAACAATGGACCATAATTAGAGGAGGCCCAATTTAAGCTATACTGTCAGACTAAACAGATGTTGGTGCGACTGTGGCAAGTTCCAGGCCTTCCGTGTACCTTGCTCACATGTCATTGTGCGGCATGCACACATGCTCGTCAGGATGCTTATAGCCATCTATCTGATGTTTACAAGGCGATTAATATTATGAATGTCTACAACGAAGGCTTCGTAGTGCTACCAATGGAGGAATATTGGCCTCCATACTAAGGTAACATATTTTGACACAACAGTTAAATGCGAAGAAAGAAAAAGGGATGCCTAAATAGCAAGCGTATAAGAACCGAAATGGATACAACTAATAAAATGATAAGATTATGCAGTATATGTCGTCAGCCCGGACACAATTTAACTTATATCGTTTCAGTTGTTTCATAAATTGATGAGTTTTTGTTACAACAATGTTAACAACAAACAACACATACCATGAACTAACAACACACAACACATACGACACATAAAACAGCTAATGGAAAAGAAACATAAAACATTTCTAACTGATTACAACAATCAAACTAATTTCATTCGGTCCAAACTTGACTTCCCTCGCATCCTTGTCAGTCTTAACACGAACTCATACACGCAGCCGATCAAGTCTCTCGATACTTCGAATTTTTCCCCCTTCACCAATGTCTCCTTCTAACCACCGATTTAGCTCCCTCTTAAGTTGATTGAAACTTTGTATGTTCCAAAACAGCATGTCTGTAACGCCCCGATTTTGATTATTTCCATTTTGTTGAGTCTTTTATTTTAATTGGGTGATAAATTATTTTATTTGTGAAATTGGCGTGTTAAATGTTAATTTACCGTTTTCGAGAGTTTTCGGGGAAATTATAATGGAGGGTATTTTAGACTTTTCTCAATTAATGATAAGTTAGAAATTAAGTGGAAATAGAATTTTGTGAGAAAAATGAATTAAGTGTATTTGAGAGAAAAGAAATAGAAAAGAAAGAAAAAGAGATAAGAAAGAAATAGAAGGAAATAGAAAAGAAAAGAGAATTAGAGAGAAAAAGAAGAGAAAGAAAGAGGAGGAAGAGAAAAGAAGAGGAAAACTAAGAAATTCATCAAGATCAATCAATTAGCAAGTTGGAATCTGGGTAAGGGTGTGAAACATTGTTATCTTACCAATGTGTATGATTATGTATGCTTGTATTGTGTTGTTGTTGATTTTATGAGTTTTGGGTATAAACCATATTTGAGAAATTGATTGGAAATTGATCTAAAAGTGTGTAAACTTGTGTTGATTGTGCTCTTGTTTGTCTATACATGTTAGATATGTAGTATTACACTTCAAACAGGTATTTTACTGAATTTAGATGATGAATTGGTGGAATTGGGAGGGGAAAACGCAGCACTTGGTTCTACAGAATTTTTCTGGGTATCCCCTGGCCATACGCGTAAGGGGCATGCCCATACGCGTATGAGCCAAGCCGTTACGCGTAACAATGGCCTGCTTTTGGGTCAATACGCGTATGGAGTGTGGGATTTCTAGGCCCTCTGGTGATACGCGTATGGGCGATGGTGATACGCGTATGGTTATTGAAAACGTGGTTTTTGTGAAGAAAATTGGTTCTGGTGATACGCGTATGGACATGAGTGATACGCGTATGGACAGGAGGAATGTAAAAATGGGATTTTTCAAAATGTCGTTTTCGGTTTCGTCCGTAACTTTTGTTCCGAGTATCCGATTTTTTGCATTCTTGGTGTCATTGGAAAGCTATTGAGCTGTACTTTGTGATTATGAGGTTTTGGAAATTGTTAGCCAATTTAATTATGTCGGAAAGTCGGGAATAGTGCTATTTAGCGACTTTTACCGTTTTGACTGTGTGTTTGAATGTGAATCATACAATAGTGCATTGATGTGAATGTATATAGATTGTATGTGATGGTATGAGATGAATGCATGAATATATTGTGAATATGTATGCATTTTAAGAATGTCTTGAGTCATTTTGCATGTGAAGCATCATGAAGTACATTCTTGTGTTGAGCGATTCTAATGAGAATCCGTTGTAACGTCGTGTGCCTATGTGAGGTGTGAGCGATGATTACAAACGATTGTGTGCGTAGGTGAGGTGTGAGCAATCGGATTGTGTGCCCGTGTGGGGTGTGAGCGATCGGGTCGTGTGCCTAGGTGGGGTGTGAGCGATCCATAAACATTGTGTGCCCATGTGGGGTGTGAGCAATGGGTGAACATCGTAGGCCCTACGGGGAGTTACTTCGGTAACGAGCGATGGTTCCAGCAGAGTTCCTGAGTGAACTAGTGATGATTGAGTCGGTACCGCATTGCATTTGCATAGAGTCGTGAGTCGGTCTCTATGATTTGCATTTATCATCTTTATAATGATGTGTTGATGAATAAACATACTTGTGCATGTTTATGTGGAATGATTGAGAATTGTGAAAGTATGCATGATAAATATGCTTGGCTGTGTGTATATATACATGGTGATGTATATGGATGAAATTGTGATGAATTGTGGTGAGAAGGTGGAATATGTCTATTTATATGTTTATATATATAATTATATGCATTGTTATTATGATAATATTTCTCACCCTTCTGCCGTTTTATGATGCTCTATGAGGCATTGCAGAGTAGGTATGCTGGAGGTCTTTTTGTGAAGCGTGTCTTCATTCTTTTGGTCGGTTGGCTCTGATATGTAGCACCGGGTAGCTAGGATGTATATTATTCTTTTGTGATACATTGTACATGTATCTTGTTGATGAATGTTTATGTAAATATGAATTGTGTTGATGGAGGATACATATGTATATATGTATATATGTTTGATGTTATTCAATGTTTAGATTTGCCGCTTTTATACCATGTTTTAATCGTACTCTGGCGAAATTTTTAATATGTACCTAAATGATTTATGTGTTTATTTGGGGGTATAGAAAGGGGGTGTTACACTAAGTGGTATCAGAGCCAGAGTTGAGTCAGTTGTGTCTGTCTTGTTGTGTTGGTTGAACTGTTGTTTGACCTTGTTGTTATTTTTGGGAATAATCAGAATATGTTGGGTAGAAACGACAATGCGATGGCTGCGGCTTTGGAGTCAATGGCTAGGGCGGTGCAAGGTGCGCCGAACGTGAATGCTAACGACGAGTTTAGGAAGAATCAACCACCGGTTTTCAAAGGAAATTTGATCCCGATGGAGCTCAAAATTAGTTGAAAGAGATCGAATGAATTTTCAGAGTCATGGACTGTGCGGAGGAGAATAAGGTGAGGCTTGGATCTCACATGCTGAAGGAAGAAGCCGACGATTGGTGGGTCGGTATACGTGAAGTTCTTGAGGTGGATGATGAAGAGATAACTTGGAATTTATTTCGTACTGAATTCTTGAGGAAGTATTACCCTGAGAGTGTGAAGGGAAAGAAGGAGATGAAGTTTCTTTAACTGAAACAAGGTAGTATGTCTGTGGTGGACTATACTGCTAACTTTGTGGAGTTGGTTCAATTCCATCCTCATTATGCTGCGATTACTGCTGAGTTCTCAAAGTGCATTAAATATGAGAATGGTTTACGTCTTGAGATTAAGCAAGCTGTGGGATATCAAAGGATAAGGAGGTTTGCAGATTTGACGGAATGTTGTAGAATCTTTGAGGAAGATAGTAAGGCTCGTTCCACACATTACAAAAGTTTGAATGAGAGGAAGAGAAAACAACAAGCTAGAAGTGAACCTTATGAGACACCCGTTGATAAGGGCAAGCATAGGGGAAACTTTGATAGGAGATCAGGAGGAGGAGGTTCCGGTGTTGTTAGGTGTTACAAATGTGGTGAAATGGGTCATAAATCATTTGAGTGTGGGAAGCCTGTAGCGAAATGTTCTAACTGTGGAGGTCTCGGGCATACTGCTACAGATTGTAGAAGGAATATGGTGAAGTGCTATAATTGTGGAGAAGTGGGTCACATTAGTAGTAAGTGTACTAAGCCGAAACAAGCTCAAGCGGGCGGAAAGGTGTTTGCATTGGCGGGGACTCAAACAACGAATGCAGACTATTTGATTAAAGGTACATGCTTTATTAATAGTACACCTTTAGTTGTTGTTATTGATACGGGAGCGACTCATTCGTTTATTTCGTCTGAGTGCACGAAGCGTTTGAATCTTGCGTTAACTTTGATGGGTGCTGAAATGGTTATTGAGACTCCTGCTTCAGGGTCGGTAAATACGTCTTTGGTGTGTATGAGTTGTCCTTTAACCATGAATGGTAAAGACTTCGTTATGAATTTAGTATGTTTGCCGTTTGTGGGATTGGACTTGATCTTGGGTATGAACTGGTTGCAATTTAATCAAGTTCATATAGATTGCTATCACAAGTTAGTAAGGTTTCCTTCTTTGGAAGATGATGAATTTGAGAGTTTCCTATCCACTAAAGAGTTGAAGGAACTTTTAGCGGGCGAAGCTCAATTGTTTGGTTTGTTTGCATCATTGTCGGTGGAGAGTAAAGTTGAGCTTGATGTGTTTCCAGTGGTGTGTGAATTTCCAGAAGTGTTTCCAGAAGATATTACGGATGTACCGCCGGAAAGAGAAGTTGAATTTTCTATAGATTTAGTTCCGGGTACTAGACCGATTTCGATAGCACCGTATCGTATGTCGGCATCGGAATTGGTAGAATTGAAAAAGCAATTGAATGACTTGTTGGATAAGAAATTTGTAAGGCCAAGTGTTTCTCCTTGGGGTGCTCCGGTATTGTTGGTAAAGAAGAAGGACGGGAGTATGCGGTTATGCATTGATTATCGACAATTGAACAAAGTGACAATTAAGAACAAGTATCCGCTTCCAAGGATCGATGATTTGATGGACCAATTGGTTGGTGCGAATGTTTTTAGCAAAATTGATTTGAGATCGGGATATCACCAGATTCGTGTGAAAGGAGAGGATATTCAAAAGACGGCCTTTAGGACACGGTATGGTCATTACGAATATTCCGTGATGCCATTCGGGGTTTCTAACGCGCCGGGTGTGTTTATGGAATACATGAATCGTATTTTCCATGAACAGTTGGATCGTTTTGTGGTTGTGTTCATCGATGATATTTTGATTTACTCTAAGTCTCAAGAGGAGCATGAAGAGCATTTGAGAATTGTGTTGCAAATTTTGAAAGAGAAACAATTGTATGCTAAGTTGTCGAAATGTGAATTTTGGTTGTCGGAAGTAAGTTTCCTTGGACATATTATTTCCGGTAATGGTATTAGTGTTGATCCATCCAAGATTGATGCGGTGATGCAATGGGAGGCTCCTAAGTCGGTTACGGAGATTCGAAGCTTTTTAGGCTTGGCGGGTTATTATCGGAGGTTTATTGAGGGATTTTCGAAGTTGGCACTTCCGTTAACGAAATTGACTTGTAAAGGAAATGCGTTCATTTGGGATATTCATTGTGAAGAGAGTTTCAATGAGCTAAAGAGAAGGTTGACAACGACTCCGATCTTGATTTTGCCTAATCCTTATGAACCATTTGTTGTGTATTGTGATACTTCATTGACAGGTTTAGGTGGTGTTTTGATGCAAGATGGAAAAGTTGTGGCTTATGCTTCTAGACAATTGAGAGTGCATGAAAAAAATTTTCCTACCCATGACTTGGAGTTAGCGGCCGTGGTGTTTGTTTTGAAAATATGGAGGCATTATCTTTGTGGTGCGAGATTTGAAGTTTTTAGTTATCACAAAAGCTTGAAATATTTATTTGATCAAAAAGAGTTAAACATGAGACAAAGGAGGTGGCTAGAGCTTTTGAAGGATTATGATTTTGGTTTGAATTACCATCCGGGTAAGGCAAACGTGGTGGCCGATGCCTTAAGTCGGAAGTTGTTGCATATGTCCACATTGATGATGAGAGAATGGGAACTTTTGGAGGATTTTAGAGACTTGAGTTTAGTTTGTGAAATGACGCCGAGAAGTGTGAGACTTGGTATGCTACATGTTGCGAATGATTTTCTTGCAACGGTAGGTGAAAAGCAAAAGTTGGACTTGAAATTCGTTGATTTGATGTTGAATGAGAACGAAGATTTCAAAGTTGATAATTATGGAGTTTTGAGATTCCGTGGTCGTATTTGTATTCCCGATGATACGGAGTTAAAAAAGATGATATTGGAAGAAGGGCACCGAAGTAATTTAAGTATTCATCCGGGAGCGAACAAAATGTATCAAGATTTGAAGAAAATCTTTTGGTGGTCCGGATTAAAGAGGGATGTTGCTTAATTTGTGTATGCATGCTTAACTTGTCAAAAGTCTAAGGTGGAACATCAAAAACCGAGTGGATTCATGCAACCGTTGGATATTCCGGAATGGAAATGGGATAGTATATCGATGGATTTTGTTACGGGATTGCCGAATACGCAAAGAGGCCATAATGCTATTTGGGTAATTGTTGATAGGCTTACAAAATCTGCTCACTTTATTCCAATTGATATTAGTTATCCTTTGGAAAAGTTAGCCGAGATTTATGTTCTTGTGGTGGTGAAGTTACATGGAGTTCCTAAGAGTATTATATCGGATAGAGATCCTAGATTTACATCGAGGTTTTGGGAGAGTTTACAAAGGGCTTTGGGATCTAAGCTAAGATTGAGTTCGGCTTATCATCCGCAAACGGATGGTCAAACCGAAAGGACAATTCAATCGTTGGAGGATTTATTGCGTGCTTGTATGCTCGAGCAAGGTGGTGCTTGGGATAGTTATTTGGCGTTGATTGAGTTCACTTACAATAACAGTTTTCATTCGAGCATAAGTATGGCACCATTTGAGGCTTTGTATGGTCGTAGATGTCGGACACCTTTGTGTTGGCATGAAACCGGCGAGAGGACGATAGTTGGACCGGAAATGGTACAACAAACGACGGAGAAAGTGAAGTTTATTCGGGAGAAGATGAAAGCTTCTCAAAGTAGACAAAAGAGCTATCATGACAAGAGAAGGAAAGATCTTGAATTTCAAGAAGGCGACCATGTGTTTTTGAGAGTTACACCGGTTACAGGTGTGGGTCGTGCTTTGAAGTCGAAGAAGTTGACTTCTCGTTTTATTGGGTCGTATCAGATTACTTCACGAGTTGGTGTTGTGGCTTACCGTGTGGCGTTGCCTCCGAACCTTTCGAATTTGCATGACGTATTCCATGTTTCGCAACTTCGGAAGTATGTTCTGGATCTGTCACATGTTATTCCTATGGACGAAGTTGAAGTGAGGGATAACCTTACGGTGGAAGCTTTACCGGTTAGGATTTTGGACCGCGAAGTTAAGAAGCTAAGAGGCAAGGATATTGCGCTTGTGAAAGTAGCGTGGGGAGGCGCTGCGGAAGGCAATATGACTTGGGAACTAGAGAGTGGGATGCGAGAGTCGTATCCGGAGTTGTTTGAATCAGGTATTATTTTCGAGGACGAAAATTTCTAAAGTGGGGGAGAGTTGTAACGCCCCGATTTTGATTATTTCCATTTTGTTGAGTCTTTTATTTTAATTGGGTGATAAATTATTTTATTTGTGAAATTGGCGTGTTAAATGTTAATTTACCGTTTTCGAGAGTTTTCGGGGAAATTATAATGGAGGGTATTTTAGACTTTTCTCAATTAATGATAAGTTAGAAATTAAGTGGAAATAAAATTTTGTGAGAAAAATGAATTAAGTGTATTTGAGAGAAAAGAAATAGAAAAGAAAGAAAAAGAGATAAGAAATAAATAGAAGGAAATAGAAAAGAAAAGAGAATTAGAGAGAAAAAGAAGAGAAAGAAAGAGGAGGAAGAGAAAAGAAGAGGAAAACTAAGAAATTCATCAAGATCAATCAATTAGCAAGTTGGAATCCGGGTAAGGGTGTGAAACATTGTTATCTTACCAATGTGTATGATTATGTATGCTTGTATTGTGTTGTTGTTGATTTTATGAGTTTTGGGTATAAACCATATTTGAGAAATTGATTGGAAATTGATCTAAAAGTGTGTAAACTTGTGTTGATTGTGTTCTTGTTTGTCTATACATGTTAGATATGTAGTATTACACTTCAAACAGGTATTTTACTGATTTTAGATGATGAATTGGTGAAATTGGGAGGGGAAAACGCAGAACATGGTTCTGCAGAATTTTTCTGGGTATCCCCTGGCCATACGCGTAAGGGGCATGCCCATACGCGTATGAGCCAAGCCGTTACACGTAACAATGGTCTGCGTTTGGGTCAATACGCGTATGGAGTGTGGGATTTCTAGGCCCTCTGGTGATACGCGTATGGGCGATGGTGATACGCGTATGGTTTTTGAAAACGTGGATTTTGTGAAGAAAATTGGTTCTGGTGATACGCGTATGGACATGAGTGATACGCGTATGGACAAGAGGAATGTAAAAATGGGATTTTTCAAAATGTCGTTTTCGGTTTCGTCCGTAACTTTTGTTCCGAGTATCCGATTTTTTGCATTCTTGGTGTCGTTGGAAAGCTATTGAGTTGTACTTTGTGATTATGAGGTTTTGGAAATTGTTAGCCGATTTAATTATGTCGGAAAGTCGGGAATAGTGCTATTTAGCGACTTTTACCGTTTTGACTGTGTGTTTGAATGTGAATCATACAATAGTGCATTGATGTGAATGTATATAGATTGTATGTGATGGTATGAGATGAATGCATGAATATATTGTGAATATGTATGCATTTTAAGAATGTCTTGAGTCATTTTGCATGTGAAGCATCATGAAGTACATTCTTGTGTTGAGCGATTCTAATGAGAATCCGTTGTAACGTCGTGTGCCTATGTGAGGTGTGAGCGATGATTACAAACGATTGTGTGCCTAGGTGAGGTGTGAGCAATCGGATCGTGTGCCCGTGTGGGGTGTGAGCGATCGGGTCGTGTGCCCAGGTGGGGTGTGAGCGATCCATAAACATTGTGTGCCCATGTGGGGTGTGAGCAATGGGTGAACATCGTAGGCCCGACGGGGAGTTACTTCGGTAACGAGCGATGGTTCCAGCAGAGTTCCTGAGTGAACTAGTGATGATTGAGTCGGTACCGCATTGCATTTGCATAGAGTCGTGAGTCGGTCTCTATGATTTGCATTGATCATCTTTATAATGAAGTGTTGATGAATAAACATACTTGTGTATGTTTATGTGGAATGATTGAGAATTGTGAAAGTATGCATGATAAATATGATTGGCTGTGTGTATATATACATGGTGATGTATATGGATGAAATTGTGATGAATTGTGGTGAGAATGTGGAATATGTGTATTTATATGTTTATATATATAATTATATGTATTGTTATTATGATAATATTTCTCACCCTTCTGCCGTTTTATGATGCTCTATGAGGCATTACAGAGTAGGTATGCTGGAGGTCTTTTTGTGAAGCGTGTCTTCATTCTTTTGGTCGGTTGGCTCTGATATGTAGCACCGGGTAGCTAGGATGTATATTATTCTTTTGTGATACATTGTACATGTATCTTGTTGATGAATGTTTATGTAAATATGAATTGTGTTGATGGAGGATACATATGTATATATGTATATATGTTTGATGTTATTCAATGTTTAGATTTGCCGCTTTTATACCATGTTTTAATCGTACTCTGGCGAAATTTTTAATATGTACCTAAATGATTTATGTGTTTATTTGGGGGTATAGAAAGGGGGTGTTACAATGTCCATCGGAGGCTTCTCACTCGAATAGACGACTTTTCCCCAACGGCGACGATCCATGTTATCAGTGGAACAAAGATATGAGATGAGTTATGGAACTAAATGATCAGAACACTTCTATTTATAAAAAAAAATTCACTTTCTAAGCAGTCTCCAGATGAATTGGCGACTCCCATTTGTGTATAATACCCAGTCGCTAATTGAATTGGAGACTGCGTGAGGTGTCTCCAATTCAATTGACGACTCCTCTCATGCCCTAACAAAGGGTCGCCAATTGGTATGACGCCTACATGAAATCAGAAACCCTAGTCAGGTAGTTTGAAAAGTATTTTAAAATATGGGGTATTTTGAAATTTTTTTAAAAAAAGGGGATTATTTAGGTAAAAAATTTCCACCATTTTATACATATTTAATTATTTATTAAAGTAATCTATATTGAATTATGTAAGTACAATATTTTCTTTAAAAAAGTTGCTCAAAGGAAAACTGGAATGAAACTTCTTCGGAGATTATAAGACCAATTTGTAACCTCAATTCAGTTTTAAATTGGTTTAATCTGGTTTAGAAAATAATTTTATTTTAATAAAAGTGACTCTTAAAAACTTAATCAAAATATTTATTCAAAAAATATCAGATACTCTATTAATTACAGTTTGAAAAAAGTTTATATATCAAGTAATATCACTCACCAAAACTAGTTTTCTAAAATAAGTTAATCTAAACTTTATTTCTAATATTATTAATAATGTTCAATTTAATTGTAGAATAATAATAATAAATAGTTATATTTTAGCTTTTGTCAAAAAATTTTTTTTGATAATTTTATTTAAATATAAAATAATTAATAATTTAATAATAAAAATTGAAATAGAACCAATTTTATATTTGCATTTTCCTTTCAATTGTTGGCGACGACTTCAAAAATACAACCAAGTAGAAACAAAGCTTTACTTATTTTCTAGCGAGTCCATTACGTTATCAAGGTGGTCCACAAAATGACTATTTCCATATTTGTGTTTATATAGTCATTTTCTAAATTGAAACTAAACGAATAGAGACTAACATGTATCCATTTATACTTGCAAGAGATTATTTTTCATTTTTCCCTGAGCCTTTCATAATTTTTATTTATTTATTATTGTGATCTAGTTTAGATATATTTGCTATTAATTAACTTAAAGAATACTCCCAGAGCCTGATTGAAACATTAATAAGCTTTAGTATTGACCATGAAGTTGTTGTCTGCATTGACTTGGAAGTCTTGGTTACCGTGTTAGCTGCTCTCGTTGTTTTGATTTTGGAAATTTTTTTAGTGAAAAATTAGAATTTTCTTTGTACATCTTTGTAAAAAATGCTTGGTATATGTGATCATTGAATATGAATAATAGCTAGAGATCAATTTATGGGCATGTTTTACCTTTACAAAAATATATATATTTTTGTATTTTTAAAAATAATTTTTATAAAGATGTTTTTTAAAATATTACAGCAAATTTTTTAAATTCGTTTTTTTTAAATTGAAAAATTAATTTTGACATTCTATAATATAAATATAATAAAACTATTTATTCAAAAAATCTCAAGTACTATATTAATTACAGTTTGGAAAAAAGTTTATATATGGAGTAATATCACTCACCAAACTAGTTTTCTAAAAATTAGTTAATCTAAACTTTAGTTTTAATATTATTAATAATGTTCAATTTAACTGTATAATAATAATAATAATAATAATAATAATAATAATAATAATAATAATAATAAATAGTTTTGTTTTAACGAGAATAACTTGTTGAGAATTTTATTTAAATATAAAATTATTAATAATTTTACAATAAAAAATTAAAATATAACTATTTCTTATTTACATTGCAAATTCCTTTCAATTGTTAGCGACAACTTCAAAAGTATAAAGATGTAAAAACAAACTTTCACTATTTTCTTGCGAGTCCAATACGTTATCAAGGTTGTCCTAAAAATGATTATTTCTATATTTGTCTTTATATAATCATTTTCTAAATTGAAACTAAACGAATAGACTAACATGTCTACCATTTATACTTGCAAGGGATTATTTTCATTTTCTCTCTCTATATTTAGCCACATACTCCCACCGTCTCACAATAGGTGTTCTTTTTCATATTTTTATTTGTCTCAAATTATTTATCCGTTTAAAATATTAATGTGATATTTATTATTATTTTCCACTAACTTACCCTTATTTATTGTATTTTAAATCATGTAACCATTCCACTACCTATTATTAATAAGATTATTTTAGTAAATGACATTTATTTTACCATTGAAATCAACATAATAAATTATTATCTTAAAAAGTGTGAAAATCTCAAAGAGGACACCTATTGTGGGACGGAGGGAGTATTTTTTATCATGATATAATTTAGATATTTGCTATTAACTTATAGAATACTCCACAAGCCAGATTGAAACATTATTAAGCTTTTAATATTGACCATGAATTTATTTTCCGCGTTGACTTGGAAGTCATTGTTACCGTTCTAGCCGCTTTCATTGTTTTGATTTTGGATTTCACTTATTTATTTATTTAAAATTAGAATTTTCTTTATACATATTTGTAAATAAATATCGATAATAGTGATCGAATATGAATGTTAGTTAAAGATCTGCTAAAATCTTTTAACCATAATTTTATTTTTTTCAAGTGATTAGGCTGAGAAAATAATTTTTATTCTATTGGTTATTGATTCTTTAAATTTTCTAAAACGTGTGAAGAGTTAGGAAAAAACAAAGCATAGAAAAAAAATACAATAACAACATAAGTGATTCTGTGGCCAAGGAAAACAGATGGTTCTTTTAGTGTCAAGGATTGTTATAACTGTTGGAGTAATAGTGAGGAGGGAGTTATTTTGGATAATAAATCAAAACAGGCTATGGATTTCTTGTGGAGGATCAAGCTGCCACTTAAAATACTGATTTTTGGCTAGAGACTTATAATGGACAGGTTGCCAACTCGAAAAAATATCATCAACCATCTCTTTATTGATTGTGCTAAATCCAAACTGGTGTGGAAGGGGCTGGAAGAATGGATTAGAGTTTTACTCCCTAGAAAGGATAGTTGTCTTGATATGTTTATTAGCTGGGCTGAACATAGTAATCTTGGTTCTTCTATGGCATTTCTATGGCTAGTATCATGTTGGTGTTTGTGGAGAACAAGGAATAAAGTGATTTTCCAAGGAGAAGTGGTAGAAGCAAAGAGAATTTAACAGGATGTCTAGGTGTTTTCATGGAATTGGAAGAGAAGAAAAGGAAAAAAGATGGCGGTTTGCAGCTGGTATGTGTGACGCCCCCAATCTATACCCCCAATTAATGATAAAACAAATAACACTTAATTAAAAATTTCGTCAGAGTATATTTAAAAATACGGCATAGACGGGGGAATCACATCAACGTGAAACCAAACATAACATACAACACCTGCCGATAAAGATATGCAACAGTGGGGTAGCAAGCAACAGAGGAACTTAGTTCCTCACACCCACATGTTCAAGTACAGAATGAAAGCGGAAAATCTGTACTGAACCTCATATATATATATCATAAAAAGTTGGTCATACATCAGTTATACAAGCACAAACCCAAAATGTATACATATACATAATACATAATAAACACAAACGGCCACCCTAGCTACCCGGTGTCACATATCAGAGCCGACCGACAAAAGAACGAAGACATAAGCTTCACAAAAGACCTCCAGCAACTCTAATCTGCAATGCCTCATAGAGCATTATAAAACAGCAGAAGGGTGAGAAAAACAACCATAATATAAATGCATATAATTATATATATCAACATAAAGATACACATATCAAGTATTCTCACCAACAGTTATCACATGCTAACACATATAGCAATTACTGATCATATTCACATCATCACATATCCACCCATAATGCATATGTTTATACACAAAACATATCATTCACAATTCCATGCATTTAACACGAATGCACATCAATTCACCAATTCCACACATAATCACATAATCAGACTATGCTTCATGCAAATGCACAGAGACCGACACAACGACTCTATGCAAATGCCATGCGGTACCGACTCCAAATATTCTCATCACTAGTTCACTCAGGAACTCTGCTGGAACCATCGCTCGTTACATCACTGTAACTCCCCGTCGGGCCTACGATGTTCACCCACCGCTCATACCCCACACGAGGGGCTCACGGTGTTTATGGATCGCTCACACCTCCACCAAGAGGGGCTCACGACCCGATCGCTCACACCTCACACAAGAGGCTCACGATCGTCTATAACCATCGCTTTAGGTCCTCAGACTATTCTAACCTCATATTTTCGAGGCACACGATGTTATAGCTGATTCCCCACCGGAACCGCCGTCTCTCAAGACGCAATTGTCTATAACCATCGCTTTAGGTCCTCAGGCTATTCTTACCTCATATTTTTGAGGCACACGATGTTATAGCTGATTCCCCACCGGAACCGCCGTCCCACAGGACGCCACAATGATGCATATCATGATGCTTGACACACAAGGACTCATGACAACCAATGCATCTTCACCCATATATGCAGTCTCAAACATGCATATATAATCAAATACAACACATTGCATTTATTTTCCCTACGGCCACAATTCATTACCACAACATGTTATCACATGCATTTTCATCACACAACAGCACATGGCATAATACACATCAATTACGCACACTTACAACGACAAAAGTCGACAAACCAACACTATTCGCATTTCCCGACATAATTAAATCGGCTAACAAATTCCAAAACATCATAATCATAAAGTACAACTCGATAGCTTTCCAACGACACCAAGAATGTAAAAATCGGATAATCGGAACAAAAGTTCCGGACGGAAACGAAAACGACATTTTAAAAAATCACATTTTACCATTCTCCTAGCCATACGCGTACTGCCCAAGGCCATACGCGTATTGCCCAAATTCCTCGCCATGCCATACGCGTATTGCCCAAGGCCATATGCGTATGGGCAGAACCATTTTCTTCCCAAAAATTCCCATTTTGAACCCCATACGCGTATTCCCAACACCATACGCATATCACCATTCTCATACGTGTAATGACCCAAACACAGGCCAATGTTACGCGTAACGCCGAGTCCCATACGTGTATTGCCCCATGGCACGCCCATGTTACGCGTAAGGCCAAGGTCCATACGCGTATGAACATACCCCATACGCGTATGACCTGGAAAAACCAGCAAAAATTCTGCAGAAATGAGTTCTGCGTTTTCCACCCAAACCATACCCAAATTCATCACCTAAATCCAGAAAATTACCAATTTGATTCACAACAACACATACATATCAAGTATCAACAACAAGGAACACAAAAACATCATTTCCAACACGATTAAATCGAATTCCAACACTTTTTACAAAAAATGGGTTTTGTTATATTTTTCATATAATCCAACAAAACATCAAACCAACACATACATAATCATACACATGTATAAGATAATTGAATTTCACACCCTTACCCGATTAAATCGATTCCTAGAAGTTGATTTTGGAGATTCCTAGTTTTTCCTCTTTTTCTCTCTTTTTCTCTTCTCTTCTTTTTCCTTCTTCCCTTTTCTTTCTTTCTATTTTTCTTCTTTTCTAATTCTCTCCCTTTTCTCTCTTTTACTAACTTAGTAAAAATAATGCAAAATGACCCAATTGCCCCTACTCTCAACTATCTCGCAAATGTTCCCAAAACTCGATAAAATATAATAACAGTACAAAACAACATATTATCACACCAAAGTCATAAATAAAAATAATATAATACTCAAAATAATTAAATCGACTCGATTAAATAAAATGGTCGAAACTGGGGCGTTACAACTCTCGCCCACTTGGAAATTTTCGTCCTCGAAAATATAACCGATACCAACAACTCCGGACACGGCTCTCGCATCCGACCAATAAACATCAGACCAACCCAAAAGCACACCACGACAAAACCCCATCCTACGACAACAACAACGACAAGATGCAAAGCCCATACAATGCACTTGACGACCAACTCACAACTCAAAGAAATACACAAGCACCAACTCACAGGTTCACTCTTGAACCGAAACACAACAGGATCATTACCCTCTCCCTAGGTAACACTCCCCTAATCCCCCACACAGGAATTAGCTCTTCGCACTCGAACCAACACAATGGAAACGAGACAACAACACAAACAAGAACATAAAGTTCCACGACACCACAAGGCCTCCACAACATCAACAAAACCAGAACACCAACATCCTTGTCACACAACCTTATTACAGCAATGCTACGATTCGCCAATCGAACATCTAACCAAAACATCCCTCTACTTAGCAACACATGGATACTATTAGAACCTCCCTCCTAACACTTCCACTATGAAACATCCAATGGTCTCTTCATTCCTACAAACTTCCAATGTCTCACCTAAGAACTCTTACAAGTCGCACACACATATACGAAATGTGCTACATCACGCTTCTGCTGCGCACTCTGATGATTCGTAACCATAAAAACTACCAATCTCACGTCCAAAGTCTAACTTCTCACATACTTCCCAAAAACCATTGTTCACTTTTAATATTCCAGTCTCAAATTCTTTCGTGTTATCTCACACACCAGACACAAGCCTCTGAACTGCTCAAACAACTCTAATTCTCGGACCACCAAAACAGACATACATAGAAACTTCCGACTTAACTCCTCAGGCACAACAATAACTCTTCACCAATTCTAACCATTCTCATTATCTCCATTCCTTCAGACCAAACTAGTACTCAATATGCTTGTAATTACTAAACACTTCGAATCTAGTATCATAAAGATAATACTTCCTATATTCCAGCATAATACAACTGCAAATAATTCCAAATTCCACAGTAATACTGATCCTTTCATGAATCCTCGAATGTCGAAAAACACAAGCCACAACCTAAACAAACCACCACTCTTATCAAACATTCCAACAATTGTAATTCTAATCAAACTCAACCGAACCATTCCAGTTACCTAATCCTGAAAGTGAATACTTATTCTCAATCGTCACCCTATACCAATGTCCGTAATCCATACACAATTACTTCTCTTGACAATCTAAATTCCAATCTATCGCAACAAACCATCCAAAAGAACTCTCAAGTTAACCATCATACAAAGATCTCAATTCCGCATCACCGCCAGGTATAAAATCTTCCCCAACTTGACAAAATCCTCCGCAATCATTTCCTTAAATTCTAAGTAATCCATTCCGCACCACTATCAAAGCCGGAAAGACACGTCCATTCCATCCAACATAATTCCCGTCTGCTATCAACAAGAGATTAAGGGTGATCAGTTCCTCAATTTGTCAATAGACAGCTGACAATCATGATGAGGCATAAACCGTCTCCACCAAACTATAATAGCATTCCTTACATCCTATGCACAAAACTACCTAAGGCACAAATCCTTAGTTGACTCAAACCTTACTTCTGCATCCCTTCTTGAACCAGAAACCACACTTATTACCTTGCAATACACAACACACTGAGCCAGCGCTCTACACCTGAAACAACATGGAGAAGTACCAGCTTCTCCCCCACTTATCTCATTCTAACCTCTCCAACTGTAAACACAATAAATCCATCACAAGCCTTTACCATAAATGGTCAAAGAACAATTTAAACAAACCAAAGAAGTAATTACCGACCCCATTTCTGGAGTATCAATAACCATCACACCACCCCAAGAAGACAACAACATATTCAAACGCTTCGCGCACTTATACGAAATAAACGAATGAGTCGTCCCAGTATCAATAATAGAAATTAAAGACGTACTATTAATAAAACAAGTACCTTGAGTCAGATGATCCGCACTAGTAGTCTCATCTCCTGCCAATGCAACAACCTTCCCACCAGTATGAGCTTTCTTTGGTTTCGTACACCCCGTACTGATATGACCTGCTTCACCACAGTTGAAACACTGCACCCTAATTCTCTTACAATCAGCTGCGACATGTCCCGAACCACCACACATGGAACATTTCAGTTTATTCTTCACACAATCAAACTGACGATGTCCTACTTCCCCACACTTGTAACACTTAATGTAACACCTCGGAGGACTAGACATTCCTCCCCCACTACGAGACTGTTGTTTCCTTTTTCTGTCATTCACATTCTCATAGGGAGTAGCACGCACCTTACGATCCTCTTCGTAAATCCTACAACTGTCCACCAATTCTGAAAACCTTCTAATCCTCTGATAACCGATTGCCCATTTAATCTCCGGATGCAATCCGTTCTCATACTTCACACACTTAGAAAATTTAGCAATCTCTTCAGCATAATGAGGATAGAACTGCACTAGTTCCATAAACTTAGTAGTATAATCCACAACAGACATATTGCCTTGTTTCAACTCCAAGAACTCAATCTCTTTCTTTTCCTTCACACTCTCAGGATAATACTTACTCCGAAACTCGTGGCCAAATAAATTCCAAGTAACCTCTTCATCATCCACTTCCAACACTTGGCGCAAACTAACCCACCAATCAGCTGCTTCTTCCTCCAGCATGTGACCCAGTCTCACCGTATTCTCTTCAGCACAATCCATCACATGGAAGATTCTTTCAACCTCTTCAAGCCAAAATTGTGCACCATCCGGATCATATCTTCCCTTGAAGATAGGCGGCTTATTCTTTCTGAACACATCATTACCCATAACATTCGGTACACCCTGCACAGCCCGAGCCATATTCTGTTCATTTCCAATAACAGCAACTATGGTTAAACAAACAGCTCACCGAACCACAAAGACCAACAAGCACTGACACAAACTGACACGGACTGGCTCTGATACCACTTAATGTGACGCCCCAAATCTATACCCCCAATTAATGATAAAACAAATAACACTTAATTAAAATTTTCGTCAGAGTATATTTAAAAACACGGCATAGACGGGGGAATCACATCAACGTGAAACCAAACAAAACATACATCACCTACCCATAAAGATATGCAACAGTGGGGTAGCAAGCAACAGAGGAACTTAGTTCCTCACACCCATATGTTCAAGTACAGAATGAAAGCGGAAAATCTGTACTGAACCTCATATATATATATATATATATATATATATATCATAAAGAGTTGGTCATACATCAATTATACAAGCACAAACCCAAAATGTATACATATACATAATACATAATAAACACAAACGGCCACCCTAGCTACCCGGTGTCACATATCAGAGCCGACCGACAAAAGAACGAAGACATAAGCTTCACAAAAGACCTCCAGCAACTCTAATCTGCAATGCCTCATAGAGCATTATAAAACAGCAGAAGGGTGAGAAAAACAACCATAATATAAATGCATATAATTATATATATCAACATAAAGATACACATATCAAGTATTCTCACCAACAGTTATCACATGCCAACACATATAGCAATTACTGATCATATTCACATCATCACATATCCACCCATAATGCATATGTTTATACACAAAACATATCATTCACAATTCCATGCATTTAACACGAATGCACATCAATTCACCAATTCCACACATAATCACATAATCAAACTATGCTTCATGCAAATGCACAGAGACCGACACAACGACTCTATGCAAATGCCATGCGGTACCGACTCCAAATATTCTCATCACTAGTTCACTCAGGAACTCTGCTGGAACCATCGCTCGTTACATCACTGTAACTCCCCGTCGGGCCTACGATGTTCACCCACCGCTCACACCCCACACGAGGGGCTCATGGTGTTTATGGATCGCTCACACCCCCACCAAGAGGGGCTCACGACCCGATCGCTCAGACCTCACACAAGAAGCTCACGATCGTCTATAACCATCACTTTAGGTCCTCAGGCTATTCTTACCTCATATTTTCGAGGCACACGATGTTATAGCTGATTCCCCACCGGAACCGCCGTCTCTCAAGATGTAATTGTCTATAACCATCGCTTTAGGTCCTCAGGCTATTCTTACCTCATATTTTCGAGGCACACGATGTTATAGCTGATTCCCCACCGGAACCTCCGTCCCACAGGACGCCACAATGATGCATATCATGATGCTTGACACACAAGGACTCATGACAACCAATGCATCTTCACCCATATATGCAGTCATAAACATGCATATATAATCAAATACAACACATTGCATTTATTTGCCCTACGGCCATAATTCATTACCACAACATGTCATCACATGCATTTTCATCACACAACAACACATGGCATAATACACATCAATTACGCACACTTACAACGACAAAAGTCGACAAACCAACACTATTCGCATTTCCCGACATAATTAAATCGGCTAACAAATTCCAAAACATCATAATCATAAAGTACAGCTCGATAGCTTTCCAACGATACCAAGAATGTAAAAATCGGATAATCAGAACAAAAGTTACGGACGGAAACGAAAACGACATTTTAAAAAATCACATTTTACCATTCTCCTGGCCATACGCGTACTGCCCAAGGCCATATGTGTATTGCCCAAATTCCTCGCCATGCCATACGCGTATTGCCCAAGGCCATACGCGAATGGGCAGAATCATTTTCTTCCCAAAAATTCCCATTTTGAACCCCATACGCGTATTCCCAACACCATACGCATATCACCATTCTCATACGTGTAATGACCCAAACACAGGCCAATGTTACGCGTAACGCCGAGTCCCATACGTGTATTGCCCCATGGCACGCCCATGTTACGCGTAAGGCCAAGGTCCATACGCGTATGAACATACCCCATACGCGTATGACCTGGAAAAACCAGCAAAAATTCTGCAGAAACGAGTTCTGTGTTTTCCACCCAAACCATAACCAAATTCATCACCTAAATCCAGAAAATTACCAATTTGATTCACAACAACACATACCTATCAAGTATCAACAACAAGGAACACAAAAACATCATTTCCAACACGATTAAATCGAATTCGAACACTTTTTACAAAAAATGGGTTTTGTTATATTTTTCATATAATCCAACAAAACATCAAACCAACACATACATAATCATACACATGTATAAGATAATTGAATTTCACACCCTTACCCGATTAAATCGATTCCTAGAAGTTGATTTTGGAGATTCCTAGTCTTTCCTCTTTTTCTCTCTTTTTCTCTTCCCTTCTTTTTCCTTCTTCCCTTTTCTTTCTTTCTATTTTTCTTCTTTTCTAATTCTCTCCCTTTTCTCTCTTTTACTAACTTAGTAAAAATAATGCAAAATGACCCAATTGCCCCTACTCTCAACTATCTCGCAAATGTTCCCAAAACGCGATAAAATATAATAACAGTACAAAACAACATATTATCACACCAAAGTCATAAATAAAAATAATATAATACTCAAAATAATTAAATCGACTCGATTAAATAAAATGGTCGAAACTGGGGCGTTACAGTATGAATGGTATAAATCACCATTAGATTGCTTTTGATTTTTGTTGATAGTCTTGAAGGTCTGTAATAGAAAGTAGTTGGGTAGGAGCAATGTTGGTGGGTTCTGGTTCAATTTGTTTTTTGAACCCTCTTATTATTAAGCATATAGTCTTGGTGTAGTGTAGGGTTGGGGATAGCTTTTCCTATGTCCTTGTATATTTGGTCTAATTTAGACATTATATAGTAATATGATTGGCTTGATGATTAAAAAAAAAACATAAGAGATTAACATGGAAATTTCAAAACCGGAAAAAAAACTATAAGTATGAAATGTAATCTAAAAGGGGGGATGGAGTGAATTAGATTAACCGATCTTTTTGAAAATTTCTCGTTTTATGAGTGATAGCAAGAGTTATTTTTGAAAAATTATGAATGGTAAAATGATGAAAAATAAGTGCAAAAAATTAAAGAACACCAAGATGTATATTAGTTCCCTTTTTCTTAAAAGGGTAGTCTAGTCCCCTCACACACTGTGAGAGATTTCCACTAAGCTAAATTTTGTACAAACCTCACACCAAGGTCACTCATACACTCTTCTAACATAAACAAGAAAGTAAACCACTTTCTTTTAAACTTGAATAAAAATCACACTACTTTTTGTATCTCACAATGATCACTTAACACTTTGTGATCAATACATAATTTTAATGGAGTGTTTGGAAAATGTTGATATTGTTGCACTTAAACCAATTTCTATACAGAACTTTGGTCTTCTCTTCCAATGAATAATTCAAGTATAAAGCAATTAGATTGCTCGAAAATTTTTGATAATTAATATGAAATTATGTAGAAAAAGTTTCAAGTATAAATGCTTAAATTTTATGTAAAAGTTTGAATGGAAGAGGTGAAGAACAAATTCTGACTTGAAAGACTTAAATATATGTTATAAACCCTCTATGAAAATGTGTATATTAAAAGTGAAAAGTTGCAGCATTTCGCTTGGTAATCGATTACCGAAAAGTGGTAATTGATTACTCTGCTCCAACAACTATATATTTGATTTTTTCCTGCTGGTAATCTGTTACTGACGGGTTTGAAAAAGAATGCATTTTTCAAATGAAAAAGTTTGTTTTCCGATTCTTTTCAATGTGCATGCATGGAATAAAATTTGATATGTTTTAAGAAGCATGTTTCCGGAGCATTCTAAGAGTATCACACATTAAATTTAAAACTTTATACCTTAAGTAATCTTGAGAGCTTTTATAAACCTTTTAAGATCCTTTTTCTTCTTCTTTGATATACAATGTCTTCATCAAAACTAAAATACACGGAGAAGCATTTCTTCACAAACTCCCCCTTTTTGATTATGACAAAATCATTGGTATTGAGTTTTTTATTAAACTTAGAAAATTCTCCCCTTAAATCATATAGCTCCCCCTTTGTGAAACAGTGGTAAAATCATGCAATTTTGTATACAAAAACATAATACTACTATTCTTTCCCTTTGGGCATTATCAAAAAGAAGAAAAGTATAATCCATGCTCATAATAACCATAATAATCATCAATTCTTATAATCATTGCCATAAACCATAGAAAAACCAAAAGATAGTTATATCATACATAACATAGTCATAGCATAGTCATAACATAACCAAAATAATACTAGCCAACCAAATATAAAGCAACCTAATAGCATTCTAAATATATATTAGAAATAGGACAAACTAACTAGTAATGGAAAGGACAAAACATAGTACTAAGGACCAAACAAAAAGGGCACTACGACTTGGTTTCAATCCTCCTCACTATTACTTAAATGGAGATGCTCAATTTGGTAGTAAAGTCCATCTATTTTGTTGCATATTGAGTTGTGGTTGGAAAACACTAGGTTTTCAAGGTTGTCAACTTTTGTTCCAATTTGACCAATAGTTTCTTCAATAGAATCAAATCTTGTTGCAATGGAATCAACTTTGTTAGTCAAGGCACATAACTTTTCCATCAATATCTCATTAGTGACAAGGTTGGAAGGACCTGCAGAAGATGATGCTTGATTATTCTCATATTTGTAAACATACTTGGTACCATCCCAAATAATACATGCTTTCTTGAGAACTTCTTCATCAATCAAGTTATCGAACTTGTTCATCGAAACCATTCTTTTTCCAGTCAGAACTATCAGACTTTGTTCAATTATCTTACTATTCTCTCGAGGGTATGGAAGATCTCCCATCTTAACTCTAGATTCATACATGTGATGTTTGATGATATAAGCCCAATTAATTGCTACTTTTTCTTTGAGTGCAAGCAGTAATTTTACTTCATTTTTCAGTCATTTAAGAGTAATTTTCAGTCATTTAAGACCCCTCAATTTGGTTATCAGAATGTTACCAGCATCCCCCTGCGCATCAATATCTTCCTAAGTTTCCTTTACAAACTCTAAAAAGCCCGGGTGTTCAAACCACACATGAAAATTCTTAAGCGGTTTTGGCCCCCAATCCATATGATTAGATACCAGCCACACCGGCTTATGATCCGATACATCTCTATCCCCCACCTTCTGAGCTGTTATTTTCCATTTTCTCACTAAATCTTTAGATAATAGAATTTTGTCAAGTCTACTTTTGCACAAGCTTCTCGTGTTGAACCAAGTAAACTTATTCCCCAGTACCGACATATCTATCAGATTCATGACATCTATAACTGAAGAAAAATCCTCTATCTCTACAAAATTCGGTCTGTTCTTACCCTTCCTCTCCGAATCTGATTTCACAGCATTAAAATCTCCCCCAATCGCCCATTCACTCCCAATGATACGATTATTTTTCCATTTGATAAGTTCCTCCCAATGTTTCCTTTTCTTCATATGTACAAACGACGAGTATATGTTAACAATACAACAATTATGCCTTTCCACTCACCATAAAATCCCAAAAAACCAGTTCCTCTGAAAATGTAATGAGCTTTGAACACCTTCTTATTCCAAATTGGCAACAGACTCCCAGACAATCCTATAAGTTCATTAGATGACCAAGCAAAATTGTCATTTCCCCATAGATTCTTCACCGATGTATCATCAATCCTCCAAGCCTGAGTTTCCTGAATCATACAAAAGTCTACCTTTTCCTTTGACACCATTTGACGCAATCTACGTTTCTTAATAGACGATCCACACCCTCGAATGTTAAATGTGAAAACAATTATTAGACCCTAATGTGAGACACCTTCTTACCTTAAAAAATCCTCCGATCCCTCGGCCCCAGATCTCTGATAATGCCTTCAAAAACCTCGTCATCTTCATCTCCTTCAATGCCCAAATTCTTAATCGATTGCCAAATTTTCCTGGGAACATCTTGGTGAGATTTGATTATCCTAACATTGCCCTGAATAACATCTGTATCAGACAAGGATTCACACCATAATATTGAGCCTCCTGAGTATCTAGATGAAGCCTCATCTGCCGAATTTGGATCAATTTTATTATTCAACGATGACACCACGTCTTCATGATTTGGAAATGATTTGTAGGCTGGATGTAGAAGGCTTGAATAGTCTGATGGTGAGAATGGAATCCTGATGTTTTCATAAAGTTCAGACAACAATTTTTTCTTTCTAGGAATATGCCCAATGAAAGGCCCACCAAATCTCACATTGGAACAAGAAATAAGATTTGTCAAAATTCTTTCCAGACCCAAACTACATTCGATTCCTCTATCTTCCACCTGGGGAACAACTAATGCAACTTCCAAAGCACGTGAATTGTGTAAGTCTTCCGCAGGTCCCATCAGCACACAATCCGTATCAATAACATTAAATGATGCGTGTATTCCCACTTCCAATTTTTTTTATTTGTCAGCTATAATAACTTCAAGATCCTCCTTTTTTCCATAGGTCGCTTCATTATTCCCTGCTTTTTCTTTAACCAGCCACTCACCACACTCAACTGATAAATCTTTATCCAACATTTTTTCCTTTTCTCCCAGACTAGGCTTTCCATCTACTCTCTTTTCCTCTGACTTACTTTGAATGTCGTGTTGCTCCTCTTCTCCACCATCACCACTTCTTGAGACTTCCGAACCACTATCAGAACCATCATCTTCATCTTCTATCTCGCTTATTTCCAAAATACTATCCATTGCTCGTTTCTAATTAACCACAATCTGTTTAGGCCCATGAAAATTTTCCAAAAGCTTGATTCGATATATCTTACCATCAATTTCCACGTTGAAAATTTCGTTAATATTCATGGCGAATTTGGTCTTGATTAAAAATCTTGCAACATCCATATTTTTCTACATTTCAGTTTCCTCATCACATTGAATCAACTCTCCAACTCCACCAGACACGAATTTAAAGAACTCTGAACACCAAGCATGACATGGTAATCCAAAGCATCTGATCCAAGTTAATTGTTCATTATCGGTGTCATTTCGAGGCCATGGATGTATGTTATAAAACCAATGCGAGATCCATTCTTCCTCTTCCTGAATTAGCATTCTTAAAGCCCCTTCAATCCTTTCTTCCAACAGGTACAAATTTTCACCAAGGGGTGTAGCCTTAATATGAAAGAATCCTTCTGAGTTTAAGGCTTCCTAAATGTTATATGTTGTTCCTTCTTTTTCCACTTCCCCCACGAAAGCTTTTTCAAATCTCTCCAATTTTGACTTATCTATATTGAACTGCAAATGTGCAAAGCTAGGTTTTTCGTCGCCTCTATCTCTCCCTCTATGAATCTTCCTGTTGTGTGCCACCTCTTTCCCAGACCTAATGCTGTCGTTTTTGACCACTTGTGCAAACGATTTTCCATGAACGAACGTATCCATATTAGTTTTGTTTTGTTTAACTACACTAAGTTGTCCATTATACACCAACCTACTCATTTGTACTTTCCTTTTCTCTCCTTCTCTATTGAATCTAGGAACATTAGCAAATAACTTATTTCCTTTAATCGGTATATTATCAAGTTTCACCGCCAAGAGTTTTGCATCCTGAACTTTTCTGAATCTAACAAAACTGTAACACTTAACCCTCTTATCCCTCTTAGCATGGATGTATAGTTCAACTATGTGTTGATAGAGTAATTAAGGGGGTGTTTTTATCGTCTCCACAGGGATTGTGCGATATTTGATGCTTGCCGTTCAATAGCTATTATGTTTTAAGTTCAAAAGTTTCAAATGGTTCTTAAGTTTGGTTAACATTAATCAGTAGCAAAGAGTAAATTTGCGGCAAAGAGTTGGTAAGGTTTTTAGAAAAACATGTCAAGGTTTGGTTTCACTAACCCTTTTCACATATATCCGATTAATCAAGTATATGAACGTAGTTTCCGACCAATATAACCGCGTATCCTCTCGACTAAGTTTATGTCTAAAGCAAAGTCGTGAGTATCGTTGTTTAGACCGTTAGATGATGTCTCACGCTAACAATCGAAACAACAATCTTTAAGAACAACACAATGCGGATAATATCTCCCAAATCAGTTTGGTTTTTAAGAGATGAAATTATTAGGTCATGAGTTGTAGAATCTATGTCTAGAGCAATACAAACCACAAATAAATCATTAAGAGTAAATAACTTCATCTATATTGATCAAAGACCTTGTTCATATACAAAAGATCAAAATAAATACATATTATCAGGATAAGCTACATCTAACCTCAACACAAGAGAGGCTTAGCTACACATTCTCATGGTAGCTTGGATTACAAGTTTCATGAGGAGATGAATGAACATCCAAGTCGAATAAATGAGAATGGATGTGACTTCAGCTTCTCTAGTGAAAATTTCCTCTTTGATGATCAAAATGCAGAAAACTATGTTTTTGGGTGAAAATGAACAAGAGATCCATTTCAAGAAAAGTGAAAATCTATTTATACACACAAAACTTCAGCAGCCTTCGCCTAGCGAATGTATTAAAACATGGCACTTTAAGTGCCTCAGACTTAAACCGCCCACAAAAATTATCGTGGGTTCGCTAGGGGAACCAAATCATTCGAGATGCGAGCCTTCGCTACAACCTTCGCCCCAGCGAAGTTTGGGTCTTTTCTACTAAGCAACTTTCTGCCACCCTTCGCTGGCACCTTCGCCTAGCGAGCAAAGCAGCGAACCTTCACTGGCTTCCTCGCCACAGCGAATTTACCCTCTTTTCCCCCTTCGCAGAAACACTCGCCACCTTTCGCTGGGCGAACCTTCGCTGGTGACTTCGCCAGCACTCGCCTAGCGAATCCTGCTGCTGCTGCCTTGCTTCTATGGTAACTTGCATCCATTCTTTGTGTATTACACTCTTGATCATTTCATGCCTATTTCTGCACATTAGCACATAAATTACAAGCACCACAAGTATATTCCAATGTTTGTAGAATAACACATATCACCTCCAAAATCAACAAATTCAACATAGAAAGTAATGAAAAATGCCAAGTATTGAATACAAATATTTAGTATGTTTGACATCTAACAAACTCTCCCCAACTAACTCTTTGTTTGTCCTCAAGCAAAGTATGCCTCTCAAGAGGATTTGCTCAAGTATAAAACTCAACCAAGACAAGATAACCGACTCAAATAAACAACAATCACAATAAAGCAACAATTACACAATCCAAGAACTTACCATGTAAAAGAACTTGACTCCTAAACAATTTTCAAACAATGTTTCAAGAGACAACTAAATAATCATGCACATGTCACACTACACTCCACTTCGAAAAAGGATTGAAGGGCAAGGCGCATACAAGCACGGGATAATTTCACTCAAATGACAAATGATGTAAATACTAAGCAATTCATACAATATCTAAATGATCACGAGAGAAATCATGGAAGCATAAGATCACTAAGGGCTTCAAGGCTGCAGCTTGGTCGGGTTAACAAAAAAGGGACATTTCTAACGGCCATTGAATCGAAATTTTCGACGCAAAAGAACATTCACTCTACAAAGTATTCACACACCTTAACTTCATTCACCAATTTTTCTTTACTAAACCCTCTCAAACTTCCTTGCACGATTATTTGATCAATATTTTTTTTTTTCATTCAAGTAAGCATTTTCTCATTTGTACACACAAATTCACAACTCTTCTCTTTTCATGCTTGCTTGAATTTTTTTCTTCAAACTTTTGAGTTCTTCACCAACCTTCTTTTCATTCTCCCCAACTTATTTTCGACTCAACCTAAAGTGAATGTCCCTTGCTTTTTAAGGCAAGGTAAACAATTAACACAAATGTCACAAGGTTCAAGAAGAAAAATTTATAGAACATCTCAAAAACTCAATGATGAACTTGATTTTCACAAAATGTACAATACACAGTTCATCACTAAAAGAGTTCTAACCAATTTAGGCGCAAAGGGCTAACGAATTCTCACTACTCACGGGTCAAACTGTTTAGATATGGTTGTGCTCAATATCAACAAGTGCCTTGATCATTTCCAATACTTCCACAAAATCACACAAATCACAAGATGAAGGATGAATCAAAAGTATAAAACAAAATCAATCATCAATCCAACACATATAGTAAAACCTGGAGGTTTCTCACTTTTGTGACTTTGGACCTAAATGACATAAGCAATCAATACAGTTGTAACAAGAAACACAATTTCCAATTGTTCAAAGACACAAAGTTCTAAAACATACTAACTTCTAGAACTAGGTAACTATGTACCTTGCCGACAATATCATGCTTAAATTACTATCATCGCCATCCAACTTGGGAGAATCTTCTTTGAAGATCAAAAATCATCAACCTAACATTCTCCAAGTTTCAACAACACAAGAAGGAAACATTAAATATTCACAAGCATACCAACATAAATTGATAAAACATACTCACTGTTTAAGAGTTGAACATTCGTAAACTGAAGAATTCAACTCTTAAAAACACTTAACACAAAGACATACCAACAATTTAAGTGTTGAGCATTCGTAAACTGAAGAACTCAACACTTAATAATAATAAAATAAAAAAACAGAATAATTTACTTAAAACAACATATTACTAATAATAATTAAAAATGTATTGGTGTAAAAACACCTACAACGTCAAAAAGTACCACAGCGGTACAAGTACATCAATATCCAAAATAATCCACAAATGGATAAAACGTACTAAAAAAACTGAAATAACTGAATACAAGAAAACTTCACTTTGGTGACAAAAGGAAGTACAAAAGTCTGAACTCCACAAAATTAGTCTTCATCGGACACCTCAATCTCCTCAGAACCACCAGCAGAACCAGAAGCCTCCTCATCATCATCATCACCAACAACCTCCTCACCAACCTCCTCATCCTCAGCAACATCATCTACACCCCCTCCGAAATTTGGCCTGCCCTCAGGCCAACCAGCATGTGCTAGGAACTGCTCCCTAGACATCATCGAATGCTCAGTGGCAAGGACGCGAATCTGTAACTGGAGTACCTGCATAGAATCATGAAGGTCAGTTATGGCCTGTGAAGCAGCCATCCAATCCCAGTTGTATTGACAAATCTCCTGCTGAAAAAGATAAAAGGCCGGCGATGCCAATCCAGAAACTCCACCATCCCCAGCAACAGCTTCAGTACCAGCACCAGAAGATTCTCCACTTACCCCTCTGGGCTTACAAAACTTATCCACATATTTATCATCTATTGCCGACGGAATTGTGACCTGCTTGCGTACTGGTATATCAACTCCAGCATGAGCACACAAAGACATAATGAGACACAAAAAAGCAAGCGGGGCATTTTTACGAGCTGCAGTACCTCCATGACCACTTAGAACGTTGGCCTTGATCTCATCCGCAATAATGCGGGCCACGTCAATCTCAATATTCATCTGAATGCTATGAATAAGATGAGCCAAAGGAATAGGAACGGTGCTATGATGTGACCTGGGCGAGATGTTGGTAAGCACAAAAAGCAATATGAATTTGACCAATGGCTGCATATCCACCCTTCTGAATCTAATTTCAACCCCGGATGAATAACGCTCAACCTCCTTACCTGGAAGAAGTAAATCACGGGTCATCTTTGGAATGTCTCGATGAAGATGCAGGTCCTGATGATACGCATCTAACTGACTACCGGTCAATGGTAACGGATCTCCCAAAACCGTGTTAATCGTCCTCCTGTCAAATCTCACAACAGCCCCCCTTACAAGAGAGGTCCAGCTAAATCGCTCCCCATCATCGGGAAGGGCATTTGCGTAAAACTCCCGGACAATCTTAGCATTATACCCATCCAAAGGTGTCATCAACCAATCCCACTTCTTTTCCACAAAAAGTGCATCAATTGTTCGGTAACTTCCACGGTCACTAAGGATGAATCTCTTCTTAGCCAAGATATGTTTTCTCTCTAAGGTTTCATAGTGGGCCACTTGTTTTGCTCCCCTGAATCTAGCCTCATCAAATTGAACTGGTACCTGCCTTGTGGCTGAAGCTTTTCTTTTCTTGGCCGCGTGGATTGCCATTTTCGGTGCCATCTGCACATAACAACTAATAAAACAAAACAACGACAAACCAACGCATTAGTGAACCAAGGCAACCCAGCCAGAGACTTACATTTCATAAAAAATAATTAAATTTTCCTTTTGTTCGCTCCAGGTGTCGCTAGGCGAAGGCTGGCGAACATTCGCCCCAGGTTCGCAAAGCGAATGCTGGCGAATGCTTGCGCAGGCTCGCGAAGCGAACCCGCGAAAATGCAGAAAAACAATATCAAAAACCAGTCCAATAGTAACTTCATTTTAAAATCATCATCCTATTCATAATGCTTTGGTAGTTTATAACATGCAGCCCAAAAACAATATGAACTGAGGTACCAAAATTTTGGAAACCCTAAGTGATCTACCACAAAAATCCACAACATTCCCTAAACTAATGTTAACAGAAATACACAAGGAAAGTGTGAGCAAACCTGAACTTCGCAAGTTAACTAGAGGAACTAGGTGAAATGGAGATAGCAGAGAGAATTCGTGTACCAAGCTTTTGAGTGGAGAGGAAGTTTGAACAAAAAACGGTGGAAATGCAAATAGTGACAAAGGGACTAGGGTTCCCCCTCAAAATTCTGATTCAAGTTGGGTCATGGGCTTAATTGGTTGTCCCACCCACAAATTTACCCTTGGTTTTTAACTGATGTGGAAAATCAGTTTGGGCTGTCTCGCTGGGTTCGCGAAGCGAAGGAGCCAGCGAATGCTCGCCCCAGGCTCGCGAAGCGAACGCCAGCGAACATGACAGAATTTTTCAAAATTTCTCTGCATTTGACCACATCTTTCAAGACTCCAAAACTATAACCAAAACAAAAAAAAAACAGTAACAAAGTAGTAATACTTACAATGTTGGGGTGCCTCCCAACAAGCGCTTGTTTAACGCCGGCTAAGCTCGACGGTCCAACGCAACCTCAAGGATTGCGAAAAGGAACAATGGCGGGATTCCGCTCGAAATCACCTCCAAGATAAACTTTCAATCTTTGACCATTAACAGTACAATTCTCCTTTGACGTTCTGTCTTCAATTACAATTGCTCCATACGACTTGATTTCCCGAATCCGAAATGGCCCCGACCATTTCGCCTCAATTTTCCTGGAAACAATTTCAATCGAGAATTGAAGAGTAGGACCAGCTGTCCCACTTCAAACTGTTTGATCACAATTTTCTTGTCATGGTAAGTTTTGACACGCTCTTTATACAGCTTATTGGAATCATACGCCTGGAGGCGCAATTCATCCAATTCGTGCAATTGCATTTTTCTTTTGTCACCGCTCAGAGTTGGATCAAGGTTCAAAAATTTCAAGGCCCAAAACGCCTTGTGTTCCAACTCGACCGGTAAATGGCAATTCTTACCGTAGACCATTTTAAAAGGCGTGAGACCAATCGGAGCCTTAAAAGCTGTCAAATAAGCCCACAAAGCATCATCAAGTTTGTTTGCCCAATCCTTCCTTGAGGATGAAACTATTTTTTCCAAAATTCGTTTTATTTCTCGGTTCGATACCTCCGCTTGCCCGTTAGCCTGAGGATGATATGGTGTTGCAACTTTGTGCTTAACACCATATAGCTCCAGAGCTTTTTCAAGCTGAGTGTTGCAAAAGTGGGATCCTCCGTCACTTATCAACACTCGCGGAGTACCAAAACGAGAAAAAATGTTTCTTTTCAAAAATTTTACGACGGTTTTTCCATCGGCTTTAGCACATGTTATTGCCTCAACCCATTTAGAAACGTAATCCACAGCGACCAAAATGTATTCGTTAGAAAATGAAGATGGAAACTGCCCGACAAAGTCGATTCCCCAACAATCAAAAACTTTAATTTCTAACATATTTTGCAAAGGAATTTCATGCCGCTGTGAAATTCCACCACTTCTCTGACATTTGTCACAACTTTGGGCATGCGCATGCACGTATTTGAATAAAGAAGGCCAATAAAAGCCCGATTGAAGGACTTTTGTTGCCGTTCGTAACCCATTGAAATGTCCTCCATATGGAGAGTTGTGACAATGCCACAGTATGTTTGTGGCTTCCTCTACCGACACACATCTTCTCAAGAGGTTGTCGACACCAAGTTTAAACAAATGTGATTCATCCCATACAAAAGACTTGGCATCCGACAAAAATTTCCTTTTTTGATGGTGAGTTAGACCATCCGGTATCAATCCGGCGGCTTTGTGGTTAGCCAAGTCGGCGAACCATGGTCTAACTTGCACCCTAAACAATTTTTCATCAGGAAACTCCTCTTTAACCTCACATTCCTTCTTGGTCACGTCAACGTTTACCAGGCGGGATAAGTGATCCGCCACCAAATTCTTAGATCCTTTCCTGTCGCGAATTTCTAAATCAAATTCTTGCAACAAGAGTATCCAAAGAATTAGCCTTTGTTTAGAATCAGGCTTGGTGAGCAGATACCTTATAGCCATGTGGTCCGTGTAAACGATGACTCAAGACCCAATCAAATAGGAACGAAATTTTTCCAACGCATACACTATTGCAAGAAACTCTTTCTCCGTTGTTGCATAGTTAATTTGAGCTTCATTTAAAACTTTGCTCGCATAGTGTATCGCATGAAAAATTTTAGTTTTCCTTTGACCCAAAACAGCCCCCACCGCATAATCACTCGCATCACACATTAGTTCAAAATCCAATTTCCAATTAGGTGCGATGATTATGGGTGAGGTAGTTAAACTCTTCTTTAAAAAATTAAACGCAAACATGCAAGATTCATCAAAGTCAAAAAACTTACCTTTGATGAGCAAATTGCTCAATGGCTTTGCTATCTTAGCAAAGTCCTTGATGAATCTCCGGTAGAATCCTGCATGCCCGAGAAAGCTCCTTATTCCTTTGACATTCAACGGTGGTGGCAACTTCTCAATAACGTCCACCTTGGTTTTATCCACTTCAAGGCCCTTTGAAGAAACCTTGTGTCCGAGCACAAATCCTTCATTCACCATGAAGTGGCACTTTTCCCAATTGAGCACCAAATTGGTTTTCACACACCGCTCCAATACCGTATCCAAATTCTTCAAACAAATATTGAACGATTGTCCAAAAACTAAAAAATCGTCCATAAAGATCGAGAATATTGAACAAATATTGAACGATTGTCCAAAAATCCTCCATAAATCCGAGAATATCGCTTGCATACACGTTTGAAATGTCGCCGGTGCATTACATAATCCAAACGACATCCTCCTATAAGCGAAGATTCCAAAAGGACATGTAAAAGCGGTTTTTTCATGATCCTCCGGGTTCACGATAATTTGGTTGTAACCCGAATAACCATCCAAAAAGCAGTAGAATTGTTGACCGGAAAGCCTTTCGAGCATTTGATCCATAAACGGGAGAGGGAAATGATCTTTCCGCATAGCTTGGTTTAGCCTACGGTAATCTATGCACATTCTCCACCCGGTCACGGTTTTTTTTGGAATGAGCTCATTTTTCTCGTTTCGGACCACCGTCAATCCGCCTTTTTTCGGTACCACGTGCACCAGACTAACCCAAGGGCTGCCAGAGATGGGGTAAATCATTCCGGCATCTAACATTTTTACCACTTCCTTCCTAACCACCTCTTTCATGGTAAGATTTAAGCTGCGTTGCGGTTGAGCAACCGGTTTGAAATCTTCCTCCATAAATATACGATGCATGCAATATGAAGGGCTTATGCCTTTGAGATTGGACAAAGTCCATCCCATTGCATCCTGATTTTTTTCAACACTTGAATTAAGCGGCCCTCCTCCTTTTCCGATAAAATGCTGCTTATGATAACCGGTTTATTACCACAGTCATCAAGAAAAGCATACTTCAAGTTTGAAGGCAACACCTTCAGTTCAAACTGATATTTTTCCTCATCCATTCTGAAACAATCACCTTTATCTTTTTTGTTCTTCATGGCATCATAGAGATTGAAACACACCTCCTCATCTTGGACTCTCACTTTCATGAGACCGTCATCCATGTCAATTGCCATTCTAGCCGTTTTCATGAATGGCCTCCCAAGAATCAATGGAGCGTCCTCATCCTCCTCCATTTCAATGACCACGAAGTCTATTGGAAATAAAAATTTATCCACCTTGTCCAACACATCTTCCGCTACACCGTGAGGACGGGTAGTGGATTTCTCTGCGAGTTGCAAGGTCATTTGAGTGGACCTCAATTCTATGTGGCCTAACCGTTTCACAATCGATAAAGGTATCAAATTGATACTAGAGCCCAAATCAATCAACCCATTGCCCACATAGATATTTCCTATGGTAACCGACAAGGTGACTCTACCCCGATCACATTTTTTTCTCGGGAGAGTACGTTGAATGATAGCGCTACAGCTAGCATCTACCATGATGGTCTCTTGATCCGTATACCTCTTCTTTTTTGTGAGAATATCCTTCATAAATTTAGCATATTTTGGCATTTGCTCCAAAGCCTCAGAAAATGGAATGTTTATTTGTAATTGTTTGAAAATATCCATAAACCGAGCGTAGTGCCTTGCACTATCTTTCTTTGTTGGAGCATGAGGATATGGTAAATGTTGGATCAGAATATTATTCATCGGTTCTTTCCCCTTCCTAGTTTTTTTCAATTTTTCTTCACTCATTCTTTTTTCATCCTCACTCTTTTCCTTCTCATTTTCAACTAGGACAACCTCAACATTTTTTTCTACTTCAATCTCATCACTATCTTTTTCTTTTTCAACTTCAACCTCCTCCTCCACTACAACTTCACCTACACCCATGTCAATCTCTCTTCCACTTCTTGTTAGAATCGCCTTACAATGCTCTTTAGGATTTGGTAGAGTATTTGCCGTAAAGTTTCCTTTTTGTTGTTCGGCCAATTGTTTTGATAATTGTCCGACTTGTGTTTCAATATTCCTTATGGCCGCATCGGTATTCTTCTTATTGGACATTGACATTTGCATAAATTGCGTGAGAGTGTCTTCCATCTTCGTATTTCCAACGGGAGCTTGCGGAGGTTGAGTGTAATTTTGGTATGGTCGGCGGTTTGATGGTCCGGCTTCTTGCGGTCTCCATGGTTGTTGATAACCTTGGTTACCCCGTTGTTGGTAACCTTGGTTGTCCTGTTGATAAGGAGGTCGGGGTTGGTATCCTTGATTTCCAGCATAGTTTACCTCCTCCACAACCGGAGGACAATATCCGGTAGGATGGTCACCTCTACAAAGTTCACAAACCAAGACTTGTACATTTTTACTCAAGGAGTCATGAATTTCTTTAAATTGTTGAGGAAGTTTAGACATTTGTTTCGTCAACAACTCAACTTGCTGGGATAATAACTTGTTTTAAGCAAGTATAGCATCATTGGTTCCCAATTCCAAAACTCCCGGAGTCCTTTGAGAAGGTCCACGGTTATGACTTCCTTGATGATCATTCAAAGCCATCTTATCAATCATGGCGGTGGCTTCCTCAGCGGTTTTGCTCAATAGGGATCCACCAGCGGTGGCGTCCAACAAGGTTTTATGCACGAGTTGAAGTCCATTCCGAAAAATATGCATTTGAGACAATTCATCAAAACCATGGCCCTTGCATTTCCTCAACATAGATTTGAATCTCTCCCACGCTTCGTTGAGAGATTCGTTGGCACCTTGTGTGAACACTGCGATTGCGGTCTTTGCCTCCATAAAATGAGTATGAGGGAAAAATCGCTCTAAATTTTTTTCTTCAAGTGCATTCCAATCCGTCATTATTGTCGTTGACTAATCAAGATACCATTCCTTGGCCTTCCCAATGAGGGAATGCGGGAATAGTCTCTTAAATAGAGATTCCTCTTCAGCTTTGGGCGCACCAGTTGCTCCCGCAATCTCATAGAACTTCGTCAGATATGTAAAAGGATCCTCATGATCCATACCAGTAAAAGGACTTTGATATAGCAGTTGGAGAATAGCCGTTTTCATTTCTGAATGACAACCATTGTGAGCATGGCGAGCAAACTGTGCATTGTGTCTCGGACTGTTGGTACAAGGTCTAGAAGCAGGTGGTGGTAGTGGTGGTGGTGGTGGTTCCATAGCTGGAAGTAACTATGGAAATGGTGGTGGTGGAGAAGTCAAACTTCCTTCTTGCTCTCGCTTTTGTCTGGCTTGTTGCCTCCTTCGTCTCGTTCTGCTATTGATTCTACGAGCGGTTCTTTCAATCTCAGGATCGAACAGAGGTTGGTCCGCCGGTAGTTTCCCTCGCATAAAACAAAGTCTACACACTAAACAAAACAAATTAACAAATTCAAGAAAAAGTTAACAAGCTTAAAACAAACAACTATTGCAATGCTTGCAATATCAAACAACAATCCCCGACAACGGCGCCATTTTGTTGATAGAGTAATTAGGGGGGTGTTTTATCGTCTCCACAGGGATTGTGCGATATTAGATGCTTTCCGTTCAATAGCTATTATGTTTTAAGTTTAAAAGTTTCCAATGGTTCTTAAGTTTGGTTAACATTAATCAGTAGCAAAGAGTAAATTTGCAGCAAAGAGTTGGTAAGGTTTTTAGAAAAACATGTCAAGGTTAGGTTTCACTAACCCTTTTCACATATATCCGATTAATCAAGTATATGAACGTAGTTTCCGACCAATATAACCGTGTATCCTCTCGACTAAGTTTATGTCTAAAGCAAAGTCGTGAGTATGGTTGTTTAGACCGTTAGATGATGTCTCACGCTAACAATCGAAACAACAATCTTTAAGATCAACACAACGCGGATAATATCTCCCAAATCTATGTCTAGAGTTTGGTTTTTAAGAGATGAAATTATTAGGTCATTGTAATACCCCAAAATTTGCTCTCTCTTTTGTCATCATAGCATAGCATTATCATATATCATATCTTATCCATCTCATTAACCTTGTATTGCATCTTTAACATATAAAAATGAAGCATAACATCCCTCTTACCATCAAGGCATGCGATCAGGTGAAAGGTGGACAATCAAGGAATCATTTAAGGCACAAAAGGTCAAACAAGTTGCCTCAAGGCAAGCCAAGAGGTCTTTCATGTCTCATACTATCCCAATTGATCATCCAAAACCTCAAGAAAGTGAGATTCAATAGGAGATTGAAGCACTACATCCTTCACTATGCAAGAGGTCTAAAGAACTGAAGGAAAACCCTCAAAAGAGATAGTTCATTGATTCAAAATCACCCTCAAGTGGCATATCTCATCATCCTTTAAGAGGATACACAACTTACTCTGAGGAATTTGAAATTGAAAACTGCATATTTTCCCCTTAGGAGGTGGGTATCAAAACTAGGGTTTCCAATTAAACCAGGTTATCTCTAATTTTTTGGACAAGACTTGATGTCATGGTATTCTACATGTCCTTAAGTGTGTGTGTGTGGAAAATTGCCTCTCAATTGGTTTTAGAAGTGGTTCAATTGGAAGAAAGGTAAAAAATCAGGACAAATGGGGCCAAGTCAAATAATCAGAGGAAAAAGTCAACTCTTGACTTTTTTGAGGCCAAATTCATGAAATTCATGTTATATGTGACCAATGTACAAAATTTGATCAAGAAACTCCAAAAGGATCATGGAAAAATCAAAATTTGAAAAGTTGCCATTTTTGGAGGGAATAGGGTTTCTAAATGAGGAAAGTTTTGGCCCTTTTGCACCAGACTTTGAACCAAGGCCATTCAAAATTGAGACATCAAATGAAAATTCCACTCAGCCACAACAAAAGATCTTGTTTTAAGCTTCAAATCCATGTGTAGAACATCTCCATTGGATTAAAATTGAGTGAGATATGATTGATCAAAGTTGGAGGAAAGTAGGTCCAAAACCAGGTCATGACCAAGTCTTGCCAGGCCCATGCGCCATCATTTTTACAAACAGGTGGTGTGCCAAATGTTCACCCATTTTTCTCATGGTTAGAGGCTTCATTCGAACAACTTGTCAACATCAAAATTGTTCCTTGCAATGCCCTCTTCAATGTTCATGTTGGACAAAATTTCATTTGGTCAAGCTATGAGGGAGAAATATTGGTCTCAAGATAGGGCGATCACACTGAAAGTCCATGCACCACATTGCTAGGTCACGACTTGCTTTTGCACGCCCACCAACCAGCTTTGTATCCTTGAGTTCATAGTCATTTTTAAGCATGTTTGAGGCATCATTTCAACTCAATTTTCATACCAAACATGTTCTCCCATATCCCCTCTTTCCAATGGCTCCATAAACTCATCAAAACATCCATTGATTAGAGAGAAAATCATCACCAAACCACCATGTTTGCACTGGTTCCAAACTGTCATAAAACACAGAAAAATAAGTGTTGTTGCTGTTGTTATTTCACAATGTGTATACATATTCCACACTGCCACTTTTCCTCATTTGAACCAACAATTTCTTGGTGGCATGTGCAACCCATGCTCACTATACATGGAAATGGAAGGAATTCAAACTTGTAGAACAAGTTTGCTTGCTGCAGCATACACGAGTTAGCTTCATTCTATTAACCTCCACCATAACACATCATGAGCCATCATCACCATAGCATAACCATTGTTAACTCTCCCTAACTAACTTGACTCAGTTAGTTAGGGATGACTCACCTTAACTCACATGACTCACTCTAACCAACTCACTTAACCACTCTGGTTCACTTCTAACTCAAGCTTATAAATAGAAACTTCACCCACATTCTTCATTTCAGTTCTCATTTTTCCACATTCGCTCCAAAACTTCTCTTCTTTCTCTCTCAATCTCTCAACATTGCAACTGGTTTTTGGAGCTTGATTTCAACTTCTCTCCATTGAATCATAAGCAACTACTGCATCTAAGCCTTTATTTGGCCAGGATTGGATCAAAAGCTGCTTGGAATCTTTGGTTTTCTGAAGAACAAATCAAAGTCACAAATCTTCAGGTACGGATTTCAACCATTATAGACATGCTTTGAAGGTGTTATCAGGTTCTTGAAGCTTCTTTTAAGCTCAAGAACTTGTCTGGATAGTTGGTAGGTCTTTAGAGGCATAGTTTCATAACATAGGGCATTTTGTTTTGACTCGGTTTGTGCTATATGTGCATGATCTATGAGAAACGACTGTGTTTTCTTGCTCTCCATGACCTCAGCTTCATTTTGATATAAGAATTATTCATTTCTATGAAAATCAACGTTGCAGACGGTGGTGCATGACCGGAGAAGGTGACCGGAGGTCCCTCTCCGGCCGGTGGTCTTTGGATTAGGGTTTATGGCAATTTTAAGTCGTGACCGTCTGATTTGTTTTAATCCAAGGGTGGTGATGTTGCCAGCGAATTAATGGGGATGGTGTGGGTCACGTGATTCATTTTAATCCATCAGATGCTTGTATGTGTACATGTGCATGATTGTTATGGTGTACTGGCAGTATGATGTGCATGATTTGTTTACTTTGGTTGTAGTTTGACTCTGATTTGATCCAATGGTCACGCGTGAGTCAATTTTGTGGACTGAATTCCATGCTTGTTATTGTGTTCCACGCGTATAAATGGACCTGGGGATCATTGCTATTTGCACCTCACATTTTAAAGCCCAAACAAATTTGAACTGATGGTTTACTATGCATGCACCGCCTACTTGTTTTCAATTTCTTTTTTATTTTTCTTTTATATACACGTTTCATTTTTAATTTTTAAAATTACAAAACAACATCATAAAATTCTGTAAAAATTCATGAGTATTATCAAGACATTTAGGAAATTTTTGGTATTTTTATTTCATGATTTTATTACGCTTTTACCCCTGTTTCAGAATTTTCTTTGAATTTCCATTTGTATGCATTCCAAATATGATACATGAATTTGTAGAATTTTGTTCTGGCTCATCACAAACTGTTTTGACATGATTCTTTTTTAATTGATTCAATAATACATTGAAACATATTAGATCATTTTATTTTGATTTTTTAGGTCAATTTATGACATGTTTTGATGCTTATCTTTGCACCACTTTGCGTGATGTTTCAACTTGACCTAATGCATTTGTTTGAAGTAATTTTGCTTTGAATTTTGACATGCTATATTGATGTATGATTTACTTCTGACTTAGGCATTCTAATACCATGCTTGCATGATTTTCATAAGTCCATTTAATTTTTGTTTAATGCATTACATTTGAAGCATAATACATGTCATACCATTTTAACTTTAGTGTATGTTTGCATGAATTATTTTGTGCATATTTGTATGAGCATTTGAATATTTCATGACCCATTCATATGATATTATAGGTCATTGGGACACATTATAGGACATCTTTACATGTTCATTTCAACTTGAACTTTGTGCATCCTTAACATGTATTGTTTGCACTTTCTTTTTGAACTTTCACTTCACTTCTTTTTCTATTACTTCTTGAATGTCTTGAATGTTGATTCATGAATGCTTTTGAGATGTTTACAAACCATTTTTCATTTAGTTTCAATTCTGATTGTTGGATTACATGTCTCATTTATGCATGTTCCTTTCACTTCTTTTCATCTTTCATCTATCCTTTCTCATGGTAACATGTTTGAATGTTATGGATGATGATTGTTGCTTATTCATTTAAACTTGTATGATGATAATCACTTGTTGTCAATATGATTCACATTCTGGTTGTGATGTTGTGATTTGATTCTTCATCTTGTTCTTTTGAACTTTATTGTGAATTAAGTGTTTTTTACTTCTTATACATGTTTCCATGTTTACTAACCATGTAGGGGCTATGGTAAGTTGAAATTGAGTGTGGATAAGGAATCCACATTCAAATTTCTTTCCTTTCATCTTTTACAATTCAATCTTGTGTTTTGTTAAGTACTTATGTGCTTTATTTGATTAACTCATTACTTTCCCTTTTGAGTTACAATTCATCTTCTACTTTAGAAGTGAATTGTTTAATTCATTCCTTCTTTAGACTTTAGGTTTTACAACCTCACAAACCATTAGGATCACTCCCTTAACTAATCAATTAGGATTGAGTCTTAGTTCACATAGATTTTTACCTTTCTCTCCTTTGAGTCTTCCATCTTCTCATCTCAAAGAAAATTCAAAATATCTAATAAAGGTAGGCATTTATTGCATTTAGGCCTTTCATATAAAGAAAAGATTATAAGGGGTCTTCTCTTATAATCTTAGAATGTGTAGCATATGGTCCATCTTGGGTCAATGTGCTAAATATTTGATCTTGTATGAGGGACTTAAATGCAATATTTGTTGAAGATACAAATAAAAAAACACTTCTTCATTTCATAATCAACAAAAAACACTTAATAAAAGGCATGACAAATATTGTATTAAGGTCTTTCATGTGGGAATGAGATAGTGAGGGGTCTTCTCTCACTTTCTTAGAATGTTTAGCATACGTCCCGTCTTGGGTCGATATGCGAGATATTCGATACTATATGAGAGACTTTAATACAATAAATGTTAAACACACAAATAATCAAAATACTTCTTAAAACACTTCAAACAAACAAACAATTCTTTTCTCATCTCATTCATTCCAGTCTTAAGGACTCGTCATGTCCGTTCTACCGCAAACAGGTAACGCCTAAGTCTCCCTACAGCGAGCTGCAATACCTAAACTGCTGGAACGCGCACGATGACGTTTCCACTAAAAAACACAAATAATCCATCCCTAGTGAGGGGAACTACGTCGCTCTGATTCTCATGCTCCCGATGTGATACGTAGGCAGTGGGGTAGGGCCCATTCGAGCACTCCTTTTATTTTCCCTACATTTGTTTCTCTTTCTATCTTCTTTCCTCTTTCCATTCCTTTTCCAGTCCTTTTTCAGTATATTTTCTATCACCCTTTGATCGAGACAAGCAAGCGTGGATCCCATCGGGTACGATGGACGCGCGGGGGTGCTAATACCTTCCTCTCGCGTAACCGACTCCCTTACCCATTTCTCTTGGTCGTAAGACCATGCTCTATCCTTCCCTTCATGTTTATGCGGTGTTTCCTTTCCCTCTCTTAGGATAAATACACATTGCTGGCGATTCTGTTTCGGTGCCACTTTCGCGTTTGTACTTGGATGAAAATCCCGGGAGCGACAGCTGGCGACTCTGCTGGGGACAGGTTGACCTATTGTTGGTTCATCCTAAGCGAGTCAATCCTAGCGCTTGTTTGCTTTTCTTTCATTGGGTGTTTACTGTTATCTTGTATTTGCTATTTACTGTATTTTATTACTTGTACCATATTTACAGCATGTTAGCATTTACATTTCATATATAATACTGTGTTGCACTGTTCTGTCTGTTTGGCGGGATGGGATTTTTGAGAGATGAGCCCATTACCAAGGCTTGAGTGCACACTTAGATTTAGAGTGGAGAGTAGTGGGACCTACGTACCATCTGTGTACGTTGGGTAATCACGAAATTCACAGCTAGACGAGGCTATCTTGGGACCCATCATGGCATGCGCATCTTGCGTATTCTAGGATGTCGATCTAGAGAGCTGTCGACTCTAGTGACCGATCATGAGGACCTTAGTGGAAACATCCCTCTTTAGTGGTGACAGTGGCAGACCACATTCTGTGGCAAACCCATTCGCACCCGAGGGCCCACTTTGGAACTTGCATAGGATGGCCTTTATTTTCTAAGGTAAGTCAGTGAACGACCTCTTTGATCGGCATAGCATTGTATCCTACAGGCTGAATGTGCTATTGCTTCTCAAACCTCCGAAGCTGACAAGCCTTGTTTTCTAGGAACCACATGTGAGTATGGGTGGGATGTTTACAGGTTTGCAGGTAACCCAGCCTCCTACATACCTTATTTGTGATTCTATGATGATTACAGACAGTGTATCCTATGACAGTGGTTTGAGTATTCATCTCAGATATATTGCCAGATTCAGTATAGAGACACAGTGCACACAGTTCAACACAGACACAGACACCTGAATACCTGATCACATACCTTTTGCATTTGCATACTCATATCATAACAGGTTATGTTTGTCATTTTCAGGTACATACCATATTGTCTGATTCCATTCATGAGTTTCCTAGAAGTTGAGGATAAAAGGAAGAATAATGTGTCATATAAATTCCCTGATCCTAATCTGGATTCATTGAACAAGATGATACACATGGCTGGTTCTGACGTTCTCAGCACTTTTCAGAAGGAATATGGAGAGCTAATTAAAATGGTATATGCATTCACAAAGTATGAGAATGATGGGTTGCACACTTTCTTACAGTTCTATGAACCATCAATGAGATGTTTCTTGTTCCCTGACTACATTTTGATGCCCACTTTGGAGGAATTCACATTTATTTTGGGAATTCCAATCACGTCTTCTATACCGTATTTTTCTGAAGATGCTCTTACCCCCAAAGTAATTGCTGCTGTTCTACATATGGACCAGTCTGTTGTGAAAAGTGGCCTGAGTAAACTTAAAGAGGATGAAGGATTTCATTTGGAGTTTCTTTTCCAACAAGCTCAGGAAGATGCCAAGGCTAAAAACTGGACTACTTACAATGCTGTGTTAGCTCTTTGTATCTATGGTTTGGTGCTTTTCCCCGGTCAACCTAGCTTTGTTGATATGCAGGCGATGAAAGTGTTTGTTTTGAAGAATCCGATTCCTACCCTGCTAGGGGATTTCTATTACTCAGTACACTACAAAAATGAGAAGGGAAGAGGAAGTCTGGTTAGTTGCTGTACCCAATTGTTATGTCATTGGCTCTTCAAACATTTGCCTCGAACTGGTGCTTTCGTAGAAACTGCTGAGACAATGAAATGTTCCAAGAGATTGATAGGTTTGACTGCCAATAACATCATTTGGTTTGATCCCAAGTTACTGACAATAGAGCTTACTGTTAAATGTGGAAGTTTTTCGAATGTGCCTCTACTTGGAAGAAGAGGTGGGATTAATTACAACCCGGTGTTGGCTGTTAGACAATTTGGCTACGCTTCGAGAAATCCTCCTGCTGATGAAGAGATTAGTGCTTCTCTGTTTTTCGTGGGGACTAAAAATGAAAGAGTGCCAGAAGTAATAAATGCCTGGAAATTTAGGCAAACAGAGGGAAAGTTAACCTTTGGCAAAGGAGACTGTAGATCATACCCTGACTATGATGCTTGGATTGAGATGAAGGTCAAAGAGTTGTTGCTACCCTTTTCAAGAGAGATTCTCTTATGTCCAAATCAACACTCCATGGTACCGGCTGAAGACTGCGAGAAATGGAAGAAAATGGTTAGAGAGTTGCAGATAGAGAACTCTGGAATGAGCAGATGTCTTCAGAAAGCTTTGGCTGACAACAAAGATTGGGATAAGAGAGCATTGAAAGCAGAGAAAATCTTGGCAGACAAAGAAGAAGATTTTGATGATAGAGCTTGGTACTTCCGGAAACTTACTTTGGGAGCAGACGATACTAGTCAGGCTCACAAGACTACAAAGCAGGCTTTGGCCCGAAGCAGGGATTCATTAGCTAAACTTCGTCAAGCTTGGGATGAGGTCAGAATTGAAAACTATGAATTGCTAACTCAGTTAAAAGATAAAGATGAAGAGCTGAAGAAAGCACATGAAGTAAGAAGAAGGTATCAAGATAACCTTGGCAAAAGTCAAGAACAGGTAAGGAATGCTGAAGATAAGCTGAAAATTGCTAACAAAGAGCTTGAAGATGTCACGGCAGATCTGAGGCTGGTTAAAATTCAAGCTGGAATTAAGAGGCGCGAAGGAACCAATGAAGATGAAGCCTTGCTGATGTACATGGGTTCATTAGCTGATGCGTTGGAAAAAAAGGACGTCGTAATCAAAGAGCTGATTAAGAAGCCACATCATCAGCGTACCCGCATCCTGTTCGAAGAGATTAAGCATTCCAGCCAGAAGCTGAAAGACGTAGAAATATCAGATTAATGATTTTTTGTCATTTCTTTGTAATTTGCAATGGTTACCATCAGAATTGTTGATGGATCCATTTAACTGCTTGTTTTTCATTCTGTTGCCGAAACTATGACAAATGTGCTTGAAAATTTTTGGGAATTTGTATGAAATGAGCTATTTCTGTTCATAATTTCTGGTCTTCAAATATATGTGATGTGATAAGATATCTGCACACTGGCACACTACAATATCACTATTTCTGGTCATCAGATATTGGTGATCGGCGTATATGAATATCCCTTCAAGGCAAAGCTCAATAATCATAATTTCTGGTCGTCAGGAATTCGTGGTTATGATTGGAATCAGGATATGAAAAGTATCTTGAAATGACAAACATAACTGTGCATTTGGATTTGCATAGCATATCATTTTTGCATTACAGGTTTCCTTTTGCAGGCGCCTGCTAACCTTTATTTGGTTTTCAGGCACGATAGCTGATACCCCAGTTCACCGATATTCCACCCGACGCAATCAAGCCAGAGTCATGGAACAAGTTCAGACTGAATTAGCTGATTTAAGGGGGAGAATGGAGCAGTTCATGAACCTTATGCAGGGGATTGCTCAAGGTCAGCAGGAACTGAGGGCCGGTCAAGAAACCATGAGGGTTGGTCAAGATGCCATGAAAGCTACTATTCAGAGGCTGGAGACTGAAATTCCAAATCACAATGTGTGCACTCCTTCTCCTGTTGGCAACATCTCAACTCGTGGGGTACATCTGGAATTGGTTAATGATGGTTTAGAGGATGGTCCAGATGACCAGTTTACCGCATTCAACAACGACATGGGTTTCTACAATGAAGACCGGAAGTACGAAGGGTTAGATGAAAGACTCAAGGTTATTAAGAGCCAAAATCCTCTGGGAATTGACGTAGAGGACATGGGTCTCGTGCAAGGTGTGAGAATCCCTCCCAAGTTCAAGCTTCCTACATTGGATAAGTACAATGGCAGTGCCTGTCCCAAAACACATTTGCAAGCTTATAATTGCAAGATTGACGCTTATACTGAAGACCAAAAGCTCTGGATGTATTTTTTCCAGGACAGCCTGTCAGGCGCCTCCCTGGAATGGTACGTTAAGCTGGACAGGGTTCATATAAAGAGTTGGAAAGATTTGTGCGCTGTGTTTCTGAAGCGTATCAATATAATCTGGACATGGCACCCAATCGTACTCAGCTGCAGAGTATGACTCAGGATTATAAGGAGGGCTTTAAGCAATACGCACAGAGATGGAGAGAATTGGCTGCTCGGGTTCAACCACCTTTGGGTGATCGTGAGATGGCTGATATGTTCATGAGCACACTCCAAGGGCCGTATTTGGATAGATTGGCTGCATGTCCTTCAACAGGGTTTGCCGATATTGTTATTGCTGGGGAACGAATAGAGAGTCTGCCGAGTTCGAAGAAACCCTTTCCTAATGGACCAAGGAAAATAGAAGGGGAGTCCAGTGCTGTGTATAGAGGAAGGGGCAGAGACAGGACTCAATCCTATCATCAAGTGGACGCTGTAACCATTCTGGTTCCAGCAGGACAGCAAGCTCCAGATCAGCAAGCAAGACCCCGGTTCCAGACTAATAGACCAAGGGACCGTAAGTTTGATACCTTGCCTATGACATATGCTGCTTTGTTACCACAATTACTCAGAGAGAAGTTGGTTGAACTTCGGACTATGAGACCGCTAGATGCTGGAAAATTGCCTCAAAATTATGATGCTAATGCTCGGTGTGAATTTCATACTGGTGCGCCAGGTCACTCAATAGAAAAATGTTGGGCCTTCCAACACAAGGTTCAGGATCTGATTGACGCAAAAGCTATTAATTTCTCTAAGCCGCCGAATGTTCGTGATAACCCAATGCCTCATCATGGGGGTGCAGGCGTGAATGCTATTTCTGGTGACGAGAAATTGAATCTGATTACCGATGTTAATTTGGTAAAGACTCCGCTGTTGATTGTAAAGGAGCGTTTGTTAAAAGGAAAGGTATTTCCTGGATGTGGCTCTGATTGCGAGGATTGTTCAAGATAGATTAATGGCTGCAGTAAGTTGAAAGTTGGACTGCAGGATCTTATGGACGAAGAAAGCCTTCAGTTTGATAAGGTAGAGAAGGAAAAAGATGTTTCTGCCATTACCATTTATTATAATCCAGTTGAAATACAGGTGCCTGTTGAAGCTCTTATTGCTATCATCATGCCCGAGAGGCCGAGACCAATTACGATTATAGTTCCTGAATCCGCTTCTTATGTATCTAATCGGGTAGTTCCATGGCAATATGGAACTAATACTCATCAAGGAGGAAGTCAGCAGAGAGCAGAGGCTGCTGTTGGTACCAGTGTTGAGAATGTCAATGGACCAAGTGGTTTCACCAGAAGTGGTCGATTATTTGCTCCCCAGACTTTAAGGAGTGATAAAGAAGCTGAAGCCGCTGCAAGAGCAAAAGGAAAACAAGTTGTTGATGACAAGGTGCCTGTTCAGGAAGAGGACCCTAAAGTCAATTTTGATAACGATATTGAGGAATTTATGAGGATTATCAAAAAGAGCGATTATAAGATCATTGATCAGCTCAATCAGACACCCTCTAAAATCTCAATATTATCCCTGTTAATGAGTTCAGATGCACACCGGGCTGCTTTGTTGAAGGTTTTGAATATGGCCTATGTTCCCCACGAGATTACTGTGAATCAGTTGGAGGGAGTAATTTCTAATGTCAATGTGAGCCACGGGTTGGGGTTTACGAATAGGGATTTGACTCCAGATGGACGTAATCACAACAAAGCGTTGCATATCACACTTGAATGCAAAGGAGCTGTTTTGTCGTATGTGCTGGTCGACACAGGTTCTTCCTTGAATGTGTTACCCAAAAAGGTCCTGATGAAAATTGAAGTAGATGGATTGATTCTTAGACCCAGCGATCTGATTGTGAGAGCTTTCGATGGATCCCAAAGATCAGTGTTTGGAGAGGTAGAATTACCAATACAGGTTGGTTCACAGATATTCAAGACAATCTTTCACGTTATGGACATTCAGCCTGCTTACAGCTGTTTGATAGGCCGACCATGGATTCACGCAGTAGGCGCAGTTACCTCCACACTGCATCAGAAGCTTAAATACGTGTTCGAGGGTCAAGTGGTTACCGTTTGCGGTGAAGAAGATATATTTGTGAGTCATCTATCCACTTTCAAATACGTGGAAATGGATGGAGAGATTCATGAAACCTTGTGCCAGTCTTTTGAAGCCCTGAATATCAATGAATTCCCATAACCTACTTCAACGTCAGTGGTGTCAAATGTGCCGGTTGGGCCGAGTGCATCAATTGCGTCCTACAAGCAGGCCAGAGAAGTGGTTGAAAGTGGAAATGCCCAAGGTTGGTATAAAGCTATCGACGTGTTCGTGAAAGAAGATAAGTTCGGCATTGGATACCAACCGGGCCAGACGCCAGTTCCCCAATTCCGTGGGCCAATCAATTTCAACAGTGGAGGAATTATCAACCCTAATCAGTCCTGCTCAGCAATAGAAGATGACACTGAAAGCTTAGATTATCTGGACAGATGGGTGTATCCACTGCCTCCGGGCAAGGCATTGCAAAACTAGTCTAGTGAAGAAGTCATTCATGTTGTACACCATTCAGAGTAATAATTCTTGTCTTTCATAATGCATAAAATCCCACGCTCTGCCCAAGGCATGTGGATCCATTTGTAGGGCCACCATATTTTCTCATATAATGTTCAAACATCAATAAAAAGGACGTTTTTGTTTACAAATTTGTGTTCCTTTATTCCTTCTTTATTTTTATTTTTGCACAAAGAAAATTAAAAATGATAATGCATTTTCTTTTCTTTTGTTTTCAAGCAAAAATAATCTAAAATAAAGCATAAATCCAATCATGCAGACTTGATTTTGTGGATTCCTCTGAAAATGATTCTGTTATGCCCACGTATGATTTCGACAATCCGATCTATCAAGCTGAGGAGGAAAGTGAGAAGACTATGAACTCTCGAAAGAGTTGGCTAGATTGTTGAAACAGGAAGAAAAGACCATTCAGCCTCATCAGGAAGCTCTCGAGGTTATCAATATTGGTTCAGAAGAAAGCAAGAAAGAGATCAAGATCGGTGTAAGTCTGCGGGCTAAGGTAAAGCAAGAGCTGATAGTCAAGCTACATGAATACGTTGACATTTTTGCTTGGTCATATCAAGATATGCCAGGTTTAGATACAGACATAGTTATGCATAGACTACCATTGAAAGAGGCCTGTCCACCGGTCAAGCAAAAGCTGCGCAGAACGAAACCAGAAATGGCTTTGAAGATCAAGGAAGAGGTACAGAAACAGTGGGATGCAGGTTTTCTGGCAGTAACCAACTATCCTCTCTGGGTGGCCAACATAGTACCGGTGCCGAAGAAAGATGGCAAAGTCAGAATGTGTGTGGATTACAGAGATCTCAACAGGGCGAGCCCTAAAGATGACTTTCCACTCCCTCATATTGATGTGCTGGTTGACAATAATGGTCAGTTTTCAGTGTTCTCATTTATGGATGGATTCTCCGGGTACAATCAGATAAAGATGGCGCCTGAAGACATGGAGAAGACGACATTCATTACCCCGTGGGGTACCTTCTGTTACAAAGTAACGCCTTTTGGGTTGAAGAACGCAGGGGCAACTTATCAAAGAGCAATGGTGACGTTATTCCACGATCTAATTCATAAAGAGATCGAGTGCTATGTGGATGACATGATTGCTAAATCAAAGACAGAAGAGGAACATCTGATCAACTTGAAAAAGTTGTTTGAGAGGTTGAGGAAATTCAGGTTGAGACTGAATCCTAACAAGTGTACTTTTGGCTTGCGGTCGGGAAAATTGCTTGGTTTCATTGTCAGTGAAAAAGGAATAGAGGTTGATCCTGCTAAAGTAAAAGCTATACAAGATATGCCTGTACCGAGAACTGAGAAAGAAGTTCGCGGCTTTCTAGGGAGATTGAACTACATTTCAAGGTTCATATCTCACCTAACTGTCACCTGCGAACCAATATTCAAAATGCTAAGAAAAGATCAAACGGTCAGGTGGAATGATGATTGTCAAAATGCATTCGATAAAATAAAAAGATATTTGCAGGAACCTCCGATTCTGATACCTCCTGTTCAAGGGAGACCACTGATTATGTACTTGACAGTGCTCGAAGGATCCATGGGTTGTGTTCTCGGTCAACACGACGAGACAGGTAGGAAAGAACATGCTATCTACTACCTGAGCAAGAAGTTTACAGATTGTGAATCGCGTTATTCAATGCTTGAGAAGACATGCTGCGCACTCGCATGGGCCGCAAAGCGATTGAGACAATATATGCTCACACATACAACCCTGTTGATCTCAAAAATGGATCCGGTCAAGTACATTTTTGAAAAACCAGTGCTTACAGGCAGAGTTGCAAGGTGGCAGATGGTACTGACAGAGTATGATATTCAATATACTTCGCAAAAAGCAATCAAAGGAAGTATACTGTCAAATTATCTTGCGTAACAGCCTCTTGATGATTACCAGCCCATGAAGTTTGATTTCCCTGATGAGGACATCATGTTTCTCAAAGCGAAAGACTGCGAGGAACCACTTCTGGAGGAGGGGCCTGACCCTGAATCCAAATGGAGTTTGATGTTTGATGGGGCAGTTAATATGAATGGGTGCGGAGTTGGTGCAGTTCTCATTACGCCAGAAGGCGTTCATATGCCCTTCACTGCCCGAGTAACTTTTGGGTGTACCAACAATGAAGCAGAATACGAAGCTTGCATACTAGGGATCGAGGAGGCTATTGATTTACGAATCAAGACCCTCGAAATCTTTGGTGATTCAGCACTGGTAATCAATCAAGTAAAGGGAACTTGGCACACACATCAGTAGAATTTAATTCCGTATAGAGATTATACGAGGAGATTGCTGACATTCTTTACAACTGTCAAGTTGTACCATGTTCCCAGAGATGAAAATAAGTTTGCAGACGCTTTGGCCACTATATCTTCAATGATCAAAGTGCATGGTTGGATCTTTGTACCCAGGATTGATGTATCTCGTCTTGATAGACCTGCCTTTGTGTTTGATGTTGACGCAGTGTCTGACGAAAAGCCTTGGTACCATGACATTAAATGCTTCTTGGAAAATCAAGAATACCCTCCTGTGGCATCTTCCAAAGACAAGAAGACATTAAGAAGGCTAGCCGGTAATTTCTTCTTGAACAAAGATGGTGTGCTGTATAAAAGAAATTTTGACATGGTTCTGCTCAGATGCGTGGATAGACACGAAGCAGACCTGTTAATGATTGAAGTGTACGAAGGCTCTTTCGGTACCCATGCCGGAGGACATGCAATGGCTAAAAATTTGTTAAGATCGGGATATTATTGGTTGACTATGGAGTCAGATTGCTGCAAATATGCCCGCAAATGCCATAAATGCCAGATTTATGCAGATAAAGTGCATGTGCCTCCAAATCCGTTGAGTATCATGTCTTCACCCTGGCCGTTTGCCATGTGGGGCATTGATATGATCGGGAAAATTGAGCCTACAGCTTCTAATGGTCATCGCTTCATCTTGGTAGTGATTGATTATTTCACCAAATGGGTTGAAGCTGCGTCCTATGCCAATGTTACAAAACAAGTAGTAGCTCGTTTCTTGAAACGAGATATCATTTGCCGATATGGAGTTCCCGAAAGAATCATTACTGATAATGGTTCTAATTTTAATAATAAGATGATGGCTGAGCTATGCCGGGACTTCAAAATCAAACATCACAATTCTTCTCCGTACCGCCCAAAGATGAATGGCGCGGTCGAAGCGGCCAACAAAAATATCAAGAAGATTGTGCAAAAGATGGTTGTCACGTACAAAGATTGGCATGAGATGTTACCATTTGCTTTGCATGGGTATCGAACATCAGTCCGTACGTCCACTAGGGCAACACCATACTCACTTGTAGAGCTTAGAAGATAACATCTCGATACTTATGAAAACCTTATGCAGACAAACACTATGGTCGAGTCCCTCGCGACTCACACTGAGTCATTGGAGACTCAAATCTCCCTGCTTGCAAAGACACCTATAGGACCCTCCCCTGAGGAGCATGTGGATTGATGCGTTGCATTCGCAAGTGTACGAATCGCGTCAGAGTAATATAAAAAGTTATCGTATCCACAGAGACCAAATGTCGATCTAACGAATTCTGTTTGTTACAGTGCTTATCTAAGGCAGTTCAATTCAAGGTTTACTAACGCAGAGGAAAATAAAAAAAAAGTAAATGACGAGTAATAAAATTCAGACAAAACAATAGGCTTGAATGTAATTCTCATAACCGATAATATTTCTATATTCATCAACAGAACTACTTACGGGAAATATCTTCTATTTTAAGAAAAGAATTCAATTTAACAGGAACTGTCGCTTTCGCGTAGTCAGAACCAAGTTTACCCTCTAAACTAACCCCTTTATTGTCACTTATAAAAAGGCGCGCATTGCGTTAGAGTCATGGAAAACATACTTTTAAGAAATGTAAATTCTAAACTAAACAGAAAAGTATTTTGACCTGAAATCTCTAAACTAAAGAGGTTCAAAATGAACTAGATTCTAATCCCACTAACGCGTCCGAAAATAGTTTTAAAATCTCTTTTCTAAATTGTTAAAAATCCCTACTCAACTGAGCAAAGCGCTTTCGCTGTATTTGATCAGTTGAGAACTAAGCAAGTTCACAAATGGTTGGACGGCTTTCGATCTTACCCAACATTGCTTTTAAGTACAGAAAACTTGTGTTAAAGATTAAAACAGCCCTTAAGTGTTTCTATTAACATATAGACGTATTACGGTGATTATGGTCTTTACATTCTTACCTATCTAAAACTTAGTCAGCCATGGTAGTTATAACAGTCATATTAATTCTTATCATGTATGGAATTAAGTCTTTTGAAAAGTAAAGTTTTGAAAAGTAAGGCAAGACAATAAATAAACAAAATAAAGCAAGTGCAAGAAATAAATGAAAGTAAATGCAATTAAAATAAAACCTGCTCCAAAGCGGAGTCTTTAAATCTGGTACAATGTACGGAAAAGAAAATGCTGGCAGGATTACTTCTACCAAAGTGCTCCAACTTGATTACAGACACTCCAAGACTTGATTACAAACTCGATCACACACAGTGCAATAACTCCTCGATGTGAGAAGATTACCGCTTTACAAGAGTGAAATTTATGCCTAGGGTGAAGTAAACTAAGATTGGATGAAACTAAAATTCGAGTTCTGAGAGTATTTATAGGCAAAGCTGGCATGGTGCAAAGACAAAAGTGACCTTGGCTTGAAAAATGGGCGGGAACAACTTTTGCCTTGTCGCGCCCGCGACAGGCCTACCGCGCCCGCGACAAGAGGGAAACGGCAAAGGTGAGTGCTGATCATGGGAATGTGGTAGTTGAACAGTGGAGATCATGGGACACGTCTTCGCCTACCCTGGGACGTCCGTGACAAGAGAAGCGACAAGAGTAAATTGCTGCCAAACTTGAATTCTTGCTCCTTTTGCATCCTTTTTCGTCTGGGACCTCGATTTTATTGAAAACCTGAAAACAAAGGAAAACATAACAATAACAAAGCATAAAAAATAGAAAAAAAACTAATATGCATGGGAAATCAGAGTCGAAAATACAGTATAATTTAGTGTCATCAAATTCTCCCACACTTAGACCTTTGCTTGTCCTCAAGCAAAACATTTAAAGCTCATAGAAGAAAAATCAGTGTCGATCGATGATTTCTGGGCGAAAAGGGCTTCTAAGTCCGAGTCTGGATGCAGTGGTCGGTACTAACTGAGTGAACCAAGGGCATCGTGATGACACTAATCCGCAAATACGGACATAAACTTCGCTCCTATACTAATCAACCCATTATATCCCACAATACTTAGGCCTTCCTTTTTCATCTCTTTTGAGTCATTTTCATTCAAGCGCAATCACATTAAACCCGTTTTTCGCACATGCTTCGTGGTAGAGTGACCTGTTAGTGATTCTGATCTTTTTATACCGGATTTCTGGCACAAGGAACTGTGTAAAATCCTTTTATTCTTCTCAAGTGCAGTTGTGGGGGATCGGATCGTAATCCGCCCTACCGAGTTCAGCGCCAGATACCTCTGGACCAACTGAAATGAGCAAGCTAAACATCTTATTACTTTTTTTTCTTTTTTTCTATCTTCTATTTGTAGCAACGGTGCAGATAAATTTTTTTTCTTGTTTCTTTTTCTTGCACTCAGATCAGTCACTTATATTCGTCGGTCTCCTACTTAGAACATGTTTAGGCCGGAGCTGATTGCTGAAATAAACTACTAAGGATGATTTAGAAATAAAATTAGGGCCATGGTACGTGGGGTTTCAGGTGTGATTCTTATATTTACGAAGTTCATGATGTAAGGACGATACTGATGTTTCGAAGGTTCTCCTAAGTCACCGCATCCTAACCCGAACCTGTCTTGAAGTCCAGAAATTTTTCAGAACAACACTTTTTTTCTAAAAAAAAAATTTTTATTTTTGGGGCTAAAAAAATGTGGGAAAAATGAAGGTGAACCAAAAAAAAACTTATACTAATGACTCTTCAAACACATGCATTTTCTAAAACAGAAACAAAAGTAGGTAACTGAAGGGAAATAAAAATAAACTACTAAAACGAAGGAAATAAAAACGATAAAATCTCCTCCCACACTTAAATCAAACATTGTCCCCAATGTTTTGAAGTAAGCTAAGGAGAAAGGAACCTGGCAAAACTAGTGAGGACCGCTGGTGCCCTCGCCGCCCTGTGCTGAACGCTCGGAACGATGGGATCTGCTACGGTGATGGTCTCGCTGGTCCATCCTAGCCTGCAATTCTGTCTGAGCAGCTTTCACCTCACGAAGGCTACCTAAGATAGAACCCTGAGTGGCCTCCATAAGCTGAAAGTGCTGATGGTTATATTGCGGTTAATGGGACTGCTCACTGGTGATCGCAAGCAGAGTACGAGAGATGGTCTCGTAAGATTGGTCCGCTCTCCGCTGCGACTCTTGCATAAAGCTCATCTGGTCCGCCATCTGTTGCTGAATGGAAGAGAGCAGGTCTTCATGCTGTGCTTCTCTAGCCATATGGTCTCGCCACATCTCCTCCGTAATATAAAATCCGGGAGAAGCTCCTGCAAAAGTGTTAGAAGAAGATGGTACGGTGTGTGATTGTGTAGGACGAGGGGGGGACACACGTTCTCTATGGTCATACTCATCATCTATGTCGGGCCCCTCATTGTCATGGACATTAGGAGGAATTGGACCTAGAAAAGGTGGGGCAGTAAGGTCATAGATCCAGTTCCTCTCGAATCGTACATCTGTACGTCTACTGCATGGCATAACAATTGATTCGACGGCTACCCCATGAATCATCAACTCATAACCACCAGCCCTCCTCGATCGGCACAATTTCATGTCTTTCAGAAATTTTAAATTAATTGTGCGAGGGGGCAGTGGTTCTAAAGTAGCTATCTCATCATTCAAATTTAGTGCCCGAGCAATAGACGTAATCAATCCGCCAAAAACTATCGGTCCACCCTTATTTACCGTTAAGCACATGTGGGCGATCATAAATGGAACCAGATTGATTCTTACATTTGTGAGGCATCCTTGCAAGAACAAAAGTTCTTTGCTATTAACTTTGTTTTGATTCTCCCAGCCAAAAATAGAGCATGCCAAAAGATATCTGAAAATTCTTATGGCCGGGTTATGAATGGTCGAGGCGAGGATTCCCTTAAAGGAATCAACAATAGTATCTGGCAACCTGCGCCAGAAGGCTAATACCTCGACTGACCATTCATCATTAGAAGGAGCTTCACAAACAGCACCTTCCCCATGAGGAAATCCCAATAGACCTGCTAGTTCATCGGTACTGAACTGATACTCAATAGAAAACAGTCTAAAATGCACGGTACCGACTGTGCTAGCAGTGTCGGGACGAACGGTATAAACCAATGAACTCAAAAACTAAACCGTCATCCTCTCATAGGTGGGTTCTTTTGTGGTGAAAACAGTGCCTAAACCTACAAAGTCTAACAAATAAAAAACGCTATGATGAACCCCTAAAGTGTGCAAGCAAGAATCGTCGACATACCTCGTCGAGAGAATTTCTCGATCCTGAAGCTTTTGAAATTGCCGCCTCTGCCTATTCCCGGATTGTCCTTCCCGAAGAATGCCTCCATTAAACTCCATTGATGAAGATGGTGAAGAGGGTGGAAAAAGTGGTATGATAAAGGTTGAATTTTTTTTTGGTTTTTGTTGATGGAATTTGAAATGGAAAGTTAAAAGATGATGGGTGAATGCTAGAGATATGAATTTCAATGGAGTTTTATAGGGATTTTTCGGAGGGAAAAAATGGGTTTGAAGAGGTTGGAGTTTCAAAATGGAGGAAATGGAGGTTCTGTCCCGATTTTACAGGGACGCTGTCGCGGGCGCGACTAGGGCAAAACCGCTGATGGGCCTCAATTTCTCTTTTGAATGGGCTTTTGTCCTTCCTTTGGCCTTAGGGGGGTGTTTTTAGCATTCCATAAGTCCTAAAAATGTAGTTTTGCACAAAATTTTCACAAGCATATATATTTTTTATAATAAAATATTTTTTATATATTTTGTCAAAGAAAAATAAAATAAAAGAAAATATTAGCATATAAACATAAAAAACTCAAACCTTAATATAAATCGAAAATATATCAAATGCAAATAGTAGGAAATATGTCTGGGTGATACTGGAAATAAATTAATGCATAAGAAATATAGTAAATAATACAAAAATGGAAATCAAGATGTCTGGTCATCAGTCTGGTCATCTCTGCGGAGTCTTGCTATCTCACGACGGAGCTCCGCCATGTCTTCAAAGAGCACATCGTACTCAGTAGCGTGGGTCAGCTCTGACACTTCCATCCCTAGGTGTAGGTCAGCAAGAGTCTGTCAGAGATCTGCAATCTCTTGGCGCATCATCGCCATCTGGGTCTGCATATCTGGAGTACCTAATGAATGATTATTTGACCATACCGTGGTCCTGTCAGGTGGTGGAGCTGGAACGTACTCTGGCTCTGGGCAGGGTCGTGGTGCGTCCACCGTCTCACCGTGTCCTTCTAAGGCATATATCCAGTTTGCTGGGTCATGGACAATGGTCATAACAGGATCTGGCAAAGTGAAATGATGTATGGTCTCACCATCGATCAGGAGTCTGAACTGAGAGGGATTAAAGGAGTTCCTTCTCATCAGCCCCCGATCTAAACAAAAATCAATATCCATGGTGGTATGGCTGCAGTAGGGAGTCAAATGAAATAGCTTTCGGCCAAGGCCTAGAGCAGCAGCAATCTCAGTCACATTTCCTCCTACATGTATAGGTCCTCCTGCCCAGGTGGCAACACCACTAAAAGAATACAGCATAAAGTTACCACAAGCTAAACGACGCGACTGATTCGCACAAAACATGAAAAATATGTCCTCCTCAGTAACGTGGTCATCAGTATCTCTCTCCCAAAGAATGTATGGGCAATGATCATCTGAAAGTATCAGAGAGCTGGGTTATGGATAACCTGCGAAATGTGAGTATCAGGGTTAGGGCCTCCACCTCCAGAGATGTTACTCCAAAATTTCTCCACGTCTCTATTCATGAAGTAACCCATGGGCAGCTCAGGGATAGCGCCAACTCCAGTCTCAAATCCAAGAAGATCACCGAACTCAGTATGGGTGAACGAATACTCTGTGCCAAATAACCTGAAGCTGGTGAGGCCATCTGGTCCCAAGTACGGATCATAGGAGAAAGAGCTGAGGAACTCCAGAGTGAGGTTCCTATAGGTGGGATGCAAATCAACAGCGTACTGGTCCCATTTAAGCTGGTGGGTCAAGTATCGGACACTGGGCTCTATGCCCAAAGCTTCCATGCAATCACTGTCTGGGTAGCGAGTGGGTACCATAGGTCTGAGTGAAAGCATCGCATAACGCTCTCTCTGGGCGTCGTCTCTAAAGGTCACGTGCATGTCATCGACTGGTGGCATCCTGAAAGAAAAGGTTAGGAAGAACGGGTCCTGAAATCAAACACACCAAACAAGTTAGACATATATGTACAAACAAACAAACAAACGTAAATCAAAATAAACGGAAAGAAAATAAATACGAAAGAAAAACCATGGGTTGCCTCCCATGCAGCGCTTGCTTAACGTCGTTAGCTCGACGAGTTCAAGTCATGTATCTGGTGCGAGGATAGGTGGATCTGTTAACGTGAACCTGGAGTAGTATGCTGGAATGTCACCTCCTTCATAATGCTTAAGCCTTTGTCCATTTACAACGAACGGACTGCAAGATTTGTTCTAATTTCCACTGCCCCAGATTTTAGGACTTTGGAAACTTCTAACGGGCCCGTCCATCTAGATCGAAGCTTACCTGGAAAAAGTCGCAGTCTTGAGTTGTATAGAAGAACAGGGTCACCTATGTTGAAGTCTTTCTTGACGATCTTCTTGTCATGCCATGCTTTGGTTCTCTCTTTATATATGATGGCATTTTCATAGGCTGATTGTCGGAGCTCTTCTAACTTATGTATGTCTAAGATGCGTTTCTCACTAGCTGCTAAGTAATCCAAATTTAAGGTTCTGATGGCCCAATATGCTTTGTGTTCCAATTCAAAGGGTAAGTGACATGATTTTTCGTAAACTAGTTGGTAAGGGGTTGTTCCAATGGGAGTCTTATAGGCTGTCCTGTAGGCCCACAGTGCTTCTGAAAGCTTCTGTGACCAATCCTTTCTGGATATCGAGACAGTTTTTTCTAAGATATGCTTGATCTCTCTATTGGATACTTCTACTTGCCCACTGGTTTGCGGGTGGTAAGGTGTGGGTACTCTATGTTTAACTCCATACTTCCTCAACAGTCTGTCAAAAATCCTAGATATAAAATGTGATCCTCCATCACTTATGACTAGTCTGGGAACTCCGAATCTAGGGAATATATTCTGCTTGAACATTTTAATCACCACTCGGGTGTCGTTTGTGGGTGCAGCTATAGCTTCAATACATTTGGACACGTAATCGACAGCGACTAAAATATATTTGTTTCCTAAGGATGATGGAAAAGGTCCCATAAAGTCGATTCCCCAAACATCAAAAAGTTCTACTTCTTGAATGTTTCTTAATGGCATTTCATTTCTCCTCGAGATGTTTCCGGAGCATTGACACGGGTCACACTTGGTTATGTATGTATGAACATCACGCCATATAGTTGTCCAATAAAGACCAGCTTGTAAGATCTTAGCGTGAGTTTTAGATGTGCTTGCGTGTCCTCCGTAGGGTACTGAGTGACAATGTTCTATGATATGGTGTACTTCTTCCTCTGGAACACACCGGCGAAAAATTCCGTCAGTGCCTCTCTTAAAAAGGAGTGGTTCATCCCAATAGAAATGTTTAACGTCATTGAAGAACTTCTTTTTCTGCTGATAGCTGAGGTACGGAGGTATTATATCTGTAGCAAGATAGTTAACAAAATCTGCATACCAAGGTACATTATTTACCACTAAGGATTTTTCAGAATCTTCTAAGGTTTCTAAACTTACACCTCCAATGGCATCTAGCTTAGCGATTAACCTGTCATAAGCAAAGTCATCATTTATGGGTACTACATCAGGTTTCAAGAACTCAAGCCTGGAAAGGTGATCGGCAACTACATTCTCGGTGCCTTTCTTATCTCTGATATCAAGGTCAAATTCTTGCAATAAAAGTATCCACCGGAGTAACCTAGGTTTAGCATCCTTTTTATTCAAAAGGTATCGGATGGCGGCATGATCAGTGTAAACAATTATTTTGACTCCCACCAAATAGGATCTAAATTTGTCTATGGAGAAAACTACGGCTAGAAGTTCTTTTTCTGTGGTTGCATAGTTTAGCTGAGCGGCATCTAGAGTTCTACTGGCGTAGTAAATCACATGTAACTTCTTATCAGATCTTTGCCCTAGCACTGCTCCTACAGCGTAATCACTAGCATCACACATGATCTCAAAAGGTTTTGTCCAATCTGGTGGTTGCATAATGGGTGCTGAGATTAAAGCTTGTTTTAAAAGGTTGAATGCTTCGTTGCATTTTTCATCAAAAATGAACTCGGCATCTTTCATCAGAAGACCTGTCAAAGGTTTAGTGATCTTAGAGAAATTTTTAATGAAACGCCGGTAAAATCCAGCATGTCCAAGAAAACTTCGAACTTCTCTAATTGTTTTGGGTGGTTTAAGATTCTCTATCACCTCGATCTTAGCTTTATCAACTTCAATGCCTTTTTCAGAAACGATATGTCCTAGAACTATACCTTCAGTGACCATGAAGTGACATTTCTCCCAATTTAATACCAGGTTTACTTCGACACATCTCTTCAAGATCTTTTCAAGGTTGACTAGACAGTTATTGAAATCAAATCCGCAGACTGAGAAATCGCCCATGAATACTTCCATAATTCCATCAAGATAATCAGCGAAGATTGACATCATGCAACACTGAAAAGTTGCTGGGGCATTACAGAGTCCGAAAGGCATACGTCTATAGGCAAAAGTTCCATATGGGCATGTGAAGGTTGTTTTCTCTTGGTCATCAGGGTGTATAGGAATTTGAAAAAAACCTGAATATCCGTCGAGGTAACAGAAGTAGGAATGTCTAGCTAGACGTTCCAACATCTGATCTATAAGAGGTAATGGGAAGTGGTCTTTCCTAGTGGCTTTGTTTAATTTTCTGTAATCTATGCACATACGCCAACCTCCTTCTATCCGTTTTGTAACGTGCTCACCTTTTTCGTTCTGTACCACGGTGATGCCTCCCTTTTTAGGTACTACATGCACATGGCTTACCCATTTACTGTCCGAGATCTGATATATTATCCCTGCTTCCAACAACTTAAGAACTTCCTTCTTAACCACCTCACTCATTATAGGGTTAATCCTTCTTTGGTGTTCTCTCGAAGGTTTAACATCTTCTTCAAGAGAAATCCGGTGCATGCACACGGATGGACTTATTCCTTTAAGATCTGAGTTGTCGTACCCTAGTGCTGAGGGATATCTTCGCAAGACATTTAAGAGTTGGTTTATTTCATTTTGGTTCAGAACGACACTGACTATAACTGGTTTGTCCATTTCTTTGTCTAAAAACTCATATCTTAGATTCTTGGGTAATTCTTTTAATTCTAAGGTTGGTTTGTTGGGGTTTTGTATAGGATCTGGAGTTAAGGATAAACATTCAAAAAGGCTATCATCTATGTAGGGTTCCATACTGTCATCATCTTTCTCAATGGGTGTTGAAGATAGTTTTATTCTTTCTATTGGCTCTTCCTGGTTAAGTTCACGGACACATTCATCAATGACATCAACTGCATAACATGTGTCTCCTATTACTGGTGTCGTGAGAAACTTTGCTAGGACAAACTCTATTTTTTCGTTACCTACCTCAAAAGTTAATTTTCCTTTCTTGACATCTATTATGGCTCCTGCAGTTGATAGGAAGGGTCTACCTAGGAGGATTGGGATATCTTTATCTTCTTTGATGTCCATTACGATGAAGTCGGTGGGAATGAACAACTTGCCTATTCTAACTGGGATGTCTTCTAATACGCCTACAGGGTATTTTATAGATCTGTCAGCTAATTGGAGAGACATCTTAGTAGGTTGCAAATCTCCTAGTTTCAATCATTCACAAACTGCAAGGGGCATTAGGCTTACACTGGCTCCTAAGTCCAGAAAGGCTTTATCTATGACATGATTCCCCAAAATACAAGGTATGGAGAAATTCCCCGGATCTTTGTCTTTTTTGGCAAGTTTGTTCTCGGAAATGGAATTACACTCTACTGGTTTTGGATCGTCAAGTCTACGTTTATTGGTGAGGATGTCCTTCAGGAATTTAGTATAAGATGGTATTTGGGTGATGGCTTTTGTAAAGGGAATCTCTACATGGAGTTTTTCTATAACTTTAACAAACTTTTGGAATTGGTCATTGATCTTAGTTTGTTTAAGTCTTTGTGGATAGGGAATTGGTGGTTTGTATGGCTGAGGGGGTGTTGAAGCTTTGTCTGTAACTTCTCCTTTATCTTTGTCTTTTGGTTTCTCAATTTCTACGGGTTTCTCACCTTCGGGGGTAGCATCCTTGTTGGAAATTTCGGGGTCACTCAATGTCGGGTTTTTAGGCCCTTCATAAGTGGTTCCACTTCGTAAGGTAACAGCGTTAGCTTGCCCTCGAGGGTTCTGTTGAGGTTGTCCAAGAAATTGTCCTCCAGGAGTAGTTTGGGGTGCTTGCTTTAAGGCTACCTGAGAGATCTGGGTTTCAAGCATCTTGCTGTGGGTGGCCATTTGGTCCATTTTGGTTCCTAGTTGGGTAAGCAGCTCATTCACATGAATATTCTGATTTAGGAACTCTTTGTTTTGCTGGGTTTGTGCTGTCATAAAATCATTTAGCACTTTCTCAATATTTGGCTTAGGTGGCACTGCTTGCATAGGTTGGTTTTGTCTAGGTGCTTGATTGTTGGTTGATCTCGGAGGTGCTTGGTTTTGGATAGGGTTATTATTTTTGTAGGAAAAATTAGGGTGATTCCTCCATCCAGGGTTGTAAGTATTTGAGAACGGGTTTCCTTGGGCATAGTTGACTGGGTCTGGGTTAGTCTCGTTTAACAGATGGCAGTCAGCTGATTGATGACCTTTAGTACCACAAAGTTCACAATCCGACACTACTGCTGCTGCAGCGGTTGGTTGTGTGTACATTTGATCGATCTTGAGGGCCATAGCATCCATTTTGGTTTGCATCGTGTCTATAGAGCTTACCTCATGTTTACCTCCTTGGGCTTCTTTCTTTTCTACTGTTGCTCTTTCGTTTCCCCATTGATGATGGTTTTGAGCCATATCTTCAATGAGACCACAAGCGTCAGGATATGGTTTGTTCATCAGGGCACCGCCAGCGGCAGCGTCGATGGACATCTTTGTGTTATAATGAAGTCCGTGGTAAAAGGTATGTATAATCAACCATTGCTCCAAACCGTGGTGTGGACAAGCCCTTAGAAGGTCTTTATACCTCTCCCAAGCTTCAAATAGTGATTCTCCTTGGTTTTGGGTAAATCTTGTTATTTGGTTTCGGAGAATGGCTGTTTTGCTTGGGGGAAAGTATCTAGCAAGGAATGTTCTCCTAAGGTCTTCCCATGTTGTTATAGAGTTGGCTGGAAGGGAATCTAACCAAGTTAGGGCTTTGTCTCTAAGGGAAAAGGGAAATAGTCTTAAACGAATCGCCTCAGGACTAGCACCATTGGTCTTAAAGGTGTTTGACAACTGGATAAAGACTTTTAGATGTTGGTTTGGGTTTTTAGATGGTAGTCCTGCGAATTGGTTTTGTTGAACTAGTTGTAATAGGGACGGTTTTAGTTCAAAATTATTGGCAGGTATGGTAGGGTTAACAAATTGGCGTCGTTGCCGGGGTGGGTGCACCGGAAGCAGAAGAGGAGTCTCTGTTCAAGAGACTATTCCCGCATTCCCTCATTGGGAAGGCCAAGGAATGGTACCTTGATCAGTCAACTGCCATCATGACTGATTGGAATGCTTTGGAAGAAAAATTTTTGGAAAGATTCTTTCCGCACACTCGGTTCATGGAAGCGAAGACCGCTATAGCGGTATTCACACAAGGAGCTAACGAATCTCTCAACGAAGCTTGGGAGAGGTTCAAATCAATGTTACGAAAGTGAAAAGGACATGGTTTCGATGAATTGTCACAGATTCATATATTCAGAAATGGGCTGCAGCTAGTACACAAAACCTTGTTGGATGCCACCGTGGGTGGGTCTTTGTTAAGAAAAACTGCTGCGGAAGCCATAGCTATCATTGATAAAATGGCCTTGAATGATCATCAAGGTAGTCACAATCGTGGACCTGCTCAACGAACGCCGGGTGTGTTGGAATTAGGAACAAGTGACGCTATCCTTGCACAAAACAAATTGTTATCACAACAGGTTGAGCTGTTAACAAAGCAAATGTCTAAGTTGCCTCAACAATTCAAGGAGATCCATGAATCTTCAAGTAAAAATGTGCAAGTGTTAGTGTGTGAGTTATGCAGAGGTGACCATTTGACCGGTTATTGTCCTCCGGTTGTGGAGGAAGCAAACTATGCGGGAAATCAAGGTTACCAACCCCGTCCTCCGTATCAACAAGGCAACCAAGGTTACCAACAACGTGGTAACCAAGGTTATCAACAACCATGGAGACCACAAGAAGCCGGTCCATCGAACCGTCAGCCTTACCAAAATTACACCCAACCTCCGCAAGCTCCCGTTGGAAATACAAAGATGGAAGATACTCTAACACAATTTATGCAAATATCCATGTCTAATCAAAAGAATACAGATGCTGCGATAAGGAACCTCGAAACACAAGTCGGGCAATTATCTAAACAATTGGCCAATCAACAAAAAGGTCCCTTTTCGGCAACTATTCTTCCAAATCCGAAAGATTGTAAAGCGATTATTACAAGAAGTGGACGTGAGATTGACATGAATGTGGGTGAAAGAGTAGTGGAGGAGGAGGTTGTGGTTGAAAAAGAACATGTGAGTGAGGAAATAGAAGTAGAAAAGAATGTTGAGGGTGTTGTAGTTGAAAAAGAGATAGAAAAAAATGAGAGAGAAAAAAAGGAGAATGAGAGAAAAATTGATAATGAGGAAAGAGTGAAAAGAACGAAAAAAGGAAAAGAGCCGGTGAGTAATATTCCGATACAACACTTACCTTATCCGCATGGTCCTACAAGGAAAGATAGTGCAAGGCATTATACTCGGTTTATGGATATTTTTAAACAGTTACAAATAAATATCCCATTTTCCGAGGCCTTGGAACAAATGCCCAAATACGCTAAATTCATGAAGGACATCCTTACGAAGAAGAAAAGATACACAGATCAAGAAACTATTATGGTGGATGCAAGTTGTAGCGCAATCATTCAACGGACTCTCCCTCGGAAAGAATGTGATCCGGGAAGAGTTACATTGCCGGTTACGATAGGAAACATGTATGTGGGCAATGGGTTGATTGATTTGGGTTCTAGCATCAACTTGATACCATTATCGATTGTGAGACGGTTAGGCCATATGAATTAAGGTCCACTCAAATGACTTTGCAACTCGCCGATAAATCCACTACCCGTCCTCACGGTGTAGCGGAAGACGTGTTGGTCAAGGTGGACAAATTTTTGTTTCCAATTGATTTCGTTGTCATTGAAATGGAGGAGGACGATGATGCACCTTTGATTCTTGGAAGGCCTTTCATGAAAACTGCCCGTATGGCAATTGACATGGACGATGGTCTCATGAAAGTGAGAGTCCAAGATGAAGAGGTGTGTTTTAATCTTTATGATGCAATGAAGCACAAGAAGGATAAGGGTGATTGTTTTCGAATTGATGTAACGGAAGAGGCAAGTTCAGGGGTGACAAATCAAATTCATGTCATTGAACCGTTACAAAGAGCTTTAGATGAGTCCTTGGAAATATTCTCGGTTGAAGAAGAACAAGCTTTAGAAGAGTGTTTATTAGAACTTGAAGCTTTGGATGAAATGCAACCATGGGAATATGAAGAGGAGATTCTAAAAAAATTAGTTAATGATGATGAACCACCCAAAATTGAATTGAAAATGTTACCTTCCAACTTGAAGTATGCTTTCCTTGATGACGGAGGGAATAAACCACTGATCATAAGTAATATTTTGTCTGAAAATGAGGAAAACCGATTAATTCAAGTGCTGAAAAAGAATCAAGATGCAATGGGATGGACATTGTCCGATCTCAAAGGCATTAGTCCGTCATATTGCATGCACCGTATTTTTATGGAGGAGGATTTTAAACCAGTTGCTCAACCTCAACGCCGCCTTAATCCAATCATGAAAGAAGTGGTAAGAAAAGAAGTGGTGAAAATGTTGGACGCCGGAATGATTTACCCTATTTCCGACAGCCCGTGGGTTAGTCCGGTGCATGTGGTGCCAAAAAAAAGTGGAATGACGGTGGTCCGAAATGACAAAAATGAGCTTATTCCAGCAAAGACTGTTACCGGGTGGAGGATGTGTATCGACTACCGTAGGTTGAACAAAGCTACGAGAAAAGATCATTTTCCTTTACCTTTTATGGATCAAATGCTCGAACGTCTCTCCGGTCAAGAATTTTATTGTTTTTTGGATGGTTATTCGGGTTATAACCAAATCATTGTTAACCCGGATGATCACGAAAAAACTGCTTTTACATGTCCGTTCGGAATCTTTGCTTATAGGAGGATGCCGTTTGGATTATGTAATGCACCGGCTACTTTTCAGCGGTGTATGCAAGCTATCTTCGCGGACTTGATCGAAAAGACAATTGAGGTCTTTATGGATGATTTCTCAGTTTTTGGGCAATCGTTTGATTTGTGCTTGAAAAATCTGGATACGGTGTTGGAGCGGTGCGTGGAAACTAATCTGGTTCTTAACTGGGAAAAATGCAACTTCATGGTTAAAGAGGGAATTGTGCTCGGGCACAAAGTGTCTTCAAAAGGCCTAGAAGTTGATAAGGCTAAAGTGGACTTAATCGAGAAATTACCACCGCCGATGAATGTCAAAGGAATACGGAGCTTTCTTGGGCATGTCGGGTTCTACCGGAGATTCATCAAGGACTTCGCAAAGGTCGCGAAGCCGTTGAGCAACTTGCTTGTCCAAGGTAAGGTTTTTGACTTTGACGAGTCATGTCTTTTTGCTTTTAATTTTTTGAAAAATAGTTTAACAACTTCACCGATAATCGTTGCACCAAACTGGAAAATGGATTTTGAATTAATGTGCGATGCTAGCGATTATGCGGTGGGGGCTGTTTTGGGGCAAAGAAAAACGAAGGTTTTCCACGCTATACATTATGCGAGCAAGGTGCTAAATGAGGCTCAAATTAACTATGCGACAACTGAAAAAGAGTTGCTCGCCATAGTGTATGCGTTGGAGAAGTTTCGTTCTTATTTGATTGGTGCGAAAGTCATCGTTTACACTGACCATACCGCTATAAGGTATCTGCTTACCAAACCTGATTCTAAGCAGAGGCTTATTAGGTGGATCCTTTTGTTACAGGAATTTGATCTTGAAATTCGTGACAAAAAGGGATCCGAAAATTTGGTAGCAGATCACTTATCTCATTTGGTAAACGTTGAGGTGACCAAGAATGAATTTGAGGTAAAAGAGGAGTTCCCTGATGAAAAACTTTTTAGAGTGCAAGTTAGACCGTGGTTCGCCGACATGGCTAACCACAAAGCCACCGGATTGATACCGGACGGTCTAACGCACCACCAAAAACAGAAATTTTTGTCTGATGCCAAGTCATTTGTATGGGATGAACCCCATTTATTTAAACTTGGTGTCGACAACCTCCTCAGAAGGTGTGTGTCAGTGGAGGAAGCCACGAGTATTCTGTGGCACTGTCATAACTCTCCTTACGGAGGACACTTTAATGGGTTGAGAACGGCCACTAAAGTCCTACAATCGGGCTTTTATTGGCCGTCCTTATTCAGAGATGCGCATGCGCATGCCCTTAGTTATGACAAGTGCCAGAGAAGCGGCGGTATTTCACAGCGGCAAGAAATGCCATTACAAAATATGTTAGAAATCGAAGTTTTTGACTGTTGGGGGATCGACTTTGTCGGTCCATTCCCATCTTCATTTTCTAATGAATATATTTTGGTCGCTGTGGATTACGTTTCCAAGTGGGTAGAGGCGATAGCTTGCGCTAAAGCCGATGGAAAAACAGTGGTAAAATTTTTGAAGAAAAATATTTTTGCACGTTTTGGTACTCCTCGAGTGTTAATAAGTGATGGAGGATCTCACTTTTGTAACACTCAGCTTGACAAAGCTTTGGAGCAGTATGGTGTGAAGCACAAGGTTGCTACACCATATCATCCGCAAGCTAACGGTCAAGCAGAGGTATCTAATCGTGAAATTAAACGGATTTTAGAGAAAACGGTCTCGGCCTCGAGAAAAGATTGGGCCAACAGATTAGATGATGCTTTGTGGGCGTATCGGACCGCTTTTAAGGCTCCGATCGGTCTCACACCGCTCAAAATGGTTTATGGTAAGAATTGTCAGTTGCCGGTAGAGTTGGAGCACAAGGCATTTTGGGCCTTAAAATTTTTGAATTTTGATCCAACTCTAAGCGGGGAAAGAAGAAAAGTGCAATTACACGAGTTGGATGAATTGCGCCTTCAGGCGTACGATTCCAATAAATTATATAAGGATCGTGTCAAGTCTTACCATGACAAAAGAATTGTCATCAAACATTTTGAGGTCGGACAGCTGGTCTTATTGTTCAATTCTCGATTAAAATTGTTTCCCGGAAAATTAAGATCTAAATGGTCCGGACCTTTTCGGATTGTGGAAATCAAACCTTATGGAGCAATTGTAATTGAGGACACAAAGTCAAAGGAAAGTTGGACTGTCAATGGACAGAGGCTGAATGTTTATCTTGGAGGAGATTTCGAGCGGAATCCCGCCATTGTTCCCTTCCGCGATCCGTGAGATTGCGGTGGACCGTCGAGCTTAGCCGACGTTAAACAAGCGCTGGTTGGGAGGCACCCCAACATTGTAAGTATTTCTGTTATTTCTGTTTTGAGAATGTTTAGATATCACTATGATGCTTAAAAAATTGTGGCACAGTTTGGAAAAATTTTGAAAATTCTGGTCTTGTTCGCTGGTGTTCGCCTAGCGAGCTGGGGCGAGCATTCGCTGGCCTTCGCTCCGCGAACCCAGCGAGGCAGACCAACCCAAGTTTCTGCCACATTAGAAAAAAATGGATTGTGGGTGGGCCACCAAATTGGGCCCAAGACCCACTTTGAAATCAGAATAGAGGGGGGAAAAACCCTAGCCTCTTGACCTCTTCATCATTTCCCTCTGTGTCATTCTTTTCCTTTCATTTCCTCTTGTGCACTTCAACACTCATCTCCTTCAACTTTCCAATTGCCCTAATCCACCATTAACAGTGCGAAATTCAGGTTTGTGTACTCTTTACAGTTTATTTCTGTAAGCATTGTTTATGTTCTTAATTGATCAATATGGGTTTTGTGAAAAATTGGTATACTCTGCCATGATACTTTTGTCTTGCATGTTTGAAACTACAAAGCAATATGACTAAACCAGTATTTGAAATTAGGAGGTGGGAGAGGGACTATTTTTAACTGTGTTTTTCTGAAAAATCGCGGGTTCGCTGGATCGTTCGCTTCGCGAGCCTGCGCAAGCATTCGCCAGGCTTCGCCTAGCGAACCTGGAGCGAACAGAGGCAAATTTTCAATTTTTTTTTTATGCATGCAAGTATCTGGCTGGTTGTTTTTGAGTCACTAATGCGTTTGTTGCCTTTGTTTGGTTTTATTGTTTGCTGTGTGCAGATGGCACCAAAAACTGCAATTCACGCGCCTAAAAAGCGAAAAGCTTCAACCTCGAGACAAGTGCCCGTGCGCTTTGATGAAGAAAGATTCAGGGGGGCTAAGCAAGCAGCCAGATATGAAACCCTTGAAAGAAAGAGCATCCTGCCGGAGAAAAGATTCCTTCTTAGTGATCGAGGAAGTTACCGAACAATTGATGCACTTTTTGTGGCGAAGAAGTGGGATCGTCTAATGATGCCGCTGGATGGGTACAACATTGAAATTGTTCGGGAATTTTTTGCGAATGCATTACCGGATGATGGTGAAAGATTCAGTTGGGCCTCTTGGGTTAGAGGTACTGTTGTGAGGTTTGATCGTAGGACGATCAACACTGTTTTGGGAGATCCTTTCCCGTTGGTTGGGACTGAGCTGGATGCCTATCATCGAGACTTGCATCTTCATCGTGAGATTGAGAAGATGACTCGGGATTTACTTCTGGAAGGTAAGGAAGTGGAGCTGAATTCATCCGGGGCACCTATTAGATTCAGACGTGTGGACATGCAACCTTTAGTCCAGCTTATTCTATTATTTGTGCTCACTAACATTTGTCCCAGGTCGCATCATAGTACAGTTCTGATCGTTCTGGCTCATCTTATCCATAGCATTCAAATGAATGTGCAGATTGACGTGGCCCGCATCATTGCGGATGAAATCAAGGCTATTGTGTTAAGTGGCTTGGGTGGTACTGCGGCGCGCAGGAATGCCCCGCTTGCTTTTCCATGTTTGATCATGACCTTGTGTGCTCACGCTGGGGTAGATATTCCAGCCCGTAGGCAGGTCACTATTCCATCTGCTATTGATGATCGATATGTGGATAAGTTCTGTAAAGCTAGGGGGAATGTTGGAGAGACTTCTAGAGCTGTTGCTGATGATGCAGCTGAAGCTGGTGAAGGCTCTGAACCGGCTCCGCCGGCCTTTTATCCATATCAGCAGGAGATCTGCCAATACAATTGGGATTGGATGGCTGCGCAGCAGCGTGCTATGTCTGACATCCATGATTCTTTGCAGGTTCTTCAGTTGCAGATCCGAGACCCTACTTCTGATCAGATGATGATGTCTAGGGAGCAGTTCCTAGCGCATGCTGGTTGGCCTGAGGCCAGGCCAATTTTAGGAGGGGGTGAGGACGATGCTGATGGTGAAGAGGATGATGATGATGAGGCTGGTGATACTGACGTGCTGGTGACTGAGTCCGATGATGAGGACTGATTTTTTTTGTGATCTTTGGCTTGTATACTTCCTTTGTGCATCAAAGTGAAGTTTTGTATTTTGTTTCTTTTTCAGCTTTTACTAGTCAAGTATTAATGTACTCGTACCCGTGTGGTACTTTTTGAATTATGTAGGTGTTTTATACACCAGATACTTTATGTTTATTATTGGTAATGATTATGGTTTGTAGAAAAATTTTTGTTTCGCTTTACTAATAATTGTTGGTTTTTAATTATAGTAGTAAGTGTGTTTTTGTATGTGTTATTTTGATTGTTCTTCTTTAACGATGGAACTTTGGGAAGTAGGTTGGACTCTTGTGATTAAAGAGAAATTCCTTCAAGATGTGAGGGCTATGATAGTTCCGTAAGCATTGTGTTGCGACAAGGTATATCGTTACCTTGATTCAAGAATTTTTTATGCTTTAGAATTTTGTGTCTTGGGCAAGTGTAAATGTGTTTCATGTTACAACTTCTTTTGAATACATATGTCATTTTAGGATCTGAAACTAGTAAAGTGAGAAGCCTCAAAATTGTATTATATGTCAAGGAGTGTTGATGAATGTTGTCTTTATTTTTAATTCATGCCTTATCTTGTGACCGTGTGATTTTGTGGAAGTAGGAGAAGTGATCAAGGCAATTTTTGTTAGTGAGCACAACTATGCCCAAATATTAATTTACCTGTGAGTAGTGAGTATTCGGTAGCCCCTTTGAGCCTAAACAGTTTAGAACTCAATTGAATGATGAACTTGTTTTATGTACATAATTTGCTAGTTTGGTTCATCATTGAATTTGGTGAGTTTCTAACATTTTCTTCTTGAACCTTTGTAAATTGTTTATTTTGACTTCCTTGCCCTAAAAAGCAAGGAACATTCACTTTAGGTGGAGTTGAAAATGAGTTGGGGAGAGAATAAGAAGAAGATAGGTGCATTACTCCTAATTTTGAAAAGGAAAAAAAATTTTCAAGCAAGCATGTAAAAAGAAGAGTGTGAATATATTGTACAAAAGAGAAAATGCTTGCTTGAACGAAAAAAATAATAGAATCAATAAGTGTGCACGGTAGTTTGTGAAAGTGGAATGAAGAATTGGTGAAAGGAAGTGTGTTGTATGAATATGTATATAGTGAATGTTCTTTGTACCGGCAACTTCGTTTCAAAGACCGTTATATATGTCCCTTTTTTGTTCTCCTGACCAAGCTACATCCTTGAAGTCCTTAGTGATCTTGTACTTCCACGATTTCTTTTGTGTTCATGGAGATATGATATGAATTGCTTAGTATTGCATCATTTGTCATTTGAGTGTAACTGTCCCGTGCTTGTATGCACGTTTGCCTTCAATCCTATTTCGAAGAGGAGTGTAGTATGACATGTGTATGATAAGTTAGTTGTCTCTTGAAGCATTGTTGAAATTGTTTAAGAGTCAAGTTCTTTTACATGATTGGTTCTTGAATTGTGTAATAGATGCATTGTTGTGATCACTGTTTAGCTGAGCCATTTTCGTGTCTTGGTTGAATGTAATCCTCGAGCAAATCCTCGTGAGAGGCATACTTTGCTTGAGGACAAGCAATGAGTTAGTTGGGGAGAGTTTGTTAGATGTCAATCTTGATATATTTGAGTATGAATTATTTGGCATTTTTCATGACTTTTCATGTGGAATAGGTTGATTTTAGTGTGAATTGATGTTGTTGTGCATTATTTGAAATATACTTGTGGTGCTTGTAATTTGTGTGCTAAATGTGCAGAAATAGGAGTGAAAAGATCAAAGTTTGAAGACCCAAAGAAATAGTGCAAGCTGCCAAAGAATTGAAATCAACAACAGTATTCGCTAGGCGAGTGTTGGCGAAGGTGCCAGCGAAGGTTCGCCTAGCGAACGTCAGCGAGGATGCCAGCGAGGTGGTGGCAGAAAGTGTGCAAAACTTACAGTAGGAAAACTGGGTAAATTCGCTGGGCGAGTAGGCCAGCGAATGCTCGCTGATGTGCTCGCGGGGCGAATGTGCCAGTGAAGGGTGGCAGAAACTTTCCATTTTGAAAACACCCAAGCTTCGCTGGGGCGAAGGTTGCAGCGAATGCTCGCGAAGCGAATGTTTTGGTTCGCCTAGCGAACCCACGATAATTCTGAGGGGCGGTTTAAGTCTGAGGCACTTAAATGTGCCATATTTTTGGTCATTCGCTAGGCGAATGAATGCCTTCGCTGGGCGAATGGTGCTGTTAGGAAAAGTGTATAAATAGAATTGTTACTTTTTGGAATGGAGGGCTTGCTCATTTTACATTAGAATTAAGGGTTTACAGTATTTTGTTCAGAAAAGCTTGTATTTTCATTGGAGAAGCTGATTTTGCATCCATTCTCGATTATTCGTTGTGGATGCTCATTCATCTCCTCTCTTTACTTGTCATTCAAGCTACCATGAGAAGTGGTAGCTAATCACTCAATGTTGAGGTTAGAGGTAGTTGATTCTGTTTTTATGTATTGATATTGATCTCTTGTATTTGAACAAAGTCTTTGATCAATATAGATGATGTTGTTTTCTCTTAATGATCCATTTGTGAATTGTTTTGCTCTAGACATAGACTTTACAACTCTTGACCTAACAATTTCATCTCTTAAAAACCAAACTCTAGACATAGATTTGGGATTTGCTATTCGCATTGTATTGATCTTAATGATCGTTGCTTAGATTGTTAGCGTGAGACATCATCTAACGGTCTAAACAACGGTACTCACGATTCCGCTTTAGACATAAACGTAGTCGGGAGGATATGCGGTTATATTGGTCGGAAACCGAGTTCATATGCTTGATTAATTGTTTATACATGAAAAGGATTGATGAAACCTAACCTTAACAGGCTTTTATAAAATCTTTTACAACAATCTTTGTGACCTAATTAATCTTTGCTACAAGTGAATGATAACAACAAGTGAAACTTTTGAAAACGTTAACTTAGAATATCGCAACTATTGAACGGCAAGCATCAAATATCCGACAATCCCTGTGGATACGATAACAAAAACCCACACTGATACTCTTCTAACAGCACCATAAAGATAATGCCTCCATATTTTCAAAACAAACACCACAGCCGCTAACTCCAAGTCATGCGTAGGATAATTCTTTTCATGCACTCTCAATTGTCTAGAAGCATACACCACAACTTTTCCATCTTGCATCAAAACACCACCTAAACTTGTCAATGAAGCATCACAATACACAACAAATGGTTCATTAGGATTAGGCAAAATCAAGATCGGAGTCGTTGTCAACCTTCTCTTTAGCTCATTGAAACTTTCCTCACAATGAATATCCCAAATGAAAGCCTTTCCTTTACAAGTCAATTGTGTTAACGGAAGTGCCAACTTCGAAAATCCCTCTATAAACCTCCGATAATAACCCGCCAAGCCTAAAAAGCTTCGAATCTCCGTAACCGACTTAGGAGCCTCCCATTGCATCACCGCATCAATCTTGGATGGATCAACACTAATACCACTACCGGAAATAATATGTCCAAGAAAACTTACTTCCGACAACCAAAATTCACATTTTGACAACTTAGCATACAATTGTTTCTCTTTCAAAATTTGCAACACAATTCTCAAATGCTCTTCATGCTCCTCCTGAGACTTAGAGTAAATCAAAATATCATCGATGAACACAACCACAAAATGATCCAACTGTTCATGAAAAATACGATTCATGTATTCCATAAACACACCCGGCGCATTAGAAACCCCGAATGGCATCACGGAATATTTGTAATGACCATACCATGTCCTAAAGGCCGTCTTTTGAATATCTTCTCCTTTCACACGAATCTGGTGATATCCCGCTCTCAAATCAATTTTGCTAAAAACATTCGCACCAACCAATTGGTCCATCAAATCATCGATCCTTGGAAGCGGATACTTGTTCTTAATTGTCACCTTGTTCAACTGTCGATAATCAATGCATAATCGCATAGTACCATCCTTCTTCTTTACCAACAGTACCGGAGCACCCCAAGGAGAAACACTTGGTCTTACAAATTTCTTATCCAACAAGTCATTCAATTGCTTTTTCAATTCTACCAATTCTGATGCCGACATACGATACGGTGCCATCGAAATCGGTCTAGTACCCGGAACTAGATCAATAGAAAATTCAACTTCTCTTTCCGGCGGTACATCCGTAATATCTTCCGAAAACACTTCTGGAAATTCACACACCACTGGGAACACATCAAGTGAAACTTTACTTTCCACTGACAATGATGCAAACAAACCAAACAATTGAGCTTCGTCCGCTAAAAGTCTCTTCAACTCTTTAGTGGATAGGAAACTCTCAAATTCATCATCTTCCAAAGAAGGAAACCTTACTAACTTGTGATAGCAATCTATATGAACTCGATTAAATTGCAACCAGTTCATACCCAAGATTACGTCCAAACCCACCAACGGTAAACATACTAAATCCATAACAAAGTCTTTACCATACATGGTTAAAGGACAACTCATACACACCAAAGACGTAGTTACCGACCCTGAAGCAGGAGTCTCAATAACCATTTTAACACCCATTAAAGTTAACGCAAGATTCAAACGCTTCGCGCACTCAGACGAAATAAACGAATGAGTCGCTCCCGTATCAATAATAGCAACTAAAGGTGTACTATTAATAAAGCATGTACCTTTAATCAAACGGTCTGCATTAGTAGTTTGAGTCCCCGCCAATGCAAACACCTTTCCGCCCGCTTGAGCTTGTTTCGGCTTAGTACACTTAGTACTAATATGACCCATTTCTCCACAATTGTAGCATTTCACCATATTCCTTCTACAATCTGTAGCAGCATGCCCAGTACCTCCACAATTAGAACTTTTCACTACAGGCTTCCCACACTCAAATGATTTATGACCCAGTTCACCACATTTGAAACACCTAATAACACCGGAACCTCCTCCTCCAAACCTCCTATCAAAGTTTCCCCTATGCTTACCCTTATCAGCGGGTGTCACATAAGGTCCACTTCTAGCTTGTTGCTTTCCCTTCCTCTCATTCAAACTTTTGTAATGTGTGGAACGAGCCTTACTATCTTCCTCGAAGATTCTACAACATTCCGTCAAATCGGAAAACCTTCTTATCCTTTGATACCCCACAACTTGCTTAATCTCAGGACGTAAACCATTCTCATATTTAATACACTTCGAGAACTCAGCAGTAATCACAGCATAATGAGGATGGAATTGAACCAACTCCACAAATTTAGCAGTATAGTCCACCACAGACATACCACCTTGTTTCAGTTCGAGAAATTCCATCTCCTTCTTTCCCTTCACACTCTCAGGGTAATACTTCCTCAAGAACTCAGTACAAAATAAATTCCAAGTTATCTCTTCATCATCCACCTCAAGAACTTCACGTATACCGACCACCAATCATCGGCTTCTTCCTTCAGCATGTGAGATCCAAGCCTCACCTTATTCTCCTCCGCACAGTCCATGACTCTGAAGATTCTTTCAATCTCTTTCAACCAATTTTGAGCTCCATCGGGATCAAATTTTCCTTTGAAGACCGGTGGTTGATTCTTCCTGAATTCGTCATTAGCATTCACGTTCGGCGCACCTTGCACCGCCCTAGCCATTGATTCCAAAGCAGCAGCCATCGCATTGTCGTTTCTACCAGACATATTCTGATCATTCCCAAAAATAACAAGGTTAAACAACAGTTTAACCAACACAACAACAAGACAAACACAACTGACTCAACTCTGGCTCTGATACCACTTAATGTAACACCCCCTTTCTATACCCCCAAATAATCACGATTATCATTTAGGCACATATATAAAAAATTCGCCAGAGTACGATTAAAACATGGCATAAAAAAAGGCATGTCACATCATACACAAATCTACAACATACAACACCTGCTCAAACATTGATATGCAACAGTGGGGTAACTTTGCATACAGAGGAACTTTGTCCTTACACCCACATTTCAATATTTAGAATAAAAGCGGAAAATCTAAACATTGAACCACATTCAAACATATATACAGAGATATATACTTCACCAAGTATTATCCACCAACAGAATTCATGTTCACATAAACATTTATCAACCAGATACATATACAAATGTATCACAAAAGAATAATATACATCCTAGCTACCCGGTGCTACATATCAGAGCCAACCGACTAAAAGAATGAAGACACGCTTCACAAAAAGACCTCCAGCATACCTACTCTGCAATGCCTCATAGAGCATCATAAAATAGCAGAAAGGTGAGAAATATTATCATAATAACAATGCATATAATTATATATATATATATATATATATACATAAAGATACACATATTCCACATTCTCACCACAATTCAACACAATTCACCCATATACATTACAATGTATATCTATATATCAACCGAGCATATTCATCATGCACACTTTCACAATTCACAATCATTCCACATAAACATACACATTTATGTTTATTCACCAATATATCATTATAAAGATGATAAATGCAAATCATAGAGACCGACTCACGACTCTATGCAAATGCAATGCGGTACCGACTCAATCATCTCAAGTTCACTCAGGAACTTCTGTTGGAACCATCGCTCGTTACTAAAGTAACTCCCCGTCGGGCCTACGATGTTCACCCATTGCTCACACCCCACATGGGCACACAATGTTTATGGATCGCTCACACCCCACCTGGGCACACGACCCGATCGCTCACACCCCACACGCGGGCACACGATCCGATTGCTCACGCCCCACCTGGGCACACAATCCGATTGCTCACACCTCACATAGGCACACAATCGTTCATAATCATCGCTCACACCTCACATAGGCACACGATGTTACCACGGATTCTCATTAGAATCGCTCAACACAAGAATGTATTTCATGATGCTTCACATGCAAAATGACACAAGACATTCTTGAAATGCATACATATTCACAATATATTCATGCATTCATCTCACACAATCACATACAATCTATATACATTCACATCAATGCACTATTGTATGATTCACATTCAAACACACCGTCAAAACGGTAAAAGTCGCTAAATAGCACTATTCCTGACTTTCCGACATAATTAAATCGGCTAACGATTTCCAAATCATAATAATCACTAAGTACAGCTCAATAGCTTTCCAACGACACCAAGAATGTAAAAATCGGATACTCGGAACAAAAGTTACGGACGAAACCGAAAACGACATTTTGAAAAAATCCCATTTTTACATTCCTCTAGTCCATACGCGTACCACTAATCTCATACGCGTACTGGACTGATTTCTCGCCATTCCCATACGCGTATTGCCAAAGCCCATATGCGTATGGGCAGAACCCAATTCCTTCACAATTTCCACATTTCAGACCCCATACGCGTATGCCCATCGCCCATACGCGTATCACCAGAGGGCCGGGAAAAGCCACCCTCCATACGCGTATTGACCCAACCCCAGGCCATTGTTACGCGTAACGCCTTGGCTCATACGCGTATTGGCATGTCCCTTACGCGTATGGCCAGGGGATTTCCAAAAAAAATCTGCAGAACAATGTTCTGCGTTTTTACACTCCCAATTCCACCAATTCATCATCTAAATTCAGAAAAATACCAGTTTAAAGTATAACAATACATATTAAACATGTATAGACCAACAAGAACATAATCAACACAAGTTTGAACACATTTGGATCAATTTCCAATCAATTTCTCAAAAAGGGTTTATACCCAAAAACTCACAAAACCCATCAACAACAACAACAATTCATACATAATCACATACATTGATAAGATAACAATGTTTCACACCCTTACCCGGATTTCAACTTGCTATATGATTGATCTTGATGAATTTCTAGGTTTTCCTCTTCTTTTCTCTTCCTCCTCTTTCTTTCTCTTCTTTTTCTCTCAAGTTCTCTTTTCTTTCTATTTTCTTCTATTCTTCCTTTCTATCTCTTTTCTTTCTTTTCTATTTCTTTTCTTTCTTTTCTATTTCTTTTCTTTCATTTTCCACACAATCAATTAATTCATTTTTCTCACAAAAATTCTAATTCCAATACTTTTCTAACCTATCATTAATTGAGAAAAGTCTAAAAATACCTTCTACTCTAATTTCCCCGAAAACTCTCAAAACGATAAAATAACATTTAACACACCAAATTCACAATTAAAATAATTTATCACCCAATTAAAATAAAAGACTAAACATAATTGGGAAATAATCAAAATCGGGGCGTTACAACAGGCCTACCGCGCCCGCGACAAGAGGGAAACGGCAAAGGTGAGTGCTGATCATGGGAATGTGGCAGTTGAACAGTGGAGATCATGGGACACGTCGTCGCCTACCCTGGGGCGTCCGCGACAAGAGAAGCGACAAGAGTAAATTGCTGCAAAACTTGAATTCTTGCTCCTTTTGCATCCTTTTTCGTCTGGGACCTCGATTTTATTGAAAACCTGAAAACAAAGGAAAACATAACAATAACAAAGCATAAAAAATAGAAAAAAAAACTAATATGCATGTGAAATCAGAGTCAAAAATACAGTATAATTTAGTGTCATCATGGATGTTGTAACAACCATTAATGAAAAACAAATCGAGAATCCCGAGGAGAGTGATAATGAGGTTGAGGAGAGTGATATTGAGGTTGAGGAGAGTTCTGGTGAGGAAGAAGTAGAGATTGAGAAAAATTCACTGGAACCACCTGAAAGGGAGGTCGTCAAAGAGGCAGAGAAACTAGCACCTAAGGATGTTCCTCATCCCTATATCCCACCGATTCCTTTCTCGCAAAGGTTTGTGGAAGCTAAGGTAGAATCCCAATCCAAAACATATGCGGAGGTATTGGAAAATGTCCACACCGATGCATATTTATTTGAGGTCACGCATAAAAAGAGAAAATTCGAGGACCATGAAACTAGGGATATCATTACTGCTAGGAGGATAAGGTTAGACTGTGAGGTGATGGATGAAATAACTAAGCCCAAACTTGAAAAGTTGATACTTAGGATAGATCCCGAACCACCACCACAAGTTCAAAAGAATGAACCGCCCCACAGAAGGAAGAAACGAAAAGGTGAGGGATATGTGAGATGGTTTGATAAGTGGCCATGGAAACCGGAAATTATTAGCCGTCGAGCTATCGACGTTAATGAAAGCCCGGCGTGGGAGGGAACCCACGAACTTTTAATTTAATGTTTTCTTTTTATTGTTTGTGTTTGCAGAAAATAAAGAATTGTATCGCTTGTTGTGACGCCCCCATTCTATACCCCCAAATAATTGTAAAACAAATAGCACTTAATAAAATTTCGTCAGAGTATATTTAAAAACATGGCATAGTCGGGGAAATCACATCAATGTGAAACAAAACATACATACAACACCTGCCCATAAAGATAAGCAACAGTGGGGTAGCATACATACAGAGGAAACTCAGTTCCTTACACCCACATTTCAAAGTTTTTAGAATAAAAGCGGAAAATCTAAAAACTGAATATCATATATATATCACATGAAAAGTTGGTCATACTTCAAGTTATACATGCACCAGCCAAAATATATATATACATAAACCACAAACGGCCACCCTAGCTACCCGGTGTCACATATCAGAGCCGACCGACAAAAGTATGAAGACATAAGCTTCACAAAAGACCTCCAACGACTCTAATCTGCAATGCCTCATAGAGCATTAAAAAACGAGCAGAAGGGTGAGAAAAACAACCATAATATAAATGCATATAATTATTTATATCAACATAAAAATACACATATCAAGTATTCTCACCAACAGTTATCACATGCCAACACATATAGCAATTACTGATCATATTCACATCATCACATATCCACTCATAATGCATATCTTTATACACAAAACACATCATTCATACTTCCATGCATTTAACACGAATGCACATCACTTCACCAATGCTATCACAATTCTCACACATGCTCAATCAATTCACAATTCCACTCATAATCACATAATCAGACTATGATTCATGCAAATGCACAGAGACCGACACAACGACTCTATGAAAATGCCATGCGGTACCGACTCCAAATATTCTCATCACTAGTTCACTCAGGAACTCTGCTGGAACCATCGCTCGTTACATCACTGTAACTCCTCGTCGGGCCTACGATGTTCACCCGTCGCTTTAGGTCCCCACATGGGCACACGACGTTTATGGATTGCTTTAAGTCCCCACATGGGCACACAACCCGATCGCTTTAAGTCCTTAGGCTTTTCTCACCTCATATTTTCGAGGCACACGATCGTCTATAATCATCGCTTTAGGTCCTCAGGCTATTCATACCTTTCATATTTTTGAGGCACACGATGTTATAGCTGATTCCCCACCGGAACCGTCGTCACTCAGGACGCAATTGCATATAACCATCGCTTTAGGTCCTCAGGCTATTCATACCTTTCATATTTTCGAGGCACACGATGTTATAGCTGATTCCCCACCGGAACAGCCGTCACTCAGGATGCCACAATGATGCATATCATGATGCTTGACACACAAGGACTCATGACAACCAATGCATCTTCACACATATATGCTGTCACAAACATGCATATATAACCAAATACAACACATTGCATTTATTTGCCTTTCGGCCACAATTCATCACCACACATGTTATCACAAGTATTTTCATCACACAACAGCACATAGCATAATACACATCAATTATGCACACTTACAACGACAAAAGTCGACAATTGACACTATTCACATTTCCCGACATAATTAAATCGGCTAACAAATTCCAAAACATCATAATCACAAAGTACAGCCCAATACCTTTCCAACGACACCATGAATGTAAGAATCAGATAAACGGAACAAAAGTTACGGACGAAAACGAAAACGACATTTTACCATTTTCCTGGTCATACGCGTATTGCCCAAGGCCTTACGCGTATTGCCCAAAATCCTCGCCATGCCATACGCGTATTGCCCAAGGCCTTACGCGTATGAGCAGAAACCATTTTCTTCACAAAATTCCCATTTTGAACCCCATACGCGTATTCCTAACACCATACGCGTATCACCATTCTCATACGCGTAATGACCCAGACGCAGGCCAATGTTACGCGTAATGTCGAGTCCCATACGCGTATGGACATGCCCCATACGCGTATGACCAGAGCAAACCCAGAAAAATTCTGCAGAAACGAGTTCTGCGTTTTCCAACCAAAACACACCCAATTTCATCACCTAAATCCAGAAAAATACCAATTTGATTCACAACAACACATATCTATCAAGTATCAACAACAAGGAACACAAAGACATCATTTCCAACACGATTAAATCGAATTCTAACATTTTCTACAAAAATGGGTTTTGTTATATTTTTCATACAATCCAACAAAACAACAATCAAACACATACATAATCATACACATGTATAAGATAATCGAATTTCACACCCTTACCCGATTTAATCGATTCCTAGAAGTTGATTTGGAGATTCCTAGCTTTTTTCCCTTTTTCTCCCCTTTTCTCTTCTCTTCTTTTTCCTTCTTCTCCTTTTCCTCTTCCTATTTCTTTCTCTCTATTTTTCTCTCCTTTCTATTTCTATTTCTTTCTATCTTAACAAAATAACTCAAAATTCCCAAAATACCCCTACACTCGAATATCTCGCAACCGTTCCCAAAATGCGATAAAATATAATCATATCGAAAAATATAATAATTTCAGATAAAAGTCGAAAATAAAATAATATAATAATAAAATAATAAAAAACGACTCACTTAAATAAAAATACTAAAACTGGGGCGTTACAACTCTCCCCCACTTGGAAATTTTCGTCCTCGAAAATATAACCGAGACGAACAACTCCGGACACGACTCTCGCATCCGACTAACAAACCAACATGCTAACAAATGGTGCACCACGAATAACACCACTGACAAACCACCTTGCTAACAGCAGATACGACAACGACACAACAACGATGACAACAACAACGACAAGATGCAAAGTCCATACAATGCACTTGACGACCAACTCACAACTCAAGGAAAACCACAATACCAACACACAGGTTCACTCTAGAATCGAAACACAACAAGATCGTTACCATCACCGTAGGTAACACTCCCCTAATTCCCCACACAGGAATTAGCTACACGCACTCGAACTATCACGATGGAAACGAGGCAACAACACAAACAAGAACATAAAGTTCCACAACACCACAAGGTCTCAATAACATCAACAAAACCAGAACACCAACATCCTTGTCAGACAACCATACTACAACAATGCTACGATTCACCAACCGAACATACAACCAAACATCCATCTACATAGTAGCCCATGAATAATATTCAAACCTTTCACCTAACACTTCCATTCTGAAACGTACAATAGTCTCACCATTCCTACATGTTCCCAATGTCCAACCTATGAACTCTTACAAGTCACACACGCATATACGAAATGTGCCACATCACGCTTCCACTGCGCACTCTGATGACTCGTAACCATCAAAACTACCAATCTCACGCACAAAGTCTAACTCTTTCGTATACTCACCAAACCACTGTTCACTTTTAATATTCCCAGCCTCACACTCCTCTGTGTTATCTCACACACCAGACCCAACAATAACTTTTCCCCAAAGGATAATCCAAGCCCAATTCACAACTCATCACAATTCTAACCATTCTCATTGTCTCTATTCCTTCAGACCAAACCAGTATTCAATATTCTTGTAATTACCACACGCTTCGAATCTAGAATCATAAAGATAATACTTCCTGTAATCCAACATAATATAACTACAACCAATTCCACAATAGTACTGGTCCTTCCACGACTCCTCAAATGTCGAAGAACATAAGCCACGATTTTTCTCTCTTGTATTACCACACTGACTATACTCGATAAGATGCATCCCCAAACAATCGACTTCCTCGTTGCAAGTCAACTGAAGTAACAAAAACGCTAATCTTGGAAAAACCTCAACTAAAACAAATCACCACTCTTACCAAACATTCCCACAATTATGATTCTAATCAAACTCAACCAACCCATTCCAGTTACCTAATCCTGAAAGTAAACACTTATTCTCAATCGTAACCCTATACCACTGTCTGTACTCCATACACAATTCCTGCTCTTGACAATCCAAATTCCATCCTATTTTAACAACCAACCAAAAAGGAACTCTCAAATATTACATCCACCCCTAAGGGTTTCCTCAAGGTTTCTGTAATCTCAATACCATCAAAGAATTTCAAATCGTTTGCAATTCGTCACAATTCAAAATTCAAGCTATGCCAAACACAACCGCAAGTTCCCATACTACTCACTGACTAACACGCATCCCCCTACTATCATCTTATTCCTTACCAACCATTAGTAATACCCAATCATTATCCCTCAGAGACATTCCAACTTAATCCACATACACAACCCTCTAATCCGTCTCATCTTCTGATATAAGAATTCTCATCGACTCAACAACGCAATCTGTAACCATCAAACAAAAATATGGATTCCGCATCACCGTCAGATATAAAACCTTCCTCAACTTGACAAAATAATCCGCAATCATTTCCTTAAATTTCAAGTAATCCATTCCGCACCACTATCAAAGCCGGAAAGACACGTCCATTCCATCCAACATAATTCCCGTCTGCTATCAACAAGAGATTAAGAGTAATCAGTTCCTCAATTTGTCAATAGACAGCCGACAACCATGATGAGGCATAAACCGTCTCCACCAAACGATAATAGCATTCCTTACATCCTATACACAAAACTACCTAAGGCACAATTCCTTAGTTGACATAATCCTTACCTCCGCATCCCTTCTTGGACCAGAAACCACACTTATAATCTTGCAATTCACAACACACTGAGCCAGCGCTCTACACCTGAAACTACACGGAGAAGTACCAGCTTCTCCCCCACTTATCTCATTCTAATCCTTTCAACTGTAAACACACTAAATCCATTACAAATCCTTTACCATAAACAGTCAAAGAACAATTAGACAAACCCCAAGAGTAATTACCGACCCCTAGACAAAAGTATCAATAACCATTTTACCATCCATCGAAGATAACACAATTCAAACGCTTGGCGCACTCATACGAAATAAACGAATGAGTTGCTCCAATATCAATAATAGCAAATAAAGACGTACTATTAATAAAACAAGTACCTTGAGTCAGACGATCCGCACTAGTAGTCTCATCTCCTGCCAATGCAACAACCTTCCTGTGACGCCCCCATTCTATACCCCCATATAATTGTAAAACAAATAGCACTTAATAAAATTTCGTCAGAGTATATTTAAAAACATGGCATAGTCGGGGAAATCACATCAACGTGAAACAAAACATACATACAACACCTGCCCATAAAGATATGCAACAGTGGGGTAGCATACATACAGAGGAAACTCAGTTCCTTACACCCACATTTCAAAGTTTTTAGAATAAAAGCGGAAAATCTAAAAACTGAATATCATATATATATCACATTAAAAGTTGGTCATTGATGACACTGAATTTCACCGTATTTTTGACTCCGATTTCGCATGCATTCTTAGTCTTTTAATGTCATTTTATTATGTTATTATTATGTTTTTCTTTGTTTTCAGGTTTTTAGTCTAATCAGAGCCCCGAGCGAGAAAAGGAGCGAAAAGGAAGTCGAAATGAGCTAAAATAGAGAAAATCAGCATTTTACACTTATGGCATCCACTATGGTGGCCGCCACAGGGTCTTCCATGACGTGGCCATGTCTCAAACTCCTCCCAACTGTTTTTCCCCACGATCTCCAACTGCCCAAGAAAGTTTACACTCATGGCGGGCGCCATGGTGTTGTGGCGGGCGCCACAAGAACAAAACGAGTTCCCTCCCAAATTCAAATGCTAGGGGCATCCTTGTCTTTTCCACATGTTTCCTTGCCTATAAATAGGACTTTAGATTTTCGTTTTTCTTCATCCAAGCTTAGTTGTTCATAAGCATATATCAGTGTAATAGTGGCAATCGCTTCACATCGAGGTGTTACTACATTCGAGAGATCGAGTCTGTAAGAGCCTGTGAGATTGAGTCTTGGAGCACTCTGGAAGGAAGTTAATCCTGCCGCCATTTTACTTTCAGTTCGCATTTTATTCAACCACTCCGATTGGAGCAGGTTTTTATTACTTTACCTTTTGTCAACTTTATTTCTTGCATTGTCTTTTAATTTCATTTACTTTCCGCACTCGCATTACTTTCATTTACTTTCCGCACTCGCACTACTTTCATTTATTTTCCGCACTGCTTTACTTTCATTTACTTTCCGCACTCGCACTACTTTCATTTACTTTCCGCACTCGCACTTAAATACCTTTTTTTATGAAAAATCTAAAAATGAACTTTTACTTTACCATGTCTGGCTAATTTTATAAAGGTTAGAATGTGAAGATCATAACCGAACCGATAATCTGTACAATTGTTAGTGGAAACACTTAAGGGCTATTTTAACTTTCAATATAAGTTTTCCTATTCTTAAATTCCGTTGGGTAAGATCGAAAGCCGTCCAACGCCTGTCTAAACTTAATTGTTTTTAAACTATTTCGAAAACAGCGAAAGCGCTTTGTTTAGTTTATTAGGAGTTTTTAATTTAAAAAGAAAAGAGATTTTAAAACCATTTTCGGACGCGTTAAGAAGTTTAAAGTCTGGTTCGTAAGGACCTCTCTTTTTTAGAAAATCCAGGTTAAAATACTTTTCAACTTGGTCAAGATACTATATTTCTTAAAAATAGGTTTACTACTCTAACGCAATGCGCGCCTTTTTATCCGTGACAATAAGAGGGTTTGATTAGGGGGTACAACTCGGTTCTGAATACGCGAAAGCGACAGTTCCTGTCAAATTAGTTCTTTTCAAAGTAGAAAACATTGCCCGTAAGTAGTTCTATTAGCAAGTACTTGGATTATCAATTGGTTGTGTGAATTGCATTCGAACCTGTCTTTATCAATTAATTTTAATTACTTTATTTACTACCGTGCACTCTTCAAAACTACTATTTTCAATCACCTTAGATACACACCTTAACAATAGATAGCGATAGATTGACACTTGGTCTCTGTGGATACGATAATCTTTTATATTACTCTGACGCGTTCGTACACTTGCGGAAAAAAAAAACACGCATCAAGTTTTTGGCGCCGTTGCCGGGGACCAATTTCGTCAAATTTCGTACCCTGTTGTTATACCGTTTAGACTAAGGAAGTTACCCGCCGGTCAATGCGAAAAACTCGTAGTACCGGTAGTTTAGTAGACCCTCTAGCTGAACCAGAACGTTACGCTCGCACACGTTTATATTTCCGTAAACTTAGGAAAGCTATGGCCGAAGATCAAAATCGAAGACCTCTTAAGGATTTCGCCCAACCATCCAACGAGGAACCTAGTTCTAGTATAGTAAATCCAGCCATACCAGCTAACAATTTTGAACTTAAACCATCCCTGCTGCAGTTAGTACAGCAGAGACAATTCGCAGGTCTTGCTACAGAGAACCCAAACCAACATTTGAAAAACTTTCTCCAACTAACAGACACCTTTAAAACCAATGGAGCCCCTCCTGAGGCGATTCGCTTAAGATTATTTCCTTTTTCCCTCAGAGATAAGGCCCTATCTTGGTTAGATTCCCTTCCACCAAATTCCATAACAAGTTGGGAAGACCTTAGAAAAGTATTCCTTGCCAGATATTTTCCCCCGAGTAAGACCGCTGTTCTTCGAAACCAAATAACTAGATTTACCCAAAACCAAGGAGAATCGTTGTTCGAAGCCTGGGAGAGATATAAAGAGCTGTTAAGAGCATGCCCACATCATGGTTTAGAAAATTGGTTAATCATTCAAACCTTCTATAATGGACTTCATTATAACACTAAGATGACCATCGACGCCGCCGCAGGTGGCGCACTGATGAACAAACCTTACCCTGAAGCCAGTGCCCTTATCGAAGATATGGCCCAAAACCATCAATCGTGGGGAGTAGAACGAGCGACAGTGGAAAAGAAGGAAGCCCAAGGGGGAATACATGAGTTAAGCTCTATAGACATGATGCAAGCTAAAATGGACGCATTGGCCCTAAAAGTTGAGCATATGTGTACAACCCCGAATACTGCAGCCGCAGTTTCGTCAGATTGTGAGATATGTGGGACGAAAGGACACCAATCCGCAGAATGCAGTCTGTTAAACGAGACCAGCTCTGAACAAGTGAACTACACCCAAGGAAACCCATTTTCAAATACCTATAACCCTGGATGGAGGAATCACCCAAACTTTTCCTATAAGAATAATAACCCTATCCAAAATACTGCCCCTCCGAGACAATCAAGTTATCAAGCCCCAAGATCGAATCAACCTATGCAACCTGTACCACCAAAACCGAGCCTTGAGAAAATCGTGGATAATTTTGTCGCTGCTCAAATCCAACAAAACAAGGAGTTCATGAACCAAAACGTTCATGTTAACAAACTAATTACCCAGTTAGGAACCAAGGTTGACCAAATAATCACTCACAATAAGATGCTTGAAACCCAAATCTCGTAGGTAGCTTTAAACCAAGCCCCTCAGACCACACCTGGAGGACAATTCCCTGGACAACCTCAACAAAACCCGAAAGGACAAGCAAATGCCATTACCCTACGAAGTGGGACCGCTTATGATGAACCTTGTAACCCGAGGTTGAGTGATCCCAAAACTTCTAAGGAAGATGACAACATCCCAGATAAAAAGAAGAAACCAGAGGAATCTGTAAACCAGGAAAGTCAAGAAAAAGGAGAAGAACCCAAAAACAAAACCTATATACCACCCCCGCCATACAAACCACCAATACCATATCCGCAAAGACTTAAACAAACCCTGATCAATAATCAGTATCAGAAATTCATTAAAGTTATAGAAAAACTTCACGTAGAAATCCCGTTCACAGAAGCCATTACCCAAATACCATCCTACGCAAAGTTTCTCAAAGACATCCTTACCAATAAACGTAGACTTGATGATCCGAAACCCTTGGAATGTAATTCTATTGCCGAAAATAAATTAGCAAAAAAGGATAAAGATCCTGGAAACTTTTCCATTCCTTGTACTTTGGGGAGTCATGTCATCGAAAAAGCTTTTCTAGACTTAGGAGCTAGTGTGAGCTTAATGCCCTTAGCGGTTTGCGAAAGGTTAAATTTAGGAGAGTTGCAACCTACCAAGATGTCACTTCAATTAGCCGATAGATCTGTTAAATATCCGATAGGCATACTTGAAGACGTCCCTGTTAGGATAGGTCAGCTGTTTATCCCTACTGATTTTGTTGTCATGGACATTAAAGAAGATGATGACATACCAATTCTTCTAGGTAGACCATTCTTATCGACTGCTGGAGCCATAATAGATGTCAAAAAGGGGAAGCTAACCTTTGAGGTAGGGAATGAGAAGATAGAATTTATACTTTCAAAATTTCTTATGGCACCTGTGATAGGAGATGCGTGTTATGCGATAGATATCATTGATGAATGTGTTAGGGAGTTAGAGCAAGAAGAAGTCATTGAAACAATTAAGCTGCCATCAACTCTTATTTTGGAAGATGACAATTATAAGAAACCCTACATCGATGATAACCTTTACGAATGTTTATCCCTTACCCCAGATCCTATGCCTTGCCCTATTAAACCAGTCTTGGAACTTAAGGAACTACCTAAGAACCTGAGATATGAGTTTCTTGATGAAGAAATGAATCGTCCGGTTATAGTTAGTGCTGCCTTGAGACAAAAAGAAACAGATCAACTCTTGGACGTTTTACGAAGATATCCCTCAGCCTTAGGATATAATATCTCTGATCTGAAAGGTATAAGTCCATCCGTATGCATGCATCGGATTTCGCTCGAAGTAGATTCAAAACCTTCCAGAGAGCACCAGAGAAGGATAAACCCTATACTGAGTGATGTTGTCAAAAAGGAAGTTCTGAAGTTGCTTGAAGCAGGTATAATATATCAGATCTCGGACAGTAAGTGGGTGAGCCCTGTGCATGTGGTACCCAAGAAGGGAGGCATCACAGTTGTGCAAAATGAGAAAGGTGAACAAATAGCAAAGCGGATAGAAGGAGGTTGGCGTATGTGCATAGACTATAGAAAGTTAAATAAAGCAACTAGGAAGGATCATTTCCCTTTACCGTTCATAGACCAAATGTTAGAACGTCTTGCCAGACACTCTTACTTCTGCTATCTAGACGGGTATTCGGGATTCTTTCAAATACCTATACATCCAGAAGATCAAGAAAAAACTACCTTTACATGCCCTTTTGGAACTTTTGCCTACAGACGAATGCCTTTTGGACTCTGTAATGCCCCTGCTACTTTCCAACGTTGCATGATGTCAATCTTTGCAGATTATCTAGATGGAATCATGGAAGTATTTATGGATGATTTCTCGGTTTGCGGTTTTGATTTCCAAAATTGTCTTATCAACCTTGAGAAAATCCTGGAAAGATGTGTGGAGGTGAACCTTGTGCTGAATTGGGAAAAATGCCATTTCATGGTGACTGAAGGAATTGTTTTAGGACATATAATCTCCGAAAGAGGTATAGAGGTAGATAAAGCAAAAATAGAAGTTATAGAGAACCTAAAACCCCCCAAGACTATCAGGGAAGTTAGAAGTTTCCTTGGACACGCTGGATTCTACCGCCGTTTCATCAAGGACTTCTCCAAAATAACAAAACCTTTAACTGGCCTGTTAATGAAAGATGCTAAATTCATCTTTGATGAAAAATGCAATGAAGCATTCAACCTTTTGAAGCAAGCATTGATTTCAGCACCCATTATGAAACCCCCTGATTGGTCTGAACCGTTTGAGATAATGTGTGACGCCAGTGATTACGCTGTAGGAGCCGTTCTAGGTCAGAGAAAAGATAAAAGATTACATGTAATATATTATGCCAGTAGAACCCTAGACGCCGCCCAGCTCAATTACGCAACAACCGAGAAAGAACTCCTAGCTGTAGTTTTCGCTATAGACAAATTTAGATCATATCTAGTAGGAGCCAAAATTATAGTTTACACCGATCATGCTGCCATCCGTTACCTACTAAGTAAAAAAGATGCTAAACCCAGGTTACTTCGATGGATTTTGTTGCTACAAGAGTTCGACTTAGATATCCGAGATAAAAAAGGCACAGAAAATGTAGTAGCCGATCACCTATCTAGGCTAGAATACCTGAATCCTGAGTTAGTACCCATAAATGATGATTTTGCCTATGATAGATTGATAGCCCAGTTGGAAACCATTGAAGATAAAGAACCAGACCCTCATGAGCACTTCCAAAAATCCTTAGCTGTAAGTAACGTGCCCTGGTACGCTGATTTTGTTAATTACCTAGCCGCTGATATCATACCCCCTGATCTCGATTACCACAAGAAGAAGAAGTTCTTAAGTGATGTTAGAAATTTCTATTGGGATAAGCCACTTCTTTTCAAGAGAGGTAAAGATGGCATTTTCCGCCGTTGCGTTCCAGAAGACGAGGTAGAAAGTATAATTCAGCATTGTCACTCTGCACCTTATGGTGGACATGCAAGCACCTCTAAGACCTACGCCAAGATTCTTCAAGCTGGCCTATTCTGGCCTACCATGTGGCGTGATGTCCATGCTTACATTGTCAAATGTGATAGATGCCAACGCACAGGAAATATATCAAGACGCGACGAAATGCCTTTAAGAAACATCCAAGAAGTAGAACTCTTCGACGTATGGGGTATAGATTTCATGGGACCATTCCCACCATCTTTAGGAAACAAGTATATCTTAGTTGCAGTAGACTACGTGTCTAAGTGGATTGAAGCGATAGCTGCACCCACAAACGACACTAGAGTAGTGATTAAATTATTTAAAAATTATATATTCCCCAGATTTGGAACACCCCGTTTAGTTATAAGTGATGGAGGATCTCACTTCATATCAAGAATATTTGATAAGCTTTTAAGCAAGTATGGAGTTAAGCATAGAGTAGCAACACCATATCACCCACAGACTAGTGGCCAAGTGGAAGTATCTAATAGGGAGATTAAACAAATTTTAGAAAAAACTGTCTCTGTATCCAAAAAAGATTGGTCGCAAAAGCTTCAAGAGGCTTTATGGGCCTACAGAACCGCTTTCAAAACCCCTATAGGAACAACCCCCTACCAACTAGTCTATTGAAAATCTTGTCATTTACCTTTTGAGTTAGAGCATAAGGCCTATTGGGCCATTAAAACTTTGAATTTGGATTACCTAACTGCTGGTGAGAAACGTATCCTTGACATCCACAAATTGGAAGAACTCAGACAGCAAGCCTACGAGAATGCCATAATATACAAAGAAAGAACAAAAGCTTGGCACGACAAAAGAATCGTAAGAAAAGACTTCAACTTAGGCGACCCTGTTCTCCTGTTCAATTCTAGGCTACGACTCTTCCCAGGAAAGCTCCGTTCAAGATGGACTGGCCCCTTCAAAGTATCAAAAATTCTGAGGTCTGGAGCTGTTGAAATAAAAAACGAGACATGTAAACCATTCATCGTCAATGGACAAAGACTGAAGCTCTACGAAGGAGGAGACATTCCAACAACCTACTCCAGCCACACTCTAAGTGATCCACCAATCCCAACAAGAGATGTATAAGTTCCAGTCGTCAAGCTAACGACGTTAAACAAGCGCTGCATGGGAGGCAACCCATGATTTTCTTACCTTATTTACTCTTTCTACATTTTGTTTTATTTCTTGTTATATTTTGTCAGGACTAATGTTTAAAATGTTTGTGTTTTACAGGACCTTCTTCCTCACTCTGTGCAGAATGCAGAATTTTGACGACATGCATGTGACTTTCAGGAATGACGCCCAGAGAGAGCGTTACTTTGTCCACTTCAGGCGTCATATGGCACCTACGAGGTACCCAGATCAGGCTTGCATGGAGGCTACTCAAGGTTCCATTCTAGGTAACCTTCGACTGGTCATAGATGCCCAGGCGGCCTTATCAGTCCGATTGGACTGGAGAGACCAGCATCGTAGCAGATCCCGTCGTCCCAGGCATTCCCAGCAGGACGACGAGGGCACCAGTGGTCCGCATCAGTAGTTTTACAGGTTACTCTCCTTATCTTATTTCGAAACATTGGGGACAATGTTCGATTTAAGTGTGGGAGGGGATTTTATTGCTTTCTATTTTATTGCTTTCTATTTCCATTTTTTTTGTTAGTTGTTTATTTCTTGTTTTTGTCTATGTCTTTTTTCTAGAAAATGCATGAGTCTGACGAGTCACCAGTACAGTGTATCCCTAGTGCACCCTCATTTTTCCCCATTTCTTTAGCCCTACACAAAAAAAAAAAAAAATTTATTAATAAGAAAACATTGTTGTTCTGCACGTTTTTTGGGCTTTAAGACAGGTTTGGATTAGGATGTGGTGACTTAGGTGAACTTTTTGAAACATTAGTATCGTTTTAGCACCATAGACTTCACGAATATAGGAATCATTCCAAAACCCCATGTACCATGGCCTTAATTATCATTTCCAAATTTGTCCTAAGTAGTTTATTTCAGCAGTCAGCTCCGGCCTAAGCATGTTCTACGTAGGGGACCGATGAACATAAGTGAATGATCCAGTAAAATAAATAAAGAATAAGGCAAACTCCGGATAGATGACCCTCACAAGGTCGTTTAACCCAAAAAGTTGAATTGTTGCCACACAAAAAAATATAATTTTAGCTCACCCATTGTTAGTTGGTTCAGAGGTTTCTGGCGCTGAACTCGGTAGGGCGGATTACGATCCGATCCCCCACAACTGCATTTGGGTTAAATAAAAGGGTTTACACAGTCTTATGTGCCAGAAACCCTATGTTTTGGATCAGAATCACTAACAGGTCACTCTACTATGAAACATGTACGGATAACGGGCTTAATGTGATTGCGCCTGAATGAAAAGGACCCAAAAAAGAGATGAAGAGGTAGGCCTAGTTATTGTGGGATGGTACGGTTGATTAATATAAGAATGAAGTTTATGTCCGCCTCTGCGGATAAGTGTCATTACGATACCCTTGGTTCACTTAGTACCTGTCACTGCATCCTGACTTGAACCTAGAAGCCCTTTTTTCCCGAATCACGTGTCAGCACTAGTTTTCTTACTTTGAGCTTTAAATGTTTTGCTTGAGGACAAGCAAAGGTCTAAGTGTGGGAGAATTTGATGACACTGAATTTCACCGTATTTTTGACTCCGATTTCGCATGCATTCTTAGTCTTTTAATGTCATTTTATTATGTTATTATTATGTTTTTCTTTGTTTTCAGGTTTTTAGTCTAATCAGAGCCCCGAGCGAGAAAAGGAGCGAAAAGGAAGTCGAAATGAGCTAAAATAGAGAAAATCAGCATTTTACACTTATGGCATCCACTATGGCGGCCGCCACAGGGTCTTCCATGACGTGGCCATGTCTCAAACTCCTCCCAACTGTTTTTCCCCACGATCTCCAACTGCCCAAGAAAGTTTACACTCATGGCGGGCGCCATGGTGTTGTGGCGGGCGCCACAAGAACAAAACGAGTTCCCTCCCAAATTCAAATGCTAGGGGCATCCTTGTCTTTTCCACATGTTTCCTTGCCTATAAATAGGACTTTAGATTTTCGTTTTTCTTCATCCAAGCTTAGTTGTTCATAAGCATATATCAGTGTAATAGTGGCAATCGCTTCACATCGAGGTGTTACTACATTCGAGAGATCGAGTCTGTAAGAGCCTGTGAGATTGAGTCTTGGAGCACTCTGGAAGGAAGTTAATCCTGCCGCCATTTTACTTTCAGTTCGCATTTTATTCAACCACTCCGATTGGAGCAGGTTTTTATTACTTTACCTTTTGTCAACTTTATTTCTTGCATTGTCTTTTAATTTCATTTACTTTCCGCACTCGCATTACTTTCATTTACTTTCCGCACTCGCACTACTTTCATTTATTTTCCGCACTGCTTTACTTTCATTTACTTTCCGCACTCGCACTACTTTCATTTACTTTCCGCACTCGCACTTAAATACCTTTTTTTATGAAAAATCTAAAAATGAACTTTTACTTTACCATGTCTGGCTAATTTTATAAAGGTTAGAATGTGAAGATCATAACCGAACCGATAATCTGTACAATTGTTAGTGGAAACACTTAAGGGCTATTTTAACTTTCAATATAAGTTTTCCTGTTCTTAAATTCCGTTGGGTAAGATCGAAAGCCGTCCAACGCCTGTCTAAACTTAATTGTTTTTAAACTATTTCGAAAACAGCGAAAGCGCTTTGTTTAGTTTATTAGGAGTTTTTAATTTAAAAAGAAAAGAGATTTTAAAACCATTTTCGGACGCGTTAAGAAGTTTAAAGTCTGGTTCGTAAGGACCTCTCTTTTTTAGAAAATCCAGGTTAAAATACTTTTCAACTTGGTCAAGATACTATATTTCTTAAAAATAGGTTTACTACTCTAACGCAATGCGCGCCTTTTTATCCGTGACAATAAGAGGGTTTGATTAGGGGGTACAACTCGGTTCTGAATACGCGAAAGCGACAGTTCCTGTCAAATTAGTTCTTTTCAAAGTAGAAAACATTGCCCGTAAGTAGTTCTATTAGCAAGTACTTGGATTATCAATTGGTTGTGTGAATTGCATTCGAACCTGTCTTTATCAATTAATTTTAATTACTTTATTTACTACCGTGCACTCTTCAAAACTACTATTTTCAATCACCTTAGATACACACCTTAACAATAGATAGCGATAGATTGACACTTGGTCTCTGTGGATACGATAATCTTTTATATTACTCTGACGCGTTCGTACACTTGCGAAAAAAAAAACACGCATCAGTCATACATCAAGTTATACATGCACCAGCCAAAATATATATATACATAAACCACAAACGGCCACCCTAGCTACCCGGTGTCACATATCAGAGCCGACCGACAAAAGTATGAAGACATAAGCTTCACAAAAGACCTCCAGCGACTCTAATCTGCAATGCCTCATAGAGCATTATAAAATGAGCAGAAGGGTGAGAAAAACAACCATAATATAAATGCATATAATTATATATATCAACATAAAAATACACATATCAAGTATTCTCACCAACAGTTATCACATGCCAACACATATAGCAATTACTGATCATATTCACATCATCACATATCCACTCATAATGCATATGTTTATACACAAAACACATCATTCATACTTCCATGCATTTAACACGAATGCACATCACTTCACCAATGCTATCACAATTCTCACACATGCTCAATCAATTCACAATTCCACTCATAATCACATAATCAGACTATGATTCATGCAAATGCACAGAGACCGACACAACGACTCTATGCAAATGCCATGCGGTACCGAATCCAAATATTCTCATCACTAGTTCACTCAGAAACTCTGCTGGAACCATCGCTCGTTACATCACTGTAACTCCCCGTCGGGCCTACGATGTTCACCCGTCGCTTTAGGTCCCCACATGGGCACACGACGTTTATGGATTACTTTAAGTCCCCACATGGGCACACAACCCGATCGCTTTAAGTCCTCAGGCTTTTCTCACCTCATATTTTTGAGGCACACGATCGTCTATAATCATCGCTTTAGGTCCTCAGGCTATTCATACCTTTCATATTTTCGAGGCACACGATGTTATAGCTGATTCCCCACCGGAACCGCCGTCACTCAGGACGCAATTGCATATAACCACCGCTTTAGGTCCTCAGGCTATTCATACCTTTCATATTTTCGAGGCACACGATGTTATAGCTGATTCCCCACCGGAACCGCCGTCACTCAGGACGCAATTGCATATAACCATCGCTTTAGGTCCTCAGGCTATTTTCGAGGCACACGATGTTATAGCTGATTCCCCACCGGAACCGCCGTCACTCAGGACGCCACAATGATGCATATCATGATGCTTGACACACAAGGACTCATGACAACCAATGCATCTTCACACATATATGCAGTCACAAACATGCATATATAACCAAATACAACACATTGCATTTATTTGCCTTTCGGCCACAATTCATCACCACACATGTTATCACAAGTATTTTCATCACACAACAGCACATAGCATAATACACATCAATTATGCACACTTACAACGACAAAAGTCGACAATCGACACTATTCACATTTCCCGACATAATTAAATCGGCTAACAAATTCCAAAACATCATAATCACAAAGTACAGCCCAATACCTTTCCAACGACACCATGAATGTAAGAATCAGATAAACGGAACAAAAGTTACGGACGAAAACGAAAACGACATTTTCAAAAATCACATTTTACCATTCTCCTGGGCATACGCGTATTGCCTAAGGCCTTACGCGTATTGCCCAAAATCCTCGCCATGCCATACGCGTATTGCCCAAGGCCTTACGCGTATGAGCAAAAACCATTTTCTTCACAAAATTCCCATTTTGAACCCCATACGCGTATTCCCAACACCATACGCGTATCACCATTCTCATACACGTAATGACCCAGACGCAGGCCAATGTTACGCGTAATGTCGAGTCCCATACGCGTATGGACATGCCCCATACGCGTATGACCAGAGCAAACCCAGAAAAATTCTGCAGAAACGAGTTCTGCGTTTTCCAACCAAAACACACCCAATTTCATCACCTAAATTCAGAAAAATACCAATTTGATTCACAACAACACATATCTATCAAGTATCAACAACAAGGAACACAAAGACATCATTTCCAACACGATTAAATCGAATTCTAACATTTTCTACAAAAATGGGTTTTGTTATATTTTTCATACAATCCAACAAAACAACAATCAAACACATACATAATCATACACATGTATAAGATAATCGAATTTCACACCCTTACCCGATTTAATCGATTCCTAGAAGTTGATTTGGAGATTCCTAGCTTTTTTCCCTTTTTCTCCCCTTTTCTCTTCTCTTCTTTTTCCTTCTTCTCCTTTTCCTCTTCCTATTTCTTTCTCTCTATTTTTCTCTCCTTTCTATTTCTATTTCTTTCTATCTTAACAAAATAACTCAAAATTCCCAAAATACCCCTACACTCGAATATCTCGCAACCGTTCCCAAAATGCGATAAAATATAATCATATCAAAAAATAACATAATTTCAGATAAAAGTCGAAAATAAAATAATATAATAATAAAATAATCAAAAACGACTCACTTAAATAAAAATACTAAAACTGGGGCGTTACACTTGTCACGTCTCAGCCATATTTAGGCGAAAAATCTCTAGATGACAACCCCTTAAGATGAGTTGGTGCCCACGCACATTCCTACGAATGTCGCTGCTGGTGGTGACACCAATGATGAGTATGATGGGAGAAAGCATGTCTCTCCCATTCGTAACGTACATCCTCCTTGTTCTTTGCATGGTCAGGTTCCACCTGCACACACCGCACCATATTTTTCTAACAATTTTTGCAGGTACTTCCTTCGGAAATAGGCAATATAATGAGCGGCTTCAAGAAAATGAAGTTTCAGCAAATTCAGATAACTCGTAGTACAAGACGCCGGAGTAGAAGTGGCCAGCGAAGACAGGGACAACAAGGGAAGAATCAGCGCGAATTTGGCCGTGGTAGCACGCAACGGCATTCATGCAGGTTCTATCTTTCCTCTACCACCTTTCATCAAAACATTGAGGACAATGTTTGGTTTAAGTGTGGGGGAGGAACATTTACCGCTTTCATTTTACCGCTTTTTAGTTAGATTTACTGTTTTCCAGCATGATTTTAAATTTTTTTCTGTTTTAAATGTTTCGTCCGTCTGTGCATGTGCTGTCGAGTCTTTATGCTGATTTTATGTTGTTTATCGATTTCCCCATTCTCTTGAGCCATACCAAATAATTTTGAAAATTTTTGAGTTAAAAATATTGTTTCTTTTGAAAATCTTAGGTTACAAACAAAATTGAGGTTGAATTTTGAGTCTTGGGAAAATTCTGCAAGATCGGTATTGTTTTAACACCGTGAGCCTCTAAATTATGGAAATCGATTTGAGTACTTGTTATGCCATAGCCTTAAGTTCTTACCCCTAGCAGTCAGCACCATCCTAAGCACGCACTAAGTAGGAAGCCGATGCAAATAAGTGTATGATCTCAGGCTTAAAAGGTAAATTAAGAAAATAAAAACATGAATGCTCCTTCTAAGTTAGGTGATCCTCACCCGATCATTTAGCCCAACGGTGCAAACTTCTTTATTTTATTGATTTTTAAGCCAATGTGCCAAAAGAAAAAAAAATGATAATAATGAGATCATAGTCACTAACAGGCCATCCTACCATGAGTGTTAAAGGATAACGGGCTTAATGTGATTGTGCCAGAATGAAAAGGAACGAAAGAAGGATGAGTGAGTTAGGCATAAGTATAATGACATGATTCGGATTGGTTTGTATAGGATGGAGGTTGATGACCGCCAAAGCGGAGTTATGTTGTTACGATATCCTTAGTGTGTGAGCAAGTACCTATCGACACAAACTTAACCGAAGTAGAGTTGGTAGCCAAGGATGAGTATCCGTATGCACTATTTTTCCTACGAGTCATGGTTTACTTGAGGACAAGCAAAGGTTTAAGTGTGAGGGAGTTTGATAACACGAAAATGTATCATATATTTGCCTTGATTTACGACTAATAATTATGTTATTTCAGCTTAAGTTTCGATTATTCCGCGAGTATTCTAGTATTTTCGCAGGTATTTCATTGTCCAAGCTAAAAATGAGCAAAGTAGAAAAACATGAAGAAATGAGAAGAAAACAGGAAGAAATGACAGAGAAAAAAAGTAGAAAAATAGAAAGTGGTGTGTGTAACGACCGTCACTCAACCACCACGACCGTCATGGACTTCCTAACGCACCACGCTCGTCACACAACCACCACGACCGTCACGCACACATAACAACTTATTACGTCCAGAACACAGACGTGGACACGGAAGACCAATGCAGTCACGCACGTTCAACATTTTCTCCCGGATTCTCTCAACTTCAGCTTCAACTGCACATGAGCCCAGTCTCCCTTGGACTTCTCAACGGAAAGCTAATGCTCCTAAATTCTCTCCAAGGGAAGTTACAAGCAAGTCTATAAAATGAGGCAGTGGTGCAACAGATAGGGGCTCATCCATTTTTTCCAAGTTTCATGTTCAGAGCAGATTACTATTCTTAGTTTTTAGGCAGAAAAGTTTACCATGTAAAAGTGGTAGTTTCTCACATCGAGGAACTACCACACCATTAGTCTTATGTGCTGTTTCATTTATTTCAAATTCAGTTCCAGTTATTGTACGCGAAGTTTATTTTGCATTATTCCAGAAGTAATTCCAGCTTTCCTTTTTGCATTATTTACAGGTTCCTTTTTATCGCATTATTTATTATTATTGCTTTGTTTTTCAAATTTAATTGTCATGTCGTTCTTTATCGTAACCGTAATGATTTATGCGTTTTTAATTAGTAACATGTCCGGCTAAGCAACTTGAGTCCGGTGTATGAGGACCGTCGTTACCGATAGGACTCGGTAGAAAATAATAGGTGCGAATTTATGATTAAAATTCTGTTATGGTTTTAATTTCCAAGTCTAATTTAAATAGCTTTGTCACGAGAGTGAGAGGTTATTTAACACGATTTTGTCACGGGAGTGAGAAATTAATCAAGGTTAGAGCCGGCACTGCGAGAGCGTGGGGGTCGAACCGGATAGTAGAAATTATGCAACATATCTAAATACAGCGAGAGCGCTTTAGATACGTTTAGGATATTATTGGCTTTCAAAATATATTTCCTAGTTATCGGGCGAGCGAGAGCAAAATCTTGGGATTAGGGAACATGACTTAGGTTAATACCGCGAGAGCGTGAGGCGGAGTCTTTAAGTTGATATATTCTACGGAACTAAGTTATGGTTGTAATTAGTACCCGAATTCTACAAAGTCCTTTAGGAACGCGGAATCCATATTCCGACCTCTCTTTATTATCATATTTTCTAAGTTCTTTTTAGTTTTATTTTAGTTCTAGTCGTAGTTTCCCTTTTATCAATAATCATTAGCCTTAGCTTTACATCGCAGCAATAGATAACAGTAGGTTGACATTGGTCTCTGTGGGTTCGACAATCTTTTATATTACTTCGATATTTCCGTGCACTTGCGGACGCATCATGTTACCTTCTGGAAGCATTTCTAGCAACAATTCAAGAAATTCAGTGAAACTTTTATCCATCCACCCACCTTTTGCCATAAGATTAAATAGTCTTAACACATCTAACAATCTTGTAAAAATTTTACATCCAGAATACAACGACTCTTCTGTGTCTTTTTGCAAAGTATCTACCACATTAGCATTCTTGAAAGCATCTACCCCAATATCACGAATCATGTCTTATAGGGTATCATTCATAAATTCATCATCATCTTCAATTGTATGTTATATAGATCTTTTTTGTCACTTCTCATGCCATACCCATTTCGTGTAATTTTGAATAATTTCATCACAATTTAAATGATTGAATATTTCATCCCTGGGATGTTTTTGCATATTTCGACAAATTTTACAAGGACACCAATAAAATCCCCTTCTACTTAGAAAGGTTTTTTTCCACAAAATCAAGAAATTGAATCACTCTATTCTTATACTCTTTACTTAATCTATTAGCTTTCATCCAACTACGACCGATAATCACATACAGGTTCTGAAAATAAAATAAAAATAGTACACAACCAACAATAACTGCCAAAAAAATGACAAATATCATAACAACAACAAACACATACGACAACAACACTAACAATGAAACAACAACAACAACAACGATGATCAACGACTACAACATCAGCGACAGAAACAACAACAATAATGATTTGTACATACCAGAAATGTGATGAGAAATTTAATGAAGAAGAATTCGAGCTTACTTCCTCCTCGAAGAAGAAGGGTGGTGGTTCTGAGTCTTGGGAAACTCCTTCGTTCGCTGGAGAAGAATGAGTTTCTTTCGTTCGCTAGAGTGCAAAAAGTGAATGAGACAAAACATTATAATTATGATGGAATTAAAATTGTTTTAAGAGTTTTTATCTCGATTTTCTCCAACAACCGATGGATCATATATGACGTAAAATGTATAAAACATAAAGGTGTCTTTTTAGTTGTAAATAAAACATAAAATTACAGGAGTTAGGAATCGAAGATCATGCACTGAACAACATTTTACGTCTGTTTTTCTAGAAAACTGAGGTGAAATATACAGTTTCGTAAAATAACTGAGATGAAAGCTTCATTTGACATTAGTTTTTAAATAACTGAGATGAAAGCTTCATCATGAAATGTAGTATTTGTAGTAGTGAAACCTACAAATAAAGTATTCAAATAAACCATTTCATTCAAGGTATTCAAATAGAAAGATCTACTTATAAACAAGGTATTTAAATAAATCATCAAAATATTGTCTACAACCAATAAACCATCAAAATATCGTCAAGAACAAACTTGTAGTCGTGGAATTACCTGCGCAATCCTCGTCAATATAAGACTAAATGAAGCAATTCTCTCTTCCTACTTGAGAACACATGGAAGATAATATTTTCTTACATTTATGCTTTTAATTTATTACCTCACAATCAAATGAAGTTCCAGACAAGATATATCTAGCTATAAAATGTTATAGTGTGTTTCTTGTTTGATGAAGTTGGCTTCCCCTCTTATGCAATTAGTCATCACCAAAGAGAAAATAACCAAATGCCGTGGGTGGCATTCACTTTATACGTACCTCTATGACATCATAAAGCTAAGGAAATTATGGGAAGTGTAGTTTAGTATGCACATTCCTAGAGGATACACACTATTAAATGTTAATGGTAATAAACTTGGCCATGGAACTGGCACAAATTAAAAGTCCACCCCGAACTCAATTTTCATAGAAACATGGAACAAATAGAAAACAAAATCAATTCAATATAGAGTAACACGGGACTGAAACATATGTTTATGACAATATGTAGGATCAAGCAAACGAATGAAAGATGGTCCAATCCATGATCCACTATAGTCAAAAATATCAAATTATTGAGTCTTATGTATGATTGAACATTATAACATTATATAGAGAAAAAATTATCAAAAATGTTAAAAATATTAAAAAATATATCAAAAATATTAAATAACTATACAAAATGAAAAAAAAAGGACAAGTGAGATAGAGTAGTAGCAAAAAGAAAAAAAAATTGACATTTGAAAATACAATTTTTTTCTCTAAAATAAAAGAAATTATTAATTAAAATAAAATAGATATTTGTGCTCATAGTAGCATGTGAGATAAGTATTATATTAGAAGAATTGGAATTCCGAACATAGGACCATGCCATATTGTTTTCCAATCAATACCATGTGAGTTACCTTTGATATGCCATAGTGAGATAAGTGATTCAAAAAATTAATGTGGTGGGCAATTTTCAATTTTAAGAATTATTATACAATTTAGTTAATTTCAGCAACCATATTGACAAACATCAATAATTTCAACAATGATAATAATATAATCATAATTCTATATATCTTCTTATGAAATTTTGGTGAATTAAAACCAAGAAAAAAAGTAATTAGTTGAGAACATACAACAACACTTGCAGTAACGTTATCAAATCCAGTATCAACCGAAGCAAAACAAACACCAGTTGCAAAATAAAAAATATCATAAATAAGAACACTACAAGAAAATCTCATAATAGCTACAACCAAAATTGCATCTAATTTGTAGCTAATCTCTATCAAATAGAGTTAGTTGAAGATTAGTTACGGATTAACCACTATATATGTCGTAGCATTGAGTTATAGAAAATAAAACAAGCGTCTATTATATGTCCATCACCTCAACATTTGATAATCCAATAAAATATTTTCTAATATATGATCATTCTTACAATAACGACAAAAGCATTATAAATATTTAATAAAAATTGGTGTACTGATTATCATGTTCTAAATGCATAAGAAATTATTCCGTGTACTTTGATATGTTAGGATTTTCGAATTAGGGTCTTTTAAATCTGATATCAACATCATTAATTAAGTTATAATGTAGTCCATTATCTATTAAATTTGTACATAATTGATAAATTTATTGTGTAAACACAACCAAATATGTATCCCTTTTTATGTCTTATTTCCTAATTCTACACTTAAAACATAATATCCCAACCCAAAATCTAGAACCAAAAAAAAGTTTAGGTTACTATTTAAATGAAGATAAGTTAAGTGCATAACAATTTAGAGTGAAGTCTAATTGATTCAAACCTTTTGGATCATAGTTGGCTCAAGCAAAGACTACTAAAGTCAAGTCTGCAATCAAAGATTAATAAACATTAGATTCATATCGTAAGAAATATTGATTCAAATTAGTATTATAGTAACTTATCAGTTCAACTTAAATATATATTAAATTACTCTCACCTCCTTCTTGATCTTGTGGCAACAACAACAAATGTGTATTTATCAAAAATAAGAGTATCAAGATCTTCATTGTCTTCTAAATCCTAACAGTACCTTTATCTAAATTGAGGTTCCGCAACTATAACTAAATTGAGAAACGTAGCAGTAACAACAACCACCAAATCATACTATGATTAAATAATGTGTTATAACACTTAAGGGAGAGTCAGTTTTGACACCAAAAGAGTTTGTGATAAAATTGGCATCTAGTAATTTAAAACCTCTGCTTAATTCAAGGAACACTTTGATTTCCAAATATCTTATAAAAAATTGACTAACAGATTTTCTCCTTTACCAATATCAATCCACTTAATCATGGGGACATGCTCACTTTTATTTGAGTGCAAAGATAATAGAGAAAAGCATGAGTAAAATAGCCAATTTAAAATAATGCAGCAAAACAAACACACCTGAGCTTCTCCACTAGAACTAGTAGGGGACTGGCCAGATGCAGAATCTGAATTTCCACTTGTTTGAGGTGGACTTAACTGATTAGAATCTTGTTGTGTCCATGGGTAATCAACAGAGCTAGTGCCAATCTTTGTAGAGACTGGTAATATTTCTAGATCTTCCATGCCATCATTGTTAGTGCTAGAATAGCAGCAAGTAAAAATATATAAGTAACCCAGTTTTGTCGTTCTCCACAGGGATCAGTGCGAGGGAAGGAATGTCATTCAACGGTTTCTATATTTCTAAGCTCATGGATCAAAAGTTCTGGTTTAAAACGGAACCAAAAGCGAATGCGAAAAATGTAAAGACGGAAAATATAAAATAAAGACAGAATTATAAACGGCGCCTTGTTAACACATGCGTTCTTCTAATCAAGTAAACACAAATCAATCATTCGCATAATATCCTTGCCTATCACTCACAACAGAGGTTATGTCTAACGCAACGTCGAGAGAACAACCGTATTGTCTCATTGGTGATGTCTCACGCAACTCAACAACACAGAGAAGTAAGAACTGATACTCGCGCAAGTGTTAAGTCTAAATCTATCTCTAGAGTTCAGACAAAACAGATGTTACTATAACATCCAAATCAGGTAAATGATTTCTTCATATAAAACCAAGATCAAAATACGTACATACGCTTAACCCTTTTTACATGTATTCATCTAATTTGCCCAATGAATGTGAACATCGTTCTTCATCACTATTATCACACATCCTCGCGATACCGTATCGATCCTACTCATGCTAGCCATGCTACTTAATCAACACAATACAACAAAATATAAAATGAATATTAACTTGTAAAACCATGTCAAAAGCTTGCTCATTGATAGATGAAAATCTAAGATCAAAGATTTGTAAAGGTTTTGTCACGACCACAAATAATCGATCAAAGACAACAACAATAGAAAATCAGAATTAGTTCACAAACATACATTAGATGAAATACAATAGGTATCAAAAGATTACATCCCTTTCCAACAAGAAAGCAAAGATCCTACCTTTTCTCCCTTGGAAATGAAGGAATATCAAGTTCTGATCCTTAACTACAAGTTATATTCTAAGAGATACTAAAAGATAATGATAAAAAGTGTGAAAATTCTATTTATACAACTTCAGGATTTTCCAGGTTCGCTAGGCGAACCATTCATTCGCAAAGCGAATGCTAAAATATGGCACTTCAGGTGCCTCAAACAGTTAAACCGCCCCAGACTTTTCTCGCTACTTCGCACTCCAAAGGATTTGTTCACAAAGCGAACTTTAGCTCTTTTTGCCCCTGTCCAAATCTGGGCTCATTCGCTGGTTTACTCGCTGATAACTGCAAAATGTACCTATTTTTGTATATGATTTTTGTTGCACTTATCGTTGCTTTTTGTTAAATATCATACGAATAGACCCTGTTTTGTTTATAAATGCGTATAGTTTACATTTTAGTGTATATATTGCGTATCGTCTAAATATCATTGAGTTTAATTGATTTTATTACTTTTGTAGGTATTCAAGCAGTGGGATTTTGCCATTGTTGTATAGAGCATTGAATAAGCTTTCCAACGCTTCGAACCGAGCGAAAAACGGAATTACGGTTCAAGAGTTATGAAGAAAACAAGCTTTGGATTTTCAAGCATGCTACGAGCACGCTTAGCGCGCTCCTAGCCCAGGAAGCATGCTACGAGCGCGCTTAGCGCGCTCCTATCCCAAGAAAGGAGCATTTTCCAGCGAGTAGCGCGCTTAGCGCGCTTTTAAGGCGGTTTAACATTAATAAGGGCGCGCTTAGCGCCCAAAACCGCGCTTAGCGCGATCAACGACTTTAACAGACCATAAATAGTGGAAAAACATATTTTTTTTAGGGGATGGTTTGGGTATTTTTTGCTCCCACTCCCTCAATCTTCATTTCTTCATTAGATTTGCTTAGAAAACATCATGGAAGCTTGCATTTGGATGATCCGGGGTGGAATCTCTCGTCGATTGGTGTTGACAAACCAAGAAATGTTTGGTTCCTCTTCTCTCTTCTCTTTGTAATTTCTTTTTGTTGGGTATTGTATAGTTACTATGAACGTATGTATCTTTGTTGATCTTGATATTGTATAAAATCTGCTTTACAAATCATTATCGATGTCTTCCTTGATCTTTTTGCATTTATGTTTGGATTTGTGTTGTGTTAGAGATAAACATCACAAATCTTGATTAGAGATGGATATCTATTATCTAGATGCTAGAGATAGATTTAGATGATAATCTTTATGGTGTCGGAACTTAAATGCCCTCTGTGTTTTGAGGCTTCGTGTGCGAGAGTGACGAAGAGAGTGATACGGTTGCTTCTCAACTCAGTGTGCCAGAGATGGACACTGTTGTGAGCGATACTGGATGATTTTGACAAGTATTGTAGGTGGTGTATAATTAATCGATAAATTTATGTTTGTGACGAGTGAATTATATGTATGCTTGATAAGTTCTTTTCTCCGAAGAATGTATACTTTTTATGTTTTATTTACTTTTCCGCATTTACGCTTTAAACCATTTTAACCCAAGCTTAAAAACTTAGATATTGTCGAACGGCAGTTCAGTAGCACCGATCTCTGTGGACACGATAATTCCCGAAAAAATACTTCTAAATCTTTTGCTTTCTTTCCCTATTTCGCAAACAACAAAATGGCGCCGTTGCCGGGGATTGGTGTTTTTATTGGATTGCATTGCGATAGTTTGTTTGTTTTTGAGTTTTGAAGATATCATATATATTGTCTATTTTCACTTGTTTATATTGATACTTGTATATGTTTACCATATTTGTGAATTTTACATGTTTTCCATACTTGTAAATTTAGTGTATATGTTTGTTTCTCTTCACGTTTGCTAAGTGTTTGGCTAGGTTTCGTTGTCGGTGAGCACTAACCGTGTAAAGAGGCAACTTGGAGAAGTGTGTATAAATAATAGGCGTTGAGCTTACGACGTAAAACAAGCATGTTTTATTGTTTTTTGTTTCGTTATTACTTTTTCATTATAGCGTAGGTAGTGTGGTGAACATTCATTAAACAAGTTATACTCGGATTGTTCGTAAAATTCTCAAATCTTCACTTTACAACTTGTTTAATTCATTTTCACCCGGTATTTCTGGACCAATTTTTTGTAATTGAGATTGTGTAGGTGTTAAGTGGATGCCTACACCAGAACCTTGTTGTTGTACTGGTTTTTCTGGTTCTAGTGTAGCGCGCTCTGCTGTGCTGAGCCAGTGAATTCTTTTAATTGTTCACTTGGCTCCCCCTTCTTCCTACTTCCACCAAGGCCTTATATATTAGTAATTATTAGTAATTTTTCTAATTCTTTTGTTGATTGTTTGGACTCAAATTTTAGCCCGATATCTTGAAGTCGCATTCGATGATTTTCCGATTTTGAGTGTTTCAACTTGTGAATTCGTGGTAATGATAGTGTTTAAAGTTTTGTACACGTTCAAGGTATGTGTTTATTGCTTTCTTGACTGTAGCATATTCATGATCCTTAGGCTTTTTCCAAACTTGCATGCCATTCATTCTTTTGTATACTTGTTTATGTGTGAATCACTTTAGTTCCCACCCTTTTTGTGAGGAAGCCTTCAATTGTTCATATATGCACGGAGTACCAACTTTCTTGTTCTAACTGGATTTTATTATGTTGAATCTTTTGTTTATGTTGATTATATGAATGCATGAAAACGATCAAGGCAATTTTGTTTCATATTGAGCACAACTACCTAGCTAAATAGTCATTCACCTTGTGAGTGTGTGAGAATTTGTAACCCCTTTGAGCTTTTTGATCCAAGTTTTATTTGAACTTAATGCTTGTCTATGAGTGTTTAGTTCACTTATTTTTGATTGGATTGTTGTTTTTACTTGAACCCTCAACTTTGTGTTGTTGTATGAATTTTTACCTTGCCTTAAAAGTAGGGAGTATTCACATGACGATGTGGTTGAATTCAAGTTGGGGAGAGAATGATTGTTTACTCATTGGTTGGATTCTATGAGGATTAAAAAAAAAGAGAAAAATATGACAAAGAAAAAAAAAAGAAAAAAAAAAGAAAGAAAAAGAAAATCCTTGTGAAAGGGAAGACAAAAAGAGTTCAAATAATTGTGCTAAATAAGTATTGTGTTTTGTGTAACACTTGAGATGAAAGAAGAAGTTTGATTGAAATTTTGTGTTTGAACTTTTGTGAGTTGATCACTCCCTTAGGTTTATGCAAGTTTTTGTTTCGATTAGCTTTAGGAATTGCCCCTTATTTGTTTACCCGACCACGCTACAACCTTGAAAAGTCCTTGTGATTCTTGCCTTTGTATGTTCAATATGATTTTTGGATGATTGCATAATTTAGTCTTTTGTTTGCAAGATTGTTGTGTGAGTGAAAAATCCCTCATTTTATGTTTTTCATCTACCAATGATTGTTTTTGCTAGGTGTGATTCACATTTGAACTTGTGTTGTTTTAGAATGTTTGGCATGACTTTTGTATTTAGCATTTGTTTCGTGATTATGTTATCGTTGTAGTTTAGTGGTAAGTATTTACTTTGTGTGTACCATTTTCGATTGAACCATTACATTTGTTTTTGTTTGTAAAAACTTGTTGTTGCGTGATTTCTTGGATTTCGCTTTTGTTCCTTTAGATGTTGGCTTTGTTTGAGGACAAACAATTATGTAAGTTGGGGAGAGTTTGATAAGTGCAAAATGTACCTATTTTTGTATATGATTTTTGTTGCACTTATCGTTGCTTTTTGTTAAATATCATACGAATAAACCCTATTATGTTTATAAATGCGTATAGTTTACATTTTAGTGTATATATTGTGTATCGTGTAAATATCATTGAGTTTAATTGATTTTATCTCACTTTTTTAGGTATTCAAGCAGTGGGATTTTGCCATTTTTGTATAGAGCATTGAATAATCTTTCCAACGCTTCGAACCGGGCGAAAAACGGAATTACGGTTCAAGAGTTATGAAGAAAATAAGCTTTGGGTTTTTAAGCATGTTACGAGCGCGCTTAGCGCGCTCCTAGCCCAGGAAGCATGCTACGAGCGCGCTTAGCATGCTCCTAGCCCAAGAAAGGAGCATTTTCCAGCGAGTAGCGCGCTTAGCGCGCTCCGAGCCCGCTTAGCGCTCTTTTAAGGCGGTTTAACATTAATAAGAGCGCGCTTAGCGCCCAAAACCGCGCTTAGCGCAGTCTGCGACTTTGACAGTCCATAAATAGTGGAAAAACATATTTTTTTAGGGGATGGTTTGGGTATTTTTTGCTCCCACTCCATCAAACTTCATTTCTTCATTAGATTTGCTTAGAAAACATCATGGAAGCTTGCATTTGGATGATCCGGGTGGAATCTCTCGTCGATTGGTGTTGACAAACCAAGAAATGTTTGGTTCCTCTTCTCTCTTCTCTTTGTAATTTCTTTTTGTTGGGTATTGTATAGTTACTATGAACATATGTATCTTTGTTGATCTTGATATTGTACAAAATCTGCTTTACAAATCATTACCGATGTCTTCCTTGATCTTTTTGCATTTATGTTTGGATTTGTGTTGTGTTAGAGATAAACATCACAAATCTTGATTAGGGATGGATATCTATTATCTAGATGCTAGAGATAGATTTAGATTATAATCTTTATGGTGTCGGAACTTAAATGCCCTCTGTGTTTTGAGGCTTCGTGTGCGAGAGTGACGAAGAGAGTGATACGGTCGCTTCTCAACTCAGTGTGCCAGAGATGGACACTGTTGTGAGCGATACTGGATGATTTTGACGAGTATTGTAGGTGGAGTATAATTGATCGATAAATTTATGTTTGTGACGAGTGGATTATATGCATGCTTGATAAGTTATTTTCTCTGAGGAATGTATACTTTTTATGTCTTATTTACTTTTCCGCATTTACGCTTTAAACCATTTTAACCCAAGCTTAAAAACTTAGATATTGTCGAACGGCAGTTCAGTAGCACCGATCTCTGTGGACACGATAATTCCCGAAAAAATACTTCCAAATCTTTTGCTTGCTTTCCCTATTCCGCAACCAACACTCTCCAGGGTTGGCAAAGCGAACATTCGCTGGCATTCGCTTTCCTTTTCGCAAAGCGAACCAACTGCTACATTCCTCTGTTCTTTGGCAGCTTGCATCAATTCCTTGTTTCTTCCAACTTTGATCAATTAGTGCAATTTCCTGCACAATAACACACATATTACAAGCATCAAAGGTATATTCTCAATGTTAGAAGAATAACAACAATCAAGAGTAAAATGAATGAAAACATGAGAATTGAATAGAAAAAGTGCAAAGAACGATAGTCCATTTTTAGGCCAAATCTGCACCTAACAACTCTTCCCAACTAAAGTTTTGCTTGTCCTCAAGCAAAATATGCCTCTCATGAAAACAAGAGGATTTGCTCGAGCATAAGATTCAACCAAAGTCAAGCATGAAAATGCGCACAAGCAACATTCACCACTTAATAGAATCGAACAATGACAAAGAATTAAGTTCTTAAAACAAATATCATAATGGTTCAAAGAACAACTAATTTTTCATACTTGGTTCACTCTAACACTCCTCTTCAAAATAAGAATGAAGAAATTGACGCGTTTGCAACCGTGGGGAAATTTCACTCACTCGATAAACAATGCAAATAGCAATCCAATTCATACAACATCTAACAATCAAAAATGAAAACATGGAAGCAAAAAGATCACTAAGGGCTTTAAGGGTTGTAGCTTGGTCGGGTTCACAACAAAGGGACATTTCTAAAGGCCATTGAATCGAAATTGTCGATAAATGGTATTTACACATTACAACTTCATTCACCATTCTCATTCCTTTATCACAAACCTTCATAAACTTCCTTATGCACAATTATTTCACTCTATTTTTCTCATTCAAACAAGCATTCTTTTTCTATTATTTTTCACATTCATATTTACACTTTTTCTTTTCATGCTTGTTTGAACTTTTTCAAAAGTTTATAGCATCCTACCATCTTCTTTTTCATTCTCCCCAACTTGAATTCAACCAAACCTCAAGTGAATGCTCCTTGCTTTTTAAGGCAAGGAAATCAAAGTAAAACAATATTCAAAGGTTCAAGAAGAAATTTTTAGAAACTCACAAAATTCAATGATGAACTAACTTTCAAATTATGTACATAAACCAAGTTCATCACTAAAATGAGATCTAAACTGTTTAGGCTCAAAGGGGCTAACGAATTCTCACTACTCACGTGTAAGGTACTTTTAGATACGGTTGTGCTCAATATAAACAAATGCCTTGACCATTTCTAATGCTTCCACAAAATCACAATAATTCAAAGATAAAGCATGAATCAAACGAATTAAACAAAGTTATCAGTCATCCTAGCATATAGTAAACAATGGAGGTTTCTCACAATTTGTGGCTTTTGGACCTAAGTGAAACAAGCATTCAAACAAGTTGCAAAATGAAACAAAAATACACATTTGCACAAAGCACACAATTCTTAAATCAATCTAACATTCTATAAAGCGATACAATTTACCATGCATACTTTCAATGCTCAACATCCATCCAGACTCGGTCGAAGCTTCATTGAATACTTTTATACAATAGCAACCAATCTAGAAGCAGTTCTCATCATTCCTGAACACAATAGAGAAAACATAAAAGAAGACAAATAGATATAATATAAACAAATGTACAAAGCTCAAAAATATAGAAACTATGCGATGCGATTCAATATCTAAACACCGATCCCCGGCAACAGCGCCATTTTGTTGGTGCTAGAATAGCAGCAAGCAAAAATATATAAGTAACCCAGTTTTGTCGTTCTCCACAGGGATCAGTGCGAGGGAAGGAATTCCATTCAACGGTTTCTATATTTCTAAGCTCATGGATCAAAAGTTCTGGTTTAAAACGGAACCAAAAGCAAATGCGGAAAATGTAAAGACGAAAAATATAAAATAAAGATAGAATTAGAAACGGAGCCTTGTTGGAATTGGATCTCATCAATTGATAACACATGCATTCTTCTAATCAAGTAAACACAAATCAATCATTCGCCTAATATCCTCGCGTATCACTCACAATAGAGGTTATGTCTAACGCAACGTCGAGAGAACAACCGTATTGTCTCATTGGTGATGTCTCACGCAACTAAACAACACAGAGAAGTAAGAACTGATACTCGCGCAAGTGTTAAGTCTAAATCTATCTCTAGAGTTCAGACAAAACAGATGTTACTATAACATCCAAATCAGGTAAATGATTTTTTCATATAAAACCAAGATCAAAATACGTACATACGCTTAACCCTTTTTACATGTATTCATCTAATTTGCCCAATGAATGTGAACATCGTTCTTCATCACTATTATCACACATCCTCGCGATACCCTATCGATCATACTCATGCTAGCCATGCTACTTAATCAACACAATACAACAAAAGATAAAATGAATATCAACTTGCAAAACCATGTCAAAAGCTTGCTCATTGATATATGAAAATCTAAGATCAAAGATTTGTAAAGGTTTTGTCACGACCATAAATAATCGATCAAAGACAACAACAATAGAAAATCAGAATTAGTTCATAAACATACATTAGATGAAATACAATAGGTATTAAAAGATTACATCCCTTTACAACAAGAAAGCAAAGATCCTACCTTTTCTCCCTTGAAAATGAAGGAATATCAAGTTCTGATCCTTAACTACAAGTTATATTCTAAGAGATACTAAAAGATAATGATAAAAAGTGTGAAAATTCTATTTATACAACTTCAGGATTTTCCAGGTTCGCTAGGCGAACCATTCATTCGCAAAGCGAATGCTAAAATATGGAACTTCAGGTGCCTTAAACAGTTAAACCGCCCCAGACTTTTCTCGCTACTTCGCACTACGAAGGATTTGTTCGCAAAGCGAACCTTCGCTAGGAGTTCGCAAAGCGAATTTTAGCTCCTTTTTCCCCTGTCCAAATCTGGGATCATTCGCTGGTTTACTCGCCAGGGTTTGCAAAGCGAACATTCACTGGCATTCGCTTTCCTCTTCGCAAAGCGAACCAACTGCTACATTCCTCTGTTCTTTGGCAGCTTGTATCAATTCTTTGTGTCTTCCAACTTTGATTAATTAGTATAATTTCCTGCACAATAACACACATATTACAAGCACCAAAGGTATATTCTCAATGTTAGAAGAATAACAACAATCAAGAGTAAAATGAATGAAAACATGAGAATTGAGTAGAAAAAGTGCAAAGAACGATAGTCCATTTTTAGGCCAAATTTGCACCTAACAATTATCTGAGTCAATATATATGTCATTCAAATCAAAATTATTCATCTTTATTTAGGCTCTACTATCTCTGACTTCTGAGTAATTCGAGGAACTATTTGAAATGCTGGGTTTTATTGAAGATACGAGCCGATGATCAATAGTCCTAACATCATGAGTATGCATAATTTCTTGTTGCATTTTATTCATAGATACAGTTTGGTGTTGTTCTATAACAGATGGAGAACAAAATGCAACTAGGAATAGTCTCATTCTCATACAAATTGCAGATTTATCATTAATTAAGGTAAATAAATGGTTAATTAACTATGGTAGTTAACATGTACATGTGGAAAATACATGTTACTATGTCCACTCTCCTTGAATTTCACATTAAAATACTCCCACATGAACAAGAAACAGAAGAGAAATCTCTTCTAACTATTTCAATAGCATTTATATCATTCTTAACCCAGATTTATCATTCAAATATGTACCATGCAGTTTCTTTAAATATTTTAGTCAAAGACAAAGATTTAGACTATAGTATACAGAAATAGCAAACTTTAAATATTTCAGATGATGGACCAGTACCTAATTTGTAGTTTCTATTGTTGTATGAATCAACTTAACCTATAGTAAAAATAACAAAAACAGTAACCCCGCTATAAGTCACATTCATACAGTGCTGATTTAAGTTAAAAGCAGAAGTGACACAGGGAATGAGACCTTACCATGTTGAGGTCAATTACTTGTACAATGTGCTGCAGATCTTTTCTACCACCTCCTACAAGGTCTTTGTGCCTTAAAACAAACATTGCAATTTATCCAACCTGAACCATTGCAGCTCGTTAGAAATAAAGAGTGAAGAAAAAGACCAACATCTCAGATGATGTACTTTATGATTTACGAAGAATGACTTATTATGATAAAAGCCCATAAACCAGATAATGAAACAAAGTTGTGACAAATAAAATATGAAACCAACTAACTAGTCCAAAAATTGCTCCTGACGCACCTACTGCAGGCATTTTGCAGAATCGATAACTCATAGCTGCACCTGATTTTCTTGAAATTACAGAATTAGAATATTTTCGAGGTAAGCACTTTCATTGGCTATTGTAGGAAGAATATAAGCGGTTACTTGTGTAACGCCCCGATTTTGATTATTTCCATTTTGTTGAGTCTTTTATTTTAATTGAGTGATAAATTATTTTAATTGTGAAATTGGTGTGTTAAATGTTATTTTTCCGTTTTTGAGAGTTTTCGGGGAAATTAGAATGGAGGGTATTTTAGACTTTTCTCAATTAATCATAAGTTGGAAATTTAGTGGAATTAGAATTATGTGAGAAAATGAATTAATTGTATTTGAGAGAAAAGAAATAGAAAAGAAAGAAAAAGAGAATAAGAAAAGAAATAGGAAAGAAATAGTAAGAGAAGGAAATAGAGAGAAAAAGAAGAGAAAGAAAGAGGAGGAAGAGAAAAGAAGAGGAAAACTAGAGAATCATCAAGAACGATCATTTAGCGAGTTTGGAATCCGGGTAAGGGTGTGAAATCTTGTTATCTTAGCAATGTGTATGATTATGTATGATTGTATTGTTGTTTTTGTTGATTTTCATGAGTTTTGGTATAAACCCATTTGTGTAGAAAATGGTAGAACTCGATTAAATCGGGTTGAAAATGATATTTTTGGATCCCTTGTTGTTGATACATGAATGATACATGTTGTTGGATATCAAATTGGTATTTTCTGTGTGTAGATGATGAAATTGGAGGATTTTGGGGGAGAAAACGCAGAACTTGGTTCTGCAGAATTTTTCTGGGTTTGCCCTGGTCATACGCGTAAGGGGCATGTCCATACGCGTATGAGCCAGGCGTTACGTGTATCATTGGCCTGTTTTTGGGCCAATACGCGTATGGAGGGTGGCTTTTCCCGGCCCTCTGGTGATACGCGTATGGGTACTGGGCGTACGCGTATGGGTTTGAAAACGTGGATTTTATGAAGGAAAATGGTTCTGCCCATACGTGTATGGACATTGGCAATACGCGTATGGGAATGGCGAGAAATCAGTGCAGTACGCGTATGAGATGGGTGATACGCGTATGGACAGGAGGAATGTAAAAATGGGATTTTTCAAAATGTCGTTTTCGTTTTCGTCCGTTACTTTTGTTCCGATTATCCGATTTTTACATTCTAGGTATTGTTGGGAAGCTATTGAGCTGTACTTTATGATTATGATAATTTGGAAATTGTTAGCCGATTTTATTATGTCGGAAAGTCTGGAATAGTGCTATTTAGCGACTTTTACCATTTTGAATGTGTGTTGGAATGTGAATCATACAATAGTGCATTGATGTGAATGTATATAGATTGTATGTGATTGTATAAGAAGAATGCATGAATATATTGTGAATATGTATGCATTTCAAGAATGTCTTGAGTCATTTTGCATGTGAAGCATAATGAAGTACATTCTTGTGTTGAGTGATTCTAATGAGAATCCGTTGTAATGTCGTGTGCCTATGTGAGGTGTGAGCGATGATTACAAAAGATTGTGTGCCTATGTGAGGTGTGAGCAATCGGATTGTGTGCCTAGGTGAGGTTTGAGCAATCGGATCGTGTGCCCGCGTGTGGGGTGTGAGCGATCGGGTCGTGTGCTCAGGTGGGGTGTGAGCGATCCATAAACATTGCGTGCCCATGTGGGGTGTGAGCAATGAGTGAACATCGTAGGCCCGACGGGGAGTTACATTGGTAACGAGCGATGGTTCCAGCAGAGTTCCTGAGTGAACTAGTGATGATTGAGTCGGTACCGCATTGCATTTGCATTTGGTCATCTTTGTAATTGTGCATTGATGAATAGACATATATATGTATGTTTATGTGGATTGATAAGGATTGTGAAACTATGCATGATGAATATGCTTGGTTTGTATATATATATGCATTGTGATGTATATGGGTGAATTGTGATGAATTATGGTGAGAATGTGGAACATGTGTATTTTTATGCTAATATATATAATTATATGCATTGTTATTATGATAATATTTCTCACCCTTCTGCTGTTTTATGATGCTCTATGAGGCATTGCAGAGTAGGTATGCTGGAGGTCTTTTTGTGAAGCGTGTCTTCATTCTTTTGGTCGGTTGGCTCTGATATGTAGCACCGGGTAGCTAGGATGTATATGATTCTTTTGTGATACATTTGTACATGTATCTTGTTGATGAATGTTTATGTAAACATGAATTATGTTGTTGGATTATACTCGATGATGTATATATATTTGATGTATTTCAATGTTTGGATTTTCCGCTTTTATTCTAAATATTGAGACGTGGGTGTAAGGACAAAGTTCCTCTGTTGCAAAGATACCCCTTTGTTGCATATCAATGTTTGAGCAGGTGTTGTATGTTTTAAATTCTTGTATAATGTGACGTGCTTTTTTTATGCCATGTTTATAATTATACTCTGGCGAAAATTTTATTATGTGCCTAAATGATTAATGTGATTATTTGGGGGTATAGAAAGGGGGTGTTACAACTTGCAATTGAAGAGGCAAAGTACACTGCAAGAAATCTTCGAGGACCACTGAAGCTCTCAACCGTTGGACCGACTGAATTTAGGGAATAACAATTTACCTGCAGAGAATATATAACAATGTAACTTCAATTTCCATAGCAAACTAAACCAGATATAACAGAACAAACTTCAAACAGCTAAACTCAAACCATACCATAAGGAATGTTTGCATGCAGAAAGGAAGACATAACAAGTCTCCAAAGTTATCCTTTGTCAATGAGCCTATTTACCTAGTAACATACACAACTAACATGTAATAACGATCCACAAAACATAACACATCTATTCAAATCAGATTCTTACCTTTTCTCCCCACAACAAAAGGCTACCTTGGGTTGCAAATTGCAAATTATAGCGGGGTTACTGTATCAATGTGACTTAAATCAGCATTTTCTGTCAGAGACAAAGATTTAGACTATAGTATACAGAAATAGCAAACTTTAAATATTTCAGATGATGGACCAGTACCTAATTTGTAGTTTCTATTGTTGTATGAATAACCTTAACCTATAGTCAAAATAACAAAAAGAGTTGATGTACTAAAATGGAAGCGGATGAAAATACTCACAATGTTTCTGATTTTGAGATTAATAAATCGTATCGAGAATCGATCTGAGTAATCAGGCCTTGTGAATTGAGAAATGTAAACCAATATCTGATTGCATACCAACATAAAAGTTACAGAAATCATTGAGTGAACAACAATATAAGTAATATCAATTAAACCCTAATTAAATTCCAACAAAATTATATAGAAGAAATAGAAGCATTGTTGAAAATAGTTATGAATTAGTGTGTCGATAAACATGATTAAGACAAAAAATATTGATAATCATGAATCAATCAGAAAAACACGGCGAAGATTAGAGGTTACGTGCAGATCGGCGGGAGACGGCGCAGATTGAAAAGCGAAATCGGAGACAACGAACCATGCAAATCGGTAACAAGAGTCAGATTGAGGTTGTGATGAATGGAAAGATTGAGATCGAGGTCGAGATCAGGGGAGAAATCGAGATTGAGATCAAAATCGGCGTGAGATCGTGTTTCGTAATATATCGAGAGCAGTGTATTTCGATGTGTTTGTGAAAGAGAACGTGTTTAATTTTTTATTATTTTAAATTATTATTATTTGTTGAGACAACGTGATTATCGAATAAATATATTAGTAAGACTATTATAAGTATAATTATGTGAAAAAAAAACATTAATGAAATTAATTGCATTCAATGGCCCTTAATTACATGGAAATTAACTAGAAATACATTCTGTAGCAAAATTATCCTAGCAAATCATATATTTTCTTGTAGTGGAAGGATCCAAATAAGCAGAAACAATTTTTTAATTCAAAAAGCATATATATATATATATATATATATATATATATATATATATATATATATATATATATATATATATATTGAAATATTAAACTTTATTTGGGCTTAAACATATTATTTGGATTTTTGGACTTAGTTATCTTGAGCTTAGGTAATTTTGGATAATGTTTCTAGAAAACTCTTGTAGTGTTTGGAGTGTCTAGATATTTCTTAGGGTTGTAATATTTTCTAGAATACTCTTGAAATTTTTAGAGTTGAGAACTCTCTAGAATTAGTGTGTCTAGAGTTCTCCTTAGAGTACTATAAATAGAGATGTAATCCTACACTTTTGTATCAAGCAAAAATGCAAAGTTCTCTATTCCATAAAAAATTCTCCTACCTATCAAGTTTCTCTTTAAGCCTCTAATATTTCCACACACTTTCCCTAAACATAAAAGGCTTTATTTCCAACAAAGTGGCATCAGAGCTTCAAGGTCCTCAAAAGATGGCGAGTAGAGGTTTTCCTTTCCAAATGTCTGTGCTCACAAAGAACAACTATGACAATTGAAGTATCAAGATAAAGGCACTACAAGTAGCTCAAGATGTGTAGGATGTCGTTGAGAAAGGCTTCAAGAAGCAAGATGAAGCCTCACCAAGCCAAGGTGTAAGGGAGACATTGAATGAGTCAAGAAAGAGAGACAAGAAAGCTCTCTTCCTCATTTATCAATCGGTGGATGAAGATACATTTGAGAATATTTCTAATGCAACGATGACCAAAGAAGCACAGGACAAGCTTCAAACTTGCAACAAAGGAGTGAAGCAAGTGAAAAAGATTCATCTTCAAACTCTTAGAAGTGACTTTGAACATTTATTTATGGAAGAGTCTGAGTCAATTTCTGATTATTTTTCTCGAGTATTGTTTGTAGTCAATCAACTTAAAATAAATGGTGAAGACGATGAGGTGAAAGTCATGGAGAAAATACTACACACTTTAAATACAAGTTTTGACTTCATTTTTACCAACATTGAAGAAAACAAGGATTTAAATACCATAACTATTGAGCAACTCATGGGTTCCTTACAAGTATACGAAGAAAAACAAAAGAGAAAAATTAAACAAAAGGAGACTGTGGAGCAACTACTACAACTCAACGCAAAGGAAGAAAACTATGCGAATCACAAGAGCTAAAGAGGACGAGGTCGTGGCCAAGATCGTGGACGTGGACGAGGACATGGAGGAGAAGGAAGAGGCAGTTACAACAACTACTCCAATAATAGAGAAAGAATTGTTGGAATCCACAAGCAAAAAGAGGCCGTGGAAGAGGAAATTCATGGCCGAGGTGCGACAAATCACAAATCAAGTGCTTTAACTACAACAAGATCGGTCACTACACATATGAGTGTGGATTCTCGAAGAAGGTTGTAGAGAAAGATAACTTTGTAGAAGAAAAAGTTGGAGAAGAAGAAACTTTGATGCTCGCGTGCCAAAACCAAGTTAAAGAGAAAAGAAACAAATGGTACCTCGACACTGGCACAAGCAACCACATGTGCGGCGATCGAAGCATGTTCGTAGTGATTAATGAAGCGACAACTGGAAATGTCTCATTTGGAGATAACTCAAAGATACCGGTCAAAGGCAAAGGTAAAATTCTCATACGCTTAAAAAATGGGACTCATCAATTCATATCCAATGTCTACTATCACTACTACGAAAAACCCATTTAGCAACGGTTGGGAATGACATATAATGATGCGGGCGAAGGCATTGTTATGTAGATTGTTGTTGTAAGTTTGTCGTTTCTACAATGGTCTGGAAACCGTTGTTGTATTCTGGAAGCGCGCGATATATTGCAACGGTTAGGTATTTCAACCGTTGTAATATATATTAACTATCACAACGGTTATCAGTATGAACCGTTGTCATATATGTTAACTATCACAACGGTTATTTGTCTCAACCGTTGTGGAATGTATCCTTAGTTTATTAAATACAAATGTATATTGCTTGTTTTACCATCCACTTTATTAAAGAAATACAACCATTAAAATTGGTAAAGAACTACATAATCTGAAAATTAAACTGTTCTTGAAAACCAACTTAAACACACCACTGTTTTCCGAATTGCATCCATTTCATTCCTCACATTTTATGTTCCTTAACATAAATTTTATGGTTCGATGGTCTGTTTCCTTCAATCCATCGATATCTTTTGTTATAGTTTACCTCATCATCGCCAAAAATCGCCACGATTTTATCATCATAACAATGATCATGATCTTAACAACCACGACGATTAGTGACGACGATGAGGTAAATTATAATAAAAGATATCGATGGATTGAAGGAAACCGACCATCGAACCATAAATTTTATGTTAAGGAACATAAAATGTGCGGAATGAAATGGATGCAATTCGGAAAACATTGACATGATAAAGGTTGGTTTTCAAATACTTCCTAATTTTCAGATTATAATGTTCTATAGCAATTTAACTGATTGCATTTTCAATAAAAGGATAGTGAAACAAACGATATACATAGTATATAATAAACTAAATTTCATATACAATATCAGAATGAATTCATATATATGTACCTTATCAGAATGAATTCATATATAGGTACCACCATCATCATCACCATGTGAAACAAATCCTAAGAAGTGGGAAGCAATGATGAAAATTAGTTAGTATTAAATTTAACTATATACAATATACATAGTATATATATAATAAACTAATGTTCTATATCAATTTAACTGATTGCATTTTCAATAAAAGGATAGTAAAACAAACAATGTACATAGTATATGATAAACTAAATTTCATATACAATATAAGAATGAATTCATATATATGTACCGTATCAGAATGAATTCATATATATATGTACCACCATCATCATAACCATGTGAAACAAACCCTAAGAAGTGGGAAGCAATGAAGAAAATTAGTTAGTATTCAAAACAAAACAACCAAAAGTTGAAACAAAACCCTAAGAAGTGGGACTGTACCATTACAATGAAGTTCACCTTGCTTGTGAAGCATTGAAGTCGAATCTGCACAAAATGAGAACAATCAACAAAAACAACATGAAGTAAACGAGATAATGGGAACTATTTAACAAAAAGATTGAAGTAGAAGACTACCTTATTTTCCATAAACAATATGTACATTACGCTTGCTACTGCCAGCATCATCACCATGTTCATCTAGTTTTAGATTCTGCAGGAAGAACTACAAGGAGGAAGAAGCTTAAATCAAAAGCTTCATACTTCTTGTATTTCTTCTCGCAGATTCTTAAAAAATATGAAGTTTGGGTGCTAGGGTTTCGCTATGAAGGAAACGGCGCGACTGTAAAAAAGGGAAAGTTCATTCCCTTATATAGGTAAATGTTTCACAACGGTTTTCTTAAATAACCGTTATGATAGATTATATATTAATTTAATAATATCACAACGGTTAGTTATAATAACCGTAGCGATACCCCTTATATGTGGTACAAGGTTCGACACCAGGCAACAACATTTTCCTAAAATTACGCCTGGATTATAAGTGATATCGCTACGGTCATTACTTATAACCATCGTGATATTATTAACCGTTGCACTTCCCAACATATGAACGGTTTACAAGAAAATATAGTTCCAGAATATGAACGGTTTACAAGTTATCATCATTACAAGCATTAAACTATTAGTCTTTTCATCTTCAACCTCATCTATAAATAGACAATTTTACATATCTAAATAATATATTCTTCGTAACAATGAGTTCAACAAATGAGAATCCTAGAAACCTCAATGAGGAACGTCAGGCGCCAATCCTGGAGGTCGTCCAACCAGCAACTGCCAACTTCAGGGATGCCTTAAGGGTAATAAGAAGAAGAAGAAGAAGAAGCCAAAGAAGAAGAAGATAAAGAAGAAAATGAGGCCTGTATATTATGATTCCGATGAGGGGAGTGAGGAGAGATGTCTAGATTATGAAGATGCATTTTATGCTATGGGCTCTGACAATGATCTTGATATGTAATATGTTTATCAATGTACTCTCAATGGAATATTAAAATAAAATTATGTCTATATATGTTCATCTCTTACAGTTTTATTTTTAAAGTTATATATATACTCTATTGCACTTAAAAATACTAAAGAATACATTGTTGTGAATCGAAGCGTGATACATGTAGTACAACGGTCTTCTAATACAAGCGTGTAAAATATAAAAATATGGAAAAAAAATATAGAGCTGGGAATCGAAGCTTGTTACACAGCTTGTATTACAACAGTTATGTAATACAACCGTCGTTAAATATGGCATTATAAATTTTTAATCCTGTTACAACGGTGGGATACAAAACCGTGGTAAAGCTGGCGTCGTTAAATGGGGTTTTCGTAGTAGTGTATGTTCCTAACATGAAAAATAATATTTTGAGCATGAGACAATTATTAGAGAAAGGCTATGACATCCACTTGAAAGAACAAAGTCTTTTCTTAAGAGATTGTGGACATAACTTGATTGCTAAGGTGCCTATGTCAAAGAATAGAATGTTCCTTTTGAACATTCAAAATGATGTGGTAAAGTGTCTCAAGACTTGTTGTCACACCCCAATTTTGACCCTGAATCGCCAGACCATACATATCATAGCATTTTCGTCATTTGTACATCATATCCATTATCCATGTTATCTAACCATTGTACATACAACACGTGTCTTTTTGTTGCCTAAGCTCAAGCCTTGCAAGATCGAATCAAGGATCAGGCAAAATTATTAGGTCAAGTGTGGCAATGTTAATTGAGTTTAGTGAAGTTTGGCCTAATCTTGGTCAAAGAAGTGGTTTGCTTCAGTATCAAGTTATCAGGTTGTGGCAAAGGCAGTTGTTTCAAGATGGATAATCACTAGGGTCAGTTGACTTTCGATTAGGGTTTTGGTGGAGTGGCTGCACAGTTCATATCTCGAATCATCTATGTCAGTGGGTATTTCGGAGATAAGCGTGGATTGAATTCGAGCATTTGTGTTTGAGGATCCAAATTAGGGTTTTATGTAAAGATCCAAGTTATCTGATGAAATCAAGTTACTGAGCCACCAAAAGTCAAGACATCTGGTCAATATTTCAAGCCATTCACAATTCCTGATTATTGTGGTTCGTGTTCCTGTCATGGGAGAATTCAAGCTTTCTATTCAATCCAACACCATTTCAAAGGTGGGATCAGGATGTGTTGCCACTTCTCATGGAATTGATTCAGGATTTTAATACATTTCTTGTATGATTTTGATGAAGAGTTCAAAATGCTAAAATTTGGTTTCAAGGATGATTTGTTGGTTCAAGTTTGGAGTGTCACTTATTCAGGTCTAGTTTCAAGTGGTTCATTTTTAGACATTTCTCAAGATTTGAATCAAGATTTCAAGTTGCATCCAATTCGTTTCACCTTTCAAAGATCAATTTCAAGATCCAAAGTTCGAATTCTTAACCAATTTTTAATTTCCAAATTCATTCTTCATTCAAGATCTAAATTGCATTCTTTTTATGTTTTAATTTCATATCTAAGTTGCCAATTTATTTTGCAAGCCCATTATCACAAGATTACAAGAGCCCAACTCAACAAGTCCATAGTACAAGAAAATTGTCAAAAAAAGAAAACAATGTCCATTACAATAATTTTCCAAAAAGAAAAATAATGAAGAAACAAGTTCCCACAAGTTGCAACTTGTTCCAAAATAAGCTAATGTTTTTTGACCCATCACAAGCATGCTACCTTGGCCAAACCAAAATCCATTTACAACCATATACGCCTCATCCCACAAGCTGCTACCATTACCCATACCTCACAACACAACAAAAACCTGCTCCTACATGGCCCACAACTCATGTAACCTGCACAACTTCCTTAACAAAACTTCACAATTCCAGCTGTTACATTTTCAAAACCGATTTCCAAACGTAAGCCATATACTACCTTCACCATGCCCCAATTGTGTATAAATCATACCTGCAAAAGTGCTATACGTACAAAGCCACCACAAACCTGTACAACTACCAACCACGCTATCAGCAGCTAACAAAAACAAACGGGATTGAAGCCAAAACGTATAAATTAAAAAAATGAAATGACAAGAAATGAATTGAAAGACAACTCACTTTTTATAAGTGAAGATTCCTCCCTTTCAACCTATATACACATTAAAAGCATAGTTGTATCGCTTGCAGCCAGCCTTTTTAAGGACCACCACCTCTTGAACATAACTTGATCTCTTTCTAAACAACCAAACCTCAATTCACTTTGTTACAAACCTTCAACGCGAAAGCCACGACCTGCGCAAAACAAAACGTGAGCTGAGACCTTTTGTAGACTACCAACAACGACGCAACAACAATCCACACAACACAACTAATACTCAGCCACAACAAAATTCAAAACGACACAAAACAATTGCAAAATGAAAACATACTGTGTCATGACTTATACACAATTCCAAACTGACGTACGAACTTTACGACACCAAATTTTCAAAAACGCAGAACAAAACCTTTAACAATCCTTTTCAGTACGCAGCAAAAACCTCATTCTTTCATATAAATACAAGCTATCCTATCCATTCAAACCGGAAGCTTTTACAGCCAAAGTAATTCTGTTGAAATCTCTCTCCAAATCCTTAACCACTCATCAACCTTCAACCCTAAATCTTCTCCTTCAACCCATCCATTAAACCATATTCTTCAACCTCAATCAACAACTCAGCCATAACCCACCATGTAATCATTTTCCTCACTAAGTCAAAGCTATCGCCATCCTCCCGTTTGTTTCTGCTGCGAAACAACCCGCTACTTCCTCTAAGCCTTCTCACCATATCATTCATAAACCTCCAAAAACTTCAATCTGCAAATCCATCTAACCCACAACCCATTCATATCCAGAGTAGAAGAAGAGTACAAGAGAGAGAATCGAAACAGAAATGGAGAAGAAGAAGTGAAACGAGATTGAAACATAAACCTTCGTACCCGAACGAGTGAAATCATGAGCGATTGAACAAAGCTTGAAACCAAGAGAGAGCAAAACTAAAGCAATGTTGGACACAGAGATGCTAGTGTTATACATTCACATCCTTTTATTTCTTTTCATCGTTTTGGTGTTGGTTTTGTTTTTGAGCGTGATGATGATTTCTGACCATAGCTATGTCACTTTACCCTTTCTTGCTCATTTTGAAGGCTAATATCCACTTCTTGTGGACTATGGTTTTTCGTTGGGCTTTAGTTGAAGCCCATGTTGTTTTTTTTTCATCGCCTTTTTATTTTAGCTTACTGTTCTCCTAAGTTTTTCTCATTGGATCAACAACCATTCACCACCCTTTCAATGATATGCACCCCTTTTCTTTTTTATGATTTGTATTATTTAAATTTTTTTATGATCTTTTTCACATTCTATTTTCTAAATTTTTAAAAATTTTAATTTTTAATATGATTTTGTCTAACTTTTTAAAGTTTCCTCAATTAATTCCACTTCCTTTTTTTCAATTTCCATTTTCTATTTTATTTCTTTTACTATTGGTTGATGAACATCTAATAGTCGTGGATTGTCGATTCATTGATGAAAATCCCTGATTAAGATTAGACAATTTTCTTTTCTTATTTAACTCATTCCATTTCATTTCATATTAACTTCTTTTATTTTATTTTCGATTAATTTTATCGGTCGATGAAGTCTTTAATATCGCGAATTTTGGTTGATTGAGGTTGTTTAACCTTCATGATTTCAAATATGTAGAAAATGATCATTGAGATCATTTTCTATACTTTGGGATCGTGATAGGTTACCCTCAATTAATCGATGCAAGTTTGTGTTTAAGACGACATCATCCTCTTTCCTTTTCATGTGGCACGATTTCTTGGAGAATTGATTCACAATATCATTTCTCTATCGTGTTTTAGCACAAATATAGTAGATTGGCGACCTCCTATAGCATAATCTTCATTATAGATCGTACTACATTGGTTTAGCATTATAGTTGACACAATTCGAAAGCAATTCATCCGATACAATTAATGATTAATCATTAACAACTAACCTTAATTTCTACGCAATATACTCTTATTTTATTTTTCCGTTAATATATCTTGTTTATATTATATTCTTGTTCATATTCATCTGTTCATATCATCATCATATCTTGCTCATACCCTATTCATATTACTCGAAAAATACGCTAAAAATATCGAAACCCTAAAAGATTCAATTGGTGGACTGTTGGTTACTATTCTGAGACATGGAGTATGGACTTTGTACAGAAAACCCTAGCAAATGAGATTTTGTCCTACTCTTGTTCATGGCTTAGTTTAGGATACCTCGCACATACACGGCTTCCTCTTGGCCTACCTTACAATGATACCCTTTATTTCGTGCAATCTCGTGTACCCCGCTCCCATTCCGATGTACACACTTTATTCGCTTTGCTTTGATTGTGGTTTGTTTACTAGGAGCACCCCTAGGCACTTGCGTAGACTAAACCATTTTCAAAATAAATTCTCGATTCATGTCGAGTCATTTTACATCTTGTAAGTCGATTGCTTTCAAAGCATCGCCATCAACCTTTTGGTCACCATACACAACATTCAAAGCCTACTCCTGGGCTTTCTTACAGTGAGACCTATTCGATCGATTACTTCTAGTTGGTCGTTTAGAAGACTAGCCCACTTTGCTAGTGCACACGTTTAAAATTCAATTCAAGTGCTTTCCTTTACTTTTACTTGCTTGTGTTGTTTTCTATAAAATCGAAACCCTTAATCGATTCTTAATCCATATCACATCCTATTACCTTTTGTAAGTCGAGCGCTTTTTCCTCGCGATCGACCTTACATTATACAATTAGGACTTCCCTTCCATTAGTTCAATTCCATAACCATTTCATACGCAAATTCAAACCTCGATCGACATCGAGCATTTTTGTAACGCCCCGATTTCGATTATTCCCATTTTGTTGAGTCTTTTATTTAAATTGAGTGATAAATTATTTTATTTGTGAAATTGGTGTGTTAATATGCTATGTTGACATGTTATGATATTTTACCGTTTTTGAGAGTTTTCGGGGAAATTAGAATGGAGGGTATTTTGGACATTTCTCAATTAATGATAATTTAGAAATTTAGTGGAAATAGAATTATGCGAGAAATTTAGCAAAATTGGTAGAAAAGTGATTAAGTGTAGAATTATGTGAGAATATGAATTAATTGAAATTGAGTAGAAAATAAGAAAAAGAAAATGAGATAAGAAGAAGAAATAGAAAGAAAAGAGAAATAGAGAGAAAAATGAGAGAAAGAAAGAGGAGGAAGAGAAAAGAAAAGAAAAAGAGGAAAACCAAGAAAACCATCAAGAATAATCATCTAGCAAGCTTGGAATTCGGGTAAGGGTGTGAAATCTTATTATCTCATCAATGTGTATCATTATGTATGATTGTGATGTTGTTGTTGTTGATTTTTATGAGTTTTTGGTATAAACCATTTTTTTGAGAAATTGATTAGAAATTGATCCAAATGTGTTAAAACTCTTGTTGATTGTGTTCTTGGTTGTCTATACATGTTTAATATGTATTGTTACACTTCAAAATGTTGTTTTCTGAGATTTGGATGATGAATTGGAGTATTTGGGGTGGAAAAACGCAGAACTCGGTTCTGCAGAATTTTTGCTGGTTTTTCCAGGTCATACGCGTATGGGGCAGGTTCTTACGCGTATGGACCTTGGCGTTACGCATAACATGGGCGAGCCATGGGCCAATTCGCGTATGGTTTTGCAATTTTCACGGCCCTCTGGTGATTTGCGTATGGTACGTGTATGGGGTTTTGCCGTACGCGTATGACACATGTCAATACGCGTAATGGCAGGAGATGTGTAAAATGTGATTTTTTCAAAATGTCGTTTTCATTTTTGTCCGTAACTTTTGTTCCGATTACCCGATTTTTACATTCTTGGTATCGTTAGAAAGCTATTGAGCTATACTTTATGATTATGATGATTTGGAAATTGTTAGCCGATTTTATTATGTCAAAAAGTCGGGAATAGTGCTATTTAGCGACTTTTACCGTTTTGAATGGGTGTTTTGGATGTGAATCATACAATAGTGCATTGATGTGAATGTATATAGATTGTATGTGATTGTATGAGATGAATGCATGAATATATTGTGAATATGTATGCATTTCAAGAATGTCTTGAGTCATTTTGTATGTGAAGCATAATGATGTACATTCTTGTGTTGAGTGATTCTAATGAGAATCTGTTGTGCGATCGTGTGCCCATATGGTGTGTGAGCGATCCATAAACGTCGTGTGCCCATGTGGGGTGTGAGCAACGGATTGGTTCCAGAGGGAATCCGCTATAACGTCGTGTGCCCATGTGGGGTGTGAGCGATGATTATAGACGATCGTGTGCCCGTGTGGGGAGTGAGCGATCGGGTCGTGTGCCCGTGTGGGGTGTGAGCGATCCATAAACGTCGTGTGCCCGTGTGGGGTGTGAACGACGGGGAACATCGTTTGCCCGACGGTGTGTTATGTGAGTGATCCTCAGTAACGAGCGATGGTTCCAGTAGAGTTCCTGAGTGAACTTGAGATGATTGAGTCGGTACCGCATTACAATTGCATAGAGTCGTGAATCGGTCTCTATGATTTGCATTTATCATCTTTATAATGGTGCATTGATGAATAAACATAATTGTGTATGTTTATGTGGAATGATTAAGAATTGTGAAAGTATGCATGATGAATATGCTTGGTTGTGTATATATATACATTGTGATGTATATGAGTGAGTTGTGATGAATTGTGGTGAGAATGTGGAATATGTGTATTTTTATGCTAAGATATATAATTATATGCATTGTTATTATGATAATATTTCTCACCCTTCTGCTGTTTTATGATGCTCTATGAGGCATTGCAGAGTAGGTATGCTGGTGGTCTTTTGTGAAGCGTGTCTTCATTCTTTTGGTCGGTCGGCTCTGATATGTAGCACCGAGTAGCTAGGATGATTATGATTCTTTTGTGATACATTTGTACATGTATCTTGTTGATGAATGTTTATGTAAACATGAATTATGTTGGTGGATCATACTCGATGATATATATATATATATATATATATATATATATACATATGTATATATGTTTGATGTTATTCAATGTTTAGATTTTTCGCTTTTATTCTAAATATTGAGATGTGGGTGTAAGGACTAAGTTTCACTGTTGCAAAGTTACCCCACTGTTGCATATCAATTGTTGAGCAGGTGTTGAATGTTTTAAATTCATGTATATTGTGACATACCTCTTTTATACTATGTTTATAGTTATACTCTGACAAAATTTTTAATATGTGCCTAAATGATTATGTGATTATTTGGGGGTATAGAAAGGGGGTGTTACATTAAGTGGTATCAGAGCCGGTGTTGAGTCAGTTGTGTCTGTCTTGTTGTTGTGATGGTTGAACTGTTGTTTAACCTTGTTGTCATTTTTGGTAATGATCAGAATATGGCTGGTAGAAACGATAATGCGATGGCTGCTGCTTTGGAAGCAATGGCTAGGGCGGTGCAAGGTGCGCCGAACGTGAATGCTAATGACGAGTTCAGGAAGAATCAACCACCGGTCTTCAAAGGAAAATTTGATCCCGATATAGCTCAAAATTAGTTGAAAGAGATTGAAAGGATCTTCAGAGTCATGGGTTGTGCGAAGGAGAATAAGGTGAGGCTTGGATCTCACATGCTGAAGGAAGAAGCCGACGATTGGTGGGTCGGTATACGTCAAGTTCTTGAGGTGGATGATGAAGAGATAACTTGGGATTTATTTCGTATTGAGTTCTTGAGGAAGTATTACCCTGAGAGTGTGAAAGGGAAGAAGGAGATAGAGTTCCTTGAACTGAAACAAGGTAGTATATCTGTGGTGGACTATACTGCTAAGTTTGTGGAGTTGGTTCAATTCCATCCTCACTATGCTGCAATTACTGCTGAGTTCTCAAAGTGTATTAAATATGAGAATGGTTTGCGTCCTGAGATTAAGCAAGTTGTGGGATATCAAAGGATAAGAAGGTTTACGGATTTGACGGAATGTTGTAGAATCTTCGAGGAAGATAGCAAGGCTCGTTCTATACATTACAAAAGTCTGAATGAGAGGAAGGGGAAGCAACAAGCTAGAAGTGGACCTTATGTGACACCCGTTGATAAGGGCAAGCATAGGGGAAACTTTGATAGGAGATCAGGAGAAGGAGGTTTCGGTTCTGTTAAGTGTTACAAGTGTGGTGAAATGGGTCATAAATCATTTGAGTATGGGAAGACTGTGGTGAAATGTTCTAACTGTGGAGGCCTTGGGCATGCTACTACCGATTGTAGAAGGAATGTAGTGAAGTGCTATAATTATGGAGAAGTAGGTCACATTAGTACTAAGTGCACTAAGCTGAAATAAGCTCAAGCGGGCGGAAAGGTGTTTGCATTGGCGGGAACTCAGACCACTAGTGCAGACCGTTTGATTAAAGGTACATGCTTTATTAATAGTACACCTTTAGTTGTTGTTATTGATACGGGAGCGACTCATTCGTTTATTTCGTCTGAGTGCGCGAAGCGTTTGAATCTTGCGTTGTCTTCGATGGGTGTTAAGATGGTTATTGAGACTCCTGCTTCAGGGTCGGTAACTACGTCTTTGGTGTGTGTAAGTTGTCCTTTGACCATGTATGGTAAAGACTTCATTATGGATTTAGTGTGTTTGCCGTTGGAAGGATTTGACGTAATGTTGGGTATGAACTGGTTGCAATTTAATCGAGTTCATATAGATTGCTATCACAAGTTAGTGAGGTTTCCTTCTTTGAAAGATGATGAAAATGAGAGTTTCCTATCCACTAAAGAGTTGAAGAAACTTTTAGCGGACGAAGCTCAATTGTTTGGTTTGTTTGCATCATTGTCGGTGGAGAGTAAAGTTGAGCTCGATGTGTTCCCAGTGGTGTGTGATTTTCCAGAAGTGTTTCCGGAGGATATTACGGATGTACCGCCGGAAAGAGAAGTTGAGTTTTCTATTGATCTAGTTCCGGGTACTAGACCGGTTTCAATGGCACCGTATCGTATGTCGGCATCGGAGTTGGTAGAATTGAAGAAGCAATTGAATGACTTGTTGGACAAGAGATTTGTAAGGCCAAGTGTTTCTCCTCGGGGTGCTCCGGTATTGTTGATAAAGAAGAAGGATGGGAGTATGCGATTATGCATTGATTATCGACAATTGAACAAGGTGACAATTAAGAACAAGTATCCGCTTCCAAGGATCGATGATTTGATGGACCAATTGGTTGGTGCACGTGTTTTTAGCAAGATTGATTTGAGATCGGGATATCACCAGATTCGTGTGAAAGGAGAGGATATTCAGAAGACGGCCTTTAGGACACGGTATGGTTATTACGAATATTCCGTGATGCCATTCAGGGTTTCTAATGCGCCGGGTGTGTTTATGGAATATATGAATCGTATTTTTCATGAACAGTTAGATCGTTTTGTGGTTGTGTTCATCGACGATATTTTGATTTACTCTAAGTCTCAAGAGGAGAATGAAGAGCATTTGAGGATTATGTTACAAATTTTGAAAGAGAAACAATTGTATGCTAAGTTGTCGAAATGTGAATTTTGGTTGTCGGAAGTAAGTTTCCTTGGACATGTTATTTCCGGTAGTGGTATTAGTGTTGATCCATCCAAGATTGATGCGGTGATGCAATGGGAGGCTCCTAGATCGGTTACGGAGATTCGAAGCTTTTTAGGCTTGGCGGGTTATTATCAGAGGTTTATCGAGGGATTTTCGAAGTTGGCACTTCCTTTAACGCAATTGACTTGTAAAGGAAAGGCTTTCATTTGGGATATTCATTGTGAAGAGAGTTTAAATGAGCTAAAAAGAAGGTTGACAACAACGACTCCGATCTTGATTTTGCCAAATCCGACGGAACCATTTGTCGTGTATTGTGATGCTTCATTGACTGGTTTAGGTGGTGTTTTGATGCAAGATGGAAAAGTTGTGGCATATGCTTCAAGACAATTGAGAGTGCATGAAAAGAATTATCCTACACATGACTTGGAGTTAGCGGCCGTAGTGTTTGTTTTGAAAATTTGGAGACACTATCTTTATGGTGCAAGATTTAAAGTTTTTAGTGATCACAAGAGCTTGAAATATTTATTTGATCAAAAAGAATTGAACATGAGACAAAGGAAGTGGTTAAAGCTTTTGAAGGATTATGATTTTGGTTTGAATTACCATCCGGGTAAGGCAAACGTGGTGGCCGATGCTTTGAGTCGGAAGTTGTTACATATGTCTGCATTGATGATGAGAGAATGGGAACTTTTGGAGGATTTTAGAGACTTGAGTTTAGTTTGTGAAATGACGCCGAGAAGTGTGAGACTTGGTATGCTACATGTTACGAATGATTTTCTTGCAACCGTATGTGAAAAGCAAAAGTTGGATTTGAAGTTCGTTGATTTGATGATGAATGAGAATGAGGATTTCAAGGTTGATAATTTTGGAGTTTTGAGATTCCGTGGTCGTATTTTTATTCCCGATGATGCGGAGTTGAAAAAAATGATATTGGAAGAAGGACACCGAAGTAACTTAAGTATTCATCCGAGAGCGAATAAAATGTATCAAGATTTGAAGAAAATCTTTTGGTGGTCCTGATTAAAGAGGGATGTGGCTCAATTTGTGTATGCATGCTTAACTTGTCAAAAGTCTAAGGTGGAACATCAAAAACCTAGTGGATTGATGCAACCGTTGGACATTCCGGAGTGGAAATGGGATAGTATATCGATGGATTTTGTTACGGGATTGCCGAATACACAAAGAGGTCATAATGCTATTTGGGTAATCATTGATAGGCTTACTAAATCTGCTCACTTCATTCCAATTGATATTAGTTATCCTTTGGAGAAGTTAGCCGAGATTTATGTTCTTGTTGTTGTGAAGTTACATGGAGTTCCTAAGAGTATTGTATCGGATAGAGATCCTAGATTTACATCGAGGTTTTGGGAGAGTTTACAAAAGGCTTTGGGTTCTAAGCTAAGATTGAGTTCGGTTTATCATCCCCAAACGGATGGTCAAACCGAGAGGACAATTCAATTGTTGGAGGATTTATTGCGTGCTTGTGTGCTCGAGAAAGGTGGTGCTTGGGATAGTTATTTGGCGTTGATTGAGTTCACCTACAATAACAGTTTTCATTCGAGTATAAGTATGGCACCATTTGAGGCTTTGTATGGTCGGAGATGTCGAACACCTTTGTGTTGGCATGAAACGGGTGAGAGGACGATAGTTGGACCAGAGATGGTACAACAAACGACGGAGAAAGTGAAGTTTATTCGGGAGAAGATGAAAGCTTCTCAAAGTAGACAAAAGAGCTATCATGACAAGAGAAGGAAAGATCTTGAGTTTCAAGAAGGCGACCATGTGTTTTTGAGAGTTACACTGGTTACGGGTGTGGGTCGTGCTTTGAAGTCGAAGAAGTTGACTTCTCGTTTTATTGGTCCGTATCAGATTACTACACGAGTTGGTGTTGTGGCTTACCGTGTGGCGTTGCCTCCGAACCTTTCGAATTTGCATGATGTATTCCATGTTTCGCAACTTCGGAAGTATGTTCCGGATCCGTCACATGTTATTCCTATGGACGAGTTTGAAGTGAGAGATAACCTTACGGTTGAAGTTTTACCGATTAGGATTTTGGACCGTGAAGTTAAGAAGCTAAGAGGCAAGAATATTGCGCTTGTGAAAGTAGCGTGGGGAGGCGCTGCGGAAGGCAATATGACTTGGGAACTAGAGAGTAGGATGCGAGAGTCGTATCCGGAGTTGTTTGAATCAGGTAATATTTCCGAGGACGAAAATTTCTAAAGTAGGGGAGAGTTGTAACGCCCCGATTTCGATTATTCCCATTTTGTTGAGTCTTTTATTTAAATTGACTGATAAATTATTTTATTTGTGAAATTGGTGTGTTAATATGCTATGTTGACATGTTATGATATTTTACCATTTTTGAGAGTTTTCGGGGAAATTAGAATGGAGGGTATTTTGGACATTTCTCAATTAATGATAATTTAGAAATTTAGTGGAAATAGAATTATGTGAGAAATTTAGCAAAATTGGTAGAAAAGTGATTAAGTGTAGAATTATGTGAGAAAATGAATTAATTGAAATTGAGTAGAAAATAAGAAAAAGAAAATGAGATAAGAAGAAGAAATAGAAAGAAAAGAGAAATAGAGAGAAAAAGGAGAGAAAGAAAGAGGAGGAAGAGAAAAGAAAAGAAAAAGAGGAAAACCTAGAAAACCATCAAGAACAATCATCTAGCAAGCTTGGAATTCGGGTAAGGGTGTGAAATCTTATTATCTCATCAATGTGTATCATTATGTATGATTGTGATGTTGTTGTTGTTGATTTTTATGAGTTTTTGGTATAAACTATTTTTTTGAGAAATTGATTAGAAATTGATCCAAATGTGTTAAAACTCTTGTTGATTGTGTTCTTGGTTGTCTATACATGTTTGATATGTATTGTTACACTTCAAAATGTTGTTTTCTGAGATTTGGATGATTAATTGGAGGATTTGGGGTGGAAAAATGCAGAACTCGGTTCTGCAGATTTTTGCTGGTTTTTCCAGGTCATACGCGTATGGGGCATGTTCTTACGCGTATGGACCTTGGCGTTACGCGTAACATGGGCGAGCCATGGGCCAATACGCGTATGGTTTTGCAATTTTCACGGCCCTCTGGTGATTTGCGTATGGTACGCGTATGGGGTTTTTCCGTACGCGTATGACACATGTCAATACGCGTATGGGCAGGAGATGTGTAAAATGTGATTTTTTCAAAATGTCGTTTTTGTTTTTGTCCGTAACTTTTGTTCCGATTACCCGATTTTTACATTCTTGGTATCGTTGGAAAGCCATTGAGCTGTACTTTATCATTATGATGATTTGGAAATTGTTAGCCGATTTTATTATGTCGGAAAGTCAGGAATAGTGCTATTTAGCGACTTTTACCGTTTTGAATGGGTGTTTTGGATGTGAATCATACAATAGTGCATTGATGTGAATGTATATAGATTGTATGTGATTGTATGAGATGAATGCATGAATATATTGTGAATATGTATGCATTTCAAGAATGTCTTGAGTCATTTTGTATGTGAAGCATAATGATGTACATTCTTGTGTTGAGTGATTCTAATGAGAATCTGTTGTGCGATCGTGTGCCCATGTAGGGTGTGAGCGATCCATAAACGTCGTGTGCCCATGTGGGGTGTGAGCGACGAATTGGTTCCAGAGGGAATCCGCTATAACGTCGTGTGCCCATGTGGGGTGTGAGCGATGATTATAGACGATCGTGTGCCCGTGTGGGGTGTGAGCGACTGGGTCGTGTGCCCGTGTGGGGTGTGCGCGATCCATAAACGTCGTGTGCCCGTGTGGGGTGTGAGCGACGGGGAACATTGTTTACCCGACGGGGTGTTACGTGAGTGATCCTCAGTAACGAGCGATGGTTCCAGCAGAGTTCCTGAGTGAACTTGAGATGATTGAGTCGGTACCACATTGCAATTGCATAGAGTCGTGAGTCGGTCTCTATGATTTGTATTTATCATCTTTATAATGATGCATTGATGAATAAACATAATTGTGTATGTTTATGTGGAATGATTAAGAATTGTGAAAGTATGCATGATGAATATGCTTGGTTGTGTATATATATACATTGTGATGTATATGAGTGAGTTGTGATGAATTGTGGTGAGAATGTGGAATATGTGTATTTTTATGCTAAGATATATAATTATATGCATTGTTATTATGATAATATTTCTCACCTTTCTGCTATTTTATGATGCTCTATGAGGCATTGCAGAGTAGGTATGCTGGTGGTCTTTTGTGAAGCGTGTCTTCATTCTTTTGGTCGGTCGGCTCTGATATGTAGCACCGGGTAGCTAGGATGATTATGATTCTTTTGTGATACATTTGTACATGTATCTTGTTGATGAATGTTTATGTAAACATGAATTATGTTGGTGGATCATACTCGATGATATATATATATATATATGTTTGATGTTATTCAATGTTTAGATTTTCCGCTTTTATTCTAAATATTGAGATGTGGGTGTAAGGACTAAGTTCCACTGTTGCAAAGTTACCCCACTGTTGCATATCAATTGTTGAGCAGGTGTTGAATGTTTTAAATTCATGTATATTGTGACATACCTCTTTTATACTATGTTTATAGTTATACTCTGACGAAATTTTTAATATGTGCCTAAATGATTATGTGATTATTTGGGGGTATAGAAAGGGGGTGTTACAATTTTCCTCAAATCAAATCAATACACTTAATAGTACGTAAATACTATTTCCTAAAAGGTGAAAAGAATGGGGATGAAGTCTTCGATCTTTCTCTTCAATTGTTTGGGTGCGAGTTCTCTTACTCGTGTGTGAATAATTGACACTTCTAAAAAACTCATAACTCGATAACATTTAAACCATTTCTATAATCACTCGTCATTCATTAAAATGCGTAATCCATATTTAAACACAATTTCTTAAAGATGAAGTGAGGGGGATTGAGTCTTCAATCTTTCTCCTCAATTTTTTGGGTGCGATTTTTCTTACTCGTGCGTGAACAATTGTCACCACTAAAATATCCAACGCATCAAACTCTCTTCTTTCTCGCCCCCGTGCGATTGAAACCCTTAAAAGCACGCTCAAACCAAACCCTCTTTTCTCAATTAAAATCCTTAACACACTTAATATATATTCAAACATTACTTTCATTAAAGGTGAAGTGAGGGGGTGTTTGCTTGGAAAATTAGCAAACAACCGCTGATCTCCTAATTTTGTAAAAAATAGTTTACTTGCAGGATCGATCAAACAAATCCTAGAACCATGTACTCTAATAGTTTTGACAATTTGTATAAAAATCAAACCTTTTGTACATCACATTCGTCATTACTTTCATAAATCAATATGACTCAGACAAAATAACAAAGTTTTGTTCTTTAAAGATAAAACAGCGAAAACGTAATGTAAATGCAAGAAGGAAATTGCAAGAAATGTAAAAGAAATTGCAAGGAAATAATTTAAAACTTCATTGAAATGTAAATAAAGAAACTGGTGTTTTTCAAACGTACATTTTCTCAGTAACTACTCTTTTCTCTCTCACGGTTACTTTGAGTATTCTTGAGTAATTTGTACAAATTTTGAACACACACGGAAATCTAACACTATGACTCCCTATTTATATACAATCGAAATAACTGTCAACAACAGCTATTTCTCCTAATGGCGACAAATGGCAATCTGCATGCATTCGCCCCTTTAGATGCATTCCATGCGTCCTGCTTCCAAATAGATTTCCCTCTTGGATTTAAATTTCAAAATACCCGTCGAAGACCATTCTCCATAGCATTATGTTGAAAATCTCCAATACTTAGAAAAATCTTCAACTATTCCACTCCAACTAAACACTTGTTTTCGACTAATCTTTTCTCACTAAAACTGAACTTCTGTCGAAATGTCTTGGGAAATCTCAAACTCTTAATCTCTTGAATAAAATCCAGGCGTCGAAATTAAAAACCTACAAATTGCCCCCCAGAAAATGCATTTTTAACAAAGGAAGAAAAAACATTTTTTGACAACAGAATTCGACGCCTTCAATATTTCGACGAACGACTGTTCACATGACTTGACATCTGTGACGTCAGAGTCATTATGATGCTTTTCTGAAACGTCTCTTCAACCCACGTTCTTAAGATCTTTTAATCATCATGATCCGATTTCCTAGTAAATCGTGGATCAAAAAGTGACTGCCACCGTCTAATCCATCCATTCATAACTGCCACGTATCCCACGACTCTTTTCATTTAATGGAAACTTTCTTGAATTATCAACTGCTTCCGTCTTCTTTTTTACCATCTATAAATAAGTGAAAATTTTCTTTATTCACTTTTCTCACTCTTCTATCTCTTAAACAAGAATTCTCTTCACGCAAAACTTCATCTTCTTCATTTTCTTTCTGAGCTTTCTCTAACCAGTCATGGCTTCTTCCATCGCTCCTTAAGGAACTGATAACAAGAGTAAAGATTATCAAAAATCTAACAACTTGCCACCTGTTTACAAGATCCTTGGTCCAAAGGTTGTGGGTTACTCCCTTGTGGAATGATCACTCCCACCCTTTTCGACGTAGCTGCCATTACTGGCCTTAGCCCAATTGGGGTGGATTACGATCCCAACCTCTTGTCTGATGATTCCATAGGTTTCAACACCAACAAGGCTACCTTCACCTCCAACATCGCGAATTATCATGACAAGGAAACTAAAGAAGTCTCTGACCAAGAACATGTGGCCTTCTTAGCACTCTCGCCATCGAGATGCGTCTTCTGCTCTAGGTCTCTCCAAGTGGAAAAAAGGTATATCACCATGGTGAACCAACTCCATGCTGGAGACCAACTATGTCTCAGCGAAATGATCCTTGCCAATCTGTATGAGTCCCTTGGTGAAGGAGTTACTTTACTGAAGAACATCAAAGATAAGGGCAATCTTCTGTTGTCATGACCATTTTGGCTTCTACAAGTGTGGCTCAATGCCACATTCGAAGCTTCCCTATCCAACCAAAACCCTGTGGACGAAGCTGCCCTGAAGGATAGAAGAATCGAAGGAGCTAGACTGGCGCTGCTAACTCCTAATGACGAAGGTCTGAGCCTCCAACAAACCTTTACTAGCTACGTTATGATGTTTGCTAATCGTCATAACTTTACCTCTAATATGGCTCCTTTCGGAAACAGAAAAATTGGGCCAAAATGGTTTACCAGGAAGCTCCCCGTAGAGTTGAAAACCCAAGAAGCAGAATACCTCAATGTCTGGGAATCTTTTCTAACCCCTAGGCTCTTAGCCTCCAGGATCAACCCCTCAAAGCTGAAAAATTTCACTTGTTAATTACCCACCCAATCTGGTCTCTCGACAGTTTGGGTTAATTCAGATAAAACCCAAACCCCTCTTTTCGAAGAAAGGCTCTTTGATACACTACAACATGACGTATAACGATGCTGAGTACACCAAACTGCTAGAGAGATACTCAAATCTGGTCGAAATTTAACCAGTGCCTTTTAAATCCGGCTTCCTCTGTACTCAAGAGTTTGATGACTGGTGGAGAGAGTACTATAATTCACAATTTTTCGACGTGCCTTCCTTTAATATTCAACTGACCAAAGCTTTCGCCCTTGTACAGGACAAGTCAAAGAAAGGTACTTCAAGACACATCAAAGAGATCCAAGCATTCCAAAAATATTTTGAAACTGCCTATAGGCCCAATGAACTTTGTCGAACCATAAGCGAAGCAGCCGTAACTTTGAAAGAGAAATTTACAAGAAAACTGGATGAGTTAAAACTACCTTCATACGTTCGACCAGATCAACGTTATGAGATAGATTTTAACCTCTATCCACCAAAATTTCCTCCTCTACCATCTGCTGAATTTGGTGTGGCTTTTAGCCCTCCATTTCCAGATTGGTTCACTTGTGGGGATTCCATGAAACATCTTCGCCAAGAATATCAAAAACACGCTAAGCGAGTGGTTCCGACTAAGTACACCTTGGAAAATTTCAAAGGCCACTTTCATATTGGCATAGAACACGTTCGCGTGGAAACTCCTATATATGAAGGTGTGGATTAGGGAGATACTCGACACCACTTCTTTTCATTTACATATATATATCTTTTTCTTAACTTGTGTTTAACTTTTTTCCTTTTTTCTTAGCCATAAAAATTCCTGTCAAAAAGTCGACTACCGTCGAAGGGTCAACTGAAGAGGATGTGGAAGACCAAAAAGACACTACCAAGAAACCCGTGGCAAGGGTATGGTTTCGCCTATTTCTTAATCACAATCCTTATACATTATTATTTTTCTGCGACATACTAATGAAATCTCTTTTTGTTTTACGGGGAAGTCGGAGACCTCCTTCGACGCCAAAGAAAAGAAAGGAGAAAGAACCTGATGTTCAAGTTATTGATACTGATGATGGTGACGAATCACCCGACCAAGCCAAGCCTTCAAAAAAGAAGAAGAAACCGTCGAAGCCTCAACATCCCAAACCTTCTGCCTTCAGAAAATTGGAGAAGACTCCTCACAAAAACCCTGTCGAGCACGTCACCCCAGCTCCAGCAGAAAGTGAGAGCTCTAGTCTCAAGACTGAAATTCCCAAGGTATGTTTTTTTTGTACTTCGACACTAAAGCCGTTTTTTCCTTGTGATAAAGCTTTTGACCTATTCATCCTCCAGTTCTTGTCGATACTCATGGACATCCTCTTGTCTAAGTCCTTCCAAAAACTAGTAGCAATCCCACTTACAAACCAACAAGCGTCTCCAAGCCTTCCCCTAAGGATTCAACCAAAGAATCAGCCACTGAAGTGAACCAGCCCACCACTGCCTCTAAAAAACTTCATAAGATCACTACCATGACCCCTACTCAAGCAGTTCTTGAAGAATAAACTGGTCCTGAGGATGATATCTTAGTTGACATTGGTGGGGACAATGTGATGCCCAACGTAGCACTCACCACAGAAGGCGGTCCTGAAGACAACTCCCCCATCAATTTAAAAGATGATGACGAAGAAAAAGACGGGGAGGTCGAAACTGATGACGAAAGGGAGGAAGAGAAAGAAAGCGAAAGGCCAACAACTCCAAAGGCTGCTGAGGATGAAGAAGGAAGAAGCGACAAGAAAAACCTTGATGATCAACTCAAAGCTGCTTCAACCACCAAGACTTCGACCCGTCTTCTCATGAGGAACTTGAGAATTTGAAAGTACAAAGACCATTGGAATATTTGAAGGCCATGCTCAGTACACGTTATAGCTTTGCTGACACCACCACCAGCAGTTCGACCATGTCAGGGACTATGTCTGGCTCAAAATCCATTGACGAAGTGCTTACCCAGATTCGTCAGAAAATCCTCAACATTGATTTGTTCCAACTCCTAGCGAAAGATTCGTCTACTCAATTTGACTTGAAAAAGATCTTAAAGAAAGTCAATGTTCTGGAGGCTCCTCCTGAAGTGACTGATGTTATTGTGGATCTGACCACTCTAATTGATCTTGTGGTGGCAGATTTTAACCGACTTCGAGATTACTCAAAAAGGCTTGAAAATAAGTCGAAAACACAACTTGCTGAGTGGGATGCCGCTTCAACTTCTACTAACAAAGTAACTGAATTGGAAAAGGCCTCTGAGCAAAATAAGAAAGAGGCAGCTAGTTGTGACGAAAACATCCTCAAATGGGAGAAACAAATTGCTGTTCTTCAAAACAAAATTTCTCAGGCTAAAAAGCGCAAAGAAGAACTGAAACAAATCAACCAAGAGGAAATAGCTAAAGAACTTGAAGTTGGGGTGCACCATGTCGAAAGGGCTCAGAAACTTGGCAAAGAAATTGAGGAACTTTCGACTAGCAAGGCCCTTTGCGAGCGTCGTCTTCAGATTCAGAAGTCCAAATTTGAAAAACTGAAAGAGTCTTTCCCTGCTTAAAAACTGTAATTTTATTTGGCCTTTTAAGGCCTATTTTTGTAATGACATTAAGCCATTTGTTTGGCGAAAAGAATTTCAATCCTCCATGTTACTTGTTTTTTATGCATGATTATTCGACTGCTATTTTTACTTCTTGCAATATGGGCTTAAATTTTTTCAAATATTTCCCATTTATTTTTAACACTCGCTTATCTTTATCCAACTCTTCAACTTCATAGGCGCCGTTCAAAAACACTTTAGTAATCTGAAAGGGTCCTTCCCATTTAGGGGACCATTTTCCCATAAATCTGTCTTTTCGATCCATGGGAAGAATAACTTTCCAAACAAGGTCACCAATCAAAAACACCTTGCCTTTTACTCTTTTATTATAGGATTTTTCCACCCTTTCTTTTTGCCTTTTTAATAGCTCCAGCGCATTTAAACTTTCTTCGTCTAAATCGACCAACTCGTCTATCATCATATTCCAATATGAATCTGATGGAATTTCATGATGCCTTTGGACTCTTGTTGATTGTAAATATATTTCGACCGGCAAGACTGCATCATGTCCGTATGTAAGCCGAAAAGGCGTATCATTTGTAGCTTCCTCAGGGGAGGTTCGACAAGCCCATAGAATTTGGTCTAAAGTCTTGTGCCAATTCTTTGGCTTTCTTCCCACATGCTTCTTTATCAAACCAATTAGAACTTTGTTTACAGCTTCGACTTGTCCGTTTCTTTTGCAAAAGCTTGCATATTTTTACCTGTAAAAACAGATCCTTGATCTGTCGTTATAGTCTCTGGGATCCCAAACCTATAGATGATGTGTTTTTGAATAAATTCGATCACAACTTCTTGATCCACATTTACTAAAGGTATAACTTCGATCCATTTTGTAAAATAATCGATACCCACTAAAATAAACTTCTGACTTTTTGATGATGCTGGTCGAATTTCTCCGATCAAATCTAAAGTCCAACCTCTAAAGGGTCAAGGTTTTACTATAGAGTGCAACTCACTTGCAGGAATGTGTGGTATCCATGCGTGCACCTGGCATTCTTGGCATCCTTTCGCGAATTCGACGCAATCTTTTAACATGGCTGGCCAATACATTCCTTGTCGGAATAACAACCACTTCATTTTATGGCCTACTTGATGCGCACCGCATGCCCCACTATGTACATTTGACAAAGCTATGTATGCTTTGGATTCACTTAGGCACTTAAGTAATATCCCTTCAGGAGTTTTCTTAAATAACTCGTTACCCAAAATGACATAGCTTAAAGCTCGATACCTTATTTTTCGTTCGACTGGTGTTGTTGGATTTTGTAGATACTCTATTATGGGCTTCCTCCAGTCTCCAATCGTCGAACTATCTATGTTAAAAATTTCAAGATTCTCTTCGTTAGCATATCCTAGCTTTATTGTCTCCAAATCTGATGGGGATAATCTTGCCGACACGACTCTTCCTCTAACCTCAATGGCTTTTTGCAATTTTTCTTTTTATACTTTGTAACCAGAAGCAATTTGTGATAAGTCATTCGCCTCCTGGTTTTCTATTCGAGGGATGTGTCGAATCGTTACCATATCGAATCTTTTTAAGAGTCGATAGGCTATTACAAAGTACATAATCAAGTTTTCTTTGACACACTTGTACTCCTTTGTTATTTGCTTTATGACTAACTCAGAGTCGCCCATTATTTCGACCCGAGTTTCCCCCAATTCCAACAAAATTTCAAGTCTGGCTATCAAAACCTCATATTCTGCCTCATTATTTGAACATACGCCTTCGACTTTGTACTTAAATTTTGTTGGAATTTTGTTAGGAGAAATAATAAGAACTCCTATTCCAGTTCCATTTTTATGACTAGAGCCATGGAAGTATAACTTCCATGGTTCTAGTTCAATGTAGTCCAAAGACTTTTCATTTATAGCGTGGTCGACTATGAAATCAGCCACTACTTGTCCTTTGACAGCCTTTAAAGGTAAATATGTCAAAGAATACTCAGTTAATGCTAATGCCCACTTTCCAATTCGACTGTGCAAAATTGGTTTAGATAACATGTATTTTATAACATCGAAATAAGAAGATACAAAAACATCCACTAGTTTTATATAGTGCTTCAATTTCATACATGAAAAGTATAAACATAAACACAACTTTTCGATTACACTATATCTAGTTTCCGCATCGTTCAAGACCCTACTGAGGTAATAAATGGCTCTTTCGACACCATTCTCATCCTCTTGAGCCAACATGCTCCCTAATGTCTTATCTGACGCGGATATGTACAACCTCATACTCCTACTTCTATAAGGTGACATTAAAATTGGAGGATGCGTCAGGTACTCCTTAATCTTGTCGAAGGCATCCTGCTGCTCTTTCCCCCATTCAAAGTCTTCCTTCTTCAGTCGAAGTAGAGGGGAAAAAGCTTGCGTCTTCCCACTAAGGTTGGAGATGAACCTTCTGAGAAAGTTAATCTTGCTAAGTAGAGACTGTAATACCTTCTTTGTAGATGGCGCTTTCGCCTCCATTATTGCCTTGACAAAGCCTAGGAAGTCTCTCGCCTGCACACAAAATGCACATTTGAGAGGATTCATCTTCAGACCAAACTTCCTCATCCTTTCAAAGGACTGTCGAAGATGGTCTATATGACTTTTTCCTGAAACAAACTTTATAACAATATCGTCAATATAAATCTGCATAAAAGCCTCAATGAAATCGTGAAAAATCGAATTCATTGCTCGCTGGTATGTTTCCCCAGCATTCTTTAAGCCAAAAGGCATTACCACTCATTCGTAGGTGCCTAAGGCTCTAGGGCATCGAAATTCCGTTTTAGGAACATCTTCCTCAGCAATAAAAATTTGGTTATAACCAGAGTACCCATCAAGCATACTAAGGTACTCATGGCCTGTGGCAGAATCGACCAACATTTCTGCCACTGGCATAGGATATTCATCCTTTGGGGTAGCAGAATTCAAATCTCAAAAATCAATACATACCCTCAGTTTGCCATTTTTCTTTATTACAGGAACTATATTAGCAATCCATTGGACATACCTGGTCGGGCGGATGAACTTGCATTTGAGGAGTCTTTCGACTTCTTCTTTGGTGCGAATCTCCTTGGAGTTTGCTTAACAGGTTTCCTCCCAGGTTTTATTAGTAGTCTTAATTCGACCAGATTCCTATCCAGCCCGGGCATTTCGTCGTAGTCCCCTGCGAAACAATCCTTGAATTCCTTCAGCAACTGGACTATTTCGACCTTGAGTTGGGGGCTCACTTTTGCACTGATGTAGGTTGGTCTTTTTTCTGCCCCCGAACCCAAGTCGATTTCTTCGAGTGGACCCTGTGCCATCATCTTGATGTTCGCTCCTAATGGATCCTTCTCAAAGCCCAATGGCTCATCGTCATAAACTGCGTCGAGCCTCTGGTTTTGCAAATCTCCTAGATCTTTATCAGGTGGATCCACATCAAAATCCTTTCCAAGACCTTGTTGATCTGCTTCGATCTCGTTGGCTTCGACAGCCATGTACTTTACTTTGGCCTCTAAGGCCGCTTTCAGTTTATTCTCGGCTATATAAGCCGCGATCTTTTCAAGAACCAGTGACTCACTCATTGTCACTAAATTCGCCGCCCCGGCCAGTTGGCTGGATGTGTGAGGTTCCAAAAATATAGTCTTCTTCGCCAACTACCTATCTATCCCACTGAAACCCGTGGGTGGGATGAAGGTACAGTGAGCAGAAGGCGTTGTCAGTTGGCGTAATGTCGAAGGTTGCTGGACTACAGGGAACAATATGAGCCAGATTCCTGTCGAAGCTTCATTGGTCAACCTGGTTTACTTTAGCCAGAAAGTAACTCTGGTCAGCCTCTATATTTTCGACAATCCCGTATGCAAAATTGTTATTCTTTGATGCATTGACGAAGGGACGACACCTATGTCGTGTATCCATTCCCTGCCTAAGAGCAGGTTATAATTTTCCTTTGACACAATTACCATAAACATTGTCGGGCTTGTGATGGTTCCAACAGTTAGATCTACTTGTATTACACCCATGGTGGTTCCCACTTTACCCTCATAATTTGACAACACCATGTTATGAGGTTTGGTGTCGGAATCATCTTTTTCAATCTTCTTAAACATATAATGCGGCATCAGATTGACTGCCGCTCCTCCATCGATCAAAATCTTATTTACCCCTATGTTGCCCACTTTTCCTTTGATGAACAAGGGCTTCAAGTGACTCCTCATTGAATCATCTGGCCTTTCAAAAAATGTGTTTTGTTCTTCTACGCATCCATTGTTCATAATATAATAACAAACAGGCATGTGTCTGGCCGTTTCGACTTCCATAGCCTCTTCTTCATCTTCGACTTCCATTATCTGGTCATACTCTCTGGGGAGTACTGAGATAATGTTCACATCACATCGAAGGGTGCCTCTGACTCTGAGTTAAAATCGTCTGTCATTTCATCATCCCTAGTTACTTCCTCCTTTGACGACACTTGTGCTGGAGCAACGGGTGGCTTTTCGACCTTCGACTCCTCCTTCTGATTTGAAGTTTGAACATTGCTGCTGGTTTCCAGCTTGATTTTTCCTGCAGCCTCCTTCTCCGCTTTCTTTCGACGTTGGTACCTCCTCCATTGTGACTTCATCATAGGGTTCTTGCCCTTATAATTTTCAGAGGGGTAAGTCGTCATCTTAGACTTTTGGAATTCTTTCTTGTGTGATATGGAAGATCCTCGTTGTACTTCGAAATCTTTCCATTTCCCTTGTCCTTGGGCTTGTCGGATTGGATTAACCCACCTGTCATCTGGAGCTTTATTTGTAGGTTTGATTGTGTTAGGGTACCTTCCTCCTAACTTCTGCCTGCTTTGGTCTCTTCTTCTGGGGTCGAATCTTTCTCCTGCTGGTTGCGAAGGCTTCCAATTTCCCCTTCTTTTTGCTCTCTCCACTCCTTCTAAGTTTTCTGCTGCCTTTTTTTCGAAGACGGCACTACAACGAGGACAGAGCATTACTTCAGACTTCTTTCTTTGGCATCTGTGGATGAAATCTGCCAAATTTTCCTCCTCCTTGGGGTATGCCAGTTTGTGGTATTCCTCACGTCGACGCTCTTCGTCGATTTGTATTGAAAAATTCTGAGACACTTCCACCATATTCACATTGGCAGCTGTCTCTGTGGCAATGCTCATTTTGTTCAACTTCAAACTGAGGCCTTCATTGACCTTGTGTTCCTTCTTGATACGGTTGGAACCCTCAGTGGCTTTCTTTGTTGGTCCCTTTAGACATGAACCCTTGGTAACCTGTTGGCTGACGAATTCGACAGTCTTCTCCTTTAGATCCTCCACGGTTCTCCGGAGGAGGCCAACAGCAGCCTGTTTATAGGAACCTTCAGTAGTCCCTTTGTTAACCTAGACGAAACCGTCAGTAGTTTCATTATTGACTTTGGCGAAACCTTCAGTAGTTTCATTATTGATTTGGACGAAATCGTCAGTAGTTTCGTTGTTGACTCTGGCGAAACCTTCAGTAGTTTCGTTGTTGACACCATCAGTGGCCTCAGCAATGTAGTTCTCTATGATCTTTCAGTCAAGGTCTTCAGTAACCTTAACCATCACAGCCTGGTTCACGAAGTCATTGGTAACTTCGACCACGTCGCATTTGTTGGCGGGATCATAAGCAACCTCTACCATATTCACGTTGTTGTCGAAGCCATCAGCAGCCTCGATCATATCCACGTTGTTGTCGAAGCCTTCAGCAACCTCGACCATGTTCACCATGGATGGCTCAGCATAGTGGGCCTCCGCTACTTGCAAAGATTTTGAATCCGCCTTCACTCGGGACTTCGACTTGTCGCCGAATTTGAGCCTTCCATCTCTGATTGCATTCTGCACTAGATCCCTAAAAAGGAAACATTGAGATGTTTTATGACCCAAAAAATTGTGGTATTTGCAAAAACCTCTTTTTTCTGCTGTTCTAAAGGAGGCACTTTAGTACCAGGTGGCACTATCATTTGGCCATCCTTGACTAATAAATCAAATATTTCGTCACACTTTGTGACATCGAATGTATAAGTTCTTTTGGGGAACTTGTCGTTCTTTTCCGATTCGACTGGGTTTTTCCCATACGACGGAGCTAAGACTTTGCAAGCATATGGCGGCCCCTGTTTTAATTCTGCTAAATCAACCTCTTGTTCGTCAAAATTTGATGATCCATCTTCGTCATCATCCTCACAAACTCCGACATATGCTACCCTTTCTTTTTTAATTTTATTAGCCCTAGTTTTTTTGGCTTTTAGTCGTTCGACCTGTCTAACCCTATCAGCCAATTGGGCCAGGTCTCTTAAGTATTGGGTATCTAATTTCTTTCTAATCGAATAGTCGAGGCCACCAGCGGCCATTTCGACTAACTCGTGTTCAGGCACTTGTGTGAAACACCTTGCCTTGAGCAACCTAAACCTATTCAGGCAATCATCAATTGGCTCTGAGAATTTTCTCTTGACGCTAGCCAATTCTTTCAAACTTATCTTTGTTTGTCCCATGTAGAATTGCTCATGGAATAATCTCTCCAATTGGGTCCAAGTATGTATCGAATTCGCAGGTAGTGTGGTAAACCAAGTAAAAGCATTTTTCGTTAGGGAACTAGGGAAATATTTTATTTTCAAATTCTCATTGTACGCTATTTCGCCTGCTTCAATTAAGTACTGCGCCACATGTTCGACCGTCGATTCACTAGTATCCCCTGAAAATTTTGTAAACTTGGGAACTTTCCATCTATGGGGTAACTCTTGCTGCAAAATATATTCCGATAAGGGGGAAGTATAACTGGGCCTTCGCAAACCTACATTCATCCCATTTCGTGCCACAATCCTTTCGACCATGGTAGCCAAATTATTTTCTGCTGGCATATCATTACAATGCATTTGTTGTATAGTATTATCAGCATTTTGGTTTCGGTTTACTAATAACACCCTTGGTTCTTGTTGAACAGGGATTTCGACCCCTGGTGGTTCGACTACCCCTCCTTGGTTCAAAACTTCCGCCTGGGGGATATTTGGTTGTCTTTGATTTATGGTAGGTTCTTCCTCGACGACTACCCCTGGATTATGAATTACACGTTCCTTTTTGGGAGGTTGAGGGACACCAAAGAAATTGGCAATGCGCGTCATCTGCGCTGCTAATTGTTGATTTGTTTGTGTAGTGTTTTGGATCAAAGGGTTAAATATAACCCCCATCTGTTGGGCTAGCATCTGGACCATATAATGGTTGCTCTCATCCATTTGTTGCCTAATTACTTGTGAAGAATTATTGGTAATGTTTGGCATATATGTTTGATATCCCGTTCCTAAAGGCTGACTAATCCTACCCATGTGGTTTACACCAGAACCGGATCCTTGTAAAGGCAAAGTTATGTTAATCGTTGGCTCCGTAAACGCTGATGACGCATTATGTAAACTTGCCATCACTGACGTTGGCATCCCATACGGCTGTTCTCGATTTAGTGGAGGCATGGAAAAGCCAGATATAAAAGGCCTGTACATACTCCCTGAAGGAGGAGGAGTCATTTGAGGCATTTGGGGTCCCATAGTCGAAAAACTAGGCGCGCTCTGGGGAATTGAATGCGCTGGTGTCAAACCTGTTGTTGATAGTGTAACGCCCCAGTTTCGACCATTTTATTTAATCGAGTCGATTTAATTATTTTGAGTATTATATTATTTTTATTTATGACTTTGGTGTGATAATATGTTGTTTTGTACTGTTATTATATTTTATCGCATTTTGGGATCGTTTGGGAGATAATTGAGAGTAAGGGTATTTTAGTCTTTTCCCTAATTATTTACTAAGTTAGAAAAGAAAGAAAAAGAGATAGAAATAGAAAGGAGAGAAAAATAGAGAGAAAGAAAAAGAGAAGAAGAAAAAGGGAAGAAAAAAAAGAAGAGAAAGGGGAAAAGAGAGAAAAAGAGGAAATCTCCAAAGCAACTTCTAGGAATCGATTTAATCGGGTAAGGGTGTGAAATTCAATTATCTTATACATGTGTATGATTATGTATGTGTTTGTTTGTTGTTTTGTTGGATTGTATGAAAAATATAACAAACCCCATTTTTGTTGAAAGTGTTAGAATTTGATTTAATCGTGTTAGAAATCGTGTTTTCGTGTTCCTTGTTGTTAATATGTGATAGATACATGTTGATATGCATTTTATTGGTAATTTTCTGAGTGTAGGTGAAAAATTGGATGATTTTGGGGTGGAAAACGCAGAAACTCGTTCTGCAGAATTTTTCTGGTTTTGCCCAGGTCATACGCGTAAGGGACATGTCCATACGCGTATGGGCCTAGGCGTTACGCGTAACATTGGCCTGTGTTTGGGTCATTACGCATATGAGAATGGTGATACGCGTATGGTGTTGGGAATACGCGTATGGGGTTCAAAATGGGAATTTTGGGAAGAAAATGGTTCTGCCCATACGCGTATGGCCTTGGGCAATACGCGTATGGCATGGCGAGGATTTTGGGCAATACGCGTATGGCCTTGGGCAATACGCGTATGGCCAGGAGAATGAAAAAATGTGATTTTTCAAAATGTCGTTTTCGTTTTAGTTCGTAACTTTTGTTCTGATTATCCGATTTTTACATTCTTGGTGTCGTTGGAATGCTATCGAGCTGTACTTTGTGATTGTGATGATTTTGGATTTGTTAGCCGATTTAATTATGTCGGGAAATGTGAATAGTGTTGGTTTGTCGACTTTTGTCGTTGTAAGTGTGCGTAATTGATGTGTATCGTGCATAGTGCTGTTGTATGGTGTAAATGCAGGTGTTTAAATGGTGTTGTGATGATTTGTGTCCGTATGGTAATTAAATGCATTGTTTTGGGCATAAGTGCAAAGTGAGATTTTGTTGATAAAAGGAATGCATTTGTGTGTGCATGCTAAATGTCATGAGTCATTGTATGCCAAGCATCATGATATGCATTGTTGTTGCGTCTTGAGAGACGGCGGTTCCGGAGGAAATCAGCTATAACATCGTGAGCCTCGAAAATATGAGGTATGAATAGCCTGAGGACCTAAAGCGATGGTTATAGACGATCGTGAGCCCCTCGTGTGGGGTGTGAGTGATCGGGTCGTGAGCCCCTCTTGGTGGGGGTGTGAGCGATCCATAAACATCGTGAGCCCCTCGTGTGGGGTGTGAGCTTTGGGTGAACATCGTAGGCCCGACGGGGAGTTACAATGATGTAACGAGTGATGGTTCCAGCAGAGTTCCTGAGTGAACTAGTGATGAGAATATTTGGAGTCGGTACCGCATGGCATTTGCATAGAGTCGTTGTGTCGGTCTCTGTGCATTTGCATGAATCATAGTCTGATTATGTGATTATGAGTGGAATTGGTGAATTGATGTGCACTCGTGTTAAATGCATGGAATTATGAATGATATGTTTTGTGTATAAACATATGCATTATGAGTGGATATGTGATGATGTGAATATGATCAGTAATTGCTATATGTGTTGGCATGTGATAATTGTTGGTGAGAATACTAGTTATGTCTATTTTTATGTTCATATATATAATTATATGCATTTATATTATGGTTGTTTTTCTCACCCTTCTGCTGTTTAATAATGCTCTATGAGGCATTGCAGATTAGAGTTGCTGGAGGTCTTTTGTGAAACTTATGTCTTCATTCTTTTGTCGGTTGGCTCTGATATGTGACACCGGGTAGCTAGGGTGGCCGTTTGTGGTTATTGTGTATATGTATACTTTGGGTTTGTGCTTGTATAACTGATGTATGACCAACTTTTCATATGATATATGTATATGTTATTCAGTTTTTAGATTTTCCTCTTTTATTCTAAAAACTTTGAAATGTGGGTGTAAGGAACTGAGTTTCCTCTGTTTGATTGCTACCCCACTCTTGCATATCTTTATGGGCAGGTGTTGTATGTTTTGTTTCACGTTGATGTGATTTCCCCGTCTATGCCATGTTTTTAAATATACTCTGACGAAATTTTTATTAAGTGCTATTTGTTTTATTATTAATTGGGGGTATAGGTTGGGGGCGTCACATTAAGTGGTATCATAGCCGGTTCGTGTCAGTTTGTGTCAGTCCTTGTTGGTCTTTGTGGTTTGGTGAGCTATTTGTTTAACCATAGTTGCTGTTATTGGAAATGAGCAGAATATGGCTCGGGCTGTGCAGGGTGTACCGAATATCACGGGTAATGATGAGTTCAGGAAGAACGAGCTGCCTATCTTCAAGGGAAGATATGATCCTGATGGTGCACAATTTTGGTTTGAAGGGGTTGAAAGAATCTTCCATGTGAAGGATTGTGCTGAAGAGAATAAGGTGAGACTGGGTACTCACATGCTAGAGGAAGAAGCAGCTGGTTGGTGGGTTAGTTTGCGCTAAGTGTTGGAAGTGGATGATGAAGAGGTTACTTGGAATTTATTTGGCCGCGAGTTTCGGAGGAAGTATTATCCTGAGGGTGTAAAGGAAAAGAAAGAGATTGAGTTTTTGGAATTAAAACAAGGCAATATGTTTGTTTTTGACTACACTGCTAAGTTTGTGGAACTTGTGCAGTTTTATCCTCATTATGCTGAAGAGATGTTGAATTTTCTAAGTGTGTGAAGTATGAGAACAGATTGCGTCCGAAGATTAAACGGGCAATCGGTTATCAGAGGATTAGATGGTTTTCTGAATTGGTGGACAGTTGTAGGATTTACGAAGAGGATCATAAGGCGCGTGCTACTCCCTATAAGAGTGTGAATGACAGGAAAGGGAAACAACAGTCTCGTGATGGGCCTTATGTGACGAGGGGTAACTTTGAGAAAAAGGCAAGTGGGGGAGGAATGTCTAGTCCTCCGAGGTGTTACTTTAAGTGTTACATGTGTGGAGAAGTAGGACATCTTCAGTTTGATTGTGAGAAAAATAAACTGAAATGTTCCAAGTGTGGAGGTTCGGGACATGTCGCAGCTGATTGTAAGAGAACTAGGGTGAAGTGTTTCAACTGTGGTGAAACAGGTCATATCAGTACGGGGTGTACGAAACCGAAGAGAGCTCAGACTGGTGGGAAGGTTGTTGCATTAGCAGGAGAGGAGACTACTAGTGCGGATCGTCTGACTCAAGGTACTTGTTTTATTAATAGTACGTCTTTATTTGCTATGATTGGTATTTGAGCGACTCATTTGTTTATTTCGTATGAGTGCGCGAAGCGTTTGCATTTGTTGTTGTCTTCTTGGGGTGGTGTGATGGTTAGTGATACTCCAGCAATGGGGTCAGTAATTGCTTCTTTGGTTTGTTTAAATTGTTCCTTGACCATTTATGGTAAAGGCTTGGGATAGATTGGTGTGTTTACAGTTGGAGGGGTTAGAATGAGATAAGTGGGGGAGAAGCTGGCACTTCTCCATGTTGTTTCAGGTGTAGAGCGCTGGCTTAGTGTGTTATGAATTGCAAGATTATGAGTGTGGTTTCCGTTTCAAGGCGGAATGCAGAGGTAAGGTTTACGTCAACTAAGGAGTTGTGCCTTAGGTAGTTTTGTGTATGGGATGTAAGGAATGCTATTATAGTTTGGTGGAGACGGTTTATGCCTCATCATGATTGTCGACTGTCTATTGACAAATTGAGGAACTGATCACCCTTAATCTCTTGTTGATAGCAGACGGGAATTATGTTGGATGGAGTGGACGTGTCTTTCCGGCTTTGATAGTGGGGCGGAATAAGTTGTTTGAAATTTTAAGGAATGATTGCGGACTATTTTGTCAAGTTAAGGAGGATTTTATATCTGACGGTGATGCGGAATCAAGGTTTTGTATGATGGTTAACTTGGGAGGTCATTGAGAGTTCTTTTTTGATGGGTTGTTGCAATAAATTGGAATTTGGATTGTTAAGAGAAGAAATTGTGTATGGATTACGGACATTGGTATAGGGTGACGATTGAAAATAAGCGTTCACTTTCAGGATTAGGTAACCGGAATGGTTCGGTTGAGTTTGATTAGAATTACAATTGTTGGAATGTTTGATAAGAGTAGTGGTTTGTTTAAGTTGTGGCTTGTGTTTTTCGACATTCGAGGATTCATGAAAAGATCAGTATTATTGTGGAAATTGGAATTGTTTGCAGTTGTATTATATTGGAAGTATTATCTGTATGGTTCTGGACTCGAAGTGTTTGGTAATTACAAGAATATTGAGTACTGGTTTGGTCTGAAGGAATGGAGATAATGAGAATGTTTAGAATTGGTGAAGAGTTATTGTTGTGCCTGAGGAGTTAAGTCGGAAGTTTCTATGTGTGTCTGTTTTGATGGTTCGAGGATTGGAATTGTTTGAGAAGTTCAGAGGCGAGTGCCTAGTGTGTGAGATAACACAGAGGAGTGTGAGGCTGGAAATATTAAAAGTGAACAGTGGTTTGGTGAGTATGCGAAAGAGTTAGACTTTGGACGTGAAATTGGTAGTTTTGATGGTTACGAGTCATCAGAGTGCGCAGCGGAAACGTGATGTAGCACATTTAGTATATGTGTGTGCGACTTGTAAGAGTTCTTAGGTGAGACATTGAAAGTTTGTAGGAATGAAGAGACCATTGGATGTTTCAGAATGAAAGTGTTAGGAGAGAGGTTCTAATAGTATCCATGTGCTACTAAGTAGGTGGATGCTTTGGTTTTATGTTCGATTGGTGAATTGTAGCATCACTGTAATAAGGTTGTGTGACAAGGATGTTGGTGTTCTGGTTTTGTTGATGTTGTGGAGGCCTTGTAGGGTCATGGAACCTTGTGTTCTTGTTTGGGTTGTTGTCTCGTTTCCATTGTGTTGGTTCGAGTGTGAGTTGGTGCTTGTGTATTCTTTGAGTTGTGCGTTGGTCGTCAAGTGCATTGTATGGGCTTTGCATCTTGTCGTTGTAGTTGTCGTCATTGTCGTGTCGTGGTTGTTTTTGCGGTTAGCAAGGTGGTTTGTCAGTTGTGTTGTTTGTGGTGTGCCTTTTGGGTAGGCCTGTTGTTTGTTAGTCGGATGCGAGAGCCGTGTCCGGAGTTGTTCGTCTCGGTAATATTTTCGAGGACGAAAATTTCCAAGTGGGGGAGAGTTGTAACGCCCCAGTTTCGACCATTTTATTTAATCGAGTCGATTTAATTATTTTGAGTATTATATTATTTTTATTTATGACTTTGGTGTGATAATATGTTGTTTTGTACTGTTATTATATTTTATCGCATTTTGGGATCGTTTGGGAGATAATTGAGAGTAAGGGTATTTTAGTCTTTTCCCTAATTATTTACTAAGTTAGAAAAGAAAGAAAAAGAGATAGAAATAGAAAGGAGAGAAAAATAGAGAGAAAGAAAAAGAGAAGAAGAAAAAGGGAAGAAAAAAAAGAAGAGAAAGGGGAAAAGAGAGAAAAAGAGGAAATCTCCAAAGCAACTTCTAGGAATCGATTTAATCGGGTAAGGGTGTGAAATTCAATTATCTTATACATGTGTATGATTATGTATGTGTTTGTTTGTTGTTTTGTTGGATTGTATGAAAAATATAACAAACCCCATTTTTGTTGAAAGTGTTAGAATTTGATTTAATCGTGTTAGAAATCGTGTTTTCGTGTTCCTTGTTGTTAATATGTGATAGATACATGTTGATATGCATTTTATTGGTAATTTTCTGAGTGTAGGTGAAAAATTGGATGATTTTGGGGTGGAAAACGCAGAAACTCGTTCTGCAGAATTTTTCTGGTTTTGCCCAGGTCATACGCGTAAGGGACATGTCCATACGCGTATGGGCCTAGGCGTTACGCGTAACATTGGCCTGTGTTTGGGTCATTACGCGTATGAGAATGGTGATACGCGTATGGTGTTGGGAATACGCGTATGGGGTTCAAAATGGGAATTTTGGGAAGAAAATGGTTCTGCCCATACGCGTATGGCCTTGGGCAATACGCGTATGGCATGGCGAGGATTTTGGGCAATACGCGTATGGCCTTGGGCAATACGCGTATGGCCAGGAGAATGAAAAAATGTGATTTTTCAAAATGTCGTTTTCGTTTTAGTTCGTAACTTTTGTTCTGATTATCCGATTTTTACATTCTTGGTGTCGTTGGAATGCTATCGAGCTGTACTTTGTGATTGTGATGATTTTGGATTTGTTAGCCGATTTAATTATGTCGGGAAATGTGAATAGTGTTGGTTTGTCGACTTTTGTCGTTGTAAGTGTGCGTAATTGATGTGTATCGTGCATAGTGCTGTTGTATGGTGTAAATGCAGGTGTTTAAATGGTGTTGTGATGATTTGTGTCCGTATGGTAATTAAATGCATTGTTTTGGGCATAAGTGCAAAGTGAGATTTTGTTGATAAAAGGAATGCATTTGTGTGTGCATGCTAAATGTCATGAGTCATTGTATGCCAAGCATCATGATATGCATTGTTGTTGCGTCTTGAGAGACGGCGGTTCCGGAGGAAATCAGCTATAACATCGTGAGCCTCGAAAATATGAGGTATGAATAGCCTGAGGACCTAAAGCGATGGTTATAGACGATCGTGAGCCCCTCGTGTGGGGTGTGAGTGATCGGGTCGTGAGCCCCTCTTGGTGGGGGTGTGAGCGATCCATAAACATCGTGAGCCCCTCGTGTGGGGTGTGAGCTTTGGGTGAACATCGTAGGCCCGACGGGGAGTTACAGTGATGTAACGAGTGATGGTTCCAGCAGAGTTCCTGAGTGAACTAGTGATGAGAATATTTGGAGTCGGTACCGCATGGCATTTGCATAGAGTCGTTGTGTCGGTCTCTGTGCATTTGCATGAATCATAGTCTGATTATGTGATTATGAGTGGAATTGGTGAATTGATGTGCACTCGTGTTAAATGCATGGAATTATGAATGATATGTTTTGTGTATAAACATATGCATTATGAGTGGATATGTGATGATGTGAATATGATCAGTAATTGCTATATGTGTTGGCATGTGATAATTGTTGGTGAGAATACTAGTTATGTCTATTTTTATGTTCATATATATAATTATATGCATTTATATTATGGTTGTTTTTCTCACCCTTCTGCTGTTTAATAATGCTCTATGAGGCATTGCAGATTAGAGTTGCTGGAGGTCTTTTGTGAAACTTATGTCTTCATTCTTTTGTCGGTTGGCTCTGATATGTGACACCGGGTAGCTAGGGTGGCCGTTTGTGGTTATTGTGTATATGTATACTTTGGGTTTGTGCTTGTATAACTGATGTATGACCAACTTTTCATATGATATATGTATATGTTATTCAGTTTTTAGATTTTCCTCTTTTATTCTAAAAACTTTGAAATGTGGGTGTAAGGAACTGAGTTTCCTCTGTTTGATTGCTACCCCACTCTTGCATATCTTTATGGGCAGGTGTTGTATGTTTTGTTTCACGTTGATGTGATTTCCCCGTCTATGCCATGTTTTTAAATATACTCTGACGAAATTTTTATTAAGTGCTATTTGTTTTATTATTAATTGGGGGTATAGGTTGGGGGCGTCACATTAAGTGGTATCATAGCCGGTTCGTGTCAGTTTGTGTCAGTCCTTGTTGGTCTTTGTGGTTCGGTGAGCTATTTGTTTAACCATAGTTGCTGTTATTGGAAATGAGCAGAATATGGCTCGGGCTGTGCAGGGTGTACCGAATATCACGGGTAATGATGAGTTCAGGAAGAACGAGCTGCCTATCTTCAAGGGAAGATATGATCCTGATGGTGCACAATTTTGGTTTGAAGGGGTTGAAAGAATCTTCCATGTGAAGGATTGTGCTGAAGAGAATAAGGTGAGACTGGGTACTCACATGCTAGAGGAAGAAGCAGCTGGTTGGTGGGTTAGTTTGCGCCAAGTGTTGGAAGTGGATGATGAAGAGGTTACTTGGAATTTATTTGGCCGCGAGTTTCGGAGGAAGTATTATCCTGAGGGTGTAAAGGAAAAGAAAGAGATTGAGTTTTTGGAATTAAAACAAGGCAATATGTTTGTTTTTGACTACACTGCTAAGTTTGTGGAACTTGTGCAGTTTTATCCTCATTATGCTGAAGAGATGTTGAATTTTCTAAGTGTGTGAAGTATGAGAACAGATTGCGTCCGAAGATTAAACGGGCAATCGGTTATCAGAGGATTAGATGGTTTTCTGAATTGGTGGACAGTTGTAGGATTTACGAAGAGGATCATAAGGCGCGTGCTACTCCCTATAAGAGTGTGAATGACAGGAAAGGGAAACAACAGTCTCGTGATGGGCCTTATGTGACGAGGGGTAACTTTGAGAAAAAGGCAAGTGGGGGAGGAATGTCTAGTCCTCCGAGGTGTTACTTTAAGTGTTACATGTGTGGAGAAGTAGGACATCTTCAGTTTGATTGTGAGAAAAATAAACTGAAATGTTCCAAGTGTGGAGGTTCGGGACATGTCGCAGCTGATTGTAAGAGAACTAGGGTGAAGTGTTTCAACTGTGGTGAAACAGGTCATATCAGTACGGGGTGTACGAAACCGAAGAGAGCTCAGACTGGTGGGAAGGTTGTTGCATTAGCAGGAGAGGAGACTACTAGTGCGGATCGTCTGACTCAAGGTACTTGTTTTATTAATAGTACGTCTTTATTTGCTATGATTGGTATTTGAGCGACTCATTTGTTTATTTCGTATGAGTGCGCGAAGCGTTTGCATTTGTTGTTGTCTTCTTGGGGTGGTGTGATGGTTAGTGATACTCCAGCAATGGGGTCAGTAATTGCTTCTTTGGTTTGTTTAAATTGTTCCTTGACCATTTATGGTAAAGGCTTGGGATAGATTGGTGTGTTTACAGTTGGAGGGGTTAGAATGAGATAAGTGGGGGAGAAGCTGGCACTTCTCCATGTTGTTTCAGGTGTAGAGCGCTGGCTTAGTGTGTTATGAATTGCAAGATTATGAGTGTGGTTTCCGTTTCAAGGCGGAATGCAGAGGTAAGGTTTACGTCAACTAAGGAGTTGTGCCTTAGGTAGTTTTGTGTATGGGATGTAAGGAATGCTATTATAGTTTGGTGGAGACGGTTTATGCCTCATCATGATTGTCGACTGTCTATTGACAAATTGAGGAACTGATCACCCTTAATCTCTTGTTGATAGCAGACGGGAATTATGTTGGATGGAGTGGACGTGTCTTTCCGGCTTTGATAGTGGGGCGGAATAAGTTGTTTGAAATTTTAAGGAATGATTGCGGACTATTTTGTCAAGTTAAGGAGGATTTTATATCTGACGGTGATGCGGAATCAAGGTTTTGTATGATGGTTAACTTGGGAGGTCATTGAGAGTTCTTTTTTGATGGGTTGTTGCAATAAATTGGAATTTGGATTGTTAAGAGAAGAAATTGTGTATGGATTACGGACATTGGTATAGGGTGACGATTGAAAATAAGCGTTCACTTTCAGGATTAGGTAACCGGAATGGTTCGGTTGAGTTTGATTAGAATTACAATTGTTGGAATGTTTGATAAGAGTAGTGGTTTGTTTAAGTTGTGGCTTGTGTTTTTCGACATTCGAGGATTCATGAAAAGATCAGTATTATTGTGGAAATTGGAATTGTTTGCAGTTGTATTATATTGGAAGTATTATCTGTATGGTTCTGGACTCGAAGTGTTTGGTAATTACAAGAATATTGAGTACTGGTTTGGTCTGAAGGAATGGAGATAATGAGAATGTTTAGAATTGGTGAAGAGTTATTGTTGTGCCTGAGGAGTTAAGTCGGAAGTTTCTATGTGTGTCTGTTTTGATGGTTCGAGGATTGGAATTGTTTGAGAAGTTCAGAGGCGAGTGCCTAGTGTGTGAGATAACACAGAGGAGTGTGAGGCTGGAAATATTAAAAGTGAACAGTGGTTTGGTGAGTATGCGAAAGAGTTAGACTTTGGACGTGAAATTGGTAGTTTTGATGGTTACGAGTCATCAGAGTGCGCAGCGGAAACGTGATGTAGCACATTTAGTATATGTGTGTGCGACTTGTAAGAGTTCTTAGGTGAGACATTGAAAGTTTGTAGGAATGAAGAGACCATTGGATGTTTCAGAATGAAAGTGTTAGGAGAGAGGTTCTAATAGTATCCATGTGCTACTAAGTAGGTGGATGCTTTGGTTTTATGTTCGATTGGTGAATTGTAGCATCACTGTAATAAGGTTGTGTGACAAGGATGTTGGTGTTCTGGTTTTGTTGATGTTGTGGAGGCCTTGTAGGGTCATGGAACCTTGTGTTCTTGTTTGGGTTGTTGTCTCGTTTCCATTGTGTTGGTTCGAGTGTGAGTTGGTGCTTGTGTATTCTTTGAGTTGTGCGTTGGTCGTCAAGTGCATTGTATGGGCTTTGCATCTTGTCGTTGTAGTTGTCGTCATTGTCGTGTCGTGGTTGTTTTTGCGGTTAGCAAGGTGGTTTGTCAGTTGTGTTGTTTGTGGTGTGCCTTTTGGGTAGGCCTGTTGTTTGTTAGTCGGATGCGAGAGCCGTGTCCGGAGTTGTTCGTCTCGGTAATATTTTCGAGGACGAAAATTTCCAAGTGGGGGAGAGTTGTAACGCCCCAGTTTCGACCATTTTATTTAATCGAGTCGATTTAATTATTTTGAGTATTATATTATTTTTATTTATGACTTTGGTGTGATAATATGTTGTTTTGTACTGTTATTATATTTTATCGCATTTTGGGATCGTTTGGGAGATAATTGAGAGTAAGGGTATTTTAGTCTTTTCCCTAATTATTTACTAAGTTAGAAAAGAAAGAAAAAGAGATAGAAATAGAAAGGAGAGAAAAATAGAGAGAAAGAAAAAGAGAAGAAGAAAAAGGGAAGAAAGAAAAGAAGAGAAAGGGGAAAAGAGAGAAAAAGAGGAAATCTCCAAAACAACTTCTAGGAATCGATTTAATCGGGTAAGGGTGTGAAATTCAATTATCTTATACATGTGTATGATTATGTATGTGTTTGTTTGTTGTTTTGTTGGATTGTATGAAAAATATAACAAAACCCATTTTTGTTGAAAGTGTTAGAATTTGATTTAATCGTGTTAGAAATCGTGTTTTCGTGTTCCTTGTTGTTAATATGTGATAGATATATGTTGCTATGCATTTTATTGGTAATTTTCTGAGTGTAGGTGAAAAATTGGATGATTTTGGGGTGGAAAACGCAGAAACTCGTTCTGCAGAATTTTTCTGGTTTTGCCCAGGTCATACGCGTAAGGGGCATGTCCATACGCGTACGGGCCTAGGCGTTACGCGTAACATTGGCCTGTGTTTGGGTCATTACGCGTATGAGAATGGTGATACGCGTATGGTGTTGGGAATACGCGTATGGGGTTCAAAATGGGAATTTTTGGAAGAAAATGGTTCTGCCCATACGCGTGTGGCCTTGGGCAATACGCGTATGGCATGGCGAGGATTTTGGGCAATACTCGTATGGCCTTGGGCAATACGCGTATGGCCAGGAGAATGGAAAAATGTGATTTTTCAAAATGTCGTTTTCGTTTTAGTTCTAACTATTGTTCCGATTATCCGATTTTTACATTCTTGGTGTCGTTGGAAAGCTATCGAGCTGTACTTTGTGATTGTGATGATTTTGGATTTGTTAGCCGATTTAATTATGTTGGGAAATATGAATAGTGTTGGTTTGTCGACTTTTGTCGTTGTAAGTGTGCGTAACTGATGTGTATCGTGCATAGTGCTGTTGTATGGTGTAAATGCAGGTGTTTAAATGGTGTTGTGATGATTTGTGTTCGTATGGTAATTAAATGCATTGTTTTGGGCATAAGTGCAAAGTGAGATTTTGTTGATAAAAGGAATGCATTTGTGTGTGCATGCTAAATGTCATGAGTCATTGTATGCCAAGCATCATGATATGCATTGTTGTTGCGTCTTGAGAGACGGCGGTTCCGGAGGGAATCAGCTATAACATCGTGAGCCTCGAAAATATGAGGTATGAATAGCCTGAGGACCTAAAGTGATGGTTATAGACGATCGTGAGCCCCTCGTGTGGGGTGTGAGTGATCGGGTTGTGAGCCCCTCTTGGTGGGGGTGTGAGCGATCCATAAACATCGTGAGCCCCTCGTGTGGGGTGTGAGCGGTGGGTGAACATCGTAGGCCCGACGGGGAGTTACAGTGATGTAACGAGCGATGGTTCCAGCAGAGTTCCTGAGTGAACTAGTGATGAGAATATTTGGAGTCGGTACTGCATGGCATTTGCATAGAGTCGTTGTGTCGGTCTCTGTGCATTTGCATGAATCATAGTCTGATTATGTGATTATGAGTGGAATTGGTGAATTGATGTGCACTCGTGTTAAATGCATGGAATTATGAATGATATGTTTTGTGTATAAACATATGCATTATGAGTGGATATGTGATGATGTGAATATGATCAGTAATTGCTATATGTGTTGGCATGTGATAACTGTTGGTGAGAATACTAGTTATGTCTATTTTTATGTTGATATATATAATTATATGCATTTATATTATGGTTGTTTTTCTCACCCTTCTGCTGTTTAATAATGCTCTATTAGGCATTGCAGATTAGAGTTGCTGGAGGTCTTTTGTGAAACTTATGTCTTCATTCTTTTGTCGGTTGGCTCTGATATGTGACACCGGGTAGCTAGGGTGGCCGTTTGTGGTTATTGTGTATATGTATACTTTGGGCTTGTGCTTGTATAACTGATGTATGACCAACTTTTCATATGATATATGTATATGTTATTCAGTTTTTAGATTTTCCGCTTTTATTCTAAAAACTTTGAAATGTGGGTGTAAGGAACTGAGTTTCCTCTGTTTGATTGCTACCCCATTGTTGCATATCTTTATGGGCAGGTGTTGTATGTTTTGTTTCACGTTGATGTGATTTCCCCGTCTATGCCATGTTTTTAAATATACTCTGACGAAATTTTTATTAAGTGCTATTTGTTTTATTATTAATTGGGGGTATAGGTTAGGGGCGTCACATTAAGTGGTATCAGAGCCGGTTCGTGTCAGTTTGTGTCAGTCCTTGTTGGTCTTTGTGGTTCGGTGAGCTGTTTGTTTAACCATAGTTGCTGTTATTGGAAATGAGCAGAATATGGCTCGGGCTGTGCAGGGTGTACCGAATATCACGGGTAATGATGAGTTCAGGAAGAACGAGCTGCCTATCTTCAAGGGAAGATATGATCCTGATGGTGCACAATTTTGGTTTGAAGGGGTTGAAAGAATCTTCCATGTGAAGGATTGTGCTGAAGAGAATAGGGTGAGACTGGGTACTCACATGCTAGAGGAAGAAGCAGCTGATTGGTGGGTTAGTTTGCACCAAGTGTTGGAAGTGGATGATGAAGAGGTTACTTGGAATTTATTTGGCCGCGAGTTTCGGAGGAAGTATTATCCTGAGGGTGTGAAGGAAAAGAAAGAGATTGAGTTTTTGGAATTAAAACAAGGCAATATGTCTGTTGTTGACTACACTGCTAAGTTTGTGAAACTTGTGCAGTTTTATCCTCATTATGCTGAAAAGACTGCTGAATTTTCTAAGTGTGTGAAGTATGAGAACAGATTGCGTCCGGAGATTAAACGGGCAATCGGTTATCATAGGATTAGATGGTTTTCTGAATTGGTGGACAGTTGTACGATTTACGAAGAGGATCATAAGGCGCGTGCTACTCCCTATAAGAGTGTGAATGACAGGAAAGGGAAACAACAGTCTCGTGATGGGCCTTATGTGATGAGGGGTAACTTTGAGAAAAAGGCAAGTGGGGGAGGAATGTCTAGTCCTCCGAGGTGTTACTTTAAGTGTTACAAGTGTGGAGAAGTAGGACATCTTCAGTTTGATTATGAGAAAAATAAACTGAAATGTTCCAAGTGTGGAGGTTCGGGACATGTCGCAGCTGATTGTAAGAGAACTAGGGTGAAGTGTTTCAACTGTGGTGAAACAGGTCATATCAGTACGGGGTGTATGAAACCGAAGAGAGCTCAGACTGGTGGGAAGGTTGTTGCATTAGCAGGAGAGGAGACTACTAGTGCGGATCGTCTGACTCAAGGTACTTGTTTTATTAATAGTACGTCTTTATTTGCTATGATTGGTATTGGAGCGACTCATTTGTTTATTTCGTATGAGTGCGCGAAGCGTTTGAATTTGTTGTTGTCTTCTTGGGGTGGTGTGATGGTTAGTGATACTCCAGCAATGGGGTCAGTAATTGCTTCTTTGGTTTGTTTAAATTGTTCCTTGACCATTTATGGTAAAGGCTTGGGATAGATTGGTGTGTTTACAGTTGGAGGGGTTAGAATGAGATAAGTGGGGGAGAAGCTGACACTTCTCCATGTTGTTTCAGGTGTAGAGCGCTGGCTTATTGTGTTATGAATTGCAAGATTATGAGTGTGGTTTCCGTTTCAAGGCGGAATGCAGAGGTAAGGTTTACGTCAACTAAGGAGTTGTGCCTTAGGTAGTTTTGTGTATGGGATGTAAGGAATGCTATTATAGTTTGGTGGAGACGGTTTATGCCTTATCATGATTGTCGACTGTCTATTGACAAATTGAGGAACTGATCACCCTTAATCTCTTGTTGATAGCAGACGGGAATTATGTTGGATGGAGTGGACGTGTCTTTCCGGCTTTGATAGTGGGGCGGAATAAGTTGTTTGAAATTTTAAGGAATGATTGCGGACTATTTTGTCAAGTTAAGGAGGATTTTATATCTGACGGTGATGCGGAATCAAGGTTTTGTATGATGGTTAACTTGGGAGGTCATTGAGAGTTCTTTTTTGATGGGTTGTTGCAATAAATTGGAATTTGGATTGTTAAGAGAAGAAATTGTGTATGGATTACGGACATTGGTATAGGGTGACGATTGAAAATAAGCGTTCACTTTCAGGATTAGGTAACCGGAATGGTTCGGTTGAGTTTGATTAGAATTACAATTGTTGGAATGTTTGATAAGAGTAGTGGTTTGTTTAAGTTGTGGCTTGTGTTTTTCGACATTCGAGGATTCATGAAAAGATCAGTATTATTGTGGAAATTGGAATTGTTTGCAGTTGTATTATATTGGAAGTATTATCTGTATGGTTCTGGACTCGAAGTTCTTGGTAATTACAAGAATATTGAGTACTGGTATGGTCTGAAGGAATGGAGATAATGAGAATGTTTAGAATTGGTGAAGAGTTATTGTTGTGCCTGAGGAGTTAAGTCGGAAGTTTCTATGTGTGTCTGTTTTGATGGTTCGAGGATTGGAATTGTTTGAGAAGTTCAGAGGCGAGTGCCTAGTGTGTGAGATAACACAGAGGAGTGTGAGGCTGGAAATATTAAAAGTGAACAGTGGTTTGGTGAGTATGCGAAAGAGTTAGACTTTGGACGTGAAATTGGTAGTTTTGATGGTTACGAGTCATCAGAGTGCGCAGCGGAAACGTGATGTAGCACATTTAGTATATGTGTGTGCGACTTGTAAGAGTTCTTAGGTGAGACATTGAAAGTTTGTAGGAATGAAGAGACCATTGGATGTTTCAGAATGAAAGTGTTAGGAGAGAGGTTCTAATAGTATCCATGTGCTACTAAGTAGGTGGATGCTTTGGTTTTATGTTCGATTGGTGAATTGTAGCATCACTGTAATAAGGTTGTGTGACAAGGATGTTGGTGTTCTGGTTTTGTTGATGTTGTGGAGGCCTTGTAGGGTCATGGAACCTTGTGTTCTTGTTTGGGTTGTTGTCTCGTTTCCATTGTGTTGGTTCGAGTGTGAGTTGGTGCTTGTGTATTCTTTGAGTTGTGCGTTGGTCGTCAAGTGCATTGTATGGGCTTTGCATCTTGTCGTTGTAGTTGTCGTCATTGTCGTGTCGTGGTTGTTTTTGCGGTTAGCAAGGTGGTTTGTCAGTTGTGTTGTTTGTGGTGTGCCTTTTGGGTAGGCCTGTTGTTTGTTAGTCGGATGCGAGAGCCGTGTCCGGAGTTGTTCGTCTCGGTAATATTTTCGAGGACGAAAATTTCCAAGTGGGGGAGAGTTGTAACGCCCCAGTTTCGACCATTTTATTTAATCGAGTCGATTTAATTATTTTGAGTATTATATTATTTTTATTTATGACTTTGGTGTGATAATATGTTGTTTTGTACTGTTATTATATTTTATCGCATTTTGGGATCGTTTGGGAGATAATTGAGAGTAAGGGTATTTTAGTCTTTTCCCTAATTATTTACTAAGTTAGAAAAGAAAGAAAAAGAGATAGAAATAGAAAGGAGAGAAAAATAGAGAGAAAGAAAAAGAGAAGAAGAAAAAGGGAAGAAAGAAAAGAAGAGAAAGGGGAAAAGAGAGAAAAAGAGGAAATCTCCAAAACAACTTCTAGGAATCGATTTAATCGGGTAAGGGTGTGAAATTCAATTATCTTATACATGTGTATGATTATGTATGTGTTTGTTTGTTGTTTTGTTGGATTGTATGAAAAATATAACAAAACCCATTTTTGTTGAAAGTGTTAGAATTTGATTTAATCGTGTTAGAAATCGTGTTTTCGTGTTCCTTGTTGTTAATATGTGATAGATACATGTTGCTATGCATTTTATTGGTAATTTTCTGAGTGTAGGTGAAAAATTGGATGATTTTGGGGTGGAAAACGCAGAAACTCGTTCTGCAGAATTTTTCTGGTTTTGCCCAGGTCATACACGTAAGGGGCATGTCCATACGCGTATGGGCCTAGGCGTTACGCGTAACATTGGCCTGTGTTTGGGTCATTACGCGTATGAGAATGGTGATACGCGTATGGTGTTGGGAATACGCGTATGGGGTTCAAAATGGGAATTTTTGGAAGAAAATGGTTCTGCCCATACGCGTATGGCCTTGGGCAATACGCGTATGGCATGGCGAGGATTTTGGGCAATACTCGTATGGCCTTGGGCAATACGCGTATGGCCAGGAGAATGGAAAAATGTGATTTTTCAAAATGTCGTTTTCGTTTTAGTTCTAACTATTGTTCCGATTATCCGATTTTTACATTCTTGGTGTCGTTGGAAAGCTATCGAGCTGTACTTTGTGATTGTGATGATTTTGGATTTGTTAGCCGATTTAATTATGTTGGGAAATATGAATAGTGTTGGTTTGTCGACTTTTGTCGTTGTAAGTGTGCGTAACTGATGTGTATCGTGCATAGTGCTGTTGTATGGTGTAAATGCAGGTGTTTAAATGGTGTTGTGATGATTTGTGTTCGTATGGTAATTAAATGCATTGTTTTGGGCATAAGTGCAAAGTGAGATTTTGTTGATAAAAGGAATGCATTTGTGTGTGCATGCTAAATGTCATGAGTCATTGTATGCCAAGCATCATGATATGCATTGTTGTTGCGTCTTGAGAGACGGCGGTTTCGGAGGGAATCAGCTATAACATCGTGAGCCTCGAAAATATGAGGTATGAATAGCCTGAGGACCTAAAGTGATGGTTATAGACGATCGTGAGCCCCTCGTGTGGGGTGTGAGTGATCGGGTTGTGAGCCCCTCTTGGTGGGGGTGTGAGCGATCCATAAACATCGTGAGCCCCTCGTGTGGGGTGTGAGCGGTGGGTGAACATCGTAGGCCCGACGGGGAGTTACAGTGATGTAACGAGCGATGGTTCCAGCAGAGTTCCTGAGTGAACTAGTGATGAGAATATTTGGAGTCGGTACTGCATGGCATTTGCATAGAGTCGTTGTGTCGGTCTCTGTGCATTTGCATGAATCATAGTCTGATTATGTGATTATGAGTGGAATTGGTGAATTGATGTGCACTCGTGTTAAATGCATGGAATTATGAATGATATGTTTTGTGTATAAACATATGCATTATGAGTGGATATGTGATGATGTGAATATGATCAGTAATTGCTATATGTGTTGGCATGTGATAACTGTTGGTGAGAATACTAGTTATGTCTATTTTTATGTTGATATATATAATTATATGCATTTATATTATGGTTGTTTTTCTCACCCTTCTGCTGTTTAATAATGCTCTATTAGGCATTGCAGATTAGAGTTGCTGGAGGTCTTTTGTGAAACTTATGTCTTCATTCTTTTGTCGGTTGGCTCTGATATGTGACACCGGGTAGCTAGGGTGGCCGTTTGTGGTTATTGTGTATATGTATACTTTGGGCTTGTGCTTGTATAACTGATGTATGACCAACTTTTCATATGATATATGTATATGTTATTCAGTTTTTAGATTTTCCGCTTTTATTCTAAAAACTTTGAAATGTGGGTGTAAGGAACTGAGTTTCCTCTGTTTGATTGCTACCCCATTGTTGCATATCTTTATGGGCAGGTGTTGTATGTTTTGTTTCACGTTGATGTGATTTCCCCGTCTATGCCATGTTTTTAAATATACTCTGACGAAATTTTTATTAAGTGCTATTTGTTTTATTATTAATTGGGGGTATAGGTTAGGGGCGTCACATTAAGTGGTATCAGAGCCGGTTCGTGTCAGTTTGTGTCAGTCCTTGTTGGTCTTTGTGGTTCGGTGAGCTGTTTGTTTAACCATAGTTGCTGTTATTGGAAATGAGCAGAATATGGCTCGGGCTGTGCAGGGTGTACCGAATATCACGGGTAATGATGAGTTCAGGAAGAACGAGCTGCCTATCTTCAAGGGAAGATATGATCCTGATGGTGCACAATTTTGGTTTGAAGGGGTTGAAAGAATCTTCCATGTGAAGGATTGTGCTGAAGAGAATAGGGTGAGACTGGGTACTCACATGCTAGAGGAAGAAGCAGCTGATTGGTGGGTTAGTTTGCACCAAGTGTTGGAAGTGGATGATGAAGAGGTTACTTGGAATTTATTTGGCCGCGAGTTTCGGAGGAAGTATTATCCTGAGGGTGTGAAGGAAAAGAAAGAGATTGAGTTTTTGGAATTAAAACAAGGCAATATGTCTGTTGTTGACTACACTGCTAAGTTTGTGAAACTTGTGCAGTTTTATCCTCATTATGCTGAAAAGACTGCTGAATTTTCTAAGTGTGTGAAGTATGAGAACAGATTGCGTCCGGAGATTAAACGGGCAATCGGTTATCATAGGATTAGATGGTTTTCTGAATTGGTGGACAGTTGTACGATTTACGAAGAGGATCATAAGGCGCGTGCTACTCCCTATAAGAGTGTGAATGACAGGAAAGGGAAACAACAGTCTCGTGATGGGCCTTATGTGATGAGGGGTAACTTTGAGAAAAAGGCAAGTGGGGGAGGAATGTCTAGTCCTCCGAGGTGTTACTTTAAGTGTTACAAGTGTGGAGAAGTAGGACATCTTCAGTTTGATTATGAGAAAAATAAACTGAAATGTTCCAAGTGTGGAGGTTCGGGACATGTCGCAGCTGATTGTAAGAGAACTAGGGTGAAGTGTTTCAACTGTGGTGAAACAGGTCATATCAGTACGGGGTGTATGAAACCGAAGAGAGCTCAGACTGGTGGGAAGGTTGTTGCATTAGCAGGAGAGGAGACTACTAGTGCGGATCGTCTGACTCAAGGTACTTGTTTTATTAATAGTACGTCTTTATTTGCTATGATTGGTATTGGAGCGACTCATTTGTTTATTTCGTATGAGTGCGCGAAGCGTTTGAATTTGTTGTTGTCTTCTTGGGGTGGTGTGATGGTTAGTGATACTCCAGCAATGGGGTCAGTAATTGCTTCTTTGGTTTGTTTAAATTGTTCCTTGACCATTTATGGTAAAGGCTTGGGATAGATTGGTGTGTTTACAGTTGGAGGGGTTAGAATGAGATAAGTGGGGGAGAAGCTGACACTTCTCCATGTTGTTTCAGGTGTAGAGCGCTGGCTTATTGTGTTATGAATTGCAAGATTATGAGTGTGGTTTCCGTTTCAAGGCGGAATGCAGAGGTAAGGTTTACGTCAACTAAGGAGTTGTGCCTTAGGTAGTTTTGTGTATGGGATGTAAGGAATGCTATTATAGTTTGGTGGAGACGGTTTATGCCTTATCATGATTGTCGACTGTCTATTGACAAATTGAGGAACTGATCACCCTTAATCTCTTGTTGATAGCAGACGGGAATTATGTTGGATGGAGTGGACGTGTCTTTCCGGCTTTGATAGTGGGGCGGAATAAGTTGTTTGAAATTTTAAGGAATGATTGCGGACTATTTTGTCAAGTTAAGGAGGATTTTATATCTGACGGTGATGCGGAATCAAGGTTTTGTATGATGGTTAACTTGGGAGGTCATTGAGAGTTCTTTTTTGATGGGTTGTTGCAATAAATTGGAATTTGGATTGTTAAGAGAAGAAATTGTGTATGGATTACGGACATTGGTATAGGGTGACGATTGAAAATAAGCGTTCACTTTCAGGATTAGGTAACCGGAATGGTTCGGTTGAGTTTGATTAGAATTACAATTGTTGGAATGTTTGATAAGAGTAGTGGTTTGTTTAAGTTGTGGCTTGTGTTTTTCGACATTCGAGGATTCATGAAAAGATCAGTATTATTGTGGAAATTGGAATTGTTTGCAGTTGTATTATATTGGAAGTATTATCTATATGGTTCTGGACTCGAAGTTCTTGGTAATTACAAGAATATTGAGTACTGGTATGGTCTGAAGGAATGGAGATAATGAGAATGTTTAGAATTGGTGAAGAGTTATTGTTGTGCCTGAGGAGTTAAGTCGGAAGTTTCTATGTGTGTCTGTTTTGATGGTTCGAGGATTGGAATTGTTTGAGAAGTTCAGAGGCGAGTGCCTAGTGTGTGAGATAACACAGAGGAGTGTGAGGCTGGAAATATTAAAAGTGAACAGTGGTTTGGTGAGTATGCGAAAGAGTTAGACTTTGGACGTGAAATTGGTAGTTTTGATGGTTACGAGTCATCAGAGTGCGCAGCGGAAACGTGATGTAGCACATTTAGTATATGTGTGTGCGACTTGTAAGAGTTCTTAGGTGAGACATTGAAAGTTTGTAGGAATGAAGAGACCATTGGATGTTTCAGAATGAAAGTGTTAGGAGAGAGGTTCTAATAGTATCCATGTGCTACTAAGTAGGTGGATGCTTTGGTTTTATGTTCGATTGGTGAATTGTAGCATCACTGTAATAAGGTTGTGTGACAAGGATGTTGGTGTTCTGGTTTTGTTGATGTTGTGGAGGCCTTGTAGGGTCATGGAACCTTGTGTTCTTGTTTGGGTTGTTGTCTCGTTTCCATTGTGTTGGTTCGAGTGTGAGTTGGTGCTTGTGTATTCTTTGAGTTGTGCGTTGGTCGTCAAGTGCATTGTATGGGCTTTGCATCTTGTCGTTGTAGTTGTCGTCATTGTCGTGTCGTGGTTGTTTTTGCGGTTAGCAAGGTGGTTTGTCAGTTGTGTTGTTTGTGGTGTGCCTTTTGGGTAGGCCTGTTGTTTGTTAGTCGGATGCGAGAGCCGTGTCCGGAGTTGTTCGTCTCGGTAATATTTTCGAGGACGAAAATTTCCAAGTGGGGGAGAGTTGTAACGCCCCAGTTTCGACCATTTTATTTAATCGAGTCGATTTAATTATTTTGAGTATTATATTATTTTTATTTATGACTTTGGTGTGATAATATGTTGTTTTGTACTGTTATTATATTTTATCGCATTTTGGGATCGTTTGGGAGATAATTGAGAGTAAGGGTATTTTAGTCTTTTCCCTAATTATTTACTAAGTTAGAAAAGAAAGAAAAAGAGATAGAAATAGAAAGGAGAGAAAAATAGAGAGAAAGAAAAAGAGAAGAAGAAAAAGGGAAGAAAGAAAAGAAGAGAAAGGGGAAAAGAGAGAAAAAGAGGAAATCTCCAAAACAACTTCTAGGAATCGATTTAATCGGGTAAGGGTGTGAAATTCAATTATCTTATACATGTGTATGATTATGTATGTGTTTGTTTGTTGTTTTGTTGGATTGTATGAAAAATATAACAAAACCCATTTTTGTTGAAAGTGTTAGAATTTGATTTAATCGTGTTAGAAATCGTGTTTTCGTGTTCCTTGTTGTTAATATGTGATAGATACATGTTGCTATGCATTTTATTGGTAATTTTCTGAGTGTAGGTGAAAAATTGGATGATTTTGGGGTGGAAAACGCAGAAACTCGTTCTGCAGAATTTTTCTGGTTTTGCCCAGGTCATACACGTAAGGGGCATGTCCATACGCGTATGGGCCTAGGCGTTACGCGTAACATTGGCCTGTGTTTGGGTCATTACGCGTATGAGAATGGTGATACGCGTATGGTGTTGGGAATACGCGTATGGGGTTCAAAATGGGAATTTTTGGAAGAAAATGGTTCTGCCCATACGCGTATGGCCTTGGGCAATACGCGTATGGCATGGCGAGGATTTTGGGCAATACTCGTATGGCCTTGGGCAATACGCGTATGGCCAGGAGAATGGAAAAATGTGATTTTTCAAAATGTCGTTTTCGTTTTAGTTCTAACTATTGTTCCGATTATCCGATTTTTACATTCTTGGTGTCGTTGGAAAGCTATCGAGCTGTACTTTGTGATTGTGATGATTTTGGATTTGTTAGCCGATTTAATTATGTTGGGAAATATGAATAGTGTTGGTTTGTCGACTTTTGTCGTTGTAAGTGTGCGTAACTGATGTGTATCGTGCATAGTGCTGTTGTATGGTGTAAATGCAGGTGTTTAAATGGTGTTGTGATGATTTGTGTTCGTATGGTAATTAAATGCATTGTTTTGGGCATAAGTGCAAAGTGAGATTTTGTTGATAAAAGGAATGCATTTGTGTGTGCATGCTAAATGTCATGAGTCATTGTATGCCAAGCATCATGATATGCATTGTTGTTGCGTCTTGAGAGACGGCGGTTCCGGAGGGAATCAGCTATAACATCGTGAGCCTCGAAAATATGAGGTATGAATAGCCTGAGGACCTAAAGTGATGGTTATAGACGATCGTGAGCCCCTCGTGTGGGGTGTGAGTGATCGGGTTGTGAGCCCCTCTTGGTGGGGGTGTGAGCGATCCATAAACATCGTGAGCCCCTCGTGTGGGGTGTGAACGGTGGGTGAACATCGTAGGCCCGACGGGGAGTTACAGTGATGTAACGAGCGATGGTTCCAGCAGAGTTCCTGAGTGAACTAGTGATGAGAATATTTGGAGTCGGTACTGCATAGCATTTGCATAGAGTCGTTGTGTCGGTCTCTGTGCATTTGCATGAATCATAGTCTGATTATGTGATTATGAGTGGAATTGGTGAATTGATGTGCACTCGTGTTAAATGCATGGAATTATGAATGATATGTTTTGTGTATAAACATATGCATTATGAGTGGATATGTGATGATGTGAATATGATCAGTAATTGCTATATGTGTTGGCATGTGATAACTGTTGGTGAGAATACTAGTTATGTCTATTTTTATGTTGATATATATAATTATATGCATTTATATTATGGTTGTTTTTCTCACCCTTCTGCTGTTTAATAATGCTCTATTAGGCATTGCAGATTAGAGTTGCTGGAGGTCTTTTGTGAAACTTATGTCTTCATTCTTTTGTCGGTTGGCTCTGATATGTGACACCGGGTAGCTAGGGTGGCCGTTTGTGGTTATTGTGTATATGTATACTTTGGGCTTGTGCTTGTATAACTGATGTATGACCAACTTTTCATATGATATATGTATATGTTATTCAGTTTTTAGATTTTCCGCTTTTATTCTAAAAACTTTGAAATGTGGGTGTAAGGAACTGAGTTTCCTCTGTTTGATTGCTACCCCATTGTTGCATATCTTTATGGGCAGGTGTTGTATGTTTTGTTTCACGTTGATGTGATTTCCCCGTCTATGCCATGTTTTTAAATATACTCTGACGAAATTTTTATTAAGTGCTATTTGTTTTATTATTAATTGGGGGTATAGGTTGGGGGCGTCACATTAAGTGGTATCAGAGCCGGTTCGTGTCAGTTTGTGTCAGTCCTTGTTGGTCTTTGTGGTTCGGTGAGCTGTTTGTTTAACCATAGTTGCTGTTATTGGAAATGAGCAGAATATGCCTCGGGCTGTGCAGGGTGTACCGAATATCACGGGTAATGATGAGTTCAGGAAGAACGAGCTGCCTATCTTCAAGGGAAGATATGATCCTGATGGTGCACAATTTTGGTTTGAAGGGGTTGAAAGAATCTTCCATGTGAAGGATTGTGCTGAAGAGAATAAGGTGAGACTGGGTACTCAGATGCTAGAGGAAGAAGCAGCTGATTGGTGGGTTAGTTTGCGCCAAGTGTTGGAAGTGGATGATGAAGAGGTTACTTGGAATTTATTTGGCCGCGAGTTTCGGAGGAAGTATTATCCTGAGGGTGTGAAGGAAAAGAAAGAGATTGAGTTTTTGGAATTAAAACAAGGCAATATGTCTGTTGTTGACTACACTGCTAAGTTTGTGGAACTTGTGCAGTTTTATCCTCATTATGTTGAAAAGACTGCTGAATTTTCTAAGTGTGTGAAGTATGAGAACAGATTGCGTCCGGAGATTAAACGGGCAATCGGTTATCATAGGATTAGATGGTTTTCTGAATTGGTGGACAGTTGTAGGATTTACGAAGAGGATCATAAGGCGCGTGCTACTCCCTATAAGAGTGTGAATGACAGGAAAGGGAAACAACAGTCTCGTGATGGGCCTTATGTGATGAGGGGTAACTTTGAGAAAAAGGCAAGTGGGGGAGGAATGTCTAGTCCTCCGAGGTGTTACTTTAAGTGTTACAAGTGTGGAGAAGTAGGACATCTTCAGTTTGATTGTGAGAAAAATAAACTGAAATGTTCCAAGTGTGGAGGTTCGGGACATGTCGCAGCTGATTGTAAGAGAACTAGGGTGAAGTGTTTCAACTGTGGTGAAACAGGTCATATCAGTACGGGGTGTATGAAACCGAAGAGAGCTCAGACTGGTGGGAAGGTTGTTGCATTAGCAGGAGCGGAGACTACTAGTGCGGATCGTCTGACTCAAGGTACTTGTTTTATTAATAGTACGTCTTTATTTGCTATGATTGGTATTGGAGCGACTCATTTGTTTATTTCGTATGAGTGCGCGAAGCGTTTGAATTTGTTGTTGTCTTCTTGGGGTGGTGTGATGGTTAGTGATACTCCAGCAATGGGGTCAGTAATTGCTTCTTTGGTTTGTTTAAATTGTTCCTTGACCATTTATGGTAAAGGCTTGGGATAGATTGGTGTGTTTACAGTTGGAGGGGTTAGAATGAAATAAGTGGGGGAGAAGCTGGCACTTCTCCATGTTGTTTCAGGTGTAGAGCGCTGGCTTAGTGTGTTATGAATTGCAAGATTATGAGTGTGGTTTCCGTTTCAAGGCGGAATGCAGAGGTAAGGTTTACGTCAACTAAGGAGTTGTGCCTTAGGTAGTTTTGTGTATGGGATGTAAGGAATGCTATTATAGTTTGGTGGAGACGGTTTATGCCTCATCATGATTGTCGACTGTCTATTGACAAATTGAGGAACTGATCACCCTTAATCTCTTGTTGATAGCAGACGGGAATTATGTTGGATGGAGTGGACGTGTCTTTCCGGCTTTGATAGTGGGGCGGAATAAGTTGTTTGAAATTTTAAGGAATGATTGCGGACTATTTTGTCAAGTTAAGGAGGATTTTATATCTGACGGTGATACGGAATCAAGGTTTTGTATGATGGTTAACTTGGGAGGTCATTGAGAGTTCTTTTTTGATGGGTTGTTGCAATAAATTGGAATTTGGATTGTTAAGAGAAGAAATTGTGTATGGATTACGGACATCGGTATAGGGTGACGATTGAAAATAAGCGTTCACTTTCAGGATTAGGTAACCGGAATGGTTCGGTTGAGTTTGATTAGAATTACAATTGTTGGAATGTTTGATAAGAGTAGTGGTTTGTTTAAGTTGTGGCTTGTGTTTTTCGACATTCGAGGATTCATGAAAAGATCAGTATTATTGTGGAAATTGGAATTGTTTGCAGTTGTATTATATTGGAAGTATTATCTGTATGGTTCTGGACTCGAAGTGTTTGGTAATTACAAGAATATTGAGTACTGGTTTGGTCTGAAGGAATGGAGATAATGAGAATGTTTAGAATTGGTGAAGAGTTATTGTTGTGCCTGAGGAGTTAAGTCGGAAGTTTCTATGTGTGTCTGTTTTGATGGTTCGAGGATTGGAATTGTTTGAGAAGTTCAGAGGCGAGTGCCTAGTGTGTGAGATAACACAGAGGAGTGTGAGGCTGGAAATATTAAAAGTGAACAGTGGTTTGGTGAGTATGCGAAAGAGTTAGACTTTGGACGTGAAATTGGTAGTTTTGATGGTTACGAGTCATCAGAGTGCGCAGCGGAAACGTGATGTAGCACATTTAGTATATGTGTGTGCGACTTGTAAGAGTTCTTAGGTGAGACATTGAAAGTTTGTAGGAATGAAGAGACCATTGGATGTTTCAGAATGAAAGTGTTAGGAGAGAGGTTCTAATAGTATCCATGTGCTACTAAGTAGGTGGATGCTTTGGTTTTATGTTCGATTGGTGAATTGTAGCATCACTGTAATAAGGTTGTGTGACAAGGATGTTGGTGTTCTGGTTTTGTTGATGTTGTGGAGGCCTTGTAGGGTCATGGAACCTTGTGTTCTTGTTTGGGTTGTTGTCTCGTTTCCATTGTGTTGGTTCGAGTGTGAGTTGGTGCTTGTGTATTCTTTGAGTTGTGCGTTGGTCGTCAAGTGCATTGTATGGGCTTTGCATCTTGTCGTTGTAGTTGTCGTCATTGTCGTGTCGTGGTTGTTTTTGCGGTTAGCAAGGTGGTTTGTCAGTTGTGTTGTTTGTGGTGTGCCTTTTGGGTAGGCCTGTTGTTTGTTAGTCGGATGCGAGAGCCGTGTCCGGAGTTGTTCGTCTCGGTAATATTTTCGAGGACGAAAATTTCCAAGTGGGGGAGAGTTGTAACGCCCCAGTTTCGACCATTTTATTTAATCGAGTCGATTTAATTATTTTGAGTATTATATTATTTTTATTTATGACTTTGGTGTGATAATATGTTGTTTTGTACTGTTATTATATTTTATCGCATTTTGGGATCGTTTGGGAGATAATTGAGAGTAAGGGTATTTTAGTCTTTTCCCTAATTATTTACTAAGTTAGAAAAGAAAGAAAAAGAGATAGAAATAGAAAGGAGAGAAAAATAGAGAGAAAGAAAAAGAGAAGAAGAAAAAGGGAAGAAAGAAAAGAAGAGAAAGGGGAAAAGAGAGAAAAAGAGGAAATCTCCAAAACAACTTCTAGGAATCGATTTAATCGGGTAAGGGTGTGAAATTCAATTATCTTATACATGTGTATGATTATGTATGTGTTTGTTTGTTGTTTTGTTGGATTGTATGAAAAATATAACAAAACCCATTTTTGTTGAAAGTGTTAGAATTTGATTTAATCGTGTTAGAAATCGTGTTTTCGTGTTCCTTGTTGTTAATATGTGATAGATACATGTTGCTATGCATTTTATTGGTAATTTTCTGAGTGTAGGTGAAAAATTGGATGATTTTGGGGTGGAAAACGCAGAAACTCGTTCTGCAGAATTTTTCTGGTTTTGCCCAGGTCATACACGTAAGGGGCATGTCCATACGCGTATGGGCCTAGGCGTTACGCGTAACATTGGCCTGTGTTTGGGTCATTACGCGTATGAGAATGGTGATACGCGTATGGTGTTGGGAATACGCGTATGGGGTTCAAAATGGGAATTTTTGGAAGAAAATGGTTCTGCCCATACGCGTATGGCCTTGGGCAATACGCGTATGGCATGGCGAGGATTTTGGGCAATACTCGTATGGCCTTGGGCAATACGCGTATGGCCAGGAGAATGGAAAAATGTGATTTTTCAAAATGTCGTTTTCGTTTTAGTTCTAACTATTGTTCCGATTATCCGATTTTTACATTCTTGGTGTCGTTGGAAAGCTATCGAGCTGTACTTTGTGATTGTGATGATTTTGGATTTGTTAGCCGATTTAATTATGTTGGGAAATATGAATAGTGTTGGTTTGTCGACTTTTGTCGTTGTAAGTGTGCGTAACTGATGTGTATCGTGCATAGTGCTGTTGTATGGTGTAAATGCAGGTGTTTAAATGGTGTTGTGATGATTTGTGTTCGTATGGTAATTAAATGCATTGTTTTGGGCATAAGTGCAAAGTGAGATTTTGTTGATAAAAGGAATGCATTTGTGTGTGCATGCTAAATGTCATGAGTCATTGTATGCCAAGCATCATGATATGCATTGTTGTTGCGTCTTGAGAGACGGCGGTTCCGGAGGGAATCAGCTATAACATCTTGAGCCTCGAAAATATGAGGTATGAATAGCCTGAGGACCTAAAGCGATGGTTATAAACGATCGTGAGCCCCTCGTGTAGGGTGTGAGCGATCGGGTCGTGAGCCCCTCTTGGTGGGGGTGTGAGCGGTCCATAAACATCGTGAGCCCCTCGTGTGGGGTGTGAGCGGTGGGTGAACATCGTAGGCCCGACGGGGAGTTACAGTGATGTAACGAGCGATGGTTCCAGCAGAGTTCCTGAGTGAACTAGTGATGAGAATATTTGGAGTCGGTACCGCATGGCATTTGCATAGAGTCGTTGTGTCGGTCTCTATGCATTTGCATGAATCATAGTCTGATTATGTGATTATGAGTGGAATTGGTGAATTGATGTGCACTCGTGTTAAATGCATGGAATTATGAATGATATGTTTTGTGTATAAACATATGCATTATGAGTGGATATGTGATGATGTGAATATGATCAGTAATTGCTATATGTGTTGGCATGTGATAAATGTTGGTGAGAATACTAGTTATGTGTATTTTTATGTTGATATATATAATTATATGCATTTATATTATGGTTGTTTTTCTCACCCTTCTGCTGTTTTATAATGCTCTATGAGGCATTGCAGATTAGAGTTGCTGGAGGTCTTTTGTGAAACTTATGTCTTCATTCTTTTGTCGGTCGGCTCTGATATGTGACACCGGGTAGCTAGGGTGGCCGTTTGTGGTTATTGTGTATATGTATACTTTGGGCTTGTGCTTGTATAACTGATGTATGACCAACTTTTCATATGATATATGTATATGTTATTCAGTTTTTAGATTTTTCGCTTTTATTCTAAAAACTTTGAATTGTGGGTGTAAGGAACTGAGTTTCCTCTGTTTGATTGCTACCCCACTGTTGCATATCTTTATGGGCAGGTGTTGTATGTTTTGTTTCACGTTGATGTGATTTCCCCGTCTATGCCATGTTTTTAAATATACTCTGACGAAATTTTTATTAAGTGTTATTTGTTTTATTATTAATTGGGGGTATAGGTTGGGGGCGTCACAGATGGTATAACCTCTGATACAGGTATTGAGGCCGTACTGCCCCCAGTCGAAGGAATAGTGGGTGGTATTTCATTATTTGTAGAATTCTGATTGTTTGGCGGATTTGGATTCGCCATTCTCCATACTCGTCTTCTTCTAGGTTTTTCTTCGTTATTTATGGCTATCTTACCACTCCTCAGTCTCATGCAACGAAGCGAAGAAAGTTTCGTACGAGTAAAATGTAAAATAAAGGTTTTAAATTATCAATAGCACAAGGTCCCACTGGGCGTGCCAATTTGTTTGCCTAGAAAATTAGCAAACAACTGCTGATCTCCTAATTTTGTAAAAATTAGTTTCCTTGCAGGATCGATCAAACAAATCCTAGAACCATGTGCTCTAATAGTTTTGACAATTCGTATAAAAATCTAACCTTTTGTACATCACATTCGTCATTACTTTCATAAATCAATATGACTCAGACGAAATAACAAAGTTTTGTTCTTTAAAGATAAAACGGCGAAAACATAATGTAAATGCAAGAAGGAAATTGCAAGAAATGTAAAAGAAATTGCAAGGAAATAATTTAAAACTTCATTGAAATGTAAATAAAGAAACTGGTGTTTTTTTAAACGTACATTTTCTCAGTAACTACTCTTTTCTCTCTCACGGTTACTTTGAGTATTCTTGAGTAACTTGTACAAATTTTGAACACACACGGAAATCTAACACTATGACTCCCTATTTATATACAATCGAAATAACTGTCAACAACAGCTATTTCTCCTAATGCGACAAATGGCAATCTGCATGCATTCGCCCCTTTAGATGCATTCCACGCGTCCTGCTTCTAAACAGATTTCCCTCATGGATTTAAATTTCAAAATACCCGTCGAAGACCATTCTCCATAGCATTATGTCGAAAATCTCCAATACTTAGAAAAATCTTCAACTATTCCACTCCAACTAAACACTTGTTTTCGACTAAACTTTTCTCACTAAAACTGAACTTCTGTCGAAATATCTTGGGAAATCTCAAACTCTTAATCTCTTGAATAAAATCCATGAGTCGAAATTAGGAGCCTACAAGGGGATTGAGTATTCAATCTTTCTCCTCAATTGCTTGGGTGCGAGTTTTCTTACTCGTGTGTAAACAATTATCACCTCCAAAACATCAACACATTAATTCAACTTCTCGTCGACGTGCGATTCGTTAAACCCTTTCATAAACGTAAGATATGGTGTCTTGAGACGACGCAAAACATTGCTTCGTCCGTAACTTATTTGAGTCGAGATAAGTGGCGTGTTTCCAATTAATGTTGATATATGGAAATCCATTCAAAGTGATGCAAGCGTCCTCTCCTTACCCGTTTGGGTAAAGCAATGTTTTCTGTCGAATACGACTAAGTATCTTTCGATAAAATCAACTAACAATCCGTAGTCAGAACTATGGATGCTCTGATTTCTCAGTTGTCAATGGGAGTACGTAGGCACAAGGGCCCCAATCCTTGGCGAGCAACCTTTCTTCTTTTCGCCCTTTTCCCCGTAGTTCCTCGAGCTACGATTGCTCTGACTTTCTCATTGCACTATGAGGATACGTAGGCATGAGATTACGATGATCTTGGCGAGCACCCTAGGAAAATAAACCATTTAGTCCCTCCTATTTCCTTCCTAATAACTTGAGAAGCCTGAAATAATTAGAAGCAAACATTAACACACAAACCTAACCTAATGGTTCCTGTTGAGTACAACGGACATGAGAGGGTGCTAATACCTTCCCCTCACGTAAACGACTCCCGAGCTCAGACTTTTGGTTGCGATGACCATGTCTTTTCCTTTCGTCTAGGGTTTTATCAATATTTTCCATTTCCCTTTATGGGAATAAATAGAATTCGGTGGCGACTCTGTTAGTCAGTCCCGCGTGCGTGCGATTGTGCCTCGCAAAGTATCATGTTTTTTTTGAGGTACGACACTTGCTATACCAACTCTTCGTGGCTATGGCATCTACGATTTGGAAACTTAAACTTCGCAGTCTAGATGTTTGTCAAAGAAGGAGATGGTGAGAGGCTTTCCTAGTATAAACCACCTAGACCAACTATGTGAAGGATGTCTAATTGGGAAGTAATTCCGGAAAAGCTTTCCAATAGAATCAACATCAAGAGCGACAAAACCGCTAGATCTCATACACACCGATGTCTGTGGACAATCAATTCAAACTCTTTTGGTAAGAGTAAATATTTTCTCCTCTTTATTGATGATTATTCCCAAAAAACGTGGGTTTATTTCTTGAAGGAGAAGTCAGAAGTGTTTGAAAACTTTAAGAAGTTCAAAGCCCTTGTGGAGAAAGAAAATGGTCTTTCCATTAAGGCCATGAGATCTGACCGAGGAGGAAAGTTCACTTCAAATGAGTTCCAAAAATATTGTGAAGACCATGGAATCCGCCACCCACTAACAGTGCCAAGATCGCCACAACAAAATGGAGCAGCAGAGAGAAAGAACCGGACCTTACTTAACATGGTGCGAATCATGCTTAAGAGCAAGAAGATGCTGAAAGAGTTTTTGGCCGAAGCAGTGGCATGTGCGGTCTACCTGAAAAACTGTTCCCCAATAAGAACTGTGCATGAGAAGACACCACAGAAAGCATGGAGTGGAAGGATGCCCGAGTTCTCTTACCTCAAAGTGTTTGGAAGCATTGCCTATACCCACATTCTAGATGAAAGGAGAACAAAGCTCGATGATAAAATTGAGAAGTACATATTCGTGGGTTATGACTCAAGCTCCAAAGGGTACAAGCTCTATAATCCAAATAGTGGAAAGATTGTCATAAATCGTGACATGGAGTTCGAAGAAGAAGATTGTTGGGATTAGAGTGTTAAGAAGATAGGTACAATTTTCTTCTTTAATTTGAAGTAGAAGAAGATGAAATGGCAACCAATGACAGAGGAACATATTACACCACCCGCCTCACTGGCACCAAGGTTGAATGAAACATGCTCAAGTGAGAGGACACCACGATTAAGGAGCATTGAAGAGCTTTATGAGGTAACCGAAAACCAAAACAATGTTAACCTCTTTTATCTTTTTGATGATTGAGAGCCTCTAAGCTTTCAAGAAGCGGTTGAAAACGTAAAGTGGAGAGACGCCATGGACGAAGAAATCAAGTCAATCACGAAGAATGAAACGTTGGAACTTACTACACTTCCGCGAGGACATAAAGAAATCAGAATAAGATGGGTGTACAAGGTGAAGTTGAAGTATGTGATGTCTCGAGATCAAGCTGCTGACATTTTCACCAAGCCACTCAAGTTGGAAACTTTCGTGAAGTTAAGGAGTATGCTTGGAGTCACAAATCAAGTTTAAGGGGGATGTTGAAAGATTAAACTTGATTTGGGCTTAAACATATTATTTGGATTTTTGGGCTTAGTTATCTTGCGCTTAGGTAATTTTGGATAATGTTTCTAGAAAACTCTTGTAGTGTTTGGAGTGTCTAGATATTTCTTAGGGTTGTAATATTTTCTAGAATACTCTTGGCATTTCTAGAGTTGAGAACTCTAGAACTAGTGTGTCTAGAATTCTCCTTAGAGTACTATAAATAGAGATGTAATCCTATACTTTTGTATCAAGCAAAAATACAAAGTTCTCTCTTTCATAAAGAATTCTCCTACCTATCAAGTTTCTTTTTAAACCTCTAATATTCTCACACACTTTTCCTAAATACAAAAGGTTTTATTTCTAATATATATATATATATATATATATATATATATATATATATATATATATATATATATATATAGTAAAAGAATGCTAGTATATATATGAACAAAATTCTACATAGTAGATAACTATTAATAAATCCACTCTATTGAATTCTCCATTTAGTAGAACTATAGATATCTATTAAATATATTGTACAACTTATAAAATGTCAAGATTTCAGAAAGAGTAAAAAAGAGAGTTGATATTGTTACACTGAATGTAACACCTACTACACCGTATAATAATAAGATTTTACTTTTTTAAAGTGTTTAATTATTATTTTTTCTTTATTCTAACACAAACAAACACGTGGAAAGGTTGTATTTGGTATGGTGTAAAACATATGATGTCACGTGTAAACATAGCATTCCTCAGTAAAAATAACTCTACTATCAGAGCAGTCACATACTTATTATGTTGGCCAAATTAAAAATGAAGAGAAAAATTGCACAGTAACAAACATAATATGTTTTTAACAAACTCGGAAAATATACTACCAACGATAGAACTAGGTGCGGATGAAAAATTTGAATGAAAACGAACCTAAATTTTTAATTTTAGAAACAATTAATAAGAAAAGAAAAAATTTTAATTTTATTTAAAATTTAATTTTTTTTAATTGGAATCATGTGATGGTTGTGATAATGAAGTAGAGAGAATATTTATTTTTTATTTTTTAATTAATAAAAAAATTTTGATTGATTATTTGTAAAGCCAAATGTTATGTTTGTGTGTATTTAAGTTTTTTCCCTAAGTGCGGACATCATACAAATGGCAAAAAAGAACTCTATCAGAGGAGGCACAAACTTAACAAACTCGGAAAATATACGATAGAACTAGGTGCAGACATCATACAAATGGCAAAAACAATACACAAAACTATCAATTTCAATTCATATGCTTTCACTGATTGATTATCAGTCTCATTGTTGTGCCTGTCTTAAATTCGGCAAGCATAATATTCAACATCCCATAATATACCTAAGCAAAACAAAAGAAATAAAACCCCGAAATCTGCAGTAAAGAACGATACATTGTTCACATCTTATATTAAAACACACAGTTGATTCACTGGCTGTAGTTGAAGGTATACTCCTTAATTCCTTTCAGATTTACATCATTTCTCTTTGACTCTTCCGTTTTATTTATGGAAGACATAATCCTCCACGGTTCTCTGCGAGCACCAATCACCTTCTTATAATCAAACAAAAGTAGACACCTAACACACCTTTGAAATTATATGTGCTACAAAGTAAATGGGAAGTCATAAGATCAACATTTTATATGCAAAAGTAACAAACATTGATTTTCATCTAATCACTCGTTACCACTATTCTCAACGCTGAACAATAACAAATATTGCAATAAATTGTCCACATATTATTTACTAGTTACATAACAATCAAAGACAACTTAAACGACGAAGAAATAAAATCATAAGTAAACAAGTGCTGCAAAAAATTGTCCGCGTAGTTAACGGTTACCACACTTTATTACAGTGGAAACAGAAACATGAAAAACCAGAAGTAAACAAGCTCTTAGAGTTTATTGGATATGAGATTAAACTTTATATTACAATATTGTGTGGGGATTGGATTTGAGAGTCAAAATGCAAAGCGCAATCTTCCTAGAAATCTCGTGAAGCCTGCACTTCTTCCATCTCTTCCGTCACCTGACTCAGCATCTCTTACATTTATTATCATTGCTTTGTCTCAACTCTAACTTGCTCCACTAATCTTTTTACAATAGTCTTGCAATGTCCCGAACACCTATTCCCTTCACATGACAATTTTTTCTACATGATTTGAATATCATTCTTTCAGCAGCGAATTGTACTCTTCCTCCATTCTCTCTAATAATATCCCCTTTCACAATCCCTCCATTTTCCTTCTTAGAATCCCCACCTTTAAAGTTTAAAAAATTCCATAAGAAACAAACATAAAAAAATACAATCCATGGATTAAGAAGCTAAGCAATAAGGAAAACACATGCTGGTTACTATTTTCACTTACATTCAATTTTTTCCGCAGCAGCTACCATAGGAAAAATACAGATTACTTTTAAATTGCTTCAACACATTTGAAAATATATTTTTACTTTCAATCGTGTCTGTCCAGCTATGCCTTTAACACCAATTGGGAAACCAACTTGTTCTAACACAGAACCTTGCTCAATGTGAAGCTGCAACTCTATAAGCGAATAACGCAGATGCTCATTATACCTCGACACAACACCAAACAGATTTTGGATCATACTTGAGCGGCAATAACATTTATTATGCGGCGTCTATTGAGTTCTCTTTAAGAATCTCTTTTATTGTTACATTTCTGAAATGCATCTATAACTAAATCTGTAAATATATTTCTTACATGAAATTTCACAATATCCATAACCCGAAAGTTCAAAGTTGATACCTCTTATCAGATATCTCCTATGTCGTAACAGGTAAAATACATGTTATAGCCCCATTGCCTTAAATTGTACTTTGAAATCTCACACCCTCTTCATCAAAAAATGCAATCACCTGCACGATTAGATGACATTAGAATGAATCCGGATTCAAGATAAGGTTCACGTGCATCCAAATAGACACACACACACACCAGAAACTACTACTGTTTGGATTCAATTTAGTATTGAATCGAGAAACTACTGGTTTGTGGTATTCACTCACTCACTATCATATCTCTGTTGTCTTCATTAGCTTGTTTCTGTTTTGGTGTAGGCACACTATGCTTTGAAAGCTGCTTGGTTGCATTTTCCTGTGACTCATGCAAGTTAAATGTAAATGTTGTGTAAATTGACATTCTAATGAGAGAAATAACCGCTTCGCCAATGCTAATAATCTCCAGATCAGAATCGAATAACAGATAACCTCCCGACAGAATGACACAGGTCATAAACTGTCCTAAAACAACAACAGTTGTAGCAAAAGTTGCCCTGCATCAGAAATAAAACTATCTGTCAAAAACGGCACATCGCTATTTCTTTCTATTAAAACTAGAAAGCGGAGAGAACTCTCTTTTATTGTTACATTTCTGAAAGACATCAATAAGTAAATATATTTCTTACATGAAATTTTTCACTAGCCATAACCAGAAAGGTCAAAGTTGATACCTCTTATCAGATATCTCCAATGTCTTAATAGATAAAATACACGCTATAGCCATATTGCATAAAAAATTAGTTTGAAATCTCACATCCTCTTCATCGCAAAATACAGTCACCTGCACGGTTAGATGACATTAGAGTGAATCAGGATTCAAGATAAGATTCATGTCCATCCAAATAGACACACATTAGAGATTTGTACTGTTTGGATTCAATTTAGTATTCACTCACTTACTGTCATAAATTATATGACTCACACAACAATGTTATTGTTGGTAATATTTACACTCAAATCTTTGTTGTATTCATTAGCTGGTTTCTGTTTTGGTGTAGGCACACTATGCTTTGAAAGCTGTCTGGTTGCATTTTCTTGTGACTCATGCAAGTTAAATGTCGTGTAAACCGACATTTCAGAGAGAGAAATAACTGCTCTGCCAATGCTAATAATCACCGAATCAGAATCCAATAACAGATAACCTCCTAACAGAATGAAACAGGTCTTAAACAGTCCTAAAACAACATGAGTTGTAGTAGAAGTAGCCCTGCATCATAAAGAAAACTATCTGTCTAAAACAGCGTTTCACTATTTTCTATTATTAAAACATGAAAGCGGAAAGAACTTTCACATCAATGCCAATGCACCTGACCACTGTAAGAGAAAACCAAGAAGAGCAGATATCAAAATCGCAGACGAGCTGTTTACATCCCACTTGAACGATAACACTCCTGGTGGATCAATCCACGGCATAAAAGCCCCTAGGAAGAAAACTGTGATAAGTGTCGTCTTCCACATCAATTTATACAATGAAAAAATTTTAATTCTAGTTATTGAAAACTTGATTTTTAGAGAGGCGAAATTGGATAGTGTCGGCTTTGAACTCTAAATGTGATACAGTTGCAAGTGCTACACCTGTTGATACAACAGCTAAAGCCAAAATCTGCATCAGTGCATTCCAATGCATGATTAGTACATAAACAAATAAAGGGTTGAATGAAGTAGTTTTTTTCCAAAGAAATGCTTTATAAAAGAGAAAGAATGAAAAATCGCCAAAAGCATAGTTATGACCTTTTTTGAAGAAATGGTTTTCTTAAAAAATATGAACTCTGCCAAAACAATTGTTGGAGTAACAACAATCTTGGCTATTTGGTAGAAACCAACACTGCATGAACTAATTTGTCATAAAACAGAAAAGGAAATTCCGAATCTTTTATCATAAATAATACTTTTAGATAAAGAACCCTGATGCAGTTTTGGCTAATAAACATGTTTGAGAAAGAGCATGAATCTGTTATACTTGAGGCTTGTGTTTGCAAGACCGGATGCAAAAGCCATAACAGCGCCAAGTGCAAATATAGAAGAGAAAGTAGTTGATTTTGATGAAGGAGACACCGGAAGCACCGAGATCGTTTTGAATATTGCAAGCAGAACCCAGGCAGTGATGTAGTGAACAAATGTGAGGAAAATTGGGAAGTTAAAACCAACTCTTCCCATCACCTATCAACGACAACGTTTGTAGCATGCAGCATAAGAGATATTTCCTATTGATTAGTTAAACGCAACATAAAAGGAAAAATGGTTCTGATTTCTAACCAATTTGTTAGCCAAGATGATTCCAACTGCAACCATGAAGTTGAAGGATAATGCGACCACCGGTCCACAATATCTTTGTTGTTGTCGCTTGGCTCCTTCTAATATTCGGAGCTCATTGTAGAGAGAAGATCTTAGTTCTTCCAGTGGTTTACCTGAACATTTTTAGCCATGAAAACAATGCAATATGTGATTCAATCATGATGGAACTCAACGAATTTCAAAAGCAAATCACAGAAAATCAAGAATTCATGAATCAGAAAAATGAACCTGTTTCGCCTGCATCACTGTCTTTCCTTATGATGAATTTGCGTCCATTTCCAAACAGTGAATCCAACCACCCCATAACAACTAATCTTATTCATGGACATGGATCACATATTCAATCTAAATTCTTTATTTATTAAACACCTTTTGTAAAACACAATTATGTAACAATTACTCAAAGAAAGAGAATTGAAAAAGTAAAAGTCTCAAAATATGAATTAAAAGACCATGTTGCTTATAATACAATCAATCTGGTCATACATAAATAAAGAGAAAAAGAGAAAAAAGGAAAAGAAAAAAGAGAAGGTAAGTAGATTTATTTTGATTTGTGTCCTACAAGAGAATATTGCATTTGATATGAACAAAGTAGTAAAATTCTTAGTAACATTTGTTTGTTGTATGATATAAAATTGTTTTACGGAGAAGTTAAGGTAACATCATCATGATTGATAGGAATGGATCAGACCCCACAAGTGATGATGGGGATGTGTTGGTTAACAGAGATAATTTTGGGCCTAAACAGTGGAGGGTATATGTGAGAAAGAATAGGAATACTCCCCAAATAAATAGGAGTGTATTCAGTCAATAAATTAGTTAGTATTTCCCAAATAAATAGGAGTTAAAGTAGGTAGTATTCCTTTTATAAATAGGAGTATATGGGGCAGTAGCTAGGGGTTATTATTATTCTGTTTTTTCATATTAGGGTTGGGCAGTGAGAGAATAATTTTCTCTGACTGAGGAGCAGCAGCTCTGGAATTAATTTCGTTTTCGTATTCATTAATAAAATAATTTTCTCCATCATATTCTATCTTACCTCTGTTCTATCAATTGGTCCGACCTACCGTTGTTGATGCCCAAAGCTCCTAAGATGGCTGACCGTGTTTCTGCAGTGGAAGAACGGTTGGAAGGTGTTGAGGCTAGCATTGTTACGTTACGAGAGTTCATTGGTGCTGAAATTCAGCGTGCAATGGCTCATCGTGAAGTGTCGCAGCCAAGCGGTGCGACAGTTACCTCACCGCTGGATGAGTTTCGTTTATCTGCGAAGAAGGTGGAGTTACCAGCATTTACCGGTGACGATCTTGTTGCATGGATCACTCGGGAAGAGACGTACTTTGAGGTACAACGAATTTCGCAGGATGTTCGTATTCAATTGAAGAAATTAAGCATGGAAGGCCCTACTATCCATTGGTTTAACCTATGGCATGATTCAACAGAGGAACTGTCATGGGAGAACCTCCGTGAAGCGATGATGGTTCGATTTGGAGGTGAACGTTTGGAGAACCCGTTTGAGGAACTGAAGGAACTAAAACAATCAGGATCAATAGAGGAATACATTGCCGAATTTGAACTGTATTCTTCACAGTGCGGTCGTCTGCCAGAGCAACAGTTTCTTGGTTATTTCATTGGTGGTTTACGTCATGATATTCGCTCTCGTGTGCGTACCTTCAAGCCTCGTAACCGTTACCTAGCAATGCAATTGGCTCGTGATGTTGAAAGGGAGTTTGCAGTGGCTTCTGGTCAGGATTCTGGAGCACGTTACAAACCGGGTCATGGCTCTTGGACAAAATCTCAAAAACCTAATTGGGCTGTTCGCGAAGGGGAAGGGAACGGATCTGCAATTCATACCCAGACTAATAACAATGTGAGCAAAACGCGTACTGTTTCGGGGTCTGGATCTCAAACCGGGTCAACACGTCCTACCAATTCTACAGCATCTTCTCGCACAAATTTAGGTGACAATTCGCGCCGTCAATCTAGTGGTGTTCGCCATCTACCAAGTGCAGAGGTTAATGAGCGTCGGGAGAAAGGACTCTGTTTTCGTTGCAACGAACGATGGGATCCTCTCCATCAATGTGCAACAAAACAGTTATGATTGATTATCTTGGGGGATGATGAAATTGTCAACGATGAAGGAGAGATTGTGGTGTTAGCGGCTGAGTCGGAAGAAGAACTCACACAAGAGGAATTAGAATGTAAAACCATGGGACTGTTTGGTGTATCCACTAATCCAAACCAAGTCCGGACGATGAAATTGGAAGGATGTTTACAAGGTGCATCTATTTTGGTTCTTATTGACAATGGAGCCACACATAATTTAAATCCCCTAAGGTGGTTGAAGCCCTTGGATTTGCTATGGTGCCTTCTAATCCTTTGGGTGTTAAGTTAGGAGATGGTCATCGTGTCCTAACTAAGGGTAGATGCAATGGAGTTCAGTTGAACGTGGGAGCGGTGCAGATTTTCTTTGATGCTTATGTGCTGGAGTTAGGAGGTGTGTATTTGATTTTAGGAGTTGTGTGGCTGGAAACTTTGGGGAAGGTGACCATGGATTGGAAAGAAATGTCTATGGTGTTCAACCATAAGGGCAGTATGGTGAAGTTACTTGGTCAGGCTGTAGAAGATAAGATGGCTACTTTCCAAAGCATTATCACTCATTCTCGAATGATAGCAGGTTGTGAATGGCCTACCTTGATGGAGGTGCTAGGGTCACAGGTGTCGCATGTCTCCGATCAACAGACTAAGGAGTTGGAAGGATTGTTGGACCGTTTTATTATTGTGTTTAAAGAAATTCAAGGCCTTCCTCCTCCAAGAAACACTAGTCATTCAATTGAACTTTTACAGGGTGCTAGTCCGGTAAGTGTGAGACCTTACAGATATCCTCATTTACACAAGGATGAAATTGAAAAACAGATTCAGAGCCTATTGCAGCAAGGGGTGGTTCGAAACAGCACCAGCGCTTTCTCTAGTCCCGTCATTTTGGTCAAGAAGAAGGATCAATCTTGGCGTATGTGTGTAGATTACCGTGCACTCAACAAGGTAACAATTCAGGACAAGTACCCTATTCCAGTTGTAGATGAATTGTTAGATGAGTTACATGGCTGTAGTTATTTCTCCAAGCTTGATCTTAAATCGGGTTATCATCAAATTCGTATGAAGGAAGTAGATATTCATAAAATGGCTTTTCGGGCTCACGAGGGTCACTACGAGTTTTAGGTAATGTCGTTTGGCCTCACCAATGCTCCTGCAACCTTTCAATCGGTGATGAATGCAATTTTCAAGCCCTTTCTAAGGAAGTTTGTCCTGGTTTTTTTGATGATATCCTAGTATACAATAGTAGTTGGGCTGAACATTTGCAGCACTTAGAGGTGGTCCTTAATATTCTGAAGCAGCATCAGTTTGTGGCAAATCGGAAGAAATGTACCTTCGGTCAGCACCAAGTGGAATATTTGGGCCATGTCATTTCTAAAGCAGGGGTTGCTGTTGATCCTGCCAAGGTTAGCAGTGTGTTACAATGGCCGATCCCTAAGAATGTTAAAGGAGTGCGAGGCTTTTTGGGGTTGACCGGTTATTACAGAAAGTTTATAGCGAACTATGGAAAAATTGCTAAACCCTTGACAGAATTGACAAAGAAGGATAGTTTTAGCTGGAATGCGGTAGCTGCGGAAGCTTTTGAGAAATTGAAAGTAGCTGTTACAACTGCCCCAGTTTTAGCCTTGCCTAATTTCAAGATTCCATTTGAAATTGAATGTGATGCCTCAGGTAAAGGAGTTGGTGCAGTATTGTTGCAATCGAAGCATCCCATTGTATATTTTAGCAAGGCCTTTGAATCATCTAGTTTATCCAAATCTGCCTATGATAAAGAGTTGATGGCTTTAGTGCTAGCTATTCAACACTGGCGACATTACTTGTTAGGAAGAAGGTTTGTGGTTTATTCTGATCAAAAGAGCCTAAAACACTTGCTACAACAACGTATTACCACAACAAATCAGCAAGAATGGATGGCTAAGTTGTTGGGTTTTGACTTTGAGGTAGTGTACAAGGTGGGAGTGGAAAATAAAGTGGCTGATGCTTTATCTAGACAACACGAGGATGCTGAGTTGCAAGCGATTAAATCCTACCCTATTTGGCAGCAGAGCAGCCAATTGCAACAAGAAGTATCAAATGATCCTTTGCTTAAAAAGATTGTGGAAGCTATTCGAAAGGATCCTAATGCTAAACCTGGTTTTGCTTTAAAAGGTGGCATCTTATTCTACAAAAATAGGTTAGTTATACCTGCTAGCTCACCACTTATTGAGGAATTACTCAAAGATTTTCATTCTTCTCCGAGTGGTGGTCACTCGGGCTACCTACGCACTTATAGGAGAATGGCTGGAACTTTATATTGGCAAGGGATGATGCGGAGGGTGCAAGATTTTGTGAAAGCTTGTGATACTTGTCAACGACAAAAATCTGCGGCAACTACTCCTAATGGATTACTCCAACCTCTTCCTATTCCGGTTTTGGTGTGGAGTGAGATATCTATGTATTTCATTACTTGTTTGCCAAAAAGTTATGGATTTGAAGCTATCTTGGTTGTTGTTGACCGTCTCTCCAAGTACAGCCATTTCATTCCTCTTAAACATCCATTTACCGCTCGCTCAATAGCTGCTATTTTTGTTAAAGAAGTGGTTAGATTACATGGAATTCCGGAGTCTATTCTTAGTGATCGTGACCCCTTGTTTGTGAGTATCTTTTGGAAAGAGTTGTTCAAGTTAGTAGGTACGGTGCTTAAAATGTCCTCGGCATACCATCCCCAAACGGATGGCCAAACAGAAGTGATTAATCGTTGTTTAGAGGCCTATCTACGTTGCTTTATTGCAGATCAACCTAAGGCATGGGCACACTGGATTCCGTGGGCAGAATTGTGGTACAATACCACATTCCATGTGTCAACAGGGTTCACCCCTTTCGAGGTGGTGTACGGCCGAAAGCCTCCAGTGTTGGTGCATTTTTTGGAAGGTGAAACCAGAGTGGAAGCTGTAGCGCAGGAGTTAAGGGACAGAGATGAGGCGTTGCGTCAATTGAAAACTAATTTACTCAAAGCCCAGGAGGACATGAAATACCAAGCTGACAAGAGACGCAAGGCAGTGCAATTTGAGGTTGGTGATTGGGTTTTCCTCAAATTACGTCCTCATCGACAACAATCGGTTGTGCAAAGAATCCATCAAAAATTGGGCCCTAGATTTTTCGGACCTTATCAAATCATGAAGAAGATAGGGCAGGTTGCTTATAAGTTGAAGTTGCCACCTACATCTAAAATACATCCTACCTTTCATGTGTCGCAATTGAAGAAAGCGGTGGGCAACTATACTGCTACAACTCAGTTACCTATCAGTTTAGAGTCTGAAAAAGGGGACATTACTCCGGCTAAGGTTTTGTCATGGAGGGACAAGTTTGATGGTGGACAGCATAAGAGAGAATGGTTGATTCAATGGGAAGGGATGGATGTTGGAGATGCTACCTGGGAATAGGAACTGCTGTTGAAGAGTCAATTCCCTGATTTGCGCCTTGAGGACAAGGCTAATGTTGCAGGTGGGGGTGATGATAGGAATGGATCAGACCCCACAAGTGATGATGGGGATGTGTTGGTTAACAGAGATAATTTTGGGCCTAAACAGTGGAGGGTATATGTGAGAAAGAATAGGAATACTCCCCAAATAAATAGGAGTGTATTCAGTCAATAAATTAGTTAGTATTTCCCAAATAAATAGGAGTTAAAGTAGGTAGTATTCCTCTTATAAATAGGAGTATATGGGGCAGTAGCTAGGGGGTTATTATTATTCTGTTTTTTCATATTAGGGTTGGGCAGTGAGAGAATAATTTTCTCTAACTGAGGAGCAGCAGCTCTGGAATTAATTTCGTTTTCGTATTCATTAATAAAATAATTTTCTCCATCATATTCTATCTTACCTCTGTTCTATCAATGATCCTCCATGAAATATTGTTATAAGAAACAGTCAAGAGAGACATGTGTAACAACCACCTTCATTTTCTCTTTTAGTTGAAATTTCATCAATTCATCACTAAACTTATTGCAAAAGTTTCATATTACTTTATTATTTAAAAAAAAATATTCATGATCACACCAAATGGTTGGTAGCATTGACCCTTCTTATTATTACAGTGTTTCTTAAATCTTTATGTAAATTTAGTAACACCTTTTCCTTTTAACTCTAATTTCAATCTATTTGATAAACTCAAATAAAATAAATACAACACACAACTTACAACATTAACAAGAACACCTTAACAACAACTACAATGGAAAGTTTACAACACAAAATCAAAGTAGCTGATCAAACAAGAATGATCAAGCTTATTTTAAACAGAAAATAAAAACTAACACAATAGAAAAAATAACCTCAACAATAAAATTATGACATTTGTATCATCTGATTCATGGTTGAACCATTGGTCCTCCTCACTCTTGCTCTTCTTTTCGCTCTTCTCTTAGGCTTCCCACCAAATATGATCACAAGCCATCTAGGCTTTCCAATTAAAAACATGCAATATCCAAGGCCTATTCCAAACACAAATCCACATCCATATCCAATTGCCACTGGCTTCCATCCAAATCCAAATTTCTCTTCACTCCAAGAAATGTCCGGTGAAGGTGGAGATTGTTGTTCAGGTCGACATTTCTTTGACAAGGGTAATCCACATAACCCCAAGTTTCCTTCATAAGATTCATTTGAAAATGTGTTGAACTGCTCTCCTTGAGGTATTTCTCCTACAAGATCGTTATAGGATAGATTCAAGACTTCAAGACTAGTCAAATTAGTTAATTCCGCAGGGATTCCACCGGTAAGCATATTTGAGGAGAGATCCAACCATTCCAAATTTGTCAAGTTTCCCATAGACCGTGGAATGTGACCAATGAGTCTGTTATGAGAAAGGTTAAGCCCTTTGAGCGCATGAAGCTCTCCAATATCATTTGGAATGTCTCCTTCAAAAATGTTTCTTGACAAATCAATACTTACAAAGATGTTTGGAATTTTTACCATTGGTATATTGATTCCTTTCAATGTCAGAGTCACAGAATCATAATAACTCTGGCGCCCTATTTCATTATATTTTGTAACTATTTCAAACAGGTCAAATTTTATATATGACACACTACCTTCCTCATTAACTCGAGTAACATTTTTCATGGATTCAAACTTTTTGAAATATGCTTTTGGAATGGGACCGCTAAAGTTATTTCCTGAGATATCAAAAATAATTAAACTGGGAAATGGATAATTGATCTTCAGATTAGCTATGGAACCGTGCAGCTTATTGTCTCGCAAAACCAACACTTTCAAATTTTGCAGAGTTTGAAGCGAATCAGGAAATTTGTCTTCTATTCTGTTGCCGCCAAGATTTAAAACTTCAAGATATTTGCATTGGGACAAAGTTTCAGGAAAACGATCTTCTAGTTGGTTGCCAAAGAGATTCAGATTAGAAAGTTCACAGTCCTTTGAAAAGTTATTTGGAAAAGTGCCATAAAATTTGTTCATTTGTAGATCCAAAACTTGAAGATACGGCAAACTAACAAGACATTGTGGAATGGTACCTGTCAAATTATTGTGTGCAAGATTGAGAAATTCTAGTGAAGTCATGTTGCAAATTGAGGAAGAAAGTTCACCATGTAGTAAGTTAGAACTAAGATCAAGGTAAGTAAGCTGGTAAGGGTAACTACTTGTTGAGATTTGATCCATTGATGTGAACATGTTTTGAGAGAGATTCAAAAACCCAAGTGGATACATTGTTTCAAGTAACCAATTGGGCACTCTTCCATTCAATTTGTTATTGGACATATCAAAATAATCAAAACTTGGGGGCTTTCCTAGGAATTCAGGTAACTCAGTCAAACTCAAAGAAGACAATTCCAATGTAGTTAGTTTAACAAATTTGTAACTGACATTGGGTTCAATGGTTAATGATAATTGGCTATTATGTGAAAGGGATAGAGATTCAAGATTTTTAAGTTTGGAAAAGTTGTGAAAATCAAAAACACCACTCAAGTTATTTGATGATAGACATAAAACAGTTAGGTTTGAAAGGTTGAAAATTGATTTTGGAATATTTCCTTGTAGCTTATTGTCGCATAGAGAAAGTTTTTCTAACGAATACGATGAGATTGCACTGATATGTCCTGTAAATCGATTGTTTGATAGATGTAAATTTTTCAAACAAGGCAAAGATAACAAGGAGGAAGGAATTGTTCCATTTAACAAATTGTTATCTAAAACCAAATGAGTTAGTTTTTGAAACCCTGAAAATTTGTTCATTAGAGGACCCACTAATTTATTATCAGAGCAATCTAATAACACAAGTTGATTCAAGTTAAACAATGAAGAAGGAATATGTCCTTCTAAATTGTTTGAATATAGATAGAGTTCCTGCAGTTTGGTCTTCCCACCAAACACATCTGGAATCCAACCCTTAAATGAATTCCCACCAAGGCTTAAGGTAATGAGATGATGAAGGTTTGAAAGTGTTATTGGAAGTTGACCACTAAGATGATTGAAAGAGAGATCTAGAGAAGTTAGACTTGGAAGAGTTAAAAGTGAAGATGGAATTGAACCGTTAAGGGAGTTATTGTTAAGACTTAGAGAAGTAAGATATGTGAGGTTAGAAAATGATGGAGGAATGGGTCCATGGAAATCATTAATTGAAAAATCCAAAATTCTAAGAAAAACACTGCAACTCAATTCTGGAAGTTGTCCTCTAAGCTTATTGTATGACATATATAGTTCATGAATACCTGGTAAACAAAGGATGTTTTGTTTGAAGTTTCCCCATAATCCTGTGCATCCAAGACTTAGAGTAACCAAAGAAGAAGACTGATTGAAGAGCAAATCAATGGAATTTAATTTTATTGAAAACATGTTTGTTCCATCCAAAACCATGTCCCTTAAATTTGTTGCATTTTGCACAAGTCTCTTCAAAGTGCTCTCTTTCCAAATTAACTCACTATTTTCATCAGAGAGATGAAGTGATGTTAATTTAGAAAGGTGTGAGATTTGAGGAGGAACTTCACCTTGAAAATCAGAGTTAGACAGGTCAAGATGTGTGAGACTCTGAAATTCACCAAACTTAGAATGAAAATGGGAGTAGGAGAAATCATTGTAAGAAAGATTGAGTGTTTGGAGATGAGGAAGATGGAAAAGGGTACTGTTGGGGTGTAATGTACCATTAAGGCGTTCACAGCCAAGATTGATGCCAATCACATGACCAGAAACGGTGTCACAAGTGACCCCATGCCATGAACAACAATCACTCCCATTTTTCCATGTTTTTGTTTTCATAGGATTAGATTGACCAGATTCATCACAATGATAATCAGAGTAATTAGCAATAGTGAATGAGGACTTGAACTGAAGCAAAGCAGAATAGTCATCCTGATGACATAAGAAATTGAAAGAAGAGAAGGATGGAAAATGAAAGAGAAAAAGATGTAAAAACAAAAGCAACCACTTCATGGATAATTGATTTTGTGAAAACATAAGAGTTTATGTGAAAGAAAATAGTTTGGATGAAAATAGAAAGGAAGGTAACGTAGCTATTTATAGCCAAAATTTAAATACAATATATCTCAAATTTAATTTTCAAAACAAACTTTAGTTCTATAAAGTGACTAAAGATGAAGATGATATATGTCTGGAATCTTAAAGCTGGAAAATGTCTATCCATATAAAATATATTTGGACTAATCGTATGTTCAGTAAATAAAAGACATTCTTAAATTTAACTCTTTATTTAATAAACTGTTAAGGGAGGTATATAAATTTAGTTCTACTCCCAATCAGCTGATGGAAATGTGATTTATCAAGTTTATTAGAGTAATATTATAAAAAAAATATAAAAGTATATATTTAAGTTTATTTCATTGAATGATTTTATTTAGAGTTACATTGAATTTCATCCATACAATTACAGTTTAGTATTTAATTATTTATTTACATATCCATCAAACAACTAGCAAATTGAAGTTGAACACGTCTAATTTATCTTTCAAAAATTAATTTTAAAAAAACAAATATGAAATGAATTCCACAAATATTATAATCAACAATAAAAATTTACTTTGATTAACTTAATATTGCACATATATTTCTCATATTTTTAAAATCTAAAAGAATATATAATGTATAAAGTATTTTTCTATTTAATTAAAAAAAGTCAATAATCAATATTTAAATTAGCAAATACGAATTACTTTCAAGTCAAATGTTTATCCAATTTCTTCTCTTAACATATTTGATAGCCATTGTGATTTCATACTATTCAATTTGGAAAGAGGTGCAAACTCCAATCTTAACTATAAAATTATCTAAATTATTCCAAAACATGTCATTCCAAGTTGATTTTTCTAGATTTTCCTTTTCAAACTCTATCTATATCGAACTTAAATCAATTATTACTTAAAAAACAAAATTTAATTTAACATATTATTTATTAATAGTATAAATTAAAACTATTTGAATTTAAATTTTAATAATTAATTTTATAAATGAGATGAAATAAGAAGACTAAAAGTATAATTTAACATATTATTTATTAATAGTATAAATTAAATTTTATCAAATACACTGAATTATAGAAACACTTTTTTTATGTGGCTACCAAATTATAAATTGTACCATTATTACATAAATTATCAAAATTAAATTCTTTATGACAAGTTGCAAATTTGGAAGGTTGCAAGTAAATTTTGTTGTATCTATAAACTGACTTGGAAGTCTTCGGCAAATATAGAATTGGTCTAAACTTTTAAACCATTCATTTCTTATCTCATTGAGATCATTATGCAGATATGCAAATGACCACTACGCCAAAAATGACTTTTACTAGCGCACCTTAGACAGCGCTTTTATGAAAAAGCGCTGCTATAAGTTAAATAAAAAATAAAACACGGAAACTGTATACGAAAAAGAGTAAAAAGCGCTGCTAAAAGGTCTACCTTAGACGACGCTTTTTTAAAAACGCTGGTAAAGGACAACATTGGCCAGCGCTTCTGAGAAGCGCTGCTAAAGGCCTATATTAGCCAGCGCTTTTCTCAAAAGCGCTTTCTAGAGTCATATAAATTAAAAAAAAAAAAATCTCAAAAACGCTGCTAAAGGCCCATATTAGCCAGCGCTTGTCAAAAGCGCTGCTAAAGGCCTATATTAGCCAGCGCTTTTCTAAAAAGCGCTGTCTAAGGTCTTATTAATTAAAATAAAAAACTGAATAGTATCAGTATTCTATTTTTCGTATCTCTATTCTTTCCATCTCTGCTGCGAACTGCGAACGACGAGAACGAACGAAGAACAGCTCTCGCCACCGTCGTCCACCGTCCTCCACCGTCTCGGTTACAGTCTCGCCGTCGTCCTTCCTCCATTGTCCTCCACCGCCCTCCACCATACTCCACCGTTCTCCACCGTTTCGGTAAGATTTCTTCTTTTCTGTTATGGTTAACGTTAGAGATGGTTAGGGTCATAACAAGACTCCATTACTTTAATCATTGCAAGTTTTTTCTCAGTCATCCAACAACTGTTCCATGGATTTGTAAGGTCCATTTTCTGATATGAACATTTCTGCATTTAGGGTTCTTCTTTGAGGAATCTGATTGATGTAAACCATACTGTCTCTTTTATAAACAACTATGCCTTGATTAACCAAAACAAAAAATTAAATCAAGATATAGAGTGGGGTATAGGTACTAAGTGTTTTGTTCTCTTATGGATATTAATATCTTGGTTTTATGCTATTAAATTCAAAACTATACAATTATAAACGATTTAATTTTGGAATTCTTCAATGGCTTATTCCTGCTTTAATCTCTCTTGTGTTACTAACATCTTCATGGTTTTAGTTTTGAAGTTGATATTGATTGCTTTCAATTGTGATTGTTCTTTTCAGATTGTTGTTTGAGGAGAATTTATTTTGAACCAAGTGCTACTACGAGAAAGGTATTTTATTCTTGCACTCAAATCTTCATATGGTAGACGATACGTGAAATAAAAGTTTGTATTAATCTTCTTTCTGTGACGCGAAAGTGTTTTTCTTAGGAAAATCTTCTTTTATGTTCTTTTTCTTAGGAAAAGTTTGTATATGTGTATGTTTTCTTGGACTGTTTTGGTTATTTTCTTCTAGTTTCTATTCTAGGTCGAAATGAGAAAAATGGTTGGAAATCAATGTTTTCACGGATGAAAGTCGGAATAAATCGCGTAGTAGAGTCGTGTGATGTTGGGTCTTGATTTAGCGTGATCGTTTGATTGAATCGAGTCGAATTTGTACTGCTGAGTTTTTGATATATATTGATGTTTTTGTGCAATTGATGTTGTGATCGGGTAAAAGTGTTTGGATATGTTTGGTAACATTGGTATAGGTTGATATTTAATCGGGGAAGGATAGGAATTAATCGGGAATGGTTATTTGTATGTTTTCGAGTGGTTTTGAGCGAGTTTGGAGTTGGAGTAAATTGATAAAACTATGTTTCAAAATATTTCAAAAATGGAAAATGTGTTGGATGGCTTTTTAATGGTGAAAATATTGTAGTATTTCAAATTCTGAGATCGCAACTTTTTACGGAATCGAAATCGGAGGTCCGGAAGTCATTTAACGATCGAAAACTGAGTTTTTAGCAAAATCTGCACTTCATGCGCTAACCCCCTGCAACTGTGCGTCGACTCATGATTCTGTGCGCTGACCCGGGCCAAATTTTAAGGTTGATGCACTGACCCCTTAGCATCATGCGTCGACCTCTGGTCACAGAATTTCCCAAAATGTCCGATTTTGTTTTCTTCATAACTTTTGAACCTAAGTCCGTTTTGGTCCCCGTTCGAAGCGTTAGAAAGCTAACGAAATGTTCTTTCTTTTAAAAATGGGTTGGAGGTCAGTAGATGATTTATTTAGGTCGTGGTTTTGGAAAAATAGTCGGGATGTCGGGTTTTTATCGTCGTATTGGTGTGCGAATAATGTGTTATCATGCTATATGCTTTTGATACGTAACGTATAGCTTGTGTGCTATTATATGATGTGAATACATGTAATGAGATGTTGTGATAAGGTGTTGTGATGCGATGTAGTGATAATGTTGTTGTTGTGCGGTAAATACATTGTTGGATTGAATGTCAATGTATGTTGTTATGATGTGTTGTGAATAGCCTTTGTGGTGTGAATCTCTTGTGGAATGAATTGTGATGATTGTATGATTGTTGTGGTATGTGGTATGTGATGAAATGCATTGTTTGAATTGTTTTCAATGCATGAATATGATGATGTGATAATCATATTGTTGATTGTGAAGATGCATTTGATGTCATGAGTCATTGTATGCCAAGCATCATGATATGCATTGTTGTGACGTCCTGAGTGACGGTTTGGTTCCAGAGGGAATCCGCTATAACATCGTGTGCCTATGTGAGGACCTAAAGCGATGGTTATAGACGATCGTGTGCCCATGTGGGGACCTAAAGCGATCGGATTGTGTGCTCATGTGGAGACCTAAAGCAATCCATAAACGTCGTGTGCCTATGTGAGGACCTAAAGCGACGGGTAAACATCGTATGCCCGACGGGAAGTTACACTAAGTAACGAGCGATGGTTCCAGTAGTTCCTGAGTGAACTGATGATGAGACATGAGACATTGGAAGTCGGTACCCGCATGGCATGTGCATAGAGTCGTTGTGTCGGTCTCTGTGCATTTGCATAAATCATGGATTGATTATGTGATTATGTGTGGAATTGTGAATTAATTGAGTATGTGTTGAGATTTGTGATAGAATTGGTGAATTGATGTGCATATGTGATAAATGCATTGGTTGTGGATAATATGTTTTATGTATGGACATGCTATGTGATGTGGTGATGTGCTTCCATATGTCATAACTTTGGTGTGCATTATGTGTGAATGTGTGATTATGTTTGTATAATTGTTATATGCTATGTGGTTTGATTGTTAGAAATATGTTATGCATCTGTGGCTTGTTATATGTAGTGGTATGTGATGCGTGAGGTGAGAATAACTGTGTATGTGATTTTTATGTGTGTTGCATATTATTATGCAATCTTGGTGTAGTTGTTATTTCTCACCCTTCTGCTGTTCTATAATGCTCTATGAGGCATTCCAGATTAGAGTTGCTGGAGGTCTTTTTGTGAAGATTAGCCCTCCGTTCTGTTGTCGGTCTTGGTGTCTGCTCTGATACGTAGCACGGGAGTCGGGGAACGATTATGTTATATGTATATAATTGTTGAATATATTTTGTATTACTTTTGTATTTATATCTTGATGTTGTAAACCGATTCATTTTGTAAAACAAGTCGATTATGAATCTTTCCGCTTTATTCCATAATTGACCTTTCCTTTTATATGGAAAAAGTTTCCCTTTGGGGGGTATCCTATTTTGTGCTATGTATCAAAATAATTGAGCAGGTGTTGTATGTTTTTGTTTCAATATAATGTGATTCTCCCTGTCTATGCCATGATAATTTAAATATACTCTGACGAAATTTTTATTAAGTGTTTATTGTTTTATAATTATTTGGGGGTATAGATTTGGGGGTGTTACATCCTCCGCCTCCATGCCTAAAGATTTAATAGACTCCCATACTCTAGCAGGAAGATTTTCTAGTTTCTTCTTAATCCTTGAGTTGCTCTGAAGGAAGCCAGAGTCACTGATGGAGTTATCAATTGAATGAGGCTCCTTATTGACAGATAAAGGAGGTTGTTTTACCCCTCCACCACCTTTATGCCGATGTTGAGGAATAAAAGATTTAGGGTACGAACATTATGCCTGCAAGAGAGTGGCATAATACGAGGGATTGAAAGGAATTTTTATCTTCTGATAGATATCTTCAATAAGTTTCTTTTTCTTCTTCGATAAAAACTCCCCGGCGTTTTCGCAAGCCACAGGACCGGGGTCACTGCGTATCAAAGTCTCTTGAAAGGTAGAAGTATCATCTTCCTTAGACACAACAACATTAACCAAATTTTTCTCACCAACTGTCTTGGAGAACTCAATATCAGCTATTCTTTTTTGAATCTCTAGGGTACAAGTCAAGTGATCAGGACTAGAACCCAGAAAGTCTCTTCTGTCTTCGCTTTCTCCAAGGCCTAAATTAGACCTGTCCCTTTCTTGCATTAAAACTCGTGACTGTGAGGGAATTACAAAACCCCTTTCCTCTACTCTACTACAGCAAGTAACATCAATACCCAAATCACATTGGGGCTCTCCCTCTGCTTCACATGCTCCCATGTTATAGTCCTTATGCGAATTCCTTAGTTCACCATCCTCAAAATCTTGAGATTTGGGCTTAGATGTTTTCGACTAGCTGCTGAGAACCCTAGTAGAGTTGTCCCAAAATGCCTCTTCATCATTCGGATCCGACTCAGATTCCATAACATCTAAACTATCCTCTTCAAAACAAGAGACTTTGGAAAGGCCTTGATCTCTGATATAAGGCCCAAAAAAATCCTCTACAATCTTAATTATGTACACCGTACCATTCACATCAACACTAATTACTTCATTCAAATTCATAGCAAATTTAGTTCGAATCAGAACTCTTGCGACATCAAATCTCAGTTGCTTCCTCGTGTCTTCATCCATCTTTATAAAAACTCCAGTAGTTGCAGGTAAGAATTTGAAAACATTTTCACCCCATACATGGCACGGTAACCCGAAGATTTTGACCCACGTAAGTCTCTCCCGGTCAACGTCGTTGGGGGACCAGGGATGGATATCTAAAAACCACTTAGAGATCCATTTGTTATCCTCTGCTATCAACTTTTTGATATCACCCGGGTTATCTTCTTCTAAGAGACATAAGTTAGCCCCCATGGGGGTGATCTTAATATTGAAAAAACCTTCCATCTGAAACGCTTCCGAGACCTCAACAGCAGAACCAGGTTTCTCCAATACACCAGCAAAAGCCTGTTCAAACCTCTCCAATTCTTCTCCATTGACTTTGAAGCTCAAATGAGCAAAGTTAGGTTTGTCACCAAGGAGGACCTGATTCTATATACTCCCATTCCGTCCTCTGGCACCTTTAGCGATCTGGGCATAAGTAGCTCCCATATTATTCCTGCGCCTATCAGAGAACTTAGAAGGAGGACCACCTACATTCTCCGTATCCAAACTTCCATTCTTCGAAAATATCACTCCACCAGCTATCTTATAATCTCTCCGAAATCTTGGTAGATTAGCTAATATCTTAGTACCATTAATGACAATGTTGTCAAGTTTAATGGCAAGAAGATGTTCGTCTTCGACTTTTTAAAATCTAACAAAGCCGAACCATTTACCCCTTATATCCAATCTTCCCGGAATAAAAACTTCCAATATGAATCCAAATTCTTTAAAGATCTCGTACATTTGTTTAGCGTCAAAGGAGTCTGGGAACTCAATAAAAAAGAAAGACGAAGCTTCTTTTAGATCTAGATCTGTAACTTTACCTCTATTATTTTTCTAGATCGGCCTTCTCCCGGAGATAGGTTTCCGGTCCTTCTTCTTCCCAACCTCCACCCAAGTCCCTTGATTATGACCGGTAAAATTATGAACCTCCATAGATGTAGATCCAGACTTTCTCGAGATGAAATCACTGAAAAAGCTCAAAACCCAGCACTCCACAGAACCAGAAATGGAAAATCCAACCAGGAACCCCAGAAAAAGATACAGGTGAATCTAGTTACCAAGTAATGGGAAGGAGACTGCGTAAAATGACCCTAAGGGAGGAAGGTCCCTAATCCGAAGATTAGGACTTTAAACCAAACCCTTAAAGATCAAACAGTACACCGACCCAAAACAAAGAAACCAAGATCCAGAGTAGAAAAACTAGAGATACGATAAAGGTTAGTGAACCTGGTACATGTTTTCTGCAGTGCAAGTTGAAGAAGTTGGAACGTTTCTAGAGAAGATAAAGCGTGAAAGATGAAAGAGTTTTTTTAAGAAAAAGTTTCAAAAGACTAGCAGTTGACTCACAATTGTTGCTAAAGATATAAGTTAACTAAGTGTAAGTTGTATTCGACTTTGTCGAATACAATATGTTATCGATTTGTGTAAGCATTTATTCAACAGAGCCGAATACTGCAGTCTGTATATTGTATGTTTTGGTTGCTTATTTATATAGATAACATTGTAGAGCAAAATATGACGACAATTTTCACTTTAAATAAAATTTCTTTTTCACAATATAATTTCTCTCTCCGTTCTTCTTCTTTTTCTTCATTCTTCTTGAAACCCTGATTGTTCCAACAAATTGGTATTAATGAGCCCGATTGCGACCTAGAAAGAATCTATAATGGCAAACAGTAACACAACAACAACACAGTTTCTAGGAAATCTACCGATTTTCAAAAGTGAGAACTACGAGAGGTGGGTTGCGCAAATGAAGGTCATCTTCAGATTTCAAGATGTGGTTGAAATGGTGTGTGATAGAGTACCTGCATTGGAAGAAAATGCAAATGGTGTTCAGAAGGCTGCACACAAAGAAAAAAAAAGAGGAAGAAAGATGGAAAAGCTCTTTTATTTTCTTGATTAATGCAGAAAATATAGGTTTCTATGTGAAAATTGGGTTATGATCCCCAAAAAGTGTGAAAAGTCCATATATAGTACTTTTAGAATCTGTCAAGTTCGCCCAGCGAATACCACTTTTTTTTTATAAGCAATTTGTATTAAAAGGGAGAAACAGGGATTCTCCAACCCGATACAAAGAACCAATCAAAAGAGAGGGAAACAAAAATCCTATAAATTACAAATAATCTATAGGATGTTTCATCCATTCGTAAAAACTACATCTCCTACGACCAAGTTCCAACCATCTCCAAGAAAGGGTAACAACACTATTAAATATGACCTCGACATCGAAGAAAACATCGTTAAAGATAATATTATTTCTTGTGCTCCAAATTCACTAAGTAGCGATAATCCACACAAAACAACTCATACCCTCCTTACCCTTATCGTACAAAGCCAAGAACCAACGCAAAGCATGGTTGCTAATGGAGTTAGACGAAACTGGCGGATATCCTAACCAAGCAGCGAACACCACTTTATGGCACCTGAAGTGCCTCTGAACAGTTAAACTGCCCCTGAGGAAAATATTTAAGTTCGTTGTGCGAACACTTCTTCGCCCAACGAGCTACTTCACTACAAGTTTGCACAGCAAACTTATGGTCCTTTAGCTACTGCCTCAAATCTGGGATGGTTCGCTAGGGTTTCGCTGCAACCTCACCCAACGAATATTCATCGTTTGCTCGCTGTTGTTCGCCCAGCGAACATGCTGAATCTTCTCCTTTTCTTAGGCTTCTTTGTCAATTCACTTGTGTCTTACTCTTTGATGTTTTATGCCTAAATCCTGCAAGAGCACATAATTGAAGAATAACATGGAAACATGGAATAAATCCATTGAAACGTAACAAAAGAGTTGAAAATACCAATAAATATGGATCAAAATAAGACATGTTTGACATTCAACAGGTACCTGAATTCAGGATGCAGTAACCACATGACTGAGAATAAAAGGTGGTTCACTAAGTTAGATGAATAGATAAAGAAATTGATTAGGTTTGCAGATGATAAGCATTTCACATCAAGCGGAAAAGGAAACATAGATGTGGTGAGAAAAGAAGGTCAGAGGGCCATTATTACTGATGTATTATATGTACCTTCGTAGACAAGTAATTTGATATGCATATGTCAATTACTTGCCAAAAAGTATAACATGAAGTTGGAAGAAAATATGATGAAGGTGTAAAATGGTGAAGGAAGGATGATCCTGATGGAACCATTGGCAGATAACAGAACCTTCAAGATTGAGATCGACATGGTTGATCATCGATGTTTTTTTTCGTCTGCAGTAAAAGACAAGAACTGATTATGGCATTGCAGGTACGAACACCTAAACTTAAATTTAACTCTATTTAATAATAATAATCCATTGCTGTTCACAACTAAATGTTAAGGGAGATGTATAAACTTAGTTCTACTCCCAATCGGATTTATCAAGTTTATTAGAGTAATATTATAAAAAAAATTGTATGCGTATATATTTAAATTAATTTCATTGAATGATTTTATTAAGAGTTACATTGAATTTCACCCATACAATTACAGTTTAGTATTTAATTATTGGCAAAATACCATTTTTGGTCCCTTAAGTATACCCCATGGTTCACTTTGGTCCCTTAATGTTTTTTCGTGCCATTTTGGTCCTTTAATTATCTAAACATATCCACGTTAGTCCTTCCGTTAATGGAACGTTAGTCAAAGTTCAAAAAAAGACTCCAACTGGTAGTTTGTATGCTGATGTGGGTAAGTGAAATCCAGATGGCAATGGTACAACTTACGTGTACTACCAAATGTACCAGCAGTGAAATAAAATATGTTGAAGCCATTCATTCTTGTGAACATTGATGTTAATTTGGTTTGTTGAAGTGAAATAGGGTTTTGGATTATTAGATTTGGTGATACTGAGATTTGTTCCTGTGTAATTTGAAGTGTATGATCATAGAACGAAAAAATCAACATCACACGCCATCAAATCCAACCTTTTTCCCGTCGCTCTTACCTCCGTCTCGTTCAATCCCTTCGTGCGATTCAGGTTAGTATCGGCTTGACTTCGTTTAGGGTTTTGTTTTGTTCCTCTTCTTCTTCTACTCCATCACTCTTTGGTTCTGAAATGGTTGTTCTTGGGTTTGGAGGTTGTTATTGGTTGAAGAAGGGTTTAATAGTTGGTTTGATTTGTGGGTTGATGAAAAGTTGGAGAAATGATAAAGCGAGGAAGGTTCGAAGGAAAATAAGAGTTTGGGTTGTGAGGGATTGAGGATGGTTGAAGGATTCGCATGGGTGTTTGAGGAAAGAGTGATTGTTTATTCAGCCGTTGAAGAATTGTTTGTAGGTTTGAAGGTTTAGAGGAATTTTGTAGAGGTTATTGTTGGTTCGGTGGAACCATTTTTGAAAGAATGAAGAGTGAGATTCATTTATAGGAGAGGCTTGAGGGTGAAGTGGTCATTGAGAGGAATTGTTGTTGATGCTGCGTAGTGGAACCTTGTTGCTGTTACTGTCTCACATCCACGATGGAACAATGGAGCAATGAAGATAACCAAATTCTTCTGGAAACAGTGAAACGATGAAGAAGATATAAAGAAGAAGGTGCCACGATGTCAGCTCAGACGCCAGGTGGACAAAACAAACGGTCGTTTGCATCAAATGGATGGAAGGGACTCTTTTGCATCTTTTATATAATTAAAGGACCAAAATGGCACGAAAAAACATTAAGGGACCAAAGTGAACCAGGGGGTACACTTAAGGGACCAAAAAGGGTATTTTGCCTTAATTATTTATTAACCTATCTAATTTTAAGATGGATCATATCCATTAAACAATTAGCTAAATTGAGAGAGTTGAACACGTATAATTTATTAAATAAATATGAAATGAATTTCACAAAGTATTATAATCAACGATTAAAATTTACTTTGATTAATTTATCTGCATATATATTTCTCTCTAAGATATTTTTAAATCTAAAAAAAATATAGTGTATAAAATATTTTTCTATTTAAATTAGTTTAAGCCAAATATTTATCCAATTCCTTATGTTAACATATTAGATATGCATTATAATTCCCTGTAATTCAATTTAAATGGAGGTGCAAACTCCAATCTTAACTGATAAAATTATTAAGAATGTTCCTAAAATATTCCAAAATAGATGGAGTGGATGATATCAAGGCTACAATTCAAGACCATTTCTCCAAGTTTTATTTGGAATCCGATGAAGCTAGACCAGTCTCAGAAGGTGTTTCTTTTAGCAGGCTGAATGTGGAGGATATGGAAAGTTTGGAAATTTCATTTTCTGAATAACAGATCAAAGCTTCGGTTTGGTCCTGTGACGGAAATAAATGTGCGGGTCCAGACGGATACACCATGGAATTCTTTAAGAAGGGATGAGAGGTATTAAAGAAAGACGTGTTTCGTTTTGTCAAGGACTTCTACATGAATGCAAGGTTGACAAAAGCTTGTACGGCTTCGTTTCTGGCCTTGATTCCAAAGATTCCGAACCCTCAAGCTATCGTGGAATACAGACCTATATGTTTGGTTAACAGTTTGTACAAAATTTTGGCAAAGTTGTTGGCAATTTGTCTCAAGAAGGTTGTTGATAAACTGATCTCTCCAAAGCAGTCAGCTTTTATTGAAGGACGAAACATCTCCGACGAAATTCTTATTGTAAATGAAGTGATGGACTTGGCAAAAAGAGATAATATGAGTTGTGTGCTGCTGAAAGTGGACTATGAGAAAGCGTACAACACGTTAAGTTGGAATTCGGTAAGAGGTGGTTAAGTTGGATGAAGAGTTGCATATTTACGAGTACCATGTCGGTTTTGGTTAATGGGGGGACGACCAAAGACTTCGTTTTGAAAAGAGGCATGAGGCAAGGCGATCCATTGTCGTTGTTCCTATTTGTAATAGAAATGGAAGGTTTAACAGGATTAGTCAATAAAGCGGTGGAGCTCAAGCTTTTCAAAGGCTTTCACTACGATGGTGAAGAATCGGTGGACGTTTTACAGTTCGTAGATGAGACAATCATATTGGGAGAAGGAACTTCTGAAAATATATGGTGTTTAAAAGCTGTTATGAGGGGATTTGAGATGATGTCGGGTCTTAAAGTCAATTTCTGCAAGAGCAAGTTGTACGGTGTGAATGTCGCTGATTGGTTCCTTAACGCAACTTCCACTTTCTTGGCCTGCAGAGTTGATTTGTTTGCCATTCAGATTTTTAGGAGTTCCGATTGGTGATTAGCCAAGGAAGAAGTCGATGTGGAACAATTTACTGGAGTTCTTAAGGAAGAAATTAGCGGATTGGAAAGGGAGGCAACTATCTTTTGCAGGCCTAATAGTTTTAGTCAATTCAGTTTTGAACGCAATTCCGGTTTACACATTGTATTTTTACAAAGCCCCAACATAAGTTTTGAAGAAAATTCGTCGCATTCAGAGCAGTTTTTTATGGAACGGAAAAGAAGGCAAAAGAACAATTCATTGGGCAAGTTGGAACGATATTTGTAAACCGAAATCGTTGGGTGGTCTTGGCATAAAGGATGTAGAATCAATTAATAGAAGATTGTTACTGAAGTGAAAGTGGCGTATATTGAAGGAAAAAGAGGCGATATGGCAAAAGCTTCTTCATTACCGTTACGATAACATAAAAGTTACAGTCGGAGGAAATGCGATGTTGGGAAATAATGACTCAATCTGGTGGAGAGATATCGTCTTGAATGAATTATCAAGTCAATCAAATTTGGATTTTTCTAACCTTTTTCTTTGCAGGATTGGTAACAAGAATTCGACGTCTTTTTGGTATGCGAAATGGTTGGCGAGCTAATATTTGTTGGATGCTTATCCTTCTTTGTTCGAAGCAGCAGATTTGCATACAATTTCTGTTCAAGAAGCGGGTAGCTGGACTAATAATGTGTGGACATGGAACCTTCCTATTATTGTTTGAGGAATGGAAGAATTGTGGGAAGAAACGAGAGCATAATTATGGGAGGAGATTCATGGCAGTAGTCCTAAGCAGGAAATCAAGGATGACTTCGTTTAGTTGCTCAAGGACGATGGTGAATTCTCTGTCAAGTCCTGCATGAAGGCGTTTTCTGCTGGATTAATTCCTTCATTGTCACAAACAGAGATGCATGCGTTGAGCTTCATGTGGAATATTGCAGTGCCGTTGAAGGTTTTATTTTTTGGTTGGAGATATTTAATCAACTGGTTGCCGACAAAAGACCAGCTTGTTTGAAGACATATTTTGTCAGATCCGAGAGATTTGGCTTGTGCTTTCTGTTTTCAAACCGATAAATCTCTGTTACATCTTTTTTCTGACTGTTTTCGCACTCATCTTTTATGGGAAAAATTGTTGGCTTGGATCGGTGGGGACATAAGCCTGACAATTCAAGATTTGAGGGTTTTCCCCAAGGTTTATTTGAAGGTGAATAACTTACATGATAGGAATACAGTGGGGGTGATTTGGTTGGCATCGGTGTGGAGTTTATGGTTGATGCGCAATGACATTCAATTTAACGGGGCTGTTTTTAGTTTTGAAGAATGCATGACGAGAATCATATATAGGTCTTGGGTTTGGATGGGTTTAAAGAGTAATAACTCTTCTTGTATCAATTTTCTTGAATGACATACTGCCCCTCTCTTGTGTAGTAGGCGGTAGCAGGTCTTAATTTTCTTTTGTATTTACGGAGTCCTACTCTATTAATACAAGTTTGCTTATTAAAAAAAAGATTTCTCTTTTCAAACTCTATCTATATTGCACTTAAATTATCATTTTGGAGAAGTCTTCAACTAAGAGGAATGCTTCAGTTATTTGGTTCTGCACATTATGGTGCATTTGGAGGTAAAGAAATCAAATTATATTTAATGATGGATTTAGATGTACGGAAGAAATTTTCCATAATATCATTTATACGTTTTGGTGGTGGTTAGCAATTAATTCGATTCAAAGAAACAGGTGTAACTATTATTAGTGGTTTACTCGTCCTTCATGAATATTTGTAAATAGTTTTGGTTGTGATCTTATTACTTTGTAACTGAAGTCCAATTTGAATACTTATAGTATTCTTTTCTTTTTAATAGAATTTTGCTGATTATAAAAAAAAATTACATAATAATTATAAACTCGTGAATCGAAGAATATTTGTGTCATTTAAAAGAATTAGATATCATATAAATTAATTATTTAATATGAAAAGTGTCTTTATCGAAATCAATTTTAGCATTTTTAAATCTAATATCATGATAATAATTTTTAATTTTAAACCAAATAAATGTGACAACATACTTTCTATCTACTCTATATTTTGTTTGGTTGGGGAAGAGAAAAAACGGAAGTAAAATATTGTAAGAATAAATAAAAATAAAATGATTATTTAATAGTTTTATATAAAAAAAATGAAATAATAATAATAATAATATTAATAATAATAATAATAAGCAAGCATCTTTATAAAATGACATTAATATTCTAAGACAAATATTAAAATGAAGAGGTTCTAAAAACTGATTCTTTTATGGAAAAAACGGTGATGCACAGACAGTGTATCCCGATTCCCGACCAATGATTAGAAAACAAATTTATTTTATATTATCCACCAATGACGATCATGCATCCCACCAAGTCATATTGAAAATTTTAAATTAACTATTGAGGATGCGAGAATGACACAAGAAAGGGGGTTTGAATTGTGTATTCACTCTTTAATAACTTTTCGTTTCATTGAAAAAGAGATGCTCAAGAACCTTTAGAGTTCGTTGAGAGATTCTGATCTCTTAATTGTAAAGCATGAGAACCATATAGGTTCTGATGAAGAAACGATAATCAGAACTTGCATAGCGGAAGCTTCTTAGAGATAGGCTACAAAGGTTCTGATGTTGCTCAATATAAGGTTCTGAAAAATAATACAGAAACATAAATGCAGATACTAAGCAAGAGAGTAAAGAACACACGATATATCCTGGTTCACCACGCGGGCTAATCCAGTCCATCCTCCTCAGGTGATTTCGCCTTGAACACAAGGACTTAATCCACTATAACCAAATCATGATTACACTTGCACGGACCACGCCGGTGATTAACCATTTGCACAGCGCACTGTGACTAACAATACAATGAACCGTTCAGGGATCCAACAGGATATAATGTTCATTGACCGAGCAGACCCACTGCTGGGATTTCATAGCTAGCCGTTCAGGGATTCACCACAGTGAATATAACGCTACTGACCATATTTCAGGATTTGTCACAATGACACCCAGCCATTGTCATCTCAAGTATATGATCACCATGTGATCTACTCAAGGGCCTCAACTCACAGCTGAACCGTCCAGGGATCCCATCAGGATATAACGTTCACTTGAGGAGTCTCAATTCATTTAGTCGAATTGGCAAACTGGAAATTACAAATTGTGCTTCTTAATAAGCAAGTTTCTCCTAAGTTTAAGTACAAAGAACAATTCAGTGTTCAAGCATGATTTGAGCAACAGCTCCTTGCTTTCCTAGGAAACTACAGAGATGTATTTAGACATTACAATGGTTGACATCTTGTAGATCTTCTTCTTCTTCGTCTTCTTTGTTGAGCAAGCTTTGAGCAGCAACTCCTTGCTTCAGATCTTCAATGTAGTTCTAACGAGAAGGTAGGTTGATGACTTGACAGATCTTCAATGTTGTCTTCTTCATCAACAGCTTCTGTTTGATTGTTGTTGTTATGTTGATTTATCTTCTTCAGTTTCAACAACAATGGTCATGAGTGAAATATTGACAACTTTGAATCTTCTAAGTGTTACAATGAGAACTCATCGTTGTTGCTATCTTCACACAATGACTTGGTCAATTTTGTAGATGAACATTCAGTTCATGATTCTACAAGTGATCGACACATCAGAAGAGAATAACTCTTTCCATTAAATAGCCAGTAGAAATATAGCCGTTAGAGATTACTGTAGCTATTTGGAAAAGAGACGTTGTGATAATGAGTTGTACTGACACATCTTCTTTTTGCAGAGGGAGAAGTGACTTGACATCTTTTCTTGGGAAGTGTGTACATTTAACTCACAACGATAATATTTAGACTTCAAATCTTCAGTGGCTTCTGATGTTAATTTGATGAAGCATGAGTAGAGTCTTCTTAGCAGAGTATCTGATGCTTCAAGTCTTCAGTTGACTGAAGAAGTCCATTAGGAATTAGTCTTCAAAACTTCAGCACTTGGTCTTTAAGAGCGTTATCCTTTTCTACTTCAAGTCTTCCGAATCTTCAGAACCTGTCTTCAGAGTCTTCATACTTGATATTTGAAACCTTGGTCTTCAGAACTCACAAGTCTTCAGATTCTTTTTGCACTTAGTCTTCAGCTCCTTCAGCCTTCAGAACCTCAAGTCATAGGAATCTTCCTCACTTTGGTTCTTTCAGAATGTACTTCTTTAGAAGCTTCGCTATCTTCAGAATCTTAATCACTTTCAGTGAGTATCCACAAGAGCATTGCAACAGCAATCTTGGCATCCTTGGATCTAGCTGATCATGATTAGATAAAGAAGCATTCTTGCTTCTTGCGACTTTAGTCACACATAGTAACTTCGCATATGTAGATATTCATCCATAGTACATCTAGCTGGTGCATGTTGGTTCTGATGTCTTTAGTTCTTATGATCTGTACACAACACACGTTAGAACATAAAATGGTTCTTTCACAAATACTTATTGTTATCATCAAAACATAGATTGACTTGTAGAGACAATTCTTGTTCTCACAATCTCCCCCTTTTTGATGATGACAAAACCAAGTATTTTGATTAAACATTTTATATAAGGTAATCACCAAAGTGTAACTCCCCAAAATTTGCCTTCTTGTTTTTAGCTACTTGGTTTATGTTTCTTTGCATTTCTTGCATTAGCCTTTGTGCATAGCATTGGTTCTTAGCATGGGATCAAGGTACTTGGTTCATCTCAAAGGAGTCTCAAGCCTCAAGATGGTTTGAGGGGTTCATCATATCATCATAAGATCAAGATTGGCAAGAGATTTCAAGTGAACCACACTCTCCTAATCAGATGGTCCAAATTAGGGTTTTGGTTCCAAAAGGATTCTTGATGGGTTTTGCTTGTTCAAATACATTCTCATGAGGTTCTATATGCTTACAAGTACTCATGGAGGAAAGACTTGGCTAGTGTTTCATTGTGGAGGATGTGCAGTGGATCAGTTACTTGTGAACTAAAGAAAAAGTCACCAGTGAAAGGGGAAGTCAACTGTAGAATTTTGAGGTTCTTTTCATGGTTTTCAAGGTCTCAGATCCTTATATGGTCTTCAAGGGTCAAGTTTCATACCATTCATCAAGAATCAAGAGTTTGTGGAAAAGTTACTAAATTTGGAAATGACCTATAATGTGAAATTTCCATTTTTGGCAACTTTTCAAACCATCTTCAACTTGACTTTTCATCATCAAAGAGGCTTCAAATGAATTTTACTCAAACATGAAAGTTGAAGATCTCTCTCTCCCATTTCCAAAAAGTACTAGATTGTCTCCATACCATTTGTGGTTCTCTAGATATGATCAAAACAATGCAAGGTGTTTTTAGGGTTCTTCATATGTACCATTTTTTCCACCATTTGCATTTTGGTTCAAAATGAGTTGTAAGTGATTCTAATGGACCAATTCACATTTCCATATTCAAGTACACTCCATGAGGACCAGATTTGACCTTTGAATCAATTCATTTCGTGCCATGTACTTCATTAATTCCACAAAATGCATTTTTGCATGGATCAAAACTCACAAATTAATCAACCACAAAGCCCAAACCCAATTCAGTGGTGATCAGCAAAGGAAATGTGAGTGAATCATGCTTATTTCATGGCCAATGCGAGTGTGAATAAGGGTGTGCATCACAATTTTCATTTTGGCAAAACCACTCAAAACTCACTAATCAGGGGTTTAATCAATTGCTAATCATGATGAGAGGTCTAGTGGAGAGTATATAAGCTTACTCACACGCACAAAGCTAGGTCATGCACCCTCATTTGCTCAGAATCCATTTTCACCTCCAAACTTTTCTCTCTTCGAATCTCTCTTCTCTTGAGAGTTTTTGAAGTTTTCTTTGCACATTATTGATCAGTGTGGTGAGAGGAACAAGAATCTACCATTGGTTTGAGCTTAGAGTGAGGATTTCATCAAGTTCGTGTTCAAGTTGCTCAAGTTCAAAATCCTAGATCCAGTCCATTTCAAGCCTCTATTTGCATTTATTTTGCAAATAGAGCTCAAAAGAGGAAGATCTGCAGCTTTTGGAAGGAGTTCTTGGTGTATTTTGAGCTCTACAGTTTTTAGGTTAGCATACTTTTCATGATCATGTAACTTGTTTTTCTTGCTTGCAAAATGATCTATGATGTTCACTGATGATGTTGATCTATTTAGTTTTGAGTTTGGATGTGTGGATTGTTTGAGTTTTGAGATTTAAGTTTTTAGATCCAAGCTTATTCTGTTCGATTTGGCTTGTGTGTTGGTTGTTTGTGAAAACTAATTGCATATATGAGATCCTTGTTGAATTCTGGTCAAGATGATGTACTTGTTTGCAATTTCTGGAAAAGTTTGACTTGCAGGTCGTCGGAGAAGGTGACCGGAGCTAGGGCTCCGGCACCTGGTTATGTTTCAAGCCACCTGAGGTCTCAAGGTAGGAGGCGTAATCCTGGCCATTGATGTGTTTGATCTGAGCGTCTATATTGTGCCACTTCATTTAATTTTATTTTGTTTTATTTGATGTGCGTGTGTGCCACTCCATACTAGCTATCATGTACCACAGATCTGCGCCTTACATCTTGCATAATTTTTGATTTGATGATGTATTTGTGTACATTGGATTAATCTGATGGTTTGTGGTGTGCCAGCACATTAAAACTTCCATGTGCCTCTCACGTGTTTTGTTTTTAAATCAGTTATGTTATGTGTGCGCGTGAGTATGCTTGTTATCATGTGTCCTCTAATCTGAGCCTTTCATCATGATTACTTTGATGTTGTTGACTGAATGTGGCACGTTGGATTGATCTGATGGCAATGATGGAGTCAAAAGGTAGACTCTGAGTCTAGGGTGAGAAGCGCTTTGGGCTTCTGTGCTATTTGCACCCCTCCTTTGGTCCAGCCCATTTTTTCCAACGTGTGTTCTCTACTTGTTGCACCCCCTGGGTTTCTTTTATTTCTTTTTTTATTTTATTTTCTTTGCATTGTTTTGCATTTTAATTTTTAAAATTAGATTTATGCATCCAAAAACCCCAAAAAAATTCATGAAGCATGTTTAGGTTTTTATAAAATTTTGTCAAATTTTATTTTCCATTTTTATTTTATTTTGTGCATCTGAATTAATTGTTTAATTAATTTCTTTTTGGATTGTTTCATATATGCACACCTTGACCTTGTTGATTTTATTTCTCATCATTGGTGTATGATTTGCATCTCATTCTTTTTGTATTTTTCAGAGGATATCTTGAGGATTTTTAAAAACATTTTTCTCATATTTTTAAGATCATTTCATATTGCATTTTAGTCCCTCTCTTTTGCATATTTAGTCATGTTTCTTATGTGATCTTTGCTCATTTGTTTGAGGTGCTTAACTTGTGAATTTTTGTGAGATCTTTTGACATGTGATTGGCTTCTGACTTAGGTCATTTGAGTTTTAATCTCACAATTTTTGAATGTCATTTGATGTATGTTTGATTATTTGTGCTTAAATGACTTATGCATGATTATATCTTGACATCTCTTTACACAAGTTGACTTGCCATGCCTATTTGCTTGAGTTTTTTTATTGATTCTTTGCATGTACATTTGATATGATTTTTACCCCTGGTTGAGGTCCCTTGTGACCAAATTTTGCCATTTGTGGATCATGTTTGAATAATGTTTGGCATGTGTTAAGTAATTGGACTTTGAGTTTCCATTTGTGGATTACTTTGGTGCATGTCTTGAAGGTGTTGCTTGATAATTAACCTTGTATGACTTAAGTTTGGTTTGGTATGATATTGATGCATATGCTACTTCCCCTTGAGTCCCTTACTTGGTTTTCATTTCACTTGAGCATAGTTAAATGCATTTGGTTTGAATTGTATGATGCACATCATTACCATTTGCTTTGTAACTTCTTTGGATCATATTGTTTCATGATGTGAATCTCTTTTGAATATGTGAATTGTTGATGGTGATATGTTCTTGATTCTGATTTGGTTTCATCTTCATCTTACCTTTCTCGTTTCATCTTGGTATGAAGTTCATTGGTGCTTAATTGTGCATTTCATATAAGTATGCTTGCATTCTTTCATGATTATCTTTGCTTGCTTACCTGAGATTGTTTTGCATGATCTTTGAGACTTGTTCATTGATTTGAGTTGGACATTCTTGATATGATGTGCTTGCTGCCCTATCTTGTTTCTTATCTTCTCTTTCTCTTTCTCTTTCTTCTCTTCCACTCTCTTTCTCCCATGAATCTCAAGACTTGTTTAAGTCTTGGATTCTCTCCCTTTAGAGCTACCTAGTCCAACTTAATTTTTTATTAAGCTTGGAGTCTCTCCCTTTAGAGCTACCTCGTCCCTCCTAAACCTCACTAACCATAGGACCCCCATGCATGATAACATTAGGACTCTTAGTTTCCCTTTAGAGTTTCCTTTGGGTCTTCTCTCTCCTCATCTCAAACTTCTTGAAAACACTTAATAAAGATAAAGTGTATTGCGCACGAGCCTTAAGCGTGGGGAATGAGAAATGAGGGCCTTCCTCTCATCTTTATAAAGTGCTTAACGGGCGTCCTGTCTTGGGACGATTCGTTAAGTATTCGTCCCTGTGCCCTAGACTTTGGTGCAATGCAAGTTATGAACTAACTTAAAAAACACTTCTGTCTAAAAAACACAAAGAAATTCAAATCTTTTTATCCTTCGGGATTGTTGGGTTTCAAATTTCATTTTCAAGAAAGAGCTCGTCGCTCACGTAAAAAACACTTACCCATTTGTGGTCGTACCCACGAACTACATTAGCTCTGATTCCTCTCTCTCGTCCGATTGAGGATATGTAGGCACAAGACAGCGATTGTCTTGGCGAGCAACCTTCCCCCACAGTTCCCGTCCGAACTACGTTGACTCTAACTTTCCCATTGCACTGAGGGAGTACGTAGGCCTAGGGCATCGAATATGTCCTACCGAGTCCATCTTAGTCACCCCCATCCCCGTTTTCTTTTGTACAGCCATAGATAGTAGGACAGCTCTGTAGCGATCGATTTTGGACGCGGTTCTTAAGCGCTGGTCGCTCTCTGCGGTTGAGCTTTAAACTACAGGTCGATTCATTTTTTATCCTATTGTGAGCTGAATAAGGAAGGGAAATAGATGTCTCCAATTAACCCTGCTTTGCATACTGAGTTTAAACAGCGGTCTGTTAGGTTACGGATGCTATCAATGTGGGGGGCCTTTGTACTGGTTATTTGTATTTTCGCCAATACTGTTTTCTTTCTTTTGACCTGGGCAGAAGGTTTCTGGCGGGGAACAAGGATTAGGATGTTAGGACTAATGCTTTTGAATTACTGCTTTTGATTGATGGAGATATGGGATTTTGGTTTTTTGTTTAGTGTGCTCGCTAAGATTTTTCTTTCAATCTTATGCCTATGTATTCCCGTTTACCGAAACAGGGAAATCAGAGCGTTCGTAGTTCCTCCTATTCTATGGGAGGAAATTGGTGTTTTGGTGTCTTGTTCAAAGCCCAAGACGTGAAGCGAAAGGTGGTTTGTATCTTGTTCAAAGCCCAAGATGTGAAGCTGAAAAGTTTATTTGTATCTTGTTCAAAGCCCAAGATATGAAGCTGAAAAGTCTATTTGTGTCTTGTTCAAAGCCCAAGACATGAAGCTGAAGGACCTCGACTTTAGAGAGAATTTGTCATCTCTAAAGAAGGGTTTGTCTGTCACAACTGTTGGGTGACTGGTTATAAAGGGAGAATTACTTTAACTGGGATACGCGGATCCTAACAATGCCATAATTTCCTTTATAGGGTAGTTTTGACCTGAAGGAGAAGACTTTAACTCAGTGTAGAGCAATGCTATCTTTCCTTAGGAATTTCTCATGCTAAAAGAGGGACAGTGGCATGGATATAGATGATCCAGAGGCTTGCCGCTTACAGCGATTAGATGAAGGGGAAGGAGTTGTGTACTGTGAATGAGGCACAACTTTGATGCTAAAAGGTTGATTGGATCAACCAGTGGTTTTCTTATACAAAGCCTAAGAGGAGGCTAAAAGGTTTTGACCCGACGACGGAGTCTTTTGGTATCTCGTATAAAGCCCGAGATGAAGGCTATTGTTTGTTTGGCTCAATAAAAACCTTTTTGTATCTCGTACAAAGCCCGAGATGAAGGCTGAAATTTGTTTGGCTCAATAAGAACCTTTTTGTATCTCGTATAAAGCCTGAGATGGAGGCTGAAGGGTGATTGACTCAACGAGGGAGTCTTTTATGTGTCCCGTACAAAGCCCGAGAGAGAGGCTAAACGTTGTTTGACTCCGCTGGGGAGAATCATTGTATAAAGCCCAAGAGGAGGCTAACTTCACTGAAGAAGGATCATTATACAAAGCTTAAGAGGAGGCTATGGTAACTCTCTCAGTTAAGTGACAGGTCTAGTATACTGATTTTGAAAGAGAAAACCAGTTCTTATATGAGCAACACTGTACTCAAGGATTTGATTCGAGGACCCGGGTTATTCCTGTTCTTTAAGGAAGCGGGAAATCCAAAGGGTCTTGAGACTGTCCGAGTCTACGGGTTTCCTTCCTATTTAACGAAGGGGTTACTTGAGAATGTCTTTGAGACTCAAGGAGATTAGACTGTCCAAGTCTAGAATTTCATCTTTTGTACTATGCTTTGAGAAACAGTAGTAGACTCTATGAAAGGACTGTTCTATGAAGATGATTTAGTTCTGTTCCTATACCTCTAGGAGGTCGTCGGGACAATTTGTACGAAGCCCAAGAGGAGGCTGGAAACTTTTAAGAAGCCGACGGGTCCTTGTACTAAGCCCAAGAGGAGGCTATCATTCCCGGAGGAAGAGATCATTATACGAAGCCTAAGAGGAGGCTGTGAATACTTCTAAGAAGCTGTAGGGTCCTTGTACTAAGCCCAAGAGTAGGCTAGGTCGCTTTTAGGAAGCCTGTGGGTCCTTGTACGACGCCTAAGAGGAGGCCGATGCTTTTAAGAAGTCCGTGGGTCCCCAAATCCCGAGAAATTCAAGGCAATGCTATTCACCGAGAATAGATCAAAGTCAGGAAAGTTCGAGAATTTGGAAGAAACTCAAAGATGCCATTCACGGAGAATACATTCATCTTGGGGAGTAGAGTTTCTTGACAATTCCTAATGAGGACAGCCTGAGAGAAGACTGTATCTGGTGATCCTATTGGGGATCTAGTTGTCTATTTCTACAAACAAACGAAACGGCGTCACCTAGTTCTAGACGTAGTTGCCGGGGAAACTCAAAATTTCTATACTATTATTACACAGTTGATATGAGTTTATGAAAGAAGACTTACAGTGAAACAGCCCCACAATACAGTTATATGTATATGAAAGCGGTAAATGAAAGCGATAACCACTTACTCGGTTGTAGAGCTTCCATGCTGTTTGGTTAGTTGTTCAACAAAGAGAGATTGAAAAGAACAGTATATTCAAAATCAAAGGAGAAAGTGCTTTGAAAGAGAAATTTTTGGGGCTTACAGCTCAAGGAGAGGCCCAGGGTTTTTATCAGTGAGCGCACTGTTTGAATTTGTACAGAGGGACTTATACAAGTGACTGGGGCCCAAAAAAAAAGGTTTTCTGTACAAAGGGATGGGTCTTACACTCTCTCAAGTGGCCCAAAAAGTTTAAAGAAAAAGAGTGGGGCTTATAACACGAGGGTAGGCCCAATTGATTTTTTCGTTAAAAATGGCGATCGTGCTGAGATTCTCTTTTAACGCAGAGGGACTTATACAATATGTGAGGCCCAAAATGTTTTGGTTAAAATGGGGTTGGGTCTTACACTCTAATAGAGGCCCAAAGAGTTTTGAATGGGTCTTATAGCTCAAGGAGAGGCCCAAGGTTATTTTTTTTAAAAGTCAATGATCGCGGCGTTTGTTTTTTACGGTATCGGGACTTATACAATACACTGAGGCCCAAATTATTTTGGTTAAAAAAGGATTGGGTCTTACACTCTATTAGAGGCCCAAAGTGTTTTGAATGGGTCTTATAGCTCAAGGAGAGGCCCAAAATGTTTTGAATGAGTCTTATAGCTCAAGGAGAGGCCCAAAATGTTTTTGTTTGAAAACGGCGATCGCGCCGAGGTTTTTGAAAACATCGTGGGTCTTATACAATGACTGAGGCCCAAATTATTTTGGTTTCAAAAAGAATTGGGTCTTACACTCTATTAGAGGCCCAAAGTGCTTTGAAAATGATCTATGAGGGTTGAATTAATCCAAAACCCTAATTTGTTTTCAAAAATGTATTTAATTGAATAAAAATTCAATTAAAATGATCAAAATTGTTTAACATATGAAAAACAAATTGTGATCTTGGATTAATGCTTCATAAATTAAGTATTGACCTACAAAATAATTAGAAAGCATTAAAAGTTACAAAATCAAGGTGGAAAAAATATTTTAAATGTTAAAAACAATTAAAACATTAATTCTTTGCAAAAATATCAATTATATAAAATAAATAATATTTTTGGGATTTTTTGATAAAATAAAATATTTTAACATTTTTGTGAATTATTAAAAAAAGAATCAACTCAAAATCATTAAAACTCAGAGAGAAATTAATTTTTGAATCAATTAAACAAAATCACAAAATTCAAATATTTGAATTTGAGAGAAATGGCGCCAAGAACAGCTGAAGAACACGCGCGTTTTTCAGTTTTGCCCAGATTTGCATTTTCTATCCAATCTCACTGAATACTTGATTATATCATGCAATCCACATATCATTATGCTCGTCTCAACCTCACGATCATGTTTATGTCCATTAATTTCATTTAAATTAAACATACAACAAGAAATCACGAAGTAACCTCAAGAACCCTAATTTCTGCATGAAGGCTAGGATTTTTTATACACAATTCAAACAATGCAATTAATCGAGGGGAAACATTCCATGCATGATTATGAACATATGGCCAAATTATTGTGCAGCAAAAATTGTGTGGATCATAGAGTTAGAAGAGCTCATGCTTACCACTTGCAGCTGGTGATCGTGATTTATGTAGGAGGTGTTACAGTTGTGTTATGATGATCTGAACAGCTTCCCTATACCCTATGGAGTGTGTTTGAATGCTTGGACTTGATTGAAATTGGCTGGATCACTTCATGGCATCTCAACTGCACTTTGGTTAAAACCTTGAGCAATTGACTAGTGATTCTGAGAAATCAGTGTTCCAGTTGTTGTTTAAGTGTTTGATCAGCTCATATGTGATGTATATGAGGTGTGTGTGTGATTGGTTTGGTTGGAAAAGCTCTCAAACTCAAAACCCGATAGTTACCTTGCTAAGAAAGGCATTTTTGCTAAGAGAAAGAGATTTTGAGAAAGGCAAGTGTTGTAGGCCTTTAGTGTGCTCAAACTGATCACAATTGAGCTCTATTTATAGTAGAGCAAGTTTGTTTTGGGATCCACAGTGAATGGCAACTGCAGCAGGTGTTTGTTCAATGTTGGCCAATGGAAATACAAGTCTCCTCGAGCCATTGACTAGAGGTTAGGGCACAGAGCTTTGGTTCCCTTGGTCTTGGATAAGTCTTGACTGATTTCAGATGAGAATGGCTCAGTCCATGCCACCTTGATGCTTCCATTGAATGCTTCAATCCAAATTTGGAGTCTTGTCCCTATTTTGGCCATTCTAGGTTCAACATGTTATTTCTTGTTCCATGGACTTTTGAGGCTTGGCTCAGTGATTGTCCCCTTTAGATTCAATCCTCTGAGGTGTCCAAGTGGATAGGAGAATTTGAATTTGGCTGATTTTGGCAAATCGAGCCAAATTGCAAATTCTGCCTTGCCTTTGACAGATTTCAGCAAGGCAACTTTCCAATGTCATATCTCATGACTCAAATGGAATTTGGCAATGTTCTTGGTCATTTTGGAAAGCCTTTACATAACACAACAACTGTTTAAACATGTTTGGTTTTGATCTCTTTTGAATCTAAGTGAAAAATCCCGCTACATTTGGGAAAAAATGAAGACAGATTTGGACTTAGTGAAAACTTCACTAAGTGTTGGAAAAAGTGACATTTTCATTTTTCAGCCATTTTGATCACTCCATAACTCAAAATCCTTAATGAATTGGACTTAGGTCTAGTTGAAGTTTTTGTAGAGGGTAATGAGGGCTACAAATCCATCTTTGGATGAGAAAAAATGGCCTTGTGGTTTAGGAGTTATGATCCTCCAAAGTTGGTACCCTTGTCACTTTATTTTTAACTTAGAAAATTTTTTAAGTTTTTATGGTTGCCCCTTTTACAAGTTATCCAATTTTTCTTGATTTTTCTTGATGAATGATGATTCAAATCATACATTAACATCCTTTTAGGGTTAAAAATCCATTTTGGTGAAAAATCTCAAAAAGTCAAAGTTGACTTTTGGGCACAATTGACTTTTTATCAGATGAATTCCAAACTGTGCAATTCCTTAGGAAATCATGTCCTTGACCTAAATCAAACTTGATGGACATGTTCCATGGGTGTCATAGGGTATATTTAGGCATGTCTTAGGGCTTGGGAGCATGTCCTGGTCAAAAGTCAAAGTTACAGTTGACTTTTTCCTTAAAACCCTCACTGTGGTGATGAAATTGAGACTTGTTGCTTAAGCTTCTTGGATTAATACATTGTTCCAAATGGATCAATATAGGTCATTAGAGACCCTTAAACCCTCTCTTGAGGTCTTGGTTCATGATTTGCACCAAAAGTCAACTTAGGGGTGAATTAGGTCAAGAAACCCTAATTCCTGATTTTTGATGTATGCATCCCCTGAGGCAAATTTGACTTGGTGATTGGGTCCATGAGGTTCCATGGAGTATATTAGGTTATGTTTTGGATCATTGGCTCATGCCCAGATGAAATTTTCCATATGGAGGCCCTGGTCGACCAAAACCCTAATTTGGTGATGCTGGCGATCTTGAGGCTTGATCCACCTAGAAGGGTGCAACCTTGTGCTTAATCCTTGAAGTGGGAGTCCTTTTTGATTCATTGTGAATGTTTGGGAGGTTAGACAAGTTGAAGATCATGTCATTCCTTGATTGATCCTTTGTCTAGGAACTCAAAGAGGGCTTGAAACCCTAATTTTGATTGTAGTGGATGCTCACCCATCTTTGGGGAGACTGACAAGGTAGGATGGTTCCCCTATATTGTGATGATGATTTGCACAATGATGGGAGCTCTTAGTGGTAAAAATTTGGGGTATGATAGATGCCCCTATTTAATCTTCTTGGACCCGAAGGTGTGAATGACGAAGGTATTCGGGCATTCGGGGTGCAAGAGGATTGAATATCGGAATACCCGAAATTTTGATGGTGGTTATGAATGGTAGCTTACGCATTCATCTTCTTTAGCTAAGCGAAGATGCTTAGAAAAGGTAAACTTCCCCTCGATCCTGGTTTCCTACCAAGGAACTGGTCTTAGTTTCTGATTTAAACTTCCCCTCGATCCTGGTTTCCTACCAAGGAACTGGTCTTAGTTTCTGATTTAAACTTCCCCTCGATCCTGGTTTCCTACCAAGGAACTGGTCTTAGTTTCTGATTTAAACTTCCCCTCGATCCTGGTTTCCTACCAAGGAACTGGTCTTAGTTTCTTTTGTCAATAAACTTAACTGACAAGGGACGCTATTGTAGCGATTTTCCTCAAACTTCTCGCCGAATTTTCCTGGAGAGATGCCATTTGACGAAAAAACTTTTGATGTCAGACTTGCTGGGGAACCCAGTCGTCTGAGTCGTAGAGTTGCACAAACTTCTCTGTTGGAGACGCCATTTATTTCTATTGGGGGGAAAGCAGGTCTCTTGAGAGACTGCTGTCGCTTGGGATCTTACATCATACTTTTCTCGGGATCTTCCCGGAGAAATGCCATATGACGGGGTCCAATTTTGAGGTGCCGATGACCTTTTCATCAGCAATTTTTTCGGAGAATGGCAGTTGTACTGTCAAATTTCTGCTTAGGAGGCTTTCTCTGTGGATTTTCCTTAATCCGGGAAAGCAAGGATATCATCTTCAATGGCGAAGAGTAACATCTGTAGAAAGCTTGTCTGGCTTTTTAGAGGTTCAAGTTATCAAAGTGGTCAAAGGCCAATCCCAATCCAGAGATAAACCGAAGGAGAGAGATTGTTCAAACGCAACATTTCTTGATGAGGCAAGAACTGACAACTCGATTGAGAGGACTGTTATCACTAGGGGACAAGACCGACTAGAGTAATAGTGATGCAATATGAAATGTGAATGCAAATCAATAATGCATGATGCATGTATGTTTATGCTGACAAAACTGATGCGACACACAAACTAAAAGATGAACACGACTGGATACTCGGCCATCGCGGGGCGTGTAGAGATATCGCTGGTTCAAGATAGCAATTCCACCTTGCTTAGGAGAGATAGTCCCTGCGGGGAATACCGTTGACCGGGCTTAGGAGATAAGAACTCGGCCGAGGTGTGTCATATGAAGCAAGGTCTCTGACACAGTTGATCCCTTCATTCAGGCGTACTGGGCCTAGAAGGAGTACTTTGATTCTGCACTTCAAGGTTCAAACACCTTTGGAGAAGCAATCGAGGTTCTTCTGATGTTCAACTGTCAAAAGAAATTGCCGTCTTTATTTTAAGAGCAGAAAAAGTTTTAACAAGTAAATTCATTTTTGTTTTATTTCAAGAATCGTTAATCATGTTAACAACGTTGTTCTGTAAAGCTAAAACAAATAAGAATTACAAACAAAAGTACAAAGGCTCAAATTTTATTGATAAGATGGAGATCAGCCAAACGCGTGATTCTAAAGAGTATATACAAAGTTAGAAAATGGTAATTTACAGGGAAAAGGGCTACGTTGAAACATAACGACCATTATCCTTCTACCAACTTGGAATTCAGGACATCCTGAGCTTCTGTCGAAGATGACCTTGACTGGAGTTTTCTGACAGATGATGTAACTGCTGCTGCTGAGGGACTTGCCTCTGTTAAACATAGTTACTTGCCATTATCCCTAATTTTTTCCTGGATTGTACTTTGATGTTTCCAATCCACCGGGATGATTTTTTCATGTCTCTAACTTTTGCCTGGACCGCCCTTTCGGGTTTTCAATCCACCGAGACGTTTTTTTTTTAGTTTAGGCGAAGTATTTCTTGACTACATCAACATTTGTGGGGTAGGCAAATTCCTCTCCATCCATGGTTGCAAGTCTCAAGGCGCCGCCTGAGAAAGCTTTCGTGACCACATAGGGGCCATCATAATTTGGGGTCCATTTGCCCCGAGAATCAATGAGAAATGATTGTATCTTCTTGAGCACGAGGTCTCCTTTTCTGAAGACACGAGGTCGGACCTTTTTGTCGAACGCCCTCTTCATTCTCTGTTCATTCTCTGTTGATACAACTGACCGTGGCATAGTGCTGTGATTCACTTTTCTTCGATCAGGTTTAATTCGTCGTGTCGACTTTGACACCATTCAGCTTCTGAAAGCTTAGCTTCCATCAATACCCGGATTGATGGGATCTCTACTTCTATGGGGAGCACTGCTTCCATGCCATATACTAGAGAGAAAGGGGTTGTCCCCGTTGAAGTATGGACAGCTGTGCGATAACCGTGAAGAGCAAAGGGCAGCATCTCATGCCAGTCTTTGTAGGTTACAACCATCTTTTGAACGATCTTTTTGATGTTCTTGTTAGCCGCTTCTACCGCTCCGTTCATCTTGGGTCAGTAGGGAGATGAGTTATGGTATTTGATCTTAAACTCTGCACACAACTCTTTCATCATCTTATTGTTCAAGTTAGATCCATTATCAGTAATGATCTGGCTGGGAACACCATAACGACAGATGATATTGTTTTTGATAAATCGGACCACCACTTGTCGGGTTACATTGGCGAATGACGCCGCTTCGACCCACTTGGTGAAGTAGTCAATGGCTACTAGAATGAACTGATGTCTGTTTGAAGCCTTAGGCTCAATCATGCCAATCATGTCGATTCCCCATATGGAAAAAGGCCATGGGGAAGAAAGAACTTTGAGATGTGATGGCGGTACATGAATTTTGTCAGAGTATATCTGACACTTGTGACACCTCCTCATGTACTTGTAGCAGTCGGATTCCATGGTCAACCAGTAGTACCATGCTCTTAGAATTTTTCTCGCCATTGCGTGTCCATTGTCATGAGTGCCAAAGGATCCTTCATGAATTTCTTTCATAAGCATGTCTGCTTCTGGTCTGCCGACGCATCGGAGCAAGACCATGTCAAAATTTCTCTTATAGAGAGTGTCACCGCTCAGGAAGAAGTTTCCAGCCAATCTTCTGAGGGTTTTTCTATCTTTTTTGAGTGCCCCAGATGGGTACTCTTGTTTCTGAAGGAAGCACTTGATATCGTGATACCAAGGTTTGTCGTCTATGACTGCTTCAATCGTGAAGACGTAAGCGGGCCTTTCAAGGTGCATTATGTCGATCTTAGGTATGTCATTCCATTGACCTACACTAATCATGGAAGAGATAGTGGCTAATGCATCAGCCATGTGATTCTCATCACGAGGGATGTGATGAAACTCAACTCTGTTGAAGAAAGATAGCAACCTTCTTGCATAGTCTTTGTAAGGAATCAATCTTGATTGGTATGTGTTCCAATCTCCTTTTATCTGATTGATAACCAAGGCTGAGTCGCCGTATACGTCTAAGTTCTTGATCCTTAAATCAATTGCTTCCTCGAGACCCATAATACAAGCTTCGTATTCGGCCTCGTTGTTCGTACACTTGAACGTAAGTCGAGCAGTGAAAGGAATGTGGGTACCCTGAGGGGTAACAATGATTGCCCCAATTCCGTTCCCATGATGATTAACTGCTCCGTCAAAGATTAGTCCCCATTGGGAACCTGGTTCTGGCCCTTCACTGGGTAGCGGTTCATCGCAATCTTTCATTTTTAGATGCATGACATCTTCGTCTGGGAAGTCAAACCCGATTAATTCTTGATCGTCAATCGGTTGATGAGCTAAATGATCGACTAAAATACTTCCCTTAACGGTTTTTTTAGCGTGGTACTCTATGTCATATTCCGATAACAGCATCTGCCAACGGGCAATCCTTCCCGTGAGAGCAGGCTTTTCGAAGACGTACTTGATTAGATCCATTTCAGAGACCAACCAAGTAGTATGACGAATCATGTACTGGCGAAGACATTTGGCTGCCCAAGCCAAAGCGCAACAAGTTTTCTCGAGCATCGTGTACCGAGTTTCATAGTTGGTGAATTTCTTGCTCAGATAGTAAATGGAAAACTCTTTCCGTTTAGTTTCCTCTCGTTGGCCAAGTACACATCCCATCGAGTCCTCTAGGACTGTGAGGTAAATGATCAGTGGTCTTTCTTCCACTGGAGGTGATAGAATCGGAGGATTCAACAGGTATTCCTTGATACTGTTGAAGGCGGTTTGGCAATCTTCTGACCAAACGCAATCCTGGTTTTTTTTAGTAATTTGAAAACCGGCGCACACGTGGCGGTCATAAGGAATATGAATCTGGAGATGTAGTTCAAACGTCCCAAGAATCCTCTGACTTGTTTTTCAGTTTTCGGAGAAGGCATTTCTTGAATGGCCTTGACCTTGTCAGGATCAACCTCAATTCCTTTCTGGCTGACGATGAACCCTAGTAGTTTCCCTGAACGGACACCGAAGGTGCACTTGTTGGGATTTAAGCGGAGCTTGAACTTTCTTAAACATTCGAACAATTTTGACAGATGTTCAACGTGCTCACTCTCTGTTTTTGATTTTGCAATCATATCATCGACATATACCTCGATTTCCTTATGTATCATGTCATGAAACAGAGTAGTCATGGCCCTTTGCTAGGTTGCCCCGGCGTTCTTCAAACCGAACGGCATAACCTTGTAACAAAAGGTACCCCATGGGGTAATGAACGAAGTTTTCTCCATGTCCTTCGGCGCCATTTTGATCTGGTTATAGCCCGAGAATCCATCCATGAAGGAGAAAATTTTGAACTTTGCTGTACTGTCTACCAGCATGTCAATGTGTGGTAAAGGAAAGTCGTCCTTTGGACTAGCCTTGTTCAGATCCCTGTAATCAACACACATTCTGACCTTTCCATCCTTTTTCGTGACGGGCACGATATTGGCTAACCATTGAGGATATTCAGATGTAGCGAGGAAACCCGCGTCGATCTGTTTTTGCACCTCCTCTTTGATTTTGATGGCCATGTCCGAGTGAGTGCGTCTCAACCTTTGCTTTACTGGCGGACATTCCGATTTCAACGGTAAGTGATGTTCCACGATGCTGGTATCCAACCCTGGCATATCCTGATAGGACCAAGCGAATACATCAGGGAATTCTTTGAGAAGCTTTATCAAACCTTCCCTGGAAGTTGGACTGAGCAGTGCCCCAATCCTTATTTCTTTTCTCTCTTGCTATGAACCCAAGTTTACCGTTTCCAATGGTTCTTTGTGAGGTTCAATGGACCTTTCCTCTTGTCTGAGTAGTCGGGAGATCTCTTCTGGAATTTCGTTGTCATTTTCTTCTTCAGCCTCGAACACCGGGAACTCAAAGTTGGGAGAAGGCATCGGATCGTACGTTTCAATTGGGTTTAAAACAAGCAATCTGCATGACCTGATGATTCGTGTTTAGAAGAGATAGAGAAAATGCAAGTGTGTGCAGTGTTTTATTTTATTACTCCTTGTTTTATGATTGAATGTTTTTTAGGATTACCATTTTCTGAAAAACGAAAAGAGAAAACAGCAATTAATGCGGAAATTACAGAACGACGTTATTTTATTTATGAACAGTCGAAACTTGAAACTACAACCCTATAAAACAAAACTCTGTCGCTTTGGGCGAAGCGAAGAGGGAAAATTTACAGAAAGCGAGCCCTATCAAAACATCCGTTTCACCTGGGCAGGGTGAAAGGTTAAAGATGGAAATTACTTTGACTGACGAACGATCTTCGGAACCTCGACGACAACCCATTGACGGCGAATTCCTCGGTGAATCACAAAGTCTGGCACCTTCCTTGATTTGTCTTCAGAAATAAAGCTGATTTCTGGTGGAGTAGGATCATTGGAATCTGTTTCCCAGGCAGAGTTGTCGTAGGAGGATTCCTCTGTTGCATTTTGCAGAGTAGTTGTGCTCTCAGCTGTATCTCCCCATCCAGTAGGCTAGATGTCTTCGAGCCTGATACGAGAGCTTTCGGGAGCAGTGTACTTGACCATATAGTCGAATTTTCCACTCGATGGTCCCAAGGTGTCCCACACTTCTTTCGAACTGGAGGAGTCATCCATCTCGATGACGTTGACCTCGGGAAAAGCATAGTTGATGAATTCAAGTCCTGCAAATGTTGCGAATTCATCTTCATGTTGAGTAGTTTCTGAATGACCTGAGTGTTGATCCCATGACATGGTGGGGACATAGGTATTCTATTCAATGATGCTCAGCTGAGTTTCATTACTCGACTGACTTTCTTGCCCCAAGTTTCCTGGATAAGGTTGCCACATTGGCAGACCATCCATTGGGCCATAGTAGTTGTAGTCAAAGTTGTCTTTCATTAGAGTGTCCTCCTCTAACGAATTTGGCGGAGCACGGCATCCTTCCGGATCACAATCTCCATATATCATTTCGACGTCTGACCTTGGTATAAATCTCGGACTTTGTGCGGGATAGCAAAATGGCATAGGCACCTCTTCCTGAGACATATAACCGTCCTTGTTAAGATAGGACTTCCATTCTTCATCTGTGTCATAGGGATCTTCCTCATTGATAGCATGTACCGCTTGAGACACTGGGTGAAGGAAACCTCCACTGTGGAAGAAGTTTTGAAGGGGATGAATACTTTCATCGTTGGCAGCTGTCCGGGTAAGGTTGTAGAAAAACCAAGACCCTTCTTTGTTTTATTGTCAATAGGAATGACAAGCTGTCCCCATCCGTTTGTATCGGTACTCTCGACCGTTTTGATTGCATCTTTGTATGAGGAAATCGAGGTTCCTCCTTTGAACTGATTGTCTTTGCTTACCGACAGTGCTTGGAACTGCATTCCAATAACCTTCTTGGGTTCTATACCAGTAGATGATGACAAGCTGCTTACAAGCAAGGCTTGTTCCCCACAAACCGTGACATGTTGATCGTTCTTGACGAACTTTAGCTTTTGGTGGAGGGTCTAAGTAACCGCTCCAGCCTGATGTATCCAAGGTCTTCCTAATAAACAACTGTACGTTGCCCGGATGTCCATGACCTGGAAAGTGACTTGGAAAGTGTGAGGACCAATAGTTATGGGAAGATCAACTTCGTCGATAACTGTTATTCTGGATCCGTCGAATGCCTTGACGACAACCTCGCTGATTCTCATCGGAGGTCCTTTGAATGATAATTGCATCAAAGTGGACTTCGGCATAACATTCAGGGCTGACCCTGTGTCTACCAGTACGCTGGCTAAAGCATCGTCCTGGCAGTTAACTGTGATATTGAGCGCCATGTTATGACGACGACCCTCTTCGGGTAATTCCTCATCACTAAATCCCAAATTGTTGCAGGAAGTGATGTTAGAGACAATGATATCGAACTGTCTGATTGTTACATCTTGTTCCACAAAGGCTTGCTCCAAGACTTTTTGTAGAGCCTCCCTATGCGCTTCTGAACTGAGTAACAACGATAATACTGAGATCTTTGAAGGAGTCTGCAACAGTTGATCGACAAGGTTGTATTCACTCCTTTGGATGAGTTTCAGCATCTCATCATTATTTCTCAAAAGGTCGGGATCACTGGATTGACCGACTGATGGATCGGGAGCTTCTGTCTGAAGTTCCTTTTCTTTGTTATGTTCCCCAACCCCTCGGTTGAAGATTCTACCACTCTGTGTTACTCGACTGATGTCTGCAATGTTCACAACGGAGGGTAATGGAATTTCCTTTCCATTTTCAATTGTTGTTGCACCGTATTTGTAAGGGATAGCCTTAGTTGATTCATACGGTAGTGGTCCCGGTAGATAGATGACTATGGGAACCTTTTGATTTTTCTGACCATCGTAAGTAATCTTGATCCGTTCCCGGTTGGGAACTTTAGATCCGTCAAGTAGAGGGATGATGGCAAAAACATCCCTGATCCTGTGATGACCAGAGATGGTGACAACATCCTCAACTTGATCAGCAAGGTAGTCCGGCGTCCAGTTGATAGGTCCAGAACCTGGATATGGGCGAATTTCTCCACGATCCACCTGACCCTGAAGAGCTGCTCTCACAAGGTAACACCCTTGGTTACTTTCCGAACAGACGCTACAACGGTCGTAATTGTGTGGTGGCACCTGGCCACGCCCGCTTTGAATACAATGTAACCTCACTAGGTTAGCTTCCACTGATCGAACATCCTGACTCTGACGTCGAGTAGGATTCCTGTTATTGATACTAATCTGCTGAGTATCTTCATCCATGTAAATTGGCATCCACCAATGATTTAACAAGTGCTGAAGTGCCTCCTGGACAAGGGTACAACCTCGATCACTTTCACAACCCGCTTTACAGCTTTGATAATCATGTGATATTAAGAATCCGAGTCGGACCTGCTCAGCATGTAACTCTACCAGGTTGGTATTCATCACGCGAATCTCAAAGATCTGAACCATGTTGATTTGATAGGAGTTCCTATCATGGTAGTCCTGGATCCATCCAAGATCCATCTGACGCTAGAGGGCCTCTTGTATGAAAGAGCATCCCTGTTTGTTTACCGAGCAAGTCAGACAGGAACTGTAATCGTGCCGCGGCAGATTATAATACTGGCTTTGCCTTGAGTGCATTGCCACCAAGTTGGCATTCATTGCACGGATATCGTGGTTCTGAATGACGTTAAAATTCGTGTAGATCGTGTTAACTCCACGAACTCGGTGCTCTTGGATCCATCCGAGATCCATTTGTCCCTGTAGAGCTGATTGCACCACAGAACATCCTTGGTTGTCTTTAGAGCAGATATCACACTGGTGATAATTATGAGGTGGCACATGGCCATATCCACTCTGTCTACAATGCATCTTAACCAGATTAGTTTTTAACAAGAGTACATCATGAATCTGATAGACATTGTTAGTCTCTTCTTCTATCAAATTGACTGCAGCTTTCTCATGTTGAGGCAGCGGGTTCGTGAGAACATTAGGATTTGTATCCCTGAAGGATAAGACTCCACTCCTATGTTATGCCCTGGACCTCCTTGATGATAAGGGCAAGTTTGATCCACCTTAAACCAAAAAGGCGGATTTTCCGGTACTGTAAGAGGAGACTTAGTCTGAATGTGACCCTTAGCCAGTAGTAATGGAAATAGCTCTGCGTACAACATGGGTATAGGATCAAACCCTGATGGTCTCGTTGTACGGTTGCTGTTATATGGAGGATGAGCCTGCTGAAGAGGCTGTTGTGTCCTTTGCTGGTCAGGTTGGCTCTGCGCAACCTGAGGTTGGTACGTATGAATAGACGCAGGATTGATAGCAGGAGTCACAGCCGCTACCGGTTGATATCGACGCCTTTGATTTTCGAGAGAGATATTCCCAATATCTTGCTCTTTTTTCTTAGGGAGAGCACTACCGTATTTTTTAGTACCGCTCGTCGATCCAGTGTCTTTTACCAAACGTCCTTCTCGGACGGCTTCCTCAAGACGTACACCCATGCCGACCATCTCGGTGAAATCACTGGGTGCACTGGCAACCATTCGGTCATAGTAAAATGAGCTTAAGGTCTTTAAGAAGATCTTTGTCATCTCTTTTTCCTCAAGAGGTGGACAAATTTGAGCGGCACTTTCACGCCACCTTTGAGCATACTCCTTAAAGGCTTCCTTGTCCTTTTGCGACATCGATCTGAGTTGATCTCTGTCGGGTGCCATGTCCAAATTGTATTTGTATTGTTGGACGAAGGCAGTACCAGGATCTCTGAATGTGCTAATCGTAGCACGGTTTAAACCCATGTACCATTTTAATGCGGCACCGGTTAAACTATCCTGAAAGTAGTGAATCAGCAAGTCCTGATTCTCCGTCTGAGCTGACATCCGCCCCGCGTACATCACCAGATGGCTCTGAGGGCAAGAGTTACCCTTATATTTTTCAAAGTCGGGCACTTGGAACTTGTGCGGGACTTTCACATTGGGGACCAAGCAGAGATCTGCGGCGTCCTTTCCAAATAAATCCAGATCGCGAATGGCCTGCAGCTCCTTCTGCATTTCCAAGAACTGTTCCTGGAATTCATCCATTCGGTCAAACATAGTTTCCTTTTTATCAGCAGGTATCTGCGGAGTCTGTCCTTCCGGGACAGTGTGCACCACAGGGGGTGGTACCGTGACTATGACAGCGAATCTTGGCGTTTCCCGAAGTTTGTAACCTTCAGGAGTCTTCAGTATGCCCCTGGCATCTTCGCTTTCCTGAAGTTTGTAACCTTCAGGACCAGCGACTTCTGTTGTGATTCCCTGATCTTCAGTGATCGACGAAACATATCCTTCCGGGATATAGTTAATAGGCATGCCCCAAGGGCGATCTTTCGGTATCTGATGCCTAGGATCATACCTCTCCACTACGGGCGTTGAAGTGATCTCTGAGATCACAGTTCTTTGTAGCTGAGCTTCTGCCATGGCTTGCATGTCGTTACGAAGCTTTCTCATATCCTCTCTTAGAGCGTCGATCTCTTCTTTCAACTCTCTGTTTTCTTCCTCGAGATCATTCATCTTTTTCTGACGATTGGCCCGAGTATTATACGAATGAGACAGTTTGACTCTAGAATCGAGACACAAACGTGAGATTCGTAGGGAAGAAGAATACGCGATGTGAGAATGATGAATGCAATGATTAGATTAATTGTTTAAGGTTTAAATAAACTTCGACAATTAGATTGCAAATATCAAACGGTGGGGAAACCCCTTTTTATTGAATTCAAAGGATTACAGAAATGGAAATACAGTAGATTACAAAGTACAGAAACATAAACCTAAACTAATGGGTCCCGAGTCCTCTCTGAAGAGAAATCGGGTGCTGATTCTGGTATCTTCCTCTTCTTTGACCGGGGCTCTTGGGCCGTTGTTGGGTTGTCATTACTTTGCCAGGTGAAAGGAGCGAGCAAATTCCTTTGGTCGTCTTGATTCTCCACAGCATGTTGCTCCAAAATTTCAATAAGAGCATCCCTTTCTTTCATTAATTACTGTATTTTGATGCACTCTACGTCGAGGGTGCGGTACTTGTTCTTTCAAGACCTCCTCTCCTTTTGAACTTTGTTGAGAGTAACCTGAAGCTTTTCATTTTCCGTCATGAAGTACATGACAGATTCCCTCGGTGGAAGAATTCCGTAACGATGATAAGGCATCTTCAACTTGAGAGCTCTAGTTTGTACCCAATGGAGATAAGGCTCCACCGAGACACAGTCCGGTTTTCCTAGAGACTCTCATCCTTTCTTATGAACGTGCTTCCAAGCGTGCATTATTTCCAATTTTAGTGCTCTGTCACTTTCTCCTTCCTAGAAGAAAAGACCTTCCAGATGAGCATTAAGTGGGACATGCCCCATCGGGTATCCAAATTGACGGCGAACCAATACCGGATGGTAGTTAATTCCTCCCTTAGTTCTTATAAGGGGTACGTTGGGGAAGTTTCCACAACGGTCAATGATCCTGATTCCCTCATGAATCCTGTTACACCAATCTATATCAGAGTTGGTAAGAGACATGATCTTCTGCGACCAACGTAAGGCACTCTTGCAATCCCAAAAAGTAGTAGACTTGGGCAAGTGAGAGATAAACCATTTATAAAGCAAAGGTACACAACATGTGACCCTTAGCGGTCATGTGAGTCCTGACCTCAGACTCGTCCAAATGAATTGCTCTTGCAATGGTCTGATTCTTTGGAATTTCTTCCAGTCCAGAAAATGGAGCTCGATCTGTGATATGTAGATCGATCAAGTGAGAATACTCCTCCAGTGTTGGAGCTAGCTAGTAATCCGGGAACGTGAAACAGTGATAAACTGGATCGTAGAATTGAATAAGCGCATCCATCATTCCCTCAATCACATGGACTCTTAACAGTGGTAGCAGAGCTCCGTGTTTGGCTCTGAAAGCCTCAGGGTTAGTGATCATCCTTGCTAACCTTCTCAATCCTCTAGTTTTGGAACCTTGAAGGTGTACGTATGAGTTCTCCTTCTACCGAAATCCATTAGCGTAGTCCTCTTCTCTGATATTTACAATCACAGTCTTAGTTTAATTTGAAAAACAGAGAGACTAGAAGAGAAATTTTTTGAATGTTTTAATGTTTTATTAAATGAATGCATGAATGCAGCACACAAAAACATAGAAAAAACATGGGGTCAAAGGGTCGTTGTCATGAAGTCAAGGCTCTACCCATCCCCAAAGGTTTATACTAAGGTGATTTTTGTACCTGTACTCATTATCATTAGCTCCTCCCAGGAAAGCAAAATAACAAGCGGATCGCCAGCGAGTTGTAGAGCAATCTTAGAGTAAGTGCCATTCACCGAGAATAGATCACCAGCCTCAAATGAGGGTAGTATCGCGTGATAACTATTTCCGATAGTTTCTGCACTACGAAAGGGTTTGGTTCCTCAGCTTCTCAGACTTAACAATCGGCCCATTGTCTAGGTGAGAGAATGGGTTGCATTGGTCAGCCTCCACTGAGGTTGATGGTCGACCCCGTCGCCATCACTTATCTTAAGTGTATACTCAATCTTTCCACATACGGCATCACCCGCATTCCCATTAGCAGAAAAATAAACACGTATAGCAATTAGGAAAAGCAATATATATATTTGTCCTACACATCCTAGACCTTTAAAGCTATGAATCCTAAGTTCCTGACAGAAAATGGGTTCCCCGGCGGAAGCCCCAATCTGTGGTATTCTCACAAGTGAAGAGAAAGAAAAAGGAAAAAGAAAGACAGGCCCCACGGTGGGCGCCATTTTTTCTGTTGGCGGCCACCGCCATGAAAATGACTTACCCAAGGTTTAAATTGTAAGAAAGAAAGAACCGGCCCCACGGTGGGCGCCATTTTTTCTGTAGCGAGCGATTTTTGACGCGGTTCTTAAGCGCTGGTCGCTCTTTGCGGTTTGAGCTTTAAACTACAGGTCGATTCATTTTTTATCCTATTGTGAGCTGAATAAGGAAGGGAAATAGATGTCTCCAATTAACCCTGCTTTGCATACTGAGTTTAAACAACGGTCTGTTAGGTTACGAATGCTATCAATGTGGGGGGGGCCTTTGTACTGGTTATTTGTATTTTTGCCAATACTATTTTCTTTCTTTTGACCTGGGCAGAAGGTTTCTGACGGGGAACAAGGATTAGGATGTTAGGACTGATACTTTTGAATTACTGCTTTTGATTGATGGAGATATGGGATTTTGGTTTTTTGTTTAGTGTGCTCGCTAAGATTTTTCTTTCAATCTTATGCCTACGTATTCCCGTTTACCGAAACAGGGAAATCAGAGCGTTCGCAGTTCCTCCTATTCTATGCGAGGAAATTGGTGTTTTGGTGTCTTGTTCAAAGCCCAAGACGTGAAGCGAAAGGTGGTTTGTATCTTGTTCAAAGCCCAATATGTGAAGCTGAAAAGTTTATTTGTATCTTGTTCAAAGCCCAAGATATGAAGCTGAAAAGTCTATTTGTGTCTTGTTCAAAGCCCAAGATGTGAAGCTGAAGGACCTCGACTTTAGAGAGAATTTGTCATCTCTAAAGAAGGGTTTGTCTGTCACAACTGTTGGGTGACAGGTTATAAAGGGAGAATTACTTTAACCGGGATACGCGGATCCTAGCAATGCCATAATTTCCTTTATAGGGTAGTTTTGACCTGAAGGAGAAGACTTTAACTCAGTGTAGAGCAATGCTATCTTTCCTTAGGAATTTCTCATGCTAAAAGAGGGACAGTGGCATGGATATAGATGATCCAGAGGCTTGCCGCTTACAGCGATTAGATGAAGGGGAAGGAGTTGTGTACTGTGAACGAGGCACAACTTTGATGCTAAAAGGTTGATTAGATCAACCAGTGGTTTTCTTATACAAAGCCTAAGAGGAGGCTAAAAGGTTTTGACCCGACGACGGAGTCTTTTGGTATCTCGTATAAAGCCCGAGATGAAGGCTATTGTTTGTTTGGCTCAATAAGAACCTTTTTGTATCTCGTACAAAGCCCGAGATGGAGCCTGAAATTTGTTTGGCTCAATAAGAACCTTTTTGTATCTCGTATAAAGCCTGAGATGGAGGCTGAAGGGTGATTGACTCAACGAGGGAGTCTTTTATGTGTCCCACTGTAGCGAGTAATTTTTGGATGTGGTTGCGAAGTACGATCGCTCTTGATAACTACAGGTCGATTCATTTTTTATCCTATTGTGAGCTGAATAAGGAAGGGAAATAGATGTCTCCAATTAACCATGCTTGTATACTGAGTTTGAACAGCGCTCTATTCGGTTAAAGATGCTACAAAGATTCAGGGAGTTTGTACTGGTTATTTGTATTTTCGGCAATACTGTCTTGATCTAGGGCAGAAGGTTTCTAGCGGGGAACAAGGATTAGGATGTTAGGACTGATGTTTGAATTACTGCTTTTGATATGGGATTTGGTTTTTTTGTTGAGTGTGCTCGCTAAGATATTTTCTTTCGATCTTATGCCTACGTATTCCCGTTTACCGAAACAGGGAAATCAGAGCGTTCGTAGTTCCTCCTATTCTATGGGAGGAAATTGGGGTTTTTGGTGTCTTGTTCAAAGCCCAAGACGTGAAGCGAAAGGTTGTTTGTATCTTGTTCAAAGCCCAAGATGTGAAGCTGAAGAGTTTATTTGTATCTTGTTCAAAGCCCAAGATATGAAGCTGAAAGGTCTATTTGTGTCTTGTTCAAAGCCCAAGACGTGGAGCGAAAGGCCTCGACTTTAGAGAGAATTTGTCATCTCTAAAGAAGGGTTTGTTTGTCACAATTGTTGGGTGACTGATTATAAAGGAGAATTACTTTAACCGGGATACGCTGATCCTAGCAATGCCATAATTTCCTTTATAGGGTAGTTTTGACCTAAAAGAGAAGACTTTAACTCAGTGTAGAGCAATGCTATCTTTCCTTAGGAATTTATCATGCTAAAAGAGGGACAGTGGCATGGATGTAGATGATCCAGAGGCTTGCCGCTTACAGCGATTAGAGGAAGGGGAAGGAGTTGTTGATATTTGTGTACTGTGAACGAGGCACAACTTTGATGTTAAAAGGTTGATTGGACTCAACCGGGGATTTCTTATACAAAGCCTAAGAGGAGGCTAACTCTATTGAGGATAATCATTATACAAAGCCTAAGAGGAGGCTAAAAGGTGTCTCGTACAAAGCCCGAGAGAGAGAGGCTAAAAGGGGTTGATCCTACAAGAGGATCTTTTATACTCAACAAGAGAGTGTTTTTGTATCTCGTACAAAGCCCGAGATGGAGGCTGAAAGAGTTTGACTCGACGATGGAGTCTTTTGGTATCTCGTATAAAGCCCGAGATGAAGGCGATTTGTTTGTTTTTGTATCTCGTACAAAGCCCGAGATGGAGGCTGAAAGAGTTTGACTCTGCTTAGGGGAATTTATATCTGGTACGAAGCCCGAGATGAAGGCTGAAGGGTGATTGACTCAACGAGGGAGTCTTTTATGTGTCTCGTACAAAGCCCGAGAGAGAGGCTAAACATTGTTTGACTCCACTAGGGAATCTTTCGGTATCTCGTATAAAGCCCGAGATGGAGGCGTAAAATGTTAGCTCCGCTGGGGAGAATCATTGTACAAAGCCCAAGAGGAGGCTGAAAAGGTTTGCTCCGCTGGGGAGAATCATTGTACAAAGCCCAAGAGGAGGCTGAAAAGGTTTGGGGAAAGATCATTATACAAAGCCTAAGAGGAGGCTATCTTCCGCTAGGGGAAATCATTATACAAAGCCTAAGAGGAGGCTAACTTCACTTAAGAAGGATCATTATACAAAGCCTAAGAGGAGGCTATAGTTACTGTCTCAGTTAAGTGACAGGTCCAGCATACTGATTTTGAAAGAGAAAATCAGTTCTTATATGAGCAACACTGTACTTAAGGATTTGATTCCAAGGGTTCGGGTTATTCCTGTTCTTTAAGCAAGCGGGAAATCTGAAGGGTATCGAGACTGTCCGAGTCTGCGGGTTTCCTTCCTATTTAGCGAAGGGATTACTTGAGAATGTCTTTGAGACTCAAGGATATTAGACTGTCCAAGTCTAGAGTTTCATCCTTTGTACTATGTTTTGAGAAACAGTAGTAGACTCTATGAAAGGACTGCTCTATATAGATTACTAAGTTCTGTTCCTATACCTCTAGGAGGTCGTCGGGACAATTTGTACGAAGCCCAAGAGGAGGCTGGAAGCTTTTAAGAAGCCGACGGGTCCTTGTACTAAGCCCAAGAGGAGGTTATCATTCCCGAAGGAAGAGATCATTATACGAAGCCTAAGAGGAGGCTGTGAATACTTCTAAGAAGTCGTAGGGTCCTTGTACTAAGCCCAAGAGGAGGCTAGGTTGCTTTTAGGAAGCCTGTGGGTCCTTGTACGATGCCCAAGAGGAGGCCAATGCTTTTAAGAAGCCCGTGGGTCCCCAAATCCCGAGAAATTCAAGGCAAGCTATTCACAAGGAATAGATCAAGTCAGGAAAGTTCGAGAATTTGGAAGAAACTCAAAGATACCATTCACGGAGAATACATTCATCTTTGGGAGTAGAGTTTCTTGACAATTCCTAATGAGGACAACCGAAGAGAAGACTGTATCTGGTGCTCCTATTGGGGATCTAGCTGTCTATTTCTATGAACTAAACGAAACGGCGTCACCTAGTTCTAGACGTAGTTGCCGGGGAAACTCTAAATATCTATACTATTATTACACAGTAGATATGAGTTTATGAAAGGAGACTTACAGTGAGCAGCCCCGCAATACAGTTATATATGAAAGCAGTAAATGAAAGCGATAACCACTTACTCGGTTGTAGTGCTTCCATGCTGTTTGGTTAGTTGTTCAACAAAGAAAGATCGAAAACAACAGTATATTCAAAATCAAAGGAGAAAGTGCTTTGAAAAAGAAAGATTTAGGGCTTACAGCTCAAGGAGAGGCCCAAATGATTTTTCGTTAAAAATGGCGATCGCGCCGAGGTTTTCTTTTAACGCCGGGGGACTTATACAATAAGTGAGGCCCAAAATGTTTTGGTTAAAAGGGGATTGGGTCTTACACTCTAATAGAGGCCCAAAGAGTTTTGAATGGGTCTTATAGCTCAAGGAGTGGCCCAGATGGTTATTTTTCAAAAGGCGACGATCGCGTCGTTTATTTGAAAGTGTACAGAGGGACTTATACAACGAATGAGGCCCAAAATATTTTTGTACAAGTGGGTTGGGTCTTACACTCTAATAGAGGCCCAAAGAGTTTTGAATGGGTCTTATAGCTCAAGGAGAGGCCCAGATGGTTATTTTTCAAAAGGCGACGATCGCGTCGTTTATTTGAAAATGTACAGAGGGACTTATACAACGAATGAGGCCCAAAATATTTCTGTACAAGTGGGTTGGGTCTTACACTCTAATAGAGGCCTAAAGAGTTTTGAATGAGTCTTATAGCTCAAGGAGAGGCCCAGATGGTTATTTTTCAAAAAGCGACGATCGCGTCGTTTATTTGAAAATGTACATAGGGACTTATACAACGAATGAGGCCCAAAATATTTATGTACAAGTGGGTTGGGTCTTACACTCTAATAGAGGCCCAAAGTGTTTTGAAAATGATCTATGAGGGTTGAATTAATCCAAAACCATAATTTGTTTTCAAAAATGTATTTAATTGAATAAAAAAATTCAATTAAAATGATCAAAATTGTTTAACATATGAAAAACAAATTGTGATCTTGGATTAATGCTTCAAAAATTTAGTATTGACCTACAAAATAATTAGAAAGCATTAGAAGTTGCAAAATCAAGATGGAAAAAATATTTCAAATGTTAAAAATAATTAAAATATTAATTCTTTGTAAAAATATCAATTATACACAATAAATAATATTTTTTGGGATTTTTTGATAAAATAAAATATTTTATCATTTTTGTGAATTATTGAAAAAAGAAACAACTCAAAATCATTAAAACTCAGAGAGAAATTAATCTTTGTATCAGTTAAATAAAATCACAAAATTCAAATATTTGAATTATTCAAAAATGGCGCCAAGAACACACCAAGAACACGCGCGTGTTCTTGGTTTGGCCAGATTTGCATTTTCTCCTCAATCTCACTGAATACTTGATCATATCTTGCAATCCACATACCAATCAACTCGTTTCAACCTCACGATCATGTCTATGGCATTTAATTTCATTTAAATTAAACATATAACAAGAAATCACGAAGAATCCTCAAGAACCCTAATTTCTGCATGAAGGCTAGGATTTTTGATACACGATTCAAACAATGCAATTGATTGAGGGGAAACATTCCATGCATGATTATGAACATATGGCCAAATTATTGTGCGAGGAAATATGCATAGATTGAGAGATGACCAAGTATATGCTCACCTCTAGGCCGTGACAGCAAGTGCAAGGTGATTTTTGATTAGGAGGTGTTACAGATGAGTGGTGATGATCTGGACAGCTTCCCTACACCTTATGGAGTGTGTTTGAATGCTTGGACTTGATTGAAATTGGCTGGATCACTTCATGGCATCTCAACTGCACTTTGGTTAAAACCTTGAGCAATTGACTGGTGATTCTGAGAAATCAGTGTTCCAGTTGTTGTTTAAGTGTTTAATCATCTCATATGTGATGTATATGAGGTGTGTGTGTGATTGGTTTGGTTGAAATCCCTCTCCAACTCAAAAACTCAAAGTTACCTTGCTAAAGAAGGCATTTTTGCCAAGAAAAAGAGATTTTAAGGAAAGCATCTGTTTGATGGCTTTGGTGTGCTTAAACTGAGCACAAATGAGCTCTATTTATAGTAGAGCAAGTTTGTTTTGGGATCAATAGTGAATGGCAACTGCAGAATGGGTTTGGCCAATGTTGATCAATAAGAATCCAAGTCTCCTCTAGCCATTGACTAGAGGTTAGGGCACAGGCTGCTGGTCCCCTTGGTCTTGGATAAGTCTTGACTGAATTCAGTTGCTAAGAGCTCAATCTATGCCACCTTGGAGCTTCCATTGAATGCTTGAATCCAAAATTGGAGTCTTGTCCCTATTTTAGGCAATTCTAGGTTTTGAGTGCTATTTTTGGTTCCAAAGACTTTGGAGGCTTGGCTCAGTGATTGTCCCCTTTAGATTCAATCCCTTGAGGTGTCCAAGTGGATAGGAGCATTGGAATTTGGCTGATTTTGGCAAATCGAGCCAAATTGCAAATTCTGCCTTGCCTTTCACAGATTTCAGCAAGGCAACTTGCCAATGTCATATCTCATGACTCAAATGGAATTTGGCAATGTTCTTGGCCATTTTGGAAAGCCCTTACATGCTACAACAACTGTTTGAACATGTTTGGTTTTGATCTCTTCAGAAACCAAGTGAAAAATCCCTCTACATTTGGCAAAAAGTGAGGCAAATTCTGTCTTATTGAGATTTTCACTAAGTGTTGAAACAAAGTGACTTTTCTTGATTTTGATCACTCCATAACTCAAAATCCATGAGGAATTTGGACATAACTTAGTATGAAATTTTTGTAGAGGGTAATGTGATCTAAAAATCAAGCTTTGAATGGGGCACAATGGCCTTGTGGTTTAGGAGTTATGGTCCTCCAAAGTTGGTGCATTAGTGATACTTTTTCCATAACTTAGAAATTTTTCTAAGTTTTATGGTTACCCCTTTTCCAAGTTATCCAACTTTTCTTGATTTTTCTTGATGAATGATGATTCAAATCATACATAAACATCATTTTAGGGTTAAAAATCCATTTTGGTGAAAAATCTCAAAAAGTCAAAGTTGACTTTTGTGCACAGTTGACTTTTTATCTAATGAATTCCAAACTGTGCAATTCCTCAGGAAATCTTGTCATTGACCTAAATCAAACTTGATGGACATGTTCCATGGGTGTCATAGGGTATATTTAGGCATGTCTTAGGGCTTGGGAGCATGTCCTGGTCAAAAGTCAAAGTTACAGTTGACTTTTTCCGCAAAACCCTAACTGTGGTGCAGATGAAACTGAGACTTGTTGCTCAAGCTTCTTGGATTAATCCATTGTTCTAAATGGATCAATATAGTTCATTAGAGACCCTCAAACCCTCTCTTGAGGTCTTGGTTCATGATTTGCACCAAAAGTCAACTTAGGGGTGACTTAGGTCAAGAAACCATAATTCCTGATTTTTGATGTATGCATCCCCTGAGGCCAAATTGACTTGGTGATGAGGCCCATGAGGTTCCATGGAGTATATTAGGTTATGTTTTGGATCATTGCCTTGTGCCCAGATGAAGTTTTCCATCTGGAGGCCCTGGTCGACCAAAACCCTAATTTGGCGACACTGGCGATCTCGAGGCTTGATCCACCTAGAAGGGAGCATCCTTGTGCTTAATCCTTGAAGTGGGAGTCCTTTTTGATCCATTGTGAATGTTTAGGAGGTTAGACAAGTTGAAGATCATGTCATTCCTTGATTGATCCTTTGTCTAAGAACTCAAAGAGGGCTTGAAACCCTAATTTTGATTGTAATGAATGTTCACCCATCTTTAGGGAGACTGACAAGGTTGGGTGATTCTCCCATATTATGATGATGATTTGCACAATGATGGGAAATCTTAGTGGTCAAAATTTGGGGTATGACAGATGCCCCTATTTAATCATCTTGGACCCGAAGGTGTGAATGACGAAGGTATTCGAGCATTCGGGGTGCAAGGGGATTAAATATCGGAATACCCAAAATTTTGATGGTGGTTATGAGTGGCAGCCTGCGCATTCATCTTCTTTTGCTAAGCAATGATGCTTAGAAAAGGTAAACTTCCCCTCGATCCTGGTCTTTAGCCAAGGAACTGGTCTCAGTTTTCTTTTGAAATAAACCTCCCCTCGATCCTGGTTTCCTACCAAGGAACTGGTCTAAGTTTCTGAAATAAACTTCCCCTCTATCCTGGTTTCCTACCAAGGAACTGGTCTTAGTTTCTGAAATAAACTTCCCCTCGATCCTGGTTTCCTACCAAGGAACTGGTCTAAGTTTCTGATGTAAACTTCCCCTCGATCCTAGTTTCCTACCAAGGAACTGGTCTTAGTTTCTTTTGTCAATAAACTTAATTGACAAGGGACGCTATGTGTAGCGGTTTTCCTCCAAACTTCTCGCCGAATTTTCCTGGAGAGATGCCATTTGAGTGGAAAAAGTTTTGATGTCAGACTTGCTAGGGAATCCAGTCGTCTGAGTCGTAGAGTTGCACAAACTTCTCTGTTAGAGACGCCATTTGTTTCTACTGGGGGGAAAGCAGGTATCTTGAGAGACTGTTGTTGCTTGGGATCTTACATCATACTTTTCTCGGGATCTTCCCGGATAAATGCCATATGATGGGGTCCAATTTTGAGGTGCCGATGACCTTTTCATCAGCAACTTTTTGGAGAATGGCAACTATACTGCCAAATCTCTACTTAGGAGGCTTTCTCTGGGGATTTTCCTTAATCCGGGAAAGCAAGGATATCATCTTCAATGGCGAAGAGTGATATTTGTTGAAAGCTTTTCTGGCTTTTCAGAGGTTCAAATTATCAAAGTGGTCAAGTGCCGACTCCAATCCAGTAGCAAACTGGAGGAGCGAGACTGTTCAAACACAGTATTTCCTGACGAGGCAAGGACTGACAACTCGATTGAGAGGACTGTTATCACTAGGGGACAATACCGACTAGAGTGATAGTAATGCAATATGAAATGTGAATGCAAATCAATAATGAATGATGTATGTATGTTTATGCTGACAAAACTGAAGCGACATACAAACTAAAAGATGAACATGACTGGATACTCGGCCACCGCTGGGAACGAAGAAGTACCACTGGTTCAAGATAGCAATTCCACCTTGCTTAGGAGAGATAGTCCCTGCTGGGAACTATGTTGATCGGGCTTAGGAGATAAGAACTCGGCCGAGGGTATCAGACGGGAAAACCGCTTCTGATACAGTTGATCCTTCATTCAGGCGCACTGGCTTAGAAGGAGTACTTTGATTCTTCACTTTGAAATTCGCTTACTTCTGGAGAAACGATTGATGCTCTTTTGTTGTTCAATAGTCAAAAGAAATTGCCATCTTTAATTTAAAGCAGAAAAACTTTTAACAAGTAAATTCATTTTTATTTTATTTCAAGAGTCGTTAGTTATGTTAACAACGTCGTTCTGTAAAGCTAAAACAAATGAGAATTACAAACAAAAGCACAAAGGCTCAAATTTTATTGATAAGATGGAGATCAGCCAAACGCGTGATTCCATTGAGTATATACAAAGTTTGAAAATGGTAATTTATAGGGAAAAGGGCTACGTTGAAACATAACGACCAATATCCTTCTACCAACTTTGAATTTGGGGCATCCTGAGCTTCTATCGAAGATGACCTGGACTGGAGTTTTCCTCCTATGGATGATGTAATTGCTGCTGCTACTGAGGGACTTGCCTCTGTTGAACATAGTTACTTGCCATTATCCCTAATTTTTTGCTGGATTGTACTTTGATGTTTTCCAATCCACCGGGATGATTTTTTTTCATGCCTCTACCTTTTGCCTGGACCGCCCTTTCGGGTTTTCAATCCACTGAGACGTTTTTTTTTTTAGTTTAGGCGAAGTATTTCTTGACTACATCAACATTTTTGGGGTAGGCAAATTCCTCTCCGTCCATGGTTGCAAGTCTCAAGGCGCCGCCTGAGAAAGCTTTCATGACCACGTAGGGGCCATCATAATTTGGGGTCCATTTGCCCCGAGAATCAGTGAGAAATGATTGTATCTTCTTGAGCACGAGGTCTCCTTTTCTGAAGACACGAGGTCGGACCTTTTTGTCGAACGCCCTTTTCATTCTCTGTTGATACAACTGACCGTGGCATAGTGTCGTGATTCGCTTTTCTTCGATCAGATTCAAATCGTCGTGTCGGCTTTGACACCATTCAGCTTCGGTGAGCTTAGCTTCCATCAATACCCGGATTGATGGGATCTCTACTTCTATGGGGAGCACTGCCTCCATGCCATACACTAGAGAGAAAGGGGTAGCCCCTGTTGAAGTGTGGACAGTTGTGCGATAACCGTGAAGAGCAAAGGGTAGCATCTCGTGCCAATCTTTGTAGGTTACAACCATCTTTTGAACAATCTTCTTGATGTTCCTGTTAGCCGCTTCTACCGCTCCGTTCATCTTGGGTCGGTAGGGAGATGAGTTATGGTGTTCGATCTTGAACTCAACGTACAACTCTTTCATCATCTTATTGTTCAAGTTAGATCCATTATCAGTAATGATCTCGCTTGGAACATCATAACGGCAGATGATATTGTTTTTGATAAATCGGACCACCACTTGTCAGGTTAAATTAGCGTACGACGCAGCTTCGACCCACTTGGTGAAGTAGTCAATGGCTACTAGAATGAACCGATGTCCGTTTGAAGCCTTAGGCTCAATCATGCCAATCATGTCTATTCCCCATATGGAAAAAGGCCACGGGGAAGAAAGAACTTTGAGATGTGATGGCGGTACATGAATTTTTTCGGAGTATATCTGACACTTGTGACACCTCCTCATTGTCGCTCCCGGGATTTTCATCCAAGTACAAACGGGAAAGTGGCACCGAAACAGAGTCGCCAGCAATGTGTATTTATCCCACGAGAGGGAAAGGAAACACTGCATAAACCTGCAGGGAAGGAAAGAGCATGGCCTTACGACCAAGAGAAGTGGGTAAGGGAGTCGGTTACACAAGAGGAAGGTATTAGCACCCCCTCGCGTCCATCGTACCCGATGGGATCCACGCTTGCTAGTCTCGATCAAAGGGTGTAAGAAAAGATACTGGAAAAAGTACTGGAAAAGGAATGGAACGATAAAGAGAAACAAACGTAGGGAAAATAAAAGGAGTGCTCGAATGGGCCCTACCCCACTGCCTACGTATCTCGTCGGTAATACGAGAATCAGAGCGACGTAGTTCCCCTCAACGAGGGTAGCTGGTGTTTTTTAGGGAACGGCTAACGTTCTAGCTCAGGTGTTGCAGCTCGCTGTGTGGAGACTTAGGCGTTACCGTCTTGCAAGAGAACGAGGAGAAGCGCGTTCGTACGTTGAGAATGAGTGAGGTGAGAAGAGAATTCCCGAAGGAAAGACGTTACTATTTGTTTTTGTCTTTTAAGGAAGCGATGTTTTGATTGTTTTTGTTTTGTAACATGTATTGTATTTAAGTCCCTCATATAGGATCGAATGCCTCGCATATCGACCCAAGATGGGCGTACGCTAAACATTCCAAGAAAATGTGAGAAGATCCCCCATTTCCTTGTTCCCACATGAAAGGCCTAAATACAATAGGTGTTACGCCTTCATTAAGTGTTTTGTTGATTAAGAGATAAAGAAGTGTTTTATTATTTGTACCCTCAACAAGTATTGCATTTAAGTCCCTCATACAAGATCAAATGTTTAACACATTGACCCAAGATGGGCTATATGCTATACATTCTAAGATTATAAGAGAAGACCCCTTTTAATCTTTTCTTTATATGAAAGGCCTAAATGCAATAAATGCCTACCTTTATTAGATGTTTTTTAGTTTTCTTTTGAGATGAGAAGAGAGACTCAAGAGAGGAGGAAAGGTAAACTCTAATGGGGGACTAAGACATACCCTAGTGTTATCATGCATGGATATCCTAAGGTTAGTGAGGCTTAAGCAATCTAATCCTAAAAGAAAGGAGAAGAAGAAAGAAAGTAACTTACTTCCAAAATAGAAGTTAAGTTGTTTCTAAGAGGGAGGAGAGAAAGTTATGAAAGAAAAGCATGATTAAATGCTTGAACAAATACAAATTGAATGATTAAAAGATGAAGGAAGAAATTAGAATGTGGAAGCCTATCCACACTCAAGTGACTTACCATTAGCCCCTGAAATGGTTAGTACAATTATTTACAAGTGAAGAAACAAATGAAGATGAATAAAACTTGAACAAATAACCAAAGTAAAACCACTTAATGGTTAAGGAAAAGTTTAAAGTCAGAATGTACATCCCAAGAGTGTTTACTAATACCATGAGATCAAACACAAACCAAATACACACAAACAAAGTCTTAAAACCCAAAGAAGTGCATTATAAAAGAAGTAGATGGAGTATGAAAGGATATGCAAGATAACTTTGCAATGATGCTTCATGAAATGTTAAGGTCGGAATATAGACAACCTAACATATGCATAAAAATGATCTTCAAACATCATTCAAGTCATACAAACACTTTCACAATCAATTAAGAAGCAAATAAGAAGAATTGAAGTGAAGTGAATCATGATTCACTTGTGAAACAAGTGACTTAAGGTGCAAGGCAAACATCAAACATGCAAAGATGAGATTCAAATATCACAACCAGAAGTCAATTAATCATGCTATCAATCCTCAATCAAGACCTCAAATTATGGCACAAGTGCCTTCATGATCAAGCAAACCAAACATGAGGCATATATTCACAACTTGGACAAGTTAAAGTTCATGCTTCAAAGAAATAACAAACATGCTTCAAAAATTATGTACTTCAGTATTCAAGCATCTCAAATATGTACAATTAACATATCAAAGCCACAAGCAATGGATCAGAACCAATGTCAATCAACAATTAGGTTAAAGCATCATTAGGTTTTCATGCATTCATGCTCAAAGCCACACATCAAAAGTCACCCAAACAAGACTTAAAAATCATCCCAAAAATCTCAAACATACCTCAACATGTTGTGAACACAATCCAAAAAGAAGAGCATCAAAATTACTTTTAATGATCAAGAACAAAAATGCACAAACTTATGTATCACATTAAGTATGCACACAAATGAAATTCAAAGAAAATTATAGCACAGGGGCAAAAAGGTCATAAAATCAAGAAATAAAATCATGAAAAATTTCCTAAATGTTTTAAGAATGCTCATGAATTTTTGTGGAATTTTATTATGAAGTTTGGTGTTTTTAAAATTCAATTATGAAACGTGTAGAAAAAATAAAATAAAATAAAAATGCAATATGAATGGGGGGTGCAAGCACAGCAATTAAGCAGTTCAAAACATTTGGGCTTTAGAAACAGGGAGGTGTGGATATCAAATCAGCTTGGGTCCAATAACGCGCACAACACACTAACTATCATGCTCTTTCAGTCAAACCAAGTCAAATCATTCACAACCACCAGATCAAGTCAAGGTCAAGCCATGGTCAAAGTAACCAAAATCAACATGCACACGTGAATGACCACAATCCCTACCGTGTACCACACCACATAGTGTTTAAGTGAGTTCAAAAAATGTGCACATGACTTGCACGTGAATTTTAATGCGTTGTCAGCATTAGGACCACACGATGAGAAAAAAACAACGGACAGGATTAAAACATGGCAAAAACCCTAGTAATTGAAGTCACCGGCCGGAGGTGACCTCCGGTCACCTTCTCCGGCCACTCACCACCGTCTGTAACCTTGATTTCTCCAAAAATCCACAAAACGTATACCAATAGAAAGAGGAACTAACGTAGAACACGAATTCAAGAACAAAATGCACAAACAATCCATGATATGAGAGAATCCAACAGAAACAGATTTGCCCTAACATTTGAACTACACCTCTAAAGGCCTATCAACTAGCCAGGCAAGTTCTTGAGCTTATAAGAAGCTGCAAGAACCTGAAAATAATCTCACATTAAGCCTATAGTGGAAGAAACTCGTACCTGAAGATTGGAGTCTTTGAGGTATTCTTCGAACAACCAGAGATCTTCCTTCTTCTTCCAGCTACTTTTGGCCAAATAAAGGCTTTGATGATAGTTCAATGGAGGAGAAATGAGATCCAAGCTTCCAAAACCAGTTGTACTTTTGCTAGATGAAGAGAGGATCAAGGAAAGTTTAGGGGAAACATAAACAATGTGAGCTCGAGAGTTTTTGCAATGGTGAGATTGAGAGAAAAAGAGATTGTTTCTGAAGTGGATTCTGGAAAAATGAAAACTGAAAATGAAAATGTGAAGTGTGATTTTGTTTTATATGGTGAGCTGACCACGGTTTAATGAGTTGAGTTAGGGTGAGTCAAATTGGTTAACTGAGTCATCCCTAACTAACTGAGTCAAGTTAGTTAGGGAGAGTGAGGATATGGTGTGGCTGGTTCATGGCAGTTATGGTGGAAGTAATGAGAAAGAGAATTGGCACGGTTTGTGAAACAGAAGCTTGTGCATCAGAAACTTGCTAAGCAAGTTTATTCTTTCTATTCCCATGTATAGCACGTGACAGTGAGCATTATGTAAGTGACTTGTGCTTGGTTGAAAGAGGAAACTGAAGTGAGGAAGTGTTTGTGGTGTGTGTGAACCAAATTATGCAGCATGCCATCAATATATCAGTGTCAACATAGGGTGGTTTATGGAGTTTTTTCTCTATACTCAATGATTGAATTGGTGGGTTTATGGGTTCATTTGAAAGAGGGCACATTGGGGAACAATATTGGTTTGAATATTGAAGTGAAATGAGGTCTCAAACATGTCCCAAAATGACCATAAACAGATGGAAACTAAACTGGTACATAGGTGTGCAGACTTGTAGCATGACTTGGTTGGGACTTGGTCAAATTCTCAGTTGTATTGACCACACTTTGAGCCATCACAACTCTTTAACCTTTGATCAAATGGAATTTTGTCCAACATGAAAAATGAAGATGGCACTACAAGAAACATCTTTGATGTTGAAAATTTTCTCATTTGAGGCTTCCTTCTTGATGAAAAATAGGTGGACATTTGGCCCACCACATGTTTGTTGAAATGACTGCGCGCGTGACCTGAAAATCCTTGGTCATGACATGGTTTTGGCCTACTTTCTTCCAACTTTGATCCATCATATCTCCTTCAATATTTATCCAATGGAGATGTTCTACACATGGATTTGAAGCTTAAAGCAAGACCTTTTGTTGTGGCCCGGTGGAATTTTCATTTGATGCTTCTATTTTAAATGGCCTTGGTTCAAAGTGTAGTAAAAAAGGGCCAAAACTTGCTATTTTTAGCAACCCTTCTTCATCCAAAAATGGCAACTTTCCACATCTTGATTTTTCCATGATTCCTTTGGAGTTTCTTGATCAAATTTTATACATTAGACACATATAACAGGAATTTTATGAATTTGGCCTCAAAAAGTCAAGAGTTGACTTTTTCCTCTGATTATTTGACTTGGCCCTAATTTCCCTGATTTTTTATCTTTCCTCCAATTGAACCACTTCTAAAACCAATTGCGAAGCAATTTTCCACATACATACACTTAGGGACATATGGAATACCATGAAATCAAGTTTTTCCCAAAAAATCAAAGATATCCTGATTTAATTGGAAACCCTAGTTTTGGTGCCCACCTCCTAGGAGAAAAATGTGCAGTCTTCAATTTCAAATTACTCAAAGTATGTTGTGTATCCTCTTAAAGGATGATGATATATGCCATTTGAGAGTGATTTTGAATAAATGAGCTATCTCTTTTGAGGGTTTTCCTTCAGTTTTTGAACCTCTTGCATAATGAAAGATGTAAAGCTTCAATCTCCTATTGAGTCTCACTTTCTTGAGGTTGTGGATGATCCATTGGGATAGTATGAGACAAGAAGGACCTCTTGACTTGCCTTGAGTGAACTTGTTTGACCCTTTTGTGCCTTGTATGACTCCTTGATTGTCCACCTTTCACCTGATCACATGCCCTGATGGTAAGAGGGATGCTATGTTTCATTTTCTATGTTTGATGCCAATGCAAATGCTACATGAGGTGGATATGATATGATATATGACAATGCTATGCTATGATGTAAAAAGAGAGAGCAAATTTTGGGGTGTTACAGCTGCCCCTATTCAATCAACTTGATCCTGAAGGTATGATAGTGACGACTATCATGCGTTCCAAGGATTCACGGAGATTGAATACCAAAAGAAACCTGAAATTTGAAATCCTCAAAGGAGGGACGACTCCACTGGGGGAATAAACAATAAATGCTGCGCTGTCACAACACGTACGAGTGTTGGAAACCAACTATGTATTGAAAAGTCTTGAAGTAAACACAAACGAGTGTTAGATAATGCTGGGGATGAACACGGACGGGTGTCAAGGAATCAAAGATATCAGATATGGACGGGTATCGCTAAGGTACACGGACGTGTTTAAAATGTCAATGCGGCCAGGTATTGAAACAAAAGTTCAAACACGGACGGGTGCTGAAAGAACACGGACGGGTGCCAAATGTCAATGCGGACGGGCATTGAAACAAGAGTTCAAACACGGACGGGTGCTGAAAGAACACGGACGGGTGCCAAATGTCAAGGCGGACGGGCATTGAAATAAGAGTTCAAACACGGACGGGTGCTGAAAAGAACACGGACGGGTGCCAAATGTCAATGCGGACGGGCATTGAAACAAGAGTTCAAACACGGACGGGTGTTGAAAGAACACGGACGGGTGCCAAATGTCAAGGCGGACGGGCATTGAAACAAGAGTTCAAACACGGACGGGTGCTGAAAAGATACACGGACGGGTGTAAAAGGTTTAAGGCGACGTCTCTGGGGATTGAAATGCAACACGGACGGGTGTCGAAAGTTCGATACGGACAGGTACTGAGCAGATACACTGACGGGTATAAAGGGCTTCAATACGGACGGGTATCAAAAAGGTACACGGACGGGTGTAAAAAGGATTCAATACGGACGGGTATTGAAAAGGTTGTAAAGCAACTTTATCGGGAATTAATCTCGTTGGGGAATGGAAGGCAACACGGACGAATGTCATCAGAAGGTCAATACGGACGGGTACTGAAATCAAAAGTTCAGACACGGACGGGTGCTGAGGGAAACACGGACGAGTGTACGACGGTAAAAAACCTCGAGGGAATAAACCACAGGACCACCTGGACGACGGGGTACAAATAAAATCAAGGGTAAACAATCCTGGCAAAACACCCTGCCCGGGAACTTTCAGATATTGCTTAACCCAACACCTGTAGAGTAAAGATATTTTCCTGAAATCCGGCTTTCCTAACGAAGGAAAACCCAAACCTGGCTTATGCTTCAGATGCACATGTTTGAATTTTGCCGTAATGCTCCACACGAAGTGGAAATGCTACGCATTTGGGAGGATGCCATGCAAAACAAATGCTTATGTAATGCAAAAGAGGCGCCTCAACAAAATACATGTTGAAGACCAGAAGCAACTCCGCCGGGGATGACAAACTAAATTGCCACTGAAACAAAGGAAATCCTATGGAGGAAAACTGCGCCCTGCTGGGGAAGATCACAATCACCAACTCTGCTGGATATAGACGAAACTCCGAGAGAAAACCCTCTCTGTCTGGGATGGATACTGAAAGTAGAGATTACTCCGCTGGGGATCACTAAATACTTCAGAAACTGGATTCAAAACCTGCTGAGTATATTAACCACCAACAAACTCTGCTTGGGGATAACCTGCTGAGGAGAGGTGAGCCAAACCCACACTCTGACTGGGTGTAAACTTTTTATATCCTGTTGAAACAGATTTTACTGAACGACTTTCTAATCACACACTCTGCTGGAGATGAAATTCCAAAAGAAAATCCACTATACTGGGGATTATACACAACTCTTTGAAAAGGAAACCAAAACCTGAATCAGAAGAGTGCCAAACATCACTTGGACTTAAAACCTGCTGGGGATATCAACCATCGTTGAACAAACCGCTGCGAGGATTACTACCAACTTCTGCTTGGGGAGATAAATCACCAATACTAGACATGTTGGGGACACCATTGAACTTAACCCGCTACTGGGGAAATAACCCTCTGCCTTATTAGGGGGAAGAATAATGAACTGCTGAGGACGATCAGACTTCAAAGTTGGGGATAGCTTTCTCTACTGGGGAGGTACACCTGTCGTCCTGCAAAACCAACAAAAAAAGTCTACGTGCGAGAATAGTCGCTTTAATTATCAACATAGTGACTGTCACCTAAGTAATTGCCACTGTTTTCCAATTTGTGTCATAAAGCTCGACGTTTTAGCATGTAATGTTTTTTATCAAAATATCGGACATTTTCACAAACAAACAAGTAAAACAGAAAACAAAAAGCTCTTAGACTGAAATGCAAACTTTTTTAACTGAATTGGCCTATGAATAGGCATTTACATCTAGAAGAAATTCCTGGAAAGAGGTAACTGCGCAAAAAGTAAGAAAATACACATGTCGGCAATGTGGGGACAGACATCCACCATGACTCGACTCAGCTATAACCCATATGACTCGTTTATCCGTAGATACTTTAGCCTTCAAAGAGACTGACAGGACTGATTCCTTTCCTTCAAATTCTCTAGGTGTGGTCATCAATCACAGATCGAACGCGGATCGTAGCCTTTGCTTTTAAATCCCTAACTTTTGCCTGGATCGCCCTTTTCGGGTTTTCAATCCACCGGGATACCCATTTTTGCCAAAGTTGCCTTTTCAGGTTTTCAACCTTGCGGGTTTATTTCTTTTTTCTTTTTATCCCTAATTTTTGCCCGAACCTTTTCTTTTTATGGTTCGCCAGGATGCCCCATTTTTTCCTGAACCTTCTTTTTACGTCCAGCGGGTCTTTTTTATGCAAAGTATTTTTTGACTACGTCCGCGTTCACAGGGGACGTAAAATCTTCACCATCCATAGTTGAGAGTAATAAAGCTCCACCAGAGAAGACCTGTCTTACTACATATGGTCCTTCGTAGTTCGGAGTCCACTTGCCCCTGTGATCTGTTTGAGGAGGAACGATTCTTTTCAGAACTAACTCACCAGCTTGGAAACACCGAGGATGCACTTTCTGATCAAAGGCTTTCTTCATCCTGCTCTGATACAAATGGCCCTGCGCAATGGCTTTCAATCTTTTCTCTTCAATGAGGTTCAGTTCATTCAGCCGAGAACGTACCCACTCAGCTTCATCCAGCTTTACGTCTGTCAGAATTCTCAAAGAAGGAATCTCGACTTCTAACGGCAAAACTGCTTTCATACCATACACCAGCGAGAAAGGAGTTGCCCCAGTTGATGTGCGTACCGAAGTACGATAACCTTGTAAAGCATACGGCAGCATCTCATGCCAATCTTTGTATGTCACTACCATCTTCTGCACAATCTTCTTTATATTCTTATTAGCCGCTTCAACGGCCCCATTCATCTTCGGACGATAGGGAGAAGAATTGTGATGTTCGATTTTGAAGCTCTGGTATAGCTCCTTCATCATCTTATTGTTCAAATTCGAACCATTATCAGTAATGATTCTTTCCGGGACTCCATACCGGCAGATGATGTCCTTCTTAATAAATCGGGCTACCACTTGTCTGGTGACGTTGGCATATGAGGCTGCTTCCACCCACTTCGTGAAATAATCGATAGCCACCAGAATGAAACGATGCCCATTGGAAGCAGTCGGCTCAATCTTTCCAATCATGTCGATGCCCCACATGGAAAAAGGCCAAGGTGACGACAAAACATTCAGAGGAGTAGGTGGTACATGCATCTTGTCAGCGTAAATCTGGCATTTATGACACTTCCGGGCGTATTTAAAGCAATCAGACTCCATAGTCATCCAATAATACCCCGCTCTCAACAGTTTTCTTGCCATAGCATGCCCATTGGCATGAGTACCGAAGGAGCCTTCGTGAACTTCTTCCATCAACAGGCCTGCCTCGTGTTCATCAACACAACGTAGCAAGTGTAACACCCCCTTTCTATACCCCCAAATAATTAAAATAAATCATTTAGGCACATATTAAAATTTTGCCAGAGTATAATTGTAAACATGGCATAAAAGAGGCATGTCACATCATACACGCATTTAATACATACAACACCTGCTCAACATATTGATATGCAACAGTGGGGTAACTTGCTACAGAGGAACTTTGTCCTTACACCCACATCTCAATATTTAGAATTAAAGCGGAAAATCCAAACATTGAAATACAACAAAATATATCTACATAGATATATACATCACCAAGCATGTCCACCAACATAATTCATGTTTACATACCCATGCTTCCACAAGATACATATACAAATGTATCACAAAAGAATAATATACATCCTAGCTACCCGGTGCTACATATCAGAGCCAACCGACCAAAATAATGAAGACACGCTTCACAAAAAGACCTCCAGCATACCTACTCTGCAATGCCTCATAGAGCATCATAAAACAGCAGAAGGGTGAGAAATATTATCATAATAACAATGCATATAATTATATATATAAACATAAAAATACACATATATCACATTCTCACCACAATTCTTCACAATTTCATCCATATACATCACAATGTATATATACACACAACCAAGCATATTCATCATGCATACTTTCACAATTCTCACTCACTCCACATAAACATAAACATTTATGTTTATTTATCAACACATCATGATAAAAATGACAAATGCAAATCATAGAGACCGACTCACGACTCTATGCAAATGCAATGCGGTACCGACTCAATCATCTCAAGTTCACTCAGGAACTTCTGCTGGAACCATCGCTCGTTACCGAAGTAACTCCCCGTCGGACCTACGATGTTCACCCATTGCTCACACCCCACCTGGGCACACAATGTTTACGGATCGCTCACACCCCACCTGGGCACACGACCCGATCGCTCACACCTCACATAGGCACACGATCTGATTGCTCACACCTCACCTAGGCACACAATCCGATTGCTCACACCTCACCTAGGCACACAATCGTTTGTAACCATCACTCACACCTCACATAGGCACACGATGTTACCACGGATTCTCGTTAGAATCGCTCAACACAAGAATGTATTTCATGATGCTTCTCATGCAAAATGACACAAGACATTCTTGAAATGCATACATATTCACAATATATTCATGCATTCATCTCATACAATCACATACAATCTATATACATTCACATCAATGCACTATTGTATGATTCACATTCAAACACACCGTCAAAACGGTAAAAGTCGCTAAATAGCACTATTCCTGATTTTCCGACATAATTAAATCGGCTAATAAATTTCCAAAACCTCATAATCAAAAAGTACAGCTCATAAGCTTTCCAACGACACCAAGAATGTCAAAATCTGATAAACGGAACAAAAGTTACGGACAAAACCGAAAACGACATTTTGAAAAATCCCATTTTTACATTCTCCCTGTCCATACGCGTATTGACATGCTTCATACGCGTATGAGCAGAGACTCATTTTTCCCAAAGATCACGTGTAAAATTCCATACGCGTAATGCCCAACCTCGTACGCGTATTGCCCTACTGTGCTACGCGTATCATACGCAAATGGGTAGATGGCCGAGAAAACAAACAACCCATACGCGTATTGGCCCATGGCTCGCCCACCATACGCGTATTTCCAGGGTTCATACGCGTATGAACATGCCCCATACGCGTATGACCTGGAAAAACCAGAAAAATTTCTGCAGAACCAAGTTCTGCGTTTTTCCCCCAAAATTCTCCAATTTCATCACCTACACTCAGAAAATTACCAGTTGAAGTGTAATAATACCTATCTAACATGTATAGGCAGTCCATAACACTATCAACACAAGTTTACACAGTTTTGGATCAATTTCCAATCAATTTCTCAAATATGGTTTTATACAAAAACTCATAAAAATCAACAACAACAACACTACAATCATACATAATCACATACATTGATAAGATAATAATGTTTCACACCCTTACCCGGATTCCAACTTGCTATGTGATTAATCTTGATGAGATTCTAGGTTTTCCTCTTTTTCCTCTTCTTTTCTCTTCTCCCTTTTTCTTTCTCTTCCTTTTCTTTCTATCTTTCTCTATTTTTCCTTTTCTATCCATTTTCTTTCTTTTCTATTTCTTTTCTTTCTTTTTCCACTAAATTCAATTAATTCATTTTCTCTCACAAAATTCTATTTCCTCTAAAATTCTAACTTATCATTAATTGTGAAAAGTCTAAAATACCCTTTACTCTAATTTCCCCGAAAACTCTCAAAAACGGTAAAATAACATTTACCACACCAATTTCACAAATAAAAATAATTTATTACCCAATTAAAATAAAAGACTCAATAATAATGGAATAATCAAAATAGGGGCGTTAAACTCTCCCCCACTTTAGAAATTTTCGTCCTCGAAAATAATACCTGATTCAAACAACTCCGGATACGACTCTCGCATCCCACTCTCTAGTTCCCACGTCATATTGCCTTCCGCAGCGCCTCCCCACGCCACTTTCACAAGCGCAATATCTTTGCCTCTTAGCTTCTTAACTTCACGGCCCAAAATCCTAATCGGTAAAGCTTCCACCGTAAGATTATCTCTTACTTCAACATCGTCCATAGGAATAACATGTGACGACTCCGGAACATACTTCCGAAGTTGCGAAACATGGAATACATCATGCAAATTCGAAAGGTTCGGAGGCAACGCCACACGGTAAACTACAACACCAACTCGTGAAGTAATCTGATACGGACCAATAAAACGAGAAGTCAACTTCTTCGACTTCAAAGCACGACCCACACCCATAACCGGTGTAACTCTCAAAAACACATGGTCGCCTTCTTGAAACTCAAGATCTTTTCTTCTCTTATCATGATAGCTCTTTTGTCTATTTTGAGAAGCTTTCATCTTCTCCCGAATAAACTTCACTTTCTCCGTCGTTTGTTGTACCATTTCCGGTCCAACTATCGTCCTCTCGCCGGTTTCATGCCAACACAAAGGTGTTCGACATTTACGACCATACAAAGCCTCAAATGGTGCCATACTTATACTCGAATGAAAACTGTTATTGTAAGTGAATTCAATCAATGCCAAATAACCATCCCAAGCACCACCTTGCTCGAGCACACAAGCACGCAACAAATCCTCCAACGATTGAATCGTCCTTTTGGTTTGACCATCCGTTTGTGGATGATAAGCCGAACTCAATCTTAGCTTAGAACCCAAAGCCTTTTGTAAACTCTCCCAAAACCTCGATGTAAATCTAGGATCTCTATCCGATACAATACTCTTAGGAACTCCATGTAACTTCACCACCACAAGAACATAAATCTCTGCTAACTTCTCCAAAGGATAACTAATATCAATTGGAATAAAGTGAGTAGATTTAGTAAGCCTATCAACAATCACCCAAATAGCATTATGACCTCTTTGCGTATTCGGCAATCCCGTAACAAAATCCATCGATATACTATCCCATTTCCATTCCGGAATATCCAACGGTTTGCATAAATCCACTCGGTTTTTGATGTTCCACCTTAGACTTTTGACAAGTCAAGCATGCATACACAAATTGAGCAACATCCCTTTTTAATCCGGACCACCAAAAGATTTTCCTCAAATCTTGATACATTTTGTTCGCTCCCGGATGAATACTTAAATTACTTCGGTGTCCCTCTTCCAATATCATCTTTTTCAACTCTACATCATCGGGAATACAAATACGACCACGGAATTTCAAAACTCCAAAATTATCAACCTTGAAATCCTCATTCTCATTCAACATCAAATCAACGAATTTCAAGTCCAACTTTTGCTTTTCACCTACCGTTGCAAGAAAATCATTCGTAACATGTAGCATACCAAGTCTCACACTTCTCGGCGTCATTTCACAAACTAAACTCAAGTCTCTAAAATCCTCCAAAAGTTCCCATTCTCTCATCATCAATGCGGACACATGTAACAACTTCCGACTTAAGGCATCGGCCACCACATTTGCCTTACCCGGATGGTAATTCAAACCAAAATCATAATCCTTCAAAAGTTCTAGCCACCTCCTTTGTCTCATGTTCAATTCTTTTTTATCAAATAAATATTTCAAGCTTTTGTGATCACTAAAAACTTCAAATCTCGCACCATAAAGATAATGCCTCCATATTTTCAAAACAAACACCACGGCCGCTAATTCCAAGTCATGCGTAGGATAATTCTTTTCATGCACTCTCAATTGCCTAGAAGCATACGCCACAACTTTTCCATCTTGCATCAAGACACCACCTAAACCTGTCAATGAAGCATCACAATACACAACAAATGGTTCATTAGGATTAGGCAAAATCAAGATCGGGGTCGTTGTCAACCTCCTCTTTAACTCATTGAAACTCTCTTCACAATGAATATCCCAAATGAAAGCCTTCCCTTTACAAGTCAATTGCGTTAACGGAAGTGCCAACTTCGAAAATCCCTCAATAAACCTCCGGTAATAACACGCCAAGCCTAAAAAGCTTCGAATTTCCGTAATCGACCTAGGAGCCTCCCATTGCATCACCGCATCTATCTTAGATGGATCAACACTAATACCACTACCGGAAATAATATGTCCAAGAAAACTTACTTCTGACAACCAAAATTCACATTTTGACAACTTAGCATACAATTGTTTCTCTTTCAAAATTCGCAACACAATTCTCAAATGCTCTTCATGCTCCTCTCGAGACTTAGAGTAAATCAAAATATCATCGATGAACACAACCACAAAACGATCCAACTGTTCATGAAAAATACGATTCATGTATTCCATAAACACACCCGGCGCATTAGAAACCCCGAATGGCATCACAGAATATTCGTAATGACCATACCGTATCCTAAAGGCCGTCTTTTGAATATCCTCTCCTTTCACACGAATCTGGTGATATCCCGATCTCAAATCAATCTTGCTAAAAACATTCGCACCAACCAATTGGTCCATCAAATCATCGATCCTTGGAAGCGGATACTTGTTTTTAATTGTCACCTTGTTCAACTGTCGATAATCAATGCATAATCGCATAGTTCCGTCCTTCTTCTTGACCAACAATACCGGAGCACCCCAAGGAGAAACACTTGGTCTTACAAATTTCTTATCCAACAAGTCATTCAATTGCCTTTTCAATTCTACCAATTCCGATGCCGACATACGATACGGTGCCATCGAAATCGGTCTAGTACCCGGAACTAGATCAATAGAAAATTCAACTTCTCTTTCCGGCGGTACATCCGTAATATCTTCCGGAAACACCTCTGGAAATTCACACACCACTGGGAACACATCAAGTGAAACTTTACTGTCCACCGACAATGATGCAAACAAACCAAACAATTGAGCTTCGTCCGCTAAAAGTTTCTTCAACTCTTTAGTGGATAGGAAACTCTCAAATTCATCATCTTCCAAAGAAGGAAACCTTACTAACTTGTGATAGCAATCTATATGAACTCGATTAAATTGCAACCAGTTCATACCCAAGATCACGTCCAATCCCACCAACGGTAAACATACTAAATCCATAACAAAGTCTTTACCATACATGGTTAAAGGACAACTCATACTCACCAAAGACGTAGTTACCGACCCTGAAGCAGGAGTCTCAATAACCATTTCAACACCCATCAAAGTTAACGCAAGATTCAAACGCTTCGCGCACTCAGACGAAATAAACGAATGAGTCGCTCTCGTATCAATAACAGCAATTAAAGGTGTACTATTAATAAAGCATGTACCTCTAATCAAACGGTCTGCATTCGTAGTTTGAGTCCCCGCCAATGCAAACACCTTTCCTCCCGCCTGAGCTTGTTTCAGCTTAGTACACTTAGTACTAAGGTGGCCCACTTCTCCACAATTATAGCACTTCATCGTATTCCTTCTACAATCTGTAGCAGCATGCCCAGTACCTCCACAATTAGAACATTTCACCACAGGCTTCCTACACTCAAATGATTTATGACCCAATTCACCACATTTGTAACACCTAATAACACCAGAACTTCCTCCTCCAGATCTCCTATCAAAGTTTCCCCTATGCTTGCCCTTATCAGCGGGTGTCACATAAGGTTCACTTCTAGCCTGTTGCTTTCCCTTCCTCTCATTCAAACTTTTGTAATGTGAGGAACGAGCCTTACTATCTTCCTCGAAGATTCTACAACATTCCGTCAAATCGGAAAACCTCCTTATCCTTTGATATCCCACAGCTTGCTTAATCTCAGGACGTAGACCATTCTCATATTTAATACACTTTGAAAACTCAGCCGTAATCGCAGCATAATGAGGATGGAATTGAACCAACTCCACAAATTTAGCAGTATAGTCCACCACAGACATACTACCTTGTTTCAGTTCAAGAAACTCCATCTCCTTCTTTCCCTTCACACTCTCAGGGTAATACTTTCTCAAGAACTTAGTACGAAATAAATTCCAAGTTACCTCTTCATCATCCACCTCAAGAACTTCACGCATACCGACCCACCAATCGTCGGCTTCTTCCTTCAGCATGTGAGATCCAAGCCTCACCTTATTCTCCTCCGCACAGTCCATGACTCTAAAAATTCTTTCAATCTCTTTCAACCAATTTTGAGCTCCATCGGGATCAAATTTTCCTTTGAACACCGGTGGTTGATTCTTTCTAAACTCGTCATTAGCATTCACGTTCGGCGCACCTTGCACCGCCCTAGACATTGACTCCAAAGCCGCAGCCACAGCATTGTCGTTTCTACCAGACATATTCCGATCATTCCCAAAAATAACAACAAGGTTAAACAACAGTTCAACCAACACAACAATAAGACAGACACAACTGACTCAACTCTGGCTCTGATACCACTTAATGTAACACCCCCTTTCTATACCCCCAAATAATTAAAATAAATCATTTAGGCACATATTAAAATTATTCCAGAGTATAATTGTAAACATGGCATAAAAGAGGCATGTCACATCATACACGCATTTAATACATACAACACCTGCTCAACATATTGATATGCAACAGTGGGGTAACTTGCTACAGAGGAACTTTGTCCTTACACCCACATCTCAATATTTAGAATTAAAGCGGAAAATCCAAACATTGAAATACAACAAAATATATCTACATAGATATATACATCACCAAGCATGTCCACCAACATAATTCATGTTTACATACTCATGCTTCCACAAGATACATATACAAATGTATCACAAAAGAATAATATACATCCTAGCTACCCGGTGCTACATATCAGAGCCAACCGACCAAAATAATGAAGACACGCTTCACAAAAAGACCTCCAGCATACCTACTCTGCAATGCCTCATAGAGCATCATAAAACAGTAGAAGGGTGAGAAATATTATCATAATAACAATGCATATAATTATATATATATAAACATAAAAATACACATATATCACATTCTCACCACAATTCTTCACAATTTCATCCATATACATCACAATGTATATATACACACAACCAAGCATATTCATCATGCATACTTTCACAATTCTCACTCATTCCACATAAACATAAACATTTATGTTTATTTATCAACACATCATGATAAAAATAACAAATGCAAATCATAGAGACCGACTCACGACTCTATACAAATGCAATGCGGTACCGACTCAATCATCTCAAGTTCACTCAGGAACTTCTGCTGGAACCATCGCTCGTTACCGAAGTAACTCCCCGCTGGGCCTACGATGTTCACCCATTGCTCACACCCCACCTGGGCACACAATGTTTACGGATCGCTCACACCCCACCTGGGCACACGACCCGATCGCTCACACCTCACATAGGCACACGATCTGATTGCTCACACCTCACCTAGGCACACAATCCAATTGCTCACACCTCACCTAGGCACACAATCCTTTGTAACCATCGCTCACACCTCACATAGGCACACGATGTTACCACGGATTCTCGTTAGAATCGCTCAACACAAGAATGTATTTCATGATGCTTCTCATGTAAAATGACACAAGACATTCTTGAAATGCATACATATTCACAATATATTCATGCATTCATCTCATACAATCACATACAATCTATATACATTCACATCAATGCACTATTGTATGATTCACATTCAAACACACCGTCAAAACGGTAAAAGTCGCTAAATAGCACTATTCCTGATTTTCTGACATAATTAAATCGGCTAACAATTTCCAAAACCTCATAATGTCAAAGTACAACTCATAAGCTTTCCAACGACACCAAGAATGTCAAAATCCGATAAACGGAACAAAAGTTACGGACGAAACCGAAAATGACATTTTGAAAAATCCCATTTTTACATTCTCCCTGTCCATACGCGTATTGACATGCTTCATACGCGTATGAGCAGAGACTCATTTTTCCCAAAGATCACGTGTAAAATTCCGTACGCGTAATGCCTAACCTCGTACGCGTATTGCCCTACTGTGCTACGCGTATCATACGCAAATGGGCAGATGGCCGAGAAAACAAACAACCCATACGCGTATTGGCCCATGGCTCGCCCACCATACGCGTATTTCCAGGGTTCATACGCGTATGAACATGCCCCATACGCGTATGACCTGGAAAAACCAGAAAAATTTCTGTAGAACCAAGTTCTGCGTTTTTCCCCCAAAATTCTCCAATTTCATCACCTACACTCAGAAAATTACCAGTTGAAGTGTAATAATACCTATCTAACATGTATAGACAGTCCATAACACTATCAACACAAGTTTACACAGTTTTGGATCAATTTCCAATCAATTTCTCAAATATGGTTTTATACAAAAACTCATAAAAATCAACAACAACAACACTACAATCATACATAATCACATACATTGATAAGATAATAATGTTTCACACCCTTACCCGGATTCCAACTTGCTATGTGATTAATCTTGATGAGATTTTAGGTTTTCCTCTTTTTCCTCTTCTTTTCTCTTCTCCCTTTTTCTTTCTCTTCCTTTTCTTTCTATCTTTCTCTATTTTTCCTTTTCTATCCATTTTCTTTCTTTTCTTTCTTTTCTTTCTTTTTCCACTAAATTCAATTAATTCATTTTCTCTCACAAAATTCTATTTCCTCTAAAATTCTAACTTATCATTAATTGTGAAAAGTCTAAAATACCCTTTACTCTAATTTCCCCGAAAACTCTCAAAAACGGTAAAATAACATTTACCACACCAATTTCACAAATAAAAATAATTTATTACCCAATTAAAATAAAAGACTCAATAATAATGGAATAATCAAAATAGGGGCGTTACAGCAAGACCATGTCGAAGTTTCTCCTGTACAACACATCATCTTTGTTTAAAAAGAAATTTCCTGATAACCTTCTCAACGTCTTCTTATCCTTGGAAGATGCCCCAGCTGGGTATTCCTGACTCTTCAGAAAGACTTTGATATCATGGTACCAAGGCTTGCCATCCGGTACCTCTTCAATCGTAAATACAAAAGCCGGTCTATCCATACGCATGATTTTGATTGAAGGAGTTTCATTCCAACGATTCACCTTATACATCGAAGACAATGTCGCCAACGCATCTGCCATTTGATTCTCTAGCCGGGGTATGTGATGAAAGTCAATTCTGTCAAAGAACGGCAACAACCTTCTGGCATAGTTGTTATATGGAACAAGATTCGCTTGACGAGTCTCCCACTCACCTGTAATCTGGTTAACCACCAACGCAGAATCACCATAAACATCGAGGTTCTTGATTCTCAAATCAATTGCTTCTTCTAACCCCATAATGCATGCTTCATACTCTGCCTCGTTGTTGGTGCATACGAACGCTAACCGGGCGGTAAAAGGTATATGAGAACCCTTCGGAGTTGTAATGATTGCCCCGATTCCGTTGCCGTATGAGTTAACAGCCCCATCAAAGACCAGCTTCCATTGGGACCCAATTTCTGGTCCTTCATCCGGTAAAGGCTCTTCACAATCTTTCATCTTCAGAAACATAATGTGTTCATCAGGAAATTCAAACTTTATTGGTTGGTAATCCTCAATTGGCTGCTCAGCGAGATATTCTGACAAAATACTTCCCTTAATGGCTTTTTGGGAGACATATTGAATATCATATTCTGTTAGAATCATCTGCCAGCGGGCTATCCTACCCGAAAGCGCCTGCTTTTCGAACACATACTTGATCGGATCCATCTTTGAAATCAGTAGGGTTGTATAGTTTAACATATATTGCCTCAAACGCTTAGCAGCCCAAGCGAGCGCACAACATGTTTTCTCCAGCATCGAGTATCTTGACTCACAATCATTAAACTTTTTACTCAGGTAGTAGATGGTATGCTCTTTCCTACCTGACTCGTCTTGTTGACCGAGTACACAACCCATTGAATTCTCAAGAACCGTGAGATACATAATCAAAGGTCGCCCTGGCACTGGCGGCATAAGGATCGGAGGTTCCTGCAAGTATTCTTTAATCTTTTCAAACGCCTTTTGACAATTTTCATTCCACCTGTCCGCTTGATCTTTTCTCAACAATTTGAATATTGGTTCACACGTGGCTGTGAGATGCGAGATGAACCTAGCAATGTAGTTTAATCTCGCCAGGAAGCCACGAACCTCTTTTTCTGTTTTCGGTACAGGCATTTCTCGTATGGCTTTTACCTTCGCAGGATCGACCTCAATACCTTTTTCACTGACAATAAACCCCAGCAATTTTCCCGATCTCACACCAAAGGTGCACTTGTTCGGATTCAACCTCAGTCTGAACTTTATCAACCTTTCAAATAGCTTTTGAAGATTCACTAGATGTTCTTCCTCCGTCTGTGACTTCGCAATCATGTCATCAACATAGACCTCAATCTCTTTGTGAATTATATCATGAAAGAGAGTCACCATCGCCCGCTGGTAAGTTGCCCCTGCATTTTTCAATCTAAAGGGCATTACTTTGTAGCAAAAAGTTCCCCACGGTGTGATGAATGTTGTTTTCTCCATGTCCTCTGGAGCCATCTTAATTTGATTATAACCAGAGAAACCATCCATGAAAGAAAACACAGAATACTGAGCAGTGTTATCAACCAACACGTCAATGTGAGGGAGCGGGAAATCGTCCTTTGGGCTTGCTCTATTCAAATCTCTGTAATCAACACACATCCTGACCTTTCCATCCTTCTTAGGTACAGGCACAATGTTAGCAACCCATGGAGGATAATTCGTTACGGCGAGAAAACCGGCATCAAGCTGTTTCTGAACTTCTTCTTTAATCTTGACAGACATCTTCGGTTTAGTTCTTCTCAACTTTTGCTTGACTGGAGCACAACCTTCTTTGAGTGGTAGCCGGTGTACAACAATATCAGTATCAAGCCCGGGCATGTCTTGGTAAGACCAGGCAAAGATGTCCACATAATCACGGAGCATTTCAATCAATCTTCCTTTGACACTGTCTTCCAAAGAAGCCCCTATCCTTACCTCCTTTCTGGCGTCCTCGGTTCCCAGATTAACAATCTCCAACTCCTCCTGATGGGGTAAAATAATCTTCTCCTCTTGCTTCAAAAGTATGGCCAATTCTTCGGGCAGTTCACAATCTTCGTTAGTCTCTTCTTCAGCCTGATAAATTGGATTGTCAAAGTCATACCGAGCTATAGCTGAGTCACGATCGGTGTCATCTGAACAAAAAGACCTGTATGATTGATGAGGTATGTTTTATTATGATGCAACAAAATAAAACACATTGCCATTTTGATGCGGGTTTTTAATGCATAAAAATAAAACAGAAAAACAGGGATCAGAAATATTTGAATGTGAAAAGTCCTTTATTGATGATAAAGCAAAACATGCAATCGTTAAAGCCCTACAAACAAAATCACTACGACTTGGGCAGAATGCAGGATTAACATAATAGGAAGACAAAGCAATTACTCGAAGCCTGTCACTTGAATGACTTTCTCGGAAGACCAGTTGCACAGACTTTCTCCTGGAACGCAAGGACGGATCCAGCTATCCATGTCGCAATCACTGTCTCCTTCTTCTTCAATGGCATTAATTCTGTCGAAGAACACACCAGCGCTAGTGAAGCGGACAGGGCCATAGAATTTGGGAGGATCCTCAGCTCTTCTGGGTGGCCTGTACCCCAGTCCATAGGTATCCCTCTTCTCCTGCACTTCAACCACCTGGCCCCACTTCTGTGAGCCACCAGCTTCAACCACCGCTTTGGCGTCTTTAAATGAAGACATAGAAACCTCAGGCGGATTTACTGCTACAGGCTGTATTATAGCTTCAGATTGAACAACCTCTTCAGAAACCTTCACCTTTTCAAACCCCTGGCACAACGTCTCGTGGATTTCACCACCTACTTCCACGTATTTGAAGGTTGACAACTGACTGATCTATATGTCTTCTTCTCCGCACACCGTCACTACGTAACCGTCAACCATATACTTTAGCTTTTGATGCAAAGTGGAAGTCACAGCACCTGCCCCATGGATCCAAGGACGACCCAATAGACAGTTGTACGCTGGCTGAATATCCATAATCTAAAATGTTGCATTAAAAATTTCTGGCCCCACCTTGATCGGAAGCACGATCGCACCGAAAACGGATCTCTTCGAGCCATCAAAAGCTCGCACCACCAAGTCGCTTGGTGTACAAATAAGTCCCCGAGTATCCAACTTCATTAACGCTTTCTTGGGCAATACATTCAATGAGGAACCAGTATCAACCAAAACGTGCGACATCAGCGAACCACGACATTCCAACGAAATGTGTAAGGCATTGTTATGATTTCTCCCAGCGGGAGTCAAGTCAAGATATGTAAAGCCCAGGCCATTACCCGCATTCACATGCGCCACGACCCCTTCAAGCTGATTCATAGAAATCTCCTGAGGTACATATGCCGCGTTCAAGACTTTCAGGAGAGCGTTCCTATGAGCCTCAGAACACAATAACAACGACAGGATAGAGATTTTGGACGGGGTCTGGTGTAACTGGTCCACGATCTTATAATCACTTTTCCGGATGAGCCTCATAAACTCCTCAACATTTTCAGAAAAAGCGTCATCAACCGGCTTTACGGTGGGTTCCACAATTGCTGGAGTCTGAACAGAACCATCTATCGCCTGTTTTCCTCTATCTTGCCTAGAGGTACTGGGTTGATCAATAATAGGAGTAAGCACTCTACCACTTCGGGTTATAGCATCGGTCTCACCCTTTGCCTCAACCTCAGTCTCTGAACCAGTGCTTATTGGAGAAGCGGTCATTAATTCCTGCTTTTGCCCATTGACAAACACCTCTGCGCCGTAATTCCAAGGAATAGCCTTTGTACTCTCGTAAGGAATGGGTCCATCCCTTGTGATAATGACTGGAGGTGGCCTTGCTGGACCAGAAATAGTAATTGTTTTGAATGGAATGGTGATAGTGGCAACTTTCTCACTAACAACCTCTTCTTGCTGATTACCTTTGTCAAACTGTAAACAGCCCTCGTCCATCAGATTTTGAATACCCATCTTCAATGAGTCACAGCTATTATTCATTGTCAAACAAAATGAACAACTCTCGTCACAACCCGGATAAACACCACCTTTCAGCAATCTGCTCTTGACCACAGCTAACGGAGTCTTCAGCTCTTCAACATCCAAGATCAAATTCAAAGCTTCACGATCCTCAATTATCGCATTCACCCTCGGCCCATTGTGGTTAGGCATAGGGTTTTGAATGACATTGGGTCCATCATTCGAGAAATTGATAGCTTTGGAGTCTACAAGATCCTGTACCTTGTGCATGAAGGCTCTACATTTCTCCACCGTATGCCCAGGAGCACTAGAGTGAAAGTCGCAATGCGTGTTAGCATCGTAGCCTCGTGGGAGTTCCCCTGTTGGTGGGGCAAGGGTACGGAGCTCAACTAGACGCAACTGCAACAAATGTTGCAATAGCTGTGCATACGACATCGGTGGTTGGTCAAAATGTCTCTCTACATTTCATTGTCTATTCTGGTACTGACCCTGCTGTCTGTTCTGATTAGCATTGTTCCTCTGTTGCTGTGGTGGAGGTAACGTAGCTGGGATGGTTACCGATGCTACTTGCTGATTATAGTCCTGGCGTTGCTTCCCTTTGCCTTAGTAAGATGAGGCGGAATTGGTTTCCTCCTTCTTTTTGTAATTCGCATATAGTTTCTTCCCCTGACTGGAAGACGAGCCATCACTACCCGAAACTTTCCCAGCTTTGATTCCACCCTCTAACATCTCCCCCACCATGATCAAATCAGCAAACTTACCAGTCATGCAGGGTAACAGCTTTTCATAATAATGTCCTGGCAAAGTATCCAAAAACAGATTCAACATTTCTTTCTCTAGCATGGGTGGTTGTACCCTCGCTGCCAGCTCGCGCCATCTCTGCGCGTATTCCTTAAAGCTTTCCCCACTCTTCTGAGACATATTTTGTAACTGTGTGCGATTGGGAGCCAAATCAGTATTATACTGAGAGTGTTTCACGAACGCCTCCACCATCTCTCTCCAGTTACGTATATGACTTCTCTCGAGCTGCATATACCATTCCAGGGACGCTCCAGCCAAGCTGTCCTGGAAGAAGTGCATCAGCAATTTTTCATCACGGGAGTGCGCAGCCATTTTTCTTGCATATGCCCGAACATGTTTCCTGGGGCAAGTGGTGCCTTTGTATTTCTCAAAAGTGGGGACTTGGAGCTTGTGAGGGATTCTCACATCAGGCACCAATCCTAAGTCATCCAGATCCATTCCCACAGAGTTTTGATTTACCACTCCTCTTAACTGTTCCTCAATCATTCTGATCCTTTGATCGTCAACAACTGGGAGACCAGCGTCTCCGCCCGGTATAGAGAACACATCATCTTGTTGGTCATCAAAGTGATGACCATGTACTGCACGAATACTATTTCCTCCACCAACCACAGAAGGAATTACCACGTTTTCCTCTCCGCCCGGAGGAATAACAACATTGGGAACTGGGATTCCGCCCGGAGGCCCATTCTGAAAATTGTGTCCATGACCATCTCCGCCCGGAGGAATGAAATTGTTCTGGAGACCCCCATGAAGTACCCCATTCTCATCCATCCTTGCCACGAGAGGTTGCAGGAGGGTTCTAAGCTGCTCTTGGCCCTGAGCGACTCCCTGCATCATCTCCATGAATTGGGTGATGCGGGCTTGCATGGCGGCCATTTGTGCTTGTATTTGCTCCATTACTCTTCTTTGGTTAAGTCGAGTGGAATATTGGTGAATTGGTTGGTCAGTTATCCTGCCTGAAAGTGGATAAAGGTTAGAGACCCTGCGACAAGTACCTGAAAAACAAGTGACATAATGCAGAATGATATGTAATGCTATGCAATGTTATGCTTATCATTTGCGAGGTGCCTTACACCCTGATTCCAATCCTAACCACAGAAATCTGAAGATCAGAAATCGTGATATAAAGAGACGTGTCGTGGTCATGTGCTCGTGTACAAATATTTGACAAGGAATAATTCTGAATACAACTGCTCTTCCTCTCAAAGTATTCAAGTACATTCAAAAGAGGTTCATCAGCAAACGAAATACAAAATAACGATGGATCCATCAACAAGCCTGATGGTAACCATTGGCCACGAAATAGAAGAAAACATCAATCTGATAAATCTACATTTTCAGCTTATCACTGGTGTATTTGATCTCCTCAAAGAGTATGCGAGTACGCTGGTGATTTGGCTTTTCAATCATCTCTTTGATCAGGGTATCCCTTTTCTCCAGAGCCTCGGTTAAGGAACCCATATGCAGCATCAAAGCTTCGTCGTTGCATACTCCTTTGTGTCTCTTTATGCCGGCTTGCCTCTTGAGTATCTCTCTATCTATCATGACTTCTTCAAGCTCTTTCTTGATGTTCTTCAGCTCGCTTCTAGCTTCTTCCAACTGTTCTTGACTTTTACCGAGGCTTTCCCGATACTTTCTCCTCTGCTCATGTGCCTTTTTTAGCTCCTCGCCTTTAATCTTCAACTGATCCTGTAACTCCGTATTTTCAATCCTAACCTCATCCCACGCTTGCTGGAATTTGGCCAATGTATCTTTGGTCTGAGCTAAGTCCTGTTTAGTTGTCTTGTGAGCCTGAGTGGCAGCATTGGCACCTTTACTGATCTTCTGGAAGTGCTGTGCTCTTTCGTAAAAATCTTTCTTTTTGGCTGCTAAGATCTTTTCCACTTTCTGAGCTCTTTCCTCTAAACCTTTGTTGTCATTCAGAGCCTTTTGAAGACAGCTACTCATATCAGCATTCTCTACTTGAAGATCTTTTACCATCTTCTTCCATTTGTCACACTCTTCAACGGACACCATGGTTGGTTGCTCTGGCTGTAATGAACATAACGAAGATTCCCTTGAAAAGGGTAACAGCAGTTCTTTTACTTTCATCTCGATCCATCTGTCATATTCAGGATAAGACCTACAGTCTCCTTTCCCAAAGACCACTTTTCCAACTTTATGCTTACATTTCCAAACATTGACTACTTCTACCATCTTTTCATCTTTAGTTCCTGTAAAGAACAATGATTCTTCAACGTCTTGCTTTGTAGGAGGGTTCCTGGAAGCATACCCAAACTGTCGAATGGCCAAAACTGGATTATAATTGATCCCTCCTTTTCTTCCAATCAAAGGTACATTTGGAAAATTTCTGCACCTTGTGATAAGCTCTATCCTCAACAACCTGTGATCAAACCATACAATGTTATCAGCAGTTAAACTCATCAATCGTTTAGACCATTTCACCACATCTTTAGTTTCCACAAAAGCACCTGTCTGAGACAAATGTTTGAAAAGCCAATGACACAGCAGTGGAGTACAACAAAGAACGGGTCCTCCCCTTCTTTTTTCATTCTTGTAGTGCACAGAATGATAAAAATCTCCTAACAAAGTAGGGACTGGATTTTTAAGAACGAAAACCCTTGTCGCTTGCATATCCACGAAGTCCTGCTGATTGGGAAAGAGAACTAGACCATATATGCAGAGAGCCAGAATGGAATTGTATATCATCCAGTTTTTAGCATTAGCAGCCTCTTGCGCTTGTCCAGACAGAATCTCTAGGTGAAATCCGTCAACTCCATTTTTACTACTCACGCCACTTTTTACCACTGCCTGATCCATTTGTAATGCAGCAACAATTTCTTTTATGCCAGGAGGACTACCAGAGAAGAATGGTATTGCCGGCGTGATCGGAATTCCCAAAATAAATGAGAATTCCTCCAATGTTGGCATCAAAATGTAATCTGGAAAGAGAAAACATCTCAACGAAGGCTCGTAGAACTGCAGCAGAATGTGCAAGGCATCATGTTCATACTTTGTGATTGTATGGACCATCTCAACCAAATTCCCGTACCTCTTCTGAAACCTATCAAGAATGCCTGGGCCAGCCATATCTATAACTTTGAGCAGTGAATCTAAGGTAGGATCTGGGAACTTGTAAGACACATTGTTCTTTCTCTTGGCGACTATCTCTGTTGAACCCATGGATTGGAATCAGGAAATTTATTATGCACCTGAAAATGACAAACATAATTGTTATGATATGATAATACAATGCACAAGGGCATGTGATCAGGTGTTTGTGCTGGATTGTGTGCATTGTGTCTGTACAAATCTGGAAATATTTGAGATGAGCACTCAAACCACTGTCATAGGATACATTGTCTGTAATAATCATAGAATCACAAGTGAGGTATGTAGGAGGCTGGGTTTCCTGCAAACCTGTAAACATCCCACCCATACTCACATGTGGCTCTTAGAAAATAAGGCTTGTCAGCTTCGGAGGTTTGAGAAGCAATAGCACATTCAGCCCGTAGGATACAATGCTATGCCAATCAAAGAGGTCGTCCACTGACCCCCCTTAGAAAATAAAGGTCATCCTATGCAAGTTCCAAAGTGGGCCCTCGGGTGCGAATGGGTTTGCCACAGAATGTGGTCTGCCACTGTCACCACTAAAGAGGGATGTTTCCACCAAGGTCCTCATGATCGGTCACTAGAGTCGACAGCTCTCTAGATCGACATCTCGGAATACGCAAGATGCGCATACCATGATGGGTCCCAAGATAGCCTCGTCTAGCTGTGAATTTCGTGAACACCCAACGCACTCCAAACGGCACGTAGGTCCCACTACTCTCCACTCTAATTCTAAGTGCATACTCAAGCCTGTGTAATGGGCTTATCTCTCAGAAATCCCATCCCGCCAAACAGAAAACCAGTCCAGCACAACAGTAATAATATGAAATGTAATGCTAGAATGCGATAAATATAGTAGAGTAAATAACGACAAAATAAAGTACAACAGTAAACACCCAATGAAAGAAATAAACAAACAAGCGCTAGGATTGACTCGCTTAGGATGGACCAGCAATAGGTCAACCTTTCCCCAGCAGAGTCGCCAGCTGTCGCTCCCGGGATTTTCATCCAAGTACAAACGGGAAAGTGGCACCGAAACAGAGTCTCCAGCAATGTGTATTTATCCCACGAGAGGGAAAGGAAACACTGCATAAACCTGAAGGGAAGGAAAGAGCGTGGCCTTACGACCAAGAGAAGTGGGTAAGGGAGTCGTTTACACGAGAGGAAGGTATTAGCACCCCCTCGCGTCCATCGTACCCGATGGGATCCACGCTTGCTAGTCTCGATCAAAGGGTGTAAGAAAAGATACTGGAAAAAGGACTGGAAAAGGAATGGAACGAGAAAGAGAAACAAACGTAGGGAAAATAAAAGGAGTGCTCGAATGGGCCCTACCCCACTGCCTACGTATCTCATCAGGAATACGAGAATCAGAGCGACGTAGTTCCCCTCAACGAGGGTAGCTGATGTTTTTTAGGGAACGGCTAACGTTCTAGCTCAGGTGTTGCAGCTCGCTGTGTGGAGACTTAGGCATTACCGTCTTGCAAGAGAATGAGGAGAAGCGCGTTCGTACGTTGAGAATGAGTGAGGTGAGAAGAGAATTCCCGAAGGAAAGATGTTACTATTTGTTTTTGTCTTTTAAGGAAGCGATGTTTTGATTGTTTTTGTTTTGTAACATGTATTGTATTTAAGTCCCTCATATAGGATCGAATGCCTCGCATATCGACCCAAGATGGGGCGTACGCTAAACATTCCAAGAAAATGTGAGAAGATCCCCCATTTCCTTGTTCCCGCATGAAAGGCCTAAATACAATAGGTGTTACGCCTTCATTAAGTGTTTTGTTGATTAAGAGATAAAGAAGTGTTTTATTATTTGTACCCTCAACAAGTATTGCATTTAAGTCCCTCATACAAGATCAAATGTTTAACACATTGACCCAAGATGGGCTATATGCTATACATTCTAAGATTATAAGAGAAGACCCCTTTTAATCTTTTCTTTATATGAAAGGCCTAAATGCAATAAATGCCTACCTTTATTAGACGTTTTTTAGTTTTCTTTTGAGATGAGAAGAGAGACTCAAGAGAGGAGGAAAGGTAAACTCTAATGGGGGACTAAGACATACCCTAGTGTTATCATGCATGGATATCCTAAGGTTAGTGAGGCTTAAGCAATCTAATCCTAAAAGAAAGGAGAAGAAGAAAGAAAGTAACTTACTTCCAAAATAGAAGTTAAGTTGTTTCTAAGAGGGAGGAGAGAAAGTTATGAAAGCAAAGCATGATTAAATGCTTGAACAAATACAAATTGAATGATTAAAATATGAAGGAAGAAATTAGAATGTGGAAGCCTATCCACACTCAAGTGACTTACCATTAGCCCCTGAAATGGTTAGTACAATTATTTACAAGTGAAGAAACAAATGAAGATGAATAAAACTTGAAAAAATAACCAAAGTAAAACCACTTAATGGTTAAGGAAAAGTTTAAAGTCAGAATGTACATCCCAAGAGTGTTTACTAATACCATGATATCAAACACAAACCAAATGCACACAAACAAAGTCTTAAAACCCAAAGAAGTGCATTATAAAAGAAGTAGATGGAGTATGAAAGGATATGCAAGATAACTATGCAATGATGCTTCATGAAATGTTAAGGTCAGAATATAGACAACCTAACATGTGCATAAAAATGATCTTCAAACATCATTCAAGTCATACAAACACTTTCACAATCAATTAAGAAGCAAAGAAGAAGAATTGAAGTGAAGTGAATCATGATTCACTTGTGAAACAAGTGACTTAAGGTGCAAGGCAAACATCAAACATGCAAAGATGAGATTCAAATATCACTACCAGAATTCAATTAATCATGCTATCAATCCTCAATCAAGACCTCAAATTATGGCACAAGTGCCTTCATGATCAAGCAAACCAAACATGAGGCATATATTCACAACTTGGACAAGTTAAAGTTCATGCTTCAAAGAAATAACAAACATGCTTCAAAAATTATGTACTTCAGTATTCAAGCATCTCAAATATGTACAATTAACATATCAAAGCCACAAGCAATGGATCAGAACCAATGTCAATCAACAATTAGGTCAAAGCATCATTAGGTTTTCATACATTCATGCTCAAAGCCACACATCAAAAGTCACCCAAACAAGACTTAAAAATCATCCCAAAAATCTCAAACATACCTCAACATGTTGTGAACACAATCCAAAAAGAAGAGCATCAAAATTACTTTTAATGATCAAGAACAAAAATGCACAAACTTATGTATCACATTAAGTATGCACACAAATGAAATTCAAAGAAAATTATAGCACAAGGGCAAAAAGGTCATAAAATCAAGAAATAAAATCATGAAAAATTTCCTAAATGTTTTAAGATTGCTCATGAATTTTTGTGGAATTTTATTATGAAGTTTGGTGTTTTTAAAATTCAATTATGAAACGTGTAGAAAAAATAAAATAAAATAAAAATGCAATATGAATGGGGGGTGCAAGCACAGCAATTAAGCAGTTCAAAACATTTGGGCTTTAGAAATAGGGAGGTGTGGATATCAAATCAGCTTAGGTCCAATAACGCGCACAACACACAAACTATCATGCTCTTTCAGTCAAACCAAGTCAAATCATTCACAACCACCAGATCAAGTCAAGGTCAAGCCATGGTCAAAGTAACCAAAATCAACATGCACACGTGAATGACCACAATCCCTACCGTGTACCACACCACATAGTGTTTAAGTGAGTTCAGAAAATGTGCACATGACTTGCACGTGAATTTTAATGCGTTGTCAGCATTAGGACCACACGATGAGAAAAAAACAACGGACAGGATTAAAACATGGCAAAAACCCTAGTAATGGAAGTCACCGGCCGGAGGTGACCTCCAGTCACCTTCTCCGGCCACTCACCACCGTCTGCAACCTTGATTTCTCCAAAAATCCACAAAATGTATACCAATAGAAAGAGGAACTAACGTAGAACACGAATTCAAGAACAAAATGCACAAACAATCCATGATATGAGAGAATCCAACAGAAACAGATTTGCCCTAACATTTGAACTACACCTCTAAAGGCCTATCAACTAGCCAGGCAAGTTCTTGAGCTTATAAGAAGCTGCAAGAACCTGAAAATAATCTCACATTAAGCCTATAGTGGAAGAAACTCGTACCTGAAGATTGGAGTCTTTGAGGTATTCTTCGAACAACCAGAGATCTTCCTTCTTCTTCCAGCTACTTCTGGCCAAATAAAGGCTTTGATGATAGTTCAATGGAGGAGAAATGAGATCCAAGCTTCCAAAACCAGTTGTACTTTTTCTAGATGAAGAGAGGATCAAGGAAAGTTTAGGGGAAACATAAACAATGTGAGCTCGAGAGTTTTTGCAATGGTGAGATTGAGAGAAAAAGAGAGTGTTTCTGAAGTGGATTCTGGAAAAATGAAAACTGAAAATGAAAATGTGAAGTGTGATTTTGTTTTATATGGTGAGCTGACCACGGTTTAATGAGTTGAGTTAGGGTGAGTCAAGTTGGTTAACTGAGTCATCCCTAACTAACTGAGTCAAGTTAGTTAGGGAGAGTGAGGATATGGTGTGGCTGGCTCATGGCAGTTATGGTGGAAGTAATGAGAAAGAGAATTGGCACGGTTTGTGAAACAGAAGCTTGTGCATCAGAAACTTGCTAAGCTAGTTTATTCTTTCTATTCCCATGTATAGCACGTGACAGTGAGCATTATGTAAGTGACTTGTGCTTGGTTGAAAGAGGAAACTGAAGTGAGGAAGTGTTTGTGGTGTGTGTGAACCAAATTATGCAGCATGCCATCAATATATCAGTGTCAACATAGGGTGGTTTATGGAGGTTTTTCTCTATACTCAATGATTGAATTGGTGGGTTTATGGGTTCATTTGAAAGAGGGCACATTGGGGAACAATATTGGTTTAAATATTGAAGTGAAATGAGGTCTCAAACATGTCCCAAAATGACCATAAACAGATGGAAACTAAACTGGTACATAGGTGTGCAGACTTGTAGCATGACTTGGTTGGGACTTGGTCAAATTCTCAGTTGTATTGACCACACTTTGAGCCATCACAACTCTTTAACCTTTGATCAAATGGAATTTTGTCCAACATGAAAAATGAAGATGGCACTACAAGAAACATCTTTGATGTTGAAAATTTTCTCATTTGAGGCTTCCTTCTTGATGAAAAATAGGTGGACATTTGGCCCACCACATGTTTGTTGAAATGACTGCGCGCGTCACCTGAAAATCCTTGGTCATGACATGGTTTTGGCCTACTTTCTTCCAACTTTGATCCATCATATCTCCTTCAATATTTATCCAATGGAGATGTTCTACACATGGATTTGAAGCTTAAAGCAAGACCTTTTGTTGTGGCCTGGTGGAATTTTCATTTGATGCTTCTATTTTAAATGGCCTTGGTTCAAAGTGTAGTAAAAAAGGGCCAAAACTTGCTATTTTTAGCAACCCTTCTTCATCCAAAAATGGCAACTTTCCACATCTTGATTTTTCCATGATTCCTTTGGAGTTTCTTGATCAAATTTTATACATTAGACACATATAACAGGAATTTTATGAATTTGGCCTCAAAAAGTCAAGAGTTGACTTTTTCCTCTGATTATTTGACTTGGCCCTAATTTCCCTGATTTTTTATCTTTCCTCCAATTGAACCACTTCTAAAACCAATTGAGAAGCAATTTTCCACATACATACACTTAGGGACATATGGAATACCATGACATCAAGTTTTGCCCAAAAAATCAAAGATATCCTGATTTAATTGGAAACCCTAGTTTTGGTGCCCACCTCCTAGGAGAAAAATGTGCAGTCTTCAGTTTCAAATTCCTCAGAGTATGTTGTGTATCCTCTTAAAGGATGATGATATATGCCATTTGAGAGTGATTTTGAATAAATGAGCTATCTCTTTTGAGGGTTTTCCTTCAGTTTTTGAACCTCTTGCATAATGAAAGATGTAAAGCTTCAATCTCCTATTGAGTCTCACTTTCTTGAGGTTGTGGATGATCCATTGGGATAGTATGAGACAAGAAGGACCTCTTGACTTGCCTTGAGTGAACTTGTTTGACCCTTTTGTGCCTTGTATGACTCCTTGATTGTCCACCTTTCACCTGATCACATGCCCTGATGGTAAGAGGGATGCTATGTTTCATTTTCTATGTTAGATGCCAATGCAAATGCTACATGAGGTGGATATGATATGATATATGACAATGCTATGCTATGATGTAAAAAGAGAGAGCAAATTTTGGGGTGTTACAGCTGCCCCTATTCAATCAACTTGATCCTGAAGGTATGATAGTGACGGCTATCATGCGTTCCAAGGATTCACGGAGATTGAATACCAAAAGAAACCTGAAATTTGAAATCCTCAAAGGAGGGACGACTCCACTGGGGGAATAAACAATAAATGCTGCGCTGTCACAACACGTACGAGTGTTGGAAACCAACTATGTATCGAAAAGTCTTGAAGTAAACACAAACGAGTGTTAGATAATGCTGGGGATGAACACGGACGGGTGTCAAGGAATCAAAGATATCAGATACGGACGGGTATCGCTAAGGTACACGGACGTGTTTAAAATGTCAATGCGGCCGGGTATTGAAACAAAAGTTCAAACACGGACGGGTGCTGAAAGAACACGGACGGGTGCCAAATGTCAATGCGGACGGGCATTGAAACAAGAGTTCAAACACGGACGGGTGCTGAAAGAACACGGACGGGTGCCAAATGTCCAGGCGGACGGGCATTGAAACAAGAGTTCAAACACGGACGGGTGCTGAAAAGAACACGGACGGGTGCCAAATGTCAATGCGGACGGGCATTGAAACAAGAGTTCAAACACGGACGGGTGCCGAAAGAACACGGACGGGTGCCAAATGCCAAGGCGGACGGGCATTAAAACAAGAGTTCAAACACGGACGGGTGCTGAAAAGATACACGGACGGGTGTAAAAGGTTTAAGGTGACCTCTCTGGGGATTGAAATGCAACACGGACGGGTGTCAAAAGTTCGATACGGACAGGTACTGAGCAGATACACTGACGGGTATAAAGGGCTTCAATACGGACGGGTATCAAAAAGGTACACGGACGGGTGTAAAAAGGATTCAATACGGACGGGTATTGAAAAGGTTGTAAAGCAACTTTATCGGGAATTAATCTCGTTGGGGAATGGAAGGAAACACGGACGAATGTCATCAGAAGGTCAATACGGACGGGTACTGAAATCAAAAGTTCAGACACGGACAGGTGCTGAGGGAAACACGGACGAGTGTACGACGGTAAAAAACCTCGAGGGAATAAACCACAGGACCACCTGGACGACGGGGTACAAATAAAATCAAGGGTAAACAATCCTGGCAAAACACCCTGCCGGGGAACTATCAGATATTGCTTAACCCAACACCTGTAGAGTAAAGATATTTTCCTGAAATCCGGCTTTCCTAACGAAGGAAAACCCAAACCTGGCTTATGCTTCAGATGCACGTGTTTGAATTTTGCCTTAATGCTCCACACGAAGTGGAAATGCTACGCATTTGGGAGGATGCCATGCAAAACAAATGCTTATGTAATGCAAAAGAGGCGCCTCAACAAAATACATGTTGAAGACCAGAAGCAACTCCGCCGGGGATGGCAAACTAAATTGCCACTGAAACAAAGGAAATCCTGTGGAGGAAAACTGCGCCCTGCTGGGGAAGATCACAATCACCAACTCTGCTGGATATAGACGAAACTCCGAGAGAAAACCCTCTCTGTCTGGGATGGATACTGAAAGTAGAGATTACTCCGCTGGGGATCACTAAATACTTCAGAAACTGGATTCAAAACCTGCTGAGTATATTAACCACCAACAAACTCTGCTTGGGGATAACCTGCTGAGGAGAGGTGAGCCAAACCCACACTCTGACTGGGTGTAAACTTTTTATATCCTGTTGAAACAGATTTTACTGAACGACTTTCTAATCACGCACTCTGCTGGAGATGAAATTCCAAAAGAAAATCCACTATACTGGGGATTATACACAACTCTTTGAAAAGGAAACCAAAACCTGAATTAGAAGAGTGCCAAACATCACTTGGACTTAAAACCTGCTGGGGATATCAACCATCGTTGAACAAACCGCTGCGAGGATTACTACCAACTTCTGCTTGGGGAGATAAATCACCAATACTAGACATGTTGGGGACACCATTGAACTTAACCCTCTGCTGGGGAAATGACCCTCTGCCTTCTGAGGGGGAAGAATAATGAACTGCTGAGGACGATCAGACTTCAAAGCTGGGGATAGCTTTACTCTACTGGGGAGGTACACCTGTCGTCCTGCAAAACCAACAAAAAAAGTCTACGTGCGAGAATAGTCGCTTTAATTATCAACATAGTGACTGTCACCTAAGTAATTTCCATTGTTTTCCGATTTGTGTCATAAAGCTCGACGTTTTAGCATGTAATGTTTTTTATCAAAATATCGGACATTTTCACAAACAAACAAGTAAAACAGAAAACAAAAAGCTCTTAGACTGAAATGCAAACTTTATTAACTGAATTGGCCTATGAATAGGCATTTACATCTAGAAGCAATTCCTGGAAAGAGGTAACTGCGCAAAAAGTAAGAAAATACACATGTCGGCAATGTGGGGACAGACATCCACCATGACTCGACTCAGCTATAACCTATATGACTCGTTTATCCGTAGATACTTTAGCCTTCAAAGAGACTGACTGGACTGATTCCTTTCCTTCGAATTCTCCAGGTGTGGTCATCAATCACAGATCGAACGCGGATCGTAGCCTTTGCTTTTAAATCCCTAACTTTTGCCTGGATCGCCCTTTTTGGGTTTTCAATCCACCGGGATACCCATTTTTGCCAAAGTTACCTTTTCAGGTTTTCAACCTTGCGGGTTTATTTCTTTTTTCTTTTTATCCCTAATTTTTGCCCGAACCTTTTCTTTTTATGGTTCGCCAGGATGCCCCATTTTTGCCTGAACCTTCTTTTTACGTCCAGCGGGTCTTTTTTTATGCAAAGTATTTTTTGACTACGTCCACGTTCACAGGGGACGTAAAATCTTCACCATCCATAGTTGAGACTAATAGAGCTCCACCAGAGAAGACCTGTCTTACTACATATGGTCCTTCGTAGTTCGGAGTCCACTTGCCCCTGTGATCTGTTTGAGGAGGAACGATTCTTTTCAGAACTAACTCACCAGCTTGGAAACACCGAGGACGCACTTTCTGATCAAAGGCTTTCTTCATCCTGCTCTGATACAACCGGCCCTGCGCAATGGCTTTCAATCTCTTCTCTTCAATGAGGTTCAGTTCATTCAGCCGAGAACGTACCCACTCAGCTTTATCCAGCTTTACGTCTGTCAGAATTCTCAAAGAAAGAATCTCGACTTCTAACGGCAAAACTGCTTCCATACCATACACCAGCGAGAAAGGAGTTGCCCCAGTTGATGTGCGTACCGAAGTACGATAACCTTGTAAAGCATACGGCAGCATCTCATGCCAATCTTTGTATGTCACTACCATCTTCTGCACAATCTTCTTTATATTCTTATTAGCCGCTTCAACGGCCCCATTCATCTTCGGACGATAGGGAGAAGAATTGTGATGTTCGATTTTGAAGCTCTGGCATAGCTCCTTCATCATCTTATTGTTCAAATTCGAACCATTATCAGTAATGATTCTTTCCGGGACTCCATACCGGAAGATGATGTCCTTCTTAATAAACCGGGTTACCACTTGTCTGGTGACGTTGGCATATGAGGTTGCTTCCACCCACTTCGTGAAATAATCGATAGCCACCAGAATGAAACGATGCCCATTGGAAGCAGTCGGCTCAATCTTTCCAATCATGTCGATGCCCCACATGGCAAAAGGCCAAGGTGACGACAAAACATTCAGAGGAGTAGGTGGTACATGCATCTTGTCAGCGTAAATCTGGCATTTATGACACTTCCGGGCGTATTTAAAGCAAACAGACTCCATATTCATCCAATAATACCCCGCTCTCAACAATTTTCTTGCCATAGCATGCCCATTGGCATGAGTACCGAAGGAGCCTTCGTGAACTTCTTCCATCAACAGGCCTGCCTCGTGTTCATCAACACAACGTAGCAAGACCATGTCGAAGTTTCTCTTGTACAACACATCATCTTTGTTTAAAAATAAATTTCCTGATAACCTTCTCAACGTCTTCTTATCCTTGGAAGATGCCCCAGCTGGGTATTCCTGACTCTTCAGAAAGACTTTGATATCATGGTACCAAGGCTTGCCATCCGGTACCTCTTCAATCGCAAATACAAAAGCCGGTCTATCCAGACGCATGGTTTTGATTGAAGGAGTTTCATTCCAACGATTCACCTTATACATCGAAGACAATGTCGCCAACGCATCTGCCATTTGATTCTCTAGCCGGGGTATGTGATGAAAGTCAATTCTGTCAAAGAACGACAACAACCTTCTGGCATAGTTGTTATATGGAACAAGATTCGCTTGACGAGTCTCCCACTCACCTGTAATCTGGTTAACCACCAACGCAGAATCACCATAAACATCGAGGTTCTTGATTATCAAATCAATCGCTTCTTCTAACCCCATAATGCATGCTTCATACTCTGCCTCGTTGTTGGTACATACGAACGCTAACCGGGCGGTAAAAGGTATATGAGAACCCTTCGGAGTTGTAATGATTGCCCCGATTCCGTTGCCGTATGAGTTAACAGCCCCATCAAAGACCAGCTTCCATTGGGACCCAATTTCTGGTCCTTCATCCGGTAAAGGCTCTTCACAATCTTTCATCTTCAGAAACATAATGTGTTCATCAGGAAATTCAAACTTTATTGGTTGGTAATCCTCAATTGGCTTCTCAGCGAGATATTCTGACAAAATACTTCCCTTAATGGCTTTTTGGGAGACATATTGAATATCATATTCTGTTAGAATCATCTGCCAGCGGGCTATCCTACCCGAAAGCGCCTGCTTTTCGAACACATACTTGATCGGATCCATCTTTGAAATCAGTAAGGTTGTATAGTTTAACATATATTGCCTTAAACGCTTAGCAGCCCAAGCGAGCGCACAACATGTTTTCTCCAGCATCGAGTATCTTGAGTCACAATCATTAAAATTTTTACTCAGGTAGTAGATGGCATGCTCTTTCCTACCTGACTCGTCTTGTTGACCGAGTACACAACCCATTGAATTCTCAAGAACCGTGAGATACATAATCAAAGGTCGCCCTGGCACTGGCGGCATAAGGATCGGAGGTTCCTGCAAGTATTCTTTAATCTTTTCAAACGCCTTTTGACAATTTTCATTCCACCTGACCGCTTGATCTTTTCTCAACAATTTGAATATTGGTTCACACGTGGCTGTGAGATGCGAGATGAACCTAGCAATGTAGTTTAATCTCCCCAGGAAGCCACGAACCTCTTTTCCTGTTTTCGGTACAGGCATTTCTCGTATGGCTTTTACCTTCGCAGGATCGACCTCAATACCTTTTTCACTGACAATAAACCCCAGCAATTTTCCCGATCTCACACCAAAGGTGCACTTGTTCGGATTCAACCTCAGTCTGAACTTTATCAACCTTTCAAATAGCTTTTGAAGATTCACCAGATGTTCTTCCTCCGTCTGTGATTTCGCAATCATGTCATCAACATAGACCTCAATCTCTTTGTGAATCATATCATGAAAGAGAGTCACCATCGCCCGCTGGTAAGTTGCCCCTGCATTTTTCAATCCAAAGGGCATTACTTTGTAGCAAAAAGTTCCCCACGGTGTGATGAATGTTGTTTTCTCCATGTCCTCTGGAGCCATCTTAATTTGATTATAACCAGAGAAACCATCCATGAAAGAAAACACAGAATACTGAGCAGTGTTATCAACCAACACGTCAATGTGAGGGAGCGGGAAATCGTCCTTTGGGCTTGCTCTATTCAAATCTCTGTAATCAACACACATCCTGACCTTTCCATCCTTCTTAGGTACAGGCACAATGTTAGCAACCCATGGAGGATAATTCGTTACAGCGAGAAAACCGACATCAAGCTGTTTCTGATCTTCTTCTTTAATCTTGACAGACATCTCCGGTTTAGTTCTTCTCAACTTTTGCTTGACTGGAGCACAACCTTCTTTGAGTGGTAGCCGGTGTACAACAATATCAGTATCAAGCCCGGGCATGTCTTGGTAAGACCAGGCAAAGATGTCCACATACTCATGGAGCATTTCAATCAATCTTCCTTTGACACTGTCTTCCAAAGAAGCCCCTATCCTTACCTCCTTTCTGGCGTCCTCGGTTCCCAGATTAACAATCTCCAACTCCTCCTGATGGGGTAAAATAATCTTCTCCTCTTGCTTCAAAAGTCTGGCCAATTCTTCGGGCAGTTCACAATCTTCGTTAGTCTCTTCTTCAGCCTGATAAATTGGATTGTCAAAGTCATACCGAGCTATAGCTGAGTCATGATCGGTGTCATCTGAACAAAAAGACCTGCATGATTGATGAGGTATGTTTTATTATGATGCAACAAAAGAAAACACATTGCCATTTTGATGCGGGTTTTTAATGCATAAAAATAAAACAGAAAAACAGGGATCAGAAATATTTGAATGTGAAAAGTCCTTTATTGATGATAAAGCAAAACATGCAATCGTTAAAGCCCTACAAACAAAATCACTACGACTTGGGAAGAACGCAGGATTAACATAATAGGAAGACAAAGCAATTACTCGAAGCCTGTCACTTGAATGACTTTCTCGGAAGACCAGTTGCACAGACTTTCTCCTGGAACGCAAGGACGGATCCAGCTATCCATGTCGCAATCACTGTCTCCTTCTTCTTCAATGGCATTAATTCTGTCGAAGAACACACCAGCGCTAGTGAAGCGGACAGGGCCATAGAATTTGGGAGGATCCTCAGCTCTTCTAGGTGGCCTGTACCCCAGTCCATAGGTATCCCTCTTCTCCTGCACTTCAACCACCTGACCCTACCTCTGTGAGCCACCAGCTTCAACCACCGCTTTGGCGTCTTTAAACGAAGACATAGAAACCTCAGGCGGATTTACTGCTACAGGCTGTATTATAGCTTCAGACTGAACAACCTCTTCAGAAACCTTCACCTTTTCAAACCCCTGGCACAACGTCTCATGGATTTCACCACCTACGTCCACGTATTTGAAGGTTGACAACTGACTGATCATTATGTCTTCTTCTCCGCACACCGTTACTACGTGACCGTCAACCATATACTTTAGCTTTTGATGCAAAGTGGAAGTCACAGCACCTGCCCCATGGATCCAAGGACGACCCAATAGACAGCTGTACGCTGGCTGAATATCCATAATGTAAAACGTTGCATTAAAAATTTCCGGCACCGCCTTGATCGGAAGCACGATCTCACCGAAAACGGATCTCTTCGAGCCATCAAAAGCTCGCACCACCAAGTCGCTTGGTGTACAAATAAGTCCCCGAGTATCCAACTTCATTAACGCTTTCTTGGGCAATACATTCAATGAGGAACCAGTATCAACCAAAATGTGCGACATCAGCGAACCACGACATTCCAACGAAATGTGTAAGGCATTGTTATGATTCCTCCCAGCAGGAGTCAAGTCAAGATCTGTAAAGCCCAGGCCATTACCCGCATTCACATGCGCCATGACCCCTTCAAGCTGATTCACAGAAATCTCCTGAGGTACGTATGCCGCGTTCAAGACTTTCAGGAGAGCGTTCCTATGAGCCTCAGAACACAATAACAACGACAGGATAGAGATTTTGGACAGGGTCTGGTGTAACTGGTCCACGATCTTATAATCACTTTTCCGGATGAGCCTCATAAACTCCTCAACATTTTCAGAAAAAGCGTCATCAACCGGCTTTACTGTGGGTTCCACAATTGCTGGAGTCTGAACAGAACCATCTATCGCCTGTTTTCCTCTATCTTGCCTAGAGGTACTGGGTTGATCAATAATAGGAGTAAGCATTCTACCACTTCGGGTTATAGCATCGGTCTCACCCTTTGCCTCAACCTCAGTCTCTGAACCAGTGCTTATTGGAGAAGCGGTCATTAATTCCTGCTTTTGCCCATTGACAAACACCTTTGCGCCGTAATTCCAAGGAATAGCCTTTGTACTCTCGTAAGGAATGGGTCCAGCCCTTGTGATAATTACTGGAGGTGGCCTTGCTGGACCAGAAATAGTAATTGTTTTGAATGGAATGTTGATAGTGGCAACTTTCTCACTAACAACCTCTTCTTGCTGATTACCTTTGTCAAACTGTAAACAACCCTCGTCCATCCGATTTTGAATACCCATCTTCAATGAGTCACAGCCATTATTCATTGTCAAACAAAATGAACAACTCTCGTCACAACCCGGATAAACACCACCTTTCAGCAATCTGCTCTTGACCACAGCTAACGGAGTCTTCAGCTCTTCAACATCCAAGATCAAATTCAAAGCTTCACAATCCTCAATTATCGCATTCACCCTTGGCCCATTGTGGTTAGGCATAGGGTTTTGAATGACATTGGGTCCATCATTCGAGAAATTGATAGCTTTGGAGTCTACAAGATCCTGTACCTTGTGCATGAAGGCTCTACATTTCTCCACCGTATGCCCAGGAGCACCAGAGTGAAAGTCGCAGTGCGCGTTAGCATCGTAACCTCGTGGGAGTTCCCCTGTTGGTGGGGCAAGGGTACAGAGCTCAACTAGACGCAACTGCAGCAAATGTTGCAATAGCTGTGCATACGACATCAGTGGTTGGTCAAAATGTCTCTCTACATTTCTTTGTCTATTCGGGTACTGACCCTGCTGTCTGTTCTGATTAGCATTGTTCCTCTGTTGCTGTGGTGGAGGTAACGTAGCTGGGATGGTTACCGATGCTACTTGCTGATTATAGTCCTGGCGTTGCTTCCCTTTGCCTTGGTAAGATGAGGCGGAATTGGTTTCCTCCTTCTTTTTGTAATTCGCATATGGTTTCTTCCCCTGACTGGAAGATGAGCCATCACTACTCGAAACTTTCCCAGCTTTGATTCCACCCTCTAACATCTCCCCCACCATGATCAAATCAGTAAACTTACCAGTCATGCAGGGTAACAGCTTTTCATAATAATGTCCTGGCAAAGTATCCATAAACAGATTCAACATTTCTTTCTCTAGCATGGGTGGTTGTACCCTCGCTGCCAGCTCGCGCCATCTCTGCGCGTATTCCTTAAAGCTTTCCCCACTCTTCTGAGACATATTTTGTAACTGTGTGCGATTGGGAGCCAAATCAGTATTATACTGAGAGTGTTTCACGAACGCCTCCACCATCTCTCTCCAGTTACGTATATGACTTCTCTCGAGCTGCATATACCATTCCAGGGACGCTCCAGCCAAGCTGTCCTGGAAGAAGTGCATCAGCAATTTTTCATCACGGGAGTGCGCAGCCATTTTTCTTGCATATGCCCGAACATGTGTCCTGGGGCAAGTGGTGCCTTTGTATTTCTCAAAAGTGGGGACTTGGAGCTTGTGAGGGATTCTCACATCAGGCACCAATCCTAAGTCATCCAGATCCATTCCCACAGAGTTTTGATTTACCACTCCTCTTAACTGTTCCTCAATCATTCTGATCCTTTGATCGTCAACAACTGGGAGACCAGCGTCTCCGCCCGGTATAGAGAACACATCATCTTATTGGTCATCAAAGTGATGACCATGTACTGCACGAATACTATTTCCTCCTCCAACCACAGAAGGAATTACCACGTTTTCCCCTCCGCCCGGAGGAATAACAACATTGGGAACTGGGATTCCGCCCGGAGGCCCATTCTGAAAATTGTGTCCATGACCATCTCCGCCCGGAGGAATGACATTGTTCTGGAGACCCCCATGAAGTACCCCATTCTCATCCATCCTTGCCACGAGAGGTTGCAGGAGGGTTCTAAGCTGCTCTTGGCCCTGAGCGACTCCCTGCATCATCTCCATGAATTGGATGATGCGGGCTTGCATGGCGGCCATTTGTGCTTGCATTTGCTCCATTACTCTTCTTTGGTTGAGTCGAGTGGAATATTGGTGAATTGGTTGGTCAGCTATCCTGCCTGAAAGTGGATAAAGGTTAGAGACCCTGCGACAAGTACCTGAAAAACAAGTGACATAATGCAGAATGATATGTAATGCTATGCAATGTTATGCTTATCATTTGCGAGGTGCCTTACACCCTGATTCCAATCCTAACCACAGAAATCTGAAGATCAGAAATCGTGATATAAAGAGACGTGTCGTGGTCATGTGCTCGTGTACAAATATCTGACAAGGAATAATTCTGAATACAACTGCTCTTCCTCACAAAGTATTCAAGTACATTCAAAAGAGGTTCATCAGCAAACGAAATACAAAATAACGATGGATCCATCAACAAGCCTGATGGTAACCATTGGCCACGAAATACAAGAAAACATCAATCTGATAAATCTACATTTTTTAGCTTATCACTGGTGTATTTGATCTCCTCAAAGAGTATGCGAGTACGCTGGTGATTCGGCTTTTTAATCATCTCTTTGATCAGGTTATCCCTTTTCTCCAGAGCCTCGGTTAAGGAACCCATATGTAGCATCAAAGCTTCGTCGTCGCATACTCCTTTGTGTCTCTTTATGCCGGCTTGCGTCTTGAGTATCTCTCTATCTATCATGACTTCTTCAAGCTCTTTCTTGATGTTCTTCAGCTCGCTTCTAGCTTCTTCCAACTGTTCTTGACTTTTACCGAGGCTTTCCCGATACTTTCTCCTCTGCTCATGTGCCTTTTTTAGCTCCTCGCCTTTAATCTTCAACTGATCCTGTAACTCCGTATTTTTAATCCTAACCTCATCCCATGCTTGCTGGAATTTGGCCAATGTATCTTTGGTCTGAGATAAGTCCTGTTTAGTTGTCTTGTGAGCCTGAGTGGCAGCATTGACACCTTTACTGATCTTCTGGAAGTGCTGTGCTCTTTCGTAAAAATCTTTCTCTTTGGCTGCTAAGATCTTTTCCGCTTTCTGAGCTCTTTCCTCTAAACCTTTGTTGTCATTCAGAGCCTTTTGAAGACAGCTACTCATACCAGCATTCTCTACTTGAAGATCTTTTACCATCTTCTTCCATTTGTCACACTCTTCAACGGACACCATGGTTGGTTGCTCTGGCTGTAATGAACATAACGGAGATTCCCTTGAAAAGGGTAACAGCAGTTCTTTTACTTTCATCTCGATCCATCTGTCATATTCAGGATAAGACCTACAGTCTCCTTTCCCAAAGACCGCTTTTCCAACTTTATGCTTACATTTCCAAACATTGACTACTTCTACCACCTTTTCATCTTTAGTTCCTGTAAAGAACAATGATTCTTCAACGTCTTGCTTTGTAGGAGGGTTCTTGGAAGCATACCCAAACTGTCGAATGGCCAAAACTGGATTATAATTGATCCCTCCTTTTCTGCCAATCAAAGGTACATTTGGAAAATTTCCACACCTTGTGATAAGCTCTATCCTCAACAACCTGTGATCAAACCATACAATGTTATCAGCAGTTAAACTCATCAATCGTTTAGACCATTTCACCACATCTTTAGTTTCCACAAAAGCACCTGTCTGAGGCAAATGTTTGAAAAGCCAATGACACAGCAGTGGAGTACAACAACTAACGAGTCCTCCCCTTCTTTTTTCATTCTTGTAGTGCACAGAATGATAAAAATCTCCTAACAAAGTAGGGACTGGATTTTTAAGAACGAAAACCCTTGTCGCTTGCATATCCACGAAGTCCTGCTGATTGGGAAAGAGAACTAGACCATATATGCAGAGAGCCAGAATGGAATTGTATATCATCCAGTTTTTAGCATTAGCAGCCTCTTGCGCTTGTCCAGACAGAATCTCTAGGTGAAATCCGTCAACTCCATTTTTACTACTCACGCCACTTTTTACCACTGCCTGATCCATTTGTAACGCAGCAGCAATTTCTTTTATGCCAGGAGGACTACCAGAGAATAAGGCTTGTCAGCTTCGGAGGTTTGAGAAGCAATAGCACATTCAGCCTGTAGGATACAATGCTATGCCAATCAAAGAGGTCGTCCACTGACTCCCCTTAGAAAATAAAGGTCATCCTATGCAAGTTTCAAAGTGGGCCCTCGGGTGCGAATGGGTTTGCCACAGAATGTGGTCTGCCACTGTCACCACTAAAGAGGGATGTTTCCACCAAGGTCCTCATGATCGGTCACTAGAGTCGACAACTCTCTAGATCGACATCTCGGAATACGCAAGATGCGCATACCATGATGGGTCCCAAGATAGCCTCGTCTAGCTGTGAATTTCGTGAACACCCAACGCACTCCAAACGGCACGTAGGTCCCACTACTCTCCACTCTAATTCTAAGTGCATACTCAAGCCTGTGTAATGGGCTTATCTCTCAGAAATCCCATCCCGCCAAACAGAAAACCAGTCCAGCACAACAGTAATAATATGAAATGTAATGCTAGAATACGATAAATACAGTAGAGTAAATAACGGCAAAATAAAGCACAACAGTAAACACCCAATGAAAGAAATAAACAAACAAGCGCTAGGTTTGACTCGCTTAGGATGGACCAGCAATAGGTCAACCTTTCCCCAGCAGAGTCGCCATCTGTCGCTCCTGGAATTTTCATCCAAGTACAAACGGGAAAGTGGCACCGAAACAGAGTCGCCAGCAATGTGTATTTATCCCACGAGAGGGAAAGGAAACACTGCATAAACCTGAAGGGAAGGAAAGAGCATGGCCTTACGACCAAGAGAAGTGGGTAAGGGAGTCGGTTACACGAGAGGAGGATATTAGCACCCCCTCGCGTCCATCGTACCCGATGGGATCCACGCTTGCTAGTCTCGATCAAAGGGTGTAAGAAAAGATAATGGAAAAAGGACTGGAAAAAGAATGGAACGAGAAAGAGAAACAAACGTAGGGAAAATAAAAGGAGTGCTCGAATGGGCCCTACCCCACTGCCTACGTATCTCGTCGGGAATACGAGAATCAGAGCGACGTAGTTCCCCTCGCCGAGGGTAGCTGGTGTCTTTTAGGGAACGGCTAACGTTCTAGCTCAGGTGTTGCAGCTCGCTGTGTGGAGACATAGGCGTTACCATCTTGCAAGAGAACGAGGAGAAGCGCGTTCGTACGTTGAGAATGAGTGAGGTGAGAAGAGAATTCCCGAAGGAAAGACGTTACTGTTTGTTTTTGTCTTTTAAGGAAGCGATGTTTTGATTGTTTTTGTTTTGTAACATGTATTGTATTTAAGTCCCTCATATAGGATCGAATGCCTCGCATATCGACCCAAGATGGGGCGTACGCTAAACATTCCAAGAAAATGTGAGAAGATCCCCCATTTCCTTGTTCCCGCATGAAAGGCCTAAATACAATAGGTGTTACGCCTTCATTAAGTGTTTTGTTGATTAAGAGATAAAGACCCCTTTTAATCTTTTCTTTATATGAAAGGCCTAAATGCAATAAATGCCTACCTTTATTAGATGTTTTTGAGTTTTCTTTTGAGATGAGAAGAGAGACTCAAGAGAGGAGGAAAGGTAAACTCTAATGGGGGACTAAGACATACCCTAGTGTTATCATGCATGGATATCCTAAGGTTAGTGAGGCTTAAGCAATCTAATCCTAAAAGAAAGGAGAAGAAGAAAGAAAGTAACTTACTTCCAAAATAGAAGTTAAGTTGTTTCTAAGAGGGAGGAGAGAAAGTTACGAAAGCAAAGCATGATTAAATGCTTGAACAAATACAAATTGAATGATTAAAATATGAAGGAAGAAATTAGAATGTGGAAGCCTATCCACACTCAAGTGACTTACCATTAGCCCCTGAAATGGTTAGTACAATTATTTACAAGTGAAGAAACAAATGAAGATGAATAAAACTTGAACAAATAACCAAAGTAAAACCACTTAATGGTTAAGGAAAAGTTTAAAGTCAGAATGTACATTCCAAGAGTGTTTACTAATACCATGAGATCAAACACAAACCAAATGCACACAAACAAAGTCTTAAAACCCAAAGAAGTGCATTATAAAAGAAGTAGATGGAGTATGAAAGGATATGCAAGATAACTATGCAATGATGCTTCATGAAATGTTAAGGTCAGAATATAGACAACCTAACATGTGCATAAAAATGATCTTCAAACATCATTCAAGTCATACAAACACTTTCACAATCAATTAAGAAGCAAAGAAGAAGAATTGAAGTGAAGTGAATCATGATTCACTTGTGAAACAAGTGACTTAAGGTGCAAGGCAAACATCAAACATGCAAAGATGAGATTCAAATATCACAACCAGAATTCAATTAATCATGCTATCAATCCTCAATCAAGACCTCAAATTATGGCACAAGTGCCTTCATGATCAAGCAAACCAAACATGAGGCATATATTCACAACTTGGACAAGTTAAAGTTCATGCTTCAAAGAAATAACAAACATGCTTCAAAAATTATGTACTTCAGTATTCAAGCATCTCAAATATGTACAATTAACATATCAAAGCCACAAGCAATGGATCAGAACCAATGTCAATCAACAATTAGGTCAAAGCATCATTAGGTTTTCATACATTCATGCTCAAAGCCACACATCAAAAGTCACCCAAACAAGACTTAAAAATCATCCCAAAAATCTCAAACATACCTCAACATGTTGTGAACACAATCCAAAAAGAAGAGCATCAAAATTACTTTTAATGATCAAGAACAAAAATGCACAAACTTATGTATCACATTAAGTATGCACACAAATGAAATTCAAAGAAAATTATAGCACAAGGGCAAAAAGGTCATAAAATCAAGAAATAAAATCATGAAAAATTTCCTAAATGTTTTAAGAATGCTCATGAATTTTTGTGGAATTTTATTATGAAGTTTAGTGTTTTTAAAATTCAATTATGAAACGTGTAGAAAAAATAAAATAAAATAAAAATGCAATATGAATGGGGGGTGCAAGCACAGCAATTAAGCAGTTCAAAACATTTGGGCTTTAGAAACAGGGAGGTGTGGATATCAAATCAGCTTAGGTCCAATAACGCGCACAACACACTAACTATCATGCTCTTTCAGACAAACCAAGTTAAATCATTCACAACCACCAGATCAAGTCAAGGTCAAGCCATGGTCAAAGTAACCAAAATCAACATGCACACGTGAATGACCACAATCCCTACCGTGTACCACACCACATAGTGTTTAAGTGAGTTCAGAAAATGTGCACATGACTTGCACGTGAATTTTAATGCGTTGTCAGCATTAGGACCACACGATGAGAAAAAAACAACGGACAGGATTAAAACATGGCAAAAACCCTAGTAATTGAAGTCACCGGCCGGAGGTGACCTCCGGTCACCTTCTCCGGCCACTCACCACCGTCTGCAACCTTGATTTCTCCAGAAATCCACAAAACGTATACCAATAGAAAGAGGAACTAATGTAGAACACGAATTCAAGAACAAAATGCACAAACAATCCATGATATGAGAGAATCCAACAGAAACAGATTTGCCCTAACATTTGAACTACACCTCTAAAGGCCTATCAACTAGCCAGGCAAGTTCTTGAGCTTATAAGAAGCTGCAAGAACCTGAAAATAATCTCACATTAAGCCTATAGTGGAAGAAACTCGTACCTGAAGATTGGAGTCTTTGAGGTATTCTTCGAACAACCAGAGATCTTCCTTCTTCTTCCAGCTACTTCTGGCCAAATAAAGGCTTTGATGATAGTTCAATGGAGGAGAAATGAGATCCAAGCTTCCAAAACCAGTTGTACTTTTGCTAGATGAAGAGAGGATCAAGGAAAGTTTAGGGGAAACATAAACAATGTGAGCTCGAGAGTTTTTGCAATGGTGAGATTGAGAGAAAAAGAGAGTGTTTCTGAAGTGGATTCTGGAAAAATGATAACTGAAAATGAAAATGTGAAGTGTGATTTTGTTTTATATGGTGAGCTGACCACGGTTTAATGAGTTGAGTTAGGGTGAGTCAAGTTGGTTAACTGAGTCATCACTAACTAACTGAGTCAAGTTAGTTTGGGAGAGTGAGGATATGGTGTGGCTGGTTCATGGCAGTTATGGTGGAAGTAATGAGAAAGAGAATTGGCACGGTTTGTGAAACAGAAGCTTGTGCATCAGAAACTTGCTAAGCAAGTTTATTCTTTCTATTCCCATGTATAGCACGTGACAGTGAGCATTATGTAAGTGACTTGTGCTTGGTTGAAAGAGGAAACTGAAGTGAGGAAGTGTTTGTGGTGTGTGTGAACCAAATTATGCAGCATGCCATCAATATATCAGTGTCGACATAGGGTGGTTTATGGAGGTTTTTCTCTATACTCAATGATTGAATTGGTGGGTTTATGGGTTCATTTGAAAGAGGGCACATTGGGGAACAATATTGGTTTGAATATTGAAGTGAAATGAGGTCTCAAACATGTCCCAAAATGACCATAAACAGATGGAAACTAAACTGGTACATAGGTGTGCAGACTTGTAGCATGACTTGGTTGGGACTTGGTCAAATTCTCAGTTGTATTGACCACACTTTGAGCCATCATAACTCTTTAACCTTTGATCAAATGGAATTTTGTCCAACATGAAAAATGAAGATGGCACTACAAGAAACATCTTTGATGTTGAAAATTTTCTCATTTGAGGCTTCCTTCTTGATGAAAAATAGGTGGACATTTGCCCCACCACATTTTTGTTGAAATGACTGCGCGCGTGACCTGAAAATCCTTGGTCATGACATGGTTTTGGCCTACTTTCTTCCAACTTTGATCCATCATATCTCCTTCAATATTTATCCAATGGAGATCTTATACACATGGATTTGAAGCTTAAAGCAAGACCTTTTGTTGTGGCCTGGTGGAATTTTCATTTGATGATTCTATTATAAATGGCCTTGGTTCAAAGTGTAGTTAAAAAGGGCCAAAACTTGCTATTTTTAGCAACCCTTCTTCATCCAAAAATGGCAACTTTCCACATCTTGATTTTTCCATGATTCCTTTGGAGTTTCTTGATCAAATTTTATACATTAGACACATATAACAGGAATTTTATGAATTTGGCCTCAAAAAGTCAAGAGTTGACTTTTTCCTCTGATTATTTGACTTGGCCCTAATTTCCCTGATTTTTGATCTTTCCTCCAATTGAACCACTTCTAAAACCAATTGAGAAGCAATTTTCCACATACATACACTTAGGGACATATGGAATACCATGACATCAAGTTTTGCCCAAAAAATCAAAGATATCCTGATTTAATTGGAAACCCTAGTTTTGGTGCCCACCTCCTAGGAGAAAAATGTGCAGTCTTCAATTTCAAATTCCTCAGAGTATGTTGTGTATCCTCTTAAAGGATGATGATATATGCCATTTGAGAGTGATTTTGAATAAATGAGCTATCTCTTTTGAGGGTTTTCCTTCAGTTTTTGAACCTCTTGCATAATGAAAGATGTAAAGCTTCAATCTCCTATTGAGTCTCACTTTCTTGAGGTTGTGGATGATCCATTGGGATAGTATGAGACAAGAAGGACCTCTTGACTTGCCTTGAGTGAACTTGTTTGACCCTTTTGTGCCTTGTATGACTCCTTGATTGTCCACCTTTCACCTGATCACATGCCCTGATGGTAAGAGGGATGCTATGTTTCATTTTCTATGTTAGATGTCAATGCAAATGCTACATGAGGTGGATATGATATGATATATGAAAATGCTATGCTATGATGTAAAAAGAGAGAGCAAATTTTGGGGTGTTACACTCATGTACTTGTAGCAGTCGGATTCCATGGTTCACCAGTAGTACCCTGCTCTTAGAATTTTTCTCGCCATTGCATGTCCGTTGGCATGAGTGCCAAAGTATCCTTCATGAATTTCTTTCATAAGCATGTCTGCTTCTGGTCTGTCGATGCATCGGAGCAAGACCATGTCAAAATTTCTCATATAGAGGATGTCACCGCTCAGGAAGAAGTTTCCAGTCAATCTTCTGAGGGTCTTTCTTTCTTTTCTGAGTGCCCCAGATGGGTACTCTTGTTTCTGAAGGAAGCATTTGATATCGTGATACCAAGGTTTGTCGTCTATGACTGCTTCGATCGTGAAGATGTAGGCGGGCCTTTCAAGGCGTATTATGTCGATCTTAGGTATGTCATTCCATTGACCTACACTAATAATGGAAGAGATAGTGGCTAATGCATCAGCCATGTGATTCTCATCACGAGTGATGAAACTCAACTCTGTTGAAGAAAGGTAGCAACCTTCTTGCATAGTCTTTGTAAGGAATCAATCCTGATTGGTATGTGTTCCAATCTCCTTTTATCTGATTGATAACCAAGGCTGAGTCGCCGTATACGTCCAAGTTTTTTATCCTTAAATCAATTGCTTCCTCGAGACCCATAATACAAGCTTCGTATTCGGCCTCGTTGTTCGTACACTTGAACGTAAGTCGAGCAGTGAAAGGAATGTGGGTACCCTGAGGGGTAACAATGATTGCCCCAATTCCGTTCCCATAATGATTAACTGCTCCGTCAAAGATAAGTCCCCATTGGGAACCTGGTTCTGGCCCTTCACTGGGTAACGGTTCATCGCAATCTTTCATTTTTAGATACATGACATCTTCGTCTGGGAAGTCAAACCCGATTGATTCTTGATCGTCAATCGGTTGATGAGCCAAATGATCGGCTAAAATACTTCCCTTAACGGCTTTTTGAGCGTGGTACTCTATGTCATATTCTGATAACAGCATCTGCCAACGGGCAATTCTTCCCGTGAGAGCAGGTTTTTCGAAAACGTTCTTGATTGGATCCATTTCGGAGACCAACCAAGTAGTATGACGAATCATGTACTGGCGAAGACGTTTTCCTGCCCAAGCCAAAGCACAGCAAGTTTTCTCGAGCATCGTGTACCGAGTTTCACAGTCGGTGAATTTCTTGCTCAGATAGTAAATGGCAGACTCTTTCCTTTTGGTTTCGTCTTGTTGGCCAAGTACACATCCCATTGAGTCCTCTAGGACTGTGAGGTAAATGATCAGTGGTCTTCCTTCCACTGGAGGTGATAGAATCGGAGGATTCAACAGATATTCCTTGATACTGTCGAAGGCGGTTTGGCAATCTTCTGACCAAACGCAATCCTGGTTCTTTTTGAGTAATTTGAAGATCGGCGCACACGTGGCAGTCATAAGGAATATGAATCTGGAGATGTAGTTCAAACGTCCCAGGAATCCTCTGACATGTTTTTCAGTTTTCAGAGAAGGAATTTCTTGAATGGCTTTGATCTTGTCAGGATCAACCTTAATTCCTTTCTGGCTGACGATGAACCCTAGTAGTTTCCCTGAACGGACACCGAAGGTGCACTTGTTTGGATTCAAGCGGAGCTTGAATTTTCTTAAACGTTCGAACAATTTTGACAGATGTTCAACGTGTTCACTCTCTGTTTTTTATTTTGCAATCATATCATCGACATACACTTCGATTTCCTTATGTATCATGTCATGAAACAGAGTAGTCATGGCCCTTTGATAGGTTTCCCCGGCGTTATTCAAACCGAATGGCATAACCTTGTAACAAAAGGTACCCCATGGGGTAATGAACGAAGTTTTCTCCATGTCTTTCGGCGACATTTTGATCTGGTTATAGCCCGAGAATCCATCCATGAAGGAGAATACTTTGAACTTTGCTGTGCTGTCTACCAGCATGTCAATGTGTGGTAAAGGAAAGTCGTCCTTTGGACTTGCCTTATTCATATCCCTGTAATCAACACACATTCTGACCTTTCCATCCTTTTTCGGAACGGGTACGATGTTGGCTAACCATTGAGGATATTCAGATGTAGCAAGGAAACCCGCGTCAATCTGTTTCTGTACCTCCTCTTTGATTTTGATGGCCATGTCCGGGTGAGTCCGTCTCAACCTTTGCTTTACTGGCGGACATTCTGATCTTAACGGTAAGTGATGTTCCACGTTGCTGGTATCCAACCCTGGCATGTCCTGATAGGACCAAGCGAATACATCGGGAAATTCTTTGAGAAGCTTTATCAAACCCTCTCTGGCAGTTGGACGGAGCAGTGCTCCAATCCTGATTTCTTTTCTCTCTTGCTCTAAACCTAAGTTTACCGTTTCCAACGATTCTTTATGAGGTTCAATGGACCTTTCCTCTTGTCTGAGTAGTTGGGAGATCTCCTCTGGAATTTCGTCCTCAACTTCTTCTTCAGCCTCGAATACCAGGAACTCAAAGTTGGGAGAAGGCATCGGATCGTATGTTTCAACGGGGTTTAAAACAAGCAATCTGCATGACGTGATGATTCGTGTTTAGAAGAGATAGAGAAAATGCAAGTGTGTGCAGTGTTTTATTTTATTACTGCCTGTTTTATGATTGAATGTTTTTTAGGATTACCATTTTCTGAAAAAAAAACGAAAAGAGAAAACAGCAATTAATGCAGAAATTACAGAACGACGTTATTTTATTTATGAACAAGTCGATCCTTGAAACTACAGCCCTATAAAACAAAGCTCTGTCTCTTTGGGCGAAGCGAAGAGGGAAAATTTATAGAAAGCGAGCCCTATCAAAACATCTATTTCACCTGGGTAGGGTGAAAGGTTAAAGATGGCAATTACTTTGACTGATGAACGACCTTCGGAACCTCGACGGCAACCCATTGACGGCGAAATCCTCGGTGAATCACAAAGTCTGGCACCTTCCTTGATTTGTCTTTAGAAATAACGCTGATTTCTGGTGGAGTAGGATCATTGGAATCTGTCTCCCAGGCAGAGTTGTCGTAGGAGGATTCCTCTGTTGCATTTTGCATAGCATTTGTGCTCTCAGCTATATCTCCCCATCCAGTAGGCTGGATATCTTCGAGCCTGATACAAGAGCTTTCGGGAGCGGTGTACTTGAACATATAGTCGAATTTTCCACTCGGTTGTCCCAAGGTGTCCCACACTTCTTTGGAATTGGAGGAGTCATCCCTCTCGATGACGTTGACCTCAGGAAAAGCATAGTTGATGAATTCAAGTCCCGTGAACGTTGCGAATTCATCTTCATGTTGAGTAGTTTCTGAATGACCTGAGTGTTGATCCCATGACATGGTGGGGACACAGGTATTCTGTTCAATGATGGTCAGCGAAGTTTCAATACTCGGCTGACTTTCTTGCCCCAAGTTTCCTAGGTAAGGTTGCCACATTGGCAGACCATCCATTGGGCCATAGTAGTTGTAGTCAAAATCGTCTTTCATCGGAGTGTCTTTCTCTAATGAATTTGATGGAGCATGGCATCCTTCCGGATCACAATCTCCATATACCATTTCGACGTCTGATCTTGGTATAAATCTCGGACTTTCTGTGGGAAAGCAAAAAGGCGTAGGTACCTCTTCCTAAGACATATAACCATCCTCGTTAAGATAGGACTTCCATTCTTCACCCGTGTCAGAGGGATCTTCCTCATTGATAGCATGTACTGCTTGAGACACCGGGTGAAGGAAACCTCCACTGTGGAAGAAATCCTGAATGGGATGAAGACTTTCATCGTTAGCAGCTGTCAGGGTACAGGTTGCAGAAAAACCAAGACCCTTCTTTGTTTTATTGTCAATAGGAATGACAAGCTGTCCCCATCCGTTTGTATCGGTACTCTCGACCGCTTTGATAGCATCTTTGTACGAGGATATCGAGGTTCCTCCTTTGAACTGATTGTCTTTGCTCACTGACAGCGCTTGGAACTGCGTTCCAATAACCTCCTCGGGTTCTACACAAGTAGATGATGATAAGTTACTCACGAGCAAGGCTTGTTCCCCACAAACCGTGACAAGTTGATCGTTCTTGACGAACTTTAGCTTTTGGTGGAGGGTCGAAGTAACCGCTCCAGCCTGGTGTATCCAAGGTCTTCCTAATAAACAACTGTACGTTGCCCGAATGTCCATGACCTGGAAAGTGACTTGGAAAGTATGAGGACCAATATTTATGGAAAGATCAACTTCCCTGATAACTGCTTTTTTGGATCCGTCAAATGCTTTGACGACGACCTCGCTGGTTCTCATCGGAGGGCCTTTGAAGGATAATTGCATCAAAGTGGACTTCGGCATAACATTCAGGGCTGACCCCGTGTCTACCAGTACGCTGGCTAAAGCATCGTCCTGGCAGTTAACTGTGATATTGAGCGCCATGTTATGACGGCGACCCTCTTCGGGTAATTCCTCATCACTAAATCCCAAGTTGTTGCAGGAAGTGATGTTAGAACAATGCTATCGAACTGTCTGATTGTTACATCCTGTTCCACAAAGGCTTGATCCAAGACTGTCTGTAGAGCCTCTTTGTGTGCTTCTGAACTGAGTAACAGTGATAACACCGAGATCTTTGAAGGAGTCTGTAACAGCTGATCGACAATGTTGTATTCACTCCTTTGGATGAGCTTTATCATCTCATCATTGTTTTTCGAAAGGTCGAGATCACTGGATTGACCGACTGGTGGATCGGGAGCTTCTGTCTGAAGTTCCTTTTCCTTGTTACGTTCTCCAACCCCTCGGTTGAAGATTCTACCACTCAGTGTTACACGACTGATGTCTGCAATATTCACGACGGAGGGTAATGGAATTTCCTTTCCATTTTCAATGGTCATTGCACCATATTTGTAAGGGATAGCCTTAGTTGATTTATACGGTACTGGTCCCGGTAGATAGATAACTACAGGAGCCTTCTGATTTTTCTGACCATCGTAAGTAATCTCGATCCGTTCCCGGTTGGGAACTTTAGATTCGTCAAGTAGAGGGATGATGGCAAAAATATCCCTGATCCTGTGATGACCAGAGATGCTGACAACATCCTCAACTTGATCAGCAAGGTAGTTGACTTATCCAGAGCTTGACCCTGGTTGAATCTCTTTGCGGTCCAACTGACTTTGAAGAGCCGCTCGCACGAGGTAGCACCCTTGATTATCCACTGAGCAAACTCTACACCAATCGTAATTGTGTAGTGGCACCTGACCACGTCCACTTTGAATGCAGTGCAACCTTACGAGGTCCGTTTCCATCGATCGGACATTCTGAATTTGATATCTAGCAGGATTTCCGTTTGTGATACTAACTTGTTGGGTGTCTTCATCCATATAGATGGGAAGCCACCAATGGTCTAACAAGTGTTGAAGTGTTTCCTAGACAAGGGTACATCCTTGATTGCTTTCATAGCCCGCTCTACAGCTTTGATAATCATGTGATATTAAGAATCCGAGTTGGACCTGCTCAGCATGTAACTCTACCAGATTGGTATTCATCAAGCGGATATCAAAGATCTGGACCCTATTGATTGGATAGGGATTCCTATCATGGTAGTCTTGAATCCATCCAAGATCCATTTGACGTTGGAGGGCATCTTGTACGAAAGAGCATCCCTGATTGTTTGTTGAGCAGATCGGACAGGCCTGGTAATCATGCCGTGGCAGATCGTAGTGTAGACTTTGTCGTGAGTGCATCGCGACCAAGTTGACATTCATTGCTAGAATGTTATGATTCTGAATGATATTGGAATTCATATAGACCATGTTAACTTCACGAAATCGGTGCTCTTGGATCCATCCGAGATCCATTTGTTCCTGCAGAGCTGCTTGCACCACAGAACATCCTTGGTTGTCTTTAGAGCAGATATCACACTGGTGATAATTATGAGGTGGCACATGGCCATATCCACTCTGTCTACAATGCATCTTAACCAGATTGGTTTTTAACAAGAGTACATCATGAATCTGATAGACATTGTTAGTCTCTTTCTCAGTCAGATTGACTGCAGCTTTCTCATGTTGAGGCAGCGGGTTCGTGAGAACTTTAGGATTTGTATCCTTGAAGGATAAGACCCCGCTCCTAACAAGTTTTTGCACGTCGGACTTGAAATTGAGACAAGTCTCTATGTTATGCCCTGATCCTCCTTGATGATAAGGGCATGTCTGATCCACCTTAAACCAAAAAGGCAGATTTTCCAGTACTGTAAGAGGAGAATTAGTCTGAATGTTCCCCTTAGCCAGTAGTAATGGAAATAGTTCTGCGTACAACATGGGTATAGGATTAAACCCTGATGGTCGTGTTGTACGGTTGTTATTGTATGGAGGACGGGCCTGCTGAAGAGGCTGTTGTGTCCTTTGCTGGTCAGGTTGGCTCTGTGCAACCTGAGGTTGATACGTAGGAACAGGCGCGGGACCGATAGCAGGAGTTACAGCTGCTACTGGTTAATAACGACACCTTTGCTTTCCGAGAGAGATATTCCCAATATCCTGCTCTTTTTTCTTAGGGAGAGCACTACCGTATTTTTTAGTACCGCTCGTCGATCCAGTGTCTTTTGCCAAACGTCCTTCTCGGATGACTTCCTCAAGACGTACACCCATGCCAACCATTTCGGTGAAATCACTGGGCACACTGGCAACCATTCGGTCATAGTAAAATGAGCTTAAGGTCTTTAAGAAGATCTTTGTCATCTCTTTTTCCTCAAGAGGTGGACAAATTTGGGCAGCAATTTCACGCCACCTTTGAGCGTACTCCTTAAAGGTTTCCTTGTCCTTTTGCGACATCGATCTGAGTTGATCTCTGTCGGGTGCCATGTCCAAATCGTATTTGTATTGTTGGACAAAGGCAGTACCAAGATCTCTGAATGTGCTAATCGTAGCACGGTTTAAACCCATGTACCATTTGAGTGCGGCACCAGTTAAACTATCCTGGAAGTAGTGAATCAGCAAGTCCTGATTCTCCGTCTGAGCTGACATCCGCCAAGCGTACATCACCAGATGGCTCTGAGGGCAAGAGTTACCCTTGTACTTTTCAAAGTCGGGCACTTGGAATTTTTGCGGGACATTCACATTAGGGACCAAGCAGAGGTCTGCGGCATCCTTTCCAAATAAATCCTGACCACGAATGGCTTGCAGTTCCCTCTGCATTTCCAAGAACTGTTCCTGGAATTCATCCATTTGGTCAAACATAGTTTCCTTCTTGTCAGAAGGTGTCTGTGGAATCTGTCCTTCTGGGACTGTGTGCACCACAGGGGGTGGAACCGTAACTACGGTAGCGAATCTTGGCGTACCCCGAAGTTTGTAACCTTCAAGAGTCTTCAGTATGCCGCCGGCATCTTCGCTTTCCTGAAGTTTGTAACCTTCAGGCCCAGTGGCTTCTGTTGTGATTCCCTGATCTTCAGTGATCGGCAGAACATATCCTTCTGGGATATAGTTAACAGGCATGCCCCAAGGACGATCTTTCGGCATCTGATACCTAGGATCATACTTCTCCACTATGGGCGTTGAGGTGATTTCTGAGATCACAGTTCTTTGTAGCTGAGCTTCTGCCATGGCTTGCATGTTGTTACGAAGCTTTCTCATATCCTCTCTCAGAGCGTCGATCTCTTCTTTCAACTCTCTGTTTTCTTCCTCAAGATCATCCATCTTTTTCTAACGATTGGCCCGAGTATTATACGAATGAGACAGTTTGACTCTAGAATCGAGACACAAACGTGAGATTCATAGGGAAGAAGAATACGTGATGTGAGAATGATGAATGCAATGATTATATTAATTGTTTTTATTCTAATCAAAATAAACTTCGACAATTAGATTGCAAATATCAAACGGTGGGGAAACCCCTTTTATTGAATTCCAAAGGATTACAGAAATGGAAATACAGTAGATTACAAGGTGCAGAAACATAAACCTAAGCTAGTAGGTCCCGAGTCCTCTCTGAAGAGAAGTCGGGTGCTGATTCTGGTATCTTCCTTTTCTTTGACCGGGGCTCTTGAGCCGTTGTCGGGTTGTCATTCCTTTGCCAGGTGAAAGGAGCGAGCAAATTCCTTTGATCATCTTGATTCTCTATAGCATGTTGCTCCAAAATTTCAATCAGAGCATCTTTTTCTTTCAGTAATTGTTGTATTTTGATGCACTCTACGTCGAGGGAGCGGTATTTGTTCTTCCAAGACTTCCTCTCCTTTTGAACTTTGTTGAGAGTAAGCTGAAGCATTTCATTTTCCGTCATGAAGTACATGACAGATTCCCTCGGTGGCAGAATTCCGTAACGAGGATAAGGCATCTTTAGCTTGAGAGCTCTAGTTTGTACCCAGTGGAGATAAGGCTCCACCGAGACACAGTTTGGTTTTCCTAGAGACTCTCGTCCTTTCTTATGAAACTGTTTCCAAGCTTGCACTATTTCCAATTTTAGTGCTCTGTCGTTTTCTCCTTCCTTGAAGAAAAGACCTTCCAGATGAGTGTTCTGCGGAACAAGCCTCATCGGGTATCTGAATTGATGGCGAACCAATACCGGATGGTAGTTGATTCCTCCCTTAGTTCCTATAAGGGGTACGTTGGGGAAGTTTCCACAACGGTCAATGATCCTGATTCCATCATGAATCTTGTTGCACCAATCTATATCAGAGTTGGTAAGAGACATGATCTTTTGCGACCAATGTAAGGCACTCTTGCAATCCCAAAAAGCAGCAGACTTGGGCAAGTGAGAGATAAACCATTTGTAGAGCAGAGGTACACAACATGTGATCTCCCCTCCACCGTACAAATTACCCAAGTGTACAGAATGATACGCATCTGCGAGCAAAGTCGGCACAGGGTTTCCAATGAGAAAAACCTTAATAGTGTTGATATCTACGAAGTTATTGATGTTGGGAAACAAAAATAACCCGTAGGTGAGCAAGACAAAGATGCTTTCAAAAGCAGTCACGTTTCCTATACTAGCGAAGTACAGGGCCTTCTTTGTCAAGAATTGGACAGGCAAACCTTGGATGCCACCCTTAGTGGTTAGGTGAGTCCTGACCTCAGACTCGTCCAAATAAATTGCTCTTGTAATAGTCTGATTCTTTGGAATTTCTTCCAGTCCAGAAAATGGAGCTCGATCAGTGATATGTAGATCGATCAAGTGAGAGTACTCCTCCAGTGTTGGTGCTAGCTGATAATCCGGGAATGTGAAATAGTGATAAATTGGATCGTAGAACTAAATGAGCGCATCCATGATTCCCTTAATCACATGGACTCTTAACAGCGGTAGCAAACCTCCGTGCTTGGCTCTGAAAGCCTCTGGGTTAGTGATCATCCTCGCCAACCTTCTCAAATCCTCTAGTTTTGGAACCTTGAAGGTGTACGTATGAGTTCTCCTTCTACCGAAATCCATTAGCGTAATCCTCTTCTCTGATATTTGCAATCACAGTCTTAGTTTAATTTGAAAAACAGAGAGACTAGAAGAGAGGTTTTTTGAATGTTTTAATGTTTTTTTAGATGAATGCATGAATGCAGCACACAAAAACATAGAAAAAACATGGGGTCAAAGGGTCGTTGTCATGAAGTCAAGGCTCTACCCATCCCCAAAGGTTTATACTAAGGTGATTTTGTGTACCTGTCACTCAAAATCATTGATTTCTGAGAACACCAGCGGGCCGGGAACCGTGCTAGGTGGTGTCCTTTCAAAGAAATCTCAGAAGAGGGTAGTTTATCGCGTAACAGCCATTCCCGATAGCCACCGCACTACAAAAAAGGTGATTTTTCCTAGGTGTATACTCATTCTTTCCACATGCGGCATCACACGCATTCCCATTAGCAGAAAAATAAACACGTATAGCAATTAGGAAAAGCAGTATATATATTTGTCCTAATCATCCTAGACCTTTAAAGCTATGAATCCTAAGTTCCTGACAGAAATGGGTTTCCCGGCGGAAGCCCCAATCTGTGGTTCTCTGCCTAAGAGATGGACCAGCATAGGTTAATCTTTCTCCTCAGCAGAGTTCCCATTTTCCGTGGAAAACGGGGATGATGCCCTAAGGCAGAAAATGAGACTCCCCAGCAGAGTCGCCATTTTTCTGTAGCGAGTGATTTTTGGATGTGGTTGCGAAGCACGATCGCTCTTTATAACTACAGGTCGATTCATTTTTAATCCTATTGTGAGCTGAATAAGGAAGGGAAATAGATGTCTCCAATTAACCCTGCTTGCATACTGAGTTTGAACAGCGGTCTGTTCGGTTAAAGATGCTCAAAGATTCGGGGAGTTTGTACTGGTTATTTGTATTTTCGCCAATACTGTCTTGATCTAGGGCAGAAGGTTTCTAGCGGGGAACAAGGATTAGGATGTTAGGACTGATGTTTGAATTACTGCTTTTGATATGGGATTTGGTTTTTTTGTTGAGTGTGCTCGCTAAGATCTTTTCTTTCGATCTTATGCCTACGTATTCCTGTTTACCGAAACAGGGAAATCAGAGCGTTCGTAGTTCCTCCTATTCTATGGGAGGAAATTGGGGTTTTTGGTGTCTTGTTCAAAGCCCAAGACGTGAAGCGAAAGGTTGTTTGTATCTTGTTCAAAGCCCAAGATGTGAAGCTGAAGAGTTTATTTGTATCTTGTTCAAAGCCCAAGATATGAAGCTGAAAGGTCTATTTGTGTCTTGTTCAAAGCCCAAGACGTGAAGCGAAAGGCCTCGACTTTAGAGAGAATTTGTCATCTCTAAAGAAGGGTATGTTTGTCACAACTGTTGGGTGACTGATTATAAAGGAGAATTACTTTAACCGGGATACGCTGATCCTAGCAATGCCATAATTTCCTTTATAGGGTAGTTTTGACCTAAAAGAGAAGACTTTAACTCAGTGTAGAGCAATGCTATCTTTCCTTAGGTATTTCTCATGCTAAAAGAGGGACAGTGGCATGGATGTAGATGATCTAGAGGCTTGCCGATTACAGCGATTAGATGAAGGGGAAGGAGTTGTTGATATTTGTGTACTGTGAACGAGGCACAACTTTGATGTTAAAAGGTTGATTGGACTCAACCGGGGATTTCTTATACAAAGCCTAAGAGGAGGCTAACTCTACTGAGGAGAATCATTATACAAAGCCTAAGAGGAGGCTAAAAGGTGTCTCGTACAAAGCCCGAGAGAGAGGCTAAAAGGGGTTGATCCTATAAGAGGATCTTTTATACTCAACAAGAGAGTGTTTTTGTATCTCGTACAAAGCCCGAGATGGAGGCTGAAAGAGTTTGACTCGACGATGGAGTCTTTTGGTATCTCGTATAAAGCCCGAGATGAAGGCAATTTGTTTGTTTTTGTATCTCGTACAAAGCTCGAGATGGAGGCTGAAAGAGTTTGACTCTGCTTAGGGGAATTTGTATCTCGTACGAAGCCCGAGATGAAGGCTGAAGGGTGATTGACTCAACGAGGGAGTCTTTTATGTGTCTCGTACAAAGCCCGAGAGAGAGGCTAAACGTTGTTTGACTCCACTGGGGAATCTTTCGGTATCTCGTATAAAGCCCGAGATGAAGGCGTAAAATGTTAGCTCCGCTGGGGAGAATCATTGTACAAAGCCCAAGAGGAGGCTGAAAAGGTTTGGGGAAAGATCATTATACAAAGCCTAAGAGGAGGCTATCTTCCGCTAGGGGAAATCATTATACAAAGCCTAAGAGGAGGATAACTTCACTTAAGAAGGATCATTATACAAAGCCTAAGAGGAGGCTATAGTTACTGTCTCAGTTAAGTGACAGGTCCAGCATACTGATTTTGAAAGAGAAAATCAGTTCTTATATGAGCAACACTGTACTCAAGGATTTGATTCCAAGGGTTCGGGGTATTCCTGTTCTTTCAGGAAGCGGGAAATCCGAAGGGTATCGAGACTGTCCGAGTCTGCGGGTTTCCTTCCCATTTAGAGAAGGGATTACTTGAGAATGTCTTTGAGACTCAAGGATATTAGACTGTCCAAGTCTAGAGTTTCATCCTTTGTACTATGTTTTGAGAAACAGTAGTAGACTCTATGAAAGGACTGCTCTATAAAGATTACTAAGTTCTATTCCTATACCTCTAGGAGGTCGTCGGGACAATTTGTACGAAGCCCAAGAGGAGGCTGGAAGCTTTTTAGAAGCCGACGGGTCCTTGTACTAAGCCCAAGAGGAGGCTATCATTCCCGAAGGAAGAGATCATTATACGAAGCCTAAGAGGAGGTTGTGAATACTTCTAAGAAGCCGTAGGGTCCTTGTACTAAGTCCAAGAGGAGGCTAGGTTGCTTTTAGGAAGCCTGTGGGTCCTTGTACGATGCCCAAGAGGAGGCCGATGCTTTTAAGAAGCCCGTGGGTCCCCAAATCCCGAGAAATTCAAGGCAAGCTATTCACAAGGAATAGATCAAGTCAGGAAAGTTCGAGAATTTGGAAAAAACTCAAAGATGCCATTCACGGAGAATACATTCATCTTTGGGAGTAGAGTTTCCTGACAATTCCTAATGAGGACAGCCGAAGAGAAGACTGTATCTGGTGCTCCCATTGGGGATCTAGCTGTCTATTTCTACGAACTAAACGAAACGGCGTCACCTAGTTCTAGACGTAGTTGTCGGGGAAAATCTAAATATCTATACTATTATTACACAGTAGATATGAGTTTATGAAAGGAGACTTACAGTGAGCAGCCCCACAATACAGTTATATATGAAAGCAGTAAATGAAAGCGATAACCACTTACTCGGTTGTAGTGCTTCCATGCTGTTTGGTTAGTTGTTCAACAAAGAAAGATCGAAAACAACAGTATATTCAAAATCAAAGGAGAAAGTGCTTTGAAAAATAAAGATTTGAGGCTTACAGCTCAAGGAGAGGCCCAAAATGTTTTGGTTAAAAGGGGATTGGGTCTTACACTCTAATAGAGGCCCAAAGAGTTTTGAATGGGTATTATAGCTCAAGGAGAGGCCCAGATGGTTATTTTTCAAAAGGCGACGATCGCGTCGTTTATTTGAAAATGTACAGAGGGACTTATACAACGAATGAGGCCCAAAATATTTCTGTACAAGTGGGTTGGGTCTTACACTCTAATAGAGGCACAAAGAGTTTTGAATGGGTCTTATAGCTCAAGGAGAGGCCCAGATGGTTATTTTTCAAAAGGCGACGATCGCATCGTTTATTTGAAAATGTACAGAGGGAATTATACAACGAATGAGGCCCAAAATATTTCTGTACAAGTGGGTTGGGTCTTACACTCTAATAGAGGCCTAAAGAGTTTTGAATGGGTCTTATAGCTCAAGGAGAGGCCCAGATGGTTATTTTTCAAAAGGCGACGATCGCGTCGTTTATTTGAAAATGTACAGAGGGACTTATACAATGAATGAGGCCCAAAATATTTTTGTACAAGTGGGTTGGGTCTTACACTCTAATAGAGGCCCAAAGTGTTTTGAAAATGATCTATGAGGGTTGAATTAATCCAAAACCCTAATTTGTTTTCAAAAATGTATTTAATTGAATAAAAAAATTAAATTAAAATGATCAAAATTGTTTAACATATGAAAAACAAATTGTGATCTTGGATTAATGCTTCAAAAATTTAGTACTGACCTACAAAATAATTAGAAAGCATTAGAAGTTGCAAAATCAAGATGGAAAAAATATTTCAAATATTAAAAATAATTAAAATATTAATTCTTTGTAAAAATATCAATTATACAAAATAAATAATATTTTTTGGGATTTTTTGATAAAATAAAATATTTTATCATTTTTGTGAATTATTGAAAAAAGAATCAACTCAAAATCATTAAAACTCAGAGAGAAATTAATTTTTGAATCAATTAAATAAAATCACAAAATTCAAATATTTGAATTATTCAAAAATGGTGCCAATAACACACCAAGAACACGCGCGTGTTCTGGGTTTGGCCAGATTTGCATTTTCTCCTCAATCTCACTGAATACTTGATCATATCATGCAATCCACATACCAATCAACTCGTTTCAACCTCACGATCATGTCTATGGCATTTAATTTCATTTAAATTAAACATATAACAAGAAATCACGAAGAATCCTCAAGAACCCTAATTTCTGCATGAAGGCTAGGATTTTTGATACACGATTCATGTAACGCCCCGATTTTGATTATTCCATTATTCTAGAGTCTTTTATTTTAATTGGGTGATAAATTATTTTATTTGCTAAATTGGTGTGTTAAATGTTATTTTACCGTTTTCGAGAGTTTTCGGGGAAATTAGAATGGAGGGTATTTTAGACTTTTCTCAATTAATCATAAGTTAGAAATTTTGTGGAATTGGAATTATGTGAGAAAAATGAATTAAATTGATTTAGTGGAAAATGAGAGAAAAAAAATAGGAAAGAAAGAAAATAGAAAGAAAAGAGAAATAAGAGAGAAATAGAGAAAGATAGAAAGAAAAAGAAGAGAAAGAAAAGAGGAGGGAAAGAAAAGAGGAGAAAGTTGGGAAAACTAGGAAATCATCAAGATCGATCACATAGCAAGTTGGAATCCGGGTAAGGGTGTGAAACATTATTATCTTATCAATGTATGTGATTATGTATGGATTGTTGTTGTGGTTGATGAATTTTGGGAATTTTAGGGTATAACCCATTTTTGAGAAATTGATTAGAAATTGATCCAAATGTGTGTGAACTTGTGTTGATTGTGTTCTAGTTTGTCTATACATGTTTAATATGTATTGTTATACTTCAAACTGGTATTTTTATGAATTTAGATGATGAATTGGTGAAGTTGGGGGTGGAAAACGCAGAACAGAATTCTGCAGGAAAATTCTGCATTCTGCCTGGCCATACGCGTAATGGGGAGGGCCATACGCGTATTGACTTGGGCAATACGCGTATGGATGGCGCATTTCAGGGCCAATACGCGTATGAACCTTCTTTTTTCCCGGCCATCTGGTGATTTGCGTAGTGTACGCGTAAGGAGTTTTGGCCATACGCGTATGACATAGGTCCATACGCGTATGAGCAGCAGAAGTGTTAAAATGAGATTTTTCAAAATGTCGTTTTCGTTTTCGTCCGTAACTTTTGTTCCGATTATCCGATTTTTACATTCTTGGTGTCGTTGGAAAGCTATTGAGCTGTACTTTCTTATTATGCTAATTTGGAAATTGTTAGCCGATTTTATTATGTCGAAAAGTCGGGAATAGTGATATTTAGAGATTTTTACCGTTTTGACTATGTGTTTGAATGTGAATCATACTATAGGACATTGATGTGAATGTATATAGATTGTACGTGATTGTATGAGAGAATGCATGAATATATTGTGAAATATGTGTGCATTGCATGAGTGTATGTGGTCATTTTGTATGAGAAACATCATGACATGCATTCATGTGTCGCGATTCTGTGGAGAATCGGGTGTAATATCACGTCCCTGTTGGGTGTGAGTGATTGATTACACAAATGGTCATTGAGGATCCTCTGAACATTGCGTAGTCAATGGGTGTAATCGTTACGATGAGTTACACTTGATTCCGTGGGAATCTTCAGAATGATTGTGTGCCCTTGTGGGGTTTGAGTAATCGGATTGTGTCTGCGTGAACAATCCAGAAACATCGGATGCCATGATGGTATGAGCGATGGGGAAATATCGTAGGCCCGGCAGGGAAGATATTTCCATTGAGTTCTTCAATTGAGCTCGGGTGATGAGTCGGTACCGCATGCATCTGCATAAAGTCGAGAGTTGGTCTCTATGAGTTGCATTGATCATCTTTGTATTTGTGCATTGATGAATAAACATTGATATATGTATGTTTATGGGAAATGATATAAACTGTATCTTATAATGATGCATTGTTGAATGAACAAGTATGTGTGTGTTCATGTGGAATGATGATAATGGTGAATGTATGCATAATGAATATGCTTGATGATATATCTATATTGTGATATAGGATGAGTTGTGGTGAGAATATGTGTTATATGTTTATGTGTAGTACATAATTATATGCATTGTTATTATGATAATATTTCTCACCCTTCTCCTGTTTTATGATGCTCTATGAGGCATTGCAGAGTAGGTATGCTGGAGATCTTTTTGTGAAGCGTGTCTTCATTCTTTTGGTCGGTTGGCTCTGATATGTAGCACCGGGTAGCTAGGATGTATACTATTCTTTTGTGATACATTTGCATGTGTATCTTGCTGATGAATTTGTGTATATAAACATGATGTTGCTTGTGACTCATACTGGATGATGTATGTATATATGCTGATGTATATATGTGGTTGTTATTCAATATTTTAGGTGTTTCCGCTTTTATTCTAAATATTGAGATGTGGGTGTAAGGACAAAGTTCCTCTGTGGCAAGTTACCCCACTGTTGCATATCAATAATTTGAGCAGGTGTTGTATGTATTAAATGCGTGTATGATGTGACATGCCTCTTTTATACTATGTTTTAATCGTACTCTGGCGAATTTTTTTTTTATATGTGCCTAAATGATTTATGTGATTATTTGGGGGTATAGAAAGGGGGTGTTACAATTCAAACAATGCAATTAATTGAGGGGAAACATTCCATGCATGATTATGGACATATGGCCAAATTATTGTGCGAGGAAATATGCATAGATTGAGAGATGACAAAGTATATGCTCACCTCTAGGCCGTGACAGCAAGTGCAAGGTAATTTTTAATTAGGAGGTGTTACAGATGAGTGGTGATGATCTGGACAGCTTCCCTACACCCTATGGAGTGTGTTTGAATGCTTGGACTTGATTGAAATTGGCTGAATCACTTCATGGCATCTCAACTGCACTTTGGTTAAAACCTTGAGCAATTGACTGGTGATTCTGAGAAATCAGTGTTCTAGTTGTTGTTTAAGTGTTTGATCATCTCATATGTGATGTATATGAGGTGTGTGTGTGTGATTGGTTTGGTTGAAATCCCTCTCCAACTCAAAAACTCAAAGTTACCTTGCTAAAGAAGGCATTTTTGCCAAGAAAAAGAGATTTTGAGGAAAGCATCTGTTTGATGGCTTTGGTGTGCTTAAACTGAGCACAAATGAGCTCTATTTATAGTAGAGCAAGTTTGTTTTAGGATCAATAGTGAATGACAACTGCAGAATAGGTTTGGCCAATGTTGATCAATGAGAATCCAAGTCTCCTCTAGCCATTGACTAAAGGTTAGGGCACAGGCTGCTGGTCCCCTTGGTCTTGGATAAGTCTTGACTGAATTCAGTTGCTAAGAGCTCAGTCTATGCCACCTTGGAGCTTCCATTGAATGCTTGAATCCAAAATTGGAGTCTTGTCCCTATTTTAGGCAATTCTAGGTTTTGAGTGCTATTTTTGGTTCCAAAGACTTTGGAGGCTTGGCTCAGTGATTGTCCCCTTTAGATTCAATCCCTTGAGGTGTCCAAGTGGATCGGAGCATTGAAATTTGGCTGATTTTGGAAAATCGAGCCAAATTGCAAATTCTGCCTTGCCTTTGACAGATTTCGGCAAGGCAACTTGCCAATGTCATATCTCATGACTCAAATGGAATTTGGCAATGTTCTTGGCCATTTTGGAAAGCCCTTACATGCTACAACAACTGTTTGAATATGTTTGGTTTTGATCTCTTCTGAAACCAAGTGAAAAATCCCTCTACATTTGGCAAAAAGTGAGGCAGATTCTGTCTTATTGAGATTTTCACTAAGTGTTGAAACAAAGTGACTTTTCTTGATTTTGATCACTCCATAACTCAAAATCCATGAGGAATTTGGACATAACTTAGTATGAAGTTTTTGTAGAGGGTAATGTGATCTACAAATCAAGCTTTGAATGGGGAACAATGGCCTTGTGTTTTAGGAGTTATGGTCCTCCAAAGTTGGTGCATTAGTGATGCTTTTTCCATAACTTAGAAATTTTTCTAAGTTTTATGGTTACCCCTTTTACAAGTTATCCAACTTTTCTTGATTTTTCTTGATGAATGATGATTCAAATCATACATAAACATCATTTTAGGGTTAAAAATCCATTTTGGTGAAAAATCTCAAAAAGTCAAAGTTGACTTTTGTGCACAGTTGACTTTTTATCTGATGAATTCCAAACTGTGCAATTCCTCAGGAAATCATGTCCTTGACCTAAATCAAACTTGATGGACATGTTCCATGGGTGTCATAGGGTATATTGAGGCATGACTTTGGGCTTGGGAGCATGTCCTGGTCAAAAGTCAAAGTTACAGTTGACTTTTTCCATAAAACCCTAACTGTGGTGCAGATGAAACTAAGACTTGTTGCTCAAGCTTCTTGGATTAATCCATTGTTCCAAATAGATCAATATAGTTCATTAGAGACCCTCAAACCCTCTCTTGAGGTCTTGGTTCATGATTTGCACCAAAAGTCAACTTAGGGGTGAATTAGGTCAAGAAACCCTAATTCCTGATTTTTGATGTATGCATCCCCTGAGGCCAAATTGACTTGGTGATGAGGCCCATGAGGTTCCATGGAGTATATTAGGTTATGTTTTGGATCATTGCCTTGTGCCCAGATGAAATTTTCCATCTGGAGGCCCTGGTCGACCAAAACCCTAATTTGGTGACACTGGCGATCTCGAGGCTTGATCCACCTAGAAGGGAGCATCCTTGTGCTTAATCCTTGAAGTGGGAGCCCTTTTTGATCCATTGTGAATGTTTGGGAGGTTAGACAAGTTGAAGATCATGTCATTCCTTGATTGATTCTTTGTCTAAGAACTCAAAGAGGGCTTGAAACCCTAATTTTGATAGTAATGAATGTTCACCCATCTTTGGGGAGACTGACAAGGTAGGATGATTCTCCCATATTATGATGATGATTTGCACAATGATGGGAAATCTTAGTGGTCAAAATTTGGGGTATGACACCCGTACAAAGCCCGAGAGAGAGGCTAAACGTTGTTTGACTCCGCTGGGGAGAATCATTGTATAAAGCCCAAGAGGAGGCTAACTTCACTGAAGAAGGATCATTATACAAAGCCTAAGAGGAGGCTATGGTAACTGTCTCAGTTAAGTGACAGGTCTAGTATACTGATTTTGAAAAAGAAAATCAGTTCTTATATGAGCAACATTGTACTCAAGGATTTGATTCGAGGACCCGGGTTATTCCTGTTCTTTAAGGAAGCAGGAAATCCAAAGGGTCTTGAGACTGTCCGAGTCTACGGGTTTCCTTCCTATTTAACGAAGGGGTTACTTGAGAATGTCTTTGAGACTCAAGGAGATTAGACTGTCCAAGTCTAGAGTTTCATCTTTTGTACTATGTTTTGAGAAACAGTAGTAGACTCTATGAAAGGACTGTTCTATGAAGATGATTAAGTTCTGTTCCTATACCTTTAGGAGGTCGTCGGGATAATTTGTACGAAGCCCAAGAGGAGGCTGGAAACTTTTAAGAAGCCGACGGGTCCTTGTACTAAGCCCAAGAGGAGGCTATCATTCCCGGAGGAAGAGATCATTATACGATGCCTAAGAGGAGGCTGTGAATACTTCTAAGAAGCCGTAGGGTCCTTGTACTAAGCCCAAGAGTAGGCTAGGTCACTTTTAGGAAGCCTGTGGGTCCTTGTACGATGCCCAAGAGGAGGCCAATGCTTTTAAGAAGCCCGTGGGTCCCCAAATCCCGAGAAATTCAAGGCAATGCTATTCACCGAGAATAGATCAAAGTCAGGAAAGTTCGAGAATTTGGAAGAAACTCAAAGATGCCATTCACGGAGAATACATTCATCTTGGGGAGTAAAGTTTCTTGACAATTCCTAATGAGGACAGCCTGAGAGAAGACTGTATCTGGTGATCCTATTGGGGATCTAGTTGTCTATTTCTACAAACAAACGAAACGGCGTCACCTAGTTCTAGACGTAGTTGTCGGGGAAACTCGAAATATCTATACTATTATTACACAGTTGATATGAGTTTATGAAAGAAGACTTACAGTGAAATAGCCCCACAATACAGTTATATGTATATGAAAGCGGTAAATGAAAGCGATAACCACTTACTCGGTTGTTGAGCTTCCATGTTGTTTGGTTAGTGGTTCAACAAAGAGAGATTGAAAACAACAGTATATTCAAAATCAAAGGAGAAAGTGCTTTGAAAGAGAAATTTTTGGGGCTTACAGCTCAAGGAGAGGCCCAGGGTTTTTATCAGTGAGCGCACTGTTTGAATTTGTACAGAGGGACTTATACAAGTGATTGGGGCCCAAAAAAAAAGGTTTTCTGTACAAAGGGATGAGTCTTACACTCTCTCAAGAGGCCCAAAAAGTTTAAAGAAAAAGAGTGGGGCTTATAACACGAGGGTAGGCCCAATTGATTTTTTCGTTAAAAATGGCGATCGTGTCGAGATTCTCTTTTAACGCAGAGGGACTTATACAATAAGTGAGGCCCAAAATGTTTTGGTTAAAAGGGGGTTGGGTCTTACACTCTAATAGAGGCCCAAAGAGTTTTGAATGGGTCTTATAGCTAAAGGAGAGGCCCAAGGTTATTTTTTTTAAAATGCGATGATCGCGCCGTTTGTTTTTTACGGTATCGGGACTTATACAATACACTGAGGCCCAAATTATTTTGGTCAAAAAAGGATTGGGTCTTACACTCTATTAGAGGCCCAAAGTGTTTTGAATGGGTCTTATAGCTCAAGGAGAGACCCAAAATGTTTTGAATGGGTCTTATAGCTCAAGGAGAGGCCCAAAATGTTTTTGTTTGAAAACGGCGATCGCGTCGAGGTTTTTGAAAACACCGTGGGTCTTATACAATGATTGAGGCCCAAATTGTTTTGGTTTCAAAAAGGATTGGGTCTTACACTCTATTAGAGGCCCAAAGTGCTTTGAAAATGATCTATGAGGGTTGAATTAATCCAAAACCCTAATTTGTTTTCAAAAATGTATTTAATTGAATAAAAATTCAATTAAAATGATCAAAATTGTTTAACATATGAAAAACAAATTGTGATCTTGGATTAATGCTTCAAAAATTAAGTATTGACCTACAAAAATTAGAAAGCATTAAAAGTTGCAAAATCAAGGTGGAAAAAATATTTTAAATGTTAAAAACAATTAAAACTTTAATTCTTTGCAAAAATATCAATTATATAAAATAAATAATATTTTTGGGATTTTTTGATAAAATAAAATATTTTAACATTTTTGTGAATTATTAAAAAAAGAATCAACTCAAAATCATTAAAACTCAGAGAGAAATTAATTTTTGAATCAATTAAACAAAATCACAAAATTCAAATATTTGAATTTGAGAGAAATGGCGCCAAGAACAGCTGAAGAACATGCGCGTTTTTCAGTTTTGCCCAGATTTGCATTTTCTGTCCAATCTCACTGAATACTTGATTATATCATGCAATCCACATATCATTATGCTCGTCTCAACCTCACGATCATGTCTATGTCCATTAATTTCATTTAAATTAAACATACAACAAGAAATCACGAAGAAACCTCAAGAACCCTAATTTCTGCATGAAAGCTAGGATTTTTGATACACGATTCAAACAATGCAATTAATCGAGGGGAAACATTCCATGCATGATTATGAACATATGGCCAAATTATTGTGCAGCAAAAATTGTGTGGATCATAGAGTTAGAAGAGCTCATGCTTACCACTTGCAGCTGGTGATCGTGACTTGTGTAGGAGGTGTTACAGTTGTGTTATGATGATCTGAACAGCTTCCCTATACCCTATGGAGTGTGTTTGAATGCTTGGACTTGATTGAAATTGGCTGGATCACTTCATGGCATCTCAACTGCACTTTGGTTAAAACCTTGAGCAATTGACTGGTGATTCTGAGAAATCAGTGTTCCAGTTGTTGTTTAAGTGTTTGATCAGCTCATATGTGATGTATATGAGGTGTGTGTGTGTGATTGGTTTGGTTGGAAAAGCTCTCAAACTCAAAACCCGATAGTTACCTTGCTAAGAAAGGCATTTTTGCCAAGAGAAAGAGATTTTGAGAAAGGCAAGTGTTGTAGGCCTTTGGTGTGCTCAAACTGATCACAATTGAGCTCTATTTATAGTAGAACAAGTTTGTTTTGGGATCCACAGTGAATGGCAACTGCAACAGGTGTTTGTTCAATGTTGGCCAATGGAAATGCAAGTCTCCTCTAGCCATTGACTAGAGGTTAGGGCACAGAGCTTTGGTTCCCTTGGTCTTGGATAAGTCTTGACTGATTTCAGATAAGAATGGCTCAGTCCATGCCACCTTGATGCTTCCATTGAATGCTTCAATCCAAATTTGGAGTCTTGTCCCTATTTTGGCCATTCTAGGTTCAACATGTTATTTCTTGTTCCATGGACTTTGGAGGCTTGGCTAAGTGATTGTCCCCTTTAGATTCAATCCTATGAGGTGTCCAAGTGGATAGGAGTATTTGAATTTGGCTGATTTTGGCAAATCGAGCCAAATTGCAAATTCTGCCATGCGTTTGACAGATTTCAGCAAGGCAACTTTCCAATGTCATATCTCATGACTCAAATGGAATTTGGCAATGTTCTTGGTCATTTTGGAAAGCCTTTACATGACACAACAACTGTTTAAACATGTTTGGTTTTGATATCTTTTGAATCCAAGTGAAAAATCCCGCTACATTTGGGAAAAAATGAAGACAGATTTGGACTTAGTGAAAATTTCACTAAGTGTTGGAAAAAGTGACATTTTCATTTTTCAGCCATTTTGATCACTCCATAACTCAAAATCCTTAATGAATTGGACTTAGGTCTAGTTGAAGTTTTTGTAGAGGGTAATGAGGGCTACAAATCCATCTTTGGATGAGAAAAAATGGCCTTGTGGTTTAGGAGTTATGATCCTCCAAAGTTGGTACCCTTGTCACTTTATTTTTAACTTAGAAAAATTTCTAAGTTTTTATGGTTACCCCTTTTACAAGTTATCCAATTTTTCTTGATTTTTCTTGATGAATGATGATTCAAATTATACATTAACATCATTTTAGGGTTAAAAATCCATTTTGGTGAAAAATCTCAAAAAGTCAAAGTTGACTTTTGGGCACAGTTGACTTTTGGGCACAGTTGACTTTTTATCAGATGAATTCCAAACTGTGCAATTCCTTAGGAAATCTTGTCCTTGACCTAAATCAAACTTGATGGACATGTTCCATGGGTGTCATAGGGTATATTGAGGCATGTCTTAGGGCTTGGGAGCATGTCCTGGTCAAAAGTCAAAGTTACAGTTGACTTTTTCCTTAAAACCCTCACTGTGGTGCAGATGAAATTGAGACTTGTTGCTCAAGCTTCTTGGATTAATCCATTATTCCAAATGGATCAATATAGGTCATTAGAGACCCTCAAACCCTCTCTTAAGGTCTTGGTTCATGATTTGCACCAAAAGTCAACTTAGGGGTGAATTAGGTCAAGAAACCATAATTCCTGATTTTTTATGTATGCATCCCCTGAGGCAAAATTGACTTGGTGATTGGGTCCATGAGATTCCATGGAGTATATTAGGTTATGTTTTGGATCATTGGCTCATGCCCAGATGAAATTTTCCATCTGGAGGCCCTGGACGACCAAAACCCTAATTTGGTGACACTGGCGATCTTGAGGCTTGATCCACCTAGAAGGGAGCAACCTTGTGCTTAATCCTTGAAGTGGGAGTCCTTTTTTATTCATTGTGAATGTTTGGGAGGTTAGACAAGTTGAAGATCATGTCATTCCTTGATTGATTCTTTGTCTAAGAACTCAAAGAGGGCTTGAAACCCTAATTTTGATAGTAATGAATGTTCACCCATCTTTGGGGAGACTGACAAGGTAGGATGATTCTCCCATATTATGATGATGATTTGCACAATGATGGGAAATCTTAGTGATCAAAATTTGGGGTATGACACCCGTACAAAGCCCGAGAGAGAGGCTAAACGTTGTTTGACTCCGCTGGGGAGAATCATTGTATAAAGCCCAAGAGGAGGCTAACTTCACTGAAGAAGGATCATTATACAAAGCCTAAGAGGAGGCTATGGTAACTGTCTCAGTTAAGTGACAGGTCTAGTATACTGATTTTGAAAAAGAAAATCAGTTCTTATATGAGCAACATTGTACTCAAGGATTTGATTCGAGGACCCGGGTTATTCCTGTTCTTTAAGGAAGCAGGAAATCCAAAGGGTCTTGAGACTGTCCGAGTCTACGGGTTTCCTTCCTATTTAACGAAGGGGTTACTTGAGAATGTCTTTGAGACTCAAGGAGATTAGACTGTCCAAGTCTAGAGTTTCATCTTTTGTACTATGTTTTGAGAAACAGTAGTAGACTCTATGAAAGGACTGTTCTATGAAGATGATTAAGTTCTGTTCCTATACCTTTAGGAGGTCGTCGGGATAATTTGTACGAAGCCCAAGAGGAGGCTGGAAACTTTTAAGAAGCCGACGGGTCCTTGTACTAAGCCCAAGAGGAGGCTATCATTCCCGGAGGAAGAGATCATTATACGATGCCTAAGAGGAGGCTGTGAATACTTCTAAGAAGCCGTAGGGTCCTTGTACTAAGCCCAAGAGTAGGCTAGGTCACTTTTAGGAAGCCTGTGGGTCCTTGTACAATGCCCAAGAGGAGGCCAATGCTTTTAAGAAGCCCGTGGGTCCCCAAATCCCGAGAAATTCAAGGCAATGCTATTCACCGAGAATAGATCAAAGTCAGGAAAGTTCGAGAATTTGGAAGAAACTCAAAGATGCCATTCACGGAGAATACATTCATCTTGGGGAGTAAAGTTCCTTGACAATTCCTAATGAGGACAGCCTGAGAGAAGACTGTATCTGGTGATCCTATTGGGGATCTAGTTGTCTATTTCTACAAACAAACGAAATGGCGTCACCTAGTTCTAGACGTAGTTGCTGGGGAAACTCGAAATATCTATACTATTATTACACAGTTGATATGAGTTTATGAAAGAAGACTTACAGTGAAACAGCCCCACAATACAGTTATATGTATATGAAAGCGGTAAATGAAAGCGATAACCACTTACTCGGTTGTTGAGCTTCCATGTTGTTTGGTTAGTGGTTCAACAAAGAGAGATTGAAAACAACAGTATATTCAAAATCAAAGGAGAAAGTGCTTTGAAAGAGAAATTTTTGGGGCTTACAGCTCAAGGAGAGGCCCAGGGTTTTTAGCAGTGAGCGCACTGTTTGAATTTGTACAGAGGGACTTATACAAGTGATTGGGGCCCAAAAAAAAAGGTTTTCTGTACAAAGGGATGAGTCTTACACTCTCTCAAGAGGCCCAAAAAGTTTAAAGAAAAAGAGTGGGGCTTATAACACGAGGGTAGGCCCAATTGATTTTTTCGTTAAAAATGGCGATCGTGTCGAGATTCTCTTTTAACGCAGAGGGACTTATACAATAAGTGAGGCCCAAAATGTTTTGGTTAAAAGGGGGTTGGGTCTTACACTCTAATAGAGGCCCAAAGAGTTTTGAATGGGTCTTATAGCTCAAGGAGAGGCCCAAGGTTATTTTTTTTAAAATGCGATGATCGCGCCGTTTGTTTTTTATGGTATCGGGACTTATACAATACACTGAGGCCCAAATTATTTTGGTCAAAAAAGGATTGGGTCTTACACTCTATTAGAGGCCCAAAGTGTTTTGAATGGGTCTTATAGCTCAAGGAGAGGCCCAAAATGTTTTGAATGGGTCTTATAGCTCAAGGAGAGGCCCAAAATGTTTTTGTTTGAAAACGGCGATCGCGTCGAGGTTTTTGAAAACACCGTGGGTCTTATACAATGACTGAGGCCCAAATTGTTTTGGTTTCAAAAAGGATTGGGTCTTACACTCTATTAGAGGCCCAAAGTGCTTTGAAAATGATCTATGAGGGTTGAATTAATCCAAAACCCTAATTTGTTTTCAAAAATGTATTTAATTGAATAAAAATTCAATTAAAATGATCAAAATTGTTTAACATATGAAAAACAAATTGTGATCTTGGATTAATGCTTCAAAAATTAAGTATTGACCTACAAAAAAATTAGAAAGCATTAAAAGTTGCAAAATCAAGGTGGAAAAAATATTTTAAATGTTAAAAACAATTAAAACTTTAATTCTTTGCAAAAATATCAATTATATAAAATAAATAATATTTTTGGGATTTTTTGATAAAATAAAATATTTTAACATTTTTGTGAATTATTAAAAAAAGAATCAACTCAAAATCATTAAAACTCAGAGAGAAATTAATTTTTGAATCAATTAAACAAAATCACAAAATTCAAATATTTGAATTTGAGAGAAATGGCGCCAAGAACAGCTGAAGAACATGCGCGTTTTTCAGTTTTGCCCAGATTTGCATTTTCTGTCCAATCTCACTGAATACTTGATTATATCATGCAATCCACATATCATTATGCTCGTCTCAACCTCACGATCATGTCTATGTCCATTAATTTCATTTAAATTAAACATACAACAAGAAATCACAAAGAAACCTCAAGAACCCTAATTTCTGCATGAAAGCTATGATTTTTGATACACGATTCAAACAATGCAATTAATCGAGGGGAAACATTCCATGCATGATTATGAACATATGGCCAAATTATTGTGCAGCAAAAATTGTGTGGATCATAGAGTTAGAAGAGCTCATGCTTACCACTTGCAGCTGGTGATCGTGATTTGTGTAGGAGGTGTTACAGTTGTGTTATGATGATCTGAACAGCTTCCCTATACCCTATGGAGTGTGTTTGAATGCTTGGACTTGATTGAAATTGGCTGGATCACTTCATGGCATCTCAACTGCACTTTGGTTAAAACCTTGAGCAATTGACTGGTGATTCTGAGAAATCAGTGTTCCAGTTGTTGTTTAAGTGTTTGATCAGCTCATATGTGATGTATATGAGGTGTGTGTGTGTGATTGGTTTGGTTGGAAAAGCTCTCAAACTCAAAACCCGATAGTTACTTTGCTAAGAAAGGCATTTTTGCCAAGAGAAAGAGATTTTGAGAAAGGCAAGTGTTGTAGGCCTTTGGTGTGCTCAAACTGATCACAATTGAGCTCTATTTATAGTAGAACAAGTTTGTTTTGGGATCCACAGTGAATGGCAACTGCAACAGGTGTTTGTTCAATGTTGGCCAATGGAAATGCAAGTCTCCTCTAGCCATTGACTAGAGGTTAGGGCACAGAGCTTTGGTTCCCTTGGTCTTGGATAAGTCTTGACTGATTTCAGATAAGAATGGCTCAGTCCATGCCACCTTGATGCTTCCATTGAATGCTTCAATCCAAATTTGGAGTCTTGTCCCTATTTTGGCCATTCTAGGTTCAACATGTTATTTCTTGTTCCATGGACTTTGGAGGCTTGGCTAAGTGATTGTCCCCTTTAGATTCAATCCTATGAGGTGTCCAAGTGGATAGGAGTATTTGAATTTGGCTGATTTTGGCAAATCGAGCCAAATTGCAAATTCTGCCATGCGTTTGACAGATTTCAGCAAGGCAACTTTCCAATGTCATATCTCATGACTCAAATGGAATTTGGCAATGTTCTTGGTCATTTTGGAAAGCCTTTACATGACACAACAACTGTTTAAACATGTTTGGTTTTGATCTCTTTTGAATCCAAGTGAAAAATCCCGCTACATTTGGGAAAAAATGAAGACAGATTTGGACTTAGTGAAAATTTCACTAAGTGTTGGAAAAAGTGACATTTTCATTTTTCAGCCATTTTGATCACTCCATAACTCAAAATCCTTAATGAATTGGACTTAGGTCTAGTTGAAGTTTTTGTAGAGGGTAATGAGGGCTACAAATCCATCTTTGGATGAGAAAAAATGGCCTTGTGGTTTAGGAGTTATGATCCTCCAAAGTTGGTACCCTTGTCACTTTATTTTTAACTTAGAAAAATTTCTAAGTTTTTATGGTTACCCCTTTTACAAGTTATCCAATTTTTCTTGATTTTTCTTGATGAATGATGATTCAAATTATACATTAACATCATTTTAGGGTTAAAAATCCATTTTGGTGAAAAATCTCAAAAAGTCAAAGTTGACTTTTGGGCACAGTTGACTTTTGGGCACAGTTGACTTTTTATCAGATGAATTCCAAACTGTGCAATTCCTTAGGAAATCTTGTCCTTGACCTAAATCAAACTTGATGGACATGTTCCATGGGTGTCATAGGGTATATTGAGGCATGTCTTAGGGCTTGGGAGCATGTCCTGGTCAAAAGTCAAAGTTACAGTTGACTTTTTCCTTAAAACCCTCACTGTGGTGCAGATGAAATTGAGACTTGTTGCTCAAGCTTCTTGGATTAATCCATTGTTCCAAATGGATCTATATAGGTCATTAGAGACCCTCAAACCCTCTCTTAAGGTCTTGGTTCATGATTTGCACCAAAAGTCAACTTAGGGGTGAATTAGGTCAAGAAACCATAATTCCTGATTTTTGATGTATGCATCCCCTGAGGCAAAATTGACTTGGTGATTGGGTCCATGAGATTCCATGGAGTATATTAGGTTATGTTTTGGATCATTGGCTCATGCCCAGATGAAATTTTCCATCTGGAGGCCCTGGTCGACCAAAACCCTAATTTGGTGACACTGGCGATCTTGAGGCTTGATCCACCTAGAAGGGAGCAACCTTGTGCTTAATCCTTGAAGTGGGAGTCCTTTTTTATTCATTGTGAATGTTTGGGAGGTTAGACAAGTTGAAGATCATGTCATTCCTTGATTGATCCTTTGTCTAAGAATTCAAAGAGGGCTTGAAACCCTAATTTTGATTGTAGTGGATGCTCACCCATCTTTGGGGAGACTGACAAGGTAGGATGGTTCCCCCATATTGTGATGATGATTTGCACAATGATGGGAGCTCTTAGTGGTCAAAATTTGGGGTATGACAAGCTCACCCTCCGTTTAGACAACAAGCGTGCATCCCATCGAGTACGATGGATGCGTGGGGTGCTAACACCTTCCCCTCGCATAACTGACTCCCGAAACTGGACTATGGTTGCGATGACCATGTCTTTCCCCCCTTCTCTTCAGGTTTATGCAGTGTTTCCTTTCCCTCTCTCAGGATAAATACACATTGCTGGCGCCTCTGTGTTTTCTGCGCCACTCTCGCGTTTGTACCATTGGATGCGAATCTTTCGGGAGCGACACAAAGCAAATGAATTCAGAGTTTGGAACAACAGCTCCCCCTGAATAAGTTATCCTCAAAGCTTTATCTGAGATTATCTAGGATTTTATATAATCCAAAGATATTCAGAGTAACAACTTGAGTTGTCAGAACAGAAATAGAAAAGAGTTACTTCTCTATCTGTCTTTAAGAAAACGAAGAGTCTTTAGCATCTGGACTAGTTCATCAGAACTTCCATCTTCAGATCTTCAGAACTCAGTTTTCTTTGTAGTTGTATTAGAGCTTGTTATCTTCAGAGACATCTGAAGCATCTCTACTTTTCAGCAGATTCTATTAAGCACAGAATTAGAGCAGTTCTTTAGCTAATAAACATTGCTTCGTTGTGTATTAGAAACAGACATTGTCTTTAAAAGAAACTCCCCCTGAGTTTCAGACTATTTGAATATTTTTGATTTTGTATTTTCATCTTCTGGGTAGTCTCCCCCTAATTACCATAAGTCATATATTGGGATCTTCAGAATCGAGATTCAGAATTTTAAGATTTTAATCACCATTGTGGAACATGACTTTTCAGAGTTTGACATATGATCATAGGTTCTTATCTTGTTACAGTCACAACTCAGTGGTTTATCAAAGCTTGATTTCTGATCAGATACCACTTGAAGGTTAAAGCTTGTGATCAATCAACGCTTGATTCTAAATCTGGTACACCTTGTTTGTGCTGATTCTCGAGTGATGTGCTGACTCTTTATTTGAAGAGTAGTTCCTTGATGTGCAGAATACCAATGAATCTTTAATCTGGATTTTTTACTTCCTGGGATGTAGACCTTTATCTTGAGTGTCTTCAGTCTGTAGAGACTTAACCTGTTCTTAAAAATGCAATGCCTAGTGAACTTGTTTAGAGTTCCTCGGATAATCAAACAGTTGTTAGTAATAAAAGAATTTTATATATTTATATATTAGTTTGTACACTGGTTCTGTTTCTTTTCCAAAGAGATTTCTTTCAATCAAAAACACTTAATTTCTCCCCCTTTTTGACATCATCAAAAAGTGTTAGGGCATATGAGCATTTAAACGTATATCTCTTATAATTTTGTATTTCAAGTGTATTAATGATACTAGATGAGAGTAATTTAACTTTTCAATTGAGGACAATTAGATTCATATTGTAAATAAAGAATTTAAACGTGTGATTAATTTGAAGAACAGTTAGAAGTAATCAATAAGGAACTTAAAGAGATTAAATACATTTAAACATAGAGATAGTAGACAGTCATAAGCTTTTTAAGTAGCCAACACTAAATAACATATATTAAAACATAGATCAAAACATACAAATTTAGACTAGACTAAAATGGTTCTTATAGGTTAGACTGAAAAGACCCTAACGAGGATGAGGAGGATGAGAGAAGATTTTTAGATTCATCTGAACTAGAGGAAGGTGATGTTTCTTCTGCTTGAGCCATTGTAAGCTTCTTGTGTTTCATTATTTCTTCAGAGATCCAATCATGGAACTCGGTCCAGATATTTCTTATTTCCATAGGGTTTACACAAGAATTAGAAGTATCAACAAGGGTTTGAATCTTTGAGAAAGCATTGTCTTTGAACGATGCAAGAGCGCTGTTTGTGGTTTTTAATCTTTTAGAAGAATGCTCATCCTTAATAGTCGTTTTTCTTCCTACCTTCCAGTCGGAGAGTTCTTGAAGAACATCAGTGATATTCTTCATGTTAATCCAAACACTGATATCTTCGTCCTTGATTTTTCTTAGATAGTTTCCCATTTCAGCCTCATCGTGGGTAGCAAATTTTAGAAAACCTATAACAGGAACTCTGGGGGTAAGAGTCAGTTCTCTAAAACGTGAATCATCTAAGACAGAGTCTTCCTTCAAAAGGTTCTTAAACCTAAGTATCTTTCCAGCGCTTTCAAGCAACTTCCAATATTCTCCTTCATTAATCAGAATGTCGTCAACTACACCTGATTCGACTAAAATATCTGAAAGAAGTCTTCCATAGGGAATGAGACCACATTCGTGATCAGAACAATTTCTAGAGCTTCTGATGGCATCCTTTAGAAGTTTGAAGAGGATAGAGGGAATGTGCATTTTAATTCCTTTTAGTAAAAGAAATAGAACACATTTTTGAGTGTCGTTCAGTTGTTCTGACGAGAGATGATGAAACACATTCTCTTGCAGAATTTTGAACCAGACTTGAAGTGGGTTTTTCAGGTTTGAGAGAGTTTGGTTTTCAGATGAGGCTTCATCTTTGAAGATGGAGGACATTACTTTAGCCTCGTTCTCTTCATTCAGTAGGTTTTTGGGAATTCTTAATCCGTCATTTCCATGCATCAAGAGATCTGCAATTGTCTTTTCAGTGATGAAAATTTTTCTTCCGAAAACGAAAGAGACAATGAGATTTTTGGATATATTTGCATGAATCCAGAAGTCTTTGATTAGGTTACCATAAGTTGGTCCTTCCAATCTTTTGAAGTAGTTTTCCCATCCTTGGGTTTCCAAAGAGGGAGTGATGTTACATCCATTTGATTTCAGGTTGTTGAAATTAACTATGGTTTCTGATAGAACTTTGAGGTTGTTGCTGGAATATGTGTGGTTGTGGGAATTGGTACGTAATTCATTTCGAATTAGAGAGAAGGAATACAAGATGAAAAACTAAAAAGAAAAGCTGATTGAATGAAGTTGGAGGTTGTGTTGTTTTCCTTATGGTTTGATGCTTTTATAGAAGAAGCAAACTATTTCGAGGGGATGGTTCCGCAACGGTTGATTTTCCTAGAAGCACTAAATAACGTGGGATAGTGGATTAATGATTAATTCCTTTAATTAAGGATCATGATTAGGTGTAGTGGTAAAGGAATTGTTACCTAATATTAATCATAATGTTTAATTAAGTTTGATTAAATTTTCTTTAAGAATTATTTCAAACATTAATTGATTTTGGATAGTTAGAACGTTTGTTTGAGAACACTATTTATTTTTAAGATAACTTTGGACCTAATTATGTGAACATTAATATCTGAAATAAAATTTATCTAAACAAAAACATTAATCAAGAGAAATACATGAATCATATCTTAGACTAGAAAAGTCATTGGCTGACAGAACTCTGGATAGATCTTCTCAGTCATACCATTTCTCATGCAGTGATAAACAACTCCCTGAAGATAGAGAATGTGGGAGATAACCCTGCAGAATGGGATCTGATAAACTGTGTCTTCCCTGGACACACGAATTTCCACTTTTAGGTGATTTTACATAGACTGAGGAAGTTTTATTTTGACTCTACCAACCAAGAAGAAAATAAATAGTCTTTCCTTGTCAGAAAGCCATCCTCCACCTCTTTCTCTTGGTCTTAGGTTTGTTACCATTATCTTGTACCAATCCTTGGCAGTAGGAGTGAGAGTACAAGGTTGATTGAGATAACCTAGGGTTTCGAAGATTGCATGCAAGTGTCCGTCTAGACAGACTTGGTCAACTTTATCTTCCACTGTTAGACCATCGTTAATACAACCAATGGCCGTAGAGATAATGATGGGATTAATCATTACTGGACGACCAGCCACAACAGACAAAATAACATCCTTGCGAGCAGTGTATTCCAGAGACCGAGCATTTGCCCAGAACTCGGTTACCAGCTTGGGATAAATTGGTCCTTCAAGCATGGAGAAGTAGTTCTCCCAGTTTTGAAACACAAGTCCGGAGAAAAGACTTGACTTATGAAGAATAGGTAGTTGATTTATGGAGAGAGTTTGTTCCTTTAGAAGTTCAAGGTCATCAATTTCTCCACGGATATTGTGTGAGGACATCTTGGATAGAAAGATGAGTGAAGAAGGATAACCTAACTAGATTAAGATTCTTCCTAAGAGGGCAATTATGAGGAACACAAAGTTATGATCGCTATTTAATGAGCACAAGTTTCCTAAGTTTCAAGGCTAGTAATAAATGTGTTGTTACTACAGTTTAAAAGACGTATTACAAATTTAAATTGCTCTAGACCTAACATAAGAGACACTGACACACGTAATTATGCTTATCTATTAAAAATGTCTAGCTTAAATCCTGTAGCATTCAGACTATTATATGAATTAGGAAAGATATTAATAAAGAGGGGTAAGAGGCCATACCTTAAGGATGCATAACTTTTTTACTAGACTCTTTTGGCTAAACCTTTTCGTGAAATCATTCCTTTCTGATCTTTGAGCATCTTTCTGAATATGCCTATTTTCGAGTAAGCTGCAGATATTTCTTGGACTCTTCAAGATACGCTTGCGTTCTGACTTCTGAAGAAAATAAATATTTTTTTGGAATGTGATCCTGGTTGAATTACAACTTTCTTCTTTTCTTGTTTAACCTTGTCCATTAACTCTCTAGGTAAAAGTAACTGAGTGTTGAACCCCAAATTTTACCCTCATTTTTCTTGCTTTTTTATCACCTTTCTCATTGTTTTAATTTGATAGTTACCTTAGCTCTTATTTGCTATGTGACTATGTTAATTTCAATTTGGCACGTTTTATTTTATTTGAGTTATTTTAGTTTTATCTAATCTAAATCAATCTTATTTAAGTCATTTATTTTAGTTAACTAAGCTAATTATCCACTTAACTCCTTTTATTTAGTTTTTAATTTAAATGATAGTATCCTATTTTATGTGTTAATATTCTATTTTGTGTTTTTAACTATACTATCATGGTAAGAACATTTCCACGTTACATTTTGGTTTCCCATTCTATTATTTTGGACCAATGAGAATCAAGCTTGTTTGTGTTTGACTTTTCAACTCTCCCATCAACCAACGAGAGCACGGCATGTGGCACCAAGGAAGCTAAAGTGAACCAAGTTGTTATTCTCCCTTGTTCTTGCTGGGGGAAATTCAGAATGATGAAGAGAAATTTCAAACGTATCTTGAATTCTTTCAATTCACGAAAAATCTTTCAAACCTCAAATCCTTGGCGCAAATGTTTCATTTGGTTTCCCCAAGATACTTTCCTCTTTGAGCTTCCAAGTTTTGGTTCGTCAAAAGCATCTTCAAAGCGTTACCGTTTCCATCGTTTTCTCTGCTACACCCCTGCGTCGTCTGCGAATTTGACATGGTCTTGTCCCTATAATCTTCCTCTTTCATTACCTATTTGTGTAGCAGCAGAAGGATAGTCTCAGAAGCAACCCCATTTTGATGCATTCAACCTCTGTAACGTCTGCGCTTCAGCAGTAGGAGGAGCGTTTGTCTCAAGGATAGACAGTTTTTTTGAATTCTAACGTTACAAACCTTTGCCCACCAAGTGTTTGAAAGTTAACCCGGCCCATAATTCTCCTCATCAACCCAACACTCTGCCTATATAAAGAGGCTCAAATTCAGTTCATGGACATCAACAATTCTCCTCACAAATATTTGATATTTTCGAGCTTTTATGAACTGGGCGAGGGAGTTTCTACGTAGAGTTCTGAGCACTCAAAGTGTTAGCAAAGCTTCTGCTTGGTATCATTCTTACTTCTCTTGCAATTTATTTTATCATGCTCATTCAATGTTTCTCTTGCTCATGTTTGTCTTAAACCGTGTGAATACATGCTCTGAGTAACTTGTATGATTTTGTTATTTTGTTACCAATGTTGTTATACTGCTCATGTCTTTATTGATTCATTATATGTTCTTGCCCTGTTGAAATATTGAGGATTTTTGTTATGTTCCTAAAACCTGATGTTTCTGTTACTTAGTTGTCACTCATACCTGTTTAAAATTTTGAACTCATTTCTATGTTCATTATTAATGACTACAATCTTGATATGTTAAAAATGTTTTCTATCATATTCGACATATGCTTCTGGACTGATCTGCTGCTGAGTTATGTTTTTGTTGTATGTAAGATTCATAATCTGTTTAACATGATAAGACTTTTTAAGCTGGAGTTGTTACATTTTGTAGCTCATGATAGTTGATAACTTTTATACTTGTTCAGTTTTGTTTCCAAATGAATTTTGGTTCGTGAAATGATGGCCTCCAACCTTTACTTTGTTCACTAAGATTGACATGTTAGTTTTGATGCCATCAGTTATATGTCTTTCACTTGGGAATGATAAACCTGTCTCGATATGCCATTTCCTTATAGCTTGAACCATGCTCACCAGTTATGCATGTCTTTCATCTACCATGTCGTGCCTATTTCACTTGCCACCTTGATTGATGTTTAGTTTATAGGACCGTTTTTATGTGTGCTTGGTTTTATTTTTAAGCATGTCTATCTATGTGCCTGTTGAGTTTTTGGTTTCTACATATGAACCTTTACATGGTAAAACACTTGATCTTTGTTTGCTTGCTTTTGTGTTGATGGATGAGGTTAGTAATTGATTCTTGGCATGTTATACATTAATGTTGAAGTATGCTTATGGATGGTTGATGTTGTTTTGTCTGTTCCACAGCTGTTGTATACATGTCCTATCTGTCATCTACATGCTATATTCCTACTTGAATGAATATTGCATAAGAACCATGTTCATAGAGTGTTTGTTTAGCTTGATATGCTTTAACATAGATCCTTATGCTGCTTGGCTGTCAAATGATAGCATCTGAATGATTAGTGTTGGACCTGTTAAAAGCTTATCTTTGTATGCTCTACTGCCTCTTGTTTACTTTAAATCTTTAAAGTCATCTCAAAACATGTGTGCCAACTTTTGTCAATATATTTGAGAACAACTGTTGTTCATGTTTGATCACTGTTGTGAATCTTTAAGCTTACATAATATGCTTGTCTGCCACCATGCCATGCTTAGTGATCATAAGTTACTAGTTAATTGCTAATTTGTATGTCATGTTGAAAACTATCATCTGTGAGTTCTCATAATTGGTTTTAATCCCAGTCTATTTAGGTAAGGTTTAGGCCTTTCATAATATATTTTGAATGAGTGCTATCTTGGTGTATTCAACCTAGAAAGTCATCAGTCTTAGTGCTTCTGTTTTATCTTCTTGTGCTTGATGCTTTACATTAATCTAGCCTTGTTTGAATTTACTGTTTAGGAATGCTTAAGGCTTGCATATAGGTTTGCTGTTTAAGTTACCCTTGATTTTAGTATGTCTCTGCAATGTCTGTTCTTAACCTCTGCCTTACATCTAAATATGATGTCCATTCTGTCAGCATGTTAATGTATGTGTGAGTATCTAAGCCTTGCTGTATGTTGATTACTGCTCTAACTATTTATTCCTATGTCACATGCTTGATTCAAATGTTATCACATGTTGAGTTTGTTTCTTATGTTTTCTTATATCACATTTTGAATATATATGTGTGAGTCTTGAGAATCTTTGCTCATTAGGAGGTGCATATGCCTATCTTTGTAACTTGACTAAATCCTCATTGTGTTAACATGATGCGTAGCTATTTTTGAATGATGTCCACGCCTAAACTGCCATTTGATTTGTTTAAGTCTAGATTATTGCTCTACATTACCATGAACCTAATAAGATTTGCATTGACACTATATTTGATTCTAGTATGCCTTACTCTATCTTGACATTTAACTAGAACTGGATGATTATTCTGAAAACTTGCATTGATGTGTGAGCTGCTATCATGTTTTATTATCTTGGTATATCATATTTGAGGAGTCTTGCATGCTGCCTGTTAATGTTTTGATTTTTTTGTCCTTTATTTGTTCATTTTGCTTGCTATTGCCTGCTGATTTACGACAAGGTCGACTTATAAACCATGCTGCCAGTTTGACTTTGTGTTTGCCATACCTGCCTATGCTTGATCCTTCTGATATATGTATCCTAATATGACTGCCCGGTATTAGTGAATGGTTTGTCATTTGATCTATCATCATTTACTTGAGGTTGTCACGCTTCGATTATTTGCTCTGCCTTGCTTTGGTTCACTAATTTGTTAGATTAAAATCTTTGGATGTTTAAGTACCCTTGATGTTGTAACCATTTGCTTAGACAATTGTTGTTTTGGTGGCTGTTGAACCTGTTGTGGGTGAGGGATTAGGACGCGCACGTTTTGGTTCTTTGGGGATTTAAGAAACGTTTTGGTTGATATATTTATTGAGCCATATTATAACTGGATGAGGGCGTAGCACCGCTGGTCCAGGAGGAGAGTTATAGGGATTGTTTATGCTGAGGACGGGGGTTCGATCCCCTCGCCCAACCTTTTTTATTTTCCTGATTTGTACTTGTTTCACATATATGTGCATTCTATCCTTCCTTTGTCAAAGCGCGCACATAGCCCAGTTGGTTGTGGTTCGGTTGTTTGGTTCAAAGGGGCGTGGGTTCAATTCCCCACGGCTGCAACTCCTTCCTTTTTATCACTTAATTATTCATTTCACTATTATATACTTAATCTCTAAAGTATCTTATTTTGTTTATTTCCTTTTTTTCTTTCTTTCTTTTTCTTTCTTTTGCTTCATTTTTCTTGTTAAGCCTTTTCTATAAAAAGAAAATTATCAAAATATTTAACTTTTAGACTTTATTCTTGTTTAAGTTTAAAAATACTCATTAATGTTTTATTGCATTTTCTTTTTTCCATTATGACATGTTATACCTAATGTGTTTGATCATTATGTGTTTAATTCTCACCTTGCTTTGACATCTTGATTTTCATCTTAATCTCATATTTGTGTTCATGTCTTTTATATCATCTTTTACATCACTTCTCTATGTTTGTCTTCATAAAGATTGAAGCATATTGATTTGTTCTTATATATCATTCCTATATGTTTATCTTCCTAAAGATTGAAGCATATTTGATGTACTCTTTTATCATGTTCATCTTATCCATATATTTGTCATAAACATATTGCCATCCTCATGCTTATGTTGTTTTATCTATTATATCAATGTCCTATTTTATCATGTCTTATTTATTGTTATTATCAACTGTTTTCCCCCATTCCAAAGGAAGGTGAATAGTGTTGACTCTTAAAGTCATGACCTCCCACCTTAACCTAAGTAACCTCTTAGGAGAAACCCTATTTCTTGGCCTCATCAGAGTCATAGAAATTACAACTAGCTTTAGGAGAGAGTTCTTCAACTCTTAGTGGTATTCATCCTAATGAATTTATCACTTTCCCCGACTGACTAAACGAAACATAGGTCCATTTCAACTAGATCTAGAGAGTTCTTAAACTCTACAATGAGCTGACACTCATTTCCCCTCTGAATATTGGCCATAGTCAATATTTCAGTAGAAGTAGAACTACGCATACTCTGATTTTACACTCGAGGATACGTAGGCGCAAAGTGCGATGCTTTGTCGAGTATACTTAGATACTAACCCCTAGGGTTTTCAACTTTTAGCATAGAACCTTTAGCAAACATAAAATAACATTAGACAAGAGGCTCCCGTAGAGTACTACGGACGTTTAGGGTGCTAATACCTTCCCTAGGCGTAACCAACCCCCGAACCTTAGATCTTTCCCTTTAGTTTTTTCTAACGATCTTGAACCTTTCCTTTGGATAAATCAAAGTCGGTTGTAAGAGAAACTTATGCAAATTAATTAATAGCTTGTTATCCAATTTTCACCGCAACACCGAGAATAAGACATAACATGATCAGAGTGATCACATCATCTGAACTTAACCAATTACATACAATCCTTTTGGTAAGGCGATGTAATGAATGTTCCAAAAGAAAATTGACACTCATATATTTGGGAGCAGTACTGAGTGAACAATAATTTCTATTTGATGATCTCATTCATAATCAATAGATTACATCTGTTTTTGATTTCTCATTTACAAGATCCATAGAACCTGTTTGGTTCTGATAAGGTTCTTATGTATGGATCTGAATCCAAAACGACAGACGTTGAGAATTAGTTGAGTTCTCCATTCATTGCTAGAATCCCGTTTGCGTTTGAGAGAGATTCTTCTCTTAGAGATATGGTTTAGTTCAGGAGAACAGCAAGAGCCTTTGAGAGGTTATGCATCAGCTTCTGACATGTTTCATAAGGTTGTTTCAAAGCTTGTTCAGGACAGAGCATCACCATATATGTGTACAACACAGAACATGGCTTACATGAAACTTCTTGATCTCACAATGCTGATTTGACTTAAATGGGATGGTCAAATCTAACTTCAGATGCTTATGCATTTCTTTGAACATCATCATCATATTTTAAGACATTAGTTAGAGAACCTAAATGTCAGAATTGATATTTTCTAATTCCATAGCACAAGTGGTTCTGGAAACACTTGAACTGGCGAGAATCAGATTATCAATTATTGGTTCTACTAGGATCAACTTTGTTGAAGTTTCATTTAACACTTAAGAGTTGGATCAAGTATTTACTGAATCTTTGGAATTCAGTTCTTCATTGAATCTTTTGATCTTTTCAGATTTTGATCTTGAATCATTTCTAATAATTTGAATTTTTTAGATTCTAACTTCAGCAGACATCTTTCTGAAATTTAAAGTCTTAGAACAACAATCTTTCTTCTTTACATGAAGAGATTCAGAATGAGTTTCAAATGAGAAAGTCAAGGGTGGACCTAATCCGTTTCTTGAAAACATCTCAAAAAATCACAAAGAATTAATCTTCAGCAAACAAGATTTCTTGCTTTCTGATGATTCATCTTTTCAGTATATACGTGGTTTCATCCACACGTATTTTCCAGAATGAGCATTCATTCAACAGATACAGTCTTCTTATCTGATGAATTTATCTTATCAGCTGATTCTTCGATTTTTAATGAGACTTCATTGAAAATCAGTAAACTGCTCAGGAAGTAATCAGATTGATTACAATTTTGTACACAGTTAACTGCTGCACTGTTACAGAAATTATAAGTGGATTTCAATCTCACCCAGAGTAGTTCTACGCACTACATCAGGATCTTTTTCTGACACTGTTAAGTGTTTGATGTAAATCAATAACAGAACCGGAGCTCTGATACCAATTGAAGGTGCGAGAATGACACAAGAAAGGGGGTTTGAATTGTGTATTCACTCTTTAATAACTTTTCGTTTCATTGAAAAAGAGATGCTCAAGAACCTTTAGAGTTCGTTGAGAGATTCTGATCTCTTAATTGTAAAGCATGAGAACCATATATGTTCTGATGAAGAAACGATAATCAGAACTTGCATAGCGAAAGCTTATCAGAGATAGGCTGCAAAGTTTTTGATGTTGCTCAATATAAGGTTCTGAAACATAATACAGAAACATAAATGAAGATACTAAGCAAGACAGTAAAGAACACACGATATATCCTGGTTCACCACGCGGGCTAATCCAGTCCATCCTCCTCAGGTGATTTCGTCCAAGGACTTAATCCACTATAACCAAATCATGATTACACTTGCACGGGCCACGCCGGTGACTAACCATTTGCACAGCCGCACTGTGACTAACAACACAATGAACTGTTCAGGGATCCAACAGGATATAACGTTCATTGACCGAGCAGACCCACAACTGGGATTTCATAGCTAGCCGTTCAGGGATTCACCACAGTGAATATAACGCTACTGACCATATTTCAGAATTTGTCACAATGACACCCAGCCATTGTCATCTCAAGTATCTGATCACCACGTGATCTACTCAAGGGCCTCAACTCACAACTGAACCGTTCAGGGATCCCATCAGGATATAACGTTCACTTGAGAAGTCTCAATTCATTTAGTCGAATTTGCAAACTGGAGATTACAAATTGTGCTTCTTAATAAGCAAGTTTCTCCTAAGTTTAAGTACAAAGAACACTTCAGTGTTCAAGCAAGATTTGAGCAACAGCTCCTTGCTTTCCTAAGAAACTACAGAGATGTATTTAGATATTATAATGGTTGACATCTTGTAGATCTTCTTCTTCTTTGTATTCTTTGTTGAGCAAGCTTTAAGCAGCAACTCCTTGCTTCAGATCTTCAATGTAGTTCTGACGATAAGGTAGGTTGATGACTTGACAGATCTTCAATGTTGTCTTCTTCATCAACAGCTTTTGTTTGATTGTTGTTGTTCTGTTGATTTATCTTCTTCAGTTTCAACAACAATGGTCATGAGTGAAATATTGACAGCTTTGAATCTTCTAAGTGTTACAACGAGAACTCGTCGTTGTTGCTATCTTCACACAATGACTTGGTCAATTTTGTAGATGAACATTCAGTTGATGATTCTACAAGTGATCGACACATCAGAAGCGAAAAACTCTTTCCATTAAATAGCCAGTAGAAATATAGCCATTAGAGATTACTGTAGCTATTTGGAAAAGAGACGTTGTGATAATGAGTTGTACTGACACATCTCCTTTTTGTAGAGGGAGAAGTGACTTGACATCTTTTCTTGGGCAGTGTGTACATTTAACTCACAACGGTAATATTTAGACTTCAAATCTTTAGTGGCTTCTGATGTTAATTTGATGAAGCATGAGTAGAGTCTTCTTAGCAGAGTATCTGATGCTTCAAGTCTTCAGTTGACTGAAGAAGTCCATTACGAATCAGTCTTCAGAACTTCAGCACTTGGTCTTTAAGAGGGTTATCCTTTTCTGCTTCAAGTCTTCCGAATCTTCAGAACCTGTCTTCAGAGTCTTCATACTTGATATTTGAAACCTTGGTCTTCAGAACTCATAAGTCTTCAGATTCTTTTTGCACTTAGTCTTCAGCGCCTTCAGCCTTCAGAACTTCGAGTCATAGGAATCTTCCGCACTTTGGTTCTTTCAGAATGTACTTCTTCAGAAGCTTCACTATCTTCAGAATCTCAATCACTTTCAGTGAGTATCCACAAGAGCATTGCAACAGCAATCTTGGCATCCTTGGATCTGGCTGATCATGATTTGATAAAGAAGTGTTCTTGCTTCTTGCGACTTTAGTCACACATAGTAACTTCGCATATGTAGATATTCATCCATAGTACATCTAGCTGGTGCATGTTGGTTCTGATGTCTTTAGTTCTTATGATCTGCACACAACACACGTTAGAACATAAAATGGTTCTTTCACAAATACTTATTGTTATCATCGAAACATAGTTTGACTTGTAGAGATAATTCTTGCTCTCACAACTATTTGGCATGGCAGAATGATATATTCTTATTAGATAACAATGTAAAACATTTTTACACTGTCAGTGCATAACAATTAAACCCTTCTTTTATTATATATATATATATATATTTTTTTTTTTTTTTGAAAAAAAGAATATAATATATATTCAAAAAACTCAATTACAATGCCAAGCGACCCCTAGGGTCCAGCTGCTACATCTACACCAAACTAAAAAAATACCAAAACTTACATAAGCAAATGAACGATTTGCTTACAAAGCTTAGGTTTCAACCACAACCTATACACAGTATGATCTATAATTCTATCCACTATGTTTGTATGTTTATCACTCTTTTTGAACACTATATCGTTCCTATAATTCCAACATTCATAAATTGTCTCTGCAAACGATGTTTTCAAAACAGCAGCCTTCCACTTCTTACTTTTACTAACTTTAGTTATCCACTTAATCTCCTCATTCCATCCCTTAGGTTGATGCTCCATTTGCTGCCACTTCAGTATTTTCTTCCATATTTCCTGCATAATTTGGCATTCGAAAAACAGGTGTTCCGCCGACTCGGTTCCACTGCAGAAATTACACTTGGGGTCCCCTAACATATTATGTTTCACTAACCTTTCTTTAGTTGCAAGTCTGTCCAAACAGGCCAACCACATGGTGAATATGGCACGCGGTCTCGCCATATTATCAAACATAACACTTTTCCACTGCACAACCGGGCTCTTTTTCTGTAGCAACATATAGCATTTTCTAAGGCTAAAATTCTCACCCTGCATCATGTCTTTAATATCCTGGTTCCTTTAAACTTCCTCTCGACGATCCATGATTTTCTTGAGTATCCATGAACAATTAGTCTTAACACTCATTGTCCAAAGATCAGCCCCTTTCATATAATACTCTTGTACCCATTTAATCCACAATACATCCCTCTTTGTATTCAGATTCCACAGCAGTTTGAGTGTACAAGCTTGATTCCACACCATCAAGTCTATAACATTGAATCCACCATGAGTTTTAGGTTGGCAAACTTTCTGCCAAGCCACTAGTGATTTCCTGCTACCTTTATTCTGACCTGTCCATAAAAACTCTCTACACATGGCTTGAACTCTCTTTATCACACCTTTAGGTATCAGCATACATTGCATCCAAAAGTGAGCTGTGCCAAACACAACACTATTAATCAGTTGAATCCTGCCTGCATAAGTCAGCATATGTGCACTCCAATGATTTATCCTTTTTCCAATTTTCTCCACCAGCCCCATACACTGCTGGTTGTTCAACCTCTTTGAAGATAAGGGAACTCCCAAATATCTAAAAGGAAGAGGACCCTCAGTAAAACCAGTATTCTCCATAATTTTCTTGATACTATCTCTATCCATGCCACCACAATAGAGCTTGCATTTTCTGGGATTAACATACAGTCCTGTAGATTGGGAGAATCTATTGAACCTTTCCATCATAAGCTGGACAGACATCTCATCACCTCTGGAGAACATTAACAAATCATCAGCAAAACAAATGTCAATTATTTTTACCTTTTCACATTTGCCATGGTAATTGAAATTTGGAACATCATCCAGGCCCTACATCATTCTGTGTAAACACTCCATAATCACCACAAACAGCAGGGGGGATATAGGGTCCCCTTGCCTAAGGCCCCTTCTACCCTCCATTTTCCTAGTACCAATCCCATTAACATTGAACTGATAGCTCACACTCGTAACAGCTGCCATCACCCATTTTATGAAAAGCCTCGGCAAGCCTACCTCAGTTAGAATATTTTGTAGTGCCCTCCAATCAACTGAGTCGTATGCCTTTTGAATATCAAGTTGAACCATACATCTAGGCATACCTCCCTTCCTACCATATCCCTTGATAAGCTCATAAGCCAGAAGAACATGTTCCTGAATTTTTTGCCCTGGTATAAAAGCTGCCTGGCTTCTACTAATGATACTATTGAGGACCTCACTTAATCTATTAGCCATGATCTTAGAAATAATTTTGTACACAGTGGTGCAACATGAGATAGGCCTGTACTCCCTTATATACTTTGCATCCTTGTGTTTAGGAATTAAAGTAACAAGTGTGCCATTAAACCTCTTGTCCAATTCTCCTTTTCTGAAGAAGTCCAACACAAACTCATAAACATCCTCCTTTACTATGCTCCAAGCATTCTTGAAGAATTTAGAACCATAGCCATCCACCCCTGGTGCTTTATTCTCATCAATACTGTTTATAGCTTGATCAATTTCCTGCCTGCTAACATCTCTAACTAACATAGCCCTTTGTGCCATGGTAAGTTGAAGCCCTCTCCTCATGGCAACAAGGTCAATACCCTCAATATCCTTCTGAGCCTTCCCCATCAGATTGCTATAGAAATGTATCACTTCATTTTCAATCTCTTTCTGATTCACAATAGGAGTATCATCCTCCCTGCACAGCCTGTTCATCACATTCCTCTTCTGATTGGCTTTGAGAGTAGCATAAAAGTACTTGTTATTTCCATCTCCCAATTTTATCCAATTCACCTTAGCTCTTTGTCTCAAGATTTTCTCCTCGGTTTCCCTCAAATACATCAACTTAGTTTGGCACTCTTTAGTATTGTGAATCCTCTGACTATTCATTCTATCAGCAGCCTGATTTTTTTGAGCTTCACTTAAATCCTTGCTAGCCTCCTCAATCTGCTTCTTTATATCCATTAAGGGTCTACTCATACTTCTAACCACTCTTTGAAGCCTCAAAAGTTTGTTCCATAAATCATTTGGCCTCCTATTATTCTCAGCATTCCAGTTCTGCATAACTGCCTCCTGATACCCTGGCATTTCTGTTACACTATTTATGAATTTGAACCTCTTGTGATACCTATTCTTCTTCTCCTCACCCTTAATACAAATTAATGCATGATTTGATATGCCAGGCTCCATCACTTGCACAGTCTTGTTAATGTTTTGTTGCAGCCACTCTGTGTTACCTAACACTCTATCAATCTTAGAGTATATGGCACCATTAGTGTGTTTGTTGAACCAAGTGTATTGATCTCCAACATAATCAACATCATATAACCCCGTGGTCTTCATCATCTCTTTAAGATCTTTAAACTCCTTCTCAGTGACAGGTTTTCCCCCAATTCTATCCTCAGTGGATAGAACATAGTTAAAATCTCCCATTATGCTACAAGGACCCTGTATTCCCTCTCCAATCTCTTCAATGTCCTTCCATAATTTTTTCCTTTCAGTCAATTTATTAGAAGCATAGATTGCAGTTAACCAGTTTATGAATTCTCCCTCCACTGTGTACACACCACAATGGATCAATTGGTCAGTACTAGTCACCTTTTTTACCTCAGTGTTTATTCCATTCCATAGGACCCATATTCTACCATTACAATGGTTGCTATAGTTATCAATACTACTCCATTGATTCCCAATAATTCTTTTATTTTTCTCAGCATATTACTGTTTAACTCTAGTTTCCACCAGAATGGCTATCTTAGGGTTTAGTTTGGAGAGACGGGAGCCAATCTCTCTACCCTTAGCAGCCCTGTTCAGCCCCCTAACATTCCAAGAAACAATCATTTATCCACGAAAGGATTCCCTTTAGGGTCATTCCAAACTCCTAAAGTGGCAAATCCATTGTGGCTATCATAAGAACTTACATTTCCTCCATTCGTGGCTTTTTTCCCTTTGTCTCTAGAGCCCCTAACTTCTGTCCATTCACCATCCATCTTATTTTCATCTTGGTTGTTCTCAGTACCAGGGTTTTCTTGATTACCATCTGCACTATCTGCAACCTCTTCATGGTGCTCAAGGCTTGATTCTTCCACATTCCTGCGAGGTCCCTCTATCAGTTCTTCCTTTCGTTGCTTTTGTTGCCATTTCCTCATTAGAACTTTCCTCTCATTGTTATAGCAGTGACCTATCTTCTGGCATTTTTCACAAAATTGAGGCCTCCATTCATACTCTATCTTCTGTTGTCTTCGTATTCCTTCATGATCTTTGATGGTAATCTCTTCACACAGTTTCTGTGTCACATCCACTTCCACCAGAATCCTTGCATAAGTGACTCTCAGTTTTCCCGCTGTGCATTCATCCGTAAACATAGGTTTCCCTATTGTACTTCCAATCTTGCCTAAGCTCTTTGCCCCCCATAGATGCAGGGGTAGTTGTGGCAGCTTTACCTATATTGGGAGTGCTCTCAGCATATCCCTTTCCAATGAGAAATTCGGCCTCCACTCCATGAGAACCATTGGTCTGTTGTGTATCGTGTATGGACCCTTCATCATCACTTCATCACGGTCCTTACCAGTTTTGAACTTTAGGATGAAGAAACCCTCATCATTGTAATACATTTCTGGTAATCTAACAAAGTTCCAAGCCTTAATCATATAATTCTTGACCGCATTCATACTAAGATTAGTACCAATAGCATACATGATTATCGCCGTCTCCCAGTATCGCACTTCCTCTTCTACATCTTCTTCCTCAATCTCTATCTCCACCTTCCCATCTACAATCTTTGGTGCGATGAATTCGATTTGCATCCCGTTTGTTACATTTCTATTTTCCCGTATCACATCAACCCAAAGCTTTGCCCCTACTCCGTCCTCTGTCTTCTTCTTTATTTCGCCTTCGTTTTGCACAATTCCTGGGGTTTCCACAAACCCTAATTCTGGTCCCTTTACAACCTTACTTTCACTATCAGCTTCCAGTTCCGTTTACGTTCCCTCATCCTCCGTTGATTGCTTGCTCTCCGGTGACTGTACCGTCGCATTCTTTTATTATATTTACTTGCATTAGACAACAATAATTAACTAAAAAAATACAAAGTGTGCCAAAACTTTAAAATTTAAACCTCTACGGATATACTTTTATTTATAATGGACATAATTATAATTTTAATTCGAATATTTTAATGTATTCTTAGATCTAGCTCTTTTATTTTAGATTTAAGACATAATTAGTCACTGTGTCCCTTAACTTTGAGTGAAGTTTCGCTTTGGTCCCTGAACTAAAAAATGTTACATAATGATCCTTTAATTTAAGCTTCGTTAAACATTTTGGTCCCTTCTGTTAGTTCGTGTCAAAAAACGTTAGTTTGTGTGAGCTGGCATGTCAAGTAAGCCATATTAGAATTCCACATCAACATATGTATATGTTACGTTACATAGGGTTCCATTTGATTGCAGCTTCATTCTTCTTCCACCATTCTTCAGTCGTCTTCCATATTTCCAACCTCTTTCGTGTTCATCTTCAAATCAGGGTTAAATCCCTTTCTTCCATATTCCTTCTATCATCTTCCATTTTCTTCTCTAATTAGGGAATTAGGGTTCAATGTCAAATAGTGCAAGCAATGCCTCAACTTCAAATAACCATAGCTATGGTACATCCGGATCTTTGATTCGTAGAAACAAGAGAATCGAGTGCTTTTTCCAAGATGAAAGTGCTCTTAGAACAGTGAATGATGTGAACAGTGTCAACAAGGAGAGAAAATTCTGGGGTTATAGAAATTACAGAAACCACATTGAAAACGGTTGTAATTTCTTCAAGTGGTTGGGTGATGAGTTTGTTGATGAAAGTGATTTGAAGCTTGAAAGACAAACTAAAAAAATTAACAAATTGAAGAATGAAGTTATCTACACTAGAGGGTGGCTCAAAATGTCCATTGTTGTTGGGATTGTAAGCTTAGGGTTGAACCTTGTGTTTGTAACAATGTATCTCAATTAGTTTTAGGGTAGCTCAAAGTTATGTTGTTATGTTGGTAGTTCTAGGGTTGAACCTTGTGTTTGTAACAAATTGATGACTTTGTTTAATGAATAATGTATTGTTATGTTGTTTCAATGAATAATGTATGTGTTATGTTTTCACATTTTCATTGAATAATATCTCAATATCCAACTTTGAAAAAATGCAGCCCAATGACCAATATTTGTGGAAACAAACTGTAATATAACTTGGCATCATAAGTCATTCCAACATTCATTAACAGATTCAAAGTTTGATATGTAACATGTTCAATAACAAAAGGCCATTATAAGGCATTACATAAGATTCAAAAACAAAAGGCCATTATAAGGCATTGCATAACAGGTTCAATTCCAAAATATGCATTAACAAAAACAAAAGAGTCAGTCCATTAAATGGCATTACAAAATCTTATTAGACAGAATATTATGATTATGGTTGGCTTGAAACAGGCTTGCCACCCTTATGAAGTTTTTTCTTAGTTTTGGGTTGTGGATGACTTGTAACAACAGGTGGTGGTGGCTGACTTGTAACAACAGGTGGTGTTGGTTGACTTGTAACAACTTGTGATGGTGGCTGACTTGTTGCAACAGGTGGTGGTGGTTGACTTGTAACAACTTGTGATGGTTGCTGACTTGTTGCATCTTGTACCTGACTTGAATCAGCTTGGGATGGTGGCTGAATTGTTGGTTCTTGTGGTTGTGGTAGTTTACAAATGGCCTTGTTGTGACCATCCATGTGGCAAAGACTACACTTTATACCATGTCTTTCCCTCTTCATGTGTCTCTCATCCCTCACCATCTATCCAGCTTCCCTATTCCTTTTTTTCTCTGGCCATCCAAGCTGCCTCTTTATTGGTGGTGGCTAAAGATCAACAACACTAGTCTTTGCCCACAAGGCTTCCCCATTAAGTGGATATATCACATGTGTATAGCAAGCAGCATATTGTTCCTTCTTGTAACAATCAGGTACAAAGTCATCAATCTCCAAATGTTGATCTTTCATGCAAGACATTACATGACAGCAAGGAAGACTAGTCAACATCCATAGTCTACATGAGCATTCTTTCTTGTAAAGGCTGACAACATATTTTTCTCCATTGAGTGAAGTATGCCTCACCTCATAGTCATATTCACCTGCACGCCTGTAATAAAGTAACCATTTTAATGTTAGTCTATGTAAATAGTTAACCATTTGAAAGTAATGTTCAACAAATCAACCATGTTACCTCACAATCCAATGATTGGTTTTCCATGACTCCCTTTCCATCCTCTTCTTGGTGTTAGGTAGTATGATGCCATCGCATTTGGTAATCTTTTGCCTATGGGATTCCCCTCTCTACATTAGGTATACTCTAATTTCTTCCAGCATTGTCACAATGGGCTTGGATCTAGCAGCTACAAATACAGAATTGTAGGCCTCTGACTTATTGTTAACCAAACTGTCACAACCTGAACTTAGTTAGAACCTTGATTTCCTCCAGAATATTGGTGGAATTTTGATGAGGTTTTTGAAGGCCTTTTCATTAACTTCTTTGATTTCAATCATTATTTTTTCCCAAGCATTAACATAACTTGCACATGCAGCCCTCCACATCAACTCTTTTAATTTCAGGCCAGGGAACTTTTTTCTGAAGTTACTATACAAATGTCTGCAATATAAAGTAAGTGTAAGTAAACATGTAAGAAGAACTAAGTATGTCATATTCAACATGTAAGTAAACATAATACCTAACACAAAATCTCTGGTCAACATTACCAAGTAATTCATCAAGAGCTGGCAGTAAAACTTGCATCCATAAATAAGTAAGAATGATGGTGAAAATAAAACAATTGGTTAACATATAAATTTCAAGGTGAGAGTTTAAAACCTTTTGTTGATCACTAATGAAGGTATAGGTTCTGGACAACCTGACTCCTCCCAAATTAGGTATCAATAACTCTAGAAACCAGCTCCATGAGTCTTTAGTTTCACCCTCAGTAACAACATATGCAATTGGAATCATTTGGTCATTTGGCTCCCTACCAATAGCAGCTAGTATCTGTCCTCCATAGTATCCCATTAAGAAACGACCATCTAATCCTATAATAGGCCTGCATATGAAAAAACTGTCCTTGCAAGCTTTGAGACATACATACATCATTTGAAAGTGAGGATTCAATTGAGTAGAGTTTTCACTGCTTTCCCCTTGAACTGGTCGCTGACTTGTAATCTTCACAGTTGATCCTGGGTTTGCCCTCAAGAGTTCATGGCCATAATCATGGATTCTTCTATACTTCTCTCTAAAAGAGCCATCAACAGCTAGTGTTTTAGCTCTATATGTCAATGTCTTGTTAATCCCAACATTCCACTTTTCATGTGTCTTCTCCATAATATCAATCAACTTCAAAGTTGGATTCTCCATAACATTTGTCTGAATTTTCTTGCCCAACCATTTTGAATTGAGGAACCTAATCTTATAATCTATACTACATGTATATTTGTCCATAATTGTCCTCAATTTCCAAGTCTCCTCACCTTTTATATTTGCACAGTAAGCCCCCACGGGCAACCTGCCTTACATTTAACTCTCATTCTTGCCTTATCATTTTTTGTAAATTTCAAGTTCCTTTCTGAATGAATGGCATATGTTCTTATTGCCTCTTGAAACACCCCCTTTGTAGAAAAATATGTACCAAGTTCCCATTTGTAGTCTTCCATTCTTTTTGGAAGCTTAAAGGTTACAAAATCATCCTTTACAACCTCATCATTCTCACTGTCATACTCAGTAGGCATTTTATCATTGTCATACTCCTCAATATCTCTTAAACCTCTCAAATTGTCCAGATTTACCTCACCATCATTATCAGCACCTACATCCCTAACAATGACCTTTTCCTTTCCTTTCCCTTTCCCTTTCCCTTTCCCTTTCCCTTTACCTTTCCCCCTCCCTTTCCCCTTACCTTTCTCACTGCCTTTCCCATTGCCTTTTCCCTTCTCCTTACTTGTTGCATTCACTTCATCCTCATCAATTGCTATCTCTCCATCAATACCTATATCATTTTACAAGTCTTCAAAATTAACATTCAAAGCACTGTCATAACTTCCATCTTCTTGGTTACAGTTAACTACCTCATCTTGTTCTTAGTTAGAGTTCAGTCCTTCATTGATTTCATCTGCTCCAGCATTCATCCCTACATCCACATTCTCTTCCATTTCACAGGTGGTCCCCACATCATCCATATTATTACAGCTTGTCTCCTCTTGACCCACATTCTCCTCAATTTCATAGTTGGTCCCCACATAACCCACATTTTCCTCAATTCCAACATTCTCTTCAATCCCAACATTCCCCTCAACTTCATCAATTCTTGTCCCCTCTTCCACCACATTTTCACCCAGTGTGGTCCCACCTTCATTACTTCCCCCTTCATATACTTCACCAACCACATCTTCAGCCAATGTGGTCCCATCCTGATTATTAACCATATCAGTCCCTTCACCACACATGTCTTCACCCAATATGCTAACATCCGGTAGTGACAGTATGGGCTCCTCAATAACATCAGGTTCAGATACAGGATGTGTAACATACAAGTGGCATTCCCCAGTTAACACTGCAATTGTTCTCATCCTATCAGTCCCCTTATCATTTCCTAATTGAACTATATCATTAGCAATCATGTCATCATAATACCAAAGTATATCTATAGTAGGGTAACCTAACTCTCTTAACTTGTCCAATATTTCAAAGTAACTCCAATAATCAGGATCAACATCCCATATCTCCTCTAACCCTACATAACCTGACTTGGTAAAATTTGCAAACTCCCTAGAAAATTCACCAGAATGATGAACAACACACTTAAACCTACTCTCCATGACCTAATCAACCTACAGATAGTATCAGAAGTACTAAGTAAGTTAGGTATAGAAGAAAGTTAACATTTTTTGAATCGTATTCGTCCAAGTTCGTACCTTAGGGTTCTTTTTGCAGACGAATGAAATAATGAAGTTCTTCTTCTTCATTCTTCTTCAATGGAGGGTTGTTGTCGTAAACGTCGCTATCGTCGTCTTCAATGAACTTCGTCTTCAAACAAGTGTTGTTGTTCACAATGTAGCTGCTCTCTGAACCTGAGCTTTCATCCAACAATGTAAGCATGCCCTAATACGCATCTCCTTAATATGAATGTTAAGTGTAATACAAAATCCACCTCATCCATTAAAATAATTACAGAATGTCCACATAAGCCATTTAAAGTCCAGCAGTGCAATTTCTAACGTTTTCCCAATCAAAACTAACAGAAATGACTAATATATGTAATGAAATATAAGTTAGTGGACTATAATGTAACTTTTTTTTCTTAAGGGACCAAAGCGAAACATTGAATAAAGTTAAGGGACTAAAAGAGATATTAAGCCTAGATTTAATTTACTTTAGTATTTTTTATGTTATTAAAATTAATAATGTGTTTATCATTTGAATGATACGTCACTTGTAAAATTTGATATTTTAGCATATAAAATTCTTTCGGTAACATGATATATTGATATTAAGTGATATGTCATTGAAAATGAATATATTATCTATTTTAAATGAAAAATGTTAGAATAAATTAAAACTATTTGAATTTAAATTTTAATAATTAATTTTGTAAATGAGATGAAATAAGATGAATAAAATTATAATTTAATATATAATTTATTAATAGTATAAATTAAATTTTATCAAATACACAGAATGGAAACACTTTTTATACATGGCTACCAAATTATAAATTGTACCATTCTTAAATAAATTATAATATTTAAATTATTTATGACAAGTGACAAATTTGGAAGTTTGCAAGTAAATTTTGTTGTATATATAAATTGACTTGAAGTCTTCTGCAAATATAGAATTGGTCTAAACTTTTTTAAATCATTCAATTTTTATCTCATTGAGAACATTATAATCCTTCCATGCAGATATGCACATGACTTATTTTGAATCTTATCTTCAAATTTATTTTTTGTGGTATCAAAAGTTTCCCAATTATTATCTAGTGGCTAATTGACGCTCAACTAGTTGATAAGTTAATAATTATGAAGGGAATACAATAGGCGATCCTAAAAGAATGAAAGATGTTATGTTGTAAATTGCGAGAGGAATAGGTTTGTTAAAATTCTAAGGCCCAAGCATGATATAAGATCATCAATTCAAAAGAATGAAGGTTCAATGTCCTTTCTTATTTCGTATATTAATCTTGAGGTTCATTTTAGTCCCTTAACTCAAAAAAGCATGATAATGGTCTCATAACTCTTCAAAACATAAAATGTTAGTTATTTTTGTCTAATTAGCGACGAATTTATGAGTTTTTCCATTGCTAATTAGACAAAAAAGGATCTGTGACATCTTGTATGCCCTATAAAAATAGTATAGTAGATAGTAGAGCAAAGAACTAGAGTTCTTATGATCGTTGCTACCTGGGTTTAGAGTGAAACCAGCGGCGGAGGTGCACAGTGCCCTCACGGCGGTGCATCTTCTTCTCCTCTCCCTTCTCCCACTTTCTACTCCTAGTTTTAGGTGTGGAGTGCTTTTAGATTTGGTTTAAACTCCTAATCTTAGGATTAGGGACCTTTCCATAAGCCCTCTATTGCCTAAATTTTTTATTCTCTTCTTCTACTTTTTCCCTTCTATTGTGTCATTAATTAACTCAACTCTATTTCCTGAGACGGTCATAGTAGATGCGCCAGCTAAAGGTACAAATATCTCTACTGATAAACATGTTAAATCATTTGTTGAGGCTCTTGGTAATGTTTGCGACATTCCAATGAGTCAATTACCGGTTCGCTGTGTTAAAGGTGACCGCATTTCCATTGCAATTCCAAAAGATGAGTACCTCCTTGGAGTGGAGGCTTGTAAACACAATCTGCACGGAAGAATTTTGTGGCCTAAGGGTACTTCTCCTCTTATAGTATTGCAGCTCAAAGCCAAGCTGAATACTTTGTGGATTAGTATAAGCAAATGGGGTGTTACATCCCTTGGCAAAGGTTTCTTTGAATTTTGTTTCTCCAATTTGGAAGATGTTAAAAGACTCCGATCGAATTCATCTTGGAACCTAAACTCGGGATCGTTGAAGCTTTTCCTTTGGTTGAAAGATTTCATCCCTAATAATGTCAATCAATCATCTGCTCAAGTCTGGGTCGGGATACTTGGTCTTCCCCAAGAATATTGGAGACCTAAAATCATATTTACTATTGCTAGCAGCCTTGGTACTCCTATTTGTATTGATTCCACTTCCAATCGTTCTCAGTTCGAAAGGTCCTTCAGTCATTTTGTTCGTGTTCTGGTGGATGTTGACTTGCTCTCTGAACTTAGAGATGGTATTTTAGTCGAACGCACCGGCTTTGCGTTTTTTGTAGGTATCGAATACGAGAAGCCTCCAGAGTTTTGTCAATTCTGCAAGGCTTTTGGTCACATGGAAAACAACTGCAGAAGGAATAAAAGTAGAGAATTGGTGGTGCTGCGGTTGTATGAGGCGGTGGTGGTGTTGTGGTTATATGAGGCGGTGGTGGTGACGCGGTCGTCAGAATTGGTGGTGCTTGCATTCTTTAACGCGTGCTAGAAGTGATGCTTTGATTCCTTGTGTCATGCTTCATGCGAGATGTGTTTATAGCTAGAGCCCCAGGTGGCATATGTCGTGTCCGGCATAATCTATCAACACTACATTAGTAAGAATGCATGAAATTAAAGATATTAAATTTTAAAGAAACCAAATAGTGAAAGTTTTTGTCATCTTATGGTTTCTTTCCCGTTGGTGCTCCCTTCTTTGACCTTTCTCTTGTCATTTCAACTTACACATCGTATAAGCCACAAAAATCTACACAATTTAGGCGAAAACCAATCAATACTATATATTGAGCATGATGGTATTCATTGATTAATAAAGAAATGAAGTAAAAATATCACAGAGGCAGATATCATAGTATGTGCCACATAGTCCACATTTTTAACCACCCAGTTTTGGTAGTGGCAACATTGCTATGGACAAAATTAACACCAACTTGTGGCTGCAATTTCATGCCGCAGACACAAAAAGAATGAAGCACACTCATCATACACACATATATAACACACAATACAAAAAAAAACATAATTCAAATTCATTCAATGAATCAAGGTTGTGATTACTCAAGAATCCTAAATGGGTCGTGGGACTTTGCCATTGACCTCTCCTAAATGGGTCTTGTGATTACTCAAGAATCCTAAATGTGATTACTCAAATTCATTCCAGCGCATGTGTAAGTGTTCTTTTCTTGTATTTTTTCATTTTTTATGTTGTTGGTTTTGGTATTACTTTAGAATTGTGGTACTGACTAATTTCATTTCTTTATAACTACTTCATGCGATAAATCCATGATCAAGAGGAGATACATGTATCTTACAGAAGAGGTTTTGAAAGAAAATCCTAGTGTTTGTGAATATATGGCCCCTTCATTGGATGCAAGGCAAGACATGGTGGTGGTAGAGGTACCTAGACTAGGGAAAGAGGCTGCTGTCAAAGCTATAAAAGAATGGGGGCAACCAAAGTCAAAGATTAATCACCTAATTTTTTGCACTAACATGGTGAACCAAAGTTATAATCAAAACATACAATGATGACAGTACCGTACAAATGTCTTACGTTACGTGTATAAGTGATGATTATAAACTAACAAATAAAAATATCAATTTTAATGTTTGTTAACATTTCTAGAAAAGTATATATGCAATTTTGATCATAAATATGCTTATTTGGGAGAGCATTGTACATTACAGCATATCCATTGTGTTAAGGAGACCATTCTTACATGACTTTGAAATTTTATTTTATTATCCTTCTAACAACTGGTGTAGAAAATGACAGATTCTGATTTCAGATAGACAGCCTCAGAGAAGGATTGTTTGCTGAAAGATTACCTTTTAATGCAACCTAGTTAAATTCTCAGCAAAAAAGGTTGTTTGTTTCTTAATTGATTCACTGTTTGTTGTCCCTGTCACTAGAAACTTATACCATGCACTCCGTAAAAATACGGGAAAAGTCTCAATATTTTATGTTTTTTCCATATTAATTATGTTGCCCCAAATTATATCTTATCCAATTCAATGCTTTTGTTTTTTTTTTCTATTTAAAGCTTTTACATTTTGTCGTAATCGATAATGGTAGATTGAATTCACATTTGAATCAGGTTCTCATTCTTCTTTCTTATTTGTGTAACCTCTCATCTTTCTAACAACCATGTTATCAAACGAGAACCTATCCGCAAATACATTGTAGTTCTTCTTTATCTTAATTTATTTTCTATGTTTCTGCAGCTATTTGCTTATGATAACGTAAACAAGAACCTATCCGCAAAGCCCGGGGAGCTGTCCAAACTCCCAGTTCCTGCATCATTGATTGCAGGTGCCTGTGCTGAACCTAACTTACAGCTTGAACCTACATCTTAATTTGATCTACATCTTGAACCTAACTTACAACAAAGTGTTGAAGAAAAATTCAAACTAATGGCCAACATCATCACATTTATACATACAGAATATGGATCAGATTAATTTTAGCAAACCTTATGCATAGGATGTGTCATACCCCAAATTTTGACCACTTAGATTTCCCATCATTGGGCAAATCATCAGTCTCCCCAAAGATGGGTGAGCACTCACTACAATCAAAATTAGGGTTTCAAGCCCTCTTTGAGTTCTTAGACAAAGGATCAATCAAGGAATGACATGATCTTCAACTTGTCTAAATTCTCAAACATTCACAATGGATCAAAAAGGACTCCCACTTCAAGGATTAAGCACAAGGATGCTCCCTTTTAGGTGGACCAAGCCTCAAGATCGTCGGTGTTACCAAATTAGGGTTTTGGTCGACCAGGGCCTCCAGCTGGAAATTTTCATCTGGGCATGAGCCAATGATCCAAAACATAACCTAATATACTCCATGGAGCCTCATGGACCCAATCACCAAGTCAATTTTGCCTCAGGGGATGCATACATCAAAAATCAGGAATTAGGGTTTCTTGACCTAATTCACCCCTAAGTTGACTTTTTGGAAAAATCATGAACCAAAACCTCAAGAGAGGGTTTGAGGGTCTCAAATGACCTATGTTGATCAATTTGGAACAATGGATTAATCCAAGAAGCTTGAGTAACAAGTCTCAGTTTCATCTGCACCACAGTTAGGGTTTTGCGGAAAAAGTCAACTGTAACTTTGACTTTTGACCAGGACATGCTCCCAAGCCCTAAGACATGCCTCAATATACCCTATGACACCCATGGAACATGTCCATCAAGTTTGATTTAGGTCAAGGACATGATTTCCTGAGGAATTGCACAGTTTGGAATTCATCTGATAAAAAGTCAACTGTGCACAAAAGTCAAACTTTGACTTTTTGAGATTTTTCACCAAAATGGATTTTTAACCCTAAAATGATGTTTATGTATGATTTGAATCATCATTCATCAAGAAAAATCAAGAAAAGTTAGATAACTTGTAAAAGGGGTAACCATAAAAACTTAGAAATTTTTCTAAGTTAAAATTCAAATGGCTAGGGTACCAACTTTGGAGGATCATAACTCCTAAACCACAAAGCCATTTTTTCTCATCCAGAGATGGATTTGTAGCCCTTACTACCCTCTACAAAAACTTCAACTACAAGTCATTCCAATTCATTAAGGATTTTGAATTATGGAGTGATCAAAGTGGCCGAAAAGTGAAAATGTCACTTTTTCCAACACTTAGTGAAATTTTCACTAAAGCATAATCTGTCTCACTTTTTGCCAAATGTAGAGGGATTTTTCACTTGGATTCAAAAGAGATCAAAACCAAATATGTTCAAACAGTTGTTGTAGCATGTAAGGGCTTTCCAAAATGGCCAAGAACTTTGCCAAATTCCATTTGAGTCATGAGATATGACATTGGAAAATAGCCTTGCTGAAATCTGTCAAAGGCAAGACAGAATTTGCAAATTGGCTCGATTTGCCAAAATCAGCCAAATTCAATTGCTCCAATCCATTTGGACACCTCATAGGATTGAATCCAAAGGGGACAATCACTGAGCCAAGCCTCCAAAGTCTTGGGAACAAGAAATAGCATGTTGAACCTATAATGGCCTAAATAGGGACAAGACTCCAAATTTGGATTGAAGCATTCAATGGAAGCTCCAAGGTGGCATAGACTGAGCTCTTAGCAACTGAATTCAGTCAAGACTTATCCAAGACCAAGGGGACCAGCAGCCTGTGCCCTAACCTCTAGTCAATGGCTAGAGAAGACTTGAATTCTCATTGATCAACATTGGCCAAACCTACTTATCAGCTGCCAGTCACTATTCCTTGCAAAACAAACTTGCTCTACTATAAATAGAGCTCATTTGTGCTCAGTTTAAGCACACCAAAGCCATCAAACAGATGCTTTCCTAAAAATCTCTTTCTCTTGGCTAAAATGCCTTCTTTAGCAAGGTAACTTTGGGTTTTTGAGTTTGAGAGCAATTCTGCACAAACCAATCACACACACACCTCACATACATCACATATGAGATGATCAAACACTTAAACAACAACTGGAACACTAATTTCTCAGAATCACCAGTCAATTGCTCAAGGTTTTAACCAAGGTGCAGTTGAGATGCCACAGATTGATCCAGCCAATTTCAATCAAGTCCAAGCACTCAAACACACTCCATAGGATATAGGGAAGCTGTTCAGATCATCACCACTCATCTGTAACACCTCAAAATCAAAAATCACCTTGCACTTGCTGCCACGGCCTAGAGGTGAGCATAAACTAGGTCATCTCTCAATCCATACATATTTCCTCGCACAATACTTTTGCCGTATGCTCATAATCATGCATGGAATGTTTCCCCTAAATCAATTGCATTGTTTGAATCGTGTATCAAAAATCCTAGCCTTCAGGCCAAAATTAGGGTTCTTGATGTTTCTTCATGATTATTTGTTGTATGTTTAATTTAAATGAAATTAAATGCCATAGACATAATCGTGAGGTTGAGACGAGTTGATTGATATGTGGATTGCATGAGATGATCAAGTATTCCATGAGATTGGGGAGAATTTGCAAATCTGCAGAAACAGAGGGAGGGCGCGTGTTCTTGCCCTTGTTCTTGGCGCCATTTTCAAATATTTGAATATTTGAATTTTGTGATTTTATTTAATTGATTCAAAAATTAATTTCTCTTTGAGTTTTAATGATTTTGAGTTGATTCTTTTTGCAATAATTCACAAAAATGATAAAATATTTTATTTTGTCAAAAAATCCCAAAAATATTATTTATTTTGTATAATTAATATTTTTGCAAAGAATTAATGTTTTAATTATTTTTAACATTTGAAATATTTTTTCCATCTTGATTTTGCAACTTCTAATGCTTTCTAATTATTTTGTAGGTCAATACTTAATTTTTGAAGCATTAATCCAAGATCACAATTTGTTTTGCATGTGTAAAACAATTTTGATCATATTTAATTGAATTTTTATTCAATTAAATATATTTTTGAAAACAAATTAGGGTTTTGGATTAATTCAACCCTCATAAATCATTTTCAAAACTCTTTGGGCCTCTAATAGAGTGTAAGACCCAATCCTTTGTTAATTAAAACCATTGTGGGCCTCAATGCATTGTATAAGTCCCGGTACAGTTACAAAATAAACAACGCGATCATTATCCGTTGGAAAACCATCTGGGCCTCTCCCTGAGCTATAAGACCCATTCAAAACACTTTTGGGCCTCTATTAGAGTGTAAGACCTAACCCCCTTTTAACCAAAATCATTTTTGGGCCTCACTTATTGTATAAGTCCCTCTGCGTTAAAAGAAAACCTCGGCATGATCGCCATTTTAAACCGAAAAATCAATTGGGCCTACCCTCGTGTTATAAGCCCCACTCTTTTTCTTTAAACTTTTTGGGCCTCTTGAGAGAGTGTAAGACCCATCCCTTTGTACAGAAACCATTTTTGGGCCACAGTCACTTGTATAAGTCCCTCTGTACAAATTCAACAGTAAAACCTTGGGCCTCTCCTTGAGCTGTAAGCCCCAAATCATTCTTTTTCAAAGCGCTTTCTCCTTTGATTTTGAATATAATGTTGTTTTCATCTTTCTTTGTTGAACAACTAACCAAACAACGTGGAAGTTTTACAACCGAGTAAGTGGTTATTGCTTTCATTTACTGCTTTATACATATAACTGTATTGTGGGGTTGCTCAATGTAAGTCTCCTTTCATAAACTCATATCTACTGTGTAATAATAGTATAGATATTTAGAGTTTCCCCGGCAACTACGTCTAGAACTAGGTAAAGCCGTTTCGTTTATTCGTAGAAATAGACAGCTAGATCCCCAATAGGAGCACCAGATACAGTCTTCTCTTCGGCTGTCCTCCTTAGGAATCGTCAAGAAATTCTATTCCCCAGAGATGAATTATTCTCGGTGAAACTTCTCTTGAATTTCTTCAAACCTCAGAACTGTTCACTTAAATCCTCTTCAAAAGTTAAAAGTTACTGGATAGTAAACCTAGCACGTTTACCAGTAGTTTTATCTTTAAAAGAGTTTTCTTGAACTTTTCTTTGGTTTGGGACCTACGGGCTTCTTAAAAGCATCGGCCTCCTCTTGGGCATCATAAAAGGACCCTCAGGCTTCCTAAAAGCAACCCCGCCTCCTCTTGGGCTTAGTACAAGGACCCTACGGCTTCTTAGAAGTATTCACAGCCTCCTCTTAGGCTTCGTATAATGATCTCTTCCTCCGGGAATGATAGCCTCCTCTTGGGCTTAGTACAAGGACCCGTCGGCTTCTTAAAAGTTTCCCGCCTCCGTTGAGGCTTCGCACAACTTGTCCCAACGACCTCCTAGAGGTATAGGAACAGAACCTAGTCATCTTAATAGAGCAGTCCCTTCTTAGAGTCTACTACTGTTTCTCAAAACATAGTACAATAGATGAAACTCTAGACTCGGACAGTCTAAAATCCTTGAGTCTCAAAGACATTCTCAAGTGACCCCTTCCTTTGAATGGGAAGAAAACCCGCAGACTCGGACAGTCTCGATCCTGTTCGGATTTCCCGCTTCCTTAAAGAACAGGAATAACCCGAAGCCTTGGAATTAAACCCATGAGTACAGTGTTGCTCATATAAGAACTGATTTTCTCATCAGTACACTGGACCTGTCACTTAACTGAGACAGCAGATAGCCTCCTCTTAGGCTTTGTATAATGATCCTTCTCCAGCAGAAGTTAGCAGAATACAAACTCTCTCCTTATCTTCAGGCAGAGGCATTATGGTCATAATCTTGGACCTTAACTAAGAAACCCTCTTTAAAAGTTAAAAGTCGCTGGATAGTAAACTTCACACGTTTACCAGTGGTTTTATCTTTAAAAGAGTTATCTCTCCTAACGGAAAGGAGGTGATAAATCCCCAGCAAAGATGCTGGAAGACCATACAAGCAAAACACTCTGGTCCCCACAGAGACAGCCTCCTCTTGGGCTTTACACAATGATTCTCCCCAGTGGAGCTAACAATTTTCGCCTCCATCTCGGGCTTTATACGAGATACCCAAAAGATTCCCCAGCGGAATCAAACGTTTAACCTCTCTCTCGGGCTTTGTACGAGACACACAAAAGATTCCCCAGCGGAAACAAACTTTCAGTCTCCATCTCGGGCTTCGTACGAGATACAAAAACAAACTTTCAGCCTCCATCTCGGGCTTCGTACGAGATACAAAAACAAACATAGCCTCCATCTCGGGTTTTATACGAGATACCCAAAAGACTCCATCGTTGGGTGAAAAACCTTTTAGCCTCTCTCTCGGGCTTTGTACGAGACACCTTTTTAGCCTCCTCTTAAGCTTTGTATAAGAAATCCCCAGTTGAGTCCAATTAACCTTTTAGCATCAAAGCTGTGCCTCGTCCACAGTACACAAACATCATATAATCGCTGTAAGCGGCAAGCCTCTGGATTATTTACATCCATCCCACTGTCCATCTTTTAGCATGAAAAATTCCTAAGGAAAGATAACATTGCTCTATACTGAGTTAAAGTCTTCTCCTTCAGGTCAAACTACCCTATAAAGGAAATTATGGCATTGTTAGGATCAACGTATCCCGGTTAAAGTAATTCTCCTTTATAATCGGTCACCCAACAGTTGTGACAGACAAACCCTCCTTTAGAGATGACAAATTCTCTCTAAAGTCGAGATCTTTCAGCTTCACGTCTTTGGCTTTGAACAAGACACAAACAAACCTTTCAGCTTCATATCTTGGGCTTTGAACAAGATACAAATAGACTCTTCAGCTTCACATCTTGGGCTTTGAACAAGATACAAATCACCTTCAGCTTCACATCTTGGGCTTTGAACAAGATACAAACAACCTTTTACGCTTCACGTCTTGGGCCTTGAACAAGACACCAAAAACCCCAATTTCCTCCCATAGATTAGGAGGAACTACGAACGCTCTGATTTCCTTGTTTCGGTAAACGGGAATACGTAGGCATAAGATCGAAAGAAAAGATCTTAGCGAGCGCACTCCACAAAAAATCCAAATCCCATATCAAAAGCAGTAATTCAAACATCAGTCCTAACATCCTAATCCTAGTTCCCCGCCCGAAACATTCTGTTAAGCCATAGAAAGAAAGAAACCTGTATTGGCGAAAATACAAATAACCAGTACAAAGGCCCCCCCACATTGATAGCATCCGTAACCTAACAGACCGCTATTTAAACTCAGTATGCAAAGCAGGGTTAATTGGAGACATTTATTTCCCTTCCTTATTCAGCTCACAATAGGATAAAAAATGAATCGACCTGTAGTCAAAAGCTCAACCGTAGAGAGCGACCAGCGCTTAAGAACCGCGTCCAAAAGCGCTCGCTACAGAAAAATGGCGCCCACCGTGGGGTTCGTTTCTTTCTACTTCTCTTATGTGAGAGATTACACAAAATGGCGACTCTGCTGGGGAGTCATCATTTTCTGCCTTAGGGCATCATCCCCGTTTTCCACGGAAAATGGGAACTCTGCTGAGGAGAAAGATTGACCTATGCTGGTCCATCTCTTAGGCAGAGAACCACAGATTGGGGCTTCCGCCGGGAAACCCATTTCTGTCAGGAACTTAAGATTCATAACTTTATAGGTCTAGGATGATTAGGACAAATATATATACTGCTTTTCCTACTTGCTATACATGTTTATTTTTCTGCTACTGGGAATGCGTGTGATGTCGCATGTGGAAAGAATGAGTATACACCTAGGAAAAAAATCACCATTTTTTGTAGTGCGGTGGCTATCGGAAATAGCTGTTACGCGATAAACTACCCTCTTCTGAGATTTCGTTGAAAGGATACCACCTGACCTTCTGACCACCTGACCCTCTGAAAGGATACACCTATCGAAAAAAATCAGCCTAGTATAAACCTTTGGGGATGGGTAGAGCCTTGACTTCATGACAACGACCCTCTGACCCCATGTTTTTTCTATGTTTTTGTGTGCTGCATTCATGCATTCATTTAAAAAATTAAAACATTCAAAAAACTTCTCTTCTAGTCTCTCTGTTTATTCAAATTAAACTAAGACTGTGATTGCAAATATCAGAGAAGAGGATTACGCTAATGGACTTCGGTAGAAGGAGAACTCATACGTACACCTTCAAGGTTCCAAAACTAGAGGATTTGAGAAGGTTGGCAAAGATGATCACTAATCCTGAGGCTTTCAGAGCCAAGCACGGAGGTATGCTACCACTGTTAAGAGTCCATGCGATTGAGGGAATCATGGAAGCGCTCATTCAGTTCTACGATCCAGTTTATCACTGTTTCACATTCCCGGATTATCAGCTAGCACCAACGCTGGAGGAGTATGCTTATCTGATTGATCTACATATCTCAGATCGAGCTCCATTTTCTGGACTGGAAGAAATTCCAAAGAATCAGACTATTGCAAGAGCAATTTATTTGGACGAGTCTGAGGTCAGGACTCACCTAACCACTAAGGGTGGCATCCAAGGTTTGCCAGCCCAGTTCTTGACAAAGAAGGCCCTGTACTTCGCCAGTATAGGAAACGTGACTGCTTTTGAAAGCATCTTTGTCTTGCTCACCTACGGGTTATTTTTGTTTCCCAACATCAATAACTTCATAGATATCAACGCTATTAAGGTTTTTTTCATTGGAAACCCTGTGCCGACTTTGCTCGCAGATGCGTATCATTCTGTACACTTGGGTAATTTGTACAGTGGAGGGGAGATCACATGTTGTGTACCTCTGCTCTACAAATGGTTTATCTCTCACTTGCCCAAGTCTACTGCTTTTTGGGATTGCAAGAGTGCCTTACGTTTTCCGCAGAAAATCATGTCTCTTACCAACTCTGATATAGATTGGTGCAACAAGGGTCATGAAGGAATCAGAATCATTGATCGTTGTGGAAACTTCCCCAACATACCCCTTATAGGAACTAAGGGAGGAATCAACTATCATCCGGTATTGGTTCGTCGTCAATTTGGATACCCAATGAGGCTCGTTCCGCAGAACGCTCATCTGGAAGGTCTTTTCTTCAAGGAAGGAGAAAACGATGGAGCACTGAAGTTAGAAATAGTGCAAGCTTGGAAGCACGTTCATAAGAAAGGACGAGAGTCACTAGGGAAACCAAACTATGTCTCGATGGAGCCTTATCTCCATTGGGTACGAACTAGAGCTCTCAAGCTGAAAATGCCTTATCCTCGTTACGGAATTCTGCCACCAAGGGAATCTATCATGTACTTCATGACGGAAAATGAAAAACTTCAGGTTACTCTCAACAAAGTTCAAAAGGAAAGGAGGTCTTGGAAAAACAAGTATCGCACCCTTGACATAGAGTGCATCAAAATACAGCAATTACTGAAAGAAAAGGATGCTCTGATTGAAATTTTGGAGTAACATGCTGTAGAAAACCAGGACGACCAAAGGAATTTGCTTGCTCCTTTCACCTAGCAAAGGAATGACAACCCGACAACGGCCCAAGAGCCCCGATCAAAGAAAAGGAAGATATCAGAATCAGCACCTGATTTCTCTTCAGAGAGGACTCGAGACCTATTAGTTTAGGTTTTTGTTTCTGCACCTTGTAATCTACTGTATTTCCATTTCTGTAATCCTTTGAATTCAATAAAAAGGGGTTTCCCCACCGTTTGATATTTGCAATCTAATTGTCGAAGTTTATTTTGATTAAACCTTAAAAACAATTAATATAATCATTGCATTCATCATTCTCACATCGCGTATTCTTCTTCCCTACGAATCTCACGTTTGTGTCTCGATTCTAGAGTCAAACTGTCTCATTCGTATAATACTCGGGCCAATCGTCAGAAAAAGATGGATGATCTTGAGGAAGAGAACAGAGAGTTGAAAGAAGTGATCGACGCTCTAAGAAAGGATATGAGAAAGCTTCGTAACGACATGCAAGCCATGGCAGAAGCTCAGCTACAAAGAACTGTGATCTCAGAGATCACCTCAACGCCCATAGTGGAAAGGTCTGATCCTAGGTATCAGATTCCGAAAGATCGTCCTTGGGGCATGCCACTTAACTATATCCCGGAAGGATATGTTCCGCCGATCGCTGAAGATCAAGGAATCGCAACAGCAGCCGCTGGTCCTGAAGGTTACAAAATTCGGGAAAGCGAAGATGCCGAGGGCATACTAAAGACCCCTGAAGGTTACAAACTTCGGGGTGCGCCAAGATTCAACACCGTTGTTACGGTTCTAACCCCTGTGGTGCACACTGTCCCGGAAGGACAGATTTCACCAACACCTGTTGGTAAGAAGGAAACTATGTTCGACCGAATGGAGGAATTCCAGGAACAGTTCTTGGAAATGCAAAATGAACTGCAAGCCATTCGCGGTCAGGATCTATTCGGAAAGGACGCCGCAAATCTCTGCTTGGTCCCCAATGTAAAAGTCCCGCACAAATTCTAAGTGCCCGACTTTGAAAAGTACAAGGGTAACTCTTGCCCTCAGAGCCATCTGGTGATGTACGCACGGCGGATGTCAGCTCAGACGGAGAATCAGGACTTGCTGATTCACTACTTCCAGGATAGTTTAACCGGTGCCGCACTCAAATGGTACATGGGTTTAAACCGTGCTACGATTAGCACATTCAGAGATCTTGGACTGCCTTCGTCCAACAATACAAATACAATTTGGACATGGCACCCGACAGAGATTAACTCAGATCGATGTCGCAAAAGGACAAGGAAACCTTTAAGGAGTATGCTCAAAGGTGGCGTGAAATTGCTGCCCAAATTTGTCCACCTCTTGAGGAAAAAGAGATGACAAAGATCTTCTTAAAGACCTTAAGCTTATTTTACTATGACCGAATGGTTGCCAGTGCACCCAGTGATTTCACCGAGATGGTCGGCATGGGTGTACGTCTTGAGGAAGCCGTCCGAGAAGGACGTTTAGCAAAAGACACTGGATCAACGAGCGGTACTAAAAAATACGGTAGTGCTCTCCCTAAGAAAAAAGAGCAAGATATTGGGAATATCTCTCTCGGAAAGCAAAGGCGTCGTTATCAACCAGTAGCAGCTGTAACTCCTGCTATTGGTACCGCGCCTGTTCCTACATACCAACCTCAGGTTGCGCAGAGCCAACCTGACCAGCAAAGGACACAACAGCCTCTTCAGCAGGCTCGTCCTCCATATAACAACAACCGTACAACACGATCATCAGGGTTTGATCCTATACCCATGTTATACGCAGAACTATTTCCATTACTGCTGGCTAAAGGGCACATTCAGACTAAGTCTCCTCTTACAGTACCGGAAAATCCGCCTTTTTGGTTTAAGGTGGATCAGATATGCCCTTATTGTAGCACCCCAAAATTTGCCCTACTTTTTTTGGCTTATGTTTCTTTTCATTTTGCATTCCATTAGGCCATATTCATAATCATATCATTGCATTGGTCTTCTAAAACATGGGATCAAAGGATTTTCTTGGCCTTATTCATAAGGGATTCAGTCGGTTTCTATTCCCGGTTAAGTTGGAGCAAGAGGTTGAATTCTCCTCGCTGTAATCTTCCTGATCTGAGGTTTTCCTAGTCACTTTGGATCTGAAGTGGGATGTGGATTGAATGTACTTATGTGACTTGCTTGGAATTCGAGACACAACTCCTTTTTTCTAACTCATGTTCATTTACTACATTTTTCAATTATCCAAATATCCAAATATCCAAAAATCCATTTTTATCCAATTTTAGTTCATTTCTATTCAATTATCCACTCTTTAATCCATTTTTCTATTTTTATCCAAATCACTTCCAATATCCAATTTTCATATCCATTTGTTTTTAATCCACTTTCCTTTTAATCCTTTTAATTTCAAATATCCATATCATTTCTAATTCAAACATTATCCAAATTTTACGCCAATTTCTAAATCCATTTTCATAAACCATAATCCATATTTCATATCCATCTTTAGGTTCAAAACCCACATTTTGATCCCGTGATCCATATTCCTTTTAATTGTCCATTTGCTTAACCCATTTCAAATAAATCATACTTTTTAAATCCATCTCCTAGACAAATTCAAGCCATTTAATTTAAATCCATTTCAATTTACTTTGCAAACATCCATTACTCCATTCAATTCAAGGCCCAATTTAAATTCAATCCCTATTGTCCAAACAAAAGCTAGTTACCGTACGACTCAACAGAAGGTACCAAGAGATTCAGAAAGCACTTATGCTGAAGGTTTTGTTGGTTCAAACAAGGTGATGCGCATCAAAGCATTGATGGCTGCACCTGATATCCTGCGTGAAGATCTGAGAAGATTAAGCAATGGCATTAACCAAGCGATTGGTTTGACTAAAATGGTGTTTGAATCAAATGATACAAAATGGTTTCAACCTTTTTCTCAGGATGATCATCTGTTAAACTCTTTCCAGTCTCTAGCGAGTCAGCTCTTACATGAATATGTTTCTAAAATTCCACAGGCAAAAATAACCAAAATACGACATAACAGAATTTTCCACAAAAAAAGAAATTCACCAACTGTCACAACTCTTATTCCCCCAAAGTTATATCTCTGCTTCATGAATTAGCAGCAACAATATATAACATCAAGGAAAATCAAGCGGAAAGAAAAAATTCATTGGAAAAGCTATGTAGCAGCAGAAAAATGAAAAGAGAAATCCATTTCCAATTCAATATCATTACACACCAGAAAAGAGATAACAATCCCTAACACTCTTCTAATATTTCCTAACTGTAATAACAGAAATCTAACAAACTCGAACAGAATTTCCAATCAAATAACCGATTCTACCCCTCTAATCCATGATATAAAAGGCGGAGTGCAGAGCTTCTATCATCTTCTTGAACACTCTTCTTCAGATCTTCACCAGTTCTCACCAATCAATAAACTCTTCATCATCTTCAATTTCAATCGGCATCTCCATCAATTCACAAATCTTCTGTAATTCATCCTTTTCAATTCAGAGCTCTTCTGGAATCCACTCTCATCAACACACTTCAATCGCTGCAACTTCAAAGGATCGTGCAACAAACTCACTTCAGCAACTTCAGAATTGAACCTCTGCAACGAATTCAATCATCACCAAGCAGTAAGAAGAAAAAGAACTCGCAACGCGGCAAAACCAGGAAACGAAGAAAAAGATTCGAAGTAGAAAAAGCAAGAAGCAGAAGTTCAAACGGAATTGAAGCAAAGAAGAAGAGATCGAGCAAGAGCAAGAGCAAAAATCGGAGAAAGAAATGGAAGCGAGCGTACCAGATTCGTAAAGCTTCGTGACAATTTTTTGAAGCGCCGTCGGAGCGACTCCGATAGGTACGTATTGCTCTGTTTCCTCGTATGTATCTTGCGATTCATATTGCGTTGGTTATGATCTGTTGTTAATCTTCTTCCAATCCGAACCTGGATTCCTTGATAATAGATTAGATTTGTGTGTGTTTTGGTTCGGATTCGTCGCGCAGTGGAGGTCTTTGAGAGCGAGAGGAATTTCTGTTGAGCGATCTGCGTGAGTGAAGCTGTTGAGCGATGAAAGTAAGAATGACGGAAGAATCACGGCGCGCGGATGAGAGAATCGGTGACGGTGGTAGAAAGGTTGAAGAAGACGGCGACGTAGAGTGTTGTTGTTGAGAGCATTGCAATTTGAGAGTAGAATGTTGAAGAACGTAGAGAGGAGAATATTGATTGAGGATATTTGTGTCACCGGCGCGGCGGTATCGGAGAAAGTGAAGGTGGTTGGGAGATTTTGAGAAGCAAGAATGGTAAGGTGAGGCTGTGAGAGATGAGAGATGGCGGTTTGTTTTCCGGTGTGGTTTCCCGATGAGGCATTTTGAGGGAGATGGAGGACGTAAGAACGTAGAAGAGGATGTTGACGGAGGTGGTATGGTGATGCTGGCGGCGCAGTGGATGAAAGAAGGAAGAGACTGAATTTGGATTGTTGAAACCTAGGGTTTTTAGATCTTTCTTGGCTGGACCGGGTTCACGTTGCGTTTTCCTTAGGCCCATTTGTTTTTCTTTTTACACACTCAGCACAATGCACACCCCCTCCTCCCCTTGGCTGAATGAGGACCGGGCCTAGGCTCGTGTTGTTTTTATTTTCCACACCCTCCGTTTACTTTCGCACCCCCTGGACTGAAGGAAAGACCTGGGGCCTTAGCTTTAAGCCCATATGCCTGGAACTGATCACACACTCCAATTTCTGTCTGCACCCATCGTTTCATTTTTAGTTTTGCTTTCCAATTCAATTTTAACTTTTTAATATAGATGGTAACTGCATATTTTGGTTTTAGAAGTAAGTTTTAGTATTTTTGAGGTTAGGTTTTTCTAATTGGAAGTTAACTTTTAATTTGGTGTTGGTTAATTCTTCCTTTAATTGGATTTTTTTTTCTCTTGTTTAATTAGAATTAGTTTTAATTAGAATTTAGAAATTAGATTTTGATTAGAGGAATTAGAATTTAAGTGTGGTTTTGATTTTATCTCTTAATCCTAATTTTGATTAACTCACTTTTAATAGTTAGATTTAATTAGTTGGAATTAGGTTTTTGTTAGAAAATAATTGGAATTAATTTTAGGATTAACTTTAGAATTAGGCAAATTAACTTTTCTTGTTAGATTTTAATCTTCTTTCTTTAGCATTTTAATTCTAGCTTGGTTATTTATGACCATGATTTTGATTGCCTATTCTTGATTAATTGTTAATTTTTGTTTACCTGATTAAATGTTTCTCTGCTTAATTTTCTTCATCCCTCTTTAAGATCAACTTAACTTCCATCTTGGAAGTAAGTTGCTTCTTATGTTCTTCTCCTTTTTAGGATTAGCTTCCTTAAACCTCACAAACCTTTAGGATCCCTCCCTTAAATAATCAATTAGGATTGAGTCTTAGATCACATAGGTTTTTACCTTTCTTCCGCTTTTGAGTCTTTCATCTTCTCATCTCAAAGAAAATTCAAAACATCTAATAAAGGTAGGCATTTATTGCATTTAGGCCTTTCATATAAAGAAAAGATTAAAAGGGGTCTTCTCTTATAATCTTAGAATGTGTAGCATATAGCCCATCTTGGGTCAATGTGTTAAACATTTGATCTTGTATGAGGGACTTAAATGCAATAATTGTTGAAGGTACAAATAATAAAAAAACACTTCTTCACTTCATAATCAACAAAAACACCTAATAAACACAAGTATGCTAGTGTGTTTGAACCTTAACAATTGGAACTAAGTGTGGGGGTCTTCTTCACCCTTAGTGTGCTTTCTTACTCATTCCATCTTGGAATATGAGAATGTACACATTCCAATGACTAAGATTTAGATACACTCTCATATGTAAACAAATGAAAAAACTTCTAAAAGACAAAAATAAACAATAACGTCTTTCCTTCGGGAATCCTTTTCTCACCTCATTCACTCTTAGCGTACGAACGCGCTTCTACTCGTTCTCTTGCAAGATGGTAACGCACTCGGACCAGCGAGCCTGCAACACCTGAGCTAGAACGTAAGCCGTTCTCTAAAAACACAATCCATCCCTAGTGAGGGGAACTACGTCGCTCTGATTCTCATGTTCCCGATGAGATACGTAGGCAGTGGGGTAGGGCCCATGCGAGCACTTCTTTTATTTTCCCTACATTTGTTTCTCGTTCCTTTTCCATTCTTTCTCCTTTCTTTCTTTCAGTTCTTTTTCCAGTATCCTTTTCTATCACCCTTTGATCGAGACAAGCAAGCGTGGATCCCATCGGGTACGATGGACGCGTGGGGGTGCTAATACCTTCCTCACGCGTAACCGACTCCCTTACCCTTTCTCTTGGTCGCAAGACCATGCTCTTTCCTTCCCTCAGGTTTATGCAGTGTTTCCTTTCCCTCTCATGGGATAAATACACATTGCTGGCGACTCTGTTTCGGTGCCACTTTCGCGTTTGTACCAGGATGAAAATCCCGGGAGCGACAGCTGGCGACTCTGCTGGGGAGTGCCTTTGGTAGACCTATTGCTCGTCCATCCTAAGCGAGTCAATCCTAGCGCTTGTTTGCTTTTATTTCATTGGGTGTTTACTATTGTATTGTATTTGCTGTTTACTGTATTTTATTATTTGTACCATATTTACAGCATGTTAGCATTTACATTTCATATATTATACTGTGTTGCACTGTGTTGTCTGTTTGGCGGGATTGGGATTTCTGAGAGATAAGCCCATTACACAGGCTTGAGTATACACTTAGGCTTAGAGTGGAGAGTAGTGGGACCTACGTGCCGTCTGGAGTGCGTTGGGTATTCACGAAATTCACAATCAGACGAGGCTATCTTGGGACGCATTCTGACGTGTGTGTCTTGCACATGTTAGGGTGTTGATCTAGAGAGCTGTCGACTCTGGTGACCATTCCCGAGGACTCAGTTGCGGCACTCCTCCCGAGATGTGACAGTGGCAGACCACATTCTGTGGCAAACCCATTGCACATTCTCGATCCGAGGACCCAATGCTGGGGACTCGCTATAGGATATCTTATTTGAAAGAGAATCAGTGGAGGCATTCCTCGATTGGCGATAGTACTGTACTCCGAGGGATGAATGTACTATTGCTTCTCGACCTCAGTGCCAGAAGCTGAGGACCTTTCATTTTGGAGAATCAGTTGAGGCCTTCTCGATTGATGATGATGCCAAACCAAAAGTGGTGAACGTATCATCATTTCTCGACCTGAGAGTCCGGGATACTGAACATCCTAGTACCCACATGTGAGAGGGGCGGGTTGTTTACAGGTGTACAGGTAACCTTGACCTTCAACATACCCGGTATTCTGGATTTCCTATCAGTGTGGACTTATCAGCCTGGTATTCTAGTATTCTGATCATCTAGTATTCTGGTCATTCGGTATTCTGGCATTCCGGTATTCTCTTCAGAACAGACTCATGAACCTCATTCAGTCAGCAGCACAACAGTTATTCAGAATATGTGGAAGCTTTGATCCCATGTCTTTTTGCATTCATCTTTGCATTGCATTTGCATCTTGCATCATTTTTGCATGTCTTTCTCCAGGCCAGACCAGTGAGCTCATCCATCCTTTGTCTGAACTGCAGTTTGATTTCCCGACTTTCGTATTGGATTTGAATCAGCTTCTGAAAGAATCATGAACTCTGGGGAGCAGAATCAGTTTGTGACTAGGGCCGATGTCGAATTGATGAAAACTCAGTTGGACCAACTTATGGAAGCTATGGTCACCATGACAAGGGGAGAGGCCAATGTTCAAAGAAATGAGAATGTTATTCCACCTCTGGTGAACAATGTTGCTCAAGCTCAGCCTGTGCAGATCCCTGTTGAGAATCATGCTATACACGAGCGTACCATCTTTCGAGACAGACATTCTTCTTCTCTTGATGCCACAGATTATCAGAGCTTTGCCTTCTCTATGCCAAATGTCCAAGGGGTAGTTCCGAAGATGAACCCTAATGACCCACGATCTGTTGATGATGAAAGATACCGTGTGTTGGACGAGAAAATTAAAGCCCTGGAGAGGCGTGATACTCTCGATTTGAATGCTTCGAGCATGTGTTTGGTGTCTGGCCTGGTAATGCCTCCAAAGTTTAAAATGCCGAAGTTTGAGCAATACAAAGGAGATAGCTGTCCGAGGCTACATTTGGTGATGTTCTGCAGAAGAATGACCTCACATGTCGACAACGATAAGCTCATGATCCACTGTTTCCAAGACAGTCTAAGTGGGGCATCTTTGTATTGGTATATGCAGTTGCAGAGTGGTAGCATCCGATCATGGTCAGATCTAGCCAACGCCTTTGTGAAGCAGTACAGTTATAATCTTAACATGGCTCCCAACCGGATGCATTTGCAAGACTTGTCTCAGGCAGATAATGAATCATTCCGAGAGTATGCTCAGAGATGGAGAGAGTTAGCCGCTCGTGTTCAACCGCCACTTTCGGATAGAGAATTAGTTGATTTGTTCATGGATACCTTTCAAGGGCCGTACTTGGAAAGGATGATTGCCAATGGGGCAACAAAATTTTCTGACCTGGTGATGGTGGGAGAACGTATCGAGAGCTTGCTCAAGTGTGGAAAGCTCCAAGGCACCTCGAACTTCCAAGCTAATGAAAATGAATCAGTTGTCAGTTATCAAGAAGAATTCGAGGAAGAAAATAGTTCCATTCAGGAATCTTCACCACCTCATTCTCGGTGTTCAGACATATCAACTGTTCAGAGTCAACAATCTTATGGGTCTTCATATCAAGGACAATATTCTTCTGTAAATCAGAGACCTCCTCAGAATCAACGGTCATATCGCCGTCAGCCGCGTCAGCACGCCCGACAAAGGCCAAGGAAGCCAGAGAGGAATTTCACTCATTTGCCAATGTCGTATAGTCAGGTGTTGCCGGATTTGATCAGAGGTGGATTGATAGTGCCGAAGGAATTGAAGCCAGTGCCTTTTCCGTACCTACCAGGTTTTGATGTCAACGCCCGTTGTGACTATCATGCTGGGGCACAGGGGCATTCAACTGAGGATTGTAAGGTGCTTAGGAGCAAGATTCAGACTCTTCTTGACTCCAATATGTTCTCGTTCACACCTCAGGGTATTCGAATCAACGATCCTCCTTCATCCAGTCAGGTGGGTTCATGCATTCAGGTTATGGAAGAAGTCACTGAGACCAGTTGTGCAGATGATTATCAGACTGACTTCGATGAGCAATTCTGAAGATGGCCATCTCATTAGCAAATCAAGCTTGGAAGGCCCAGTTCCTCAAATCTGGCGACCATTTAGATCATGTCATTTCTTTGCATTTGTAGTTTCTTTTCTGTTAAAAAGTGCAAACTCATTTGTAAAACTTGTTGTTTTCGATTGATAATGGTAATGGAATGAATATGCATGTTTTGGTTAAATCCAGTCGTGTTCACTCATACTTTTCTTTATTGGTATCTAACATTTGTTTAAGCAGGATCCGAGGGAGGATGATGATATTCAAAGACGCGGAACTTCCAATTGTATGCTTTTGGGACAAAAACCCTGTTGATGATGTACAGGCATTGTTTCAACTTCCCAAACACCGGAGATATAAGGAAGATAATCCCTTGTAAACCCCTTTGAGCCTAGAAGTAGGAGTTTCTTCCTGAAAACGAAAAAACCCTCAATCTTAACCTGGGGCATGGTAGGTGTCAGCTAATTTGACCAAGCGTTCAAATTTCATAAGGAGTGTCCCATTCGAGGATCAAATCACAACGGTTATCCCTCACCAACCGGAGAGTAAGGCGGTCACAACCCTTGCAAACAAGTCAGACAAGCCAGTGTCACACGATTTGTTCAAAAAAAAAAAGGTGAAAAAAAAAAGAATCAAAAGAAAAAGAAAGCCTGCTAAGTCGAAACTTGAAGACAAGTGACTTAGGCAAAAGTTAGGGCATCCCGCTGGACTTCAAAATCGAAAAAATTCAAAAGAATCAGTCCAGGAAAAATCAGGGGAAAACAAAAGAACGAAAAACGAAAAAATGGAAAAAGAAAAATCCTCAAGCAAAAAACAAGTCGTGTGACTACAGACACCAAAGACAGAAGGGGTGACTGTCACTCCGAAAACCGTGTGGGTTCCTTCCATCCTCTTACGATTCATTAACCTTTTTGAAAGGTGAATGCATGTGTCGAGTTAGCTGAACTTAGGACTGGAGAACATCAAGGAGAATGGGTGGGTTAAAACAAAACTTTGAGCCTTATATCCTTTCTTTCTTAAACCGTGAACCAGGCCACGTTACAACCTTCGAAAGACCTAATTGAAGCAGGGTTGTTTCGAAAGCATACTTTGGTAAAAATCACGTCAGTTCTGACTCCCAAAAGGACTTTCTTACCATTCATGTTGGTATCGATGTGACATTCTAATAAGTGATTCGTTCACTATATGTCACAACATTTTTCCGGTGAACAGACTTGGACTTCAAAACTGTCATATGCATTGCATCAAAATTATCTTTTCAAAACGAATTGTTTCACTTGCAAGTCAGTACTTGACATCAGGAAAGTCTCTACAATGGAAAGATTGATTAATCTAAGGTGCAAAGTGCCCGAGTACTCCGTTGAGCCGGGGCAAGTCATATCAAATGGGCGATCCATTCCAAGATTTAGGTAATCTGGGGGCAACTATGTTGAGAATCTGGGGCAATCAAGTCGAGATTCAACAAATCTCTCAAAGGCCCGTTAAAGGTACTCCTTCACAGATTAGCCAGACAGGGGCATAAATCATTTCAAAGCTGGGGCAGACCACTCCAAAAGCACAAAAAGTTATTCTCTTCGGAGGATGGTTAATCAAAAGCCAGGGGGCAATATATGTCGAATCTTCACGAGACATCCTGAAGATATGTTCATTTACAGGTTATGCTGCATAGGGCACCTCTTTTGGTCATATCACATCTGCAAGGCTCATGTTGATAGCTGACACGAGATGACCCCAGTAGAGCCTCTCTCCCTAGCAGAGATAGCTGGAGTTTCATCACTCGTGGCAGAGCATTATGGAGATTGTGATTATTCTCCCCAACAAGGGTTCAGGAGTTCGCTCTTCCCTAGCCAGTATGACAAAGTTTATTGCTCTTCAGCAAGAGTTCATATTCCTATACAGAGTGTTGGATTTGTGCTTCCACTGTATGCTGTAAAGTTACCGTCTCCCCAACGGAGTAAGGATAGAAGGTAGATTCCCAACAGAGGAGTAAGTCCAATGTTGTTCCCTAGCAGAGCTGATATCATCAACCATTGTCCCTCCAAGCATATTTTTGGGTGGTGGTTAGCTTTGCCCAGCAAGTCAAAGGTCGATTGTCATTGGCACTTTTCTTCAGCAAGATTCCTGAGTTGTTTCTCCAGCAGACAGTTGTTGTTCATACCTTTCTGCAGAATGGAGGTTTAGTCGGGATCTCGAGCAGTTATGACTCTGAAAGCGATTCAGTTTGTTATCCCCAGCGGAGTTGGCCTCGTCTCTTCAGCATTTATTTTGCTGGAGTGCTCCTGTTGCATATCATAAACATCATTGCATAATCATTGTCATCGCATAATCATCAACATAGCATTGCATGAAGCCTTGTAAAACCAAACAGCAAATCTATAGCCCAACCTTGCTCGGCGCCCTCCATTCACAGTCCACTTTGCTGGCATCTTTCAAAAAACCTGAAGCCTTATCCCTATTGGCGTTTCCTTCAAACCAAAAGTCCAATCCCTATTGGCACTTCATACAAAATCCAATCCCCATTGGTACCCAGAAAGATTTCGCCTTTGAAAAAACAATCACCATCAGGTTTCACCTGTCCTAGCCAGCAAAGTTCAATCATACTTGGCACATCCTTCTTCCCGGTAGCCCGAGCATGCGTCGGTATTTTGCATATAGTGATCATTGCATCCTCAAATCGCGTAGCATTTCCATTTGATATGGAGCATTACGCCATAGAAATAGAATTCAAACATATGCATGTGAAGCATAAGCCAGATTTGGTACCTTGCGCGAAAGCCCGAATCAACTCCCAATCAAGAAGGTAACATATCCCCAGCAGACATTACAATCAACCCCTTTGCTTACCTTTCTTTTGGGTCGTAGATCATACGTCGATCTTACCCTCGACCAATCATTGTCCATCAACCCCTTGATGACGACATTTCGGTCAGGTCTTTCCATCAAACCCCTTTGATGATGTGTTTCTACGTATGGTTTTCTTTCCGTCAAACCCCTATGACAATGTGTCCTCTCGATCAGGTCTCCTTTCTGTCATCCCTATGACAATGTGTCTCCTTTGGTCGAGTCTTCTTCCCGTCAACCCTTTGACGATGTGTTCCGAGCTCAGGTTTCGTGCCTTCGGATGTTTTCAGTTTCTTCCCGTCAACCCTTTGACGATGTGTGCCGAGCTCAGGTTTCGTACCTTCGGATGTTTTCAGTTTCTTCCCGTCAACCCTTTGACGATGTGTGCCGAGCTCAGGTTTCGTACCTTCGGATGTTTTCAATTTCTTCCCGTCAACCCTTTGACGATGTGTTCCGAGCTCAGGTTTCGTACCTTTGGATGTTTTCAGTTTCTTCCCGTCAACCCTTTGACGATGTGTTCCGAGCTCAGGTTTCATACCTTCGGATATGTTCAGGTTTCCTTTCTGTCATCTCTATGACAATGTGTCCCTTCGGTCAGATTCTCTTTCTGTCATCCCTATGACGATGTGTCTCTTTCGTTCAAGTCGTCTTTTTGTCATCCCTATGACAATGTGTTGTCCTCGGTCGGATCTTCTTCCTGTCATCCCTATGACAATGTGTTGCCTTCGATCGAGTCTGCTTCCCGTCAACCCTTTGACGATGTGCTCTTTTGGTCTAGTTTTCTTTCCGTCAACCCTTTGACGATGTGCTCTTTTGGTCTAGTTTTCTTTCCGTCAACCCTTTGACGATGTACTCCTTCGACCGAGTCTGCTTCCCGTCAACCCTTTGACGATGTGCTATTCTGGTCTAGTCCGTCAACCCTTTGACGACGTGCTTTCTTCGTTCAAGTCGTCTTCCTGTCATCCCTATGACAATGTGCTTCGTTTGGCTATTTTCTTTCTGTCATCCCTAAGACAAGGTGTTTCTTCAGTTGAGTCTTCTTGTCGTCATGACGTTGTGTCCTTTCAATCGGGTTTCATTCTTCTTTCCGTCAAACCCCTTTGACGATGTGGTTCGCTGGGTATGTTGTCTTTCCGTCAAAATTCCTTTGACGAAGTGTGACTGGGCTCCAATTATATTGTTTCTCCTGGCGGTTAGCAAATTTTGCGGTTCATTTTGTATTCAATCACCTTGTACCTTGAACGTCTGAAAGCCGTTGCTATCATCCTTTCAGGTCCAAGTTGATTGAATAGGGGCAGCTGTAGCACCCCAAAATTTGCCCTACTTTTTTTGGCTTATGTTTCTTTTCATTTTGCATTCCATTAGGCCATATTCATAATCATATCATTGCATTGGTCTTCTAAAACATGGGATCAAAGGATTTTCTTGGCCTTATTCATAAGGGATTCAGTCGGTTTCTATTCCCGGTTAAGTTGGAGCAAGAGGTTGAATTCTCCTCGCTGTAATCTTCCTGATCTGAGGTTTTCCTAGTCACTTTGGATCTGAAGTGGGATGTGGATTGAATGTACTTATGTGACTTGCTTGGAATTCGAGACACAACTCCTTTTTTCTAACTCATGTTCATTTACTACATTTTTCAATTATCCAAATATCCAAATATCCAAAAATCCATTTTTATCCAATTTTAGTTCATTTCTATTCAATTATCCACTCTTTAATCCATTTTTCTATTTTTATCCAAATCACTTCCAATATCCAATTTTCATATCCATTTGTTTTTAATCCACTTTCCTTTTAATCCTTTTAATTTCAAATATCCATATCATTTCTAATTCAAACATTATCCAAATTTTACGCCAATTTCTAAATCCATTTTCATAAACCATAATCCATATTTCATATCCATCTTTAGGTTCAAAACCCACATTTTGATCCCGTGATCCATATTCCTTTTAATTGTCCATTTGCTTAACCCATTTCAAATAAATCATACTTTTTAAATCCATCTCCTAGACAAATTCAAGCCATTTAATTTAAATCCATTTCAATTTACTTTGCAAACATCCATTACTCCATTCAATTCAAGGCCCAATTTAAATTCAATCCCTATTGTCCAAACAAAAGCTAGTTACCGTACGACTCAACAGAAGGTACCAAGAGATTCAGAAAGCACTTATGCTGAAGGTTTTGTTGGTTCAAACAAGGTGATGCGCATCAAAGCATTGATGGCTGCACCTGATATCCTGCGTGAAGATCTGAGAAGATTAAGCAATGGCATTAACCAAGCGATTGGTTTGACTAAAATGGTGTTTGAATCAAATGATACAAAATGGTTTCAACCTTTTTCTCAGGATGATCATCTGTTAAACTCTTTCCAGTCTCTAGCGAGTCAGCTCTTACATGAATATGTTTCTAAAATTCCACAGGCAAAAATAACCAAAATACGACATAACAGAATTTTCCACAAAAAAAGAAATTCACCAACTGTCACAACTCTTATTCCCCCAAAGTTATATCTCTGCTTCATGAATTAGCAGCAACAATATATAACATCAAGGAAAATCAAGCGGAAAGAAAAAATTCATTGGAAAAGCTATGTAGCAGCAGAAAAATGAAAAGAGAAATCCATTTCCAATTCAATATCATTACACACCAGAAAAGAGATAACAATCCCTAACACTCTTCTAATATTTCCTAACTGTAATAACAGAAATCTAACAAACTCGAACAGAATTTCCAATCAAATAACCGATTCTACCCCTCTAATCCATGATATAAAAGGCGGAGTACAGAGCTTCTATCATCTTCTTGAACACTCTTCTTCAGATCTTCACCAGTTCTCACCAATCAATAAACTCTTCATCATCTTCAATTTCAATCGGCATCTCCATCAATTCACAAATCTTCTGTAATTCATCCTTTTCAATTCAGAGCTCTTCTGGAATCCACTCTCATCAACACACTTCAATCGCTGCAACTTCAAAGGATCGTGCAACAAACTCACTTCAGCAACTTCAGAATTGAACCTCTGCAACGAATTCAATCATCACCAAGCAGTAAGAAGAAAAAGAACTCGCAACGCGGCAAAACCAGGAAACGAAGAAAAAGATTCGAAGTAGAAAAAGCAAGAAGCAGAAGTTCAAACGGAATTGAAGCAAAGAAGAAGAGATCGAGCAAGAGCAAGAGCAAAAATCGGAGAAAGAAATGGAAGCGAGCGTACCAGATTCGTAAAGCTTCGTGACAATTTTTTGAAGCGCCGTCGGAGCGACTCCGATAGGTACGTATTGCTCTGTTTCCTCGTATGTATCTTACGATTCATATTGCGTTGGTTATGATCTGTTGTTAATCTTCTTCCAATCCGAACCTGGATTCCTTGATAATAGATTAGATTTGTGTGTGTTTTGGTTCGGATTCGTCGCGCAGTGGAGGTCTTTGAGAGCGAGAGGAATTTCTGTTGAGCGATCTGCGTGAGTGAAGCTGTTGAGCGATGAAAGTAAGAATGACGGAAGAATCACGGCGCGCGGATGAGAGAATCGGTGACGGTGGTAGAAAGGTTGAAGAAGACGGCGACGTAGAGTGTTGTTGTTGAGAGCATTGCAATTTGAGAGTAGAATGTTGAAGAACGTAGAGAGGAGAATATTGATTGAGGATATTTGTGTCACCGGCGCGGCGGTATCGGAGAAAGTGAAGGTGGTTGGGAGATTTTGAGAAGCAAGAATGGTAAGGTGAGGCCGTGAGAGATGAGAGATGGCGGTTTGTTTTCCGGTGTGGTTTTCCGATGAGGCATTTTGAGGGAGATGGAGGACGTAAGAACGTAGAAGAGGATGTTGACGGAGGTGGTATGGTGATGCTGGCGGCGCAGTGGATGAAAGAAGGAAGAGACTGAATTTGGATTGTTGAAACCTAGGGTTTTTAGATCTTTCTTGGCTGGACCGGGTTCACGTTGCGTTTTCCTTAGGCCCATTTGTTTTTCTTTTTACACACTCAGCACAATGCACACCCCCTCCTCCCCTTGGCTGAATGAGGACCGGGCCTAGGCTCGTGTTGTTTTTATTTTCCACACCCTCCGTTTACTTTCGCACCCCCTGGACTGAAGGAAAGACCTGGGGCCTTAGCTTTAAGCCCATATGCCTGGAACTGATCACACACTCCAATTTCTGTCTGCACCCATCGTTTCATTTTTAGTTTTGCTTTCCAATTCAATTTTAACTTTTTAATATAGATGGTAACTGCATATTTTGGTTTTAGAAGTAAGTTTTAGTATTTTTGAGGTTAGGTTTTTCTAATTGGAAGTTAACTTTTAATTTGGTGTTGGTTAATTCTTCCTTTAATTGGATTTTTTTTTCTCTTGTTTAATTAGAATTAGTTTTAATTAGAATTTAGAAATTAGATTTTGATTAGAGGAATTAGAATTTAAGTGTGGTTTTGATTTTATCTCTTAATCCTAATTTTGATTAACTCACTTTTAATAGTTAGATTTAATTAGTTGGAATTAGGTTTTTGTTAGAAAATAATTGGAATTAATTTTAGGATTAACTTTAGAATTAGGCAAATTAACTTTTCTTGTTAGATTTTAATCTTCTTTCTTTAGCATTTTAATTCTAGCTTGGTTATTTATGACCATGATTTTGATTGCCTATTCTTGATTAATTGTTAATTTTTGTTTACCTGATTAAATGTTTCTCTGCTTAATTTTCTTCATCCCTCTTTAAGATCAACTTAACTTCCATCTTGGAAGTAAGTTGCTTCTTATGTTCTTCTCCTTTTTAGGATTAGCTTCCTTAAACCTCACAAACCTTTAGGATCCCTCCCTTAAATAATCAATTAGGATTGAGTCTTAGATCACATAGGTTTTTACCTTTCTTCCGCTTTTGAGTCTTTCATCTTCTCATCTCAAAGAAAATTCAAAACATCTAATAAAGGTAGGCATTTATTGCATTTAGGCCTTTCATATAAAGAAAAGATTAAAAGGGGTCTTCTCTTATAATCTTAGAATGTGTAGCATATAGCCCATCTTGGGTCAATGTGTTAAACATTTGATCTTGTATGAGGGACTTAAATGCAATAATTGTTGAAGGTACAAATAATAAAAAAACACTTCTTCACTTCATAATCAACAAAAACACCTAATAAACACAAGTATGCTAGTGTGTTTGAACCTTAACAATTGGAACTAAGTGTGGGGGTCTTCTTCACCCTTAGTGTGCTTTCTTACTCATTCCATCTTGGAATATGAGAATGTACACATTCCAATGACTAAGATTTAGATACACTCTCATATGCAAACAAATGAAAAAACTTCTAAAAGACAAAAACAAACAATAACGTCTTTCCTTCGGGAATCCTTTTCTCACCTCATTCACTCTTAGCGTACGAACGCGCTTCTACTCGTTCTCTTGCAAGATGGTAACGCACTCGGACCAGCGAGCCTGCAACACCTGAGCTAGAACGTAAGCCGTTCTCTAAAAACACAATCCATCCCTAGTGAGGGGAACTACGTCGCTCTGATTCTCATGTTCCCGATGAGATACGTAGGCAGTGGGGTAGGGCCCATGCGAGCACTTCTTTTATTTTCCCTACATTTGTTTCTCGTTCCTTTTCCATTCTTTCTCCTTTCTTTCTTTCAGTTCTTTTTCCAGTATCCTTTTCTATCACCCTTTGATCGAGACAAGCAAGCGTGGATCCCATCGGGTACGATGGACGCGTGGGGGTGCTAATACCTTCCTCACGCGTAACCGACTCCCTTACCCTTTCTCTTGGTCGCAAGACCATGCTCTTTCCTTCCCTCAGGTTTATGCAGTGTTTCCTTTCCCTCTCATGGGATAAATACACATTGCTGGCGACTCTGTTTCGGTGCCACTTTCGCGTTTGTACCAGGATGAAAATCCCGGGAGCGACACTTATCATCAAGGAGGTCCAGGGCATAACATAGAGACTTGTCTCAATTTCAAGTCCGATGTGCAAAAACTTGTTAGGAGCGGGCTCTTATCCTTCAAGGATACGAATCCTAATGTTCTCACGAACCCGCTGCCTCAACATGAGAAAGCTGCAGTCAATCTGATTGAGAAAGAGACAAACAATGTCTATCAGATTCACGATGTACTCTTGTTAAAAACCAATCTGGTTAAGATGCATTGTAGACAGAGTGGATATGGCCATGTACCACCTCATAATTATCACCTATGTGATATCTGCTCTAAAGACAACCAAGGATGTTCTGTGGTGCAAGCAGCTCTACAGGAACAAATGGATCTCGGATGGATCCAAGAGCACCGAGTTCATGAAGTTAACATGGTCTACACGAATCCCAATATTGTTCAGAATCATAATATTCTAGCAATGAATGTCAACTTGGTGGCGATGCACTCAAGGCAAAGCCAGCACTACGATCTGCCACGACATGATTACCAGGCCTGTCCGATCTGCTCAATAAACAATCATGGATGCTCTTTCATACAAGAGGCCCTCCAGCGTCAAATGGATCTTGGATGGATTCAGGACTACCATGATAGGAACCCCTATCAAATCAACATGGTTCAAATCTTTGATATTCGCGTAATGAATACCAACCTGGTAGAATTACATGCTGAGCAGGTCCGACTCGGATTCTTAATATCACATGACTATGAAAGCTGTAAAGCGGGTTGTGAAAGCGATCGAGGTTGTACCTTTGTCCAGGAGGCACTTTAGCACTTGTTAAATCACTGGTGGATGCCAATCTACATGGATGAAGATACTCAGCAGATCAGTATCGGTAACAGGAATCCTACTCGACGTCAGAGTCAGGATGTCCGATCCGTGGGAGCTAACTTGGTAAAGTTACATTGTATTCAAAGTGGGCGTGGCCAGGTGCCCCCACACAACTATGACAGTTGTAACATCTGTTCAAAAAATAACCAAGGGTGTTACTTTGTGAGAGCAGCTCTTCAGGGTCAGGTGGATCGTGGAGAAATTCGTCCATATCCAGGTTCTGGACCTATCAACTGGATGCCAGACTACCTCGCTGATCAAGTTGAGGATGTTGTCACCATCTCTGATCATCACAGGATCAGGGATGTTTTTGCCATCATCCCTCTACTTGACGAATCCAAAGTTCCCAACCGGGAACGGATCTAGATTACTTATGATGGTCAGAAAAATCAGAAGGCTCCTGTAGTCATCTATCTACCGGGACCGTTACCGTATGAATCAACTAAGGCTGTTCCTTACAAATACGGTGCAACGACCATTGAAAATGGAAAAGAAATTCCATTACCCTCCGTCGTGAATATTACAGACATCATTCGTGTAACACGGAGTGGTAGAATCTTCAACCGAGGGGTTGGAGAACCTAACAAGGAAAAGGAACTTCAGACAGAAGCTCCCAATCCACCAGTCGGTCAGTCCAGTAATCCCGACCTTTCGAAAAACAATGATGAGATGCTGAAGCTCATCCAAAGGAGTGAATATAACATTGTTGATCAACTGTTGCAGACTCCTTCAAAGATCTCGGTGTTATCACTGTTACTCAGTTCAGAAGCACACAGAAAAGCTCTACAGAAAGTCTTAGAGCAAGCCTTTGTGGAACAGGATGTAACAATCAGACAGTTCGATAGCATTGTCTCTAACATCACTTCCTGCAACAATTTGGGATTTAGTGATGAGGAATTACCCGAAGAGGGTCGCCGTCATAACATGGCGTTCAACATTACAGTTAACTGCCAGGACGATGCTTTAGCCAGCGTACTGGTAGACACAGGGTCAGCCCTGAATGTTATGCCGAAGTCCACTTTGATGCAATTATCATTCAAGGGCCCTCCGATGAGAATCAGCGAAGTCGTCGTCAAAGCATTCGACGGATCCAGAAAAGCAGTTATCGGCGAAGTTGATCTTCCCATAACTATTGGTCCTCACACTTTCCAAGTCACTATCCAGGTCATGGACATCCGGGCAACATACAGTTGTTTATTAGGAAGACCTTGGATACATCAGGCTGGAGCGGTTACTTCGACCCTTCACCAAAAGCTAAATTTCGTCAAGGACGATCAACTTGTCACGGTTTGTGGGGAACAAGCCTTGCTTGTAAGCAGCTTGTCATCATCTGCTGATATAGAACCCAAGGAGGTTATTGGAACGCAGTTCCAAGCACTGTCAGTAAGCAAAGACAATCAGTTCAAAGGAGGAACCTCGATTTCCTCATACAAAGATGCTATCAAAGCGGTCGAGAGTACCGATACAAACGGATGGGGACATCTTGTCATTCCTATTGACAATAAAACAAAGAAGGGTCTTGGTTTTTCTGCAACCGGTACCCGGATAGCTGCCAACAATAAAAGTATTCATCCCATTCAAAACTTCTTCCACAGTGGAGGTTTCCTTCACCCGGTGTCTCAAGCAGTACATGCTATCAATGAGGAAGGTCCCTCTGACACGGATGAAGAATGAAAGTCCTATCTTAACAAGGACGGTTATATGTCTCAGGAAGAGGTGCCTACGCCTTTGTGCTATTCCTCACAGAGTCCGAGATTTATACCAAGGTCAGACGTTGAAATGGTATACGGAGGTTGTGATCCAGAAGGATGCTGTGCTCCGCCAAATTCATTAGAGAAAGACACTCTGATGAAAGACGATTTTGACTACAACTACTTTGGCCCAATGGATGGTCTGCCAATGTGGCAACCTTACCCAGGAAACTTGGGGCAAGAAAGTCAGCTGAGTAATGAAACTTCACTGACCATCATTGAACAGAATACCTGTGTCCCCACCATGTCATGGGATCAACACTCAGGTCATTTAGACGCTACTCAACACGACGATGAATTCACAACGTTCGCAGGACTTGAATTCATCAACTATGTTTTTCCCGAGGTCAACGTCATCGAGAGAGATGACCCCTCCAATTCGAAAGAAGTGTGGGACACCTTGGGACAACCAAGTGGAAAATTCGACTACATGGTCAAGTACACCGCTCCTGAAAGCTCTCGCATCAGGCTCGAAGACATCCAGCCTACTGGATGGGGAGATACAGCGGAGAGCACAAATACTCTGCAAAATGCAACAGAGGAATCCTCCTACGGCAACTCTGCCTGGGAGACAGATTCCAATGATCCTACTCGACCAGAAATCAGCGTTATTTCTGAAGGCAAATCAAGGAAGGTGCCAGACTTTGTGATTCACCGAGGAGTTCGCCGTCAATGGGTTGCCGTCGAGGTTCCGAAGGTCGTTCGTCAGTCCAAGTAATTGCCATCTTTAACCTTTCACCCTGCCCCAGGTGAAACAGATGTTTTGATAGGGCTCGCTTTTTGTAAATTTTCCCTCTTCGCTTCGCCCAAAGCGACAGAGTTTTGTTTTATAGGGCTGTAGTTTCAAGATCGACTTGTTCATTAATAAAATAACGTCGTTCTGTAGTTTCCGCATTAATTGCTGTTTTCTCTTTTTGCTTTTTCAGAAAATGGTAATCCTAAAAAAACAATTCAATAATAAAAACAAGCAGTAAAATAAAACACTGCACACACTTGCATTTTCTCTATCTCTTCTAAACACGAATCGTCACGTCATGCAGATTGCTTGTTTTACACCCCGTTGAAACATACGATCCGATGCCTTCTCCCAACTTTGAGTTCCCGGTATTCGAGGCTGAAGAAGAAGTTGACAACGAAATTCCAGAAGAGATCTCCCGACTACTCAGATAAGAGGAAAGGTCCATTGAACCTCACAAAGAACCGTTGGAAACGGTAAACTTGGGTTCAGTGCAAGAGAGAAAAGAAATCAGGATTGGGGCACTGCTCAGTCCAACTGCCAGAGAGGGTTTGATAAAGCTTCTCAGAGAATTTCCCGATGTATTCGCTTGGTCCTATCAGGATATGCCAGGGTTGGATACCAGCATCGTGGAACATCACTTATCGTTGAAATCGGAATGTCCGCCAGTAAAGCAAAGGTTGAGACGCACTCACCCGGACATGGCCATCAAAATCAAAGAGGAGGTGCAAAAACAGATGGACGCGGGTTTCCTCGCTACATCTGAATATCCTCAATGGTTAGCCAACATTGTACCAGTTCCGAAAAAGGACGGAAAGGTCAGAATGTGTGTTGATTACAGAGATCTGAACAAGACAAGTCCAAAGGACGACTTTCCTTTACCACACATTGACATGCTGGTAGACAGCACAGCAACGTTCAAAATTTTCTCCATCATGGATGGATTCTCGGGCTATAACCAGATCAAAATGGCGCCGAAAGACATGGAGAAAACTTCGTTCATTACTCCATGGGGTACCTTTTGTTACAAGGTTATGCCGTTCGGTTTGAAGAACGTCGGGGCAACCTATCAAAGGGCCATGACTACTCTGTTTCATGACATGATACACAAAGAAATCGAAGTGTACGTCGATGATATGATTGCAAAATCAAAAACAGAGAGTGATCATGTTGAACATCTGTCAAAATTGTTCGAACGTCTAAGAAAGTTCAAGCTCCGCTTGAATCCCAACAAGTGCACCTTCGGTGTCCGTTCAGGGAAACTACTAGGGTTCATCGTCAGCCAGAAAGGAATTGAGGTTGATCCTGACAAGGTCAAGGCCATTCAAGAAATGCCTTCTCCGAAAACTGAAAAACAAGTCAGAGGATTCCTGGGACGTTTGAACTATATCTCCAAATTCATATTCCTTATGACCGCCACGTGTGCGCCGATTTTCAAATTACTCAAAAAGAACCAGGATTGCGTTTGGTCAGAAGATTGCCAAACCGCCTTCGACAGTATCAAGGAATATCTGTTGAATCCGCCGATTCTATCACCTCCAGTGGAAGGAAGACCACTGATCATTTACCTCACAGTCCTAGAGGACTCAATGGGATGTGTACTTGGCCAACAAGACGAAACCAAAAGGAAAGAGTCTGCCATTCACTATCTGAGCAAGAAATTCACCGACTGTGAAACTCGGTATACGATGCTCGAGAAAACTTGTTGCGCTTTGGCTTGGGCAGCCAAACGTCTTCGCCAGTACATGATTCGTCATACTACTTGGTTGGTCTCCGAAATGGATCCAATCAAGTACGTTTTCGAAAAACCTGCTCTCACGGGAAGAATTGCCCGTTGGCAGATGCTGTTATCAGAATATGACATAGAGTACCAGGCTCAAAAAGCCGTTAAGGGAAGTATTTTAGCCGATCATTTGGCTCATCAACCGATTGACGATCAAGAATCAATCGGGTTTGACTTCCCAGACGAAGATGTCATGTATCTAAAAATGAAAGATTGCGATGAACCGCTGCCCAGTGAAGGGCCAGAACCAGGTTCCCAGTGGGGACTAATCTTTGATGGAGCAGTTAATCAGTATGGAAATGGAATTGGGGCAATCATTGTTACCCCTCAGGGTACCCACATTCCTTTCACTGCCAGACTTACGTTTAAGTGTACGAACAACGAGGCCGAATACGAATCTTGTATTATGGGTCTCGAAGAAGCAATTGATTTAAGGATCAAAAACTTGGACGTATACGGCGACTTAGTCTTGGTTATCAATCAGATAAAAGGAGATTGGAACACATACCAATCAGGATTGATTCCTTACAAAGACTATGCAAGAAGGTTGCTACCTTTCTTCAACAGAGTTGAGTTTCATCACATCCCTCGTGATGAGAATCACATGGCTGATGCATTAGCCACTATCTCTTCCATGATTAGTGTAGGTCAATGGAATGACATACCTAAGATTGACATCAAGCGCCTTGAAAGGCCTGCCTACGTCTTCGCGATTGAAGCAGTCATAGACGACAGACCTTGGTATCACGATATCAAATGCTTCCTTCAAAAACTGGAGTACCCACCTGGGGCATCCAGAAAAGACAGAAAGACCCTCAGAAGATTGGCTGGAAACTTCTTCCTGAGCGGTGACACTCTCTATAAGAGAAATTTTGACATGGTCTGGCTCCGATGCGTCGACAGACCAGAAGCAGACATGCTCATGAAAGAAATTCATGAAGGATCCTTTGGCACTCATGCCAATGGACACGCAATGGCGAGAAAAATTCTAAGAGCAGGGTACTACTAGTTGACCATGGAATCCGACTGCTACAAGTACATGAGGAGGTGTCACAAGTGTCAGATATACTCCGACAAAATTCATGTACCGCCATCACATCTCAAAGTTCTTTCTTCCCCATGGCCTTTTTCCATATGGGGAATCGACATGATTGGCATGATTGAGCCTAAGGCTTCAAACGGACATCAGTTCATTCTAGTAGACATTGACTACTTCACAAAGTGGGTCGAAGCGGCGTCATTCGCCAATGTAACCCGACAAGTGGTGGTCCAATTTATCAAAAACAATATCATCTGCCGTTATGGTGTTCCAAGCGAGATCATTACTGATAATGGATCTAACTTGAACAATAAGATGATGAAAGAGTTGTGTACCGAATTTAAGATTGAACACCATAACTCATCTCCCTACCGACCCAAGATGAACGGAGCGGTAGAAGCGGCCAATAAGAACATCAAGAAGATCGTTCAAAAGATGGCTGTAACCTACAAAGACTGGCACGAGATGCTGCCCTTTGCTCTTCACGGTTATCGCACAGCTGTCCACACTTTAACAGGGGCTACCCCTTTCTCTCTAGTGTATGGCATGGAAGCAGTGCTCCCCATAGAAGTAGAGATCCCATCAATCCGCGTATTGATGGAAGCTAAGCTCACCGAAGTTGAATGGTGTCAAAGTCGACACGACGAATTGAACCTGATCGAAGAGAAAGGAATCACGGCACTATGCCACGGTCAGTTGTATCAACAGAAAATGAAGAGGGCGTTTGACATAAAGGTCCGACCTCGTGTCTTCAGAAAAGGAGACCTCGTGCTCAAGAAGATACAATCATTTCTCACTGATTCTCGGGGCAAATGGACCCCGAATTATGATGGCCCCTATGTGGTCACGAAAGCTTTCTCAGGCGGCGCCTTGAGACTTGCAACCATGGACGGAGAGGAATTTGCCTACCCCACAAATGTTGATGTAGTCAAGAAATACTTCGCCTAAACTAAAAAAAAAAAACTTCTCGGTGGATTGAAAACCCGAAAGGGCGGTCCAGGAAAAAGTTAGAGACATGAAAAAAAATCATCCCGGTGGATTGGAAACATCAAAGTACAATCCAGGCAAAAATTAGGGATAATGGCAAGTAACTATGTTCAACAGAGGCAAGTCCCTCAGCAGCAGCAGTTACATCATCCATCAGAGGAAAATTCCAGTCAAGGTCATCTTCGACAGAAGCTCAGGATGCCCCGAATTCAAAGTTGGTAGAAGGATAGTGGTCGTTATGTTTCAACGTAGCCCTTTTCCCTGTAAATTACCATTTTCAAACTTTGTATACACTCTTTGGAATCACGCGTTTGGCTGATCTCCATCTTATCAATAAAATTTGAGCCCTTGTGCTTTTGTTTGTAATTCTTACTTGTTTTAGCTTTACAGAACGACGTTGTTAACATAACTAACGATTCTTGAAATAAAACAAAAATGAATTTACTTGTTAAAATTTTTTCTGCTTTTAAAATAAAGATGGTAATTTCTTTTGACTGTTGAACATCAAAAGAGCATCAACCGCTTCTCCAGAAGTAAGTGAACTTCAAAGTGCAGAATCAAAGTACTCCTTCTAGGCCCAGTACGCCTGAATGAAAGGATCAACTGTGTCAGAGACCTTGTTTCATCTGACACACCTCGCCCGAGTTCTCATCTCCTAAGTCCGACCAACATAGCTCCCCGCAGGGACTATCTCTCCTAAGCAAGGTGGAATTGCTATCTTGAACCAGTGGTACTTCTTCGTTCCCAGCAGTGGCCGAGTATCCAGTCATGTTCATCTTTTTGTATGTCGCGTCAGTTTTGTCAGCATAAACATACATACATCATGCATTATTGATTTGCATTCACATTTCATATTGCATCACTATCATTTGAGTCGGTCTTATCCTGCCGTGATAACCGTCCTCTCAATCGAGTTTGCCAGTTCTTGCCTCGTCAGGAAGTATTATGGCCGATCAAACTCGTCTCCAGTGTATCTTTAGATCAGAGTCGGCAATCGACCACTTTGATAATTTGAACCTCTGAAAAGCCAGAGAAACGTTCAACAGATGTCACTCTTCGCCATTGAAGATGATATCCTTGCTTTCCCGGATTAAGGAAAATCCACAGAGAAAGCCTCTTAAGCAGAGATTTGGCAATACAACTGCTATTCTTCAAAAAAGGGAACCGTTGATGAAAAGGTCATCGGCACCTCAAAATTGGACCCCATCATATGGCATTTCTCCGGGAAGATCCCGAGAAAAGTATGATGTAAGATCCCAAGCGACACCAGTCTCTCAAGAGACCTGCTTTCCCCCAGTAGAGTCGACGAATGGCGTCTCCAACAGAGAAGTTTGTACAACTCTACAACTCAGACGATTGGGTCCCCCAGCAAGTCTGACATCAAAAGTTTTTCCGCCAAATGGCATCTCTCCAGGAAAATTCGGTGAGAAGTTTGCGGAAAATCGCTACGCATGGCGTCCCTTGTCAGTTAAGTTTATTGACAAAAGAAACCTAGACCAGATCCTTGGTAGGAAACCAGGATCGAGGGGAAGTTCAAATCAGAAACTGAGACCAGTTCCTTGGTATGAAACCAGGATCGAGGGGAAGTTGACAAAAGAAACTTAGACCAGTTCCTTGGTAGGAAACCAGGATCGAGGGGAAGTTTAAATCAGAAACTTAGACCAGTTCCTTGGTAGGAAACCAGGATCGAGGGGAAGTTTAAATCAGAAAACTGAGACCAGTTCCTTGGCTGAAGACCAGGATCGAGGGGAAGTTTCACCTTTTCTAAGCATCATTGCTTAGCTAAAGAAGATGAATGTGTAAGCTACCATTCATAACCACCATCAAAATTTCGGGTATTCTGATATTTAATCCTCTTGCACCCCGAATGCCCGAATACCTTCGTCATTCACACCTTCGGGTCCAATATGATTAAATATGGGCATCTGTCATACCCCAAATTTTGACCACTTAGATTTCCCATCATTGGGCAAATCATCAGTCTCCCCAAAGATGGGTGAGCACTCACTACAATCAAAATTAGGGTTTCAAGCCCTCTTTGAGTTCTTAGACAAAGGATCAATCAAGGAATGACATGATCTTCAACTTGTCTAAATTCTCAAACATTCATAATGGATCAAAAAGGACTCCCACTTCAAGGATTAAGCACAAGGATGCTCCCTTTTAGGTGGATCAAGCCTCAAGATCGCCGGTGTTACCAAATTAGGGTTTTGGTCGACCAGGGCCTCCAGCTGGAAATTTTCATTTGGGCATTAGCCAATGATCCAAAACATAACCTAATATACTCCATGGAGCCTCATGGACCCAATCACCAAGTCAATTTTGCCTCAGGGGATGCATACATCAAAAATCAGGAATTAAGGCTTCTTGACCTAATTCACCCCTAAGTTGACTTTTTGGACAAATCATGAACCAAAACCTCAAGAGAGGGTTTGAGGGTCTCAAATGAACTATGTTGATCCATTTGGAACAATGGATTAATCCAAGAAGCTTGAGCAACAAGTCTCAGTTTCATCTGCACCACAGTTAGGGTTTTGCGGAAAAAGTCAACTGTAACTTTGACTTTTGACCAGGACATGCTCCCAAGCCCTAAGACATGCCTCAATATACCCTATGACACCCATGGAACATGTCCATCAAGTTTGATTTAGGTCAAGGACATGATTTCCTGAGGAATTGCACAGTTTGGAATTCATCTGATAAAAAGTCAACTGTGCACAAAAGTCAAACTTTGACTTTTTGAGATTTTTCACCAAAATGGATTTTTAACCCTAAAATGATGTTTATGTATGATTTGAATCATCATTCATCAAGAAAAATCAAGAAAAGTTAGATAACTTGTAAAAGGGGTAACCATAAAAACTTAGAAATTTTTCTAAGTTAAAATTCAAATGGCTAGGGTACCAACTTTGGAGGATCATAACTCCTAAACCACAAAGCCATTTTTTCTCATCCAAAGATGGATTTTTAGCCCTTACTACCCTCTACAAAAACTTCAACTACAAGTCATTCCAATTCATTAAGGATTTTGAATTATGGAGTGATCAAAGTGGCTGAAAAGTGAAAATGTCACTTTTTCCAACACTTAGTGAAATTTTCACTAAGGCAGAATCTGTCTCACTTTTTGCCAAATGTAGAGGGATTTTTCACTTGGATTCAAAAGAGATCAAAACCAAATATGTTCAAACAGTTGTTGTAGCATGTAAGGGCTTTCCAAAATGGCCAAGAACATTGCCAAATTCCATTTGAGTCATGAGATATGACATTGGAAAATAGCCTTGCTGAAATCTGTCAAAGGCAAGACAGAATTTGCAAATTGGCTCGATTTGCCAAAATCAGCCAAATTCAATTGCTCCAATCCATTTGGACACCTCATAGGATTGAATCCAAAGGGGACAATCACTGAGCCAAGCCTCCAAAGTCTTGGGAACAAGAAATAGCATGTTGAACCTAGAATGGTCTAAATAGGGACAAGACTCCAAATTTGGATTGAAGCATTCAATGGAAGCTCCAAGGTGGCATAGACTGAGCTCTTAGCAACTGAATTCAGTCAAGACTTATCCAAGACCAAGGGGACCAGCAGCCTGTGCCCTAACCTCTAGTCAATGGCTAGAGAAGACTTGAATTCTCATTGATCAACATTGGCCAAACCTACTTATCAGCTGCCAGTCACTATTCCTTATAAAACAAACTTGCTCTACTATAAATAAAGCTCATTTGTGCTCAGTTTAAGCACACCAAAGCCATCAAACAGATGCTTTCCTCAAAATCTCTTTCTCTTGGCAAAAATGCCTTCTTTAGCAAGGTAACTTTGGGTTTTTGAGTTTGAGAGCAATTCTGCACAAACTAATCACACACACACCTCATATACATCACATATGAGATGATCAAACACTTAAACAACAACTGGAACACTGATTTCTCAGAATCACCAGTCAATTGCTCAAGGTTTTAACCAAGGTGCAGTTGAGATGCCACAGATTGATCCAGCCAATTTCAATCAAGTCCAAGCACTCAAACACACGCCATAGGGTATAGGGAAGCTGTTCAGATCATCACCACTCATCTGTAACACCTCCAAATCAAAAATCACCTTGCACTTGCTGCCACGGCCTAGAGGTGAGCATAAACTAGGTCATCTCTCAATCCATGCATATTTCCTCGCACAATACTTTTGCCATATGCTCATAATCATGCATGGAATGTTTCCCCTCAATCAATTGCATTGTTTGAATCGTGTATCAAAAATCCTAGCCTTCAGGCCAAAATTAGGGTTCTTGATGTTTCTTCATGATTATTTGTTGTATGTTTAATTTAAATGAAATTAAATGCCATAGACATGATCGTGAGGTTGAGACGAGTTGATTGATATGTGGATTGCATGAGATGATCAAGTATTCCATAAGATTGGGGATAATTTGCAAATCTGCAGAAACAGAGGGAGGGCGCGTGTTCTTGCCCTTGTTCTTGGCACCATTTTCAAATATTTGAATATTTGAATTTTGTGATTTTATTTAATTGATTCAAAAATTAATTTCTCTTTGAGTTTTAATGATTTTGAGTTGATTCTTTTTGCAATAATTCACAAAAATGATAAAATATTTTATTTTGTCAAAAAATCCCAAAAATATTATTTATTTTGTATAATTAATATTTTTGCAAAGAATTAATGTTTTAATTGTTTTTAACATTTGAAATATTTTTTCCATCTTGATTTTGCAACTTCTAATGCTTTCTAATTATTTTGTAGGTCAATACTTAATTTTTGAAGCATTAATCCAAGATCACAATTTGTTTTGCATGTGTAAAACAATTTTGATCATATTTAATTGAATTTTTATTCAATTAAATATATTTTTGAAAACAAATTAGGGTTTTGGATTAATTCAACCCTCATAAATCATTTTCAAAACTCTTTGGGCCTCTAATAGAGTGTAAGACCCAATCCTTTGTTAATTAAAACCATTGTGGGCCTCAATGCATTGTATAAGTCCCGGTACAGTTACAAAATAAACAACGCGATCATTATCCGTTGGAAAACCATCTGGGCCTCTCCCTGAGCTATAAGACCCATTCAAAACACTTTTTGGCCTCTATTAGAGTGTAAGACCCAACCCCCTTTTAACCAAAATCATTTTTGGGCCTCACTTATTGTATAAGTCCCTCTGCGTTAAAAGAAAACCTCGGCACGATCACCATTTTAAACCGAAAAATCAATTGGGCCTACCCTCGTGTTATAAGCCCCACTCTTTTTCTTTAAACTTTTTGGGCCTCTTGAGAGAGTGTAAGACCCATCCCTTTGTACAGAAACCATTTTTGGGCCACAGTCACTTGTATAAGTCCCTCTGTACAAATTCAACAGTAAAACCTTGGGCCTCTCCTTGAGCTGTAAGCCCCAAATCATTCTTTTTCAAAGCGCTTTCTCCTTTGATTTTGAATATAATGTTGTTTTCATCTTTCTTTGTTGAACAACTAACCAAACAGCATGGAAGCTCTACAACTGAGTAAGTGGTTATTGCTTTCATTTACTGCTTTATACATATAACTGTATTGTGAGGCTGCTCAATGTAAGTCTCCTTTCATAAACTCATATCTACTGTGTAATAATAGTATAGATATTTAGAGTTTCCCCGACAACTACGTCTAGAACTAGGTAAAGCCGTTTCGTTTATTCGTAGAAATAGACAGCTAGATCCCCAATAGGAGCACCAGATACAGTCTTCTCTTCGGTTGTCCTCCTTAGGAATCGTCAAGAAATTCTATTCCCCAGAGATGAATTATTCTCGGTGAAACTTCTCTTGAATTTCTTCAAACCTCATAACTGTTCACTTAAATCCTCTTCAAAAGTTAAAAGTTACTGGATAGTAAACCTAGCACGTTTACCAGTAGTTTTATCTTTAAAAGAGTTTTCTTGAACTTTTCTTTGGTTTGGGACCCACGGGCTTCTTAAAAGCATCGGTCTCTTCCTGGGCATCGTACAAGGACCCTCAGGCTTCCTAAAAGCAACCCCGCCTCCTCTTGGGCTTAGTACAAGTACCCTACGGCTTCTTAGAAGTATTCACAGCCTCCTCTTAGGCTTCGTATAATGATCTCTTCCTCCGAGAATGATAGCCTCCTCTTGGGCTTAGTACAAGGACCCGTCGGCTTCTTAAAAGTTTCCCGCCTCCGTTGAGGTTTCGCACAACTTGTCCCAACGACCTCCTAGAGGTATAGGAACAGAACCTAGTCATCTTAATAGAGCAGTCCCTTCTTAGAGTCTACTACTGTTTCTCAAAACATAGTACAATAGATGAAACTCCAGACTCGGACAGTCTAAAATCCTTGAGTCTCAAAGACATTCTCAAGTGACCCCTTCCTTTGAATGGGAAGAAAACCCGCAGACTCGGACAGTCTCGATCCCCTTCGGATTTCCCGCTTCCTTAAAGAACAGGAATAACCCGAACCCTTGGAATTAAACCCATGAGTACAGCGTTGCTCATATAAGAACTGATTTTCTCATCAGTACACTGGACCTGTCACTTAACTGAGACAGCAGATAGCCTCCTCTTAGGCTTTGTATAATGATCCTTCTCCAGCAGAAGTTAGCAGAATACAAACTCTCTCCTTATCTTTAGGCAGAGCCATTACGGTCATAATCTTGGACCTTAACTAAGAAACCCTCTTTAAAAGTTAAAAGTCGCTGGATAGTAAACTTCACACGTTTACCAGTGGTTTTATCTTTAAAAGAGTTATCTCTCCTAACGGAAAGGAGGTGATAAATCCCCAGCAAAGATGCTGGAAGACCATACAAGCAAAACACTCTGGTCCCCACAGAGACAGCCTCCTCTTGGGCTTTACACAATGATTCTACCCAGTGGAGCTAACAATTTTCGCCTCCATCTCGGGCTTTATACGAGATACCCAAAAGATTCCCCAGCGGAATCAAACGTTTAGCCTCTCTCTCGGGCTTTGTACGAGACACACAAAAGATTCCCCAGCGGAAACAAACTTTCAGCCTCCATCTCGGGCTTCGTACGAGATACAAAAACAAACTTTCAGCCTCCATCTCGGGCTTCGTACGAGATACAAAAACAAACATAGCCTCCATCTCGGGTTTTATACGAGATACCCAAAAGACTCCATCGTTGGGTCAAAAACCTTTTAGCCTCTCTCTCGGGCTTTGTACGAGACACCTTTTTAGCCTCCTCTTAGGCTTTGTATAAGAAATCCCCGGTTGAGTCCAATTAACCTTTTAGCATCAAAGTTGTGCCTCGTTCACAGTACACAAACATCATCTAATCGCTGTAAGCGGCAAGCCTCTGGATTATTTACATCCATGCCACTGTCCATCTTTTAGCATGAAAAATTCCTAAGGAAAGATAGCATTGCTCTATACTGAGTTAAAGTCTTCTCCTTCAGGTCAAACTACCCTATAAAGGAAATTATGGCATTGCTAGGATCAGCGTATCCCGGTTAAAGTAATTCTCCTTTATAATCGGTCACCCAACAGTTGTGACAGACAAACCCTCCTTTAGAGATGACAAATTCTCTCTAAAGTCGAGATCTTTCAGCTTCACGTCTTGGGCTTTGAACAAGAGACAAACAAACCTTTCAGCTTCATATCTTGGGCTTTGAACAAGATACAAATAGACTCTTCAGCTTCACATCTTGGGCTTTGAACAAGATACAAATCACCTTCAGCTTCACATCTTGGGCTTTGAACAAGATACAAACAACCTTTTACGCTTCACGTCTTGGGCCTTGAACAAGACACCAAAAACCCCAATTTCCTCCCATAGATTAGGAGGAACTACGAACGCTCTGATTTCCCTGTTTCGGTAAACGGGAATACGTAGGCATAAGATCGAAAGAAAAGATCTGAGCGAGCGCATTCCACAAAAAACCCAAATCCCATATCAAAAGCAGTAATTCAAACATCAGTCCTAACATCCTAATCCTAGTTCCCCGCCCGAAACATTCTGTTAAGCCATAGAAAGAAAGAAACCTGTATTGGCGAAAATACAAATAACCAGTACAAAGGCCCCCCCACATTGATAGCATCCGTAACCTAACAGACCGCTGTTTAAACTCAGTATGCAAAGCAGGGTTAATTGGAGACATCTATTTCCCTTCCTTATTCAGCTCACAATAGGATAAAAAATGAATCGACCTGTAGTCAAAAGCTCAACCGCAGAGAGCGACCAGCGCTTAAGAACCGCGTCCAAAATCGCTCGCTACAGGATGACCAAGCAACTTTCTCCCAAGCTCTTTTATTAGAGTTGTTTGATTTTAAGTTAACTTGAGAGTATGACAACCATGAAAACAAGGTGACTAACACAGGAAACCACAAATTATCCTGTCCATTAAAAGACATACTTCTCATAATTAATACCAAGTCTTACAAAAGACTCGTCAACACACAATCCAACTATCACTATAATAGAAGACCATAATAGCTAACACTTGGGAAACAATTGGTATTTACACTTTCTTTCCCCCATATCATTAGCAAAATTGACAAACAATATGACAACTCCGGATAAGTAATTCATTTCAAGTATCAGACAAACAATGACTAATAAGCTAAGCATACATTATACATCCAATTTACTCAGAAATACAAGCATCCATGATAACCATTTCCATTTTATCTCTCTCCCAATGACATACACTTGTTGGTAACAGAGCCAATTATTAGTGATTTCAGTCCTATTTTGCGTAACACCTTGTTATGGTGAAATTTATAATACTACTATTACTAAGTTTGCTAGTTTTGTTAAATGCTCATGCTGATTTTGACTAAGAAATACTTGAAAAACTGTGTAAACCTTTCCAAGATTGTATAATATGTTTTCTTAATGTCAATATATCACATTATGATTGCTACTGAGAAATATAGTTGAAAATCAATTCATGTGGTCTATAATTTCAATGCTTAACAAGATTTTAAGTAGTTTATTATTATGATTTCATTCTCATTAAAGCTATCGATGTCATCACTTGTCCTCCTAGAGCGCCAAACATTAAAGAGGTGCATTGGTCTCCTCCGAATTTGGATTGGATTGAGTGTAATTGTGATGGTGCTATCACTTCTTCTTCTGCCGGTTGTGGTGGTATCTTCAGGGATAACTTAGGAAATTTTTTGCTCGCCTTTGTGGAGAATTTGTGCCGGAATTCTTCCATTTATGCTTAGTTTACTACTGTTCTTCGTGCTTTGGACATCGCTAAGTCCAAAGGTTGGCGTAAGCTTTAGGTTGAAACCGATTCACTAATGGTGGTCAAAGCTTTCTCCAACCCTTCTTTAGTCCCTTGGAGTCTGCGTAATCAATGGAACTCATACCGGGATTCGTCTAACAACATCAATATTGTGATCACGCATATTTACAGGGAAGGAAACTCTTGCGCTGATTTTTTTGCCAATATTGGTCTCACTACTAATTCCACCATCTTTTTTATTTATTCCATCCCTCTTGAGATAAGGAATGATTTTGTAAAGAATAGGTTAGGTATACCTTTCTTTAGATTCGCTAACCTTTGATGGGGCTAACTTTGTTCCCCTTTTTGTAACTCCTTTTCCTTTTTATCAATATATTCTGATTTATTTAAAAAAAATAGACAAAAAGGACTAATATGACATGTTTTTAAGAGTTCAGAGACAAATATGATACTTTTTAAGTTAAGGGATCAAAATGAATCTCAAGTTTAACTCACAGGATCAAAATGAGTATTAAGCCAAGAATGAAGTAGAACTCACTGAGAGAGAGAGAGAGAGAGAGAGAGAGAGAGAGAGAGAGAGAGAGAGAGAGAAGAGAGAGAGAGAGAGAGAGAGAGAGAGAGAGAGAGAGAGAGAGAGAGAGAGAGAGAGAGAGAGAGTATCTTTAGCTTATATCCCACTATTGGATCTAATAGAACAACAACGTGTAAAAGGTGTCGATTCAAGTAGGGATGTTTTATCTGTTCACATTATATAAACCTCGGCACACGCCAGTTTCAGTTATTCTACTCATTTTCCCACTAGAATTACTTTTCATTGATTTACTGACTTGAGCTATCTAGTGCTACTCTTACAGGTCCACCACACTCTATCGTATCAGAAACATGCTTCGTCGTGTATGAACCCTATCTCATTCCATGATCAATTATTTCTGATTCCAGTACAGAACAACTCATATAATCAATCAAAGTATTATGTTTTATTATTATTGTGATCTTTGAAAAAATTTACGGATAAAATTACTAATTAGGAATATTATCTAAAACTAATCAAATCATCAAGATTAGTGATCATAAAAATTGAGTTATATGAAAATAAACAAGCCATATATATGCAAATAAGATGATAATTATAATTGTTATATACAAATATATAATATTATATTTTTTTATAAGAAAGGACATGGTATTAGATAAAAGCACAAAGGGTGCCTAACCCGAATACAAATGGAACAAACGAAAGAAATACAACAAACAAGAGAGCCACCCTACTCTACTCTACTCAAAACAACAGACCGATTTAACACACTAATCTAACCCTTGAATCCCTCTTTCCCTCTTATAAAAGGCCATATAAGGCACTCCTAAGAAAAGAATTTGATCATCACTATCAATTAAAAGTTGTCTAGAATCCCTCCATTAAACAAAACTGCATTCCTACATAACCAAATGCTCCAACAAAATGATAAACCGAATAACTAGTTAACATCAAATCTAAGAAAACTAGAAACCTTGTTATCTAACATCCTGAGCCGAGGAAGAAGAGAAGAAACATCCCTCGCATCCGCAACCTCTAAACCCAACCAATTGCACAGATCAAACCATAAAAGCTTGCTAACCTCACAAGAGTAAAATAAGCGCTCCAAGTCCTCATCAAAACAGAAACACAAAGGACAAACAAAATTATGCACACCCAATATAATTCCATGTCTAGCCAAATCCATCTTAAGAGGGAGCCTCTTCAAAATCATTTTCCACCAAAAATTAAGATTTTACTAGGGACTTTCGTCTTCCATAATTGGTCTAAATCCGAATTCGAAACTTAATGCAAAAACAGATCCGTCTCAGACAACTCCTGCAACCTACCGTAATTGGCTTTAATAGAAAATCCAGTACTGTGACACCACTATATAAAAGCATACTTCTTCCCCGTGATCAGTTAAATCTTTGCCAGAACAACGTCCAGCTCTGCACTAGAATTGTCTGTTGCAATAACAACCTTTGATATCGCTGAGTAATCGGTCCAACACCAGCCCGAATCGCTCCAGTTGTCGTGATGATTGACCTTTACTGAAGCTGCATCGCAAAGTTCAAACAGAGCGGAAAATTTCCCGCAAAGAGGAGTTGTACCAACCTACTTATGTCTCCAAAAGTCAATTGCACTCCCATCACCAAGTTTGCAAGAATTCGATGACGCAAACCAAGATCCTTGATTAGTCTCCAAAGCTTCTCCTACCAAACAAATATCTTTCCACCGTAAAGATGAATTATTACTACAACTAGACATTGTATCAGCGAGCATTGCTTTAGTCACATTCTCCTACCTACAAGAAAGAAGGTTAGACCAAACAAAATTATTCTTTGACATAATACGCCACTTCCAAAAGCTCAATATTTTATGTGTCATATTGAATTTACACATAAAATAAATTTATTCTAAAATTAATCAAACTGAAATAATTAATATTGAAAAACTATATTATAGAACAACAAAATTACATATAGTGTTAGTCGTTTCAAGTCCAACCATTTAGTAGATGTAGAACCTAAGTTCAAATCTTGACTAATAATCAATATTCATTATATCATAATCAAAATCATTCTAATTATTATGGACCCGTTTATTTTAGTTTTTTTTTTAAATAATTTTTATAGTGTTATATATTTTGATGTCAAAAAATTTACAAAAAAACTTTTCATAAAAACTTTAAATAAAAATTCGGTTTAAATAATTATTCTTAAAATATTAATTTAGATATTTCATAGTTTAATCGAAATATAAATAACCATTAGTGTTAATCATGAAGTTGTTGTCTATATTGACTTAGAAGTCATCATTCCTGCCTTAGGTGGAGTTGTTGTTTTTATATATTTAATGAAATTATTTTAAATAAAATTTAAATTTAATAAATAAATAAATAAAACTGAAAAGAGTAAAAATAATAAAACATATTTATATTACAATCTAGTGGTTTAACTATAACGACAATTTATTTAACGATCAAGGTTCAAACTCTCGTTACCATACTCTCCCTCCAATAAATTATAATTAGAGATGCGTATGCAGGTTGACTTGTCTCGTTTAATTAGTTATGCATATATATATATATATATATATATATATATATATATATATATATATATATATATATATATATATATATAATAGTTTGGGTTGTCTTGTCTGCAATTATTAAAGGATTATAATATGTTGACCAAAGTCTAATCAGCGTTAGTTCACGAGTAACTCGCATATTTTAACAAAATAAGTAAATAAATTATTTTTTTTATAATAATTAATTTAATAATACGAAAAATCAATTTTAAAACAAAAGAAATACTATTGTTGATTATTTTAAAATAAAATTTTTAAATTGTAAGTAGCAACCACAAAAATCATAAAGAATACTTAAAAGCACTTTAATATATTTTAAATCAATTATTTATACTATTAATTTACTCGGTAGTTATATTTTTTATTAATAAAATTTCTCATAAACAAAATTATTAGGGATAAAATTTTAGTTAATTTTAACAGTAATTTTTAGATGGGTTACAAACAAATCCTCAAATCTGTAGAATAAATCTCTCTAACCTGCGATCTAATCAATTATAATTTTTTTATTAAAATTGTTATACAATTTTCAAAATAATATTTGTTTATTTAATTTTAAACTTGTGCCCTTAAACACAAGTTAGTATTCCCCATAAAATTATTATATTCTTATATTTTAAACTAATAAAATAGTTACTTTCAAAAAAGAAATTGCTCAAAGGAAAACTCGAAAAGAATTTGTAATCTCAATTCCATTTTAAATTGGTTTAAACAATTTACATTGGTTTAGAATATTAACTTATATTTATATGAAAGTGAATCTTAAAAACTTAACCAAACTAGTTTTTTAAAAATAAGTTAATGTAAATTTTATTTCAAATATTATTAATAATGTTCAATTTAATTGTAGAATAATAACAATAAATAGTTTTATTTTAGTTTTTATCAAAAATAACTTGTTTTCAATAGAACCAAACTAGTTTTTATTATAAATAATGTTTAATAAAAATTTAAATAGAACCAATTTTTTATTTGCAAATTCCTTTCAATTGTTGACGACGACTTCAAAAGGTATAAGTATAACCAAGTAGAAACAAAGCTTTACTTATTTTCTTGCGAGTCCATTACGTTATCAAGGTAGTCCACAAAATGACTATTTCCATATTTGTCTTTATATAGTCATTTTCTAAATAGAAACTAAACAAATAAACTAACATGTCTTTATATAGCCACGGGTCTGATTGAAACATTAATAAGCTTTAGTATTGACTATGAAGTTGTTTTCTGAATTGACTTGGATGTTTTTGTTCGCGTTTTAGTTGCTCTCATTGTTTTGATTCTGGGGATTTTTTTTTAATTAAAAAATTAGAATTTTCTTTGTACATCATTGTAAAAAATGCAGTGTGATCAATTGTTGACGACGACTTCAAAAGTATAACCAAGTAAAAACAAACTTTCACTTACTTTCTTGGCAGTCCAATACGTTATCAAGGTTGTCCTCAAAATGACTATTTCCATATTTGTCTTTATATAATCATTTTCTAAATTGAAACTAAATGAATAGACTAACATGTCTTCCATTTATACTTGCAAGAGATTATTTTATATTTTCTCTCTCTATATTTAGCCACATATTTTTTATCATGATATAATTTAGATATTTGCTATTAACTTATAGAATACTCCACAAGCCAGATTGAAACATTAATAAGCTTTTAATATTGACCATGAATTTATTTTCCGCTTTGACTTGGAAGTCATTGTTACCGTTTTAGTTGCTTTCATTGTTTTGATTTTGGATTTCATTTATTTATTTATTTATTTAAAATTAGAATTTCCTTTATACATATTTATAAAAAATGATTGATAATAATGATCGAATATGAATTTTAGTAAAAAATAACGGCTAAAATCTTTTAACCATAATTTTACTTTTTTCAAGTGATTACGCTGAGAAAATAATTTTTATTCTATTGGTTATTGATTCCTTAAATTTTCTAAAAAGTGATAAGAGTTAGGAAAAAATAAAGCATAGAAAAAAAAATACAATAACAACATAAAAGATTAACATGGAAATTTCAAAACCGGAGAAAAAACTATAAGTATGAAATGTAATCTAAAAGGGGGGATGTGATGAATTAGATTAACCGATCTTTTTGAAAAATTCCCGTTTTATGAGTGATAGCAAGAGTTCTTTTTGAAAAATTATGAATGGTAAAATGATGAAAAATAAGTGCAAAAAATTAAAGAACACCAAGATGTATATTAGTTCCCCTTTTCTTTAAAGGGTAGTCTAGTCCCCTCACACCCTGTGAGAGATTTCCACTAAGTTAGATTTTGTACAAACCTCACACCAAGGTCACTCATACACTCTTCTAACATAAACAAGAAAGAAAACCACTTTCTTTTAAACTTGAATAAAAATCACACACTACTACAAAACGCGCAAACAACAACGACAGGTTTACAACAGATTCATCTAAACCGTTGTAATATGTTAAAATTTTCGCGCACAGTAAGTAGTCGTACGTATAAACAAAAATATAATGACGGTTGTTTTAAAAGACTGTAGTAATAAATATTGTGCAACAAACTTCGATTCCCAGCAGTTACACTTTTTCCATTTTTTAGAGTACATTAAGCGTTTGTCACTTAAGTCCATTATTTATAAAATAAATTGTAAATGATTTTACAATGGTTTTTTAAACCAACTATTGTTATAGGACTTAACTCCATTATTTTAAAAATAAATTGTAAAATAGTTTACAACGGTGAAGTAAAACAACCGTTGTAAGAGGTCTTCAATTCCACTACGGTTGTGTTTTCCAACCGTAATTAAGGAGTTCACTGATAAATTAAAACAAAACTTATTTTGTATTATTTCTTTCAAAAGACACCCTAGTTGAACAAGCGAGCCAGAGACGATAGTGGTTGCGTAAACTTTACCCTCTTCGTAGCTCAAATCTTCACACCTTCTTCGTTCATTTGATTCTTCAGCTTCGAAATACTGTATTCTTCAACATCTTCATTCCTTTTTTCTTTGTTTATGTTGTATATGCTCAAGTCAGTATTAGAGTAAATGTTTTATATGGTTTAGGTTTAGATTTGTATATGCATTAAGTTTTTGGATTACATTTTGGTGTGTCATTCACATTATTATATGTGTATAAATTTCAGAAGTTCTTATGGATCGTAGTTGGATGAAAGCCGATAGATTAGGTTCGGTTTATGAGAAAGGAGTTCATGAATTTCTTGAATACGCTGATAAACATCTTCCCGAAAATAATTGTATCTTTTGTTGTCCTTGTGTTCTTTGCGCGAATATCAAAAAGTGTAGAAAGGATGAAATATTTCATCACCTTTGTTGTGATGGTATATGTCAAAATTATATAATATGGACGTGGCATGGTGAAGTGGAGGAAAGTCGTACATCACAAAGTCAAAGAGTCGATGAAGATGAATATATGGAAGATCAACTAGAGGATATGTTCCGTGATATTGGGGAATCTTCTTTTAAGAATGCTCATTTTTATGATACTTTATGTAGTGATAAAGACGCCCATTTATATAAGGGATGCACATACTTTACACATTACATAAATATCTTATAATTTATCAGAACAAACAACCTACAGTTTACACATTACATAACATCACATAATCGTAACTTGGTGTTTTGGTTTATTGTCTCTTGGTATCTTGACTCTAAAGACCTATGATTTCAAATAATTATACTTGTTAGTAAAAATATTTAGAAACTATAACATACAATTAATATATTATGAATAAAGACTAAATTATGTACTTGTTAATTTTTCCATATGCCTTCTTCATGATCGATTCGAATAGCGTGCACGGCATCTCCATCAACTTCATCATATGAGGTTGGGACTTGTGTTGTGTAAGAAGGCGTGGACGGAATATCAAGACTTCCATCACTAAGAGGAATGTGTTTTCCTTGGAGAACGATTGACCATTTCCCCGATATGTCTGATGGGTCGGTAACATAGAAAACTTGTTTTGCTTGAGAAGCTATGATGAATGGTTTGGTCATAAAAGATGCCTTACCAAGGTCGACCCGTGTGAATCCTAAGTCATCAATGTGTACACCATTACTATTATTGGGAACCCATTTGCATTTAAATAAAGCCACTTTAAAAATAACATAATTGATCTCCCAAATCTCATCAATGACACTATAAAATGCGGTAGTTGCCAATACAGGATTCTTATCTTTCGAACTAGAGAAATACATCGATTCGGCTTCAACCATAACCTCACTATTTTGCATTGTACTACGATAATCTTTTGATGTTGTATAAAAGGTATAATGACCAATGTCGTATGTAGTCCAAGTAATGACACAAAAGTTTGGCTCGTACGAAGACCATTTAAGTATCTCGGACGCACTACGATCATTAGATACACTTTTATTAAACCATTCTATGAATCTTTTGTTATTCTCTATCAACAACAACTTGTCACTCATTTGGGGATATTTCTTCCCCAAAAGTTTTTTGTAGGTATCTATGAAAGGTTGAACTTCATCTATATTATTCAATATATAGAAATGTGCTTGATTAACTACATCCCGAGCCATTGAATTAACATTTAGACCTTGAATATCTCTTCCGCCTGTGTCAGCATGACGAGAAATTGGAATTCCTATAGAATCTGTATCTGACAATGATCACTTAACACTTTGTGATCAATACATAATTTTAATGGAGTGTTTAAAAAATGTTGATGTTGTTGCACTTGAACCAATTTCTACACAGAACTCTGGTCTTCTCTTCCAATGAATAATTCAAGTATGAAACAATTAGATTGCTCGAAAACTTTTGATAATAAATATGAAATTATTTAGAAAAAGTTTCAAGTATAAATGCTTAAATTTTATGTAAAAGTTTTAATGGAAGAGGTGAAGAACAAATTCTGACTTGAAAGACTTAAATATATGTTGTAAAACCTCTATGAAAATGTGTATATGAAAAGTGAAAAGTTGCAGCATTTCGCGTGGTAATCGATTACCGAAAAGTGGTAATTGATTACCCTGCTCCAACAGCTATTTATTTGAATTTTTCCTGCTGGTAATCGATTACCAATAATTGATAATCTGTTACTGGTAATATGTTAACACTTTCTATTAATCTGTTACTTGCAGGATTGAAAAAGAATGCATTTTTCAAATGAAAAAGTTTGTTTTCTGATTCTTTTCAATGTGCATGCATGGAATAAAATTTGATATGTTTTAAGAAGCATGTTTTCGGAGCATTCTAAGAGTATCACACATTGAATTTAAAACTTTATACCTTAAGTAATCTTGAAAGCTTTTATAAACCTTTTAAGATCCTTTTTATTCTTCTTTGATACACAATGTCTTCATCAAAACTAAAATACACGGAGAAGCATTTCTTCACAAACTCCCCCTTTTTGATGATGACAAAATCATTGATATTGAGTTTTTGATGAAACTTAGAAAATTCTCCCCCTAAATCATTTAACTCCCCCTTTGCGAAACAGTGGTGAATTCCTGCAACTTTGTATACAAAAACACAATACTACTAATATTTCCCTTTGGGCATTATCAAAAAGAAAAAAAGTATAATCCGTGCTCATAATAACCATAAAAACCATCAATGCTTACAATCATCGTCATAAACCATATAAAAACCAAAAGATAGTCATATCATACATAACATAGTCATAGCATAGTCATAATATTGTCATAGCATAGTCATAACATAACCAAAATAATGCTACCCAACCAAATATAAAGCAACCTAATAGCATTCTAAATATATATTATAAATAGGACAAACTAACTAGTAATAGAAAGGACAAAACATAGTAACAAAGACCAAACAAAAAAGGCACTAAGACTTGGTTTCAATCCTCCTCACTATTACTTAAATGGAGATGCTCAAGTTGGTAGTAAAATCCATCTATTTTGTTGCACATTGAGTTGTGGTTGGAAGACACTAGGTTTTCAAGGTTGTCAACTTTTGTTCCAATTTGACCAATATTTCTTCAATAGAATTAAATCTTATTGCAATGGAATCAACTTTGTTGGTCAAGGCACATAACTTTTCCATCAATATCTCATTATTGACAAGGTTGAAAGGACCTACAGAAGATGATGCTTGATGATTCTCATATTTGTAAACATACTTGGTACCATCCCAAATAATACTTGCTTTCTTGAGAACTGCTTCATCAATCAAGTTATCAAACTTGTTCCTTGGAACCAGTCTTTTTCCAGTCAGAACTATCGGACTTTGTTCAATTATCTTTCTAATCTCTCGAGGATATGGAAGACCTCCAATCTTAACTCTAGATTCATACATGTGATGTTTGATGATATAAACCCAATTAATTGCTACTTTTTCTTTTAGTGCAAGCGGTAATTTTACTTTATTTTCAGTCATTTCAGAGTAATTTTCACTCATTTAAGACCTCTCAATTTGGTTATCACAATGTTACCAGCATCCCCCTGCGCATCAATCTCTTCCCAAGATTCCTTTACAAACTCTAAAAAGCCCGAGTGTTCAAACCACGCAGGAAAATTCTTAAACGGTTTGGCCCCTAATCCATATGATTTACAAGCCACACCGGCCTATGATCCGATACATCTCTATCCCCCATCTTCTGAGCTGTTATTTTCCATTTTCTCACTAAATCTTTAAATAATAGAATTCTATCAAGTCTACTTTTGCACAAGCCGCTAGTGTTGAACCAAGTAAACTTATTCCCTACTACCGACATATCTATCAGATTCATGACATCTATAAATGAAGAAAACTCCTCCATCTCCACAAAATTCGGTCTGCTCTTACCCTTCCTCTCCGACTCTGATTTTACAGCATTAAAATCTCCCCCAATCGCCCATTCACTCCTAGTGATACGATTATTTTTCCACTTGATAAGTTCCTCCCAAAGTTTCCTTTTCTCCATATGTACACACGATGAGTATATGTTAACAATACAACAGTTATGCCTTTCCACTTACCATAATCTTCCAAAAATCTAGTTCCTCTAAAACTGTAATGAGCTTTGAACACTTTCTTATTCCAAATTGCCAACGGACCCCTAGACAATCCTATAGGTTCATTAGCTCACCAAGCAAAATTGTTATTTCCCCATAGATTATTCACCAATGTATCACCAATCCTCTGAGCCTTAGTATCCTGAATCATACAAAAGTCTACCTTTTCCTTTGACACCATTTGACGCAATCTACGTTTCTTAATAGACGATCCACACCAACGAATATTAAATTTGAAAATAATCATTAGACCCTAATATGAGACACCTTTTCACCTTCAAAAATCCTCCGATCCCTCAGCTCCAGATCTCTGATAATGCCCTCAAAAACCTCGTCATCTTCATCTCCTTCATTGCCCAAATTATTTGTTAGTTCTTGTATTGGCTGGAATTTTGGTAAAACAATGGTGTTGTTAATGATGTCATATGTCTGATGTCTTAACATGAGTTCTTAACATTGAGTTGATGTTAAGTTCAGAAGGGTTGAAGTTTTATGAATTCAGAAGGGAGCTGATGTTAAACCTGATGTCTTGACATCAGTTGACAGAACATCAGAACATCAGTCTGCTGTGTTATTAGGGTTGCGCGTGTTTCTGTTATTGGAGAAATATTATGCTGAAGAGAGTGAGAGATTGTAGGCGAATATCTAGGTAAAGATATATTCTGGTGCAATCCTAAGTGAAGCAGATCTTGTTGCTATTTTTAGGGCTGAAAGATATGAAAAGATTTGAAGATAAAATCTATTTTTAAATTCAAATCAAATCAGATATTTGGAGAAGATTTTGCAGCTGAATATTGAAGATTTAAAAGATACATAATATCCTGGAAATATTATGTGGAGCTGATTCAGAGGTATGGAATGTAACACCCCCTTTCTATACCCCCAAATAATCAAATAAATCATTTAGGCATGTATTGGAAATTTCATCAGAGTATAATTGTAAACACGGCATAAAAAGGCATGTCACATTATGCTTGAAATTAAAACATACAACACCTGCTCAACAAATGATATGCAACAGTGGGGTAACTTTCAACGTAGGAACTCAGTCCTTACACCCACATCTCAATATTTAGAATAAAAGCGGAAAATCTAAACATTGATAACACCAAACATATATACATTATATATATATATATATACATCAACAAGTATGATACAACAACATCATTCATGTTTATGTACACAAATTCATCAGCAAGATACATACACGAATGTATCACAAAAAGGAATCAAACATAAGCATCCTAGCTACCCGGTGCTACATATCAGAGCCAACCGACCAAAAAGGTATGAAGACACGCTTCACAAAAGACCACCAGATACCTAATCTGCAATGCCTCGTAGAGCATCATAAAACAGCAGAAGGGTGAGAAATATTATCATAATAACAATGCATATAATCATATATCTCAACACAAAAGTATACACATAACACATTCTCACCATTCTACCATTCCACATAAACATACATATTATATTCATTCTTCAATGCATCATTACAACGATACAATTCTTATCACAATTCATCACATCTCATTCAATATACATCGCAAGGCATATATATATATATATATATATATATATATATATATATATATATATATATATATATATATATATATATATATATATATAAATATACAAAACCAAGCATATTCATCACAATGCTTATCATTCAACATAAACACATATATTCATGTTCATTCATCCATGCACAAATACAAGGATGACCAATGCAAATCATAGAAACCGACTCACGACTCTATGCAAATGCAATGCGGTACCGACTCATTTCATCTCAAGTTCAATTGAAGAACTTATTGGAACCATCGCTCGTTATATAGTGTAACTCCCCGTCGGGCATACGATGTTCACCCATTGCTACCACCTCTCAAAAGGCTTACAATGTTTATGGATTGCCCCCACCTCTCAAAAGGCTTACAATCCGATTGCTCCCACCTCTCAAAAGGCTTACAATCGTTTGTAATCATCGCCCCCACCTCTCAAAAGGCTTACGACGTTACAACGGATTCATCTTAGAACCCCACAATGCAAGAATGCACATCATGATGCTTCACATACAACATGACTCATGACACTCTTAACATGCATACATATTCACAATATAGTCATGCATTCATCACACACAATCCACATACATTCACATCAAATGTGCCAAACGGCAACCGAACGTTTTCACAAATAACCAAACAATTCGATTTACGGTTTACCGAAAAAGTCGGTTAAAAGTCAGCTAAAAATAATATTTTTCTTCACCAAATCATAGAACATATTTTTAGCTTCACATCCATATAAAGAACACCTTAATCGGATAAACAACGCAAAAGATATGGATATTTCAAAATAACGCAAAAACATAAACCGGAGGCCTGACACTACGATACGGTTTGAAAATAATGCTCTAATTGAACCAGGTTCAGACCTCAAAACCATTTTTCCTAGAAATAACATCTCATTAGCTTTCCAACGCTTCGAACGGGGGTCAAAACCGACTTACGGATCAACAGATATGAATTTTCGAAGTTTCCCCGAAAAACCAGAATTTTCTGCTACAGCACTTCGGATATTTACGTTTTCGCCCGAAAACTCGACTAAATCGAACATTTTCACCAAAACAAACATATACGCGCAACCACCAAATACATAAGAACAATTTAGAACACATAAACGAAATTTCTACGACGTTCGATTTTTCGATTAAATTTCAACCTTTCAAAAACCAGAATTTTCAAACATCACCAAATCGAATAAAAAGCACGTTATACGACGACCTAACCTTACTCGATACAACTACGTAATTTATTTCGAATTCTAACCGTGAAAACATCGGTTTTTATCGACTTTGTCCAATTCGACCTAACCACATATATCTCTAAAACAATCTAAACAATTCAAACACACACATACATAATCATACACATGGATAAGATAATAATATTTCACACCCTTACCCGATTAAATTCGATTCCTAGAGTTGTCTTGACGATTTCCTAGCTTTTCCAATCTTTTCTTCTCTTTTTCTTCTCTTGTTCTTCTTTCTCTCTATTTTTCTCTCTAACTCTCCTTTTCTCTCTTTTCTAACTCTTATACTTTTCTTTCTATTTCTTTTCTTACTACTTTCTTTTCTTTACTTTAAATATCTCACAAATACCCTTAAATCATTCCTCACTTAAATTCTAACTTAACAATAATTATGAAATGTCTAAAATACCCTCCAATCTAATTTCCCCCGAAAACTCTAAAAAACGGTAAAATAATATAACACGCCAACATATCAGATTAAAACACCAATTTCACAATAACATTATTATCACCCAAATTAAATAAAAGACTCAACAAAATAATACAAATTAGCACAAAATGGAGATAATCATAATCGGGCTGTTACAACTCTCCCCCACTTTTGAAATTTTCGTCCTCGAAAATATTACCTGATTCAAACAACTCCGGATACGACTCTCGCACCCTACTCTCTAATTCCCAAGTCATATTGCCCTCCGAAGCGCCTCCCCACGCTACTTTCACAAGCGCAATATCCTTGCCTCTTAGCTTCTTAACTTCACGATCCAAAATCTTAATCAGTAAAACTTCAACCGTAAGATTATCTCTCACTTCTACCTCGTCCATAGGAATAATATGTGACGGATCCGGAACATACTTCCGAAGTTGCGAAACATGGAAAACGTCATGCAAATTCGAAAGATTCGGAGGCAACTCCACACGATAAGCCACAACGCCAACACGTGCAGTAATCTGATACGGACCAATAAAACGAGAAGTCAACTTCTTCGACTTCAAAGCACGACCCACACCCGTAACCGGTGTAACTCTCAAAAACACATGTTCGCCTTCTTTAAACTTAAGATTTTTCCTTCTCTTGTCATGATAGCTCTTTTGTCTACTTTGAGAAGCTTTCATCTTTTCCCGAATAAACTTCACTTTCTCCGTCGTTTCTTGTACCAATTCCGGTCCAACAATCGCCCTCTCACCAGTTTCATGCCAACACAAAGGTGTTCGACATCTCTGACCATACAAAGCCTCAAATGGTGCCATACCAATACTCGAATGAAAACTGTTATTATAGGTGAACTCAATCAACGCTAAATAACTATCCCAAGCACCACCTTGCTCTAGCACACAAGCACGCAACAAATCCTCCAACGATTGAATCGTCCTCTCGGTTTGACCATCTGTTTGCGGATGGTAAGCCGAACTCAATCTTAGCTTAGAACCCAAAGCCTCTTGTAAACTCACCCAAAATCTTGATGTAAATCTCGGATCTCGATCCGATACAATACTCTTAGGAACACCATGTAACTTCACAATCACACGAACATAAATCTCGGCTAACTTCTCCAAAGGATAACTAATGTCAATTGGAATAAAGTGAGCAGATTTAGTAAGCCTATCAACAATCACCCAAATAGCATTATGACCTCTTTGCGTATTCGGCAATCCCGTAACAAAATCCATCGATATACTATCCCATTTCCATTCCGGAATATCCAACGGTTGCAACAAACCACTAGGCTTCTGATGTTCCACCTTCGACTTTTGACAAGTCAAACACGCATACACAAATCGAGCCACATCCCTCTTTAAACCGGACCACCAAAAGATCTTCTTCAAATCTTGATACATCTTATTCGCACCCGGATGAATACTTAAATTACTTCGGTGTCCTTCCTCTAAAATCATCTTTTTCAACTCCGCGTCGTCGGGAATACAAATACGACCACAGAATCTCAAAACTCCAAAGTTATCAACCCTGAAATCCTCATTCTCATTCATCATTAAATCAACGAACTTCAAATCCAACTTTTGCTTTTCACTAACCGTTGCAAGAAAATCATTCGTAACATGTAACATACCAAGTCTCACACTTCGCGGCGTCATTTCACAAACCAAACTCAAATCTCTGAAATCCTCCAAAAGTTCCCATTCTTTCATCATTAATGCGGACATATGTAACAACTTTTGACTTAAGGCATCGGCTACCATATTCGCCTTACCCGGATGGTAATTCAAACTAAAATCAAAATCCTTCAAAATCTCTAACCATCTTCGTTGTCTCATGTTCAATTCTTTCTGATCAAATAAATATCTTAAGCTTTTGTGATCACTAAAAACTTCAAATCTTGCACCATAAAGGTAATGCCTCCAAATTTTCAAAACAAACACCACCGCCGCTAACTCCAAGTCATGCATAGGATAATTCTTTTCATGCACTCTCAATTGTCGTGAAGCATAAGCCACAACTTTTCCATCTTGCATCAGAACACCACCTAACCCAATCAAAGAAGCATCATAATACACCACAAATGGATATGTAGGATTCATTAAAATCAAGATTGGAGCCGTTGTCAACCTTCTTTTTAGCTCAATGAAACTCTTTTCACAATCTATATCCCAAATGAAAGCCTTTCCTTTACATGTCAATTGCGTTAACGGAAGTGCCAACTTCGAAAATCCCTCTATAAACCTCCGATAATAACCCGCCAAGCCTAAAAAGCTTCGAATTTCCGTAACCGATCTAGGAGTCTCCCACTGCATCACCGCATCAATCTTAGATGGATCAACACTAATACCACTCCCGGAGATAACATGTCCAAGAAAACTTACTTTCGATAGCCAAAAGTCACATTTTGACAACTTAGCATATAATTGTTTCTCTCTCAAAATTTGCAACACAATTCTCAAATGCTCTTCATGCTCTTCTTGAGACTTAGAATAAATCAAAATATCATCGATGAACACAACCACAAAACGATCCAACTGTTCATGAAAAATACGATTCATGTATTCCATAAACACCCCTGGCGCATTAGAAACCCCGAATGGCATCACGGAATATTCGTAATGACCATACCGTGTCCTAAATGCCGTCTTCTGAATATCCTCGCTTTTCACACGAATTTGGTGATATCCCGATCTCAAATCAATCTTGCTAAAGACACGCGCACCAACCAATTGGTCCATAAAATCATCAATCCTTGGAAGCGGATACTTGTTCTTAATTGTCACCTTGTTCAACTGTCGATAATCAATACATAACCGCATACTTCCATCCTTTTTCTTTACCAACAATACCGGAGCACCCCAAGGAGAAACACTTGGCCTTATAAATCTTTTGTCCAGCAAGTCATTCAACTGCTTCTTCAATTCTATCAACTCCGATGCCGACATACGATACGGTGCCATCGAAATCGGTCTAGTGCCAGGAACTAGATCAATAGAGAACTCAACTTCTCTTTCTCGCGGTACATCCGTAATATCCTCCGGAAACACTTCTGGAAAATCACACACCACTGGAAACACATCAATACCAATCTTACTCTCCACTGACAATGATGCAAACAAACCAAACAATTGAGCTTCATCCTCTAAAAGTTTCTTCAACTCTTTAGTAGATAGAAAACTCTCATCTTCATCATCTTCCAAAGAAGGAAACCTTACCAACTTATGATAGCAATCTATATGAACTCGATTAAATTGCAACCAGTTCATACCCAAGATTACATCCAATCCCTCCAACGACAAACACACTAAATCCATAATGAAGTCTTTACCATAAATGGTCAAAGGACAACTTACACACACCAAAGACGTAGTTACCGACCCTGAAGCAGGAGTCTCAATAACCATCTCAATACCCATCAAAGACAACGCAAGATTCAAACGCTTCGCGCACTCAGACGAAATAAACGAATGAGTCGCTCCCGTATCAATAACAGCAACTAAAGGTGTACTATTAATAAAGCATGTACCTTTAATCAAACGGTCTGCACTAGTGGTCTGAGTCCCCGCCAATACCAACACCTTTCCGCCCGCTTGAGCTTGTTTCGGCTTAGTACACTTAGTACTAATGTGACCCACTTCTCCACAGTTAAAACACTTCACCATATTCCTCCTACACTCAGCAGTAGAATGCCCAATACCTCCACAGTTAGAACATCTCCCAACGGCCTTCCTACACTCAGTTGCTTTATGACCCATTCCACCACAATTGAAACACTTAATGAACCCAGAACTTCCTCCTCCAGATCTCTTATCAAAGTTTCCCTTATATTTACCCTTATCAGCGGGGGTCACATAAGGTCCACTTCTAGCTTGCTGTTTCCCTCTCCTCTCATTCACACTCTTGTAATGTGTAGAACGAGCTTTGCTATCTTCCTCGAAGATTCTACAACATTCAGTCAAATCCGAAAAACTCCTAATCCTTTGATATCCCACAGCTTGCTTAATCTCAGGACGCAAACCATTCTCATATTTAATACACTTTGAGAACTCAGCAGTAATCGCAGCATAATGAGAATGAAATTGAACCAATTCCACAAACTTAGCAGTATAGTCCACCACTGACATACCACCTTGTTTCAATTCCAGGAATTCCATCTCTTTCTTCCCTTTCACACTTTCAGGGTAATATTTCAGCAAAAACTCGGTACGAAACAATTCCCAAGTTACCTCTTCATTATCCACCTCAAGAATTTCACGCATACCGACCCACCAATCGTCGGCTTCTTCCCTCAGCATGTGAGATCCAAGCCTCACCTTATTCTCTTCCGCACAGTCCATGACTCTGAAGATTCTTTCAATCTCTTTCAGCCAAAGTTGAGCACCATCGGGATCAAATCTTCCTTTGAAGACCGGTGGTTGATTCTTCCTGAACTCTTCATTAGCACTTACATTCGGCGCACCCTGCACCGCCCTAGCCATTGCTTCCATAGCAGCAGCCATCGCATTATCGTTTCTACCAGCCATATTCTGATCATTCCCAAAAATAACAACAAAGGTTAAACAACAGTTCAACCAACACAACAACGAGACAGACACGACTGACTCAACCTTGGCTCTGATACCACTTAATGTAACACCCCCTTTCTATACCCCCAAATAATCAAATAAATCATTTAGGCATGTATTGGAAATTTCATCAGAGTATAATTGTAAACACGGCATAAAAAGGCATGTCACATTATGCTTGAAATTAAAACATACAACACCTGCTCAACAAATGATATGCAACAGTGGGGTAACTTTCAACATAGGAACTCAGTCCTTACACCCACATCTCAATATTTAGAATAAAAGCGGAAAATCTAAACATTGATAACACCAAACATATATGCATTATATATATATATATACATCAACAAGTATGATACAACAACATCATTCATGTTTATGTACACAAATTCATCAGCAAGATACATACACGAATGTATCACAAAAAGGAATCAAACATAAGCATCCTAGCTACCCGGTGCTACATATCAGAGCCAACCGACCAAAAAGGTATGAAGACACGCTTCACAAAAGACCACCAGATACCTAATCTGCAATGCCTCGTAGAGCATCATAAAACAACAGAAGGGTGAGAAATATTATCATAATAACAATGCATATAATCATATATCTCAACACAAAAGTATACACATAACACATTCTCACCATTCTACCATTCCACATAAACATACATATTATATTCATTCTTCAATGCATCATTACAACGATACAATTCTTATCACAATTCATCACATCTCATTTAATATACATCGCAAGGCATATATATATATATATATATATATATATATATATATATATATATATATATATATATATATATATATATATACAAAACCAAGCATATTCATCACAATGCTTATCATTCAACATAAACACATATATTCATGTTCATTCATCCATGCACAAATACAAGGATGACCAATGCAAATCATAGAAACCGACTCACGACTCTATGCAAATGCAATGCGGTACCGACTCATTTCATCTCAAGTTCAATTGAAGAACTTATTGGAACCATCGCTCGTTACTTAGTGTAACTCCCCGTCGGGCATACGATGTTCACCCATTGCTACCACCTCTCAAAAGGCTTACAATGTTTATAGATTTCCCCCACCTCTCAAAAGGGTTACAATCCGATTGCTCCCACCTCTCAAAAGGCTTACAATCGTTTGTAATCATCGCCCCCACCTCTCAAAAGGCTTACGACGTTACAACGGATTCATCTTAGAACCCCACAATGCAAGAATGCACATCATGATGCTTCACATACAACATGACTCATGACACTCTTGACATGCATACATATTAACAATATAGTCATGCATTCATCACACACAATCCACATACATTCACATCAATTGTGCCAAACGGCAACCGAACGTTTTCACAAATAACCAAATAATTCGATGTACGGTTTACCGGAAAAGTCGGTTAAAAGTCGGCTAAAAATAATATTTTTCTTCACCAAATCATAGAACATATTTTTAGCTTCACATCCATATAAAGAACACCTCAATCGGATAAACAACGCAAAAGATATGAATATTTCAAAAAACGCAAAAACATAAACCGGAGGCCTGACACTACGATACGGTTTGAAAATACTGCTCTAATTGAACCAGGTTCAGACCTCAAAACCATTTTTCTTAGAATGAACATCTCATTAGCTTTCCAACCCTTCAAACGGGGGTCAAAACCGACTTACGGATCAACAGAGATGAATTTCCGAAGTTTCCCCGAAAAACCAGAATTTTCTGCAACAGCACTGCGGATTTTTACGTTTTCGCCCGAAAACTCGACTAAATCGAACATTTTCACCGAAACAAACATATACGCGCAACCACCAAATACATAAGAACAATTTAGAACACATAAACGAAATTTCTACGACGTTCGATTTTTCGATTAAATTTCAACCTTTCAAAAACCAGAATTTTCAAACATCACCAAATCGAATAAAAAGCACGCTATACGACGACCTAACCTTACTCGATACAACTACGTAATTTATTTCGAATTCTAACCGTGAAAACATCGGTTTTTATCGACTTTGTCCAATTCGACCTAACCACATATATCTCTAAAACAATCTAAACAATTCAAACACACACATACATAATCATACACATGGATAAGATAATAATATTTCACACCCTTACCCGATTAAATTCGATTCCTAGAGTTGTCTTGACGATTTCCTAGCTTTTCCAATCTTTTCTTCTCTTTTTCTTCTCTTGTTCTTCTTTCTCTCTATTTTTCTCTCTAACTCTCCTTTTCTCTCTTTTCTAACTCTTATACTTTTCTTTCTATTTCTTTTCTTACTACTTTCTTTTCTTTACTTTAAATATCTCACAAATACCCTTAAATCATTCCTCACTTAAATTCTAACTTAACAATAATTATGAAATGTCTAAAATACCCTCCAATCTAATTTCCCCCGAAAACTCTCAAAAACGGTAAAATAATATAACACGCCAACATATCAGATTAAAACACCAATTTCACAATAACATTATTATCACCCAAATTAAATAAAAGACTCAACAAAATAATACAAATTAGCACAAAATGGAGATAATCATAATCGGGTTGTTACATGGAAGATTAAAGATAAAATCAAGAGAAGATTGAGTAGTTAAATATGGAGATATTTTAGGAAGATCTGATTGAAGATCTAATTTGTAGGAGAACCTTTTGCAGATTGGTAGCAGCTGATATGCTGTGATTTGAAGGCCCAAATCCAGTTGGGATTATATTATAAATAGAATGCTAGTAACCTAAGAAAAGAGGCCAGCCATCATGTAGATTATAAGGGTTGTGTTGGTTGATGAACCACCCAGTTTGTGGGATGGTCATCGTGTTTATCTCGAAGCCTGTAGGTAAGAGATGTATTGTTCTTGGAGGAAGCTGTTAAGCAACTCTAAGTATTGTTCTTAGTCATGTGTGTCATGTCTAGGTATTGTCATGGAAGTGTGTCTTCTAATTTTCTGTGTTTGAAGAGTCTTAGGAAATCAAGCTGTTAATGCAGTGACTGGGATGTTGACTGCTAGACATCATTGCAATGATTGGGATTGAGATGGAGTCTCTTATCTAGGGAGGACTTAGATAGAAGGGTCATTGGGTAGTGATTAAATTAGGTAGATTGTCAACTGGTCTGTTGAGTCTGTAATTTGATACTACTAATAGTGGACTTCCTTCCTGGCTTGGTATGCCCCCAGATGTAGGTTGTTGGACCGAACTGGGTGAACAATCCTTGTGTTGATTTCTGTTACTATTATTGCCTTGTTCATACAGCAGATTGCGATGTTGTGACATTGCACTTGACATCACACATCTGTACCAGAATTTCATTATTAATCGATTACCAAATTTTCCTGGGAACATCTTCGTGAGATTTGATTATCCTAACATTGCCCTGAATAACATCTGTATCAAATTGTAGCTCGATTTTTGTGGTCCTGAGTCACTATCATTTGGTACTACATTTCGATTCATTTTTTTCCTATTATGAGCTGATTAAGGAAGGGAAATAGATATCTCCAATTAATCCTGCTTGCTTACTGAGTTTAAACAGCTGACTATTAATTTACAGATGCGATCAATGTGGGGGGTTGTTTCTTAGGTTATTTTGATTGAGTTTAGACTTTTGGTGGGGAATATGGATTCAGATGTTTTGATTGATATGTGAGGGTATGGGAACTGAGGTTTTTTGATGTGGTGTGCTCGCTAAGATTTTTTGTAATCTTATGCCTAGGTATTCCCGTGAAACAGGGAAATCAGAGCGATCGTAGTTCCTCCTATTCTACGGGAGGAAAAATTCATTTTGGTGTCTTGTTTAAAGCCCAAGATTGAAGCTAAAGGTGATTTGTATCTTGTTCAAAGCCCAAGATATGAAGCTACAGAGTCTATTTGTATCTCGTTCAAAGCCCAAGACATGAAGCTAAAGGGGTTCCTGACTGAGAGGGAATTTGTCATCTCTAAAGAGGGGTATTGTTAGTCCCAACTGTTGGGTGACTGATTATAAAGGAGAATTACTTTAACAGGGATATGTGAATCCAGCAACGCCATAATTTCCTTTATAGGGGATTTTTAACCTGAAGGAGAAGACTTTAACTCAGTGTAGAGCAACACTATCTTTCCTTAGGAGTTTCTCATGCTAAAAGAGGGACAGTGGCGTGGATGTAAATAATCCAGAGGCTTGCCGCTTATAGCGATTAGATGGGGGAAAAAGGAGTTGTTGATGTTTGTATGTTGTGAGCAAAGCATGTTTTGATGCTAAGAGATTGATTGACTCAAACGGGGATTTCCTTATACAAAGCATAAGAGGAGGATGAATGGTTGATTTTTCTGGGGAAAATGTTTTTTCTGTCTTGTACAACGCCCAAGACTGAGGCTAAAAGGGTTTGACTCAATGAGAGAGTCCTTTTGTGTGTCTCGTACAAAGCCCAAGACGGAGGCTAAAGGTGGCTTGACTCAACAAGAGAGTCTTTTATACTCAACAAGAGTGTGTTTTTGTATCTCGTACGAAGCCCGAGATGTAGGCTAAAAGTGATTGACTCAACGGGAGAGTCTTTTATACTCAACAAGAGAGTGTGAACGGGTTAGCTCCGCTGGGGAGAATCATTATACAAAGCCCAAGAGGAGGCTAGCTTACTGCTGAGGATTTTTTGAGATCCTTAGGCAGGTCCAAATAGGGAACTCTCATGAGAGACACTGGGTTTCTTCCTATGTTTGCAGGGAACTTGAGAATGTCTTCGATACTCAAGAGGTTTAGACAGTCCAAGTCTAGAGTTTCATCTTTTGTACTATGCCTATGAGAAAATACGCTTTCGGTGTGAAGAACTAGACTCTTTTGAAAGACTGCTCTAGTAAGATGACTAATTTCTGTTCCTATACCTGTAAGAGGTCGTCGGGACAATTTGTACAAAGCCCAAGAGAAGGCGAGAATAAATTTTAAGAGGCCGAGGGACTATTTGTACGAAGCCCAAGAGGAGGCTATGAAAACTTCTATGAAGCCGAAGGGTCCTTGTACGACGCCCAAGAGGAGGCCGGGATGCATTTAGGAAGCCTGTGGGTCCTTGCACTAAGCCCAAGAGGAGGCTGATGAACAGTTCCAGAAGGGGTTTCACTTGGAACAATGGCCTTCTGTATATGAACTGTTTAAGGGGGAAATTTCTTAGATCTAGTTGTCTAAAATAGTTATAAAAGAAAACCCTAAACTATGTTTAAAGGAGGGTGAAATGTCCGGGAGAACGTCGGATGTAAGGAAACGGGCTTTTGTCTGGTTCTAGACGTAGTTGCCGGAGAAACTCTAAATATCTATACTAGTATTACACAGTTGATATGAGTTTATGAAAGAAGACTTACAGTGAGCAGCCCCACAATACAGTTATATACATGTGAAAGCGGTAAATGAAAGCGGGTAAACACTTACTCGGTTGTAGAGCTTCCATGCTGTTTTGTTAGTTATTCAACAAAGAAATTGAAAACAACAGTATATTTCAAAATCAACGGAGAAAGTGCTTTGAAAAGAAAGTTGGGGCTTACAGCTCAAGGAGAGGTCCAAGGTTTTATCAGTGATCGCACCGTTATTTTGAATTTGTACAGAGAGACTTATAAAATGAGTGAGGTACAAATTGGTTTTCTGTACAAAAGGATGGTTCTTACACTCTCTCAAGAGGCCCAAAGTGATTTTTAGAAAAAAGAATGGGGCTTATAACACGAGGGTAGGCCCAAAGTTTATTTTTTAACTGGCGATCGCGCCGAGATTTTTTTTTAACGCAGAGGGACTTATACAATAAGTGAGACCCAAAATGGTTTTGGTTAAAAGGGGGTTGGGTCTTACACTCTATTAGAGGCCCAAAGTGTTTTAAAAAAGTTTGTTAGGGTGAAAATCAACAAAACCCTAATTTCATCATTTTTAAGGTAATTATTCAAAGAAAAACTAATAAAAAATGATAAAAATACCAAATAAGTTATAATAAAAAACTTATGATTTTTGGTTAAGGTTTGAAAAATGATGTTTTAATCACAAGATGAATTAAAGCTCATTTGGTTTTGATTTTTCAAGGTGAAAGTTCATTTTAACTTGTTTTAAAAACAATAAAATGAATTTATTCACAAAAATACGAATTATATTAAATAAATAATATAAATCTAATTTTTTTGTGGAATAAAATATTTCAACATTTTTTTGATTTTTTACAAAAAGAACCAATAAAAAATAATTAAAATTGAGTGAGTTATTAAATTTTCAAATCATTAATAAAATAACATGAAAAATTGCAAAAAATGGAAAAAATGATAAAAAGAGGATCTGGGGCGAGGGGGATTCGAACCCCAGACCTCTCGCTTGCCAATACACACAAACCAACTGATTAACCACTGGGGCGCAATGCCAATTCATTAAACATATGGCAAGTGAAAAATATAAGGCAAACTTGGTTGGTTTTCTGAAGCATGGCGCCATGGCCATCTTCAACCTCAAGCTCAGATGCGTGAAGCCCTCTAACTCATTCATTTCTCAACCATTTGACATGATTCAAACACCAATTTCATGCGTTTTTTAACAAGGAACATGATGGCAATATTTGATTTCATTTATTTTTAGTGTGGAGTGAGATAATCATGATGAACACAGATGAACCCTAATTTGCAAAAGCAATCATGCAGGCATGGTGGTGAGTGTTATGATCAAATTTTTTTAGGTGAAATACTTAATATATGATGACAAGCAATTGGCAAAAGTACCATGCAAGGAAATATGCATGGATCATGTTATGAGAGTTTGAGGCTTACATTGATGCAAGCTGAAATGGAATTCTGCACAGATGGTGTTCCAGAAGTGATTTGATGATCCCTACAGCTTCAATGGATGTTGTTGAGTGAATTGCAAGCCTTGGAACACTTTGAAAATCTTTGGATCAAGTCGGAGGGATCCAACTGCAGAATTGAGGCATAATGGCTTGGTTGAAGAGTGATTTTTTTTGGCTAGAGGTGTTTCAGAGATGATTTAAGTGTTTGGACACCTCATATACATCATATGTGATGTGTCTGAATCAATGGTTTGAGTGGCATTGATCTCCAACTCAAAACCCGATAGCACTTGCTCAAGAACAAAGAAAATTGGCACTTAGGGAGAGAATTAGAGAAAGCAATGTTGCAAGCTGCTTTGGTGTGGTTTGAATGATCAGTTGGAACCTCTATTTATAGTGGATCAACTCTTGTCTTGGAGGAATAGTGAATGGCTGCAAGATCAGATCATCTTCAAATGGATTGGCTTGGCATAAATGCCTCTTGCACTAGGTGTAACAGCTGCCCCAAATAGATCAGCTATGCCTTGACTGAAATCACATTCTTCAGTCATTTTAATTGTTGTTTAATCAAAGAACTTGACTGAGGAGAGTGATAATCTTGAAGATGCCCTATTCCACATTAATGCCCTTTGAATTGAAGGCAAAATGTGACAAGATGCATGAACTTCAAGTTGGAAGATTCCTTGGCTTTGTGACTCAGCTTTGTAGTTTGGATCAGATGCATTGTGATTAGATTGAGTACAGGTGGCATAGTGATCCTTGGTCTTGATTCAGAAACCGTGTGTGGCAAGCAAACATGCAAACTGAATTTTCCAAAACAGTTGCAGCAGCATGATTTTGGACATGGATTTCTCTTGGCTCAAGTTGAATCAATTCATGCTGATAAGCTCTTTGAATTCTTAGCAACATATGCAACAACATTGATGTTTACCTTTGGAATTGATTTAGCTTGCAACTATGTGAAAAAATCCCACAAGTTTTGGTGTTTTCACTTGAAATCTGACTTAGACAGAATTTTGTCTAAGTGTTGGAAAAGTGGCAAAATCATGTTTTCAGTAATTTTGATCCAACCGTAACTCAAAATCCACAATGAATTGGAGTGAGGTGTAGTTGAAGCTTTTGTAGAGTGCCATGAGAGCTACAAATCCAGCTTTGAATGGGGAAAATGGCCTTGTGGTTTAGGAGATATGATCCTCCAAAGTTGGTACCCTAGCCACTTTGTTCCATAACTTAGAAAATTTCTAAGTTTTTATGGTTAACCCTTTTACAAGTTATCCCACTTTTCTTGATTTTTCTTGATGAATGATGATCCAAATCACACATTAACATCATTTTAGGGTTAAGGAACCATAATTGTGAAAAATCTCAAAAAGTCAAAGTTTGACTTTTGTGCACAATTGACTTTTTATCAGAAGAATTCCAAACTGTGCGATCCTTGATGAAATCAAGTCCTTGACCTAAATCAAACTTGATGGACATGTTCCATAGGTATTATTGGGTGTATTGAATCATGTCCCAAGTTTTGGGAGCATGCCTGGGTTAAAAGTCAAAGATACAGTTGACTTTTCCTACGAAACCCTAACTGTGGTCCAGATGAAATTGAAGCTTGTGCATCTAGCATCTGGGATCAATCCATTGTTGTAAATGGATCAATGTAGTTTATTGGAGACCCTCAAATCATGTCCTGAGGTCTTGGCTCATGTTTTGTCCCAAAAGTCAACTTAGGGGTGAATTAGGTCAAGAAACCATAACTCCTGATTTTTAATGAATGCATCCCCTGGGGCCAAATTGACTTGATGATTGGGTCCATGAGGTCCCTTGGAGTATTTTAGGGTATACCTTGAAGCATTGGCTCATGCCCAAATGAAAATTTCCATCTGGAGGCCCTGGTCGACCAAAACCCTAATTTGGTGAGACTGGTGATCTTGAGGCTTGATCCACTTGGAATGCTGCAGCTTTGTGCTTGATTCTTGGTGTGGGAGTCCTCTTGATCCTTTGTAGATAGTTGGGAGGTTAGACAAGTTGAAGATCATGTCATTTCTTGATTGATCCTTTGTCTAAGAGCTCTGAAAGGGCTTGAAACCCTAATCTTTGATGGTAGTGAATGCTCAACAATCCTTGAGGAGACTGATGAGGCATGATGGTACATCCATATTGTGATGATGATTTTCACAATGATGGGAAATCTTAGTGTTCAAAATTTGGGGTATGCCACAGATAAGGATTCACAGCATAATATTGATCCTCCTGAGTATCTAGATGAAGCCTCGTCTGCCGAATTTGGATCAATGTTATTATTCAACGATGACACCACATCTTCATGAATTGGAAACGATTTGTGGGTTGAATGTTGAAGGCTTGAATAGTATGAAGGTGAGAATGGAATCCTGATGTTTTCATAAAGTTCAGACAACAATTTTTTCTTTCTAGGAATAGGCCCATTGAAAGGCCCACCAAATCTCACATTGGAAACTTCTTCCTGAGCGGTGACACTCTCTATAAGAGAAATTTTGACATGGTCTTGCTCCGATGCGTCGACAGACCAGAAGCAGACATGCTCATGAAAGAAATTCATGAAGGATCCTTTGGCACTCATGCCAATGGACACACAATGGCGAGAAAAATTCTGAGAGCAGGGTACTATTGGTTCACCATGGAATCCGACTGCTACAAGTACATGAGGAGGTGTCACAAGTGTCAGATATACTCCGACAAAATTCATGTACCGCCATCACATCTCAAAGTTCTTTCTTCCCCATGGCCTTTTTCCATACGGGGAATCAACATGATTGGCATGATTGAGCCTAAGGCTTCAAACGGACATCGGTTCATTCTAGTAGCCATTGACTACTTCACCAAGTGGGTCGAAGCGGCGTCATTCGCCAATGTAACCCGACAAGTGGTGGTCCGATTTATCAAAAACAATATCATCTGCCGTTATGGTGTTCCGAGCGTGATCATTACTGATAATGGATCTAACTTGAACAATAAGATGATGAAAGAGTTGTGTGCAGAATTCAAGATTGAACACCATAACTCATCTCCCTACCGACCCAAGATGAACGGAGCGGTAGAAGCGGCCAATAAGAACATCAAGAAGATCGTTCAAAAGATGGTTGTAACCTACAAAGACTGGCACGAGATGCTACCCTTTGCCCTTCACGGTTATCGCACATCCGTCCGCAGTTTAACAGGGGCTACCCCTTTCTCTCTAGTATATGGCATGGAAGCAGTGCTCCCCATAGAAGTAGAGATCCCGTCAATCCGCGTACTAATGGAAGCAAAGCTCACCGAAGCTGAATGGTGTCAAAGTCGACACGACGAACTGAATCTGATCGAAGAAAAGCGAATAGCGGCACTATGCCACGGTCAGTTGTATCAACAGAGAATGAAGAGGGCGTTTGACAAAAAGGTCCGACCTCGTGTCTTCAGAAAAGGAGACCTCATGCTCAAGAAGATACAGTCATTTCTCACTGATTCTCGGGGTAAATGGACCCCAAATCATGATGGCCCCTATGTGGTCACGAAAGCTTTCTCAGGCGGCGCCTTGAGACTTGCAACCATGGACGGAGAGGAATTTGCCTACCCCACAAATGTTGATGTAGTCAAGAAATACTTCGCCTAAACTAAAAAAAAAAAAAAAAAAAAAAAAAAAACGTCTCGGTGGATTGAAAACCCGAAAGGGCGGTCCAGGCAAAAGTTAGAGACATGAAAAAAATCATCCCGATGGATTGGAAACATCAAAAGTACAATCCAGGCAAAAATTAGGGATAATGGCAAGTAACTATGTTCAACAGAGGCAAGTTCCTCAGCAGCAGCAGTCGTACTTTCCATCAGGAAAACTCCAGTCAAGGTCATCTTCGACAGAAGCTCAAGATGCCCCGAATTCAAAGTTGGTAGAAGGATAATGGTCGTTATGTCAACGCATCCCTTTTCCCTGTAAATTACCATTTTCAAACTTTGTATATACTCTTTGGAATCACGCGTTCAGCTGATCTCCATCTTATCAATAAAATTTGAGCCCTTGTGCTTTTGTTTGTAATTCTTATTTGTTTTAGCTTTACAGAACGACATTGTTAATATAACTAACAATTCTTGAAATAAAATAAAACAAATTTACTTGTTAAAACTTTTTCTGATTTTAAAAGATGGCAATTTCTTTTGACTGTCGAACATCAAAAGAGCATCGACCGCTTCTCCAAAAGTAAGCGAACTTCAAAGTGCAGAATCAAAGTACTCCTTCTCGACTAGTACGTCTGAATGAAGGGATCAACTGTGTCAGAGACCTTTTTTCATCTGACACACCTCAGCCGAGTTCTCATCTCCTAAGTCCGACCAACATAGCTCCCCGCAGGGACTATCTCTCCTAAGCAAGGTGGAATTGCTATCTAGAACCAGCGATATCTCTACACGCCCCGCGATGGCCGAGTATCCAGTCATGTTCATCTTTTAGTTTGTGTGTTGCGTCAGTTTTGTCCGCATAAACATACATACATCATGCATTTTTTATTTGCATTCACATTTCATATTGCATCACTATCATTTGAGTCGGTCTTATCCTGCCATGATAACCGTTCTCTCAATCGAGTTTGCTAGTTCTTGCCTCGTCAGGAAGTATTATGGCCGATCAAACTCGTCTCCAGTGTATCTTTAGATCAGAGTCGGCAATCGACCACTTTGATAATTTGAACCTCTGAAAAGCCAGAGAAACGTTCAACAGATGTCACTCTTCGCCATTGAAGATGATATCCTTGCTTTCCCGGATTAAGGAAAATCTACAGAGAAATCCTCTTAAGCAGAGATTTGGCAATACAACTGCCATTCTCCAAAAAAAAACCGTTGATGAAAAAGTCATCGACACCTCAAAATTGGACCCCATCATATGGCATTTCTCCGGGAAGATCCCGAGAAAAGTATGATGTAAGATCCCAAGCGACAGTGGTCTCTCAAGAGACCTGCTTTCCCCCCAGTAGAAACAAATGGCGTCTTCAACAGAGAAGTTTGTGCAACTCTACACCTCAGACGACTGGTTTCTCCAGCAAGTCTGACATCTAAAGTTTTTCCGCCAAACGGCATCTCTCCAGGAAAATTCGGCGAGAAGTTTGAGGAAAATCGCTACACATAGCGTCCCTTGTCAATCAAGTTTATTGACAAAAGAAACCTAGACCAGATCCTTGGTAGGAAACCAGGATCGAGGGGAAGTTTAAATCAAAAACTAAGACCAGTTCCTTGGTAGGAAACCAGGATCGAGGGGAAGTTTTAACCAGAAACCTAGACCAGTTCCTTGGTAGGAAACCAGGATCGAGGGGAAGTTTAAATCAAAAACTAAGACCAGCTCCTTGGTAGGAAACTAGGATCAAGGGGAAGTTTAAATCAGAAACTTAGACCAGTTCCTTGGTAGGAAACCAGGATCGAGGGGAAGTTTAAATCAAAAACTAAGACCAGTTCCTTGGTAGGAAACCAGGATCGAGGGGAAGTTTTAACCAGAAACTTAGACCAGTTCCTTGGTAAGAAACCAGGATCGAGGGGAAGTTCAAATCAGAAACTGAGACCAGTTCCTTGGCTGAAGACCAGGATCGAGGGGAAGTTTACCTTTTCTAAGCATCATTGCTTAGTTAAAGAAGAGGAATACGTAAGCTACCGTTCATAACCACTATCAAAATTTTGGGTATTCCGATATTTAATCCTCTTGCACCCCGAATGCCCGAATACCTTCGTCATTCACACCTTCGGGTCCAAGATGATTAAATAGGGGCATCTGTCATACCCCAAATTTTGACCACTTAGATTTCCCTACAATTGGGCAAATCATCAGTCTCCCCAAAGATGGATGAGCACTCACTACAATCAAAATCAGGGTTTCAAGCCCTCTTTGAGTTCTTAGACAAAGGATCAATCAAGGAATGACATGATCTTCAACTTGTCTAATCTCCCAAACATTCACAATGGATCAAAAAGGACTCCCACTTCAAGGATTAAGCACAAGGATGCTCCCTTCTAGGTGGATCAAGCCTCAAGATCGCCAGTATCACCAACTTAGGGTTTTGGTCGACCAGGGCACAAGCCAATGATCCAAAACATAACCTAATATACTCCATGGAGCCTCATGGACCCAATCACCAAGTCAATTTTGCCTCAGGGGATGCATACCTCAAAAATCAGGAATTAGGGTTTCTTGACCTAATTCACCCCTAAGTTGACTTTTTGGACAAATCATGAACCAAAACCTCAAGAGAGGGTTTGAGGGTCTCAAATGACCTATGTTGATCCATTAGGAACAATGGATTAATCCAAGAAGCTTGAGCAACAAGTCTCAGTTTCATCTGCACCACAGTTAGGGTTTTGCGGAAAAAGTCAACTGTAACTTTGACTTTTGACCAGGACATGCTCCCAAGCCCTAAGACATGCCTCAATATACCCTATGACATCCATAGAACATGTCCATCAAGTTTGATTTAGGTCAAGGACATGATTTCCTGAGGAATTGCACAGTTTGGAATTCATCTGATAAAAAGTCAACTGTGCACCAAAAGTCAACTTTGACTTTTTGAGATTTTTCACCAAAATGGATTTTTAACCCTAAAATGATGTTTATGTATGATTTGAATCATCATTCATCAAGAAAAATCAAGAAAAGTTGGATAACTTGTAAAAGGGGTAACCATAAAACTTAGAAAAATTTCTAAGTTATGGAAAAAGTACCACTAATGCACCAACTTTGGAGGACCATAACTCCTAAACCACAAGGCCATTGTTCCCCATTCAAAGCCTGATTTGTAGGTCACATTACCCTCTATAAAAACTTCATATAGAGTTGTTTCCAAATTCCTCATGGATTTTAAGTTATGGAGGGATCAAAATCAAGAAAAGTCACTTTGTTCCAACACTTAGTGAAAATTTCACTATAGACAGAATCTGTCTCACGTTTTGCCAAATGTAGGGGAAATTTTCACTTGGTTTAAAAAGAGATCAAAACCAAACATGTTCAAACAGTTGTTGTAGCATGTAAGAGCTTTCCAAAATGGCCAAGAACATTACCAAATTCCATTTGAATCATGAGATATGACATTGGAAAGTGGCCTTGCTGAAATCTGTCAAAGGCAAGACAGAATTTGCAAATTGGCTCGATTTGCCAAAATCAGCCAAATTCAATTGCTCCAATCCATTTGGACACCTCATAGGATTGAATCTGAAGGGGACAATCACTGATCGAAGCCTCCAAAGTCATGGGAACAAGAAATAACATGTTGAACCTAGAATGGCCAAAATAGGGACAAGACTCCAAATTTGGATTGAAGCATTCAATGGAAGCATCAAGGTGGCATGGACTGAGCCATTCTTATCTGAAATCAGTCAAGACTTATCCAAGACCAAGGGAACCACAGCTCTGTGCCCTAACCTCTAGTCAAAGGCTAGAGGAGACTTGCATTTCCATTGGCCAACATTGAACAAACCTCTGCTGCAGTTGCCATTCACTGTGGATCCCAAAACAAACTTGCTCTACTATAAATAGAGCTCATTTGTGCTCAGTTTAAGCACACCAAAGCCATCAAACAGATGCTTTCCTCAAAATCTCTTTCTCTTGGCAAAAATGCCTTCTTTAGCAAGGTAACTTTGGGTTTTGGAGTTTGAGAGCAATTCTGCACAAACCAATCACACACACACACACCTCATATACATCACATATGAGATGATCAAACACTTAAACAACAATTGGAACACTGATTTCTCAGAATCACCAGTCAATTGCTCAAGGTTTTAACCAAGGTGCAGTTGAGATGCCACAGATTGATCCAGCCAAATTCAATCAAGTCCAAGCACTCAAACACACTCCATAGGGCATAGGGAAGTTGTTCAGATCATCACCACCCATCTGTAACACCTCCAAATCAAAAATCACCTTGCACTTGCTGCCACGGCCTAGAGGTGAGCATAAACTAGGTCATCTCTCAATCCATGCATATTTCCTAGCACAATACTTTTGCCATATGCTCATAATCATGTATGGAATGTTTCCCCTCAATCAATTGCATTGTTTGAATCGTGTATCAAAAATCCTAGCCTTCAGGCTGAAATTAGGGTTCTTGATGTTTCTTCATGATTATTTGTTGTATGTTTAATTTAAATGAAATTAAATGCCATAGACATGATCGTGAGGTTGAGACGAGTTGATTGATATGTGGATTGCATGATATGATCAAGTATTCCATGAGATTGGGGAGAATTTGCAAATCTGCAGAAACAGAGGGAGGGCGCGTGTTCTTCAGCTGTTCTTGGCGCCCTTTTTCAAATATTTGAATATTTGAATTTTGTGATTTTTATTTAATTGATTCAAAAATTAATTTCTCTCTGAGTTTTAATGATTTTGAGTTGATTATTTTTTTAATAATTCACAAAAATGATAAAATATTTTATTTTGTCAAAAAATCCCAAAAATATTATTTATTTTGTATAATTAATATTTTTGCAAAGAATTAATGTTTTAATTGTTTTTAACATTTGAAATATTTTTTCCATTTTTGATTTTGCAACTTCTAATGCTTTCTAATTATTTTGTAGGTCAATACTTAATTTTTGAAGCATTAATCCAAGATCACAATTTGTTTTTCATATGTAAAACAATTTTGATCATATTTAATTGAATTTTTATTCAATTTAATACATTTTGAAAATAAATTAGGGTTTTGGATTAATTCAACCCTCATAAATCATTTTCAAAACACTTTGGGCCTCTAAGAGAGTGTAAGACCCAATCCTTTTTTTGACCAAAATCATTTTTGGGCCTCAGGGTATTGTATAAGTCCCGATACCGTCAAATATAAACGGCGCGATCGTCGCCTTTTCAAAAATCATCTGGGTCTCTCCTTTAGCTATAAGACCCATTCAAAACACTTTGGGCCTCTATTAGAGTGTAAGACCCAACCCCCTTTTAACCAAAATCATTTTTGGGCCTCACTTATTGTATAAGTCCCTCTTCGTTAAGAGAAAACCTCGGCACGATCGCCATTTTGAACCGAAAAATCAATTGGGCCTACCCTCGTGTTATAAGCCCCACTCTTTTTCTTTAAACTTTTTGGGCCTCTTGAGAGAGTGTAAGACCCACCCCTTTGTACAGAAAACAATTTTGGGCCCCAGTCACTTGTATAAGTCCCTCTATACAAATTCAACAGTGCGCTCACTGATAAAACCCTGGGCCTCTCCTTGAGCTGTAAGCCCCAAATCATTCCTTTTCAAAGCACTTTCTCCTTTGATTTTGAATATACTGTTGTTTTAATCTTTCTTTGTTGAACAACTAACCAAACAGCATGGAAGCACTACAACCGAGTAAGTGGTTATCGCTTTCATTTACTGCTTTCATATATATAACTGTATTGTGGGGCTGCTCACTGTAAGTCTCCTTTCATAAACTCATATCTACTGTGTAATAATAGTATAGATATTTAGAGTTTCCCCGGCAACTACGTCTAGAACTAGGTAAAGTCGTTTCGTTTATTCGTAGAAATAGACAGCTAGATCCCCAATAGGAGCACCAGATACAGTCTTCTCTTCGGCTGTCCTCCTTAGGAATCGTCAAGAAATTCTATTCCCCAGAGATGAATTATTTTCGGTGAAACTTCTCTTGAATTTATTCAAACCTCCGAACTGTTCACTTAAATCCTCTTCAAAAGTTAAAAGTCGCTGGATAGTAAACCTAGCACGTTTACCAGTGGTTTTATCTTTAAAAGAGTTTTCTTGAACTTTTCTTTGGTTTGGGACCCACGGGCTTCTTAAAAGCATCGGCCTCCTCTTGGGCATCATACAAGGACCCACGGGCTTCCTAAAAGCAACCCCGCCTCCTCTTGGGCTTAGTACAAGGACCCTACGGCTTCTTAGAAGTATTCACAGCCTCCTCTTAGGCTTCGTATAATGATCTCTTCCTCCGGGAATGATAGCCTCCTCTTGGGCTTAGTACAAGGACCCGTCGGCTTCTTAAAAGTTTCCCGCCTCCTTTGAGGCTTCACATAACTTGTCCCGACGACCTCCTAGAGGTATAGGAACAGAACCTAGTCATCCTCATAGAGCAGTCCTTTCTTAGAGTCTACTACTGTTTCTCAAAACATAGTGCAAAAGATAAAACTCTAGACTTGGACAGTCTAATTTCCTTGAGTCTCAGAGACATTCTCAAGTGCCCCTTCCTTTAAATAGGAAGAAAACCCGCAGACTCGGATAGTCTCGACACCTTTCGGATTTCCCGCTTCCTTAAAGAACAGGAATAACCCGAACCCTTGGAATTAAACCCTTGAGTACAGTGTTGCTCATATAAGAACTGATTTTCTCATCAGTACACTGGACCTGTCACTTAACTGAGACAGCAGATAGCCTCCTCTTAGGCTTTGTATAATGATTCTTCTCCAGCAGAAGTTAGCGGAATACAAGCTCTCTCCTTATCCTCAGGCAGAGCCAATACGGTCATAATCTTGGACCTTAACTAAGAAACCCTCTTTAAAAGTTAAAAGTCGCTGGATAGTAAACTTCGCACGTTTACCAGTGGTTTTATCTTCAAAAGAGTTATCTCTCCTAACGGAAAGGAGGTGATAAATCCCCAGCAAAGATGCTGGAAGACCATGCAAGCAAAACACTCTGGTCCCCACAGAGTCAGCCTCCTCTTGGGCTTTATACAATGATTCTCCCTAGCGGGGCAAACCCTTTCAGCCTCCATCTTCGGCTTTGTACGAGACACATATCAGCCTCCTCTTGGGCTTTATACAAAGATTCTCCCCAGTGGAGCTAGCAATTTTCGCCTCCATCTCGGGCTTTATACGAGATACCCAAAAGATTCCCCAGCGGAATCAAACGTTTAGCCTCTCTCTCGGGCTTTGTACGAGACACACAAAAGATTCCCCAGCGGAATCAAACTTTCAGCCTCCATCTCAGGCTTCGTACGAGATACAAAAAACAAACATAACCTCCATCTCGGGCTTTATACGAGATACCCAAAAGACTCCATCGTTGGGTCAAAAACCTTTTAGCCTCTCTCTCGGGCTTTGTACGAGACACCTTTTCAGCCTCCTCTTAGGCTTTGTATAACGACTTTCCTCAGCAAAGATAGCCTCCTCTTAGGCTTTGTATAAGAAATCCCCGGTTGAGTCCAATCAACCTTTTAGCATCAAAGCTGTGCCTCGTTCACAGTACACAACTCCTTCCCTTTCATCTAATTGCTGTAAGCGGCAAGCCTCTGGATTATTTACATCCATGCCACTGTCCATCTTTTAGCATGAAAAATCCCTAAGGAAAGATAGCATTACTCTATACTGAGTTAAAGTCTTCTCCTTCAGGTTAAAATCCCCTACAAAGGAAATTATGGCATTGCTAGGATCCGCGTATCCCGGTTAAAGTAATTCTCCTTTATAATCAGTCACTCAACAGTTGTGACAGACAAACCCTTCTTTAGAGATGACAAATTCTCTCTAAAGTCGAGACCTTTTCAGCTTCACGTCTTGGGCTTTAAACAAGACACAAATAGACCTTTCAGCTTCATATCTTGGGCTTTGAACAAGATACAAACAACCTTCAGCTTCATATCTTGGGCTTTGAACAAGATACAAATCACCTTACGCTTCACGTCTTGGGCCTTGAACAAGACACCAAAAACCCCAATTTCCTCCCATAGATTAGGAGGAACTACGAACGCTCTGATTTCCCTGTTTCGGTAAACGGGAATACGTAGGCATAAGATCGAAAGAAAAGATCTTAGCGAGCGCAATCCACAAAAAACCCAAATCCCATATCAAAAGCAGTAATTCAAACATCAGTCCTAACATCCTAATCCTAGCTCCCCGCCAAAAACATTCTATCAAGCCATAGAAAGAAAGAAACCTGTATTGGCGAAAATACAAATAACCAGTACAAAGGCCCCCCCACATTGATAGCATCCGTAACCTAACAGACCGCTGTTTAAACTCAGTATGCAAAGCAGGGTTAATTGGAGACATCTATTTCCCTTCCTTATTCAGCTCACAATAGGATAAAAAATGAATCGACCTGTAGTTAAAAGCTCAACCGCAGAGAGCGACCAACGCTTAAGAACCGCGTCCAAAATCGCTCGCTACACTAGTGAAATGGATTTGGAAGATTTCGAGCTCGAGGAATTATATTTGGCTAGACATATTGAAGGCTAGATATGGAGCAGTGAAGGCTAATTTAGTTCGCGGTGAGTGTACAGCCGGACCGGTCATGTCGTCGTTATGGTGGCGAGATATTATTCGCATATCTTGCAATTTTGGTGATGATTCATTTTTCCTGAATGTGGATGCGACTGTTGGGAATGGTGTATGCACGTCATTCTGGTATTCTGCTTGGTGCAGCAATACTCCTTTAGCCACCTTGTTCCTAGAGCTTCATCAAGCTGTAGTATTTCCTAGAAGCTTGGTGGCTGACAATGGCAGCTAGGTCGGAGAGACATGGCAGTGGAGAGTGGAGGTTTTGGAAGGTATTGAAATTCAGCAAACAGTATATCGATGGGAGAATCTTCAACAATTAATTCAACAAGTTGAGTTGCGCAGAGAGGAAATAGATGGATTATCATGGAAGCTGGATAAAGGCGATTTTTCCGTTTATTCCGCTTACAAGTACTTGTTTAATAGGAAGTCAAGATCTCAAAATATATCCCAGGAATTATCTGCAGCATTTAAACTCATTTGGTCTGCTTCCTCACCAATCAAAACGGTGGTTTTCGGTTGGCGTTTACTTCATGATCGACTCCCTACGCGAAACAACCTTTTGGCTCGTCACATCATCAATTCACCGCATGATACAGCTTGTCCATTTTGTTTTCATGTGGAGGAAAATGTTACTCACCTATTATTTAACTGTCCAAAAACAGTTATGGTGTGGAAGATTATTCTTGAATGGTTGGGAGTTTAGACTCAGTTGGATGGAACGATGGTGGATCATCTCAGGAATTGGATATCATCTCTATATATAGCAGGTGTGACAGTAAAAAATGCAACAGGGTTGTGGCTTATTGTTTGTTGGCAATTGTGGAAGGTTAGGAATGATATTTTGTTCAATGATGATTTTTAGGTACAAGACTCTATAGTTTATAATATCATGATTATAGCTTGGAGGTGGATAGGTAGAAAATATAATTTTACTTGTAATTACTACGATTGGTTTAAATCACCAATAGGTTTTTTGTAGGGTGATTTTACGGTCGGGTTTGTAAATGGGTTTGGATACCTCTACTGTATCCTAGTTGAATATATTTGCTTATTAAAAAAAAAATCGTTCTATTTTTATCTCTCACGTGGCATATTTATGGCCAACCTCGTGAACACATGCTATTTATAGTTAGGTTGAAAAATTCATTGTAACATACATGTTCCGTTAATATTTGTGTTTTAGAAAAATTGATGTGTTATCTTTGTAGAAATATTGAGTTACAAGATCATTATGTTTTTTTTTTTATAAAAAAACAAGAGTATTTAATAGCGCTTTTCTAAAATGCTATTAAAGATAGATGTCATATATGAAAAATGTTATCATAATCTTTACTTTTAATAGCGCTTAAAAAACGCTATCTTAGCTATCCAACCTATAATGTCGGCGGATTTAATAGCACTTAAAAGCACTATTAAAGCCCAGAAAAGCGCTATTAAATGTGTTTTCTGGTGTAAGAACACTCTCTCACTCTAGTATCAGAAATGTTTTTCATTTTTGTTATAATAAAAAAATAGAAGTAATTAGAGCACTATTTGTCATTAATTTTCCTTAACTTCTTTTAAAGTACATAACTACTCACAAATCTAATATATATGCCTTCTAGATTTTATCAAACTATTGGGTAGGTTGAAGGTTAAGGTTGGTATGTTGATTCATTTTTTATTGCAGGTTAAGGTTGGTATGTTGATTCATTTTCGGTCGCAGGTTAAGTTTGGTCTAATATATGCCTTCAAGATTTTATCAAACTATTGGTTTTCACAACTCAACTGTGTCGCCACTTCTATAGTTTTTCACCATATGATTAAAAATGTTTGAATTTAATTATAACTATCTTAAATGTGGGTGGTTATGGTGAATTTCAATTCCGGAAGATTGATTAAGATTTTACACTCTCCAAACTCGTGTTGCTGCACTAAAGAAAATCGTGTTCCTGTTTATTCAAAAAATGACTACTTTACTTATTAAGAAAATTATTAGTAATTCTATAATGATCTTTAATTTAGACCCACTATGACTATGGTTGTCAAGATCTCGATCTAGATCTTAAAATCTTACGATTTTGCGATCTCACCCACCCCCAACGATCCCGATCCTAAGTAGAATCGTGTGTTATAGTCAAATTATGAAAAAAATTATAAAACCATTGATTTTGAGCCATCTTGGCCAATTCCGGCCACGATCAGTCGTTTTCCGGCCACACTTGCTATTTTTCGGCCACCACCATTACAAGCTGAGAAGGTTGACAAGATGCCGAGACGCAACAATAACAGTTCGGCAGTGGCCATTTTCCCACAAATACACTTGCCTACCAAAATATCATGTAAAAAAACTTCAAATATTTAGTTTAATTTTTTCATTTTAGTAATATCTTCCGATTTTTGTTACATTCTTATGTTTTACAATCTTATTACCCACTCTCTATCTCACAAAAATAATTGGGTAGGATCTTCCGATCTTTATTACGATCTTAAGTTTTACGATTTTACTATGCCCTCCTGATCTTAAGTAAGATCCCGATCCTAACAACCTTGACTATGACAGATAAGATCCACATGTGTGCTTGTTTTTGTTAAGTTTATTACACTAACCTCAATTTTGATCCCTAAACTAATTGTGATTTTAGAAATATGGACAACGTAACCAGTATAATTAAGCCAACTTGCATATATTAATTTAAGGTCGCATGCAACAATGCACAGTTGATTCAATAGACAACTTACTATTAGCACTGCTTTCACTTCATCCTTCTCTATTCACTTTATCCATTTTTCAAATTTTCGAAAAGAAAATAAAAGTCTTAACTTGTCTTATAAACTACACACGCATAGTTGGTCTTAGTCAATTTTTGTTGTATAATTTTTAAATTTAACAACCATTTTAAAATGTGTGCTTTTCTTCTAAGACAATGTGTTTTGGTATTTGAGTATACACAGTTCTTAACTTCGATGTATTAATGTATATGGAGACGCTGAAAGTCGGAAAGAAAAGCTAGGGTGCTGAGATTGTGGTGGTCACTTATTGCAAGGGAAAGAAAGATACTGCTGAGAGGCCAATGCTTAAAATCGTTCATGTAAAATTTTATTAATTAATGGTGTTTTTATTGTGTCCATTGTTGGCTTACATCTTTTAGCTATTTTAAATTTTTACTTGTTATCTTTATGTTAATCTATGCAGTGATCTCTTTTTTTTTCTTCTCAGCAAAATGTCAAATTGTTCAAATTATGAGGAAATTCAATGTGCACTATGGAAAAGACGTAAGCTTAAGTAACTTTTCACCTTTTTCAAAAAATAAAATTAGTATTCCCTTATGTTTCCTATCTATATTTCAAAGCTATAATACTTAATGTGCACATTATATAAACCCAAGCACGAGTTAGAATTTTAAATTTAATTATTGACATAATTTGTAGATAATCTCGTCAATTCTCTATACATGTTTCAACATTAACAATGATCTTTCTTTATGGCATGTAATAGTAATTTTAGATTCCTCAATAACATTTTGGGACATTTAAATTCGTTACGAATATCAATCCGTCACTATATTTGTGTCCATTTGTGATGGAATTTTAGTGTTTTAGTGACGGAAAATTACCCTCTTTATAGACTTCAATATACTTGAGAAATATTGGAGCCACTTGTTTTAGAATGCTTTCATAATAGCCTAACATTCCTTCAGCAAAGGCAAAACTTTTTAGATCCTAAATCAGAATGCTTGCTAGTTTTTGCAGCTAGTTTTTTTATTTTTTAATGTATAAACAACCACCATACGTTGTATTTTTGGTTGACATAAATAAAATTATTCTGTGTGAAAAATGTCATCATTATACCAACAAAAAGAAAAAGTAGTCATTTAAAACTCAATCTTGGCTTACAAATGGAAAAAAAAACTCATTAACTCTTGCAGACTCATTAACTCAACGTGCTCATTTGAATCTCTGATTTTTTCATGTCTTTACGGCATTAATGGTGCTTCTCCAACTACCTTGAAATTCTGCTATCCAGGATGCACGCGGAAAACATGTTATTTTTCCTCTCTAGAATATGAACATTTTCATCGTATCTTTGACTTCTTCGAGGATGTTGTGTTGGTTAGTGATGAGGACGATGAACCTCGTGAAAAGTATGGCTATTGCTCTTCCCTCCAGAGTTAGGTGGAGGAGTTCTATGTTTTTAATGTTGGTCTCGAAATAGAGACCTTGAGGCTTCTCCATGTGGTGTTGATGTTTTATGGAAACCAATGGATTTAGGAATAGGTGCTTGATTTTCCTAGGATGATGCTTCTTGCACAATGTTATTCCTGGTGTCAGATGTGGTAGGCTCTCTTAAATTTTGAACAACCTCTCTACTAAGAATTATGAATTATGCTGGTGCACACATTGTTGAACAGGTTAATGATTCCTTGTACTCTAAGATTGACCTTTTACAATTAAAGGACATGGAATATTCGTGTCAAGTATAACAGAGAGTGAAGGAGGATTTTGTTGGAACATAATCTTCTTGCATAGGGTTAAAGGAGATCCCATCAGAACTGGTTCGTCTTGTAACTAAGGAGGTGGAACCCTAGAAGCTTCAGCAGCTGCATCGGAGGTTGCTGTTGAACGACAGATCTAATGGCTTTGGATGCAACCATGTTGATGAATCCGAGGATTGATCTAACTAAGGAAGAGGTTGAAACTTCAAAACGAAAGATCAAGAAATAAAGAGATCTAAATTTAATTTTGAAAATAATATTGATAAAAATTAAATTTTTATAATAATTTAACTGCTAAAATTGATTAATAATGTAAAAGAATTCTACGTTAAAAATAATATGTATTAATTAAATTTATATTTATATATTAATAGAAAAAATCAAAATGTATTTGAGATCAGATAAGTTAGTCAAGAAGTGACTATGGTACGTATTGTTAACATTTATAGAATCATGGAGTTTCCTTTTTCTCACTTTTTCTCTTTTTTCCATTTTATTATTAGTATGCATGTTAACACTAAATAGGATCAAAATATAGATTATTATTAGTTAGATGGTACAAATGAACATTTTACAATGTTCTTCGACTCAGTAGTTGAGATTACCATGTTGTGAAGCAATGATATCAGTTACATTACTCTCCATATCAGTTTTATTCTTTTGTTATCTTTTGAATGAATCATGGAGAAAGTTCAAAGTCCATGTGTCACTACTCACTAGCTTAAACCCTTTGCTAGAATTTAAACAAAAGACTTATGTAGAAGTGATGAGATCTCTAAAACCTACAAAATATAAAACGAAAATGGGAGTGAAAGAAATTATTGTGATTGTTTGGAGACAAGAAGTAAAAGGAGGAGGAGATATCACACTTATCATGTTAATTTATTACTTTCTAAAATTTAGAATGCTAAGACAGAAGTCTCAAATTACTGTATACCAGATATATTCAATATAATTATTTAACAAGTAGAAAGCAATACATTGAACTGATATTTAGGTTGGATGTAAAATCATTTGAAAATATATCCATCAGGAACTGAACACAATGTTGAAACAATTACTCACAATAACAGAATTGAAAATGTAAAAGGGTCATATAATATGAATTAAACACCAAGTTGCTTACTTATAATACAATCAGTATTTTGATATACATAAAAATCTTACCAACATGAATATCAAGAAACACATTCAAAACAACTCAACAATAACAATAATGGATAACTTACACACAAAAATCAAACTAGTTGATCAAACAAGAACGATCAAGCATATTTTAAACAATATTTAAAACTTACAAAGTAGAAAAAATAACCACAACAATAAAACTATGACATTTGTATCATCTGATTCATGGTTGACCCATTGGTCCTCCTCACTATTATTCTTCTTTTCACTCTTCTCTTAGGCTTCCCGCCAAATATAATCACAAGCCATCTTGGCTTTCCAATTAAAATCATACAATATCCAAGCCCTATTCCAAACACAAATCCACATCCATATCCAATTGCCACTGGCTTCCATCCAAATCCAAATTTCTCTTCACTCCAAAATTTGTTTAATGAAGGTGAAGGTGGAGATTGTTGTTCGGGTCCACACTTCTTTGATAACGGAAATCCGCATAATTCCAAATTTCCTTCATATGAATCATTTGAGAATGTATTGAACTGATTTCCTTGAGGTATTTCTCCCACAAGATGGTTATTGGAAAGATTCAAAACTTCAAGGCTTTTCAGATTTGTGAATTCGGAAGGAATCATACCCATCAACATATTTGAGGAGAGATCCAACCATTCCAAGTTTGTCAAATTTCCCATGGACCGGGGAATATGACCAAAGAGTTTGTTATGGGAAAGGTTAAGTCCTATGAGCTCATGAAGCTCACCAATAACATCCGGAATCTCTCCTTCAAACTTGTTTCTTGACAAATCAATATTCACAAAGATTGTTGGAATTTTTTTCATTGCCATATTGGTTCCTTTCATTGTCACAACCATAGAATCGTAGTAACTCTTAAATTCATATCTTGAATCTATTCTTTCGTTAAATGTGTTGAGTGCTACAAAAGGATCAACATCAATTTCCATATATGACCTACCATCTGGATCTTGAATAACATTTTTCATGGCTTCAAACTTTTTAAAATAGGTTTTTGGTAGCGGACCGCTAATGTTATTTCCTGAGATATCAAAAATAATTAAACTGGGAAATGGATAATTGATCTTTAGATTAGCAATGGAACCATGCAACTTGTTGTCTCGCAAAACCAGCATTTTTAAATATTGCAGAGTTTGAAGCCAATAAGGAAATTTGTCTTGTATTCTGTTGCTGCCAAGATTTAAAACTTGAAGATTTTTGCATTGTGACAAAGTTTCAGGAAAACGATCTTCTAGTTGGTTGCCAAAGAGATTCAGATTAGAAAGTTCACAGTCCTTTGAAAAGTTATTTGGAAAAGTGCCATAAAACTTGTTCATTTGTAGATCCAAAACTTGAAGAAACCGAAATCCAACAAGACATTGTGGAATGGTACCTGTCAATTTATTGTGTGCAAGATTGAGAAATTCTAGTGAACTCATGTTGCAAATTGAGGCAGAAAGCTCACCTTGTAGTAAGTTATAACTAAGATCAAGGTAACTTGGCTGGTAATTACTTCTTGAGATATGATCTATTGATGTGAACATGTTTTGAGAGAGATTCAAAAATCCAATTGAATTCATTGTTTCAAGTAACCAATCAGGCACTCTTCCGGTAAATCTGTTATTGGACATATCAAGAGAAGACAAAGTTGAGATTTTTCTTATGAATTTGGGAAGTTCATTCAAATTCAAAGAAGACAATTCTAATATCAGTAGTTGAGAAAAATTGTAATTGACATTGGTTTCAATGTTTAGTGATAATTGGCTATTATATGACAGGGATAGAGATTGCAGATTTTGAAGTTTGGAAAAGTGGTGAAAATCAACAGCACCACTCAAGTTATTTGATGATAGACATAAAACAGTTAGATTTGAAAGGTTGAAAATTGATTTCGGAATATTGCCATGTAGCTTATTGTTGCATAGATTAAGGTGTTCTAACGAATACGATGAGATTGCACTGATATGCCCTGTAAATCGATTGTTTGTTAGGTACAAACCTTTCAAACAAGGCAAAGATAACAGGGAGGAAGGAACTGTTCCATTTAACAAATTGTTATCTAAAGCCAAATCAGTTAGTTTTTGAAACCCATCAATTTTGCTGGTTAGGGGACCCACTAATTTATTATGAGACAAATCTAATGTGAGAAGTTGATTCAAGTTAAATAATGAAGAAGGAATTTGACCTTCTAATTTGTTTGAATTTAGATAGAGTTTTTGCAGTTTGGTCATTCCACCAAACACATCTGGAATCTGACCCTTAAATGAATTGGATGAAAGGTCTAAGGCAATGAGATGCTTCAGGTTTGAAAGTGATATTGGAAGTTCACCTCCAATTTTGTTATAACTCAAATCTATTTTTTGAAATCTATCATATTGGTGAAATACATTTGACAGTTGACCATTAAGAACATTGAAAGAGAGATCTAGAGAAGTTAGATATGGAAGAATTAAAAGTGAGGATGGAATTGAACCGTTAAGGGAGTTCGAGTTGAGACTTAGAGAAGTAAGATGTGTGAGGTTAGCAAATGATAAAGGAATGGGTCCATGGAAATCATTTCTTGAAAAATCCAAAATTTTAAGAAAAACACTGCAACTCAATTCTGGAAGTTGGCTATGAAGGTTGTAAGAACCGCCAGACATGTATAGTTCTTGAATACTTGGTAAGCAGAGATCCCATTTTTCGAAGTTTCTGCGTAATCCTGTGCTTACAAGATTAAGACTAACCAAAGAGGAAGAATGATTGAAGAGCAAATCAATGGAGTTTAATTTGATTGAAGACATATCTGTGTTATCCAAAAACATGTCCCTTAAATTTGTTGCATTATGCACAAGCCTCTTCAAAGTGGATTCTTTCCAAATTAACTCATCATTGTCTGAGAGATGAAGTGATGTTAATTTAGAAAGGTGTGAGATTTGAGGAGGAACAACACCTTGAAAGGAAGAGGAAGACAAGTCAAGATGTTTGAGACTCATAAAGCCCCCAAACTTAGAATGAAATTGGGAGGGGAAGAAATTATTGTAAGAAAGGTTGAGTGTTTGGAGATGAGGTAGATGGAAAAGGGTACTGTTGGGGTGTAATATACCTGTAAGGCGTTCACAGCCAAGGTTAAGACCAATCACATGACCAGATACAGTGTCACAAGTGACCCCATGCCATGAACAACAATCACTCCCATTTTTCCATGATGTTGTTTTCATTGGACTACATTCTAGGGAATAACAGTCCGTCTGTGTAAATGAGGACTTGAATTGAAGCAAAGCAGAATGCTCATGATGATGACATAAGAAATTGAAAGAAGAGAATGATGGAAAATGAAAGAAGAAAAGATGTAAAAACAGAAACAACCACTTCATGGATGATTGATTTTGTGATAACATAAGAGTTTATGTGAAAGAAAATAAAATTTGGATGAAAATGAAAAGGAAGGGAACATGAATATATATAGCCAAAATTTAAATACAAAATATATCTCCAATTGACAACCACAATTATAAGTGCCTAACCTTTGTTCATTTTCAACACATTGACTACTTTGTATATTTGGTCTCTCTTAATTTTAACAATTTTTAGATTTCAGCCTTCCTATTTTGATGAGTGATATATTTTTAAATAATGCGGCAATAAGTGAATTTGCAGAAGTGGATGTCACATCAATACTTAATGAATTATATAACTAAGTTGTTTTTCATAATTTATTTTTAATTGATTAAATTATTATGAAAGATATATTTTATAAATATTATTAAGTAATGAAATTTAGGACAACTTTTTTTTTACACGAAAACAAATTCATTAGTGAGAAAACAAAAGGGTACTAGAAGCCTCCCTAGTTACATTTGAGTAACCCCCAATCTAAGTATTTGAACCAAGAGATTTCCCCAGCCCCACAAGGTTATGAGCATCTACATTAAGGTCCCTGTTAATAAACATTAAAGAACTGAAAATAAAACTACTAAGCAGCTTCCTACAATCCACTGCAATAAGTTCAATGTCGACATTAACATCACAGAGGTTGATACGCTCCACTGCAACAAGGGAGTCAGACTGGATAATCAATTTCTCCACCTTAAGATTCAGATCCAAATCTAAAGCCCAACGAATAGCCAGGATCTCCGCCACCACCGGATTCACATTCCTGGCTTCTTTTTTGCTAGCTGCTAGGAAGATATCCGCATCAGGATTCCTAATGATACAGTCGAAACAAATCGCCTCTCTTTCCACAATTCTTGCATCTACCTGCATCACAAAACACTTCCACACAATTTGATTGAAATCCAGAACTGGCCTTTGAGCTTTTCGCTTCCTTAGACCTAGATTAGATCTGTTGAAATCATCCACAAAATTCAAGGCATCAACGGGTACCATATGAGGCATCGACACTTTCTGCTCATACACCAACACGCAACGTGTAACACCCCGATTTATTTTATTATTTTCGTAATTAGAATTACATGATGTTGTGTATTTGTGTATGATTATATGTGTTTTGATTGTGGTAGGTTGTCCTTAGTATAGGCTAGTGACCTAGAAGTATTGGAATAATTTATATGGGTAATAATAATTAGATAATTATTTTATTTAAATAATTTAGTTGAAATCAGTAGATTCAAATAATTAGTTATAATTATTTTATTAATTTAAAAGTGGATAATATGAGTAGAGAAATGGCGAGGGCAAAGTGGTCCACTTATGAGGATTAGTAAGGGTAAGGAAGGAAAACAATATTAGGGGTCTAAGGGTTATAGTAGAAAAAAGAAGAAAAATGGAAAAGGGAGAATCAATTGTGATCGATCGTGTTTTTGGAGAAAAGAGGAACGGAAGAGAGAAGCAGAGTTAGGGCTTAGAGAGCTTCGAAGAATCTTCATCTAAGGTAAGGGTGGGGTTCTTTAATCACTTAAGGGATAAATAATGCATGTATAAGGGTAGATAAATCATTAGGTTCATATCTATGTGTTTATCTCGTTGTGTTGGTTGTTTCGATGCGAAGTTGAGGTTTTCCGTGTCGATGATTCTAATAATATGTAAATTGTACAAATTGATTGGTTGAATTGTGATTTTGTGTTGAAAGTGTTGTTGTTGTGTGATTACCATGTGATTTATGTGCATTCTGGACTGTATGATGTTGAATTTGTAAGAATTTTGGGGTCTGCGTTATGCAGAGAACGCAACTGCAGAGTTGCAGTTCGCAGAAATTCGTCGGGCGAAGGACCCGTTTCGTCGGGCGAAGCAATTTCGCTTGGAGGTCGCCGGGAGAAATTGAGAGGCGAGCGAGGGTAGAAAATAGGTGCTACTTGAATTTGTATGGGGGAGGAAATCCGCTTCGGCTTCGCCGGGCGAGCCTTAGGCGAAAGGGATATTTGTCGGGCGATTGAGGAGTTTCGTCGGGCGAAGGTGAGCTCGCTGGCGTCTCGCTGGGCGAACATCAGGCGAGCAGGGACATGTTTGATTTCCACTGAAACGAACAGAATTTTATAAAATTTAAAAATTAATATCTTTTAGTCCGTAAGTCCGTTTCAGTCGCCGTTCGAATCGCTGGAAAGCTGGTTTCGTATGCTTTCTATTAAAATTAGGTAATTTCTTAATACACCACCAATGTTTCTTAGACACCACGCGAAATTTCTTTTTTGCCCCTGATTCTGGATGTGCACATCCAGGCGCACCTTTTTTTTTTAAAACGTTGATTTGTTCCGGATGTGCATATCCGGAAAAATTCTTGATCTGCAGATCCGGAAAAATAGCAGAACTTTATTTTTTTTTAAATCAGTTTTGTTGGTTTGTCGCATATGTTAATATATCGTCGCAACTTAATATACATTCAAAAACATCCAAATATAAAATAAAATTATATATACATAATAATACTCCTGTCAAAATAGAGTACATAGATGTAATAAAAATAGAATACATCAAACAAAAAACTATTGTGTATGGCGAAGGATCTCTCCTGGCTCCCCTGCTCCTCTGCCCCTACCCGCCGTCCAGGCTCAATGTCTGCGGTACTGAAGTGCCCCGTCGAGCAATCTCAATAATCCAATCCATGGCAAGTCTGCCACTAGAGCCCTTAGGGAGGTGACCGTCCGCAATGGCCGACCGCGCTATCTCCTCTATCTCACGACAGCGAGGTAGGACATCCTGAGTATGGTCCAGCAGAGACTGCTGCTCCTCTAATATCTCCTTATGAGCAGGTCTGGGTAGCGATCTCTCAGCAGTGGGCACCATGCATGGATGTGAGACGGTATAGAACCACATGATGTACCCGGCAGCAACGCTCCAGTCTCTCGGCGCTCTGGTCGCCCGAGCCTCTTCCGGTACCAAGTGGGACTGGAAGTCAGCATATATCTCATTTATCTGCACCCGGGTCAAGCCTAGAGGAGCAGACTCATAAGGCATCATGGGGATCGTCTGCGTTTAACCAAACTGACACAAGACGCGCTCCGGGAGGTATCTAGCAGTAATGGTCGAACTGCTTGCCAACCATCCTGAGAACAGCGAAACCTCATCAAAAGGGCACGTCACAAGGTGATCGGTATAGGCGTCATAAAAAATGTCCTCAGCAGCCATCCAATCAAGATAAACCCTGTAGGGCTCGGGCACCTGGTTCCCTCTGAGAAAGAGAAATACAGCAGCACGCGGCATATCCTCAGTGTACCCCTCGAGACACCCCCAACCAGTAATCTTGGGAAAGTGTTGTAATATCCAGGCCTGAAATGGAAAACATAACATCGGTGTCAAACATTATAATGAATCTAGAAAGAAAAGAAATGAAAAAAATGACTTATAATATAAGATTGTTACCACGTATAGCTTACAGCTGCCTGCCACAGTCTTGGCTTCCCAACAACAACCATCTGAGAGCCTAGAATAGGTGAAGGCCAGCGTAGCCGCCCCTCCCCCAAGTTGTACCCATGGATCTCTGTGGGATCCAAAAGGTACCTGAGGTAAACGATATCAACGTAACTGGCACTGGTATCCACAAACAGCTGTGTGTTGAGCAAAAACATATAGTAGCATCTCAGGGCATGCTGGCTGTGGATCTCCACCTCAGATGCATCACCTGCTGCCCGTTTTGCCTCTGTAAGCTCCTCACCAAATCCGCGTGTCAGAAAGGAGAATCAGACGTGTGCGCTTCTCAACTGGGTCACCTCCGTAAGTGCCTCATCTGGGGTAGCCCTAAGCTCCTCAATCAACATCTCCATCGCCTCCCCCTTCGACATCTTACCGTGACGGAGAAGGGTACCCGTGATCGGTAGATGTAAAAGGAACGAGATGTCGTCGAGTGTAATCGTGACCTCGCCGTACGGTAGATGGAACGAGGATGTCTCAGGGTGCCATCTCTCAACAAAGGTCATCAGCATATCGTACATGATCTGCCGATACCCAATCCTAGAAAGGCTCTTGAGACCAGAGGTAGCAAGTGCAGACTGGAACCACTCATCCTCTGGCAGCACGGCAATCATGTCTATAACCTTGCCCCCATGGTTATAGAACTTCGGGGAATCCTTCTCCTGAAAATTTCCAAATAAAACAATGTTACAAATGAAAATATTTTCAACGAAAATTTTCTGTAAATAAACCGAGAAAGGTTACCTGTCCTAGCCAGACATATCTGGAAGTATGCTCAGAGTACCCCACGAGTAGGGACATATCAGACGGTCCCCCAGGGTAACCGTCCATCTCATCGAAATCGTCATCGCCGTCACCACCCTCAAGTGCTGGATGATCACCCTCAGGAACAGTAACAGGGGATGAAATAGGAGCAGCTGATGGAACTGGAGTCTCCCGACGACGCCTGCATGGGGGCTGGGACCCTGTTGAATCAACAGTAGGAACCTGATGCCTCCGAGATGTAGAATCGGTGGCTGACGGGGGAGTGGCCTGAACCTGTGATGTGGAAGGATGTGGTGTAGGATGTGGTGTAGGATGTGGTGTAGGTGTAGAATGTCCCTCAGCTGTAGCGGCTACTGGAACTGCCTCTGTCCCGGAATCCTCGGCTGTAGACTACGTCCGCTCACGTCGGACAGATGCATGATGAGCTGTACGTCCATGTATGATACGATCGTCTCTGCCAGCCATGTAATCTGCAAGGCACAATAAATAAATTAGAATTTTTAAAAAATAATTAAAAAAAATAGATACCAAGTTTCTTCAGGATTTGCACATCCGGAAGTATTCAGAATATTTAACGTTGGGTTTTTCCGAATTTGCACATCCAGAAGTATTCAAAATATTTAACGTTGGGTTTTTCCGGATTTGCACATCCGGAAATACTCAACGTTAACATTTTCCGGATCTGCACATCCAGTACGTATTTGAAGTTCTTAAAACGTAGCCATGGCTACTGTACCATAGAGAAGGGCGTTTTAATGCCCTGATCGTTCGTTTGAAGCAGCAAACAATACCTATATTGTCTCTAACCTATGTTATTCATACTACCTAACAATTTCTACACCTAAATGTCTACTCTAAATCGATTACTCGAAAATAACTCCGAAACTCTAGAATTCGAAAACTTACCGATTAAATTGAGATACGGAGGATTTGGAGTGTCTTGATCATTGTAGAAGTTGCTTGCGCCGAACTCGAGTGAAAAAAGTCGGGATTTATGGGATTGAGAATTTGAGAGTTTGAGAGAGTTTGAGAGAGTTTGGTTGTTTGGAATATGAAAATGTAAAGAAGGAGGGGAGGGAGAAGGTCTGGCGCGAATTAATAAGAAAAGGTTATGGATCTGCAGATCAGGAATTTTTCCATATATGCACATCCGAAACAAATCAACGTTTTTAAAAAAAATGGTGCGTCCGGATGCGCACATCCGAAATCAGGGGGCAAAAAAGAAATTTCGCGTGGTGTCTAAGAAACATGGGTGGTGTATTAAGAAACTCTCTAAAATTATTTTTTTATGCCAGAATTCCAACTATTCAACATGTTAATTGTGTTTCCGTGTACGCTGCGATGTGTTAAACGTTGAAATGTGAGTTCGATTGTGCAAATGAGTGTTGTGGCTATGTGTTGTACCCCAAATTTTACCTCTTAGATGTCATAACATCTTGCATAGACATTTAGGATCAATCATATATGCATTGTTCAACTAACCCATATCTTGCAGTTTGTTTTTCTTATGTTTGGGATTAGGGTTTACACAGAGGAATTCAAGGCCTCCTAAGGTATCCTCTGACTCCATGAAATCATCACAAAGAGTCACTAGTTATTTGGAACCAAGATCTCAAGACTTTGAATCAGGTCAAGTCAACAAAGGATCACCTGACCAAAATGTGGAATTAGGGTTTTAACCTAGGGAATCACTGAAGGATTTTGCCCTATCAATCCAAGATTTGACTGGTTCATCAACCAATTGAGTTTACCTACATGCAAGAGGTCTCATTCAACAAGAATTCTAGACCATTTGGCTTTCATCATAAGTAACTTGAGCCACAATTTTACCCTGTCTCCAAATTAGGGTTTTTCTCAGGGCAAGTGGATCATGGCTCTGATTTTGATCAGGAGTTGTCTCAAACCCTAGGACTTGACTCCACGTGATAAAAGACATCCATGGATACAATTTTGGAGCCTTATGTGTGATTAAAAGAAGCAAGATCATCAGGGATGATTCAAGTACATACACAGTGAAATTAGGGTTTGACTAAAACCCTAATCCTTGAGATTTTGATTCAAAATGAAACATCCATTGCCTCAACTCATCATAACATGACTCATTGATGATTCAAAGTATCAAGATCAAGTTTCAAGGAGTTTCTTGCAAAAGAAGTAAGTTTTTTATCATAAAACTCTTCATATGTGGGAATTCCCCCTCTTGTGCTAACTTGAAATGATCATAACTTCCAAACCACACATCCAATTTGTTTAACTCAAGGCCCAAATGAAAGCTCTTTCCAAGATCTTCAAAGTGTTAAATATGATTTTTCTCCAAAAAATGCATGGTTTTTGAGTTATGAGACTTGGAAGCTAAACTGCCCCAAGACTTGGTGAAATTTCAGCTTGTTTTCCTTTAATTTACACACGACTTTAACCCAGTTTTTCACAAAGTTCCAGGCCTTAACTCGAAAATCTTTGGACATGAAAGTTGTAGAGGGCATTAAGAGCTTTCCAAAGAGTACTAGAACTCCTCCATCCATAAAGGGAGTTAGGAGTTTCGAAGATCCAAAGTTGAGGGTTTCATTCCTTAAAATGCAAGGAACCAACTTTTGAATTTTGATTCTAACACTTCCCTAATCACCAACTTTCATTATTTCTGAGTTCTAATGATAGGTTTAACCCTAACCTCAGCCTTGGCCACGAAAATTCCAGTTGTTTAGCATTAAAATTTGGCTTTGTACCTTGTTTGTACAAGTAGTATGGAGAGATGTACTTCAGAAGAGCAAATGAACAATAGTTTATTTCTTGCTCATGTACTCATAGATCTTTGGAAGATTTGTGCTCAGCAAATGCATATTTTCCCACGCAAAGAAAGGGCAATGTTGGCATTTTCGCAAGTGTAGCCATACCTTGGGCTCTCTTGCTTCCCCTATAAATAGCAGGCTATTGTTCTTGCATTTCTCACCAACAATCCTCACAAAACACTAAATACACTTGAGTCTGAGTTCTTGCAAGAGAAGAAGGAGGAGTGAGTTCTGCTTTGGGAGTTTGATCTGTTTCAGCAAGCAAGAAGTTTGTGCATATTTGAAGTTGTAGTGGACATATTCCACTTGGTAAGCATTATCCTCTTACTTATTGCTTATGTTTATGCGCATCATTACTGTCATATTCATGTTACTAATGCTCTCTTTATGAATGATATGCCTGTTGGTTCTATTTCATATTTATACTTAATGAAAGTTGTGTGTACTTGATGCCTAAAACCCTTGTTCATGTGTTGCTACCTTAAAGCAAGGTAGAATCATTGGTGCTACTGATATGTTAAGAGGGGTGGTTAGTATGTGTTTTTTCTGACTATTGTGCTCGTGACTGTTCTTAGTTCTTTCTCCCAGATGATACCATTTGTTTATGGACTTAGGAGGCTTGTGACCTTTAAATCTGGTTGAGAACTATCTGCCATGATAAATGTATAACTTTGGTCAGAACCTTGGTAATAAGAGAATCTGTTAGTTGAAGCCATTACTACCCTCTTTGAAGTATTGGTCATGATAGTGCTTGATATCCATGAGAAATAGAGTTTATGTTGTTCTTGTTTACATACTCCTGTTTTGACATAGCAGTTTTTTTGTATGTTAAGCTTTTGATGACCTCGCCCCTAAAAAAACAGAAGTTTGTTATGGATTCATTTGGTTCTAATGCATTTGATATCCATTCATGTGTTTGCTTATATTCAGATGTACACATCAGCATGTCATGTTATTTATTATTGGGTTTAGTTCCTCTATGCCTTTATGACTGACATATAAGCTAGATAAGTCATAAAGTATTTCCTGCTGCCATGCTTAGTATATGTTCAAACTTTTGTGTTCTAACCTGACTTGCACTGTGTCAGCATGTGTATTGTGTCTTTGTGGTTGTTATCCAAGCTAGGAGTCACTATACCTTGACCTTGTTTTAAGTCAAGTTGGTTGAAGTGTCTAAAAACTGATTTGTTGAACTGCTGGCTTAAAGTTATGAAATTGGTTTTGACCTATAATTCTAATTTGCTTGCAACCTGCTGATTCTGTCTCCAAAATTAAACATTTTTTGTGGACTCATTGTTGACACAGTCATACACTTCTGCTCACATCTTGTTGTGCACACAATTACCATGCTATGTTCACGCTTATGTCATCATCATTGATTATTAAGTAGCATACATGACTCATGATAGGTATGACTTTACTTTGTTAAATGACTTTACACATGTGATTGCCTGAACCTCAATATGATGCATCTCTATTCATTGCCATGCCACACTGCATATGTTTGACACTATCATATTTTTTAGTTTGCTTTCAAGATTTACTTGTCTATGACAGACTGTTTTGTCAAGTTGTTTTTGGTGCAAAATGTGTGTGTTATCTCTTCATATGTTGTGTACTTAAATCCTTGCTTTGATGTGTAACCAGGCTGTGTGATTTTTCGCTTTATGTTATGTTCAAGTTGTGGGTGCAAGTTCTTAAATTTGGTTGTGTGCTAATTTCTGATTCATACTTTGCCTTGTATCTAAGTTTGTCCAAGCTATAGGCACCCTACCTGTCTTAAATCAGTTTGATCCCAAACATGTGAGAATCATACATAGGATTATCCATTTCTGTTGTTTTGCCATGACATATTGATGAATAAAACAACCTACTCCATGGAATGCCTGACCTACACCATGAATGCTTACAACTGTCTGCCTTTGCTCATTTATATTTGTTCATGTGCTTATCCATATCTTGATGTGTATACAACTTTGACATATCATTGACCTTGTATTTTTAGTTAAGTTGGTTTCTTGTGCTTGAGGTCGGATATTAGCACTGTTAACTTAATAAAGTTATGCAACTGATTTTGATTTTTTTGGTCCTAACTTTGTTTACAACCTATTGAGGTGTTTGGTTTCTCCTTGTGTGCTAAGATTCCTTTGTGTCAATCTTCTGCTCACATTATTGTCACTCTGATTTATGACCAGTTTGCATATCTAAAACTCAGGATATGACTGTCCTTGCTTTGTTAAGCCTATATTGTGTCCATGTGCCTATTTTAAAACTCTTGAGGATTGTAGAGCTTACCATGTTGCCATGAATATATTTGATATCATCCTGCCACATTTGGTGTTATAATACATGTATGTAAATTGTCAAGATGCTCCCTGGTGTGACTAAGCTTTGTGACCACTTTGTGTACATGAATTCATAATTTGATGTGTAACCAGAATGTGTGAGCTCTTGACTAACTTCATATTCAAGTTATGCACGCAAGTTTTAAACTTGGTTGTGTGTGTTAACTCTTGATTCATACTTTACTTTGCATTCAAGTTTGTCCAGACTACTGGTACACTACTTGTTTTAATTCATTTTGATCTAAGCATATGAGAATGATACATGGAGCTGTTTATTCATTAAAGTTCTGATGTTGAGCCCTACTCTTTACATTGCCATATCTGCCTTGCCTCATATGTTAGGAATTTATTTATTGGTATGTTTATGGAATCAATGGAGAATTTGGAATTTTTATTGACATGCTTGCATCTGAACTGTTTTGGTTTATTCTTAGACAGGTTTAATGTTTTATCGGTTTGAATTGAATGATGTTTAGACCTGAGATGCTAGGATGAATTTTCATTAATGCCATGCTATTCTTCCCACAACACCATATATGCATTCCTGTTACTTTGAAATCACATTGTATATTTTACCATGTGCTAATTACTGTCATTGGAGTCTTGTTGCTTTCTTACTATTTTGAAAGCATGAATTGATAATGTTGGATTTGTTCACTAATTTCAATCTGCCATGCCTTGGTATATGTTTTCTTGTTGGTAACATGATGTCTCAAAAAGATTGGCTTGAACATGCCCCATCATAAACCTGACTTTCTTTGTTTAATGTGTGCTAATTTAATCAAACTCATATTAATAAGGATACTTGGTTTGTTCTAGTTTAGTATGGTTTGATCTTCTACCACTTGATAATTAAGGATTAGCTTCTTGCATGATCATTGGTTTTCTTTGTATTAACAAATGTTTCACACTATGAATGAACATTGCGTGGCGTGTTTCTACTCATCTATGCTAAGCATTTGCCCTGTGGTTTTTTGTGGCAAATCAATTTTACAGGCGCATGAAGGCTTATGTATTTATGGAGCCATGTTTGTTACCGGATGTAACATCCACCCCAGTGGCAAGCACACACTTTACACACGCCATATGACCCTCAGGACTGGGGTTTGAATCCCCCTCGCCCCAGTCCTTTTATCTTAATTTTCCAATTTGATCCTTGTTTCACATATATTGAATTGATGACCACCATTAGTAAGCACGCACGCTTTGGTTGGATTGGCCTAGTTTTGGGGCTGTACGCGTAGGGTCCTGGGTTCAATACCCATGGGGACCTCTCTCTTCTTTTTTATTACTTGTTTTTTTATATTTCTTATGCAAACTTCAAATGTTCATAACTTGATCATTCCTAACTCTTTTCCACTCGTTCTTTTTGCTAAATGTTCTTAAAAGAATTTACTTTTTGGCTATAAAAATAGATTATTAAAAATATTTAATTTTAAGGCACTTACTCATGATGAAAGTGGAAGGATCCTTCTAGGGTTTGTTCTATTTCTTGTTTGATTCTTGATCATGATATCTTGTTTATATAATGTCTATGTGTTTGATTTTAATCATGCATGATGTTATAATCCTTGTTTAACTTCAATGTCTTGTTATTCAATATCATATCCTCTTGTAAATTCCCACTATATACTTCTTGTTACATAAAACTATTATTTTTCCTATTCCAAAAGAAATTCCTCTTCAGTTGACTCATGAGTCAATAAACCAATCAAAACCTAGGCCTCATAAGAGTCTTTCTCTTTTCTTGGCCTCATAAGAGCCATTGAGTCATAACTTAGCCATAGGATAGAGTTTATAAACTCTATGTGGTGTTTGCCTTGTTAAGTATCCACTTTTCCCCGCATAACTTAGAACTTAGAGAGTTTTTCTTAAACTCTAAAATGAGCTCACGCTCATTTCCCCTTGGAACTTTGACCATAGTCAACAGTTCCTCAATTTCACCCTTAGTTAGGTGAACTACCGTTGCTTTGATTCTTTAGTCAGATACGTAGGCACAAGATGCGACGTCTTGGCGAGCAAACTTAGTGTACATACCCTTAGGTCTTTACCTTTACCCTTTAACAGATTTATCTTAGCGAGCAAACATAACATAACATAAACCAAACAAGAGGTTCCTGTAGAGTACTACGGATATTAAGGGTGCTAATAACTTCCCTTAGTATAACCAACCCCCGAACCTTAGATCTCCCCCCTTTAGGTTTTCTCGATCTTGAACCATTCTTTTGGATAAATCAAAGTCGGTGGTGAATTCAAAGAAATGTGATGCAAGTTAATAAATAGCTTGTTATCCGATTCTCACCGCAACCGAAATGGCAACTTCACTGGGGATAATTTGAGGGTTAAGCCCACCTTGCTTTTTGCTTATGTTATTTATGCTTGTTTGCTATATTTCTACATATCTGTATATATTTGTATATTTTCTTGAGATCTCCTGTTGGCATAGTGTTATTGAGTGGTGAGATAAGTCTTAACCCGGACTTGAGAGTACATTTGATTAGGATCGTGGACATAGTCAAGGAAACTTCGAGGGAGTAATCCCAAAGGAGTTGACTTGAAGTTCCGCACTCAGTTGAGGCCTTTTGGAGTTGGTATATATTGAACGAGCAATCGTGAATGCGTTACCACTTTCGACCTTGGTGCCAGGGATACTGATGACCTTTAGTTATCCTTTTACCTCACTTGGCCTTTTAGGATGTAGTACGATGACTATGAGGGAGTAATCCTAAATGGTTGCTACGCAGTACTACACTCAGACGAGACTCTCTTGAGAATTTTATTGATTACCAAGTAATTGGGAAGTCGATAAAATCCGAAAGATGGGTTGTCGACTCTGGGCACTCTTTAGAACCCTGTTCTACAGTTGATAAACTCCTAACACATACCTATTTGGGGAGGGTAGACCATGGCTCCATGCTTGTGACCTCCGACCCTAGGCTCTTTGTGTTGCATCTATCTATAAGTGTTTTGTGTTGCATACATTCATCCATATATCATTTCCATGCCATATTCAAGGAACTCAATTTTGTTTTGCAAACTCTAAAGGATGGATTTTGGGAGAAAGAAAATGCAAAAATACACCTTCATTAGTCCAAAGTTGGAAAATTTAAAGAGTCTGGGTGAGCCAACATCAACATTCCGAGGCAAGTATGGGAAGATCTTCTCCTTGATGAAGTTAAAGATGGTAGATGGGATGCTTCCCACTCTTGTGCAATTTTATGATCCTTTGTACCATTGCTTCACTTTCCCAGATTATCAGTTGATGCCTACTCTTGAGGAGTATGCTATCTTGGTTGGTATTCCCATCACTCCAAATCCTCCATACTCTGGTCTAGAAAAGACACCTAAGGAGAAAGACATCGCAGAAGCCGCTCACCTCAAATTGTCAGATGTCAAAGCTAATTTGGTCGTTAAAGGAGGAATTTTCGGTTTTCCTGCCAAATTTTTAATGGAGAAAACTCATCATTATGACAGTATGAAGAACATGGAGGATTATGAAGCTGTTATGGCTCTACTCATCTATGGGTTGTTTCTGTTTCCCAACATCGACAATTTCGTCGACATGAATGCAATCAAAATTTTCATCCTTGGAAATCCAGTTCCAACTCTGCTTGCTAACGCTTACCATTCAGTACATCTGAGGAACTCCCATGGAGGGGGAATGGTAACCTGCTGTGCTGCATTGTTATATAAGTAGTTTATTTCTCACTTACCTCGTTCAGCTACCTTTTGGGACCTCTAAGATGGGCTTCTATGGTCAGAGAATATTATGTCCCTCACAAACACTGATTTGGAGTGGTACAATCCGACACTCGAAGGCAGAGACATGATCAATAACTATGGGGGTTTCTCTAATGTACCTCTTCTTAGTACAAAAGGGTGCGTGAGCTACAATCTAGCCTTGGCCCGTCGTCAACATTGTTACTCTATGGAGGCCAAGCCAAGTAACATCTATTTGGAGGGACTGTTCTTTGAAGAAGACAAGGAGCCTGTGCTCAAGGATAAAATTGTGCATGCTTGGCTTCATGTCCACAAGAAAGGAATTTCTGCCTTAGGAAAACCTGAGTGTTCGGCTTCTGAGTCTTATAATCGTTGGGTACAGGAAAGGGTTGTTAGTCTGAGGATGCCCTATGACCATCGCGAGCCTATTCCATTAGCTCCTCGTGACCCTGTTCTATTTTTCACCAGCAATGTGGACGAATTGAAGATTCGGTTGGCTCAGGCAGAACGAGAGAGGGACGCATGGAAGAACAAATACCAGATCCTCGACTACGAGATGAATGAACTCCAAAAGATCCATAAAAGAGAAAAAGAAGAGTCTGCCAAGAAGAGAAAGGCGCAAGGGGATTTATTTTCTCCTGGCACATCATCTAATGCTAGCGTTCCATCTCCATCAGGACCATGGAAGCCATATCTGGACAAGGTTGTCCTTGAGAATAAAAGGTTGCAGAAGGATGTCCAGAAGCTCACAATGAGGTTGATGGGGGAAGACTGATCCGAAGGACCTAGGACTTAGTTTCTTTTTTGCTGTACTTTTATTTTGGATTTTGAAGATGTAATCATCTCTTTTGTAATCCAAAAAGACAATCATTAATGAAATGAGATTCCCTTTTAAATCTTACAAAGTGTTCCTTATCCAATATTGTTTGTAAAATACAGTTTGAGTTTCCTTGAATTACGCATGTCATTTGCATTGCACTTTGCATCTTTTGCTAAACTATCATGGTACTAACTTTGCTTTGCAGATTTTGTAGACATGGATGTCGCGGGAAAGAAAGTTTGGCCTTACTTCTTCGAGCTTCCCGATCTTGAACAATTATTGTGGTTGGGTGACAGAGTCGAAGACCCATCAGCCTTTGCTGATAAGTATGGGAGCATTCTGCCGCTAATGAGGCTCCCGGTAAGTTAGGGACCTCTTGAGGTTTTGGTTCAGTTATACCATCCAGCTTATCGTTGCTTCTTATTTCCCGAATTTCAATTAGTCCCAACGCTAGAAGAATTCTCCACTCTGATTGGAATCCATGTCAGGGAAGCTCCAATTTTCTCTGTGATCGAGGCAATACCCTCCATTAAGGAAATTGCTATGGCTACAAGGATCAGAGTCTCTGACATTCAAGCCAATCTAACCATCAAAGGAGGTCGACGCGGGCTACCCGCTTTGTTCTTTCTAGAAAAAGCCATGTATTTCAAAGAACAGAGGAAATGAGGAACTGTTTGAATCAACCTTCGCTCTAATGATCTACGATTTGTTTATGTTTCCAAACGCCAAAAATTTTGTGGATGTCCAAGCCATTCAGATCTTCGCAATCAACAACCTAGTCCCAACTTTGCTGACTGACGTCTACCACTCTGTCCAGACTAGATACTCAAGAGGATGTGGGCCAATTGTCTGCTGCGTAGCTCTCTTCTACAAATGGTTTATCTCCTATCTGCCAAAAACTCCCGCCTTCTGGGAGGTTGAAGATTGTAAGATTTGGTCCAAGAAGCTAATGGAGTTAAAACATACCAATATCGAATGGTATGACTCAACAGAAGAAGGAATCATCATGATCATTAGTTGTGGGGATTGTCCCAATGTACCCTTGATGGGAAAAAATGGTTGTATCAACTACAACCCTGTTCTCGCCCGCCGCCAGTTGGGCCATATGAAAGAAGGACCTCCAGATAATGAGGATATGCACATGATGTACGATGGAGAAGAGGAAGGATTTGAAATGAAACTGCGACTTGAGAGCGCCTGGCGCCAGATCAATAGGCAACTGTGGAGGGCCTAGTTCCCTATCACCAAAGCTCACCTTCAATGTTCCCGTGACATAGCTCGTGTGATGAGGAAGCCATTTCCTCGTCACGAAGCACCACCTGAGACCAAACAGAGGATGGTGGATGCTCTGACAAAGATTCCATTGTCTATATTATTTGCAAAATTTATTTAGTTTCTTGATAGTTTAGCTTGCATTTGCATTTGCATCCTCATCCGTATCATGTCATAACATATGCATGCCTTCTCTTTTATCCTGATCTTATGTCTCAATGTTATCTCAGAACCGTCACACTGAATCATAAGCACAACTACAACACTCGAGCCCAAGCTCGATTGAAGATGTTAGAAGCCTATGGAGAGATGGACCGAGTCAATAACGAACTGACGGAAATACGAGGTGGAATGGGGTAGCTCTTGGAGGCTGTCAATATCTTGAGAGCAAAAATGGATACTCAGACCACCGTGGTCTCTGAAATCATCACCACTACAGTAGAACCTCCTGTCATTACTGCTGTAAACCCTACCTTGGGTATGCCTTTTGACTTCATCCGCGCCACAGTTCCTCAATCTACTCAACAAACAGTACCTCTAGCCAACGAGACTCGACAGGCTATTCCCGCTTTCGCTCCACCAGCGGTACAGACACAGGCACATCCTGTTTTCCACCACCATTACCCTTATGATTACATTGACGTATCCGAAGAGGGGGATGACCAAAATGAAAAGTTAAGGGAGAGCGTCGAGACAATGCAAAGGAAGATAAAGGCTATGGAAGGAAGTAACGCATTTAGCACTGATGTTAAGGATATGTGTTTGGTTTCAGACATGGTAATTCCCTCTAAATTCAAGTTGCCAAACTTTGAGCTGTATTCAGGCGCCACATGTCCCAGATCTCATCTGATCATGTATTTCCGAAGGATGGCTGCACATGTATGTAACAACAAGTTAATGATACATTGTTTTCAAGATAGCTTGAAAGGTGTTGCTGCTAAATGGTACCTGAGTCTGGATCAATCTCAGGTCCGCTGTTTCCAAGATGTGATAGATGATTTCGTGAAACATTACAAGTACAATTTGGATTTAGCCCCTGACCGACGCCAATTGTTTAGTATGACGCAAAGCAGTACCAAATCCTTCAAAGAGTATGCGCAACGGTGGAGGGAAACTGCTTCCTAAAGTTGAACCACCCCTGACTGAGAAGGAATTGGCTGACTGGTTTGTAGATACGGTAAAACCAGAATTTTACGAAAGAATAATCAGCAGCGTCAGTGCCAATTTTGCTGATATCGTTGCGGTCAGTGTAAAAGTCGAGGTAGGGTTGAAAAGCGGGAAGGTGGTAAGTTCTGCTTGCAGCTCAACAAGCACCAATGTCAAAAAGGCTCCCAGTATTTTTCACAAAAAGAAGGAAGGGGAAACCAATGTCGTCATGGCAGGAAAGAAGAAAAACCCCAGATGGAGACAACCAGGTTATCAACAGCGGGCAGGTCCTAATTTTTCTCAGAAACCAATGTACCCAATGCAGTACGCCCAACAACCTTATGTGGCAGCCGTTACACCCACTTTCGACCATCAGGCAGCGCAATAAGCGCCAGATTACCAACCATCAGCTTTTCAGCAGTGGCCAAGAAATCAGAATTACCAACAACAGAGATAACAAGCTCCACAACAGAATGCTTCTTACAGAAGACAGGGGGCAACGACCATATTTCCACCCATACCAATGTCTTACACTGAGCTCTATCCTTCGTTAGTGCAACAAGGACTGATTGTTACCAGACCTCTGGGTCCACCTACGGAGAAATCCTTGCCATTCTTTAATCTTAATGTTAAGTGTACGTTTCACCAAGAGGGAGCCGGTCACGACCTTGAAGGGTGCCTTGCATTGAAGCATGTGGTAAAGAATTTAATGGAAAAGAAGATCTTGTCTTTCGCAGATAATCAGCCGAATGTGAAAAGTAATCCACTGCCTACACATGGAAATACTAATGCCATTGAAGATGAGAATGATGAGGTGTTAGTTTTGGACGCCGCAAAGATCAAAACTCCTATCAAAGCCTTTTATGCTAAGTTGTTCAAAGCTGGTTTGGTTAAAGTTTGTCATGATGATTGTGAGGAATGTAACACTAGTATCAAGGGCTGCAGTTTGGTTCAAGATGATGTTCAGTGCTTGATCAACGAAGGTTTTCTACAAGTATTCAGTAAGGAAAAGGAGAGTAAGATTGCAGTGATTGAACCTGTGTTTAATCTACCAAAGCCAATAGAGCAGGTGCCTGTGTCCAATATACCTAAGTCAGGTTCTGTGATTCCTGTATTCAACAAACCCGTACCAGCTTTCAACAACTCTGAGTCTGTTATTGTTTCCACTGCCAATCATCCCAAGCAATATGACATCCGACAACCTATTCCATTTAGGTTCAGAGGGACCAAGGTCGTACCATGGGTTTATGAGAATGTTATGGGTAACAAAAGAAGAGAAGACGTGATTCCAAGGAATGAGGTGGGAATCACTGTTGAAGATGTGGTTCCAAGGAATGAGGTGGGAACCACTGTTGAAGATATGACAAACATGGTTGGAACAGGAAAAATAACCCGAAGCGGCAGAGTTTATACTCCTTCTCTCAAAGAAACTACGCCCAAGGAGGCTACTGTTCCTGTACCCCTTAGAGATAAAGGAAAGGAGGTAATTTCCAAAGAAGAAGATGAAGAGTTCTTAAGGATTATAAAAAGAAGTGATTACAAGCTGGTAGATCAGCTCCACCGGACTCTATCAAAGATTTTAGTCTTGTCCTTGTTAATCAACTCCCCTATTCATAGATCAGCCTTACAGAAGGTTTTGGCCCAAGCACATGTGGCCCAAGATATAACTACTGGACAATTCGACCATGTCGTTGCCAACATTACACCTTGTAACACTCTCAGTTTCAGTGACAAAGAGTTGCCTCGAGTAGGTAGGAACCATAACCTTTCCTTACACGTGTCAATAAAATGCCAAAAAGATACATTGGCCCGAGTTCTTGTGGATACCGGTTCATCTTTGAATGTTCTACCGAAGAGAACCCTTAAAAAGTTGTCTTACCGAGGGGTTGTGATGAGACCCACCTCACTCGTTGTTAAAGCCTTTGATGGCTCGAGAAGATCAGTGATGGGTGAAATTCAATTTCCTATTTTGATTGGTCCTCAGGTGTTCAACATTCTTTTCCAGGTCTTAGACATCAATCCGGCCTATAGTTGTCTGTTGGGTAGACCCTGGATCCATGGAGCCGGTGTTGTGACATCGACTTTGCATCAAAAGATGAAATTCGTAACTGATGAAATGCTAGTTATTATCCATGGGGAGGAGGATCTAATGGTCAGTAACCTGTCCTCTTTCCGGTATATTGAAGCTGACGAAGACGCCTTGGAAACCTCTTTCCAAGCTCTTGAGATAGCAAATGCTGTTATGATTGATGATAAAGAACCAGTGGCCTCCGATTGTCCATCATTTGCTTCTTTCAAAAGTATTCAATCTGCTCTACAAAAAGGTATACCAGAAGGCTGGGACAAAGTCGTCGAAATCCAAGAAAGAGAAAAGTACCAAGGGTTGGGTTACAAACCAACTCTTGAGGGAAAAGCTGCTCCAACAATGGGAAGACCGAAGACGATTCAAGAGATGTTTGTCAGCGGAGGACCTCAAGTCCATTCCATCATTGAAGACGCTGAAGATGAAGACATCAGCCATTTAGTTTTTCAGTGTGACGCCACATTGAGCAATTGGGAGGCTATTGAGATTCCTGTGTTGTACCCTATGCCGGAGTAATTTGTGTGCTTTTGCTGTTGTTTTCAATTCCCTAGCCTTGCCCGAGGCTAGTGGATTATTTTGTATGGGCCATCGCTTTCATTTCCTATTAATCAATGAAAATGATGTTTGTTAAATTCTCTATCTTTACTTTACTGTTTTTGCTTTTTAGGAAAAATGGCATTCTTTTCAAAAACTACAAAAAAACATGTTTTTTTTCTTCTTGCATTTGATTTTTTGTGCATTTTAATAAAACAAGTGCCTCCATCATGCAGAATAAATCCCAAACCCATTGTATTCAAAGACCCTGCTCTCACTATTGACTTTGATTCACCTATCTATCAAGCTGAGGATGGGGAGGATTATGAGATCCCTGATGATTTGGCAGAAATGTGTGAGTATCAGTACACGGATCTCCAACCACATGAGGAACAAGTTGACATTATCAATCTTGGTACCGAAGAAAGAAAGAGGTCAAGGTTGGGGCAATGCTTGGGGCAAAAATCAGACGACAGTTAGTACTGCTTCTTGAAGAGTATGTGGATGTGTTTGCATGGTCTTATCAGGATATGCCTGGTTTGGATACAAACATTGTAGTTCATAAACTACAACTCAAACCTGAATGTCCTCCGGTGAAACAGAAGTTTCGAAGAAGTCGACCTGACATGGCTCTCAAGATCAGATATGAGGTTAAAAGACAATTGGAAGCAGGTTTCTTGGCAGTGTCAAAGTACCATGAATGGGTAGCCAACATCGTGCCGGTAATGAGGAAGAATGGTAAGGTGTGGATGTGCGTAGATTATAGGGATCTCAACAAAGCCAGTCCTAAGGACGATTTTTCTCTACCGCATATCGACACTCTTGTGGAAAATACAGCTCGATTTGCAGTGTTCTCATTTATGGATGGTTTCTCAGGCTACAAGCAGATCAGAATGGACCCGACCGATATGGATAAAACTACATTTATCACCCCATGGGGAACCTATTGCTACAAATTCATGCCCTTCAGTTTGAAAAGCGCATGGGTAACTTATCAAAGAGCCATGGTGACTTTATTTCATGACATGATCCATAAAGAAATTAAAGTGTATGTGGATGATATGATTGCTAAATCCCAGAGTGAGGAGGAACATTTGGACCATCTTCTGAATTTATTCAAGAGACTCCGGAAATATCAGCTGAAGTTGAATCCTGCTACATGTACTTTCGGTGTCAGATCAGGAAAGTTACTTGGTTTTATCGTCAGTCAAAGAGGAATTGAGGTAGACCCTGATAAGGTGTGAGCTATTCAAGAGATGCCAGCTCCACAGACTGAATCTCAAGTGAGAGGTTTCTGGGGTCGTTTGAATTATATATCCCAATTCATCTCCAACATGACTCCAATTTATGAACCAATCTTCAAGCTGCTCCGAAAAGATCAGACCATAGAGTGGAATTCTGATTGCCAGCAAGCCTTTGAGAAACTCAAGAATTATCAGCAAGAACCACCTATCTTGGTCCCCCCCGGTTCCTAGAAGACCTCTCTTCATGTATATGACTATTTTAGAAGGATCCATGGGCTGCGTCTTGGGCCAACATGATGAAACTGGTCGCAAAGAACATGTCATCTATTACTTGAGTAAAAAGTTCGCCGATAGCGAAAGTCGTTATTCATTACTCGAGAAGACCTGTTGTGCTCTAGCATGGGCCGCCAGATGTTTGAGACAATATTTGATTTGTCACACTAATTTGGTGATCTCGAAAATAGATCCAATAAAGTACATCTTCGAAAAGCCTGCTCAAACAGGAAGGCTTGCACGTTGGCACATGCTGTTGTCAGAGTATGATATCCAATACGTTGCTCAGAAATCTATCAAAGGAAGTGTCTTATCATAGTATCTTGCGGATCAGCCTGTTGAAGAGTACGAACCTCTCAAGTTTGACTTTCACGATGAGGATATCATGGTAGTAAAAGATTGCGAAGAGCCAGGTCCTGATGAGGGTCCTGAACCCGGTTCTAGATGGAAGATGATGTTTAATGGTTCTTCTAATTACAAAAGACATGGTGTGGGTGTTGTATTGATAAACCCTGATGGCGGTTACACTCCTTTCACAGCAAGATTAGACTTTGGATGCATAAATAATGTTGCTGAATATGAAGCGTGTATCTTGGGATTGGAAGCTGCAATTGATCTTAGAATCAAGATTCTAGAAGTTATGGGTGATTCAGCCTTGGTTATCTACCAAGTCAAAGGCGAATGGGAGACTAAAGATGAGAAACTGATCACATACCGTGCTTATATTGTTGAAATGATCAAATACTTTAATGAGATCACTTTTCGTCACGTTCCTCGCTCAGAGAACCACATAGCTTACTCCTTAGCCATGCTAGCTTCAATGTGGAGAGTTAACTTTATTAATGAAGCACCGCTCATCAGTATTGAACGCAAGACCAAACCAGCTTACTGTCTGTCAGTTGAAGAGGAGGTAGATGGTAAGCCGTGGTTTCACGATATTATGAATTATCTAAAGACTCAAGAGTATCCTGCTAATGCTTCTAGTATTGATAAGAAAACTTTGCGAAGGTTGTCATCCAAATTCTTCCTCAGTAATGATGTACTTTACAAAAGGAATCACGACATGGTCCTTCTAAGATGTGTTGATAAACGAGAAGCGGACCTGTTAATTCACGATATTCACGAAGGAGCCTTTGGTACTCACACCAGTGGGCATGTCATGGTTAAGAAAATATTAAGAGCCAGTTATTATTGGTTGACTATGGAGGATGACTGTATCCAATATGCCAGGAAGTGTCATAAGTGCCATATCTATGTTGATAAGATGCATGTTCCTCTGACCTTGTTGAATGTGTTGTCATCTCCTTGGCCTTTCTCTATGTGGGGCATTGATATGATTGGGGCTATTGAGCCAAAAGCTTCTAACGGTCATCGTTTCATTTTGGTGGCCATTGACTATTTTACCAAGTGAGTTGAAGCTGCTTCTTATACTAATGTGACCAAGCAAGTGATTGCCCGTTTCATCAAGAATAATATCATCTGTCGTTATGGAATTCCTAACAAGATCATAACCGACAATGGAACAAATCTGAACAACAAGACAATGAAGGAGCTGTGTGACAATTTCAAGATTGAGCATCACAATTCTTCACCCTATCGTCCCAAGATGAACGAATCTGTCGAAGCTGCTAACAAAAATATCAAAAAAATCCTACAAAAAATGGTTAAGACTTATAAGGATTGGCATGAAATGTTGTCGTATGCTTTGCACGGATACAAAACTTAAGTTCGAACTTCGACAGGGGCAACCCCCTTTTCTTTGGTTTATGGAATGGATGTTGTTCTCCCCTTTGAGGTTGAGATACCATCTTTGAGAATCCTGATGGAAACCGAGCTTGACGAAGCAGAATGGGTCAAAGAAAGATATGACCAGCTGAACCTCATTGATGAGAAATGTATGACTGATGCGAGTCATGGTCATTTGTATCAAAAGAGAATGAAGAGGGCATTTAACAAGAAGGTCCGTGTTTGAGAATTTCGAGAAGGAGAGCTTGTACTCAAGAAGATCCTGCCATCTCAAAGGGATGTTCGGGGAAAATGGGCGCCTAACTATGAGGGTCCATTTATGGTAAAAACTGTGTTTTCAGGAGGTTCCTTATTCCTCACAACGATGGATGGTGAACAACTCGCACACCCTGTGAATACTGACTTAGTACAAAAATATTACGCCTAAAAAAGCCCTCTAAGTCGAAAACCAGAAATGGCGACTTAGCCAAGAAAAGGGTATCCCGGTGGGTCATAACCTATGAAGGAGACTCAGGCAAAAGTTAGGGATTAAATAAAAGGAAAGAGCTCGCTAGGTTGAAAACCCGAAAGGGCGGCCTAGGCAAAAAAGAACGTCCCGGTGGATTGAAAACCCGAAAGGGCGGTCCAGGCAAAAGTTACGGACAAAGGCGTTTCACTGTGTCAGATGAGGGTTGTCACCTACATCCAGAGATTCATGAAGAAGTTCAAAGTTTCAGTCGCCTCATCAGCAGCGAAGATCTTTAGGACTCGTAGTCATTAAGGATGGTAGTGGTCATTGAATATGATGTAACCTTTTCCCAAATTTCCATATTTCAATTGTAATGTTCCATGGAACTTCGCTATTGGCAAGTTACCATTCTAATGAAATCTGTTTTTTTCGAGCCATTCTTTGTCTGATATTTATCATTGCTCTTTTATTTTCTTGTTATGCAAAACTTCACTTATTCATTAATAACGATTTTGAAAGCGAAAAATGTTTTAAAAAATAAATCTTTTAAGAAAACACAAGGAAATATACATTTTGCTTTGGCATTAGGGACGATTTAGTGAAATCATTTGCCTCCCTCAAAAGCTCTGGTTGCGACGAAAGCACTGATAAATCATCTGGTGTGAGCTTGCCGATTAAAAAGAGATTGGCACTACTTTCCTGAATTAAACACTTCAATAATGACTGACCACCGATCCAAGGGCTTCTCCCTGGTAGCCCCACAGATGTTTGTTGGAAATGTGAATTTTGTTTCCCCCAGTGAAGTGAAGACATCTAGGGATTAACTTCAGAATCTTTGGTCGTCATATGTCAGTTTGATGGATGTGTCATCTTTCCTTTCGTTATTTCCAGTCTGTCGTCTCTCGTAGAGTTCATTCTTGCATAACATTAAGCATTCACATCATACCATGGCATTGTGCATCTTTGCATTTTGGGGTTTTAGTTGTGGGGACTTTATCCCTCTTTTTATCTCTGTTTATTGAGCTCTGAACCTTTGTCTGTGTCTTGCTCGCATCCAATCTTCACCTTTGTGCGCCAGATTCCGACCCTTTATGCAGTTATTCCCCAGAAAGTCTAATCTTCATTTATGCAACCCCGGTACTAACCTATCTGATACTTAATCTCCTCATATGGATACCTAAAATCCAGTAATTGCCTGCATTGTTTATTCCAGGTCAGATATGAACCTAAACTTCGAGTCAGATGTGAACACGTTGTTTGAACCCAGGTCAGATATGAACCTAAAGTTCGGGTTAGATGTGAACCCGTTGTTTGAAACTCTGGTCAAATGTGAACCTAAACTCTGTTCAAATGTGAACCTAAACTCCTGTCAAATATGAACCTAAACCCAGGTCAGATATGAACCTAAACTTCGGGTCAGATCTGAACCTGTTGTTTGAAACTCTGGTCAAATGTGAACCTAAACTCCGGTCAAATATGAACCTGAACCCAGGTCAGATGTGAACCTAAACTTAGAGTCAGATGTGAACCCGTTGTTTGAACCCAGGCCAGTTATGAACCTAAACTTCGAGTCAGATGTGAACCCGTGGTTTGAAACTCTGGTCAAATGTGAACCTAAACTCCGGTCAGATATGAACCTAAACTTCGAGTCAGATGTGAACCCGTTGTTTGAAACTCTGGTCAAATGTGAAACTAAACTCTGGTCAAATGTGAACCTAAACTCTGGTCAAATATGAACCTAAACCCAGGTCAGATATGAACCTAAACTTCGGGTCAGATGTGAACCCGTTGTTTGAAATTCTGGTCAAATGTGAACCTAAACTCTGGTCAAATGTGAACCTAAACTCCGGTCAAATATGAACCTAAACCCAGGTCAGATATGAACCTAAACTTCGAGTCAGATGTGAACCCGTTGTTTGAAACTCTGGTCAAGTGTGAACCTAAACTCCGGTCAAATATGAACCTAAACCCAGGTCAGATATGAACCTAAACTTCGGGTCAGATATGAACCCGTTGTTTGAAACTCTGGTCAAGTGTGAACCTAAACTCCGGTCAAATATGAACCTAAACCCAGGTCAGATGTGAACCTAAACTTCGAGTCAGATGTGAACACGTTGTTTGAACCCAGGTCAGATATAAACCTAAACTTCGTGTCAAATGTGAACCCGTTGTTTGAAACTCTGGTCAAATGTGAACCTAAACTCTGGTCAAATGTGAACCTAAACTCCAGTCAAATATGAACCTAAACCCAGGTCAGATATGAACCTAAATTTCGAGTCAGTTGTGAACCCTTTGTTTGAAACGTTGGTTAAATGTAAACCTAAACTCTGGTCAAATGTGAACCTAAACTCCGATCAAATATTAACCTAAACCCATGTCAGATGTGAACCTAAACTTCGAGTCAATGTGAACCCGTCATTTGGACCCAGGTCAGATATGAACCTAAACTTCGAGTCAGATATGAACCCTTTGTTTGAAACCAGGTCAAATATGAACCCAAAGTCCAATATTTATTGGCACATTCCTTTGCCTGAAAATAGTATTGACTGTCATTTTAATATCGGTCATCATCGGTATCATATAAGTCCATTATTTATTGGCTTGTTATTTCTGAGTTCAACCATTATTGGCACCTTAATCTTATCCCCGGATGAAGTTTGGTCATTACCTATACCCTTTGAAAGTCCTTGTGATCATCATCATCTGGCGCACGCTGAGTTTGCGTTTGTTTTGGTCTTTTCTGGTTCTTCTTGAAGATCCCGTTTGAACTCTTCAGTATAAGAAATCCCCAGAAAATCTTTTGTTGGATGATTATCCTTTTGTTTCAAACTGATCCCCAACGGAAATCATGTCTTCTTTCTAGTTTCGTGCCCAGTAAAAATGTGTCTTCATTTCCCCATTGTCGTCCGATCACATGTGAACCTGTCGTCCATCTCCCTGGATCTTTCCCCAGTGGAGAATATCTCTCTAATTCCTATCTCTAGTGAGGATCTGTAAGGTCTCCCTCAGTTCATTTCTATCCCCAGTATTTCCTCAAAGTCTCCCCAATGAGTCTCTTTTGTCGGTTAACCTGTATCCCCAGTGATTTCTCCTCATGGATACTAACTTTTATCCTTCCCCAGCACTCCCCTGTGGTTGTTTACCCTTTTTATCCATGGTGTCTTGGTTGTCTGCATCTTTGCACTATCATGACATCATATCATCATACTAAGTTCATGGCATGTCAGCATTTGCATGACCGTCGTTTATCCTTAGCATTTGCATTCCATCTAAGGGCAAAATTTTCGGTTTGCTATATTTAAATACCTTTCACCTTGATGTCCCGAGGATTTCCTTTCCTCGTGCCATCCGGTAAAGCTATTTAAATATGGGCAATTGTTGTACCCCAAATTTTACCTCTTAGATGTCATAACATCTTGCATAGACATTTAGGAGCCTTATGTGTGATTAAAAGAAGAAAGATCATCAGGGATCATTCAAGTACATACACAGTGAAATTAGGGTTTGACTAAAACCCTAATCCTTGAGATTTTGATTCAAAATGAAACATCCATTGCCTCAACTCATCATAACATGACTTATTGATGATTCAAAGTATCAAGATCAAGTTTCAAGGAGTTTCTTGCAAAAGAAGTAAGTTTTTTATCATAAAACTTTTCATATGTGGGAATTCCCCCTCTTGTGCTAACTTGAAATGATCATAACTTCCAAACCACACATCCAATTTGTGTGACTCAAGGCCTAAATGAAAACTTTTTCCAAGATCTTCAAAGTGTTAAATATGACTTTTCTCCAACAAAATGCATGGTTTTTGAGTTATGAGACTTGGAAGCTAAACTTGCCCCAAGACTTGGTGAAATTTCAGCTTGTTTTCCTTTAATTTACACACGACTTTAACCCAGTTTTTCACAAAGTTCAAGGCCTTAACTCGAAAATCTTTGGACATGAAAGTTGTAGAGGGCATTGAGAGCTTTCCAAAGAGTACTAGAACTCCTCCATCCATAAAGGGAGTTAGGAGTTTCGAAGATCCAAAGTTGAGTGTTTCATTCCTTAAAATGCAAGGAACCAACTTTTGAATTTTGATTCTAACACTTCCCTAATCACCAACTTTCATTATTTCTGAGTTCTAATGATACGTTTAACCCTAACCTCAGCCTTGGCCACGAAAATTCCAGTTGTTTAGCATTAAAATTTGGCTTTGTACCTTGTTTGTACAAGTAGTATGGAGAGATGTACTTCACAAGAGCAAATGAACAATAGTTTATTTCTTGCTCATGTACTCAGAGATCTTTGGAAGATTTATGCTCAGCAAATGCATATTTTCCCACGCAAAGAAAGGGCAATGTTGGCATTTTAGAAAGTGTAGCCATACCTTGGGCTCTCTTACTTCCCTTATAAATAGCCGGCCATTGTTCTTGCATTTCTCACCAATAATCCTCACCAAACACTCAATACCTTTGAGTCTGAGTTCTTGCAAGAGAAGAAGGAGGAGTGAGTTCTGCTTTGGGAGTTTGAACTGTTTCAGCAAGCAAGAAGTTTGTGCATATTTGAAGTTGCAGTGGACATATTCCACTTGGTAAGCATTATCCTCTTACTTATTGCTTATGTTTAGGCGCATCATTACTGTCATATTCATGTTACTAATGCTCTCTTTATGAATGATATGCATGTTGGTTCTATTTCATATTTATACTTAATGAAAGTTGTGTGTACTTGATGCCTAAAACCCTTATTCATGTGTTGCTACCTTAAAGCAAGGTAGAATCATTGGTGCTACTGATATGTTAAGAGGGGTGGTTAGTATGTTTTTTTTTACTATTGTGCTCGTGACTGTTCTTAGTTCTTTCTCCCGGATGATATCATTTGTTTATGGACTTAGGAGGCTTGTGACCTTTAAATCTGGTTGAGAACTATCTGCCATGATAAATGTATAACTTTGGTCAGAACCTTGGTAATAAGAGAATCTATTAGTTGAAGCCATTACTACCCTCTTTGAAGTATTGGTCATGATAGTGCTTGATATCCATGAGAAATAGAGTTTATGTTGTTCTTGTTTACATACTCCTGTTTTGACATAGCAGTTTTTTTGTATGTTAAGCTTTTGATGACCTGGCCCCTAAAAAAACAGAAGTTTGTTATGGATTCATTTGGTTCTAATGCATTTGATATCCATTCCTGTGTTTGCTTATATTCAGATGTACACATCAGCATGTCATGTTATTTATTGTTGGGTTGAGTTCCTCTATGCCTTTGTGACAGACATATGAGCTAGATAAGTCATAAAGTATTTCCTGCTGCCATGCTTAGTATATGTTCAAACTTTTGTGTGTTAACCTGACTTGCACTGTGTCAACATGTGTATTGTGTCTTTGTGGTTGCTATCCAAGCTAGGAGTCACTATACCTTGACCTTGTTTTAAGTCAAGTTGGTTGAAGTGTCTAAAAACTAATTTGTTGAACTGCTGGCTTAAAGTTATGAAATTGGTTTTGACCTATAATTCTAATTTGCTTGCAACCTGCTGATTATGTCTCCAAAATTAAACATTGTTTGTGGACCCATTGTTGACACTGTCATACACTTCTGCTCACATCTTGTTGTGCACATAATTACCATGCCATGTTCACACTTATGTCATCATCATTGATTATTAAGTAGCATACATGACTCATGATAGGTATGACTTTACTTTGTTAAATGACTTTACACATGTGATTGCATGAACCTCAATATGATGCATCTCTATTCATTACCATGTCACTCTGCATATGTTTGACACTATCATGTTTTTTGGTTTGCTTTCAAGATTTACTTGTCCATGACAGACTGTTTTGTCAAGTTGTTTTTGGTGCAAAATGTGTGTGTTATCTCTTCATATGTTGTGTACTTAAATCCTTGCTTTGATGTGTAACCAGGCTGTGTGATTTTTTGCTTTATGTTATGTTCAAGTTGTGGGTGCAAGTTCTTAAACTTGGTTGTGTGCTAATTTCTGATTCATACTTTGCCTTGTATCCAAGTTTGTCCAAGCTATAGGCACACTACCTGTCTTAAATCAGTTTGATCCCAAACATGTGAGAATCATACATAGGATTATCCATTTCTGTTGGTTTGCCATGACATATTGATGAATAAAACAGCCTACTCCATGGCATGCCTGACCTACATCATGAATGCTTACAACTGTCTGCCTTTGCTCATTTATATTTGTTCATGTGCTTGTCCATATCTTGATGTGCATACAACTTTGACATATCATTGACCTTGTATTTTTAGTTAAGTTGGTTTCTTATGCTTGAGGTCAGATATTAGCACTGTTAACTTAATAAAGTTATGCAACTGATTTTGATTTTTGTGGTCCTAACTTTGTTTACAACCTGTTGAGGTGTTTGAGTTCTCCTTGAGTGTTATGATTCCTTTGTGTCAAGCTTCTACTCACATTATTGTCACTCTGATTTATCACCAGTTTACATACCTAAAACTCAGGATATGTCTGTCTTTGCTTTGTTAAGCCTATTTTTGTCCATGTGCCTGTTTTAAAACTCTTGAGGATTGTAGAGCCTACCATGTTGCCATGAATATATTTGATATCATCCTGCAACATTTGGTGTTATAATACATGTATGCAAATTGTCAAGATGCTCCCTGGTGTGACTAAGCTTTGTGACCACTTTGTGTACATGAATTCATACTTTGATGTGTAACCAGACTGTGTGAGCTCTTGACTAACTTCATATTCAAGCTATGCATGCAAGTTTTAAACTTGGTTGTGTGTGTTAACTCTTGATTCATACTTTGCTTTGCATTCAAGTTTGTCCAGACTAATGGTACACTACTTGTTTTAATTCATTTTGATCTAGGCATATGAGAATAATACATGGAGCTGTTTATTCATTAAAGTTCTAATGTCGTGCCCTACTCTTTACATTTCCATATCTGCCTTGCCTCATATGTTAGGAATCTGTTTGTTGGTATGTTTATGGAATCAATGGAGAATTTGGAATTTTTATTGACATGCTTGCATCTGGACTATTTTGGTTTGTTCTTAGACAGGTTTGATGTTTTGTCGGTTTGAATTGAATGATGTTTAGACCTGAGATGCTAGGATGAATTTTCATTAATGCCATGCTATTCTTCCCTCAGCACCATATATGCATTCCTGTTACTTTGAAATCACATTGTATGTTTTACCATATGCTAATTACTGTTATTGGAGTCTTGTTGCTTTCTTACTGTTTTGAAAGCATGAATTGATAATGTTGGATTTGTTCATTAATTTCAATCTGCCATGCCTTGGTATATGTTTTCTCGTTGGTAACATGATGCCTCCAAAAGATTGGTTTGAACATGCCCCATCATAAACCTGACTTTCTTTGTTTAATGTGTGCTAATCTAATCAAACTCATATTAATAAGGATACTTGGTTTGTTCTAGTTTAGTATGGTTTGATCTTTTACCACTTGATAATTAAGAGTTGGCTACTTGCATGATCATTGGTTTCTTTGTATTAACAAATGTTTCACACTATGAATGAACATTGGCATGGCGTGTTCCTACTCATCCCTGATAAGCATTTGCCCTGAGGTTTTTTGTGGCAAATCAATTTTACACGCACATGAAGGCTTATGTATTTATGGAGCCATGTTTGTTACCGGATGTAACAACCACCCCAGTGGCAAGCACACACTTTACACACGCCATATGACCCTCAGGACTGGGGTTCAAATCCCCCTCGCCCCAATCCTTTTATCTTAATTTTCCAATTTGATCCTTGTTTCACATATATTGAATTGATGACCACCATTAGTAAGCACGCGCGCTTTGGTTGGATTGGCCTAGTTTTGGGGCTGTACGCGTAGGGTCCTGGGTTCAATACCCATGGGGACCCCTCTCTTCTTTTTTATTACTTGCTTTTTTATATTTTTTATGGTTTATATGCAAACTTCAAATGTTCATAACTTGATCATTCCTAACTCTTTTCCACTCGTTCTTTTTGCTAAATGTTCTTAAAAGAATTTACTTTTTGGCTATAAAATAGATTATTAAAAATATTTAATTTTAAGGCACTTACTCATGATGAAAGTGGAAGGATCCTTCTAGGGTTTGTTCTATTTCTTGTTTGATTCTTGATCATGATATCTTGTTTATATAATGTCTATGTGTTTGATTTTAATCATGCATGATGTTATAATCCTTGTTTAACTTCAATGTCTTGTTATTCAATATCATATCCTCTTATAAATTCCCACTGTAAACTTCTTGTTACATAAAACTGTTATTTTCCCCATTCCAAAGGAAATTCCTCTTCAGTTGACTCATGAGTCAATAAACCAATCAAAACCTAGGCCTCATAAGAGTCTTTCTCTTTTCTTGGCCTCATAAGAGCCATTGAGTCATAACTTAGCCATAGGATAGAGTTTATAAACTCTATGTGGTGCTTGCCTTGTTAAGTATCCACTTTTTCCCGCATAACTTAGAACTTAGAGTGTTTTTCTTAAACTCTAAAATGAGCTCACACTCATTTCCCCTTGGAACTTTGACCATAGTCAATGGTTCCTCAATTTCACCCTTAATTAGGTGAACTACGGTTGCTCTGATTCTTTAGTCATATATGTAGGCACAAGATGCGACGTCTTGGCGAGCAAACTTAGTGTACATACCCTTAGGTCTTTACCTTTACCCTTTAACAGATTTATCTTAGCGAGCAAACATAACATAACATAAACCAAACAAGAGGTTCCTGTAGAGTACTACAGATATTAAGGGTGCTAATACCTTCCCTTAGTATAACCAACCCCCGAACCTTAGATCTCCCCCCCTTTAGGTTTTCTCGATCTTGAACCTTTCCTTTAGATAAATCAAAGTCGGTGGTAAATTCAAAGAAATGTGATGCAAGTTAATAAATAGCTTGTTATCCGATTCTCACCGAAACACTGTGGATTGCGATTGTTGCATGTTTTGGCAGGTATATGCCTCGTGTTGGGCAATTGTAGTGTGATGTATTGGTTGTATGATAGTCATAGGCATTTGGTCGTTGTTATATGTGGTCTCTGATGCATGTTATGTTGCATAAGTTGTATCATAAGTGTGTCCATGTGGGGTGTGAGCGCCTTATCCGGATTCCTTGAAATAGAATTGTGTTGTTGTTGTTGTTATTATTATTGAGGTAATCGTGTGCCCATGTGGGGTATGAGCGATTACGGGTGTTCGTGTGCTCATGTGGGGTGTGAGCGATCACTGATGTCGTGGGCCCATGTGGGGTGTGAGCGAGTCATATGGAAATTCCGACGGGAATTATGATCATGAAAAAGGAACGAAATGGTACCACATGCATTGAGTCAAGTCGTGGGTCTTATTGCATTGCATTGTGTGGTGTTGTGGTGTGTATGATTGTCTTCTTGTGTGGGAATTATAGTTGTGTGGATGATTTGATGATAGGGTGAATTGTATAATCATTTTATGCTTTTATATTTATATTATGCATTTATTTTGTTGATTGAGAATCTCACCCTTTTGTTGGAATGATGCGTTATACGGCATCGTGCAGATAATCAAGAATAGTGTGGAGTTGCGGTTAGTGAAGACGAAGTCCTTCACTTTATGTTTCGAGTTAGCGTCTTCTCTGATATGTAACATTAGGGATTACAGAATGCTCTGTTTTATTTTCGTTATAGTTGTCATATTTCGTTTTAATTGATGATGAATATGTGGTTTAAACATGCTACGTTTTTAATCATTATTTTGAAGAAGTTTTCCGCTGCTTATTGAGAAGAATTTTTAATAAAGATTTTGTTGTTGTTGTTTATGATAATTGTGTTACATGTTGTATGCATGAGCAGGTGTTTGTCAGACTGTAGCATCCTAAATGTTTTGTGTGGAAATTTACTCTGATAAATGTATTTATTTTACGTGGGGATTTAGGGTGTTACACAACGAGCCTTCCAAATCCTCTACAACATTGTACACGACAATTGTGTGCTCAGTAAGTCACCACACTTAAGGATATTCACGAGCCAAACTTGAATGTTGATATCTATTGGAGCCTTGTAATTCAGAACAGAGTAAAAAGAACTTGTTTAGTAAAGTAACACTTCAGAAACAGATGATGAATAGATTCCACATCATTATTGCAGAACGGACAAACCTGCTATAGTTGGATGCCCTTCTTCCCCAGATTTTCCTTGGTTGGAAGGACATATTTTGCTAACCTCCAAAGAAAATTGTGAGTTCTAAGGTGAATATTTGCTTTCCAAACATCCTTCCACATGGACTGAAATGAGGTACTAGATGGTGTCGTACCTCGAAAAATACGATCCTCGCGATGGACGCGGGAAAAAACTGTTCGAAACAGAGTCGCCACCGAACTTTATTCATTCCAAGGGAGGAATAGGAAAATATCGATAAAACCTTTAAAAGGATAAGAAAATGGTCATCGCAACCAAATTCGGGTTCGGGAGTCGATTACGCAAAGGGAAGGTATTAGCACCCTCTACGTCCGTTGTACTCAACGGGAACCTCTTGATTCGATTCGGGAGATAAGTTAGCTTGGTTTGTTTGTTTTCTTCTAAGGCAGATATTGCTTTCTAAGGGGGAAATGGGTGGTTTTTTATTAGTGTGCTCGGCAAGGATTAGAATCCTTGTGCCTACGTATTCCCTCGTGCAATGGGAAAGTCAGAGCATTCGTAGTTCGTGGGACTACGGTTGGTTTGTATTTTTTAGGCGAACGAGAGTTTAATTCGCATTCTAACTGCTAAACGTTGGCTTGTCTGCTCGTCATAGGAGGCTGAAGCACTAGTTCATATGCGCGGAAGAATGGATTTAAACAATGTTTTTTTTGTTAAAAGTTGTTGGAATTGTATTAAGTGTGTTAAGATTTGATTGAGGAAAAGAGTTTGATTTGCGTATGTTTTAGGGTTTTGGTTGCGTAGGAAGCGTTTAGTTTGTTAAGTGTTTTGAGCGAGAATGACGATTATTCGATAAACGAGACGTCGGCCTCGCAACCAATTAATCGGGGCATGACTGAAATGATAGATCTCAATAACATCTTTTTCATTCTATTGATTATAAAATTGTATTTGTTGGACAAGTGGCTTACTTTGTCCATGTAATTTAGGGCAAGTGTTTTAGGAAGAAAGTTCGGAACGAACACAACCCAAAGCGTGCGCCTCAAGAGCATTCATCCAAGGGCTCAAGAAGTGCTAGACCTCAAGAGTCCACTACTTTCGTAATTTAATTAAGAAAAAGATTTGCATTTGATGTATTTTGGACGCGTTAATTGGATTTGAAGTTGTTAAGATTTTAAAAAAGATTAAGTATTTTAATAGGGTTGTAAGTTTTTAAGTCTTGAAATGGAAGACCGAAACGAGCACAACCCAAGGCGTGCGCCCCAAGAGCGATTGTTTCAAGACCCAAAGAGTGCTAGACTCTAAAAGCCCATTACTTCCAATAGTTGATTAGGAGAATGGTTTAGAAACGTTAATTAAATATTTTATAAGAAAATATTAAGTATCAGATCGTCGATTATGATCTTAAGAAAGTGTTTTAAGAGATTGCATGTTTTAATTGAATTGAAAGTTTTTTAGGTTTAGAAATGAAAGACGGAACGAACACCACCCAAGGCGTGCGCCCCAAGAGCGATCGTCCAAGGACCAAGGAGTGCTAGACCCCAAAAGCCCACTACTTCCATAATTAATTAGGAAAACAGATTTTAGACCTATTAACTCAAGTGTTTTTGTTTAAGAAAATATTTTAAGTATTTTAAAATGATTATGATTTTAATTCTTTAGTTAAAAGAGTATTTGAAAAAGGTTAAGTAGTTGCTTTTAAAATTTGAATTAAAAAATATCTTGAGGATTAAACAAAGTGGATTTTAATTTTGAGAAAGATTGTATTTTTAAGGTTAAGAAATTAATTAAATTAAATCCTTTAATTTGAGAAAATGTAGTGTTTTTAAGGGTTTGAGTATTTTAATCAAGATTAAATATTTTAGGTATTTTAAAATAATTAGGAGTTTTATTTTTTAGATTATGATTCTTATCTTAATTGAGAATTAATTATATTTTGATTAAGTAAAGATTAATCGTTTTAAGTTTTTTTAGTAAATGAAAGACGGAATGAACACAACTCGAGGCGTGCGCCTCAAGAGCGTTCATCCAAGGACCCAAGGAGTGCTAGACTCCAAAAGCCCACTACTTTCATATTTAATTAACAAATAGTTTGAATTATCTTAAGAAATATTTTAAGCTTTAGGAAAATAATTATGATTTAGTTTGATTTGAGAAAGATACTTTTTAAAAGTTAAGAATTTAACTATATTAGGAATTTAAATAGAAAAGTCATTTTTGGGTTTTTTTTCTATAAATTTAATTAAAAGTTTTCTTAAATGCATTATACACATAACATAAACTTAAATAAGAAATCACATAAAAAGACAATGGGCCAGGATTGATAATTGAGAGAGGGGTGTAGTCAGAAGTTTGTGTTAGGCACAAAAGTGTTTGATTTAGTTAAGAGGGTGAGAATGGAAAACTGGGGACGCGGAAAGGAAAAAAACGGAGGCCCAAGGCCCAATCCGGATATGAAACCAAAAAGAAAATTAGCAAAACCTAATTAACCCTAATCCACAATCTAATCTCTTCACCCTCCCTGCGCCGTTCGTTCCCAAAAAACATCTCGTCTCCCTCTCCCAAAACTCTCGTCTTCCTCTCTCTCGTTTCAACGAAGAAAAAAAAAAAAAAAACCACGAGCTTCTGAACAAACCCAAACCCAAACCCTTCTCTCTTTTCAATCCTTCATGAAAACGTTTCCCAACCCATAATAATTAAGTTATCTCAACAAAATCAACAAAAAAACCAAACTAAACCCTAGATTTTCGCGTGGAAATCACACCTCGAGTAACAAATCACAAACAATTGAAGAAAACATTCAACCAAAGCAAGTCAGATCAACATATGGCGAAGTTGGAATACGAAATGCAAAGGAACAATGTTTCAAGCAGATTTACCCAAATCGTGGTGCCCCGGTGGTCAGATTCTCCAATTCGTGGTGTTCCGGTGGTCAGGCGTGGATTTGAGAGGCTTCGGAAACCTTCAGGTAGAGTATCTTTTCCTTGAATCTTCTTCTCTCTTTGCTTCGTTTTTGCTGAAAAACGTTGCGTTTCTATGTATGTGAGTTAGTGGCTGAGCTTACTATCTTAGAGTTTCAGTGTGAAACTCTAAGAAGTTTTTTTTTTAGGATTTGTGCTTTAGTAAGGTTTAGGATTGGTTTTTAGCAGAGTTTCGCTAGGGTTCCCTTTCATTGATCATTAGAATCCAATTTATAGGAGATTTGAGTCTTGGTTGGTACGTGTGAATTAGGGAATTCTCAGAGGAATATCCTCTAATCCGTGTGATAAATTTGAGGTGTCATGAGTGAGGATGAAAACCATTAGAGGTAGTGGGAATAAACGCTGATCTTGTGGGATGCAGAGGAAATGGAATTGTGAAAATATCTCATATTTTGTCTGTAGCATGAGCTGTAAAATCTTCTAGAATCATGTAGCTTTTGTTTGATTTTTCACTGTTTGTAAATGTGATTTTTACTGCTATAAAGTTATCATTTTTTTCTAAACTTTTTTCACTGCTCTTTACCCTTCTGACGTGGCTTTAGTTGATTTAAGTTGACTCTGACTTCTGTGTTGAAACGAGATAAGGCAACTGAAACTCATGCTTGCAAAAAGCAATATTTATTTGTCTTTGGATTCTTCTTGAGCTCATTTCTGACCTTTAGGTATTTGTTTCTCATTTCAGGTATCTGTTTTTGGAGTCTCATGGACAATATGCTGGTACTGGTGTAATTAGCAGTTTCAGCATGGAAAAGTTTGGGATTTCTTTACTCAAGTTATACCTAAGGTAGCTAGTTTCTCTTTGTTCATGTTTCCCATTTTTCGTAAACTATCTTTATGGTGGACGCACATTTGATGCTGTTCTTGATTGTGAGTAGGAGACTTGCTGTGACTCTGCTATGACGTGCGACTTATCTTGTATGTGAATGGAATGAATTTGTTTGAGTGAGCATCAGTGTTGAATGGCTGCTGCCCTGTCTTTTAACCTATTTCAGAAAATATGATTTGATATATATACATAGCTTGTATTTGGCTTTAATCATTTGTTCTGTTTTCTTTCCATGCACATTGTTTGGTACGAGACATTGGACACAAGGTTGGTGTGAGCAAAAGGATTGGAACCCTTGGGAGAGTTAAAGATCAATTGGCATGCTTGACTGTATTTTGACACTTACAATTGGTATGAGCTTTTCTCTACACATTTAACTTTTTCTTTTCTGCATTGTTGTTGATCCTGGATCATTGAACTCAAATTCAATCTCCTTATGTTGTGTATTGGTTGAACACTGATTTTGCAGGTGTCAAAATTATGAAGACCGTTTTGAAGAAACTTGGAGCTTTCATTAATGTCATGGCTAGGATCTGCGTAAAATGAATTTCTTTGATGAGGTGAACCATAAGTATCAAAAAGAAGTCATATGCATGTGTATGCCTTGAAGGACCAGTCACATATGGTTTAAGGTCAGTAACTTTCTCATTATTCATTCCATGACGAATGCTGCTAGATTTGTGATGCGTGGATTTTGTTATTTTGACATCTGGTTTTCACACTATTGACTTATTCCACTTCTTTTCTATGATGTCTTGACTCGAGACAAGAGAGATCACAATAAAGGGCATCTATGGAGGCCTCAGAGTGACAAGCCATTTGTGTTGTAAGTTCTGCTTTGATCATTGATAGGCATTTTTGTGATTTCTCTGAAAATCTTATTATTGATATACATTACAGAAGATATTTGAAAGCTTCTAATTTTGAGTTCTTTGTAGTGATTTTTTTTTTTAAGGAAAATTCTAACCATGAACCCTGTCAATTGCAGCAATAATCATCTGTGCTAGGTTTGAGGAGCTGAACATGAATCAGGGCATGTATGGAGCCATAGGTAGACAAGAATAAGAGCAGCTTCATTATGATTCTCAAATTCAGCATTAGGTAAATATGTCTTTCCATCACAAGCTTGAAATTTTGGAGAAAACACTTCACTTTTAGAACTTATCATGATTTCTTTAGATGCTGTTTGTTATTATGAATTCTCATTCACTTCGGTTTCAAATATCAATTGCTTCATTGTATTTTCATGTACCTTGGTTTGAACAACTTTGAATTGGTGAAGATTTGGATGATGAAGGCTTGGGTGAAGAGGAAAACCCACGCCGCCATGAAGCTTGGAGTGGGATCATTCATCATGAAGAATGGAAATGAAAAGGGCTGCAGCTACTTGCATTCGGAACAAAAACATGAAGTTTGGTCTTTAGTTTTTCCTTTTCTTAGGCTTAGCAGTAACTGGCAGAATTAGGTTTTGTGGGACTTTGTAGGGTTATTTGTATAATGTGACCACACTTGAATCTTTGTACCAACACTTATTCTCATTTGTAATGTAATAACTTGGTCACCTTTGTGATTTCAAGTTTTGATTTCCTAATGATTTAAACTTTGTGATGGTATTTGTTTGGATTATAATACGAATTGTAGTGAATCAACATGACTTGCAATCTGCTGTTATTGTAACATTAGGATCCCAGCTTGATACAAATGTGAACACAGTTTGGTTAACAGGTTGTAATGCTACCAATTGGGCTTGATACTCACAGTTCAACAATAAATGGGTTATGATTTGAAAACCATATCTCTTATTTTAACAACCTTATGTCTTGCACCCTTAGTCCATATTATTTCTCACATAACCTGGAAACAATCTCACATGTCCTAGAAAGTCTCATTATGATTTGTCACTTTAATATCACTAACCAAACCAAGCTAAAAAAAAACTTCCAATCACAACTTTAAACACATCTTTGAACACAAATTGGTGTTGCCTTGAAAATTATCTGTTCATGGATATAACTTCCAATCAAGCTCATGAATGATCTAGGAATGACTTGTATTACTTAAACATGACTTGAAACAATCTTTACTCAAACTCATGGCTTCAAGAGAAAAACTCAAACACGGCTTGGTTATCGCTCCGTTATGCCTCGTACCACATGCAATATAGCTAAAAATTCTTACATACGGCTTTGTAATTGAAAAGCTTTCATTTTAGCATACTCCATGGCTAACTAATTTGAATACAAAGCTTTAGAAAACTTGAAAGGATGCTTAGAACCAATCTTAAATTATGGCTTGAAGAATGGATGGCTTTAAGACATGAACCTGAAAGGCATGATTCAAAACCTTGGTCACATATTGTTTATGCCAAGATCTTTTGGAACCTTTACTTATCATCCACCAACCAACTCAAACTTAAATTAAAAATAAACATGACCCAAATATGAATGACTCTTTCTTAGCTTGTTTTAACCATACAGCCCCAGTGTCACACTTGAAATATGGTTAAAAATCTTCTTGATAATAGCTTAAAATCAGTTTGAAATCAATCAATCGTGTCTTGACTGAATAATCATAAAATGAGTGTCCAACCCTCCTTTATCCCTTCTTGGAATCAAGACAACCCCACAAGAGCTAGCTACCCTCACATACAAGATCCTCAATGACCTGAACACCATATCTTGGTATAAGAGAAAATGCAATAGGTAGGACAAATTTAGGGTATGACAGATGCCCCTATCTAATTGTCTTTGAGCCCTAGAGAATGAATTGTTGTATATTGTTCATTTTTAGGGTGGAAGTCAATTAGATACAAGAAGACCCAAAATTTGTCTGACAAAAGGTAAAATTATGGCTAACAGAATGAAGTAGTAGGGTTCCAACTGAACAAAAATAACTTGAGATTCTTTGGGTGGTCGAAGCAGTCCCTTATCCACCAAGGTTCTCCGATGATACCAAAGTTGCATCTTTGAAAAGGGGGCAGAGGATTCTCTGGGTCGTCGAAGCAGTCCCTTATCCATTAAGGTTCCTCGATGATACCAAAGCAGTATCTCGAAAGGCAGACGATTCTTTGGGTCGTCGAAGCAGTCCTTTATTAATTAAGGTTCCTCAACGATACCAAAGCAGTATCTTAGAAAGCTGAAGATTCTCTGGAGCATTGAAGCAGTACCTTATCCTTTAAGGTTCCTCAACGATACCAAAGCAGTATCTTAGAAAGCAGAAGATTCTCTGGAGCATTGAAGCAGTACCTTATCCGTTAAGGTTCCTCAACGATACCAAAGCAGTATCTTAGAAAGCTGAAGATTCTCTGGAGCATTGAAGCAGTACCTTATCCTTTAAGGTTCCTCAACGATACCAAAGCAGTATCTTAGAAAGCAGAAGATTCTCTGGAGCATTGAAGCAGTACCTTATCCGTTAAGGTTCCTCAACGATACCAAAGCAGTATCTTAGAAAGCTGAAGATTCTCTGGAGCATTGAAGCAGTACCTTATCCTTTAAGGTTCCTCAACGATACCAAAGCAGTATCTTAGAAAGCAGAAGATTCTCTGGAGCATTGAAGCAGTACCTTATCCGTTAAGGTTCCTCAACGATACCAAAGCAGTATCTTTGCGGTAAATTTGTTGAAGGATAATTGAGCAAGATTCATCTCGGAGGAAATGCGTTGGCTTTGCAGGGGATGACTCACAAGAAACTTTCTAGGATATCCTCTGCTTGGGGAGTAAGAATAACAATAGCTGCTGGAGATTGTCATTATTAATTGCCTGGTTGAAGAATGACTTGCCGGGGAATAGAATTCCTTGAGCACGCGCGGAGTATAAACTCTTTTCAGAAGAGTACTGCCGATTTTGAAGGAGGACTGGCCAAGATGCTTGTGAACTGATCCTGGATCCTGTTATGCTATGTTGATGGGGATGGATATGCCATGCATTACATGATGCACTGAGACACATACTAAGATGCAATTGCTGGGGAATCTAATGCACGTATGAATGCACCAGATATGCTAATGCTTGATATGATTGAATATGATGTTATGTTTACATGCCATGTATATGACGATGCGAATGATCAGGCGCGCTGGGGATAGGTTTCCTTGTTGAGGGTATCACCAGGGATTGGATTTGGAAATTGCCAAGTGTGATTGGACTTTGGTTATTTGGTGGTTGCCAATAGATTAAATTTTTAGGTTTTATGAGGATGCCAACAAAGTGGACTTTTAGTGGTTGCCTATGAAGACTGGATTTTAAATGGTAAGTTTGGAGGTGCCAACGAGTGTGGATTTTTGAGTAGTTGCCAATAAAGGATTGGACTTTGGGTTGGCGAAAGGGTTTGATTTCCCGACACTTGGATTTTGATTATCTGATGCCCCAAGTTTGATCCTTTGCTGATAAGCTGTGTATTCATTCTTGAGAGGGCTTCAATCATGACGGCTTTGTATGAGCGTAGCGACGTGATCAATTCATGTTAACCGTATGAGCGTAGCGACTTAACCAATGTATGTTGATTGTGTTTTTGCTCTGCCCCAAGTCTTTTGACACTTGTCGACTCAACCATGGCTATCATTATGCACAGTCTGCTTGATAAACTTGAAAGCATGAAGGGAAACTTCCCATCTGCAACTTGTTTGTCCCAGTCCATAGGGTCTTTGTAGGAATACTCCTTGAAAGTGATCATATCAGGATACGATTGGAGACGATTTGCCCCAGTATTTGAATCTTACAGTGATTTGCCCTTAATCAATCTTTAGAGGGATTTGCCCCAGATGAACTGGGTGTACTGAGTACAGGGGTTTGCCCCAGATGGGCTGAACACTGAAGTGGTATTTCCTCCTTGATCTACTGATACTTGGAGACTTATTTCATCCTGACCCGTTCCATTGGTCAACATAGTCATCGGATGTCATGCCCCTGTTCCATAGGTTTATGAAGTGAACTGAATTTGGGTCAACATTGTTGAATGATCAAGTTTTCTTGATGCCAAATACTGACTTGCAGTTAAAATTGTTTATTTACAAATGGTAATTTTAATGCAATTTTCATGCAAGTTTTGAAAATCAGTCATTATTTGAATGTTGTGAAAGTGTGTGACAAATTGGACCATTAGCCCAAACACAATGCTTATTTAGCTGATGTGAAAGATATAGCAGGAATATGACACCAATGCAAGTGATTAGCAAATTCATAGGAGTCAGTTTACGCCACCTTGCTGTAGTATGCTTTCAGAATAAACCCTGCCTCAATTAGGTCTTTTGAGGGTTGTAACGTGGTTTGGTTCACGGTTATAGAAACAAAGGATATAAGGCTCAAAATTTGTTTTGTACCCACCCCTTCTTCGTGATGAACTCCAGTCCTACGTTCAGTTAAGTTGACACACACATTCATCTCCTAAGAGATCTTGACGATATAATAGTGAGGATTCAAGGTCTTCTAGAAATGGCAGTCACTTTATTTGCTTTTGGTCATGATGTCAGTGATCTCTTTTGATTTTTTGATATGATGATCACTGAATCTTATTTTGTTTTTTTTCTTGAGGCTTTGAGGACCTCTTTTGCTTTGTTTTTTTTGTTTTTTATCCCTAATTTTTGCCTGGACTGATTTTGTTTTTTCAAGTCCACCGGGATTGCCTTGATTTTTGCCTGAGTCTCCTTTGAGGTATTTGACCTAGCAGGCTTTTTTTAATTTGTTTTTGATTTTGTCGAAGGATTGTGACTGCCAAGTTATTGGTCATTGATGAATCACCATCATGTTTTTGGACTTTGCTTTTGTGAACTGAGTGCGTAATTAGGTTAACTGAACACTACCCATGCCCCAGGTTAAGCGTGAGGGTTTAGAAATTCGAAGGAAGCTCTTACTTCTAGGCTCGAAGTGGTTGACTAGGGATTAACTCCTTATCTCTCCAGTGTTTGGGGATTTGAAACAATGCCTGTACATCCTTGGCAGGATTCTATTCGAAAGTATACCATCAGCAATTATGGGTATCTCATTTTCGTCATCCTCCCCCCAATACTTGCTAAACAACTTGGTAAAGAAAAAAGAAGAGAGGTATATAGATGAACATATTTTTTTGCTTTTTGATATAAGTGAAGAAAAAATGAGCGAATGCGACGTGATTAATTCAGAAAATACATGATCGTTTCATTAATATTACCATTCAAAACAACGATGTCTAAAACAAGTAGCATTTAACACAAAGAAAATTACAAATGCAAGATTATATGATTTAAAAGTTGCCATCATTGGGAACTGAGCTTTTCTTCCTCAACCCACTGTTGGTCTAGCATTCTTGTTCATCCAGACCAGTATGATAGCCTTCTTCACACCTACTCTCAACAACTTCTTCCCTAACATGGGCGGATGGACCCACCGGATCAAATAAAGGACTGACATGGATTTGAAGACCTTGAGGTGTAAACGATATTTGCTTGGACTCAATCAGGTCTTGGACCTTGTTTCTGAGCTGTTTGCAATCCTTAGTTGAATGCCCCATAGCACCAGCATGGTATCCACATCGTGCGTTGGCGTCAAAGCCTGGTGGGTATGGAGGAATCACAGGATCCAAGCCCTTTGGCACTATTAGTTCACTACTAATCAATCGTGGCAATATATGACTGAGTGGCAATGGCAAATGATCGAAATGCCTTTCTGGTCTTTGACTATAGTAGCGTCGGGGTTGTGAAGAATATTGTTGTGCAACCTGTTGTTGACGAGGGGGACCTCTATTGATTGGAGTATATTGACCATGTGGAGAGAATGGGAATGCACAGGGGGGCTCATAGGATTGCTGACTTTGAACATTTGAGATGTTTATACGCACAACCAAATACCCCTCTTGAAAGGATATGCATTTCTTGTCAATCAAGTGTTGCACCTTGGCTTGAAAAGCTTTGCAATCTTCAGTCGAATGTCCCATTGATCCAGCGTGATATCCACAATGCGCATTGAGGTCGTACCCAGGCGGGTATGGTTTTGGTAAAGGCTTGATAGCTTTGGGCTCTACCAGCGAACTTCTGACCAGATGCGGCAGAAGTTGACTATACGACATAGGAACTGGATGAAGAGGAGCATTCCTTCTTTCCAGGTTATTACGAGGCCTTATCTGAGTTTGGCGTGGATTTTGATTTCCTTGATTATGAGCTCGTTGATCTGCATTGGGAGCAGCCCAAGGTTTTTGGTATGGTGCCCTAGGCACCGTTGATTTCCTTGTTGGGACCCAAAGGTTGATGTCATCATCGTCATTAATACCACTGGAATGCTCTCCAAAGTCCCTGTTCAGAGCCCTCTCAGATAATACAACATCTTTGGACTTCTCTACCAGCTTTCCTCTTTTTGAGGTTTCATCCCAGACCATGGTTTCAACGTGATTAAAAGATGTTTCATCTTCCCTAAACTCGGCCTTTTCCTTGTGGTATACGATTCTGAGTGGTCCACAAGACTCTTGTATCTTCTCTTTGCCTGATCTTTGGGTTAAACCATTCATGCTAGGGTCTTCCTTTCTGGTTAGTTTTTGCAGTTTGTTTCGGAAGCTTTCACATTCTTTGACAGCATGCCCTATGGCTCCAGTGTGGTACTCACATTCTCCCCCTGAGTTATCTTCCTCAAAGACTAGACGTTTCTTGTTAATAAGCTCTTGAACTTTGTTCTTGAATGACCAACAGTCTTCAATAAAGTGCCCCCTCGCCCCTTTATGGTATTCACACTGTGCATTATGATTATATCCAGGTGGAGGAGGGTTACGAGCCGGTCCAAGAGAGGTGAGTGCCACCATTGTACTCTGAATAAGGTATGATAGCAGTTGTCCACAGGGTATAGGAATAGGGTCAAGAATAGGGCGCAACTTAGACTTCTTATAGCCTATCTGATTTAGATTCTCATGTCCTTGAGACAGAATGGGTGCTGACCACTGATTCAGAGGCTGTGCACGGATTGGTTGGGGACAAGACCCATGAGGGATAACACCCAATGGGTTATTCAGTGCAGCTTGTGAAGTAGAAGGAACTGTGGGAGCAACACTCCTAGTTGTGAAGCCTTCTTGCATCTTTTCTTTTCTTCTCCCTATAGCTGTCGTCTGCTTCATCTTGCCTTTCATGTTGTTCTCGTCTTTTCTCGACTCAACTTGATTCTGCCTTAAGCGTTCCATGGTTCTCCCAGAGCAATCTTAAGTCCAATACACGTGTCGGGAAATCAACTGCGGGTTACAGACAAAGGATGGATGAGTTTGTTTGGAAGATGACATGCAATGCAAATGCAATTGTATGCAAATGAATGCAATGCAGGTAGATTCAGGATCCAAGATATCACAAGTAACTTCCCAACCCTCATAACAGGTAGGCTTTGTAAGGATAGTTCTAGATTCTTTACCCATAAACCCACTCACAGGATAGCTCTTATGTTGATGGATATGGTTCCCAGGGTCTCGGACACTAGTCGCATCAACACCACGCAACAGGCTAGCTGCATTGTGACGGGGATACGAAAAGGTCTACCCTGAGTGTAGCCTTCATGCTAGGCCCACGAGAATCGAGTCCTCGGAGACAACCACCAAGATGAAAACTGGTGCTAAGAGTGGATCCCAGAGTCACGGACCCTTCATGAATCAAGTCGTGCAACAGGCTAGCTGCTTTACAACGAGATCTACGAAAAGGTCTACTCTAGGGGAAGCTTTCATGCTAGGCACACAAGGAGCGGGTCCTTGGGGACTAACACTAATTACTTCCAAATTCTAAACTAGGTGTTCTCTCTTCTTTTTCCAAGACTCGGGTATAGAGCCTTACTTGTGATGTTATCCCAGAATCCAATAAACAATATATGATAAGGAGAAAACAATAAAAGCAAATAGAGAAGTAATAGGAGAAAACAAATAAGCATAAATTAAACAAGCGAAGCTAACACTCTCGACTCGAGTCAAGTTAGGCTTGACTCTCTCTAGCATAGGGCAATGCTTATCCCCAGCAGAGTCGCCATCTGTCGTACCTCGAAAAATACGATCCTCGCGATGGACGCAGGAAAAAACTGTTCGAAACAGAGTCGCCACCGAACTTTATTCATTCCAAGGGAGGAATAGGAAAATATCGATAAAACCTTTAAAAGGATAAGAAAATGGTCATCGCAACCAAATTCGGGTTCGGGAGTCGATTACGCAAAGGGAAGGTATTAGCACCCTCTACGTCCGTTGTACTCAACGGGAACCTCTTGATTCGATTCGGGAGATAAGTTAGCTTGGTTTGTTTGTTTTCTTCTAAGGCAGATATTGCTTTCTAAGGGGGAAATGGGTGGTTTTTTATTAGTGTGCTCGGCAAGGATTAGAATCCTTGTGCCTACGTATTCCCTCGTGCAATGGGAAAGTCAGAGCATTCGTAGTTCGTGGGACTACGGTTGGTTTGTATTTTTTAGGCGAACGAGAGTTTAATTCGCATTCTAACTGCTAAACGTTGGCTTGTCTGCTCGTCATAGGAGGCTGAAGCACTAGTTCATATGCGCGGAAGAATGGATTTAAACAATGTTTTTTTTGTTAAAAGTTGTTGGAATTGTATTAAGTGTGTTAAGATTTGATTGAGGAAAAGAGTTTGATTTGCGTATGTTTTAGGGTTTTGGTTGCGTAGGAAGCGTTTAGTTTGTTAAGTGTTTTGAGCGAGAATGACGATTATTCGATAAACGAGACGTCGGCCTCGCAACCAATTAATCGGGGCATGACTGAAATGATAGATCTCAATAACATCTTTTTCATTCTATTGATTATAAAATTGTATTTGTTGGACAAGTGGCTTACTTTGTCCATGTAATTTAGGGCAAGTGTTTTAGGAAGAAAGTTCGGAACGAACACAACCCAAAGCGTGCGCCTCAAGAGCATTCATCCAAGGGCCCAAGAAGTGCTAGACCTCAAGAGTCCACTACTTTCGTAATTTAATTAAGAAAAAGATTTGCATTTGATGTATTTTGGACGCGTTAATTGGATTTGAAGTTGTTAAGATTTTAAAAAAGATTAAGTATTTTAATAGGGTTGTAAGTTTTTAAGTCTTGAAATGGAAGACCGAAACGAGCACAACCCAAGGCGTGCGCCCCAAGAGCGATTGTTTCAAGACCCAAAGAGTGCTAGACTCTAAAAGCCCATTACTTCCAATAGTTGATTAGGAGAATGGTTTAGAAACGTTAATTAAATATTTTATAAGAAAATATTAAGTATCAGATCGTCGATTATGATCTTAAGAAAGTGTTTTAAGAGATTGCATGTTTTAATTGAATTGAAAGTTTTTTAGGTTTAGAAATGAAAGACGGAACGAACACCACCCAAGGCGTGCGCCCCAAGAGCGATCGTCCAAGGACCAAGGAGTGCTAGACCCCAAAAGCCCACTACTTCCATAATTAATTAGGAAAACAGATTTTAGACCTATTAACTCAAGTGTTTTTGTTTAAGAAAATATTTTAAGTATTTTAAAATGATTATGATTTTAATTCTTTAGTTAAAAGAGTATTTGAAAAAGGTTAAGTAGTTGCTTTTAAAATTTGAATTAAAAAATATCTTGAGGATTAAACAAAGTGGATTTTAATTTTGAGAAAGATTGTATTTTTAAGGTTAAGAAATTAATTAAATTAAATCCTTTAATTTGAGAAAATGTAGTGTTTTTAAGGGTTTGAGTATTTTAATCAAGATTAAATATTTTAGGTATTTTAAAATAATTAGGAGTTTTATTTTTTAGATTATGATTCTTATCTTAATTGAGAATTAATTATATTTTGATTAAGTAAAGATTAATCGTTTTAAGTTTTTTTAGTAAATGAAAGACGGAATGAACACAACTCGAGGCGTGCGCCTCAAGAGCGTTCATCCAAGGACCCAAGGAGTGCTAGACTCCAAAAGCCCACTACTTTCATATTTAATTAACAAATAGTTTGAATTATCTTAAGAAATATTTTAAGCTTTAGGAAAATAATTATGATTTAGTTTGATTTGAGAAAGATACTTTTTAAAAGTTAAGAATTTAACTATATTAGGAATTTAAATAGAAAAGTCATTTTTGGGTTTTTTTTCTATAAATTTAATTAAAAGTTTTCTTAAATGCATTATACACATAACATAAACTTAAATAAGAAATCACATAAAAAGACAATGGGCCAGGATTGATAATTGAGAGAGGGGTGTAGTCAGAAGTTTGTGTTAGGCCCAAAAGTGTTTGATTTAGTTAAGAGGGTGAGAATGGAAAACTGGGGACGCGGAAAGGAAAAAAACGGAGGCCCAAGGCCCAATCCGGATATGAAACCAAAAAGAAAATTAGCAAAACCTAATTAACCCTAATCCACAATCTAATCTCTTCACCCTCCCTGCGCCGTTCGTTCCCAAAAAACATCTCGTCTCCCTCTCCCAAAACTCTCGTCTTCCTCTCTCTCGTTTCAACGAAGAAAAAAAAAAAAAAAAACCACGAGCTTCTGAACAAACCCAAACCCAAACCCTTCTCTCTTTTCAATCCTTCATGAAAACGTTTCCCAACCCATAATAATTAAGTTATCTCAACAAAATCAACAAAAAAACCAAACTAAACCCTAGATTTTCGCGTGGAAATCACACCTCGAGTAACAAATCACAAACAATTGAAGAAAACATTCAACCAAAGCAAGTCAGATCAACATATGGCGAAGTTGGAATACGAAATGCAAAGGAACAATGTTTCAAGCAGATTTACCCAAATCGTGGTGCCCCGGTGGTCAGATTCTCCAATTCGTGGTGTTCCGGTGGTCAGGCGTGGATTTGAGAGGCTTCGGAAACCTTCAGGTAGAGTATCTTTTCCTTGAATCTTCTTCTCTCTTTACTTCGTTTTTGCTGAAAAACGTTGCGTTTCTATGTATGTGAGTTAGTGGCTGAGCTTACTATCTTAGAGTTTCAGTGTGAAACTCTAAGAAGTTTTTTTTTTAGGATTTGTGCTTTAGTAAGGTTTAGGATTGGTTTTTAGCAGAGTTTCGCTAGGGTTCCCTTTCATTGATCATTAGAATCCAATTTATAGGAGATTTGAGTCTTGGTTGGTACGTGTGAATTAGGGAATTCTCAGAGGAATATCCTCTAATCCGTGTGATAAATTTGAGGTGTCATGAGTGAGGATGAAAACCATTAGAGGTAGTGGGAATAAACGCTGATCTTGTGGGATGCAGAGGAAATGGAATTGTGAAAATATCTCATATTTTGTCTGTAGCATGAGCTGTAAAATCTTCTAGAATCATGTAGCTTTTGTTTGATTTTTCACTGTTTGTAAATGTGATTTTTACTGCTATAAAGTTATCATTTTTTTCTAAACTTTTTTCACTGCTCTTTACCCTTCTGACGTGGCTTTAGTTGATTTAAGTTGACTCTGACTTCTGTGTTGAAACGAGATAAGGCAACTGAAACTCATGCTTGCAAAAAGCAATATTTATTTGTCTTTGGATTCTTCTTGAGCTCATTTCTGACCTTTAGGTATTTGTTTCTCATTTCAGGTATCTGTTTTTGGAGTCTCATGGACAATATGCTGGTACTGGTGTAATTAGCAGTTTCAGCATGGAAAAGTTTGGGATTTCTTTACTCAAGTTATACCCAAGGTAGCTAGTTTCTCTTTGTTCATGTTTCCCATTTTTCGTAAACTATCTTTATGGTGGACGCACATTTGATGCTGTTCTTGATTGTGAGTAGGAGACTTGCTGTGACTCTGCTATGACGTGCGACTTATCTTGTATGTGAATGGAATGAATTTGTTTGAGTGAGCATCAGTGTTGAATGGCTGCTGCCCTGTCCTTTAACCTATTTCAGAAAATATGATTTGATATATATACATAGCTTGTATTTGGCTTTAATCATTTGTTCTGTTTTCTTTCCATGCACATTGTTTGGTACGAGACATTGGACACAAGGTTGGTGTGAGCAAAAGGATTGGAACCCTTGGGAGAGTTAAAGATCAATTGGCATGCTTGACTGTATTTTGACACTTACAATTGGTATGAGCTTTTCTCTACACATTTAACTTTTTCTTTTCTGCATTGTTGTTGATCCTGGATCGTTGAACTCAAATTCAATCTCCTTATGTTGTGTATTGGTTGAACACTGATTTTGCAGGTGTCAAAATTATGAAGACCGTTTTGAAGAAACTTGGAGCTTTCATTAATGTCATGGCTAGGATCTGCGTAAAATGAATTTCTTTGATGAGGTGAACCATAAGTATCAAAAAGAAGTCATATTCATGTGTATGCCTTGAAGGACCAGTCACATATGGTTTAAGGTCAGTAACTTTCTCATTATTCATTCCATGACGAATGCTGCTAGATTTGTGATGCGTGGATTTTGTTATTTTGACATCTGGTTTTCACACTATTGACTTATTCCACTTCTTTTCTATGATGTCTTGACTCGAGACAAGAGAGATCACAATAAAGGGCATCTATGGAGGCCTCAGAGTGACAAGCCATTTGTGTTGTAAGTTCTGCTTTGATCATTGATAGGCATTTTTGTGATTTCTCTGAAAATCTTATTATTGATATACATTACAGAAGATATTTGAAAGCTTCTAATTTTGAGTTCTTTGTAGTGATTTTTTTTTTTAAGGAAAATTCTAACCATGAACCCTGTCAATTGCAGCAATAATCATCTGTGCTAGGTTTGAGGAGCTGAACATGAATCAGGGCATGTATGGAGCCATAGGTAGACAAGAATAAGAGCAGCTTCATTATGATTCTCAAATTCAGCATTAGGTAAATATGTCTTTCCATCACAAGCTTGAAATTTTAGAGAAAACACTTCACTTTTAGAACTTATCATGATTTCTTTAGATGCTGTTTGTTATTATGAATTCTCATTCACTTCGGTTTCAAATATCAATTGCTTCATTGTATTTTCATGTACCTTGGTTTGAACAACTTTGAATTGGTGAAGATTTGGATGATGAAGGCTTGGGTGAAGAGGAAAACCCACGCCGCCATGAAGCTTGGAGTGGGATCATTCATCATGAAGAATGGAAATGAAAAGGGCTGCAGCTACTTGCATTCGGAACAAAAACATGAAGTTTGGTCTTTAGTTTTTCCTTTTCTTAGGCTTAGCAGTAACTGGCAGAATTAGGTTTTGTGGGACTTTGTAGGGTTATTTGTATAATGTGACCACACTTGAATCTTTGTACCAACACTTATTCTCATTTGTAATGTAATAACTTGGTCACCTTTGTGATTTCAAGTTTTGATTTCCTAATGATTTAAACTTTGTGATGGTATTTGTTTGGATTATAATACGAATTGTAGTGAATCAACATGACTTGCAATCTGCTGTTATTGTAACATTAGGATCCCAGCTTGATACAAATGTGAACACAGTTTGGTTAACAGGTTGTAATGCTACCAATTGGGCTTGATACTCACAGTTCAACAATAAATGGGTTATGATTTGAAAACCATATCTCTTATTTTAACAACCTTATGTCTTGCACCCTTAGTCCATATTATTTCTCACATAACCTGGAAACAATCTCACATGTCCTAGAAAGTCTCATTATGATTTGTCACTTTAATATCACTAACCAAACCAAGCTAAAAAAAAAACTTCCAATCACAACTTTAAACACATCTTTGAACACAAATTGGTGTTGCCTTGAAAATTATCTGTTCATGGATATAACTTCCAATCAAGCTCATGAATGATCTAGGAATGACTTGTATTACTTAAACATGACTTGAAACAATCTTTACTCAAACTCATGGCTTCAAGAGAAAAACTCAAACACGGCTTGGTTATCGCTCCGTTATGCCTCGTACCACATGCAATATAGCTAAAAATTCTTACATACGGCTTTGTAATTGAAAAGCTTTCATTTTAGCATACTCCATGGCTAACTAATTTGAATACAAAGCTTTAGAAAACTTGAAAGGATGCTTAGAACCAATCTTAAATTATGGCTTGAAGAATGGATGGCTTTAAGACATGAACCTGAAAGGCATGATTCAAAACCTTGGTCACATATTGTTTATGCCAAGATCTTTTGGAACCTTTACTTATCATCCACCAACCAACTCAAACTTAAATTAAAAATAAACATGACCCAAATATGAATGACTCTTTCTTAGCTTGTTTTAACCATACAGCCCCAGTGTCACACTTGAAATATGGTTAAAAATCTTCTTGATAATAGCTTAAAATCAGTTTGAAATCAATCAATCGTGTCTTGACTGAATAATCATAAAATGAGTGTCCAACCCTCCTTTATCCCTTCTTGGAATCAAGACAACCCCACAAGAGCTAGCTACCCTCACATACAAGATCCTCAATGACCTGAACACCATATCTTGGTATAAGAGAAAATGCAATAGGTAGGACAAATTTAGGGTATGACAGATGGACCTGGAACTCTAGCAGCCTTTAGACTCTGACAAAGATGATAACCAGTTTTCACAGAGTATTCTGCATTCCTTTCATAGTATGAAAGTAGCTTGTCATCATGATCACTCCAAGAGAGAGGGATGCTGGTAATTTGCTTGGCATCCTCGGGGTCGAATCTGTTCTCAATAACCTCCTTCTTCCAAATTCTCAGATCTTCATCTATAAAATCACTCACTTTCGTGTTCTCATTTACCTCATGAGTTGGTCTAAGAATATTGAACTCCGGGTTGTTGGGAATCCACTTGTCAGAAGCAGGACACATTTTTCCTCCATTTCCTATCCTTCCTCTTGCCCCATTGTTGATGATCTCTCTAGCACTTAAGATGCTTCTCCAAGCATATCTTGGAGCATAACCAAGAGAACTTTCTCCAATTGATGTTCTAGGAAAGTATCTTCCTTTGAAGACTCTCCCAAACAAGCTAGGAATCCTCTTTGGTAAGGAGACACAAATAGTGTTTCCCCAAAAGACTAGAATTAAAGTCACTAATGCTTTTGAATCCTAAACCCCCTTCCCCCTTTACTTTTTGCAAGTTTTTCCCAACTCACCCAATGGACTTTATTTGCTCCACCTCTAGCTCCCCACCAAAAGTTTGCCATAATGGATTCTATTTCTTGAAAAATGGACTCAGGTAACTTATAGCAGCTCATCACATATGTTGGAATAGCTTGCACCACAGCTTTAATGAGGACTTCTTTACCTACTCTAGACAAAATCTTTTCTTTCCATCCCTTCACTTTCTTCCACACCCTATTCACAACTAGCTTAAAGGCCATTTTCTTTGACCTGCCAAAAACAACAGGAAGACTGAGGTATTTAGAATGGCTTTGCACAATTCTGACTCCCATTTTTGCCCTAAGTTCCTCCTGGTTCACATCCACCACATTCCTGCTAAAGGAGACCTCGGATTTATTAAGGTTCACCACCTGACCAGAAGCTTGTTGATACTTATCAAGGATAGCTAAGATTTTATCTACTTCATGCTGGCTTCCCTAGCAAATAGCAAACTGTCATCTGCGAAGAAAAGGTGAGTGATCGTAGGTGCCTTGCGAGCCACTTGTATGTCATGGATCTGTTTGTTAACCATCTCCCTTTTGATAAGACCTGAAAATACATCAGCACAAAATGAAAAGGTAAGGGGAAAGAGGATCTCCTTAACGGAGACCCCTCTCCGGAGAGAAACAGGCACCAGGTTGACCATTAACTAAGACCCTGTAGGTGACAGTGGAGATACATCTGCTTATGACATCTACCAAATGTTGGGGGAAGCCCATAGTAGACAAAACCTCAGTGATAAACACCCACTCTAGTCTGTCGTAAGCCTTTGACATGTCAAGTTTAAGAGACATAGTCCCCTTTTTTCCTTTAGGTTTCTTTTTCATCCAGTGGAAACACTCCATCGCAACTAAAGAATTATCTGTTATAATACGGCTCTATACAAACGCACTTTGCTCCTCATCAATAATGTCTAGGTGAATTTTCTTGATCCTGTTAGCTATGGTCTTCGTGATAATTTTCCTTAACACATTACAAAGGCTGATGGGGCGAAACTCCTTAGTGCTAGAGGTAAGCTTGTACTTTGGGATCAAGGCTATGTGGGTCATGTTAAAGATTCTAGAATCGACATTGTTAATAAGCACATCCAAATCCAGCTTATAGATATCACAACTCACGATCCCCAGTATTTCTGATAGAATAAGGCTGGCAAACCATCGAGCTCCGGTTCTTTCAAAGGGTGCACTTGAAAAAGGGCAGCCTTAACTTCTTCCGCCGAGAAACTTTTCTCACACCACCTGACACGCTCTGTTGAAGTTTTCCACGCACCACAGAGTAAACCTCTTCCAATTTTGAAGGCAGAGTTGAAGAAAATAAATCAGAAAAGTAGTGAGACAGTATTCAATCACAATTCTCTTCTCCCTTCCACCAACATTGATTCTCATCCTTAAGCTTGAAGGTAGCATTTACTTGTTTCCTTTGATTGGCTTTACCGTGGAAGAACTTATTGTTCCTATCCCCATGTTTTAACTATAAGACACAGCTCTTCTGACGCCAAATTATCTCCTCAGCTTGAAGAAGTTTGTTTTTTCTGATCCTCCAAAACTTTAAGTTCCATAATGTTCTCCCTAGAAGAGTTCCAACTACAATCCTCCTTAAGACGTTCCTCAATCCTGCCAAGTTCTTTGCTGATGGAACTCCTCCTAAATTCTTTGAAAACCTCATTAAGGGACTGCATTGCGTTTATCTTAGAAGACACCCCTCTCGCAGAATACTTCCACAATCTGTCTACTTCTTTCTCACACCTTGGGTCTTTACTCCAAAATTCTTCAAACCTAAAAATAAATCTTCTCTTACGTCTCATACCAGAGGAATCAGCTTCTAACTCAATCATGATTGTTGTGTGATAAGAACCATATTGAGGAAGGTGGCTAACTCTCAGAGGCGCAAATCTGTTGATGAAGCTCTCAGAGGGAAAACTTCGATCCAACCTGCACTGGATATTGTACTCCCCTTCACGACCGTTTGTCCAAGTAAACTTGTAACCTACAAAACCAAGAGCAATTAGTTGACACAAATCAAGCACTTGTCTCCCCCAGGATAATTGACTAGCAGTTTTGCATTGTCGTCCCTTCTTTTCATGGTCAAAGAGGATATCATTTAGATCTCCAAAGAAAATGAAAAGATCTCCTTCACTGCTAGCCAAATCTTTGATAAGGTCCCATGTTTTCCTCTTGTTCTTCTCCTCAGGAAAACCATAGATGCCACTGAAAAACCACTTCTTATCTGTTTCATCATCCTCCACGACACCCCCAATATGGTTAAAAGAAAATGAAATCACAGAGATCTTCGCGGATTCCTTCCACATCAGAATTAAACCTCCTGCTCTATTCCTACCTTCACTAGTACAATCAACTACAAAGCAACCCTCAAAACCACACTTGTTCTTTATTGACTGAAACTCTTCACCCTTGAGCCTAGTCTCCATAATAAAAATAATCTCAGAGTTTTCTAAATTATTGAGCCTTAGCAAGGATCGAAATACACGGGGACTCCTTAATTCCCTGTAGTTCCAGCTGATAATTTTCATTGTTCTATGCGGTGTTGGTTTTCTAACACCACCTCTGGTAGTCTTTGAAGTTCATCGCCACTGATTTGTCCCTTCCTTTTCTTTTCTCTAATTCCTTACCCTTCAATAACTCCTTCTATAATCATCACATCAACTAACTATCTCTTCCCCTGTCTATATCCAAAAGCTTTTGTTGGTTAGGGCTCACTTTTCTTGGTGTTTGTTTTCTTGTCCAATTCTTCTTTTTTGATCTTGTAGACTTTAAAATTGGTGCTAGTTCCTTTGCCTTTCCCAGGTTAGAAATCTCAACCGCACCCAAGGATTTTGCAACTGCTTCAACTTCCATGTTATCATTTTTTGACACTTCCATCTGATGGCTCAAACCTCCGACCTGAATCTCCTTTTGTTTCTCCATTTTTCCTTGTTCCACTTCTTCCTCAGTTTATTTATCCTTCTCTTTGGTTGCGCATTTGTTGTTTCCTGAGGAGATATTGAAAAGACTTTTACAACAAGAACTTGAAGTAGACTCCTTTCGTTGCTCTACTAGGGTTTTTGGTAAAGGGGACACACGTAGCCACGGCCCAAAAGATAACTCCTTCTCGTCAAGCTCTTCAAAACCTTCTTCAGATAAATCTGTGACCACTTCACAGTCTTTTAACTAGCTAGTGTCCTAATCTTCCGCAAACGAAGTAGAAAGTTGGAAGTCGTTCATATTTAAAGAAAACTCTAAGGTTTTTCTCTTTGAAACGGACAACCGTGCCTATCTTAAGTGGTTATTTCAAATCCAGTGTCACCTTGATGCAAAGGGACCTTCCATTCATATGTGCATCCTTTTGATATACTTCTTCAAAAACACCCAATACTCCACCTAATTTCTTTGCCATGGCTTCGGTTCTCAGCATAAGGGGTAGCTCATACACTCTGATCCAAAAAGCTCCAAAGTGCATCTTCATTGCCCGACATTTGTTATTCACCTGAAACTCTTGCTAGGACCACAATGTTTCTATCAAAGTTCTAAGGCCCGTTGCGCAAAACATTCTCCAGAACTCGCTTGGTGCTGAAACGGAAAAGGAATAAATTTTTGTTGAGTTCCTGAGTTTCCACCGAGTACTTGATTTTCCATGTGTTTACCATCGTTGAAGTAAAAGATCTTGAGTTGAAGTGACTGGCAGTCCAGATCTTTGCCGCCAGAGTATGTTGAAAGATCTCTTCTCCTCCAACCTCTTTCCGTCGTCACTCCTTCTTCTTCTTCCTTCGAAAGAGGGAACTCCTTCCATTTCTCCATGTGGATAAAAGGGAAAAAGGGAAGACACCCACGAAAATCAGAAACCTTCCAGGGAACGATAACTTAAAATGAAGTCAGTATGAAAAGCTAGCAGAAAGAGAACGCCAAATGAAAATTGTGAGAAAACTAGAAAAACTTGGGGAAAACCAAGCATCATAACACTTAGAGCGGGAGAGGAAGAGTTACAACCAAAAACCCTAGAAAAGTTTTGAGGAAAGCACAATAAGTTCTAGAGAGAAGGGAGACCCTCTCTCTAGGACACTTGGAAAATTAAAGCAACCATTTTTTCTTAGGACAACTTGATACAACTAAAATAAATAACTAAATAAAATTGGATAAAGTTTTGTAACATTTATGTCGAACTATGCCTCAAAATTTTGGAATCCTCAATTGTTTGGTATCTCTTGCTTTCCATCCTCTTCAATTCAAACCTTTAACTTAATCTATTGATAGAGTTCAAGCTCAGGAAATTTTACCCTATCAACTTATTTGTTAGCATTGATTATTTGTGAGAGTAATAGATTTCAGACTTAAATAATTTATTTTAACCTTCAAAACTCAACAATGTTAATGTATGTCAATTAAAATCTATTATTGTTGTGATAACATAAATAAGAACCTCACAACATCTAAGTTTCATCAAAAGCTAAAGTGTTAATTAGTTACTATATTATGTTGTTGTGATCACAAACGATACCTTTCAACAATCAAGATTGAGCAACCGAGTTCTTGGGTGAACAATGAAACGGTTAGAAATAAAGAGAGAAAGAAGAACGGATAAAGAAGAAAGAAGAAGAAGGATTAGGGCAAAATTTCTATACCAGTCACTTTCTCAATTTAACAAAAGATTACAAGTGAATACCACAATCTAGCCACACTCAACAAACTGGGTGTACTAGCCTATATATAGACTAACTAGATAACTTGCAACCTAAGCTACATAAACAATTGGATCCATAACAAACGGCCCAATTAGACAAATGTTTTGACAATACATATTAGAACAGACTTTGACCATAATCTGTATCCTTCGACTGCAACATGTGACCCAACTTCGACTTCATGCTTGTCTCCTGTCGAAACACATAAAAGCTACTCCTCGACAGATCTAGAGTTCGACCCAAAGTCTCAAAAAACTCCAACTTGGATCTAACTCTACAAGTAACAGGGAATAAACTAGCTTTCATCATGAAGCTTTATCAACTGCATACAGTGGAAAAACATGCAACTCGGCAACGTCTTGGTGATCCTATCAGCAGCATTGTCATCAGTCGAAACCTTTAACACCTGGACTTTACCATGCTCGATTATCTCTCTGACGAAGTCCAGCCTCACATCGATGTGCTTGGTCCGCTCATGATAAACTGAATTCTTTGACAGGTGTATAGCACTTTGACTATCACATTTAACAGTGATACTTTGACCTTGAAGTTTCATCTCCTTTGCAAAACCTTCAAGCCACAATGCTTCCTTCATAACTTCAGTGAAGGCAATATATTCAGCTTCAGTGGTTGATAAGGCAACAACCTTCTAAAACGTCGCTTTCCAACTGATTTCTGTGTGGAATATAGTGAACACATATCCAGAAATAGACTTTCTAGAATCCATACAACCTGCATAATCAGAGTCGACATAACCTTCAATTTCAACTTTCCTATCATCACCGCAGGCTCCACCATAAATCAGGACTCGACTCAGAGACCCATTTATGTACCTGAGAATCCACTTTAAAGCTTACCAGTGCGCCTATCCAGGATTGGCCATATACCTGCTTATAAGCCTCACTCCATACGATATGTCTGGCCTCGTACAGACCATATCATACATCAAAGAACCCATTATACTAGCATATGGAATGCTACTCGTATAGATTCTTTCATCTTCAGTACTCGGACTTTGAGTAGTACTAAGCTTAATCTAAGGATTTGTCGGAGTCACAACTGGCTTTGAATTCGACATACCAAACTTGTCGAGAAGCTTGCGTAGGTATGTCTCTTGAGATAAGTATAACTTTGACTGCTTTCTATCTCTCCGAATTTCAATCCCAAGAATTCTGGTTGTAGCTCCCAGATCCTTCATTTCGAACTCCTTACTGAGTTCAGCCTTCCTCCATTACATCCTCAATACTGTTGCTAGCTATGAGGATATCATCCACATAAAGCAACAAAATAACAAGCGAGTTTCCAGGCTGAAATCTGAAGTAAACACAGTGATCAAATTGACTTCTAGTGACACCAATGTGTGCCATGAACTTGTCGAATCTCCTATTCCACTATGGAGGAGATTGTTTCAGGCCATACAAGGACCTATTCAGCTTGCACACAAAATCTTCCTTATTCTTTTCTGCATACCCTTCAGGTTGACGCATCAGGATCGTTCATCTAGATCACCATACAGAAAGGTTGTCTTCACATCCATTTGCTCAAGTTCCAAGTCGAACTTTGCCACCATAGCTAACAACATTCGAATGGATCTATGCTTTATAACCGGCGAGAACAAATCATTGAAGTCGAATCCTTCTTTCTGAGTGAACCCCTTAGCAATCAACCTTGCCTTAAAACTCTTCGACATCACTCCTTCGATTCCTTCCTTGACCTTGAAAATCCACTTACAACTGACTAACCTAGCTCCTGCAGGTTTCTCAATCAGCTCAAAAGTGTTATTATCACGAAGAGATTTCATCTCGTCATCCATGGCTTTTCGCCATTCAGTCTTGTTTCGACTCCTTATAGCTTCCTTGTAATCTCTAGGTTCTTCCTCAAGCACCTCACTTGCAGAGATTAAAGCAAACTCTATAAGATCTGCATAACCAAGTCTTTGAGGTGGCTTTATGACTCTTCTCGAACTATCTCTTGCCAGTAGGTAGTCATCGACAGTTTCCTCAGTCTCTTCAGCATCTTGCTCTTCTTTTTCGACTTCATCTGGGTTATGCACTTCAACAGCACTATGCTCCACCTCAACATGAATCTCTACCTATTCTAGCTCTTCTTCAGAGACTTCTGCACTTCGACCAGCATCACCAGTTTTCTTGAACGCCATTTTGACTTCATTAAAAACTACATCACGACTAGTGATACATCTTCTGTGACCTGGTTCTATGCACAACAACCTATAACCCTTGACTCCCTCAGGATATCCAAGGAACATGCATCTCAGAGCTCTAGGTTCAACCTTGTCTTGTCTAATATGAGCATAGGCTAAACAACCAAATACTCTCAGTTTGTCGAGATCTGGTGGATGACCCGACCAAACTTCTTCAGGTGTCTTCATTCCCAAGGCAGTCAAGGGACATCTATTTATCAGATAAGTTGTTGTTGAAACTGCCTCCGCCCAAAACACCTTCTTCAATCCAGCACTAACCAACATGCATCTAACCCTTTCAAGGATTGTTCGATTGAATCTCTCAGCTAAGCCATTTTGTTGAGGAGTACTTGCTACAGTCTTATGCCTTGCAATCCCAGACTCAACACAGTAACTATCGAACGCTTCGTTGCAGAACTCAAGGCCATTGTTGGTTCTCAATCTCTTAACCTTTCTACCAATTTGAGTTTCGACCAGAACCTTCCAACTTTTGAAATTCTCAAAAATTTCATCCTTTGTCTTCTGAATGAATACCCATAACTTTCTAGAATAGTCATCAACGATTGATAGAAAATATCTTGCACCTGAGTGTGAAGGATTCCTTGCAGGCCCCCAAAGGTCAGCATAAATGTAATCCAGGGATCCATGTGTCCTTTGCTTGCCTTTATTAAACTTTGCCCTACAGGATTTACCAAGTACACAAGATTTACAAAACTCTAACTTTTCGACTTTGTTACCACCTAGCAGGTTCTGCTTCCCCAATTCGACCAGGCCTCTTTTGCTGACATGGCCCAATCTCATGTGCCATAATTCTGTCTTCGACACAGGTTTCGTGGATGCAAAATCTGCTGAACCACTTACAACCTCAGCCTCAAGGGTATACAAGCCTTGTTTCTTCACGCCTCTCAAGACTTCCTTCGACCCCTTCATGACTTTCAGGATACCTTGTTCTCCTTTGAAGATGTAATACCCCATATTTTAATGGCTCTAGATAATATTAGTTATGATCAACTGAGTTCCGGTGTACTCTGAGAAATTATCTGCGAAGATAATTACAGTAACTATTGAACTCAGAGCAAATAATCCAATTAATATTATCTGACTCTGAGGTGTTTAATTATTGGAACTTTAGAGACTATTTGGACAATTAGTAGTATTACTAATTAATGATATTTTTCTATATCATTTCCCTTCCACCCTTTTTCCATAATAGAAACAAAGAGAGAAAAAGATAGAAAGAAATTAGAGAGAAGGATGAGGAAAGGAAGGAAAACGAGGAGAAAACCTAGAAGAGAGAAAGATCAAGATCACCATCTCTTCTTCATCAAATCATCTCATCTTCTTCATCATCATCCTCTAATCAAGGTGAGTTCTAGATAGATACTTTAGTTGTAGAGTTTCTTGAGTTTTAGAGTTAGGTTGATATTGTGAGAAAATGAGTAATCTTGCTAAAATCATGAATCTAACGGTTAAAAATCGATATAAATTGTGTAGTATAATTGTAATATGCATATGATCATTGATGATGCTTGTTGGTGCTGTTTGGAAATGATTTGGTTTGAGAAAGGGTAAATTTTGACCCAAGAAACCATGAAAAACGCAGCAGAGAGATGTTGCCTCTGGTACGAAGCGCGGGGAGGTGCTCTGAGCGCCGGGCGACGCAACGCATGCGCCTCTGTGCCGCCGGGCGAAAGCCAAGGGGCGTGGCGTGGAACACTTCTGGAACTTTTGATTTTTGTGAAAGAGTTTACGCCCCTGCTTCGCTGGGCGGATTAGAGGGGAAGGGCCACCGCTGGGCGAAATTTGTGGCGCCGGGCGCTCCTGGGATTTTTTCAAATGTTTCCCTTTTCTTTCAAAATCCATAACTTTTGACTCGTTGATCCGATTTAAATGTTCTTGGTACCGATAGAAAGCTGTGAAAATAATCTATATAATGAAGGTGAAAAAAGTCAGTTTTATTGCCCGATTAAATAATCGGAGGAAATCCATAAGTGGTATAATTGTGTTAAATTATCTTATAAAATTCTATTGTGCATTTATAATATGCTTTGTTTATCCTATTGTCGATTCAATATGATTGTGAGTGAATATGCATGCTAAAAATGAAAATGGAATAGGAAGAGTGAGGAAACCTCAACATGAAACTATAGTAGAATCTAGTAATGTGATTAGAAATTGATAGAGAACTCTAGATGGCGATACTTGGGCATGTGTTGTAGAAAGGTGCATCCTTGCCGAGTGATGGTCTAGATGAGAGTGAAACACTAGCATGGAACATGTGTGAACCTAGTATAGGTGAAAAGGCAAAAAGGCCTTGAGGCGATATGGCCTTGTGATTGTCGAATACAATCAAGTTGTGTTTGTGATCACGTAATCGTAACCATTCCCCTGATTTTCTATTTCATGAGCTTGGAGCTCCTCTGGAATGTACGCATGACTACTTGACAGGTTTGATTCCCAGTTAGTACGCATGGAGCCTAAGGGTAAAGAGACTTGTGACGGTTAATGGCCTATGTGAAGTGACGTTTCATAACGATTAATGGCCCGTAGAACCCGAATCCATTTCGTATGTCAAGTAGGCTACAAGGATCTATGACTTCGGTCGCCTTCTAGACGTAGAAGCGGACGGGAAGAGGAGATGCCTTGGTAAGGTTATCGATTAGTGATATTTTGAGTTAATGAACTCATGAACATGTTTCCATATAGTGTGAGAATTGGAATTGTGAACACGAAGTCCCTTCCCTTTCCTTTGGACATGACTTAGGATTAGTTAGAACCTTGTAAAGCCGAGAGAATCCATAAGATAGGGAACTCGCTGAGATTTGTTATCTCACCCCATGTTATTGATTATATTACAGGTACTACATGTTCCGCGAAGGGTAAGGATAAAGTGATTTGACTTTTCCTTACGAATCGTAGCATTTGGGATGGCATGGCTTCCGCTATGACGTTTATTTTGAGATCATTATTATGATCTAGTTCTTAGTGCATTTTGGGACATCTTGTATATATTATGCCATAGATTTTTAGTATTATGTATTTTGGGCATTTAATGTATACAATGTGTTAACTAGGAACTTATGATATTTCAGTACCAAAATTTGGATTCATGTATAATATTTATGCTTTGATGTATGATGTTATATATGGGTGTTACAGTTGGTATCAGAGCAGGTCGTATCCTAGACCTAGCCATGAAATAGTATAAGTATTTCTTTCCGTTTCATATGCGTTGTGTCACCTTTGGTCTTAAGTGTTATATGTATGGCATTAAGCCTGGTCAACTTAATCCTATCTGTATGACGTTTAGGAACATGCTGACGGATGCAGAAGCAATCGTGGTAGACCCACAACTACTCCAGCTGGGACGAATCCGCCAGGCGGCGAGGAGCATGTCCCATTGCCCCAGTTCTTACAACAGATACAACAGCAGCAGAACCAATTCCTGCAACAGATGGTACAACAGATGAATTGAGGTCTTAATCCTCCAGTGGTTGTTCTAGATGCTGTAAGTGGAAGCTTTCGGGATTTCATCCGCATGAATCCTCCTGAATTTCATGGTGGACTAGATCCTGTAAAAGCTCATGAATGGGTGGCTGGCATGGAGAGAATCTTCCTGATTGTTCAATGCAGTGAAGAGAACAAAGTGGTGTTTGCTTCTCACTTGTTGAAAGGTCCTGCTATGAGGTGGTGGGAAAGTGCTTCAGCTTTGATGACTATCCAAGAGCTGCCAAAAGTCTGGGAGCAATTTAAGGTTACGTTCATGGAGAATTATTTCCCTTGTTCTTTAAGGACTCAAAAGGAGTTCGATTTCCAACAGTTGAGACAAGATACCTTGATTGTGGCTGCTTATGCTGAGAAGTTTGAACTCATGGCTGCTTACTCTAGGTAGGCTATGTATGCTCCAGATGAAAAATGGAAGATCGACCAATTCCTCTTTGGATTGAAAGCTGAGATTTTGCACAGTGTGTCTCAAAGAGAGTTCACTAGTTATGCTAAATTGCTAAGGCAGTGTTATGTGGATGAGAATAGTTTGAAGAGAGTTCAGGCAGAAGGGGATTTGCATAGGTCGAATCAGAATGATCGTGGGAGATCCAACCAACAATTTAGACCAAGGCAACAAGATTTCAAAGGGAAGCAAGTTCAGAATGCTAGAGCAAGTGCACCTCCTGTGTGTCATACTTGTGGTAGGATGCATTTTGGAAGGTGTGGTATAGAAGGTGTGAAGTGCTTTCAGTGTCAGAAGATGGGCCATCTGAAGACGGATTGTCTTCAGAATAAAGATCAGGCACAAGGAAAGAGTACCGGGCGAGTTTATACATTGGATGCGAAGAAAGCAAAGGGCGATAACTCTTTGATTGCTGGTACGTGTTTCGTTAATGGGATTCCTTGTTTTGTATTATTTGACTATGGAGTGACACACTCTTTTATGTCAATGCAATGTGTGAAGTGACTTGGGTTGCAAGCTATTCCATTATCTCCTTCCATGGTGGTTACTACTCCCATGAACGAGATCGTTGAAACACCTTTAATGTGCGAGAATTGTGTTTTGTCTGTGGATGGGAGAGTTTTTCAGATTGATCTTATTTGTCTGCTGCTTAAGAAAGTAGACATTATTTTGGGGATGGATTGGCTTTCTGCTAATTCGGTTTTCATCGGGTGTGAGGAGAAGCTAATCATCATTCCATCTAATGAAGCTACTTTGAAGGATGTATTAACAACTATTTTAGAAGGTACGGTTAGAATGATAAATTTCTTATTTGAGAAGGAAAAATCTATTCTTTTGGTTCTCACTAAGGAGGGGAGTAGCGACCTACAAGTTTTGAGTATCCCTGTAGTCTGTGAGTTTTCAGAAGTCTTCCCCGAGGATGTCTCTTCTCTTCCTCTAGAGAGGGAGGTGGAATTTTCTATTGACCTGATACCAGGAACGGCTCCTATATCCGTTTCTCCGTATCGGATGACACCACTTAAGTTAAGAGAATTGAAGGACCAATTGGAAGAGTTAATGGATAAGCATTTTGTCCGACCCAGTGTTTCACCCTGGGGAGCTCCAGTGTTATTGGTAAAGAAGAAAGATGGTGGAATGCGGTTGTGTATTGATTACCGACAGTTGAATAAAGTCACCATCAAGAATAGGTACCCGTTACCAAGGATAGACGATCTGTTAGATCAATTGAAAGGAGCCAGTGTGTTCTCGAAGATTGATTTATGATCAGGCTATCATCAGATCCGTGTGAAGAGTTCGGATGTATCAAAGACCGCGTTTAGAACCCGTTATGGCCATTATGAATTCTTAGTTATGCCTTTCGGTGTGACGAATGCTCCAGCAGTTTTTATGGATTATATGAATCGGATATTTCAAGATTACTTGAACCAATTTGTTGTGATCTTCATTGATGACATTCTTGTTTATTCTCGTACTTCGCAAGAGCACGAGGGGCATCTAAGAATCGTCTTATCGATCTTGTAAGAGAAATAACTCTTCGCCATGAATTTTGGGCCACGTCATATCTCAGGGAGATGTGGCGGTTGATCCATCAAAGGTTGACGCGGTAATTAATTGGGAGAGACCGAAGAATGTCTCGGAAGTGAGAAGTTTCTTGGGACTGGCAGGTTATTACCGAAGGTTCATCAAGAGCTTTTCTCATTTGGCCTTACCAATGACCAAGCTTACTCGGAAAGACTGTCCCTGTGAGTGGGATTCAGCGCGTGAACGAAGTTTTATGAGTCTGAAAGAAAGACTAACAACTGCACCTATTTTGATCATTCCTAATCCTAGCAAGTCATATGAAGTATTTTGTGACGCATCTAAAATGGGGTTAGGATGTGTTTTAATGCAAGATAGTCACGTAGTGGCTTATGCTTCTCGACAGTTGAAAGTCCACGAGGAGAATTGCCCAACGCATGATTTGGAGCTGGCCGCAGTTGTCTTTACTCTGAAATTGTGTCGTCATTATTTATACAAAGTACGTTTTGAAATGTTTAGTGACCACAAGAGTTTAAAGTATCTCTTTGACCAAAAAGAGTTGAACATGCGTCAAAAGAAATGGATGGAGTACTTGAAGGATTATGACTTAAAACTAAAGTACCATCTGGGTAAAGCGAATAAAGTAGCGGATGCACTGAGTAGAAAAGTGTTGCGTAATGCCGAGTTGATGATGTTAGAGTATGCCTTATTGGAAAGGTTTAGGGATCTAAATCTTTAATTTGTTTGGACTCCTAATGGTGTGATTATGGGAAACTTGAATGTTAATTCTACTCTTAGAGAAGAAATTCAACAAAGACAAGTGTTGGATGAAAAGTTACAAGAAGTGTTAGTACAACCGGGTTTTGTGCGAGCTGACGACGAAATTATTTTGTTTAACCAAAGGATTTGTGTTCTGGAAGATGCGGTGTTGAAAAGAAGGATTTTAGAGGAAGCGTATAAGGGTGCTTTTACTATACACCCTGGTTCTTCGAAAATGTATCAAGATTTAAAGAGGGACTATTGGTGGTCCGGTATGAAAAGAGATATTGCGGTATATGTTTCAGAATGTGCGATATGCCAACAGGTAAAGATTGAACATCAAAGACCGGGAGGATTGTTACAACCTTTAGAAATTCTGGTATGGAAGTGGGATAGTATTTCTATGGACTTCGTAGTTAGATTACCCTGCACTCAAGGAGGATATGATTCTATTTGGGTAATTGTGGACCGGTTGACAAAATTGGCGTTTTTCTTGTCCGTGAAGACTACATACAAGGCAAGTCATCTTGGAAGGTTGTTTATTTTGGAAATTGTGAGGTTACATGGTATTCCCTCTAGTATTGTATCCGATAGAGATCCAAAGTTTACTTCGAGGTTTTGGAGAGCTTTTCAACAAGCTATGGGAACAAAGTTGTGTTTGAGCACGTCGAATCATCCGTAAACAGATGGTCAGACAGAACTGACGATACAAACAATGGAAGACATGTTAAGAGCTTGTGTGCTTGGAAGTGGAGGAAATTGGATAGGGCTTTTACCAGTGATTGAGTTTTCATATAATAATAGTTATCATGCGAGTATTGGTATGGCTCCTTACGAGGCATTATATGGGAGGAAATGTAGGACGCCTTTGTGTTGGGCAGAAGTTTGTGATGATAGAATTTTAGGACCAGAAATTATCCAAGAGACTACGGAAAAGATTAGAATGATTCGTGATAAAGTTAAGCAAGCACAAGATTGTCAGAAAAGTTATGCGGAAAACCGACGGAGACCTTTAGAATTTGATGAAGGTGATCACGTGTTTTTGAAATTTACTCCGAGGTTGAGATTGAAAGGTCCGTTTAAGTCACGAAAGTTAAGTCCGAGATAAGTAGGACCGTATCAAATCTTGGAAAGGATTGGTGAAGTCGCTTACAGATTAGCCTTACCGCCTTCTCTGTCAGAAATGCTTGATGTTTTTCATGTGTCTCAGCTTCGGAAGTTTGTCCCAGATCCTCTTCAGCCAATTCTACCAGATACAGTTGAGATAGAAGAGGATTTGACATTTGAACCTCAACCAAGCCGTATCACGGGAAGAGAAACTAAGGTACTAAGGAATAAAGAGATTTCTCTTGTGAAAGTTCAGTGGGATGAGACGCATCCGGGCGATGCAACTTGGGAATTAGAATCAGAGATGCAAGATGCTTACCCTCATCTTTTCAGGTAACCTTTAAATTCGAGGACGAAATTCTATTTAAGGAGGGGAGGATGTAATACCCCGTATTTTAATAGCTCTAGATAATATCAGTTGTGATCAACTGAGTTCCGGTGTACTCTGAGAAATTATCTGCGAAGATAATTAGAGTAACTGTTGAACTCAGAGCAAATCCAATTAATATTATCTGACTCTGAGGTGTTTAATTATTGGAACTTTAGAGACTATTTGGACAATTAGTAGTATTACTAATTAATGATATTTTTCTATATCATTTCCCTTCCACCCTTTTTCCATAATAGAAACAAAGATAGAAAAAGATAGAAAGAAGTTAGAGAGAAGGAAGAGGAAAGGAAGGAAAAAGAGGAGAAAACCTAGAAGGGAGAAAGATCAAGATCATCATCTCTTCTTCATCAAATCATCTCATCTTCTTCATCATCATCCTCTAATCAAGGTGGGTTCTAGATAGATACTTTAATTTTAGAGTTTCTTGAGTTTTAGAGTTTGGTTGATATTGTGAGAAAATGAGTAATCTGGCTAAAATCATGAATCTAACGGTTAAAAATCGATATAAATTGCGTAGTATAATCGTAATATGCATATGATCAATGATGATGCTTGTTGGTGTTGTTTGGAAATGATTTGGTTTGAGAAAGGGTGAATTTGGACCAAAGAAACCACGAAAAACGCAGCAGAGAGATTCTGCCTCTGGTGCAAAGTGTCAGGCGATGCTCTGAGCACCGGGCGACGTAAAGTGTGCGCCTCTGTGCCGTCGGATGAAAGCCAAGGGGCGCAGCGTGAAACACTTCTGGAACTTTTGATTTTTGTGAAGGGGTTTACGCCCTTGCTTCGCTGGGCGAAGTAGAGGCGAAGGGCCACCGCCGGGAGAAATTTGTGGCGCCGGGCGCTCCTGGGACTTTTTCAAATGTTTCCCTTTTCTTTTAAAATCCATAACTTTTGACTCGTTGATCTGATTTAAATGTTCTTGGTACCGATAGAAAGTTGTGAAAATAATCTATATAATAAAGGTGAAAAATGTCAGTTTTATTGCCCGATTAAATAATCGGAGGAAATCCATAAGTGGTATAATTGTGTTGAATTATCTTATAAAATTCTATTGTGCATTTATAATATGCTTTGTTTATCCTATTGTCGATTCAATATGATTGTGAGTGAATATGCATGCCAAAAATGAAAATGGAATAGGAAGAGTGAGGAAACCTCAACATGAAACTATAGTAGAATCTAGTAATGTGATTAGAAATTGATAGAGAACTCTAGATGGCGATACTCGGGCATGTGTTATAGAAATGTGCATCCTTGCCGAGTGATGGTCTAGATGAGAGTGAAACACTAGCATGGAACATGTGTGAACCTAGTATAGGTGAAAAGGCGAAAGGGTCTTGAGGCGATGTTGTAACACCCCCTTTCTATACCCCCAAATAATCATTTAAATCATTTAGGCACATATTCAAAAATTCGCCAGAGTACGATTAAAGCATGGCATAAAAGAGGCATGTCACATCATACACGCATTTAACACATACAACACCTGCTCAAAACATTGATATGCAACAGTGGGGTAACTTGCTACAGAGGAACTTTGTCCTTACATCCACATCTCAATATTTAGAATTAAAGCAGAAAATCCAAACATTGAAATACATCAAAATATATATACATACATATACATATGTATGCTTCATCAACACACTTCATGTTTACATAAACATTTATCCACAAGATACATGTACAAATGTATCACAAAAGAATAATATACATCCTAGCTACCCGGTGCCACATATCAGAGCCAACCGACCAAAAGAATGAAGACACGCTTCACAAAAAGACCTCCAGCATACCTACTCTGCAATGCCTCATAGAGCATCATAAAACGGCAGAAGGGTGAGAAATATTATCATAATAACGTTGCATATAATTATATATCTCAACACAAAAGTATACACACAACACATCCTCACCATTCTACCATTCCACATAACATACATATTATATTCATTCTTCAATGCATCATTACAACGATACAATTCTTATCACAATTCATCACTTCTCATTCAATATACATCGCAAGGCATATATATATATACAAAACCAAGCATAGTCATCACAATGCTTATCATTCGACATAAACACATATATTCATGTTCATTCATCCATGCACAAATACAAGGATGACCAATGCAAATCATAGAGACCGACTCACGACTCTATGCAAATGCAATGCGGTACCGACTCATTTCATCTCAAGTTCAATTGAAGAACTTATTGGAACCATCGCTCGTTACTTAGTGTAACGCCCCGTCGGGCATACGATGTTCACCCATTGCTACCACCTCTCAAAAGGCTTACAATGTTTATGGATTGCCCCCACCTCTCAAAAGGCTTACAATCCGATTGCTCCCACCTCTCAAAAGGCTTACAATCGTTTGTAATCATCGCCCCCACCTCTCAAAAGGCTTATGTAACACCCCCTTTCTATACCCCCAAATAATCATTTAAATCATTTAGGCACGTATTGAAAAATTCATCAGAGTATAATTGTAACTACGGCATAAAAAGGCATGTCACATTATGCTTGAAATTAAAACATACAACACCTGCTCAAAACATTGATATGCAACAGTGGGGTAACTTACTACAGAGGAACTTTGTCCTTACACCCACATCTCAATATTTAGAATTAAAGCGGAAAATCCAAACATTGAAATACATCAAAATATATATATACATACATATACATATGTATGCTTCATCAACACACTTCATGTTTACATAAACATTTATCCACAAGATACATGTATTTATGTATCACAAAAGAATAATATACATCCTAGCTACCCGGTGCTACATATCAGAGCCAACCGACCAAAAGAATGAAGACACGCTTCACAAAAAGACCTCCAGCATACCTACTCTGCAATGCCTCATAGAGCATCATAAAACAGCAGAAGGGTGAGAAATATTATCATAATAACGTTGCATATAATTATATATCTCAACACAAGAGTATACACACAACACATCCTCACCATTCTACCATTCCACATAACATACATATTATATTCATTCTTCAATGCATCATTACAACGATACAATTCTTATCACAATTCATCACATCTCATTCAATATACATCGCAAGGCATATATATATATATATACAAAACCAAGCATAGTCATCACAATGCTTATCATTCAACATAAACACATATATTCATGTTTATTCACCAATGCACATATACAAGGATGACCAATGTAAATCATAGAGACCGACTCACGACTCTATGCAAATGCAATGCGGGTACCGACTCATTTCATCTCAAGTTCAATTGAAGAACTTATTGGAACCATCGCTTGTTACTTAACGTAACTCCCCGTCGGGCATACGATGTTCACCCATTGCTACCACCTCTCAAAAGGCTTACAATGTTTATGGATTGCTTTCGGTCCTCTTTGTATAAGGCTCACAATCCGATCGCTTTCGGTCCTCTTTGTATAAGGCTCACGATCGTTTGTAATCATCGCTCCCACCTCTCAAAAGGCTTACGACGTTACAACGGGTTCATCTTAGAACCCCACAATGCAAGAATGCACATCATGACGCTTCACATACAACATGACTCATGACACTTTTGACATGCATACATATTCACAATATAGTCATGCATTCATCACACACAATCCACATACATTCACATCAATTGTGCCAAACGGCAACCGAACGTTTTCACAAATAACCAAACAATTCGATTTACGGTTTACCGGAAAAGTTGGTGAAAAGTATACTAAAAATATAATTTCTTATCACCATCAATTAGTACATATCAATACCTTCAATTCGATATAAAGAACTCTCAAATATGATAAACAACGAACAAGTTATGAATATTTCAAACTAACGCAACACATAAACCGGACGCCCGACACTACGAAACGGTTCGTAAAAACTGTACCGATTGGACCAAGTTCAGACCCCAAAACTATTTTTCCTAGAAATAACATCTCGTTAGCTTCCCAACGCTTCGAACGGGGATCAAAACCGACTTACGGTTCAAGAGATATGAATTTCCGAAGTTTCCCCGAAAAACAGAATTTCCCAGGATGTATCGATACATAGACAGCATGAATCGATGCATAAAGCCACATGTATCGATACATAGGAAGCATGGATCGATACATGCTGTAGTGAAATTGCTGTTTTCTTAAAATCCAACAGTATGTATCGATCCATGGGGCGCATGCATCGATCCCTAACCCTGTTTTTCACAAAAAACCAGATTTTTCAAATTACAACTTTGCTGTCCTTTTCCCGAATCCCCGAAAACTCGACTAAATCGAACATTTTCACCGAAACAAACATATACGCGCAACCACCAAATACATAAGAACAATTTAGAACACATAAACGAAATTTCTACGACGTTCGATTTTTCGATTAAATTTCAACCTTTCAAAAACCAGAATTTTTAAACTTCACCAAATCGAATAAAAAGCACGACATACGACGACCTAACCTTCCTCGATACAACTACATAATTTATTTTGAATTCTAACCGTGAAAACATCGTTTTCCTACAACTCGACCTAAACGGAAACAACAACGGAAACATACCGAAAACTAACCGAAACATAACGAAACATCATGAAACTTCAAACAGCAGCTCACATACATATAACCAACCAACACATGTATTTATACGACTTTCCGACCGTAGAAACATCGGTTTCTATCGATTTCGTCCAATACGGCATAAACGGAAACATATAAAAACCAACCAAAACATTCATACAAAACTCATACATAATCATACACAAAGTTAGGATAATAATATTTCACACCCTTACCCGATTTCTCGATTCTTGGAAGCTTGATCTTGATGATTTGTAGCTTTCCTTCTTTTTCTCTTCTCTTTTTCTCTCTTGCTCTCAAAATTCTGTTTTTCTCTCTTTCTCACCTCTAACTTTCTATTTCTATTCTTTTTCTTTCTTTCTTATACTTTTCTTAAAATATCTCCTCTATAATAATTAACCAAAATATCTCACAAATATCTAATAATACATTATCTCACTTAAAAATATATAATTTAACAATAATTATGAAATGTCTAAAATACCCTCCAATCTAATTTCCCCCGAAAACTCTCAAAAACGGTAAAATAATATAACACGCCAACATATCGGGTTAAAACACCTATTTCACAATAACATAATTATTGCCCAAATTAAATAAAAGACTCAACCAAATAGAATCAATCAACACGAAAATGGAAATAATCAAAATCGGGCTGTTACAGCTTACGACGTTACAACAGATTCATCTTAGAACCCCACAATGCAAGAATGCACATCATGATGCTTCACATACAACATGACTCATGACACTCTTGACATGCATACATATTCACAATATAGTCATGCATTCATCACACACAATCCACATACATTCACATCAATTGTGCCAAACGGCAACCGAACGTTTTCACAAATAACCAAACAATTAGATATAAGAATGAACACTTTTATCGACTTATTTAACAACGCAAAAAAACTATTCTCAAATAATTTTTAATTAGTTTAATAAAATTTACATTAAAGACGTTCTCTTATATGTAAAACCTTCATTTATATTTGAGCCCCACTTTTTAACGGTTTTTAAAATAATTTTTATACTTTTATTATATACTTTGATTATCTAATCATTGATATTAATTTTTAAATATTAAAAATTTTAAAAATTACTAATCGTCAGAATTATTTTATATAATTATAAAAACTTATTTATTGTTAAGAGTATTTTTACACATTAATATAAAATATCAAAATGAGTTTTATTTTCTAACTTTATTAATTAAACTTGAATTGAATTTATCGGACATATATTATCACTTATGTATTTTCTTCAAACTAATTTTGGGTTTAAATGTATTTTTGGTTCTTCTGGTTTGAACGTTTTAAACAATTGGTCCCCTTATTACAAAATCAGCTATTTTGATCGCTTAATTTTGATGTTTTTTTTTAATTTTTGTGGTCCCCTCCACTTTTGCTTATATGGTATTGATGATTTAAAAAAAAAGTATTTTTTAATGATATTACAACCCAATTTACAACCAACAGTTTCTAAGGTTTAAGTCACTCTTACAAAAAATCAAGAGGATATAAATACTATTGATAAAAGTTACAAGACATTTTACCCTTTGATAATATTAAAATCCACCACTATGAGAAGTATTTAATTCGCGTAACAAACACCTCCGGATCACAAATTTCGTCGTTACAAATTATTTGATTTCTCGCCCTCCAAATACTCCAGCAAACCACGACCCACAAACTGACTACAATCTTTTTGGAGCATCTTCCTCTCAAACTAGAAGACCAAGTCAGTAAATGTTTTGAAAGAATGGTTTCATTTACCTACATATTTCCAACCAAGAGCAGACTTTGTGCCAAACTACAAGCATTTTAGGACATAATAGAAATAGATGTGATGTATTCTCTAAGTGACCAAAACAGAATATACATATTGTGTCATGAGGATTTGTTAAGATATGACAGTGAAGGAGATTTCCCCTCGTCGGTAATCTATCTAACAGTAGGCGCCAACAGAATATTTTTGTCTTGAAAGGAATAAAAGAAACCCACAAACATTTCAAAGATGCCTTCGTAAATTCACCAAGCATTCTCCTACCCACCCCCTTAATTAATTCAGTATAGAAAGAGTTAACAGAAAACCTGTTTAAGTACCCCTTATACCATAGTAACTTGTCTTGGCGGTTTTTGATGGGCGATATTTCCCCCAACAGTAGAGAGAGATCACCAAATTCTGCGGTAGGATCATGTAATTACTCCATTTTCTAGCTTCAAGAATCCATACAATGCGTTAAAGAAGCAAAAGAGTCTGGTTTAAAACAACTATGGAAATCACATACTTGTTCTTTAGGGTGTACAAAAAACACGCTTCATTGTTTACAACCTATGAATTAAATATTGGGTTATTCTTCATCCCATATGCTCCACTTGACGTAGTACCAGTCGTAGGTCATGTTTTGTGGAACTCAGTTGAACAATTCCAAAGAACCACTTCCCAGTTTTTCCATGCAGTAAATATTTTATGAATACCAGTTTTCTGCATCACCTGAAGATTTGAGTAGGCTACAAAAAGGTACAATCACCATCAAACATTGTTTTCTTTTATAAATGTTGACAGGATTCTCGCGTTTTAGAGTAGTATGCAAAACATGAGCCTTATCATGAAAATTTTCTTGTGATTTTCAAAATACAGTCGTGTTATGCAGTTTGCAAATATTATTACAATTGGAATATGCAGTAATATCATAAGGTGGAGATATGACTAGAGAGTAATATGCAGTGATATCTTTCGTCTAGAACTTCCAGTACATACACTGCATCGATCAAATAAGAATATATAGTGTTTTTATAAAGTGTAGGTTATGAATTTAATTGTACACATTGTTGACTAAAATCAGCAAGAGTCATTATTTCAATTGTACATAGGTTATGAGTTCAATTGTACATAGTGTTTTTATATGTTGTTATATATTGTGTTATGAATTCAATGGTACACCTTCAAATAACGGAGGCTAGGTTTGACACCAGACCAACATTCTCCTGGTGTGATTCCTTCAAGCTTCTTCGTCGGACATCTGTTTAATATGTATGTTGCTGTCGAAACCGCTTGTCCCCATAATTCTTTAGGTAGATGCTTTCCATTCAACATATTTCTCACCATGTTAAAGATGGTTCTATAATACAATCTATGGTACAAGATATGGAAACTAGCCAAAATAATAAAAACTAAGATCAATATACAATATCCTCAATTGTATACAACAAAATACACAGCGGAATACTAAAGCTAAGCTTCTCTTGAAACATCCAAGCATAGCTCCACTCGTAAATCAAACGTGCAATTAACCTGAAAAAATAACAACGATAAGGGGGTGAGATATTAATCTCAGTGAGTTCCCTATCTTATGGATTCTCTCGGCTTTACAGGGTTCTACCCAAATCCTAATTCAAGTCAAGGGGAAGGGAAATGACCTTGAGTTCACAATCTCACACTATATGGAAACATGTTATGAGTTCATTAACTCAGAATATCACTAATCGGTAACACATACCAAGGTATCTTTCCCCAGCCAACCCTACAAGATCAACACGGGTCACGAATCCTTCAAAACATAGACATCCATTCCCGGCCAGCCCTTCCAAAGTGTTATGGACACGGGTCCCGGAAGCTAACATAGATAACTTTCCCCGACCAGCCTACACAAGAGGCCCTTCAACACGGGTCACTGTTACCTACACATGGTACTTTCCCTGACCAGCCTACACAAGAGGCCCTTCAGCACGGGTCACTAATACCACCCACTAAGTAACTTTCCCCGGCCAGCCTACACAAGAGGCCCTTCAACAAGGGTCACGGTCACTTACTTAATAAACACTTTCCACGGCCAGCAAACACAAGTGGCCCTCCAACATGGGTCATGGATATTTATTAAGTGATAAAAATGGTGCCGATTACGTGATTACAAACACAAACGTAATTGTATTCGACAATCACAAGGCCACATTCGCCTTTCTCATAAAACATAAGGGTTCACACATGTTCCATAATAGTGTCTTATTCTCTCTAGACCATTACTCGTCGAGGATGCACACCTAGGCATCGAACGCACGAGCATCGCCATCTAGATTCTCTATCATAATCCTAGTCACAACCTCTGCTAACAACTACTTATCAAAGATACTCTTCTAGCATCGATGCCTAAGCATTGTTCTTTAAACCTTTACTAAGACCTAGTTACATCTCTAGGATCATATCATTTGTTTTGGGGTAAAGTTTTCTCACTCTTCCTAACTGATAACCCGAAAGTATATCATGTTTTTACTTTGATTTATGTTATTTTCTTATTCCATTTTTGTCTAATATCCGATTTTCTCGAGAGTATTTAAGTGTTTTTGCAGGTAATTCCATTTCCAAGTCAAAAGTATGCAAAGTGTAGAAAAGAAGCAAAACATGCAAGAAAAGAGCAGAAAAGAGAAGAAAAATAGCAGAATCCAAATTCTGCTGATGTGACGATCGTCACTGGTCCACCACGACCGTGGCAGATACAAATTTCATCACGACCGTCACAATGCTTCATGATCGTCATGCGTTCAGAACAGTTTAATACGTTGAGCAGAAACGTGATTACGAAGTTTAAGAGAATCAGTTTTTGCACGTTCACATTTCCTCCGAAGAAATTTAGGTTCCAAAGTCACATAACTGTCAAAGAGAAGTGCCTACATTTTCTCTAACCACTACCTCAGCTCAGTCTATAAATATGAGATATTTTGAAGAACAAAGGGGGTGACCAATTTTCCATTCCGAAGTACTGTCTTGCTGCCAAATTATTTCCAGAATTTCTTTTGCTTTTGTTTTCCTTTATAATTCCTTGTCACCTATTACCGAACAAAGTAATAGTTTCTCACATTGAGGAACTATTACACTTTAGAGTTAGATTGTTTCATTGCCTTCATCATTTGCTATTTTAATTCTATCCAAGCAAGAACCTACTAGTCTGTGGAGGGATTGCTGCTACTGTATTTACCAGGTTTCCATTATTCAATTTATAGTATCGTTTATTTTCTTTTAATTATGTCTTTGATTAATTGTTTTTACGCTTTTATGTTTAAGTTCGTAATTATGTCAAGCTAAACTGATCTTATCGGTATGTAATGAAGTAACCAAATGGATTAAATAACTCTAAGCAAAAATCAATAATTAACTCTTCTTCTGGCTTCGATTTCTTAATTTTAAACCCAACATTTATCACGAGAGTAAAAAGGTAACAAAGGTTAAGGTCAAGACCACGGGAGTGTGAGGCTTTACCCGGATAGCTGAAATCGGGCATTAGTTTTAAAAACAGCGGAAGCGCTTTAAAGTTAATTAGGTCTTATTAGTTTTCAAAAAGTATTTTTAACCTTATATTGGCTAGCGAGAGCAGACATATTGACTTAAGAGTATAGTCCGAAGCAATAACCACGGGAGTGTGAGGTGAGGGCTTTTAAACTGGTTTTTCCTACAGATGCATAAGGTGATAAATCTTTATACGCTTAAGTTTAATTAATTCCACGTAGGTTTACTAAATTATATACCGATATCTTATTCATAACTAGTATTCCCGAATTTTAATTTCTCTTTAATTTCCCGTTTGAACTTAAAAACCAATTCTGATTAGCCTTAGATAAACATAGTAACGATAGATAACGGTGCGTTCGATTTTTAGTCTCTGTGGGATCGATAATCTTTTAAAACTACGCGATACGACTGTATACTTGCAGTTAGATTTATTTAGGCACACTAAATAAGCGATCAAGTTTTTGGCGCCGTTGCCGGGGATTAATTAAGCCGACATCGTAATTCCTTTGTTACGTCGTATAGACTAAGGCAAAAACCAAAATTCCCGTTCTATCGATTGTATGCCAAGTACTGCTTAGCTCACGAAATCCCTTTTCCTTCTTCAGAACCTGAATCTCAATCAGATCCTGAACTTGAATCTGAATCAGATTCCGAATTAGAAACAGACATGACTGACTTACCACAAAATCGACCTCTTAAGTATTATGCTGCCACATCTCAACAAGAACCTCACAACAGCATTGTCGCTCCAGCTATCAACCGAAACGATTTTGAGTTAAAACCCTCGTTGTTATCTGCTGTGCAAAAAAATTAATTTTCTGGAAACCCAACAGAAGATCCGAACGAACATCTGACCAAGTTTGTGCAGTACGCAGACACAGTGAAAGCAAATGGTGTAACCGCAGACGCCATAAGACTTCGCCTTTTTCCTTTCTCATTAAGAGACAGAGCTTGGGCTTGGTTGAAATCCTTGCCATCAAACTCTATTACTTCTTGGGAGGATTTAAAGAAGGTCTTTCTGGCACGATATTTTCCGCCAAGCAAAACAGCTATGCTGAGAGCCCAAATCAACAGCTTCAGACAAAAATACAACGAGTCTTTATGTAAGTTCCTGGATTGGCTGGAATTTTGGTAAAACAACAAGGTGTTCAATGCTGATGTCATGGTGTTGATGTTGCAGCATTGAGTCTTAGTACTGGGCTGTACTAAGTTGTGAAGGTTAACTATGTTTGATGTCATGGGCTTGATGTCATAACATTGCACTTAACACTGGGCTGTGTTAAGGTTGCTAGTTGCTGAAGTGGATGTCCGATGTCACATAGGTGATGTTGTAACATCAGACCTGCAGAACTGAAGCTAATGACAGCATGGGCTTGTAGTTATTAGGGTCGCGTATTAGCTGGAATTGTGGAGAGTGGTTGACTCATTGGATGAGAATATCTTGGGCTAGATATTTTCTGTTACATGGGAGATTTGATTGCAGGTTTGTTGGAGAATTAAAAGGTGGAAGATTTAAAAAGATTTTGGGGATAAAATCTGTTTTAAAAGATTCAATTTTTAATTAACAAATCTGATCAAATATTGTGACAAATCCAATCCAAATTCTAGGAGCTATATAAAGCGCACAAGACCAAATGATCAAGTACAGAAAACAGATTGAAGATCAAGAGCTGGAGTCTTAGAGTCTAGGGTTTGTTTAGAGTGCTTGTAATCACACTATTCTAGGTTGAATAGGTGTTGAATTTTCTGTCCTCTCTAGAAGCTGTGAAGCAATAGAGAGTTGTTGATTGATCGAAGCTAGGAAGCAAGATCAAGGGATCTCAAAGAGGTTGTTCTTTGAGTGTTTTAGGGGATTGAGTAGTGTTCTCATATCTAAGTGGGTTCTTAGGTAGAAAGTCACTAGTAGAGTATAAGTTTAGGAGATTGTCAACTGGTGTGTTGAGCCTGTAAATTATATCTACAAGTAGTGAAATTCATCCCTGGATTGGTAGCCCCTAGACGTAGGTAGTTAGACCGAACTGGGTGAACAATTCCTTGTGTTATCTTGTTACTTATTCTGTCCATTATGCAGAGTGTGTTGTTGTGACATCGCACCTTAACATCACACGTCTGGTACCAGAATTTCAATTGGTATCAGAGCAGGCATCCTGTCTGTCTCTGGGTGAGATCTAGGGAAGTTACTTTCTGGTGAAAGATGGACAAAGAGGTTGGAGGATTCGTCAACAGACCCCCTATCTTGGATGGCTCAAACTATGAGTATTGGAAGCCTAGAATGACTACTTTTTTAAAGTCATTAGACAGCAGAGCTTGGAAGGCTGTCATTAAAGAGTGGAAAGCTCCAGAGGTATGTGAGAAAGATGAGGCTGGCAAGGATAAAGAAGGCACCTCAAAGCCTAAGCCTGAAGAAGAATGGACCAAGGAAGAAGATGAGCTTGCCCTTGGGAATTCAAAAGCCCTAAATGCTATCTTCAATGGGGTTGACAAGAACATATTCAGGCTGATCAACTCATGTAAAACTGCTAAGGCTGCTTGGGATATTTTGAAGGCTACTCATGAAGGCACATCTAGAGTTAAGATGTCTAGACTTCAGCTTCTAACATCTAAGTTTGAAAGCTTGAAGATGAAGGAAGATGAGACTATTCATGACTTCCACATGAGTGTTCTTGAGCTGTCAAATGCATCCTGTGCTCTTGGTGAGAAGATGACAGAAGAGAAGCTGGTGAGAAAGATTCTTAGGTCCCTCCCTAAGAAGTATAAGATGAAGGTAACAGCCATTGAAGAATCTCAAGACATCAGCAAGATGAGAGTTGATGAGCTTATTGGATCTCTTCAAACATTTGAACTTGGACTGAATGAGGAAGAACCAGAAAAGAAGCCTAAGAGTATAGCTTTCGTCTCCACTCCTGCAGCAGCTAAAGATGATGAGTCCCAGGAGGATCTGCCTCAGGCTATAGTTATGTTAGGAAGACAGTTCAATAAAGTGTTCAAGAAGATGAACTATAGACCTAGTGTCAAGAACATCTCTTCTGACATCAGCAAGTCAAAAGAGAAAGATGAAGAGAAGATTGCTCAAGATAAAGGAGTTCAGTGCTTTGAATGTGAAGGGTATGGACATGTCAAGAAAGAGTGTCCCACATTCTTGAAGAAGCAGAATAAAGGCTTGACAATTTCCTGGTCTGACACTGATAGCGAAGATGAAAGTGAGTCAGCAAAGCATGGTACAGCTTTGACAGGAATTGTTGAATCTGATGATGATAGTGATGGAGAAGTCACCTATGATGAGCTAGCTTCAACCTACAAGGAGTTGTGTTTAAAGAGTGCTGAAGTTTGTCAAGAAAACAAGTGCCACAAGGAACAGATTGCTCAACTTGAGAATGAAAAATCTGATCTGGAATATGAAGTTGTTCTAGTTAGATCTCAACTTGATCAGATGACAAAATCTGTTAGGATGCTGAACAGTGGTACAGCCACTCTTGACAAGATACTACAGTCAGAAAAAGCTGTTGGAGACAAAGCTGGGATAGGTTATGTGGCTGAGGATAAGGGAACTTCAGAAGCAAGCACTTCAGGTTCAAAGAAGGAAGTGTCACAACCTTTGTCTCAACATCAGCCAAAGAAGCAGAATCTTACTCCCAAGGAAGCTGATGTTTCACAACCTAAGAAGATTGAGAAGAAGACTGGTCCTAATCAGAAGAGAAAGCAGCCACAAGGAGCTAGTCAGAATATGCCCCCACAACACCACAAGAGCATGCAAGCTGCTCAGTTCAAACATCACATGTCTTATCAGGTGTCTCAACATCAGGGGTATGGTTACACCAATGTTGTTCCTCATATCTATGGAAGAAGAAAGCCACACCATCATGGGAGACAATTCAGGAAACAGCATTCTCAGCCTCCTTATGGAAGAAGATACCAGCATAATAGAAGGCAGGCCAGTTATGGTAGGAGGAGACCACATTATGGATGGCAGCCTAAGCAATCTCATCATGGCAGAAGATTCAGAGATGAAAGGATGAGATGCTTTTATTGTGGAAGGTTTGGACATATGCAGTACTCTTGCTACAAGCTGCATGGATACCCTCAGCCTCAAAACAGATGGAGAAAGTACATGCCCAAAGTTGTTAAACAATGGGTACCTAAGGAGAAGGTGAAGTGTCTATTGGCTCACACATCAGATGAACATTTTGCTATGGATGCATGGTACTTTGACAGTGGATGTTCAAAGCACATGACTGGATCCAAGAAGCATTTGGTAGAGTTCAATCCTTACCATGCAAATGGTGTTATTTTTGGCAATGGTGAAAAAGGAGTAGTAGAAGGAGTTGGAAGAGTGAAGAATCATGATGGCCTTACTCTTGATAATGTGCTCCTTGTTCAAGGGTTGAGTGCTAATTTGATTAGCATAAGTCAACTTTGTGATGAAGGTTACAACGTAAGCTACACCAAAGATGAATGTGTGGTAGCTGATGAGCAGAATGAGGTAGTGATGAAGGGAGTAAGATCCAAAGATAATTGCTATCAGTGGATACCTCAAGTGGACAGCTTATCTAGTGATGATGCTGTAACATCAGATGATGACATCAAGTGTGAAAGTATGGTGAAAAGTCAATCTGGGTTAATGACTTATGGTGCTGTTACTCCTAAGTTGGATGATGTGAGTGGTCAGTTATGTGAGCAAGATGAAGGAGTCAACAATGCTGATGGAAGGATCAAAAGCTGTGACCTTAAGAAGTATTGGGAGCTGAATACTTTCAAGGCCAAGAAAAATGATAACCTGACTAATGACTCCTATAGTTCAGAAGAAAAACTCCACAAGTTGACAATCCTTAGGTTGGAAGATGCAGATGCTAGAGCTGATGTTAAAACATCTCAAGTCAAGAAAGGTACTTCTAGCCTTAAAATAAAGAAGAGTGATGATGAACTAATTGCAAAAGTGGTTCCTGGGGTTGCTAAACGACTGAAATCAAGGAAGAGGAAAGCTTTTGAGTCACCTCCAAAGATGAGAACTGATAAGCAGAAGATCTATGAGGATGGTACTACAAAATCCAGGAGTAAAATGTTCATCTCTTCCAGAAAGAAGAAGACCAGAGACAAGTCTGATGGTAATGTTCAGGACATCATTCATGAGAAGAAAGCTGTTGTTAGAACTTCTGAGAAAATTCAAAAGGATTCGCTTGATAACATTCCTTTAAAAAGGTGGATGGTTGTTTGTCAAAAAGGGCTTAATCTGGAGAAAGAATTTGACAAACATATTCTGGATATGGTTAAGTTTGCTAAGATATGGTTCAGAGAGGGTGTAGGAACTTATGGTATTCAGGTGTGTATGAATAAGTTGCTCTGACTGTGTCTTATTGGGAGCTTCTTGAAGGACTTCTTTGTGCTATGAGTCCTTTGATTGGTGATGAGAAGCTGATGTCCCAAAAGATGTTATGACATCTTGTTATATCTGGAAGATGATTAAGATTGGACATGTGGAGTTGGTTGCTCTAGCATTTTTGGTCAGAAGAAGTGGAGATTATGGTCATGTGTTTACTACTGTCTTTGAAGACATCACCAGTTTCAACAACTACTGGTGGATGTAAGGAAAGAGGAAGTGTGATCTCTTGAAGAGACTGGATCTCAGTAAAGCTTATAAGTAAGCTGAGAATTTGTGGAGTTTGTGACACAGTGTTGAGTTTGGATTATTTTGCTGATAGTAAATCCAGTAGTGGAGCATATGTAATACCCTGGTGACAAGAGTATCCTTGGTGAAGGATGTCTTTGTTCTGGATCTGAAGCTTAGTGCTTACATTATATCTAAGGAGCATCTACATAGTCATACGGGAGAATGATGATGTAGAAGATTTGCCTTGGATGGAGAATGTAGAGAAGACTGAAGTGGATCAGGTAGTGATTAAAAAGTATGATAGGGAATGACCACCTTTGGAGAAAGGGACAGTGGTACCAAAATGCATGTGCTCAAATGTTCATCTCCATCTAGAGCATTTGTTAATCATGACAGGGGGAGTACTTGTCAATGGATTTTGCAGCAAAGGTGCATTTATTGTGAAGATTGCATGTTGATTAAGCTTGTGGAGATTGGTTGCCTCTTATGAGGATATAGTGTCAGATAGCATGTTATGACATTAGGCTGTTGATTGGTGTGGCCTTGAATGGTTCTAGTCATATGAAGCAAATTGTTTGAATCTTGTGTGCACATGCTTCTGAGGAGATGTCTGAAGACAAGATTAAATTATGGTCTTAAATAGATTGTACACTTGTCCTGGTGTGTGAGGAGTTGACTTAGAGTTCAGTGGAAGGCATTGTGTGGATGATTGTGTGAAGCCTTCATAACTGGATGGATGAAGAATATGTCTGGATTTCCAAAATATGGATATTACTGGCAGAAGAAGTATGGTTTTGTACAGGGTGTCATACGAGTTACTTGTTGAGGTTTGTCAAATTATGGCTAAAAAGGGGGAGAGTTAATAAATGCCATGAGGAGAAGAGTAGTTGCTGCTAAAAGAATAAAAATAAAAGGTGTTTAGTTGAAAAGTAATGATGCAGCTGTGGAGGGGGAGTATACACAGCATAGTTGTGGAGCTGCTAGTGAAGTATTCATAGCATTGAAGAGTGCAGAGTGCAGCAAAGCAGACATCAAGGGGGAGATGTGCTGCACATTGTGAACTACTGAACAGCTGTGATGCTGGTTCAAGTTTTTGAGGGGGAGTACCAATTGGCTGTTGTCAATAATGAAGATGGTGCTGCAGCAGATCAAGTAATGAAGACTGAAGATTGTCAAACTGCTGCTGATTGATGTTTCAAATTATTGAAGATATTCCGCTCCTGAAGTCTCTGAAGATGCAGAGATTGTTTTAGCCAAAATTAGCCAAAGGGGGAGATTGTAAGTTCCTGGATTGGCTGGAATTTTGGTAAAACAACAAGGTGTTCAATGCTGATGTCATGGTGTTGATGTTGCAGCATTGAGTCTTAGTAATGGGCTGTACTAAGTTGTGAAGGTTAACTATGTTTGATGTCATGGGCTTGATGTCATAACATTGCACTTAACACTGGGCTGTGTTAAGGTTGCTAGTTGCTGAAGTGGATGTCCGATGTCACATAGGTGATGTTGTAACATCAGACCTGCAGAACTGAAGTTAATGACAGCATGGGCTTGTTGTTATTAGGGTCGCGTATTAGCTGGAATTGTGGAGAGTGGTTGACTCATTGGATGAGAATATCTTGGGCTAGATATTTTCTGTTACATGGGAGATTTGATTGCAGGTTTGTTGGAGAATTAAAAGGTGGAAGATTTAAAAAGATTTTGGGGATAAAATCTGTTTTAAAAGATTCAGTTTTTAATTAACAAATCTGATCAAATATTGTGACAAATCCAATCCAAATTCAAGGAGCTATATAAAGCGCACAAGACCAAAGGATCAAGTACAGAAAACAGATTGAAGATCAAGAGCTGGAGGCTTAGAGTCTAGGGTTTGTTTAGAGTGCTTGTAATCACACTATTCTAGGTTGAATAGGTGTTGAATTTTCTGTCCTCTCTAGAAGCTGTGAAGCAATAGAGAGTTGTTGATTGATCGAAGCTAGGAAGCAAGATCAAGGGATCTCAAAGAGGTTGTTCTTTGAGTGTTTTAGGGGATTGAGTAGTGTTCTCATATCTAAGTGGGTTCTTAGGTAGAAAGTCACTAGTAGAGTATAAGTTTAGGAGATTGTCAACTGGTGTGTTGAGTCTGTAAATTATATCTACAAGTAGTGAAATTCATCCCTGGCTTGGTAGCCCCCAGACGTAGGTAGTTAGACCGAACTGGGTGAACAATTCCTTGTGTTATCTTGTTACTTATTCTGTCCATTATGCAGAGTGTGTTGTTGTGACATCGCACCTTAACATCACACGTCTGGTACCAGAATTTCACTTTATATGATGCTTGGGAAAGATAAAAAGATATGAGGAGGATATGCCCGCATCATGGTCTTGAGGATTGGTTAATTATCCACACATTTTACAATGGTCTCTTGTACAATACAAGATTGACAATAGATGCTGCCGCTGGTGGTACACTCATGGATAAACCCTATGATGAAGCCCACCAACTCATCGAGAGTATGGCTCAGAATCACTACCAATGGGGAGGGGAAAGAACTCCAGTGGATAAATCCCAACCAAAAGGAGGAATGTACGAAGTTTCTAGCCTAGATCATGTCTGTGCTAAGGTAGATGCAATAGCGCAAAAGATGGACAATTTGACCATAACACCCACAGCCACCGTGGCTGCTGTAGCGCCAAACTGCGAATTATGTGGAAAAGATGGGCATGCTGCCCCTGAATGCCAAGTTTTAGTAGGAGCCTCTACAGATCAAGTGAATTATGCTCAAGCAAACCCTTATGCAAATACCTACAATCCTGGTTGGAAGAATCACCCGAACTTCTCTTATAAAAACAACAATGCACTGTATGCACCTAATCAAGCACCTGCTGCACCACCAGGTTATCAAAAGGCTGCAACAGCTGCTCCAAATGTTCCTAGGATGTCTAACCTTGAACTGATGATAGAAAACTTTATAACCACCCAGACTCAAACAAACAAAGAGTTCCTGAATCAAAACGTACACACTAGTGAATAGATTAAGCAGTTGGCAAACAAAGGCATTGGCCACTCACAACAAAATGCTTGAAACGCAAATTTCCCAAGTGGCTCAACAACAAGCACCTACTGCTGCTCCTGCTGGAACATTTCCTAGACAGCCACAACCTAATCCTAAAGGACATGCAAATGCTGTTATACTGAGAAGTGGAAAATAATTAGATGAACCCATTGATCCAAGACTTCAAAATCCAGCCATGTACCAAAAGTCTGCTAACGACCTAATAACTGAGAAGGTGAATGAACCCAAGGAAAAGGAAGATAATGACCAAGAGGCCGTAAACAAAGAAAAACCTTATGTGCCTCCACCACCATATAAACCACCTATTCCGTATCCTCAAAGATTTGCAAATTCTAAAACTGCAGGGCAATTTAAGAAATTTGTTGAACTTTTGAAACAATTGAACATCACGATACCTTTTACAGAAGCTACCACTCAGATGCCCTCATATGCTAAGTTCCTTAAAGAGATCTTATCCAAGAAGAAAAAGATTGAGGATAACGAAACAGTTACACTTACTGCTAAGTGTAGCGCAATAATTCAAAACAACATGCCTCCTAAGCTGAAAGACCCAGGTAGTTTCTCCATACCCTGTGTAATTGGAAAGTTCGTCATAGACAAAGCTCAATGCGACTTAGGAGCCAGTATTAGTGTTATGCCCTTATCCATATGCAAAAAGCTTGATATGGGAGAATTAAGACCAACTAAGATGTCTGTTCAATTAGCTGACCGCTCTATTAAGTACCCAATTGGTATACTAGAAAATGTTCCAGTTCGTATAGGACAATTCTATATTCCTACCGATTTCATAATCATGGATATTAAAGAAGACTCTACTACTCCTATCTATTAGGAAGACAGTTCCTAGCTACTGCTGGAGCAATTATAGAAGTAAAGAGAGGCAGGCTAACTTTTGAAGTTGGTGAAGAGAAGGTTGAATTTATTTTGACACAATTCTTACAAGCTCCAGCTATAGACGACACATGTTATCTACTAGATGTCATAGATGAGTGCGTAAGAGAAATAGAGATGGAACCGACCACATACTCAGATATTCTAAAAATTCCAATACCTCCGATTTTCGAAGATGATAACTGGCGTGAACCTTATCAAGACGATAGCCTAAGCGAATGCTTAGCACTTACACTAGATCATCTACCTTGCTCGAAGAAACCAGCCCTAGAACTGAAAACATTACCCAAAAATTTAAGGTATGAATTCCTAGACGAAGATCTCGAACGACCTGTAATAGTCAATGCAGACTTAGGACAGACCGAAACCAAGAAACTATTAGATGTCTTAAGAAAATACCCAACTGCGTTAGGCTATAACATCGCTGACCTTAAAGGAATAAGTCCTTCTATTTGTATGCATCGCATTATGGTGGAGGAAGACTGTAAATCCTCTAGGGAACAACAGAGAAGGATTAACCCGATCCTGAGTACTATAGTCAAAGACGAAGTGAAAAAACTTTTAGAAGCAGGAATTATATACCCGATATCAGACAGTAAATGGGTTAGCCCAGTACATGTCATTCCAAAGAAGGGAGGTGTTACAGTTGTTAAGAACGAAAAAGGTGAATCTAAAACAAAAAGGGTTGTAACTGGAAGTAGAATGTGCATAGATTATAGAAAGTTAAATAAAGCCACTCGTAAAGACCATTTTCCATTTCCTTTTATTGACCAAATGTTGGAACGATTGGCTAAACACTCATACTTCTGCTATTTAGACGGTTATTCAGGATTCTTTCAAATTCCTATTCATCCCGATGACCAAGAAAATACGACCTTCACATGTCCCTATGGTACATTTGCCTATCGACGAATGCCGTTTAGACTATGTAACGCACCTGCCACATTCCAAAGATGCATGATGTCAATCTTTGCTGATTTTATAGATGACATTATGGAAGTGTTTATGGATGACTTTTTTGTTTGTGGGCAGAGGTTTGAAGGATGTCTATCGAACCTAGAAATGGTACTGGAAAGATGCGTAAAAGTCAATCTAGTATTAAACTGGGAGAAATGCCATTTTATGGTAAATCAAGGAATCGTACTTGGACACGTTGTGTCCGATAGAGGAATTGAAGTTGATAAAGCTAAGATAGAAATTATAAAAAATCTTCAACCTCCGAAAACCGTTCGAGAAATACGAAGTTTCTTAGGACACGCCGGTTTCTACCGATGATTCATGAAGGATTTCTCGAAAATTACTAAACCTCTTACCAGTCTATTAATGAAAGACGCTGAATTTATCTTTGATGAGAAATGTCTAAAAGCGTTTGAACAGCTGAAAACAACTCTTATTACCGCACCTATCATGCAACCACCAGATTGGAGATTACCTTTCGAAATCATGTGTGATGCAAGTGATTATGCCGTAGGTGCAGTTTTAGGACAAAGAAGGGACAGAAAACTCCATGCTATTTACTATGCAAGTAGAACCTTAGACCCTGCCCAAATGAACTATGCCACCACAGAAAAAGAACTTCTAGCCGTGATTTTTGCCCTTGACAAATTCCGTCCCTACCTAGTGGGAGCAAAGATCATCATTTATACAGACCACGCAACTATTAGATATTTACTTAACAAAAAGGATGCAAAACCTAGACTGCTAAGGTGGATCCTACTTTTACAAGAATTTGATTTAGAGATCAAAGATAAGAAAGGAACTGAAAACGTAGTAGCAGACCACTTATCCCGATTAGAGGGCATTAAACCAGAGCCAGTACCCATTAATGAGGATTTCCCATATGAACGACTCATAGCCCAACTAGAAAGTGATATGTCTACTCTACAGTTGAATAACCCAAAAATGGAAGAAGTCGTGGAAGAAATTAACATACACACAACCCTGCCATGGTATGCTGACATAGTCAACTACTTAGCAGCTGGGGTACTTCCACCAGACTTATCTTATCAACAAAATAAAAAATTCTTTCATGATCTAAAACATTATTGGTGGGATGAACCTTTGCTGTTTAAGAGAGGAGCGGATGGTATCTTCCGTCGTTGCGTCCCTGAAGAAGAAATAGAAAACATAATCTCTCAATGTCATTCTACTCCTTACGGAGGACATGCTAGTACCTCAAAGACATGTGCTAAGATCTTGCAATCCGGCCTATTCTGGCCCAACCTTTGGAAGGATGTCCATATTGCAATACTAAACTGCGACCGGCGCCAACACACTGGTAACATATAAAAACGCGATGAGATGCCTCAAAAAGATATATTAGAAGTAGAAGTCTTTGATGTATGGGGGATTGATTTTATGGGACCTTTCCCATCATCCTTTGGAAACCAATACATACTCGTAGCTGTCGATTATGTTTCAAAATGGATTGAGGCAATAGCTTCTCCTACAAATGACGCACGAGTAGTCATAAAGCTTTTCAAAAACACAATTTTTCCCAGATTTGGTGTGCCGAGACTTGTCATAAGTGACGGTGGCTACCATTTCATATCAAAAATATTTGACAAATTACTATCAAAGTATGGGGTAAGACACCGCGTAGCAACACCATATCATCCACAAACAAGTGGACAGGTTGAGGTCTTGAATAGAGAAATAAAACAAATTCTAGAAAAGACCGTAGCCACCTCTAGGAAAGATTGGTCATCTAAACTCAACGAAGCTTTATGGGCATATAGGACGGCCTACAAAACACCAATCGGAACTACACCTTTCAAGCTGGTCTATGGTAAATTCTTGCCATCTACTAGTGGAATTAGAACATAAAGCCTATTGGGCTATTAAAACATTGAACTTAAGGTATGATTCCGCAGGTGAAAAACGTATCCTAGATCTGCATGAACTAGAAGAGTTAAGATTAGACGCTTACGAAAATGCTAAAATATATAAAGAACGAACTAAAAAATGGCACGATAAGCGCTTATCTAGAAAAGAATTTAGTGTGGGAGAGTTGTACTCCTATTTAACTCAAGATTAAAACTCTTTTCTGGGAAATTAAGGTCTAGATGGTCCGGTCCTTTTGAGATTACAAAAATTCTACAAAGTGGAGCGACAGAAATAAAGGGGAGGAATAGTAATCCATTTTTAGTTAATGGACAACGTCTAAAACACTATCACAGCATTGAAAATAGAGATTATTTGAACTGCCTAAGACTTTTAGAGTTGCCCACCGAACCCCCCAACTAAGCTTCTAATTGAATTCGTCAGGCTTTCGACGTTAAAAACAACGCTTAATGGGAGGCAACCCATGATTTTTGTTTTTCTTGCTTTATATTTGTTATTTCTTTACGTTTCCTATGTTTTATTTTTATTTTGCAAATTTTTAGTTTCATTTATATCATTTTAAATTTAATTTGAAAATGTTGTGCTGATCTTAAAATTGAAAAACTACAGGATTATAAAGTCTCTCTACTCTTTCTGTTCTCCTCTTCTGCTTACATTTTTTGCAAAAAGTACTAATTAATGGCAAACGAGGATAACTTGTTAGTAGAATTCAGAGATGCAGCTCAGTGGCATCGCTATGAGGCTTTGTCTTTTAGACCATTTGTCTTGACAAAATTTGCCCACAGACGCACCATGACCGCCTTAGGTGTAGGTGAGAGCGTAGACTTTCTGTTTAACCAATTAGGTTGGGAGGGTTTTGCCAACAAGAAACATAAATGCTACCGTAGGTTGACTTTAGAATTCCTGAGCTCTGTAAGCTATAACCCTTACTGTGGAAAAGGTTTTACCAGGGGAAGAATTACCTTTAGACTATTTGGATACAGTTGCCAGTTCACCATAAAGGAACTTTCGGATCTTTTAGGATTTCCTGAAGGACCTATTGTTTTCTCTGTGGTTCAAGAAGACTTAATGTTGGTTGGAGAGCTGAGTGATTTTTGGGGTAGAATTTCAGGGAAACCTGATTTTGACATGGACCCTATGCTTTCAACAGAAATACATAACCCTGCTTTCCGTTACTCTCATATGATCCTGGCCTATACTATTTTTGGTAAACCTGAGAATGATAACACTATTTCGAGGGATGAGCTTTTCATCATGTTTTGTGCTTCTCAGTCTAGAGAGGTCAATGGACTGACTTTTATGTTGAACAACTTTTGCAAACTCATTAATAATGATAACAGTCCAATTCTGATAGGTGGCCTAGTTACAAAAATAGTTGATGCTATGGGACTCAGAACGCGACTTTCTAAGATTAACCCCTTTGGAGAATATAGACCCATGAATATCACTTTTTGTTTCAATAGGGCTATGATTAGGAACCGAGGTCCGAACCATTTTCAGTTTCTGATTAACAATGTTGTCGTACCACACTTTACACTTCCAAATCATGAACGCACAAGTGTGCACAATCAACATAATTGGCTATATGACCTTGATGAACCCGTGCCTGAACTGGAAGAAACCTTTCCTGAACCTGAGATCGACCCAAAAACACCCCCTCATTATCATGATCTTGATTATATGGAATTCCAAGAAGACATTGACATTCCTAAAGCTGATGCCACTAACTATGTTGCTAATCTGAATTCTATTCTAAAGACTATGGATGAGTATCATAAAGAAATCACTTCAATAAAGGATGAACTAAACACAATGCGAGAAAACATTGTTGGACTCATGGATTTGACCGTTGAACAATTTGATCATATAAATCAAGCCATCACATCTTTGAAGAAACGCCTTGACTAGATTTACGAAGCACCTCTTTTTCAAGTTTCAATACATTTACTACAGAAACATTTTACTTTATTTCAGTTTTTCATTTTATGTCAGGAATAAATTGTTTTACATTCAGTATTGATACAATGCTAGCATTTGCTAGCACCTCTTTGGTTTTAATGGATGATTTAATTTACTGCTAAATATTGATCTTTATGGTTTCAATTTTATTCCTGTCATACATTTTATTCTGTTTTTAATTCATGTTGTCATGTTATTTATCTCTCAATATGCATTATAATGTTGTTTCTCTGTGCTAACCATTGCCTGTTATGAAAATTTTATGTATGGAATGCTTGCTGACAAAAACTGTTTAATTCCCCAGAATTTGTGACTGTCACGGTCGTGACAGGCCCCGTGACGACCGTCACGCGGGTTTGGAACACGTTCTGTGTTAAAACAGAACTGTATCCTTCGTCTTCCTCTTCTTTCCCTCAATTCAAAACACGGTCGTCCCACTATTTTTTCTCATTCCATAACCGCCCCACCACTACGCATTTAACCCAATTCAACATTTTCCTTTACCTCTCGTTTTCCCCATTCACTATATATTCATACCGTGTACCATTTCTTTTCACAAATCCTCATTCTCCACAACCCATTTTCTTTCCTAATTTCTCTGTGACCCACCAATGGCACGACAAATTCCGGACCTATCAACATTGAACTTCAGAGATGGAGAAGCAGGAGAGCGTCAAAGGGCTAGGTACATCGATTACTACCGACGTTGCGTACAACCAACTCGCTACGTAGACGTTGCATGTCTAGAAGAACTCAGAATGCTTGAAGGAGTAAGAGATTTGATACAAACCTCCGGTCTATGGCAGCTCTGTACTCAGAGCCGGCCTACTTACGAAGCCCTGACGCTCGAGTTTCTAAGTTCGTTCACATACGTAACACCTTCTGGTGAAACGAACCAACTCACCGGCGTAGCCACGTTCCGCATGTTTGGTACTGAGTATAAAATCGGCCAAAATCAACTCGCCGATATGCTTGGTTTCAACCATGGCGAGAATGTTCATTGTCGGGTGCCACAGGAGAATTTCTTTCAAGCAGCATTTCAATTATGGAATCGGTTGACAGGAACAACAGTCGATAGCTGGGATAGCCTAAACGCAACTTATATCCACAACCCAGCCATCAGATATGTTCACCGCGCATTATGAAGCACTATTTTTGCACAGGATAGCAACCACAAGGTAAACTCAAAGGAACTATTTTTCCTCCATTGTATGTTTCACCCAGAGCCGATCAACGCCGCACCATTTTTGCTAGCACACATACAAGCAAACTGTGCTAGAGGTTCCAAACCTTTCTATTTTGGAGGGATTGTCACCTCTATTGCTCTCAAATTGAATTTGGAAAACGAGCTTACCAGATTACCCTCCATGCCTCCGGTGTTCCTTGACATAGACTATTGCCGAAACTCTCAGCTCATCAAGTTACGACGAGATGGGAAATACCATCCTATGGTCCGCGCCAAAACCGTAATAAGTATCATTATGCCTTGTAGAGACCGCATTAATCCTCGTGAAATGCATAACTGGTTATTTAATTTGAATGCTCCTGAGCAAAATGCGACTGCACCAGATGATCATGATTATGGACCTGTTGATGAGATGGAGCAATAGATGGATAACGCCCCAGAAAACCAACCACCACCTGCTGATGTTGCACCTTCGACCTCAAGACGTCGTCGCCGCCCCGAACAAGACCCTGTTACTAATGAAGAAATCTTAAGGGCTTTTTGGCTTCAAAACCAACAGCAACAGATGCAACATAATGAAGTAATGACGCTGATGCGCCAAATTCAAAAAGGCCAAGCGAACCAAGGGCAGAGGCTTGATGGTGTGATAGAAGGAATGGATGCATTGACCTTACGAGTGCAAAACTTACATGACTACATCCATCACGTGGGCATTCCTGATCACGTAGCGCAGCATGGAAGTGGACGCTCCAGAGGTTGAGGACGTGGTCCACCTTGATTTTATTTTGTTTTTCTTTTTAGTTTTTCTTGTTAGTCCCCTTTATATCGCAACATTGAGGACAATGTCCGATATAGTGTGGGAGAGTCAGTTTATTTCCGTTTTATTTTCCTTTCTTGTTTTTTCCTTTTTTTCCTTATCAAAGATAATATATGAGTATTTTCGTTCAGTATTCCGATTTTTACATTTTATTCTGGCATAACAAAAAAAAAAATTTACGATTAATACACATCGTGGAATACCAAATTTTAAGCCTTGTTAGGAAGTTGGGAAAGTGCTAACAAGATCGATACCGTCTTGACACCTTAGACCTCTTGCGTAAGCGATATCAGTTTCGATACTTATTATACGATACCTTGAGTTCAGTCCTAAAGTAACCCCTAGTAGTTTATATCAGCAGTCAGCACCGTCTAAATCACAAACCACGTGGGGAGCCGATGAATGTAAGTGTTTGATGCCCAATCATGAAAAGAAAAACACCTTTCTTATCTGCCGAGAAATATAGAATATGCAACAACTCTCACAGTTATGAAAATTTACAAGAAAAGAAAGAAAATCCGTTGTCGATTGGTTCAGAGGTACCTGATTCTGAACTTGGTAGGGCGAACTACTGTTCGATCCTCCGCAATCTACGAACGCGATACCTAAAGGGTTACCACACTTGTGTATCAGGCCCCGTGAGAAAAAGGGATCAAAGTCACTAACCGGTTACTCCACTACGTGCGTGAATAAGGCAAAGGGATTAATGTGATTGCGTTAGAATGAAACCGGGTGAAATAGACACAAAAACTTATGGTTGAACTATAATAGAATTATTAGAACTGGATTGTACAAAAGAGAGGTCTATGACAAGCTTGTTGCTTTGTGTCATTATTGTATCCTTAGTGTTTCATACTAGTACCTGTCTTACTAACAAGAAACTCTTTTTCAAATCCATTGGTATACCAGGTATGTGCATTTGATGAAGTTTGTCCGATTTAACAGATTGATTGCTTGAGGACAAGCAAAGATTCAAGTGTGGGAGAGTTTGATAACACGAAAGTATATCATGTTTTTACTTTGATTTATGTTATTTTCTTATTCCGTTTTTGTCTAATATCCGATTTTCTCGAGAGTATTTAAGTGTTTTTGCAGGTAATTCCATTTCCAAGTTAAAAGTATGCAAAGTGTAGAAAAGAAGCAAAACATGCAAGAAAAGAGCAGAAAAGAGAAGAAAAATAGCAGAATCCAAATTCTGCTGATGTGACGATCGTCACAGGTCCACCACGACCGCGGCATATACAAATTTCATCACGACCGACACAATGCTTCACGATCGTCATGCGTTCAGAACAGTTTAATACGTTGAGCATAAACGTGATTACGAAGTTTCAGAGAATCAGTGTTTGCACTTTCACATTTCCTCCTAAGAAATTTAGGTTCCAAAGTCACATAACTGTCAAAGAGAAGTACCTACATTTTCTCCAACCACTACCTCAGCTCAGTCTATAAATATGAGAGATTTCGAAGAACAAAGGGGGTGACCAATTTTCCATTCCGAAGTACCGTCTTGCTGCCAAATTATTTCCAGAATTTCTTTTGCTTTTGTTTTCCTTTATAATTCCTTGTCACCTATTACCGAACAAAGTAATAGTTTCTCACATTGAGGAACTATTACACTTTAGAGTTAGATTATTTCATTGCCTTCATCATTTGCTATTTTAATTCTATCCAAGCAAGAACCTACCAGTCTGTGGAGGGATTGCTGCTACTGCGTTTACCAGGTTTCCATTATTCAATTTATAGTATCGTTTATTTTCTTTTAATTATGTCTTTGATTAATTGTTTTTCCGCTTTTATTTTTAAGTTCGTAATTATGTCAAGCTAAACCGATCTTATCGGTATGTAATGAAGTAACCAAATGGATTAAATAACTCTAAGCTAAAATCAATAATTAACTCTTCTTTTGGCTTCGATTTCTTAATTTTAAACCCAACTTTTATTACGAGAGTAAAAAGGTAACAAAGGTTAAGGTCAAGACCATGGGAGTATGAGGCTTTACCCGGATAGCTGAAATCAGGCATTAGTTTTAAAAATAGCGGAAGCGCTTTAAAGTTAATTAGGTCTTATTAGTTTTATAAAAGTATTTTTAACCTCATTTGGGCTAGAGAGAGCAGACATATTGACTTAAGAGTATAATCTGAAGCAATAACCACGGGAGTGTGAGGTGAGGGCTTTTAAACTGGTTTTTCCTACAGATGCATAGAGTGATAAATCTTTAAACGCTTAGGTTTAATTAATTCCACGTAGGTTTACTGAATTATATACCGATATCTTATTCATAACTAGTATTCTCGAATTTTAATTTCTCTTTAATTTCCCGTTTGAACTTAAAAACCAATTCTGATTAGCCTTAGATAAACATAGTAACGATAGATAACGGTGCGTTCGATTTTTAGTCTCTGTGGGATCGATAATCTTTTAAAACTACGCGATACGACTGTATACTTGCAGTTAGATTTATTTAGGCACACTAAATAAGCGATCACTAACTCATTTTAAGCATGCATATTCTCTCATTCATACTTAACGATAGTTAGATAGACATGGCATAACACGATTTGCATAAGTAAACACTTATCACAACATATCACATAAAACATTATTTTCATTCAATTATCAACAATTCAATAATCCCACATTATACTCAATATTTTCACTTTCGATTGGGTAGAGGATCGTCATAGCTTTCCAACGATACCAAGAACGCTTTGATCGGAAACACCGTTCAAAAGTTGTGAATTTTTAAACCTTTTTCAAAAATACAACAGTGGTAACCGATTACCTCAGAATGAGTAACCGGTTACTCAATTCATTTTCACGTAAAATTCCCAAATTTTTCTTCAAGTAATCGGCTACCTCAAAGTGAGTAACCGATTATTACTGAACCAGAAACACAAAAATCTGATTTTAATGGTACAAACTCAACCAAAACATATTCCAACATAACAACAAGTATTCCCGATTATTTCCACATATAACCCGACTATATTACGCCGTTTATTTCACATTTTAACCATTACAACCATTGATTTTATTAAATTTATCATTTTCTCTCAACATTATAACCTAAGTTCAAATCATGAAATTTCTAGAACTTAAGGTGTCTATCTAGAACCCACCTGATAATCGAATGGGAGGTTAAAGAAGATGATGAATAATGATGAAGATACAAGTTTCTTCTTCTCTTTTCTCTTCTTCCTCTCTTCTCTTCTCTTCCTTTTCTCTTCTTCTTACCAACTTTCCTCTTCTTTTCTTTTTCTAACAAATATATATATATAATATATATATTATATAATATAATCCAACAAGGTAAAATATCTTCGATCGATATTTTATCGTCACACACCAATTGATCATTGATTAGAGTTACCTTAAAATCCCCTCTTGAATTAAAATAATTGATCTGACTCTTTCATCAATAATTGATCTCTTCATAGTTCACTAGTTGCTCTATTAATCCCAATTGACAATACATAGAGCACTTAGAGGATTTCATTATTCCAATTAATCAGAGATATAGCACATAGCCATCCATCTGATCTTGTCTGATGTCCAATTGAGCATTTAGAGAATATAGGGTATTACATTAAATGGACAACAAGAATTAATAAATTGTTGTTTTGGATGCACATTTTGAAGATTACAAGAATTTTTTCTCAATAAATTGATAGAGGACTAAAAAAAGGTACATTGTAACGCCCCGATTCCGATTATTTCCATTTTGTTGAGTCTTTTATTTAAAGTGAGTGATAAATTATTTTATTTGTGAAATTGGTGTGTTAATATGCTATGTTGACATGTTATGATATTTTACCGTTTTTGAGAGTTTTCGGGAAATTGGAATGGAGGGTATTTTGGACATTTCTCAATTCATAATAAGTTAGAAATTTATTGAAAATAGAATTATGTGAGAAATTTAGTAAAATTGGTAGAAAAGTGTTTAAGTGTAGAATTATGTGAGAAAATGAATTAATTGAATTTGAGAAGAGAAATAGAAAAAGAAAAAGAAATAAGGAGAAGAAATAGGAAAGAAATAGAAAGAAAAGGGAAATAGAGAGAAAAAGGAGAGAAAGAAAGAGGAAGAGGAGAAAAGAGAAGGAAAACTTGGAAAACCTAGAAAATCATCAAGAAATCATCTAGCAAGCTTGGAATCCGGGTAAGGGTGTGAAATCTTATTATCTTATCAATGTATATCATTATGTATGATTGTGTTGTTGTTGTTGATTTTTAAGAGTTTTTGTATAAACCATATTTTGAGAAATTGATTAGAAATTGATCCAAAAGTGTTTAAACTCATGTTGATTGTGTTCTTTGTTGTGTGTACATGTCTGGTATGTATTGTTACACTTCAAATTGGTGTTTTTCTAAATTTAGATGATGATTTGGATGATTTTGGGTGAGAAAATGCAGAACTAAGTTCTGCATAATTTTTCTGGATTTGCCCTGGTCGTACGCGTAAGGGGCATGTCCATACGCGTATGAGCCTAGGCGTTACGCGTATCATTGGCTTGTTTTTGGGCCATTAAGCGTATGGACTGTGAAATGTGGAATTTGCGAAGGAAATGGGTTCTTCCCATACGCGTATAGGCATTGGCAATACACGTATGGGAATGGCGAGGAATCAGGGCCGTACGCGTATGAGAATGGTGATACTTGTATGGTCAGGAAGAATGTAAAAATGGAACTTTTCAAAATGTCGTTTTTCGTTTTCTTTCGTAACTTGTGTTCCGTTTATCCGATTTTTACATTCTTGGTATCGTTGCGAAGCTATTGAGCTGTACTTTCGTGTTATGATGATTTGGAAATTGTTAGCCGATTTAATTATGTCAGAAAGTCGGGAATAGTGCTATTTAGCGACTTTTACCGTTTTGACTGTGTGTTTTGGATGTGAATCATACAATAGTGCATTGATGTGAATGTATATAGATTGTATGTGATTGTATGAGATGAATGCATGGATATATTGTGAATATGTATGCATTTCAAGAATGTCTTGAGTCATTTTGTATGTGAAGCATAATGATGTACATTCTTGTGTTGTGTGATTCTAATGAGAATCCGCTATAACGTCGTGTGTCCATGTGGGGTGTGAGCGATGATTATAGACGATCGTGTGCCCATGTGGGGTGTGAGCGATCGGGTCGTGTGCCCGTGTGGGGTGTGAGCGATCCATAAACATTGTGTGCCTATGTGAGGTGTGAGCAATGGGTGAACATCGTAGGCCCGACGGGGAGTTACATTGGTAACGAGCGATGGTTCCAGCAGAGTTCCTGAGTGAACTGGAGATGATTGAGTCGGTACCCGCATTGCATTTGCATAGAGTCGTGAGTCGGTCTCTATGATTTGCATTTATCATCTTTATAATGGTGCATTGAGGAATAAACATAAATGTGTATGTTTATGTGGAATGATTAAGAATTGTGAAAGTATGCATGATGAATATGCTTGGCTTTGTATATATATACATTGTGATGTATATGAGTGAGTTGTGATGAATTGTGGTGAGAATGTGGAATATGTGTATTTTTATGCTAAGATATATAATTATATGCATTGTTATTATGATAATATTTCTCACCCTTCTGCTGTTTTATGATGCTCTATGAGGCATTGCAGAGTAGGTATGCTGGTGGTCTTTTTGTGAAGCGTGTCTTCATTCTTTTGGTCGGTCGGCTCTGATATGTAGCACCGGGTAGCTAGGATGATTATGATTCTTTTGTGATACATTTGTACATGTATCTTGTTGATGAATCTTTATGTAAACATGAATTATGTTGGTGGATCATACTCGATGATATATATATATATATATATATATATATATATATATATATATATATATGTATATATGTTTAATGTTATTCAATGTTTAGATTTTCCGCTTTTATTCTAAATATTGAGATGTGGGTGTAAGGACTAAGTTCCTCTGTTGCAAAGTTACCCCACTATTGCATATCAATTGTTGAGCAGGTGTTGAATGTTTTAATTTCATGTATGATGTGACATACCTCTTTTATACTATGTTTATAATTATACTCTGACGAAATTTTTAATATGTGCCTAAATGATTATGTGACTATTTGGGGGTATAGAAAGGGGGTGTTACACTAAGTGGTATCAGAGCCAGTGTTGAGTCAGTTGTGTCTGTCTTGTTGTTGTGATGGTTGAACTGTTGTTTAACCTTGTTGTCATTTTTGGGAATGATCAGAATATGGCTGGTAGAAACGACAATGCGATGGCTGCTGCTTTGGAAGCAATGGCTAGGGCGGTGCAAGGTGCGCCGAACGTGAATGCTAATGACGAGTTCAGGAAGAATCAACCACCGGTCTTCAAAGGAAAATTTGATCCCGGTGGAGCTCAAAATTGGTTTAAAGAGATTGAAAGGATCTTCAGAGTCATGGACTGTGCGGAGGAGAATAAGGTGAGGCTTGGGTCTCACATGCTGAAGGAAGAAGCCGACGATTGGTGGGTCGATATTGTAGCACCCCCTTTCTATACCCCCAAATAATCACATTTAATCATTTAGGCACATATTAAAAATTTCGTTAGAGTATAATTATAAACATAGTATAAAAGAGGTATGTCACATTATACATGAAATTAAAACATTCAACACCTGCTCAACAATTGATATGCAACAGTGGGGTAACTTTGCAACAGAGGAACTTAGTCCTTACACCCACATCTCAATATTTAGAATAAAAGCGGAAAATCTAAACATTGAATAACATCAAACATATATATATATATATATATATATATATATATATATATATATATATATATATATATATGTAACATCAAGTATTGTCCACCAACATAACTCATGTTTACATAAACATTCATCAACAAGATACATGTACACATGTATCACAAAAGAATCATAGTCATCCTAGCTACCCGGTGCTAAATATCAGAGCCGACCGACCAAAAGAATGAAGACACGCTTCACAAAAGGACCTCCAGCCACTCTAATCTGCAATGCCTCATAGAGCATTATAAAACAGCAGAAGGGTGAGAAATAACAACTAAATCAAGATTGCATTATAATATGCAAACACACATTCAAACACATGTATAAATCATCTCACCCATACCATCACATACTAACACATATAGCATGCCACAAATACAAAACATATCACACATAATCCAACCACAATTATGACATATGAAACCACACCACCACATCACCACAAAATATAGCATATATCAATTATACCGACATAATCACATATTCTACATTCTCACCACAATTCATCACAACTCACTCATATACATCACAATATATATATATATATATATATATATATAAAACCAAGCATATACATCATGCATACTTTCACAATTCTTATCATTCCACATAAACTTACACATTTATGTTTATTCATCAATGCACCATTATAAAGATGATAAATGCAAATCATAGAGACCGACTCACGACTCTATGCAAATGCAATGCGGGTACCGACTCAATCATCTCAAGTTCACTCAGGAACTCTGCTGGAACCATCGCTCGTTACTTCACTGTAACTCCCCGTCGGGCATACGATGTTCCCCATCGCTCACACCTCTTATTTTTAAGGCACACGATCCGATCTGATCGCTCACACCTCTTATTTTTAAGGCACACGACGTTTATGGATCGCTCACACCTCTTTGTATAAGGCACACGACCCGATCGCTCACACCTCTTTGTATAAGGCACACGATCGTCTATAACCATCGCTCACACCTCTTATGTTTAAGGCACACGATCCATCTGATCACTCACACCTCTTATTTTTAAGGCACACGACGTTATAGCGGATTCTCACTAGAATCCCTCAACACAAGAATGCACATCATTATGCTTCACATGCAAATGACTCAAGACATTCTTGAAATGCATACATATTCACAATATATTCATGCATTCATCTCATACAATCACATACAATCTATATACATTCACATCAATGCACTATTGTATAATTCACATCCAAAACACACATTGAATTTCACATAAACAATGCTTTTCATTCACAAACCACAAACCACAAAAATCATACAATCACAATTACTTCCACAAGGGATTCACACCACAAAGGCTACCCACAATACATCATAACAATATACATTGGTATTCAATCAAACAATGTATTTTACCACACAACAACATCATCAATCACGCATCGAGGTCCAATCCAAAACAATGCACAAAGTTTCCATAAGGCCACAAACCATCATCACGACATTTTCATCATGTATATTAACATCATATAATAGCACACAAGCTACACGTTACATATCAAAAGCATATAGCACGATAACACATCAATCGCACATATTCGCGACGGTAAAAATCAACACAACGATACGATTTTAATTTTATGCTATAATTGAACCAGTTACAGCCCTCAAGGACATTTTTCCTAGAAAGAATATCGTGTTAGCTTTCCAACGCTTCGAACGGGGGTCAAAACCGACTTACGGTTCAAGAGTTATGAATTTTTGAAGTTTTTCGAAAAACCAGAACTTTTTCTGCTACAGCCCTACGGGTTTATGGTATTTCGTCCGAAAATCCGACCGATTCAATTATTTTCTTCGAAACAAACACATACTCATTCATACTAAACATATAGTAGTGATTTGGACCCATTAAACGTGAATTCTACGACTTTCGATTTCACTCCGAATCTTAAACCTTCAAATCTCCAAAAATGCAAAAACTTACAAAATCAACCAAATTCGATTAAACAAACATATTCGATCACGGCCTAATATTACTCGACACAACTACGCAATTTATTCCGACTTTCGTCCGTGAAAACATCGATTTCTCACCATTTCATCATTATTGCCCTAACTCTCACAAACTATGTAACTCACTCCAAAACTCCCTAAATCATATCAACGAGTATCCCCGATTAAACCCAAACATTACTCGGCTATTCTACACAATCTATTCCAAATTCTAACCGTTAAAACATCGATTCTACACATTTGTTCTTCAATCCAACCAATAAGAAAAGTATATATTTCAACCAAACAAACACAAACAACACATACATATACATATACAATCGAAATATAATTGAAACTTCTCACCCTTACCCGATTAATTGAAGTCCAAGCATTGATTTTGATGATTTTCCTCTTCTCCCTTTCCTTCTCCTCTTTCTCTCTGTTTTTCTTCTTCTTCTTCTAACTCTTTTCTTTCTTTCTCTTTCTAACTAATATATATAATACTTATTATATATAATAAAACCAATAGGGTCAAATATCTCCAATTGATATTTTGTCTTCTAATATCAATTGATTAATTATTAGAGTTACTTTAAAATACTCTCTTTTTCTCTCAAATATCTATTTATAAAAATATCTAACTAATCAAATGACCATTTTGCCCTTACGCTCAAATATCTCCCAAACGCTCTCAAAATGCGATAAAACTTAAACAGCGATGAAATGTATTTCGGGAAATAAAAGTTGAAAAGAAATTATAATTTATTGCAAATATTTTACCTATCAGGGAAATTAACCAATTAACTCAATTAGCAGGTAAAATACAATAAATTCACATATTTCACAAAATTCACATAAATGAAATAAATAAATACAATTAAACAAATCGGGGCGTTACAATTCTCCCCCACTTAGACATTTTCTTCCTCGAAAATATCACGAGACGAACAACTCCTGGACACGACTCTCGCATCCAACTAACAAACCAACATGCCAACAAAAGGCACACCACGAATAACACAACTGACAAACCACCTTGCTAACTACAACAACGACACGACAACGACGACAACTACAACGACAAGATGCAAAGCTCATACAATGCACTTGACGGCAAACTCACGACTCAAAGAAAAACCAAGATACCAACACACAGGTTCACTCTAGAACCGAAACACAACAAGATCGTTACCATCACCACAGGTAACACTCCCCTAATTCACCACAAGGAATTTGCCACACGCATATACGAATCATGCCACTTCACGCTTCCGTTGCACACTCTGATTACTCGTAACCATCAAAACTACCAATTTCACGTCCAAAGTCTAACTCTTTCTCTTATTCACCAAAAATCACTATTCCCTGTTAATATTTCCAACTTCACACTCTACTGTGTTATCTCACACACCAGACACAAGCCTCGGAACTGCTCAAATAATTCTAATTCTCTAACCATCAAAACTGACATGCATAAAAACTTTCAACTTAACTTATCACGTACGACACTAACTTTTCCCAAGGATAATCCAATCCAAATTCGTAACCCATCACAAATTCTAACCATCCTCATTGTCTCATACTCTATTCTTTCAAACCAACCAAGTACTTAAAACTCTTGCGATTACCCAACACAATACAATCGCGACTTAATTCCAAATCCAGAATAACATAGATCCCTTTATGAATCCTCAATTGTCGTAAAGCATAAGCCACGACTTTACCCTCTTGCATTAACACACTGACTAGATTCATCAAGGACGCATCCCAATACCCCACAAACGGTTCATCAGGGTCACACAGAACCAAAACTGGAGCCGTAGACAACTTCTACATCAGCTCCCCGCAACTTACTCACAACGAACGTCCAAAACAAACGACTCACCCTTTGCAAGTCAACTGAGATAACAGAAGTACGAACTTAGCAAAGTCTCCAATAACCAGTGGTAATAACCCACTAAAGTCCAAAAAGCTTCTAAGTACTTTAACCGACTTTGGAGTCCCTCAACGTAGAACTGCATCTACTCCCGATGAATCCACAACAAATACCACCATCAGAAATAACATATCCAAGAAAACTAACCTTTTCAACCAAAATTCTCACTTGAATAACTTAGCATAACACTTTGTCTCTTCTCCACACTTGCAAGTCAATTCTCAGAACACTATCATCACAGACAAAACAAATTTCTTAGTCCCATCTACTAAGAGTTTCCTACTTACTTAGCAGACATAAACCTCCACTATTCACCTTCGTCCAATTAAGTTCAATCTCTACTCTCTGAGAAGCAGTCCTTAAATAATACCCAATCATACTCTCTCAATGACTTCCCAACTTGACCAACATATGGAAACCTCGAATCCGTCTCCTCTTCCGATATAAGAATCTTCTTCGACTCAACAAAACAATCCGTAATCATTTCCTTAAATTCCAAACAATTCATTGCACACACTATCAAAGCCGGAAAGACCCGTCTATTCCATCCAACATAATTCCCGTCTACTATCAACAAGAGATTAAGGGTGATCAGTTCCTCAATTTGTCAATAGACAGCCGACAATCATGATGGGGCATAAACCATCTTTACCAAACTATAGTAGCATTTCTTGCATCCAGTGCACAAAACTACCTAAGGCACAAATCCTTAGTTGACATAAACCTTACCTCTGCCTTCCTTCCAGAACCGGGAACAACGCTGTCCAAACCACACTTATAATCTTGCAATCAACGGCACACTGAGCCCACGCTCCACAACTGAAGCAACTTGGAGAAGTTCTAGCTTCTCCCCCACTTGTATCAATCTCACACCTGAAGACAAAGGATTACCAAAAACCAGAAAGCACTGACAGTGTTCCACACACATATCACGTACTAAGGGACAAACAACAACGATAGTATTCAACTGTCACACCAACAGACTCAACAACTGACTCAACACTGGCTTTGATACCACTTAGTGTAACACCCCCTTTCTATACCCCCAAATAATCACATTTAATCATTTAGGCACATATTAAAAATTTCGTCAGAGTATAATTATAAACATAGTATAAAAGAGGTATGTCACATTATACATGAAATTAAAACATTCAACACCTGCTCAACAATTGATATGCAACAGTGGGGTAACTTTACAACAGAGGAACTTAGTCCTTACACCCACATCTCAATATTTAGAATAAAAGCGGAAAATCTAAACATTGAATAACATCAAACATATATACATATATATATATGTATCATCAAGTATTGTCCACCAACATAACTCATGTTTACATAAACATTCATCAACAAGATACATGTACACATGTATCATAAAAGAATCATAGTCATCCTAGCTACCCGGTGCTACATATCAGAGCCGACCGACCAAAAGAATGAAGACACGCTTCACAAAAAGACCTCCAGCCACTCTAATCTGCAATGCCTCATAGAGCATTATAAAACAGCAGAAGGGTGAGAAATAACAACTAAATCAAGATTGCATAATAATATGCAAACACAAATTCAAACACATGTATAAATCATCTCACCCATACCATCACATACTAACACATATAGCATGCCACAAATACAAAACATATCACACATAATCCAACCACAATTATGACATATGGAACCACACCACCACATCACCACAAAATATAGCATATATCAATTATACCGACATAATCACATATTCTACATTCTCACCACAATTCATCACAACTCACTCATATACATCACAATGTATATATATATATATATATATATATATATATATATATATATATATATATATATATAACCAAGCATATACATCATGCATACTTTCACAATTCTTATCATTCCACATAAACATACACATTTATGTTTATTCATCAATGCACCATTATAAAGATGATAAATGCAAATCATAGAGACCGACTCATGACTCTATGCAATTGCAATGCGGTACCGACTCAATCATCTCAAGTTCACTCAGGAACTCTGCTGGAACCATCGCTCGTTACTTCACTGTAACTCCCCGTCGGGCATACGATGTTCCCCATCGCTCACACCTCTTATTTTTAAGGCACACGATCCGATCTGATCGCTCACACCTCTTATTTTTAAGGCACATGACGTTTATGGATCGCTCACACCTCTTTGTATAAGGCACACGACCCGATCGCTCACACCTCTTTGTATAAGGCACACGATCGTCTATAACCATCACTCACACCTCTTATGTTTAAGGCACACGATCCATCCGATCGCTCACACCTCTTATTTTTAAGGCACACGACGTTATAGCGGATTCTCACTAGAATCCCTCAACACAAGAATGCACATCATTATGCTTCACATGCAAATGACTCAAGACATTCTTGAAATGCATACATATTCACAATATATTCATGCATTCATCTCATACAATCACATACAATCTATATACATTCACATCAATGCACTATTGTATGATTCACATCCAAAACACACATTGAATTTCACATAAACAATGCTTTTCATTCACAAACCACAAACCACAAAAATCATACAATCACAATTACTTCCACAAGGGATTAGCACCACAAAGGCTACCCACAATACATCATAACAATATACATTGGTATTCAATCAAACAATGTATTTTACCACACAACAACATCATCAATCACGCATCGAGGTCCAATCCAAAACAATGCACAAAGTGGCCATAAGGCCACAAACCATCATCACGACATTTTCATCATGTATATTAACATCATATAATAGCACACAAGCTACACGTTACATATCAAAAGCATACAGCACGATAACACATCAATCGCACACATTCGCGACGGTAAAAATCAACACAACGATACGATTTGAATTTTCTGCTATAATTGAACCAGGTACAGCCCTCAAGGCCATTTTTCCTAGAAAGAATATCGCGTTAGCTTTCCAACGCTTCGAACGGGGGTCAAAACCGACTTACGGTTCAAGAGTTATGAATTTTTGAAGTTTTTTGAAAAACCAGAATTTTTTCTGCTACAGCCCTACGGGTTTATGGTATTTCGTCCGAAAATCCGACCGATTCAAATATTTTCTTCGAAACAAACACATACTCATTCATACTAAACATATAGTAGTGATTTGGAACCATTAAATGTGAATTCTACGACTTTCGATTTCACTCCGAATCTTAAACTATCAAATCTCCAAAAATGCAAAAACTTACAAAATCAACCAAATTCGATTAAACAAGCATATTCGATCACGGCCTAACATTACTCGACACAACTACGCAATTTATTCCGAATTTCGTCCGTGAAAACATCGATTTCTCACCATTTCATCATTATTGCCCTAACTCTCACAAACTATGTAACTCACTCCAAAACTCCCTAAATCATATCAACGAGTATCCCCGATTAAACCCAAACATTACTCGGCTATTCTACACAATCTATTCCAAATTCTAACCGTTAAAACATCGATTCTACACATTTGTTCTTCAATCCAACCAATAAGAAAAGTATATATTTCAACCAAACAAACACAAACAACACATACATATACATATACAATCGAAATATAATTGAAACTTCTCACCCTTACCCGATTAATTGAAGTCCAAGCATTGATTTTGATGATTTTCCTCTTCTCCCTTTCCTTCTCCTCTTTCTCTCTGTTTTTCTTCTTCTTCTTCTAACTCTTTTCTTTCTCTCTCTTTCTAACTAATATATATAATACTTATTATATATAATAAATCCAATAGGGTCAAATATCTCCAATTGATATTTTATCTTTTAATATCAATTGATTAATTATTAGAGTTACCTTAAAATACTCTCTTTTTCTCTCAAATCTCTATTTATAAAAATATATAATTTTTCTAAAATATCTAACTAATCAAATGACCATTTTGCCCTTACGCTCAAATATCTCCCAAACGCTCTCAAAATGCGATAAAACTTAAACAGCGATGAAATATATTTCGGGAAATAAAAGTTGAAAAGAAATTATAATTTATTGCAAATATTTTACCTATCAGGGAAATTAACCAATTAACTCAATTAGCAGGAAAAATACAATAAATTCACATATTTCACAAAATTCACATAAATGAAATAAATAAATACAATTAAACAAATCGGGGCGTTACAGGTATACGTCAAGTTCTTGAGGTAGATGATGAAGAGATAACTTGGGATTTATTTCGTACCGAGTTCTTGAGGAAGTATTACCCTGAAAGTGTGAAAGGGAAGAAGGAGATGGAGTTCCTTGAACTGAAACAAGGTAGTATGTTTGTGGTGGACTATACTGCTAAGTTTGTGGAGTTGGTTCAATTCCATCCTCACTATGCTGCAATTACTGCTGAGTTCTCAAAGTGTATTAAATATGAGAATGGTTTGCGTTCCGAGATTAAGCAAGCTGTGGGATATCAAAGGATAAGAAGGTTTACGGATTCGACGGAATGTTGTAGAATCTTTGAGGAAGATAGCAAGGCTCGTTCTACACATTACAAAAGTTTGAATGAGAGGAAGGGAAAGCAATATGCTAGAAGTGGACCTTATGTGACACCCATTGATAAGGGCAAGCATAGGGGAAACTTTGATAAGAGATATGGAGGAGGAGGTTCCGTTAAGTGTGACAAGTGTGGTGAAATGGGTCATAAATCATTTGAGTGTGGGAAGACTGTGGTGAAATGTTCTAACTGTGGAGGTCTTGGGCATGCTACTATCGATTGTAGAAGGAATGTAGTGAAGTGCTATAATTGTGGAGAAGTGGGTCACATTAGTACTAAGTGTACTAAGCCGAAACAAGCTCAAGCGGGCGGAAAGGTGTTTGCATTGGCGGGAACTCAGACTACTAGTGCAGACCGTTTAATTAAAGGTACATGCTTTATTAATAGTACACCTTTAGTTGCTGTTATTGATATGGGAGCGACTCATTCGTTTATTTCGTCTGAGTGCGCGAAGCATTTGAATCTTGTGTTGTCTTTGATGGGTGTTGAGATGGTTATTGAGACTCCTGCTTCAGGGTCGGTAACTACGTCTTTGGTGTGTGTAAGTTGTCCTTTGACCATGTATGGTAAAGACTTCATTATGGATTTAGTGTGTTTGCCGTTGGAGGGATTGGACGTAATCTTGGGTATGAACTGATTGCAATATAATCGAGTTCATATAGATTGCTATCACAAGTTAGTGAGGTTTCCTTCTTTGGAAGATGATGAAGATGAGAGTTTCCTATCCACTAAAGAGTTGAAGAAACTTATAGCGGACGAAGCTCAATTGTTCGGTTTGTTTGCTTCATTGTCGGTGGAGAGTAAAGTTTCACTTGATGTGTTCCCAGTGGTGTGTGATTTTCCAGAAGTGTTTCCGGAGGATATTACGGATGTACCGCCGGAAAGAGAAGTTGAGTTTTCTATTGATCTAGTTCCGGGTACTAGACCGGTTTCGATGGCACCGTATCGTATGTCGGCATCGGAGTTGGTAGAATTGAAGAGGCAATTGAATGACTTGTTGGACAAGAGATTTGTAAGGCCAAGTGTTTCTCCTTGGGGTGCTCCGGTATTGTTGGTAAAGAAGAAGGATGGGAGTATGCGGTTATGCATTGATTATCGACAATTAAACAAGGTGACAATTAAGAACAAGTATCCGCTTCCAAGGATCGATGATTTGATGGACCAATTGGTTGTTGCGCGTGTTTTTAGCAAGATTGATTTGAGATCGGGATATCACCAGATTCGTGTGAAAGGAGAGGATATTCAAAAGACGGCCTTTAGGACACGGTATGGCCATTACGAATATTTCTTGATGCCATTCGGGGTTTCTAATGCGCCGGGTGTGTTTATGGAATACATGAATCGTATTTTTCATGAGCAGTTAGATCGTTTTGTGGTTGTGTTCATCGACGATATTTTGATTTACTCTAAGTCTCAAAAGGAGCATGCAGAGCATTTGAGGATTGTGTTACAAATTTTGAAAGAGAAACAATTGTATGCTAAGTTGTCGAAATGTGAATTTTGGTTGTCGGAAGTAAGTTTTCTTAGACATGTTATTTCCGGTAGTGGTATTAGTTTTGATCCATCCAAGATTGATGCGGTGATGCAATGGGAGGCTCCTAGATCGGTTACGGAGATTCGAAGCTTTTTAGGCTTGGCGGGTTATTATCGGAGGTTTATTGAGGGATTTTCGAAGTTGGCACTTCCTTTAACGCAATTGACTTGTAAAGGAAAGGCTTTCATTTGGGATATTCATTGTGAAGAGAGTTTCAATGAGCTAAAAAGAAGGTTGACAACGACTCCGATCTTGATTTTACCAAATCCGACAGAACCATTTGTGGTTTATTGTGATGCTTCATTGACTGGTTTAGGTGGTGTTTTGATGCAAGATGGAAAAGTTGTGGCATATGCTTCAAGACAATTGAGAGTGCATGAAAAGAATTATCCTACACATGACTTGGAGTTAGCGGCCGTGGTGTTTGTTTTGAAAATTTGGAGGCACTATCTTTATGGTGCAAGATTTGAAGTTTTTAGTGATCACAAGAGCTTGAAATATTTATTTGATCAAAAAGAATTGAACATGAGGCAAAGAAGGTGGTTAGAGCTTTTGAAGGATTATGATTTTTGTTTGAATTACCATCCGTGTAAGGCAAACGTGGTGGCCGAGGCTTTGAGTCGGAAGTTGTTACATATGTCCGCATTGATGATGAGAGAATGGGAACTTTTGGAGAATTTTAGAGACTTGAGTTTAGTTTGTGAAATGACGCCGAGAAGTGTGAGACTTGGTATGCTACATGTTACGAATGATTTTCTTGCAAACGTATGTGAAAAGCAAAAGTTGGATTTGAAGTTCGTTGATTTGATGATGAATGAGAATGAGGATTTCAAGGTTGATAATTTTGGGGTTTTGAGATTCCGTGGTCGTATTTGTATTCCCGATGATGCGGAGTTGAAAAATATGATATTGGAAGAAGGGCACCGAAGTAACTTAAGTATTCATCCGGGAGCGAATAAAATGTATCAAGATTTGAAGAAAATCTTTTGGTGGTCCGGATTAAAGAGGGATGTGGCTCAATTTGTGTATGCATGCTTAATTTGTCAAAAGTCTAAGGTGGAACATCAAAAGCCTAGTTGATTGATGCAACCGTTGGACATTCCTGAGTGGAAATGGGATAGTATATCGATGGATTTTGTTACGGGACTGCCGAATACGCAAAGAGGTCATAATGCTATTTGGGTAATCGTTGATAGGCTTACTAAATCTGCTCACTTCATTCCAATTGATATTAGTTATCCTTTGGAGAAGTTAGCCGAGATTTATGTTCTTGTGGTTGTGAAGTTACATGGAGTTCCTAAGAGTATTGTATCGGATAGAGATCCTAGATTTACATTGAGGTTTTGGGAGAGTTTGCAAAAAGCTTTGGGTTCTAAGCTAAGATTGAGTTCGGCTTATCATCCGCAAACGGATGGTCAAACCGAGAGGACAATTCAATCGTTGGAGGATTTATTGCGTGCTTGTGTGCTCGAGCAAGGTGGTGCTTGGGATAGTTATTTGGTGTTGATTGAGTTCACCTACAATAACAATTTTCATTCAAGTATAGGTATGGCACCATTTGAGGCTTTGTATGGTCGGAGATGTCAAACACCTTTGTGTTGGCATGAAACCGGTGAGAGGACGATAGTTGGACCGGAGATAATACAACAAACGACGGAGAAAGTGAAGTCTATTCGGGAGAAGATGAAAGCTTCTCAAAGTAGACAAAAGAGCTATCATGACAAGAGAAGGAAAGATCTTGAGTTTCAAGAAGGCGACCATGTGTTTTTGAGAGTTACACCGGTTACGGGTGTGGGTCGTGCTTTGAAGTCGAAGAAGTTGACTTCTCGTTTTATTGGTCCGTATCAGATTACTTCACGAGTTGGTGTTGTGGCTTACCGTGTGGCGTTGCCTCCGAATCTTTCGAATTTGCATGATGTATTCCATGTTTCGCAACTTCGAAAGTATGTTCCGGATCCGTCACATGTTATTCCTATGGACGAGGTTGAAGTGAGAGATAACCTTACGGTTGAAGCTTTACCGATTAGGATTTTGGACCGTGAAGTTAAGAAGCTAAGAGGCAAGGATATTGCGCTTGTGAAAGTAGCGTGGGGAGGCGCTGCGGAAGGCAATATGACTTGGGAACTAGAGAGTGGGATGCGAGAGTCGTATCCGGAGTTGTTTGAATCAGGTAATATTTTCGAGGACGAAAATTTCTAAAGTAGGGGAGAGTTGTAACGCCCCGATTCCGATTATTTCCATTTTGTTGAGTCTTTTATTTAAAGTGAGTGATAAATTATTTTATTTGTGAAATTGGTGTGTTAATATGCTATGTTGACATGTTATGATATTTTACCGTTTTTGAGAGTTTTCGAGAAATTGGAATGGAGGGTATTTTGGACATTTCTCAATTCATAATAAGCTAGAAATTTAGTGGAAATAGAATTATGTGAGAAATTTAGTAAAATTGGTAGAAAAGTGTTTAAGTGTAGAATTATGTGAGAAAATGAATTAATTGAATTTGAGTAGAGAAATAGAAAAGAAAAAGAAATAAGGAGAAGAAAAAGGAAAGAAATAGAAAGAAAAGGGAAATAGAGAGAAAAAGGAGAGAAAGAAAGAGGAAGAGGAGAAAAGAGAAGGAAAACTTGGAAAACCTAGAAAATCATCAAGAATAATCATCTAGCAAGCTTGGAATCCGGGTAAGGGTGTGAAATCTTATTATCTTATCAATGTATATCATTATGTATGATTGTGTTGTTGTTGTTGATTTTTAAGAGTTTTTGTATAAAACCATATTTTGAGAAATTGATTAGAAATTGATCCAAAAGTGTTTAAACTCATGTTGATTGTGTTCTTTGTTGTGTGTACATGTCTGGTATGTATTGTTACACTTCAAATTGGTGTTTTTCTGAATTTAGATGATGATTTGGATGATTTTGGGTGAGAAAACGCAGAACCAAGTTCTGCAGAATTTTTCTGGATTTGCCTTGGCCGTACGCGTAAGGGGCATGTCCATACGCGTATGAGCCTAGGCGTTACGCGTATCATTGGCTTGTTTTTGGGCCATTACGCGTATGGACTGTGAAATGTGGAATTTGACAAGAAAATGGGTTCTGCCCATACGTGTAACGACCCGATTTTAATTATCTCTATTTTTGGGTGTTAATTATATTATTTTGTGGAGTATTTTACTTTAATTTGACAATGATTATGTTATTTGTGAAATTGGTTTTTAATATGTTATGTTTTCATATTAAGCATTTTTACCGTTTTTGAGAGTTTGCGGCGAAAATTGGAATAGAGGGTATTTTATACTTTTCACATTAGATAGTATTTAATTAATGATATAATAGATATTTTGAGATATTTATGTTAAGTAAATATTTTTGTGTTTGTGAGAAAAGAAATAGAAGGGATAGAATTAGAAAGGAAAGAAAAAGAGAGAAAACTATATATAGAATGAGATAGTAAGAGAAATGAAAGGAAATAGAAGAGAAGGAAAAGGAAGAGAAGAAAAGAGAAGAGAAAGTGTGGGATTTTCACCCGAATCGACTTCCGATCGTTTCTACACTCGGGTAAGGGTGTGAAATATCATTATTCTAACTTTGTATACGATTATGTATGATTGTTTCCGATTGTTTTGGTTGTTTAGAGGAATATGAGTTTTAGGTTGAAAATGACATAATCGGTCGTAAAAGATGTTTTCACGGATGGAATTCGAAATAAATTGCGTAGATTATTCGTATGAGGTTAGGCCGAGATTATAGAAACTCGTTTGGTTGAAATCGGTTGATATTGTGAGTTTTGACATTTTTGGGTTTTGAGAATGTGAGATTTTGGTGAAAAATAAAAGTCGTGGAATCGGGTTTTTCTTGATCCTAATATGTTGGTGTGTATTTATGTGATATTACCATGTGTTTGTTTCGAAGGAATTATGTGAATCGGTCGGGTTTTCGGACGAAATCGCTGAAAAATAGCAGCTGCACCAGTAGAACCCGCAGGGCTGCATTGCTGATTTTTCTGGTTTTGTGTAATTGTCGGAAAACTTCAGAAATTCATATCTTTTGAACCGTAAGTCGGTTTTGACCCCCGTTCGAAGCGTTGGGAAGCTAACGAAATGTTCTTTCTAGGAAAAATAGTTTTGAGGTCTGAAACTGGTCCAATCGGTACAGTTTTTTCGAACCGTTTCGTAGTGTCGGACGTCCGGTTTATGTTTTTGCGTTATTTTGAAATATCCATAACTTGTTCGTTGTTTATCGGATTTGAGAGTTCTTTATATCGAATTGAAGGTATTGATATGTACTATTTGATGGTGATAAGAAATTATATTTTTAGCTGACTTTTGGCCGACTTTTCCGACTGTTTGTGATTAGTGATTTTGTAGAAAATGTTAAGTATGTTAATTATGAATGATATGAATGTGTTGTGGATATGTTTGTAGAGTGAACCCTTGATTAGAGAATGCTTTGTGAATTGTTGATCTTTAGTGAATGTATGCATTGTTTGAATTAAGTGATAATGCATGTTAAATGTGAATATGTGATGAGATGTTGTGGTGATGGTTTGTGGCCTTAGAGCAAATAATTGCATTGATGTAAATTGAATTACAATGCATGAAAATGACTATATGGATCACATGGTTGTATTTGAAGAATTGTATATGTTGTTATACAATTGATGCATGTGATATGTATGTGATGAATGCATGACTATATTGTGAATATGTATGCATTTCAAGAGTGTCATGAGTCATGTTGTATGTGAAATATCATGATGTGCATTCTTGTGTTGTGGGATTCTAAGATGAATCTGTTGTAACTTCGTGTACCTTTTTACGGTGTGAGCGATGATTACGAACGATTGTGTACCTGTTTACGGTGTGAGCAATCGGATTGTGTGCCTTCTTACGGTGTGAGCAATCCATAAACATTGTGTGCCTTTTTACGGTGTGAGCAATGGGTGAACTTCGTGTGCCTTGTTACGGTGTGAGCGAAGGTTCCAACAAGTTCTTCAATTGAACTTGAGATAATGAGTCGGTACCCGCATTGCATCTGCATAGAGTCGAGAGTCGGTCTCTATGAGTTGCATTTGTCATCATTGTATTTGTGCATTGATGAATGAACATATATATGTATATGTTGATGTGGAATGAACAGAATTGTGCAGGTGTGCATTGGAGGATAAACATAATATGTATGTTTATGTGAAATGATGATAATTGTATGTTTGTAATGATGCATCGGTGAATGAACACGAATATATGTGTTTATGTTGAATGAATTGATATGTATTAGTGATACATGTATTTGAGCATGAATGGATATGCCTATGGGATTTGATGTGTTAAATTACGGATTGTTATGCCGTGTAAATGACTTATGGTATATGTTGATGTTATGTGTATAGATACGTGCATCGTGATAAGTCGTGGTGAGAATGTGGTATATGTGTATTATATGTTGAGATATATATAATTATATGCAACGTTATTATGATAATATTTCTCACCCTTCTGCTGTTTTATAATGCTCTATGAGGCATTGCAGATTAGGTATGCTGGTGGTCTTTGGTGAAGCGTGTATTCACTTCTTTTTGGTCGTCTGGCTCTGATATGTAGCGTCGGGTAGCTAGGATGATTTTGAATTCCTTTTTGTTGATGCATTTGCTTATGTGTCTGGCTGATGACTTGTGTATATATAACATGACTGACGTTGAGGAATCATGCTGTTTGGTATATGAATATATATATGATGTATATATATGGTTGATGTTTATCGGTGTTTAGATGTTCCGCTTTTATTCTAAACATTTGATATGTGGGTGAAAGGAATTAGATCCTTAATTGATTAGTTACCCCACTGTTGCATATCTATTTGAGCAGGTGTTGTATGTTTTAAATTCATGTAAATTGTGGCAGGTCTCTTTTATTCCATGTTATAATTATACTCTGACGAAATTTTTAATATGTGACTAAATGATTTAATTGATTATTTGGGGGTATAAAAGGGAGTGTTACAATAGTGGTATCAGAGCCAGTGTTGAGTCTGTTGTGTCTGTCTTGTTGTTGTGTTGGTTAAACTGTGGTTTACCTTGTTGTTTTTAGAAACCATCAGAATATGGCTAGTAGAAATGATGTTGCTATGGCTGCTGCTATGGAAGCAATGGCTAGGGCGGTGCAGGGTGCACCGAATGTGAATGCGAACGATGAGTTCAGAAAGAATCAACCACCGGTCTTCAAAGGAAGATTCGATCCCGATGGTGCTCAACTCTGGTTGAAAGAAATTGAAAGAATTTTCAGGGTTATGGATTGTACTGAAGAGAATAAGGTGAGGCTTGGATCTCACATGCTGAAGAAAGAAGCCGACGATTGGTGGGTCGATAGGCGTCAAATTCTTGAAGTGGATCATGAGGAGATAACTTGGGAATTGTTTCGTACTGAGTTTTTGGCGAAGTATTACCCGGAGAGTGTTAAAGGAAAGAAAGAGATTGAATTTCTGGAATTGAAACAAGGTAGTTTGTCCGTGGTGGAATATACTGCTAGATTTGTTGAGTTGGTTCAGTTTTATCCTCATTATGCTGCCGTTACTGCTGAGTTCTCAAAGTGCATTAAGTATGAGAATGGTTTGCGTCCTGAGATTAAGCAAGCTGTGGGATATCAGAGGATTAGAACGTTTTCTGATTTGACTGAATGTTGCAGAATCTTCGAGGAAGACAGCAAGGCTCGTTCTACATAATACAAGAGTGTGAAGGAGAGTAAGAGTAAGCAACAAGCGAGGAGTGGACCTTATGTGACACCCGCTGATAAGGGCAAGCATAAGGGAAACTTTGATAGGAAAACTGGCGGAGGAGGTTCCGGTTCCATTAAGTGTTACAAATGTGGGGAAGTGGGACATAGATCAATTGAGTGCAAGAATGTCGAGGTGAAATGTTCTAACTGTGGAGGTACGGGGCATTCTGCTGTGGACTGTAGAAGGACTACGGTGAAGTGTTATAATTGTGGAGAAACGGGACACCTTAGTCACAAGTGTGCTAAGCCGAAACAAGCTCAAGCGAGCGGAAAGGTGTTTGCATTGGGAGGGTCAGACACTACTAGTGCGGATCGTTGATTAAAGGTATAAGTTTTATTAATAGTACCCTTTTGTTGCTGATGTTGTTTTGAAAGAGACTCATTTGTTTATTTCCTATGAGTGTGCAAAGTGTTTGAATTTGTTTATGACTGCTTTTGGGTCGGTAACTACGTTTTTGGCGTGTAAGTTGTCTTTTGACCATGTATGATAAAGTCTTCATTATGGATTTTGGGTATTTGTCGATGTTGTTGATTCCTTAGTACGTGATAGGTGTGAGGAACACTATCAGTACTCTCTGGTTTTTCTAGTCTTTGTCTTCAGGATTGAGAATGAGATAAGTGGGGGAGAAACTGGTACTTCTCCAAGTGACTCCAGGTATGGAGCGTTGGCTCAGTGTGCTGTTGGTTGCCCGATTGTAAGTGTTGTTTGGACAGTGTTATTCCCGATTCCGAAGGGAATGCGGAAGTAAGGATATGTCAATTAAGGATTTGTACCTTAGGTGGTTTTGTGCACAAGAGGCAAGGAAGGTTGTTATGGCTTGGTAAAGATGGTTTATACCCCATCATGATTGTCGACTGTCTATTGGCAAATTGAGGAACTGATCACCCTTAATCTCTTGTTGATAGCAGACGGAAATTGTGTTGGAGGGAGTAGACGTGTCTTTCCAGCTTAGATGGCATGTTGGTGGTGCTAGTGTTCTAGATATTAAAAGTAAAGCCAAGAGAATGGATGATTGATTAGTATAGCCAGCATGTGGTGTATACTCATATGGATGTTATGGGAAGCAAACACAGAGTTATAATGAGTTACGGAGTTTTGAGCTTAAGGTATCAATGTAAGAATTTTAAGGAAACCATTATGTATGAGTAGCAAGTTTAGAAAAGAGATGAAGTTTTAAGATAAGTTATCCAAGTGCGGATGTTCAGTGCGAATAAGTTAAAAAGAGCTAAAAGTAGGAGTTGTCTACAGCTCCAGTTTTGATTTTTGCCTGATCTTAATTAACAGTTTGAGGAGTATTGAGTTATGTCTTGATGAGTTTAGTCGGTGGGTTAATGCAATATGGTTAAGTCGTAGTTTATGCTTTACGATAATTGAGGATTCATCCAAGGATTTATGCTATTCAGGATTGGAAATTGGTTGCAGTGATTTTGTGTTGAAAGTATGGAAGTGTTATTGTTATGATCTAAGTTTGAAATGATTGGTAATCGCAAGAGAATAGAGTATGAGACAACTATAAGAGTTGGGATTCCAAAACGAGCTATGAATTTGAATTGGATTATTCTTTGGGAAGAATTAATGTCTTGCCTGACGAGTTAAGTTGGAAGCCTTTGCATGTGTATGTTCGGATGGTCAGAGAAGTAGAACTGTTTGAGTAGTTCATATGCTTGTGTATGGTGTGTAAGCTAAAGCAGCATAGAGTGAAGTGGTGGATATAACAAGTGAACTAGGATTTTCTGGAGAATAATAGAAAAAGTCGAATGTTGATTAGGGAATTGGTGGTTTTGTTGGTTGCGAGTAATCAGAGTGCGCAGCGGAAGTGTGGAATTGTTGTATTGGTTGTTGTGAGGCAAGGATGCAGGTATTCTGGTTTTGCGGATGTTGCTGAGGTAATGTTGTGTCGTGGAACGTTATGTTCTTGTCCGTGTTGTTGTTTCGTTTCCATTGTGATGGTTCGAGTGCGAGTGGCTAATTCCTATATTTGGGGATTAGGAGGGTGTTACCTATGGTAGTGGTAACGATCTTGTTGTGTTCCGGTTCAAGAGTGAATCTTGGTTATCCTTTGAGTTGTGAGTTTGTCGCCAAGTGCATTGTATGGGCATTGCATCTTGTCGTGGTTGTCATGGTCGTTGCGCGTCGTTGTTGTTGCTGTTAGTGTGTTGGTTTGTTGTTTGTGTTATTCGTGGTGTGCCTTTTGTTGGCAGGATAGTTGGCTGGTCGGATGTGAGAGTAGTATTCGTGGTTGTGTGTACTTAGCATATTTTCGAGGACGAAAATGTCTAAGTGGGGGAGAGTTGTAACGACCCGATTTTAATTATCTCTATTTTTGGGTGTTAATTATATTATTTTGTGGAGTATTTTACTTTAATTTGACAATGATTATGTTATTTGTGAAATTGGTGTTTTAATATGTTATGTTTTCATAATAAGCATTTTTACCGTTTTTGAGAGTTTGCGGCGAAAATTGGAATAGAGGGCATTTTAGACTTTTCACATTAGATAGTATTTAATTAATGATATAATAGATATTTTGAGATATTTATGTTAAGTAAATATTTTTGTGTTTGTGAGAAAAGAAATAGAAGGGATAGAATTAGAAAGGAAAGAAAAAGAGAGAAAACTATATATAGAATGAGATAGTAAGAGAAATGAAAGAAAATAGAAGAGAAGGAAAAGGAAGAGAAGAAAAGAGAAGAGAAAGTGTGGGATTTTCACCCGAATCGACTTCCGATCGTTTCTACACTCGGGTAAGGGTGTGAAATATCATTATTCTAACTTTGTATACGATTATGTATGATTGTTTCCGATTGTTTTGGTTGTTTAGAGGAATATGAGTTTTAGGTTGAAAATGACATAATCGGTCGTAAAAGATGTTTTCACGGATGGAATTCGAAATAAATTGCGTAGATTAGTCGTATGAGGTTAGGCCGAGATTATAGAAACTCGTTTGGTTGAAATCGGTTGATATTGTGAGTTTTGACATTTTTGGGTTTTGAGAATGTGAGATTTTGGTGAAAAATAAAAGTCGTGGAATCGGGTTTGTCTTGATCCTAATATGTTGGTGTGTATTTATGTGATATTACCATGTGTTTGTTTCGAAGGAATTATGTGAATCGGTCGGGTTTTCGGACGAAAACGCCGAAAAATAGCAGCTGCACCAGTAGAACCCGCAGGGCTGCATTGCTGATTTTTCTGGTTTTGTGTAATTGTCGGAAAACTTCGGAAATTCATATCTCTTGAACCGTAAGTCGGTTTTGACCCCCGTTCGAAGCGTTGGGAAGCTAACGAGATGTTATTTCTAGGAAAAATAGTTTTGAGGTCTGAAACTGGTCCAATCAGTACAGTTTTTTCGAACCGTTTCGTAGTGTCGGGCGTCCGGTTTATGTTTTTGCGTTATTTTGAAATATCCATAACTTGTTCGTTGTTTATCGGATTTGAGAGTTCTTTATATCGAATTGAAGGTATTGATATGTACTATTTGATGGTGATAAGAAATTATATTGTTAGCCGACTTTTGGCCGACTTTTCCGACTGTTTGTGATTAGTGATTTTGTAGAAAATATTAAGTATGTTAATTATGAATGATATGAATGTGTTGTGGATATGTTTGTAGAGTGAACCCTTGATTAGAGAATGCTTTGTGAATTGTTGATCTTTAGTGAATGTATGCATTGTTTGAATTAAGTGATAATGCATGTTAAATGTGAATATGTGATGAGATGTTGTGGTGATGGTTTGTGGCCTTAGGGCAAATAATTGCATTGATGTAAATTGAATTACAATGCATGAAAATGACTATATGGATCACATGGTTGTATTTGAAGAATTGTATATGTTGTTATACAATTGATGCATGTGATATGTATGTGATGAATGCATGACTATATTGTGAATATGTATGCATTTCAAGAGTGTCATGAGTCATGTTGTATGTGAAACATCATGATGTGCATTCTTGTGTTGTGGGATTCTAAGATGAATCTGTTGTAACTTCGTGTACCTTTTTACGGTGTGAGCGATGATTACGAACAATTGTGTACCTGTTTACGGTGTGAGCAATCGGATTGTGTGCCTTCTTACGGTGTGAGCAATCCATAAACATTGTGTGCCTTTTTACGGTGTGAGCAATGGGTGAACTTCGTGTGCCTTGTTACGGTGTGAGCGAAGGTTCCAACAAGTTCTTCAATTGAACTTGAGATAATGAGTCGGTACCCGCATTGCATCTGCATAGAGTCGAGAGTCGGTCTCTATGAGTTGCATTTGTCATCATTGTATTTGTGCATTGATGAATGAACATATATATGTATATGTTGATGTGGAATTAACAGAATTGTGCAGGTGTGCATTGGAGGATAAACATAATATGTATGTTTCTGTGAAATGATGATAATTGTATGTTTGTAATGATGCATCGGTGAATGAACACGAATATATGTGTTTATGTTGAATGAATTGATATGTATTAGTGATACATGTATTTGAGCATGAATGGATATGCCTATGGGATTTGATGTGTTAAATTACGGATTGTTATGCCGTGTAAATGACTTATGGTATATGTTGATGTTATGTGTATAGATACGTGCATCGTGATAAGTCGTGGTGAGAATGTGGTATATGTGTATTATATGTTGAGATATATATAATTATATGCAACGTTATTATGATAATATTTCTCACCCTTCTGCTGTTTTATAATGCTCTATGAGGCATTGCAGATTAGGTATGCTAATGGTCTTTGGTGAAGCGTGTATTCACTTCTTTTTGGTCGTCTGGCTCTGATATGTAGCGTCGGGTAGCTAGGATGATTTTGAATTCCTTTTTGTTGATGCATTTGCTTATGTGTCTGGCTGATGACTTGTGTATATATAACATGACTGACGTTGAGGAATCATGCTGTTTGGTATATGAATATATATATGATGTATATATATGGTTGATGTTTATCGGTGTTTAGATGTTCCGCTTTTATTCTAAACATTTGATATGTGGGTGAAAGGACTTAGATCCTTAATTGATTAGTTACCCCACTGTTGCATATCTATTTGAGCAGGTGTTGTATGTTTTAAATTCATGTAAATTGTGGCAGGTCTCTTTTATTCCATGTTATAATTATACTCTGACGAAATTTTTAATATGTGCCTAAATGATTTAATTGATTATTTGGGGGTATAAAAAGGAGTGTTACAATAGTGGTATCAGAGCCAGTGTTGAGTCTGTTGTGTCTGTCTTGTTGTTGTGTTGGTTAAACTGTGGTTTACCTTGTTGTTTTTAGAAACCATCAGAATATGGCTAGTAGAAATGATGTTGCTATGGCTGCTGCTATGGAAGCAATGGCTAGGGCGGTGCAGGGTGCACCGAATGTGAATGCGAACGATGAGTTCAGAAAGAATCAACCACCGGTCTTCAAAGGAAGATTCGATCCCGATGGTGCTCAACTTTGGTTGAAAGAAATTGAAAGAATTTTTAGGGTTATGGATTGTACTGAAGAGAATAAGGTGAGGCTTGGATCTCACATGCTGAAGGAAGAAGTCGACGATTGGTGGGTCGATAGGCGTCAAATTCTTGAAGTGGATCATGAGGAGATAACTTGGGAATTGTTTCGTACTGAGTTTTTGGTGAAGTATTACCCGGAGAGTGTTAAAGGAAAGAAAGAGATTGAATTTCTGGAATTGAAACAAGGTAGTATGTCCGTGGTGGAATATACTGCTAGATTTGTTGAGTTGGTTCAGTTTTATCCTCATTATGCTGCCGTTACTGCTGAGTTCTCAAAGTGCATTAAGTATGAGAACGGTTTGCATCCTGAGATTAAGCAAGCTGTGGGATATCAGAGGATTAGAACATTTTCTGATTTGACTGACTGTTGCAGAATCTTCGAGGAAGACAGCAAGGCTCGTTCTACATATTACAAGAGTGTGAAGGAGAGTAAGAGTAAGCAACAAGCGAGGAGTGGACCTTATGTGACACCCGCTGATAAGGGCAAGCATAAGGGAAACTTTGATAGGAAAACTGGCGGAGGAGGTTCCGGTTCCATTAAGTGTTACAAATGTGGGGAAGTGGGACATAGATCAATTGAGTGCAAGAATGTCGTGGTGAAATGTTCTAACTGTGGAGGTACGGGGCATTCTGCTGTGCACTGTAGAAGGACAACGGTGAAGTGTTATAATTGTGGAGAAACGGGACACCTTAGTCACAAGTGTGCTAAGCCGAAACAAGCTCAAGCGAGCGGAAAGGTGTTTGCATTGGCAGGGTCAGACACTACTAGTGCGGATCATTGATTAAAGGTATAAGTTTTATTAATAGTACCCTTTTGTTGCTGATGTTGTTTTGAAAGAGACTCATTTGTTTATTTCCTATGAGTGTGCAAAGTGTTTGAATTTGTTTATGACTGCTTTTGGGTCGGTAACTACGTTTTTGGCATGTAAGTTGTCTTTTGACCATGTATGATAAAGTCTTCATTATGGATTTTGGGTATTTGTCGATGTTGTTGATTCCTTAGTACGTGATAGGTGTGAGGAACACTATCAGTGCTCTCTGGTTTTTCTAGTCTTTGTCTTCAGGATTGAGAATGAGATAAGTGGGGGAGAAACTGGTACTTCTCCAAGTGACTCCAGGTATGGAGCGTTGGCTCAGTGTGCTGTTGGTTGCCCGATTGTAAGTGTTGTTTGGACAGTGTTATTCCCGATTCCGAAGGGAATGCGGAAGTAAGGATATGTCAATTAAGGATTTGTACCTTAGGTGGTTTTGTGCACAAGAGGCAAGGAAGGTTGTTATGGCTTGGTAAAGATGGTTTATACCCCATCATGATTGTCGACTGTCTATTGGCAAATTGAGGAACTGATCACCCTTAATCTCTTGTTGATAGCAGACGGAAATTGTGTTGGAGGGAGTAGACGTGTCTTTCCAGCTTAGATGGCATGTTGGTGGTGCTAGTGTTCTAGATATTAAAAGTAAAGCCAAGAGAATGGATGATTGATTAGTATAGCCAGCATGTGGTGTATACTCATATGGATGTTATGGGAAGCAAACACAGAGTTATAATGAGTTACGGAGTTTTGAGCTTAAGGTATCAATGTAAGAATTTTAAGGAAACCATTATGTATGAGTAGCAAGTTTAGAAAAGAGATGAAGTTTTAAGATAAGTTATCCAAGTGCGGATGTTCAGTGCGAATAAGTTAAAAAGAGCTAAAAGTAGGAGTTGTCTACAGCTCCAGTTTTGATTTTTGCCTGATCTTAATTAACGGTTTGAGGAGTATTGAGTTATGTCTTGATGAGTTTAGTCGGTGGGTTAATGCAATATGGTTAAGTCGTAGTTTATGCTTTACGATAATTGAGGATTCATCCAAGGATTTATGCTATTCAGGATTGGAAATTGGTTGCAGTGATTTTGTGTTGAAAGTATGGAAGTGTTATTGTTATGATCTAAGTTTGAAATGATTGGTAATCGCAAGAGAATAGAGTATGAGACAACTATAAGAGTTGGGATTCCAAAACGAGCTATGAATTTGAATTGGATTATTCTTTGGGAAGAATTAATGTCTTGCCTGACGAGTTAAGTTGGAAGCCTTTGCATGTGTATGTTCGGATGGTCAGAGAAGTAGAACTGTTTGAGTAGTTCATATGCTTGTGTATGGTGTGTAAGCTAAAGCAGCATAGAGTGAAGTGGTGGATATAACAAGTGAACTAGGATTTTCTGGAGAATAATAGAAAAAGTCGAATGTTGATTAGGGAATTGGTGGTTTTGTTGGTTGCGAGTAATCAGAGTGCGCAGCGGAAGCGTGGAATTGTTGTATTGGTTGTTGTGAGGCAAGGATGCAGGTATTCTGGTTTTGCGGATATTGCTGAGGTAATGTTGTGTCGTGGAACGTTATGTTCTTGTCCGTGTTGTTGTTTCGTTTCCTTTGTGATGGTTCGAGTGCGAGTGGCTAATTCCTATATTTGGGGATTAGGAGGGTGTTACCTATGGTAGTGGTAACGATCTTGTTGTGTTCCGGTTCAAGAGTGAATCTTGGTTATCCTTTGAGTTGTGAGTTTGTCGCCAAGTGCATTGTATGAGCATTGCATCTTGTCGTGGTTGTCGTGGTCGTTGTCGCGTCGTTGTTGTTGCTGTTAGTGTGTTGGTTTGTTGTTTGTGTTATTCGTAGTGTGCCTTTTGTTGGCAGGATAGTTGGCTGGTCGGATGTGAGAGTAGTATTCGTGGTTGTGTGTACTTAGCATATTTTCGAGGACGAAAATGTCTAAGTGGGGGAGAGTTGTAACGACCCGATTTTAATTATCTCTATTTTTGGGTGTTAATTATATTATTTTGTGGAGTATTTTACTTTAATTTGACAATGATTATGTTATTTGTGAAATTGGTGTTTTAATATGTTATGTTTTCATAATAAGCATTTTTACCGTTTTTGATAGTTTGCGGCGAAAATTGGAATAGAGGGTATTTTAGACTTTTCACATTAGATAGTATTTAATTAATGATATAATAGATATTTTGAGATATTTATGTTAAGTAAATATTTTTGTGTTTGTGAGAAAAGAAATAGAAGGGATAGAATTAGAAAGGAAAGAAAAAGAGAGAAAACTATATATAGAATGAGATAGTAAGAGAAATGAAAGGAAATAGAAGAGAAGGAAAAGGAAGAGAAGAAAAGAGAAGAGAAAGTGTGGGATTTACCCGAATCGACTTCCGATCGTTTCTACACTCGGGTAAGGGTGTGAAATATCATTATTCTAACTTTGTATACGATTATGTATGATTGTTTTCGATTGTTTTGGTTGTTTAGAGGAATATGAGTTTTAGGTTGAAAATGACATAATCAGTCGTAAAAGATGTTTTCACGGATGGAATTCGAAATAAATTGCGTAGATTAGTCGTATGAGGTTAGGCCGAGATTATAGAAACTCGTTTGGTTGAAATCGGTTGATATTGTGAGTTTTGACATTTTTGGGTTTTGAGAATGTGAGATTTTGGTGAAAAATAAAAGTCGTGGAATCGGGATTTTCTTGATCCTAATATGTTGGTGTGTATTTATGTGATATTACCATGTGTTTGTTTCGAAGGAATTATGTGAATCGGTCGGGTTTTCGGACGAAAACGCCGAAAAATAGCAGCTGCACCAGTAGAACCCGCAGGGCTGCATTGCTGATTTTTCTGGTTTTGTGTAATTGTCGGAAAACTTCGGAAATTCATATCTCTTGAACCGTAAGTCGGTTTTGACCCCCGTTCGAAGCGTTGGGAAGCTAACGAGATGTTATTTCTAGGAAAAATAGTTTCGAGGTCTGAAACTGGTCCAATCAGTACAGTTTTTTCGAACCGTTTCGTAGTGTCGGTCGTCCGGTTTATGTTTTTGCGTTATTTTGAAATATCCATAACTTGTTCGTTGTTTATCGGATTTGAGAGTTCTTTATATCGAATTGAAGGTATTGATATGTACTATTTGATGGTGATAAGAAATTATATTTTTAGCCGACTTTTGGCCGACTTTTCCGACTGTTTGTGATTAGTGATTTTGTAGAAAATGTTAAGTATGTTAATTATGAATGATATGAATGTGTTGTGGATATGTTTGTAGAGTGAACCCTTGATTAGAGAATGCTTTGTGAATTGTTGATCTTTAGTGAATTTATGCATTGTTTGAATTAAGTGATAATGCATGTTAAATGTGAATATGTGATGAGATGTTGTGGTGATGGTTTGTGGCCTTAGGGCAAATAATTGCATTGATGTAAATTGAATTATAATGCATGAAAATGACTATATGGATCACATGGTTGTATTTGAAGAATTGTATATGTTGTTATACAATTGATGCATGTGATATGTATGTGATGAATGCATGACTATATTGTGAATATGTATGCATTTCAAGAGTGTCATGAGTCATGTTGTATGTGAAACATCATGATGTGCATTCTTGTGTTGTGGGATTCTAAGATGAATCTGTTGTAACTTCGTGTACCTTTTTACGGTGTGAGCGATGATTACGAACAATTGTGTACCTGTTTACGGTGTGAGCAATCAGATTGTGTGCCTTCTTACGGTGTGAGCAATCCATAAACATTGTGTGCCTTTTTACGGTGTGAGCAATGGGTGAACTTCGTGTGCCTTGTTACGGTGTGAGCGAAGGTTCCAACAAGTTCTTCAATTGAACTTGAGATAATGAGTCGGTACCGCATTGCATTTGCATAGAGTCGAGAGTCGGTCTCTATGAGTTGCATTTGTCATCATTGTATTTGTGCATTGATGAATGAACATATATATGTATATGTTGATGTGGAATGAACAGAATTGTGCAGGTGTGCATTGGAGGATAAACATAATATGTATGTTTATGTGAAATGATGATAATTGTATGTTTGTAATGATGCATCGGTGAATGAACACGAATATATGTGTTTATGTTGAATGAATTGATATGTATTAGTGATACATGTATTTGAGCATGAATGGATATGCCTATGGGATTTGATGTGTTAAATTACGGATTGTTATGCCGTGTAAATGACTTATGGTATATGTTGATGTTATGTGTATAGATACGTGCATCGTGATTAGTCGTGGTGAGAATGTGGTATATGTGTATTATATGTTGAGATATATATAATTATATGCAACGTTATTATGATAATATTTCTCACCCTTCTGCTGTTTTATAATGCTCTATGAGACATTGCAGATTAGGTATGCTGGTGGTCTTTGGTGAAGCGTGTATTCACTTCTTTTTGGTCGTCTGGCTCTGATATGTAGCGTCGGGTAGCTAGGATGATTTTGAATTCCTTTTTGTTGATGCATTTGCTTATGTGTCTGGCTGATGACTTGTGTATATATAACATGACTGACGTTGAGGAATCATGTTGTTTGGTATATGAATATATATATGATGTATATATATGGTTGATGTTTATCGGTGTTTAGATGTTCCGCTTTTATTCTAAACATTTGATATGTGGGTGAAATGACTTAGATCCTTAATTGATTAGTTACCCCACTGTTGCATATCTATTTGAGCAGGTGTTGTATGTTTTAAATTCATGTAAATTGTGGCAGGTCTCTTTTATTCCATGTTACAATTATACTCTGACGAAATTTTTAATATGTGCCTAAATGATTTAATTGATTATTTGGGGGTATAAAAAGGAGTGTTACAATAGTGGTATCAGAGCCAGTGTTGAGTCTGTTGTGTCTGTCTTGTGGTTGTGTTGGTTAAACTGTGGTTTACCTTGTTGTTGTTTTTAGAAACCATCAGAATATGGCTAGTAGAAATGATGTTGCTATGGCTGCTGCTATGGAAGCAATGGCTAGGGCGGTGCAGGGTGCACCGAATGTGAATGCGAACGATGAGTTCAGAAAGAATCAACCACCGGTCTTCAAAGGAGGATTCGATCCCGATGGTGCTCAACTCTGGTTGAAAGAAATTGAAAGAATTTTTAGGGTTATGGATTGTACTAAAGAGAATAAGGTGAGGCTTGGATCTCACATGCTGAAGGAAGAAGTCGACGATTGGTGGGTCGATAGGCGTCAAATTCTTGAAGTGGATCATGAGGAGATAACTTGGGAATTGTTTCGTACTGAGTTTTTGGTGAAGTATTACCCGGAGAGTGTTAAAGGAAAGAAAGAGATTGAATTTCTGGAATTGAAACAAGGTAGTATGTCCGTGGTGGAATATACTGCTAGATTTGTTGAGTTGGTTCAGTTTTATCCTCATTATGCTGCCGTTACTGCTGAGTTCTCAAAGTGCATTAAGTATGAGAACGGTTTGCGTCCTGAGATTAAGCAAGCTGTGGGATATCAGAGGATTAGAACATTTTCTGATTTGACTGAATGTTGCAGAATCTTCGAGGAAGACAGCAAGGCTCATTCTACATATTACAAGAGTGTGAAGGAGAGTAAGAGTAAGCAACAAGCGAGGAGTGGACCTTATGTGACACCCGCTGATAAGGGCAAGCATAAGGGAAACTTTGATAGGAAAACTGGCGGAGGAGGTTCCGGTTCCATTAAGTGTTACAAATGTGGGGAAGTGGGACATAGATCAATTGAGTGCAAGAATGTCGTGGTGAAATGTTCTAACTGTGGAGGTACGGGGCATTCTGCTGTGGACTGTAGAAGGACTACGGTGAAGTGTTATAATTGTGGAGAAACGGGACACCTTAGTCACAAGTGTGCTAAGCCGAAACAAGCTCAAGCGAGCGGAAAGGTGTTTGCATTGGCAGGGTCAGACACTACTAGTGCGGATCATTGATTAAAGGTATAAGTTTTATTAATAGTACCCTTTTGTTGCTGATGTTGTTTTGAAAGAGACTCATTTGTTTATTTCCTATGAGTGTGCAAAGTGTTTGAATTTGTTTATGACTGCTTTTGGGTCGGTAACTACGTTTTTGGCATGTAAGTTGTCTTTTGACCATGTATGATAAAGTCTTCATTATGGATTTTGGGTATTTGTCGATGTTGTTGATTCCTTAGTACGTGATAGGTGTGAGGAACACTATCAGTGCTCTCTGGTTTTTCTAGTCTTTGTCTTCAGGATTGAGAATGAGATAAGTGGGGGAGAAACTGGTACTTCTCCAAGTGACTCCAGGTATGGAGCGTTGGCTCAGTGTGCTGTTGGTTGCCCGATTGTAAGTGTTGTTTGGACAGTGTTATTCCCGATTCCGAAGGGAATGCGGAAGTAAGGATATGTCAATTAAGGATTTGTACCTTAGGTGGTTTTGTGCACAAGAGGCAAGGAAGGTTGTTATGGCTTGGTAAAGATGGTTTATACCCCATCATGATTGTCGACTGTCTATTGGCAAATTGAGGAACTGATCACCCTTAATCTCTTGTTGATAGCAGACGGAAATTGTGTTGGAGGGAGTAGACGTGTCTTTCCAGCTTAGATGGCATGTTGGTGGTGCTAGTGTTCTAGATATTAAAAGTAAAGCCAAGAGAATGGATGATTGATTAGTATAGCCAGCATGTGGTGTATACTCATATGGATGTTATGGGAAGCAAACACAGAGTTATAATGAGTTACGGAGTTTTGAGCTTAAGGTATCAATGTAAGAATTTTAAGGAAACCATTATGTATGAGTAGCAAGTTTAGAAAAGAGATGAAGTTTTAAGATAAGTTATCCAAGTGCGGATGTTCAGTGCGAATAAGTTAAAAAGAGCTAAAAGTAGGAGTTGTCTACAGCTCCAGTTTTGATTTTTGCCTGATCTTAATTAACGGTTTGAGGAGTATTGAGTTATGTCTTGATGAGTTTAGTCGGTGGGTTAATGCAATATGGTTAAGTCGTAGTTTATGCTTTACGATAATTGAGGATTCATCCAAGGATTTATGCTATTCAGGATTGGAAATTGGTTGCAGTGATTTTGTGTTGAAAGTATGGAAGTGTTATTGTTATGATCTAAGTTTGAAATGATTGGTAATCGCAAGAGAATAGAGTATGAGACAACTATAAGAGTTGGGATTCCAAAACGAGCTATGAATTTGAATTGGATTATTCTTTGGGAAGAATTAATGTCTTGCCTGACGAGTTAAGTTGGAAGCCTTTGCATGTGTATGTTCGGATGGTCAGAGAAGTAGAACTGTTTGAGTAGTTCATATGCTTGTGTATGGTGTGTAAGCTAAAGCAGCATAGAGTGAAGTGGTGGATATAACAAGTGAACTAGGATTTTCTGGAGAATAATAGAAAAAGTCGAATGTTGATTAGGGAATTGGTGGTTTTGTTGGTTGCGAGTAATCAGAGTGCGCAGCGGAAGCGTGGAATTGTTGTATTGGTTGTTGTGAGGCAAGGATGCAGGTATTCTGGTTTTGCGGATATTGCTGAGGTAATGTTGTGTCGTGGAACGTTATGTTCTTGTCCGTGTTGTTGTTTCGTTTCCATTGTGATGGTTCGAGTGCGAGTGGCTAATTCCTATATTTGGGGATTAGGAGGGTGTTACCTATGGTAGTGGTAACGATCTTGTTGTGTTCCGGTTCAAGAGTGAATCTTGGTTATCCTTTGAGTTGTGAGTTTGTCGCCAAGTGCATTGTATGGGCATTGCATCTTGTCGTGGTTGTCGTGGTCGTTGTCGCGTCGTTGTTGTTGCTGTTAGTGTGTTGGTTTGTTGTTTGTGTTATTCGTGGTGTGCCTTTTGTTGGCAGGATAGTTGGCTGGTCGGATGTGAGAGTAGTATTCGTGGTTGTGTGTACTTAGCATATTTTCGAGGACGAAAATGTCTAAGTGGGGGAGAGTTGTAACGACCCGATTTTAATTATCTCTATTTTTGGGTGTTAATTATATTATTTTGTGGAGTATTTTACTTTAATTTGACAATGATTATGTTATTTGTGAAATTGGTGTTTTAATATGTTATGTTTTCATAATAAGCATTTTTACCGTTTTTGAGAGTTTGCGGCGAAAATTGGAATAGAGGGTATTTTAGACTTTTCACATTAGATAGTATTTAATTAATGATATAATAGATATTTTGAGATATTTATGTTAAGTAAATATTTTTGTGTTTGTGAGAAAAGAAATAGAAGGGATAGAATTAGAAAGGAAAGAAAAAGAGAGAAAACTATATATAGAATGAGATAGTAAGAGAAATGAAAGGAAATAGAAGAGAAGGAAAAGGAAGAGAAGAAAAGAGAAGAGAAAGTGTTGGATTTTCACCCGAATCGACTTCCGATCGTTTCTACACTCGGGTAAGGGTGTGAAATATCATTATTCTAACTTTGTATACGATTATGTATGATTGTTTTCGATTGTTTTGGTTGTTTAGAGGAATATGAGTTTTAGGTTGAAAATGACATAATCGGTCGTAAATGATGTTTTCACGGATGGAATTCGAAATAAATTGCGTAGATTAGTCGTATGAGGTTAGTCCGAGATTATAGAAACTCGTTTGGTTGAAATCGGTTGATATTGTGAGTTTTGACATTTTTGGGTTTTGAGAATGTGAGATTTTGGTGAAAAATAAAAGTCGTGGAATCAGGTTTTTCTTGATCATAATATGTTGGTGTGTATTTATGTGATATTACCATGTGTTTGTTTCGAAGGAATTATGTGAATCGGTCGGGTTTTCGGAAGAAAACGCCGAAAAATAGCAGCTGCACCAGTAGAACCCGCAGGGCTGCATTGCTGATTTTTCTGGTTTTGTGTAATTGTCGGAAAACTTCGGAAATTCATATCTCTTGAACCGTAAGTCGGTTTTGACCCCCGTTCGAAGCGTTGGGAAGCTAACGAGATGTTCTTTCTAGGAAAAATAGTTTTGAGGTCTGAAACTGGTCCAATCAGTACAGTTTTTTCGAACCGTTTCGTAGTGTCGGGCGTCCGGTTTATGTTTTTGCGTTATTTTGAAATATCCATAACTTGTTCGTTGTTTATCGGATTTGAGAGTTCTTTATATCGAATTGAAGATATTGATATGTACTATTGGATGGTGATAAGAAATTATATTTTTAGCCGACTTTTGGCCGACTTTTCCGACTGTTTGTGATTAGTGATTTTGTAGAAAATGTTAAGTATGTTAATTATGAATGATATGAATGTGTTGTGGATATGTTTGTAGAGTGAACCCTTGATTAGAGAATGCTTTGTGAATTGTTGATCTTTAGTGAATGTATGCATTGTTTGAATTAAGTGATAATGCATGTTAAATGTGAATATGTGATGAGATGTTGTGGTGATGGTTTGTGGCCTTAGGGCAAATAATTGCATTGATGTAAATTGAATTACAATGCATGAAAATGACTATATGGATCACATGGTTGTATTTGAAGAATTGTATATGTTGTTATACAATTGATGCATGTGATATGTATGTGATGAATGCATGACTATATTGTGAATATGTATGCATTTCAAGAGTGTCATGAGTCATGTTGTATATGAAACATCATGATGTGCATTCTTGTGTTGTGGGATTCTAAGATGAATCTGTTGTAACTTCGTGTACCTTTTTACGGTGTGAGCGATGATTACGAACGATTGTGTACCTGTTTACGGTGTGAGCAATCGGATTGTGTGCCTTCTTACGGTGTGAGCAATCCATAAACATTGTGTGCCTTTTTACGGTGTGAGCAATGGGTGAACTTCGTGTGCCTTGTTACGGTGTGAGCGAAGGTTCCAACAAGTTCTTCAATTGAACTTGAGATAATGAGTCGGTACCGCATTGCATCTGCATAGAGTCGAGAGTCGGTCTCTATGAGTTGCATTTGTCATCATTGTATTTGTGCATTGATGAATGAACATATATATGTATATGTTGATGTGGAATGAACAGAATTGTGCAGGTGTGCATTGGAGGATAAACATAATATGTATGTTTATGTGAAATGATGATAATTGTATGTTTGTAATGATGCATCGGTGAATGAACACGAATATATGTGTTTATGTTGAATGAATTGATATGTATTAGTGATACGTGTATTTGAGCATGAATGGATATGCCTATGGGATTTGATGTGTTAAATTACGGATTGTTATGCCGTGTAAATGACTTATGGTATATGTTGATGTTATGTGTATAGATACGTGCATCGTGATAAGTCGTGGTGAGAATGTGGTATATGTGTATTATATGTTGAGATATATATAATTATATGCAACGTTATTATGATAATATTTCTCACCCTTCTGCTGTTTTATAATGCTCTATGAGGCATTGCAGATTAGGTATGCTGGTGGTCTTTGGTGAAGCGTGTATTCACTTCTTTTTGGTCGTCTGGCTCTGATATGTAGCGTCGGGTAGCAAGGATGATTTTGAATTCCTTTTTGTTGATGCATTTGCTTATGTGTCTGGCTGATGACTTGTGTATATATAACATGACTGACGTTGAGGAATCATGCTGTTTGGTATATGAATATATATATGATGTATATATATGGTTGATGTTTATCGGTGTTTAGATGTTCCGCTTTTATTCTAAACATTTGATATGTGGGTGAAAGGACTTAGATCCTTAATTGATTAGTTACCCCACTGTTGCATATCTATTTGAGCAGGTGTTGTATGTTTTAAATTCATGTAAATTGTGGCAGGTCTCTTTTATTCCATGTTATAATTATACTCTGACGAAATTTTTAATATGTGCATAAATGATTTAATTGATTATTTGGGGGTATAAAAAGGAGTGTTACAATAGTGGTATCAGAGCCAGTGTTGAGTCTGTTGTGTCTGTCTTGTTGTTGTGTTGGTTAAACTGTGGTTTACCTTGTTGTTGTTTTTAGAAACCATCAGAATATGGCTAGTAGAAATGATGTTGCTATGGCTGCTGCTATGGAAACAATGGCTAGGGCGGTGCAGGGTGCACCGAATGTGAATGCGAACGATGAGTTCAGAAAGAATCAACCACCGGTCTTCAAAGGAAGATTCGATCCCGATGGTGCTCAACTCTGGTTGAAAGAAATTGAAAGAATTTTTAGGGTTATGGATTGTACTGAAGAGAATAAGGTGAGGCTTGGATCTCACATGCTGAAGGAAGAAGTCGACGATTGGTGGGTCGATAGGCGTCAAATTCTTGAAGTGGATCATGAGGAGATAACTTGGGAATTGTTTCGTACTGAGTTTTTGGTGAAGTATTACCCGGAGAGTGTTAAAGGAAAGAAAGAGATTGAATTTCTGGAATTGAAACAAGGTAGTATGTCCGTGGTGGAATATACTGCTAGATTTGTTGAGTTGGTTCAGTTTTATCCTCATTATGCTGCCGTTACTGCTGAGTTCTCAAAGTGCATTAAGTATGAGAACGGTTTGCGTCCTGAGGTTAAGCAAGCTGTGGGATATCAGAGGATTAGAACGTTTTCTGATTTGACTGAATGTTGCAGAATCTTCGAGGAAGACAGCAAGGCTCGTTCTACATATTACAAGAGTGTGAAGGAGAGTAAGAGTAAGCAACAAGCGAGGAGTGGACCTTATGTGACACCCGCTGATAAGGGCAAGCATAAGGGAAACTTTGATAGGAAAACTGGCGGAGGAGGTTCCGGTTCCATTAAGTGTTACAAATGTGGGGAAGTGGGACATAGATCAATTGAGTGCAAGAATGTCGTGGTGAAATGTTCTAACTGTGGAGGTACGGGGCATTCTGCTGTGGACTGTAGAAGGACTACGGTGAAGTGTTATAATTGTGGAGAAACGGGACACCTTAGTCACAAGTGTGCTAAGCCGAAACAAGCTCAAGCGAGCGGAAAGGTGTTTGCATTGGGAGGGTCAGACACTACTAGTGCGGATCGTTGATTAAAGGTATAAGTTTTATTAATAGTACCCTTTTGTTGCTGATGTTGTTTTGAAAGAGACTCATTTGTTTATTTCCTATGAGTGTGCAAAGTGTTTGAATTTGTTTATGACTGCTTTTGGGTCGGTAACTACGTTTTTGGCGTGTAAGTTGTCTTTTGACCATGTATGATAAAGTCTTCATTATGGATTTTGGGTATTTGTCGATGTTGTTGATTCCTTAGTACGTGATAGGTGTGAGGAACACTATCAGTACTCTCTGGTTTTTCTAGTCTTTGTCTTCAGGATTGAGAATGAGATAAGTGGGGGAGAAACTGGTACTTCTCCAAGTGACTCCAGGTATGGAGCGTTGGCTCAGTGTGCTGTTGGTTGCCCGATTGTAAGTGTTGTTTGGACAGTGTTATTCCCGATTCCGAAGGGAATGCGGAAGTAAGGATATGTCAATTAAGGATTTGTACCTTAGGTGGTTTTGTGCACAAGAGGCAAGGAAGGTTGTTATGGCTTGGTAAAGATGGTTTATACCCCATCATGATTGTCGACTGTCTATTGGCAAATTGAGGAACTGATCACCCTTAATCTCTTGTTGATAGCAGATGGAAATTGTGTTGGAGGGAGTAGACGTGTCTTTCCAGCTTAGATGGCATGTTGGTGGTGCTAGTGTTCTAGATATTAAAAGTAAAGCCAAGAGAATGGATGATTGATTAGTATAGCCAGCATGTGGTGTATACTCATATGGATGTTATGGGAAGCAAACACAGAGTTATAATGAGTTACGGAGTTTTGAGCTTAAGGTATCAATGTAAGAATTTTAAGGAAACCATTATGTATGAGTAGCAAGTTTAGAAAAGAGATGAAGTTTTAAGATAAGTTATCCAAGTGCGGGTGTTCAGTGCGAATAAGTTAAAAAGAGCTAAAAGTAGGAGTTGTCTACAGCTCCAGTTTTGATTTTTGCCTGATCTTAATTAACGGTTTGAGGAGTATTGAGTTATGTCTTGATGAGTTTAGTCGGTGGGTTAATGCAATATGGTTAAGTCGTAGTTTATGCTTTACGATAATTGAGGATTCATCCAAGGATTTATGCTATTCAGGATTGGAAATTGGTTGCAGTGATTTTGTGTTGAAAGTATGGAAGTGTTATTGTTATGATCTAAGTTTGAAATGATTGGTAATCGCAAGAGAATAGAGTATGAGACAACTATAAGAGTTGGGATTCCAAAACGAGCTATGAATTTGAATTGGATTATTCTTTGGGAAGAATTAATGTCTTGCCTGACGAGTTAAGTTGGAAGCCTTTGCATGTGTATGTTCGGATGGTCAGAGAAGTAGAACTGTTTGAGTAGTTCATATGCTTGTGTATGGTGTGTAAGCTAAAGCAGCATAGAGTGAAGTGGTGGATATAACAAGTGAACTAGGATTTTCTGGAGAATAATAGAAAAAGTCGAATGTTGATTAGGGAATTGGTGGTTTTGTTGGTTGCGAGTAATCAGAGTGCGCAGCGGAAGTGTGGAATTGTTGTATTGGTTGTTGTGAGGCAAGGATGCAGGTATTCTGGTTTTGCGGATGTTGCTGAGGTAATGTTGTGTCGTGGAACGTTATGTTCTTGTCCGTGTTGTTGTTTCGTTTCCATTGTGATGGTTCGAGTGCGAGTGGCTAATTCCTATATTTGGGGATTAGGAGGGTGTTACCTATGGTAGTGGTAACGATCTTGTTGTGTTCCGGTTCAAGAGTGAATATTGGTTATCCTTTGAGTTGTGAGTTTGTCGCCAAGTGCATTGTATGGGCATTGCATCTTGTCGTGGTTGTCGTGGTCGTTATCGCGTCGTTGTTGTTGCTGTTAGTGTGTTGGTTTGTTGTTTGTGTTATTCGTGGTGTGCCTTTTGTTGGCAGGATAGTTGGCTGGTCGGATGTGAGAGTAGTATTCGTGGTTGTGTGTACTTAGCATATTTTCGAGGACGAAAATGTCTAAGTGGGGGAGAGTTGTAACGACCCGATTTTAATTATCTCTATTTTTGGGTGTTAATTATATTATTTTGTGGAGTATTTTACTTTAATTTGACAATGATTATGTTATTTGTGAAATTGGTGTTTTAATATGTTATGTTTTCATAATAAGCATTTTTACCGTTTTTGAGAGTTTGCGGCGAAAATTGGAATAGAGGGTATTTTAGACTTTTCACATTAGATAGTATTTAATTAATGATATAATAGATATTTTGAGATATTTATGTTAAGTAAATATTTTTGTGTTTGTGAGAAAAGAAATAGAAGGGATAGAATTAGAAAGGAAAGAAAAAGAGAGAAAACTATATATAGAATGAGATAGTAAGAGAAATGAAAGGAAATAGAAGAGAAGGAAAAGGAAGAGAAGAAAAGAGAAGAGAAAGTGTGGGATTTTCACCCGAATCGACTTCCGATCGTTTCTACACTCGGGTAAGGGTGTGAAATATCATTATTCTAACTTTGTATACGATTATGTATGATTGTTTCCGATTGTTTTGGTTGTTTAGAGGAATATGAGTTTTAGGTTGAAAATGACATAATCGGTCGTAAAAGATGTTTTCACGGATGAAATTCGAAATAAATTGCGTAGATTAGTCGTATGAGGTTAGGCCGAGATTATAGAAACTCGTTTGGTTGAATTCGGTTGATATTGTGAGTTTTGACATTTTTGGGTTTTGAGAATGTGAGATTTTGGTGAAAAATAAAAGTCGTGGAATCGGGTTTTTCTTGATCCTAATATGTTGGTGTGTATTTATGTGATATTACCATGTGTTTGTTTCGAAGGAATTATGTGAATCGGTCGGGTTTTCGGACGAAAACGCCGAAAAATAGCAGCTGCACCAGTAGAACCCGCAGGGCTGCATTGCTGATTTTTCTGGTTTTGTGTAATTGTCGGAAAACTTCGGAAATTCATATCTCTTGAACCGTAAGTCGGTTTTGACCCCCGTTCGAAGCATAATATGTATGTTTATGTGAAATGATGATAATTGTATGTTTGTAATGATGCATCGGTGAATGAACACGAATATATGTGTTTATGTAGAATGAATTGATATATATTAGTGATACATGTATTTGAGCATGAATGGATATGCCTATGGGATTTGATGTGTTAAATTACGGATTGTTATGCCGTGTAAATGACTTATGGTATATGTTGATGTTATGTGTATAGATACGTGCATCGTGATTAGTCGTGGTGAGAATGTGGTATATGTGTATTATATGTTGAGATATATATAATTATATGCAACGTTATTATGATAATATTTCTCACCCTTCTGCTGTTTTATAATGCTCTATGAGACATTGCAGATTAGGTATGCTGGTGGTCTTTGGTGAAGCGTGTATTCACTTCTTTTTGGTCGTCTGGCTCTGATATGTAGCGTCGGGTAGCTAGGATGATTTTGAATTCCTTTTTGTTGATGCATTTGCTTATGTGTCTGGCTGATGACTTGTGTATATATAACATGACTGACGTTGAGGAATCATGCTGTTTGGTATATGAATATATATATGATGTATATATATGGTTGATGTTTATCGGTGTTTAGATGTTCCGCTTTTATTCTAAACATTTGAGATGTGGGTGAAAGGACTTAGATCCTTAATTGATTAGTTACCCCACTGTTGCATATCTATTTGAGCAGGTGTTGTATGTTTTAAATTCATGTAAATTGTGGCAGGTCTCTTTTATTCCATGTTATAATTATACTCTGACGAAATTTTTAATATGTGCCTAAATGATTTAATTGATTATTTGGGGGTATAAAAGGGAGTGTTACAATACGCGTATGGGCATTGGCAATACGCGTATGAGAATGACGAGGAATCAGGGCCGTACGTGTATGGGAATGGTGATACGCGTATGGTCAGGAAGAATGTAAAAATGGAACTTTTCAAAATGTCGTTTTTCGTTTTCTTTCATAACTTGTGTTCCGTTTATCCGATTTTTACATTCTTGGTATCGTTGCGAAGCTATTGAGCTGTACTTTCGTGTTATGATGATTTGGAAATTGTTAGCCGATTTAATTATGTCGGAAAGTTGGGAATAGTGCTATTTAGCGACTTTTACCGTTTTGACTGTGTGTTTTGGATGTGAATCATACAATAGTGCATTGATGTGAATGTATATAGATTGTATGTGATTGTATGAGATGAATGCATGGATATATTATGAATATGTATGCATTTCAAGAATGTCTTGAGTCATTTTGTATGTGAAGCATAATGATGTACATTCTTGTGTTGTGTGATTCTAATGAGAATCCGCTATAACGTCGTGTGCCCATGTGGGGTGTGAGCGATGATTATAGACGACCGTGTGCCCATGTGGGGTGTGAGCGATCGGGTCGTGTGCCCGTGTGGGGTGTGAGCGATCCATAAACATTGTGTGCCTATGTGAGGTGTGAGCAATGGGTGAACATCGTAGGCCCGACGGGGAGTTACATTGGTAACGAGCGATGGTTCCAGCAGAGTTCCTGAGTGAACTGGAGATGATTGAGTCGGTACCGCATTGCATTTGCATAGAGTCGTGAGTCGGTCTCTATGATTTGCATTTATCATCTTTATAATGGTGCATTGAGGAATAAACATAAATGTGTATGTTTATGTGGAATGATTAAGAATTGTGAAAGTATGCATGATGAATATGCTTGGCTTTGTATATATATACATTGTGATGTATATGAGTGAGTTGTGATGAATTGTGGTGAGAATGTGGAATATGTGTATTTTTATGCTAAGATATATAATTATATGCATTGTTATTATGATAATATTTCTCACCCTTCTGCTGTTTTATGATGCTCTATGAGGCATTGCAGAGTAGGTATGCTGGTGGTCTTTTTGTGAAGCGTGTCTTCATTCTTTTGGTCGGTCGGCTCTGATATGTAGCACCGGGTAGCTAGGATGATTATGATTCTTTTGTGATACATTTGTACATGTATCTTGTTGATGAATGTTTATGTAAACATGAATTATGTTGGTGGATCATACTCGATGATATATATATATATATATATATATATATATATATATATATATATATATATATATATATATATATATATATATATATGTTTAATGTTATTCAATGTTTAGATTTTCCGCTTTTATTCTAAATATTGAGATGTGGGTGTAAGGAATAAGTTCCTCTGTTGCAAAGTTACCCCACTGTTGCATATCAATTGTTGAGCAGGTGTTGAATGTTTTAATTTCATGTATGATGTGACATACCTCTTTTATACTATGTTTATAATTATACTCTGACGAAATTTTTAATATGTGCCTAAATGATTATGTGATTATTTGGGGGTATAGAAAGGGGGTGTTACATACATAGTCGATAATTATGAATAAATCCACTCTATTAGAGTAAATAAAGATTCAAAATCCAGTTACACGTGAACATTTATGGAGTAAAAGACCTAGAAACAAAAAGACATTCGGAGAATCCTTCGGACCTAAAAAATGCGTGATTAATAAACCTGCATGTGTGATTTTCTATCTGTGCATATTTAATCTCAGGAAACAGAAGTTTTCAGATACAACAAGATCTTTACTTTGACTAATACGGAAAGGAAGTTATTGCACACTGTCGCTTGAATCCACTGCAACCACTTATTTCCAAAATTCACTGCCTTTAAAATTTTCATCATGAAATCCCATTCGATACAATCGTAAGCTTGGGTGATATCTTACTTTGAATAGAAGGCACCTTCTCTTACTCGTAATCGCAAGATCAATAAGTTCATTCACCACGGGAACACCGTCAAGAAGTTGTCTTCCAAGAATAAAAGATGTCTGAGATGGAGATACCAGCCTACCAATGATCTTTCCCAACCACTACAACAAATAAGACCTTAGACAGTGCTTTTTTTGTCCTTAGACAGTGCTTTTAAGCGCTGTCTAAACCTGCGCTGCTATAGGTTTAGACAGCGCTTTGGGTAATACCAAAAGCGCTGTCTAAAGGGGGGTATATTTAATGAAAAGCGCTGTCTATGGTACCTTTAGACAGCGCTTTTTGACATTATAAGGTATACCTTAGACAGCGCTTTTGGGAAAAGCGCTGTCTAAGCCCTACCTTTTTTGACATTTTTTTGGTATACCTTAGACAACGCTTTCACCAAAAGCGCTGTCTAAAGTCAACCTTTTTGAACTTTTTTAGGTATACCTTAGACAGCGCTTTTGGTAAAAGCGCTTTCTAAGGTCCACCTTAGACAGCGCTTTTGTCAAAAGCGCTTTCTAATCCCCACCTTAGACAGCGCTTTCACCAAAAGCGCTGTCTAAGGTATACGAAAAATTTTATATAAATTTTTTTAAACCACAATTTTTACCAGGTTTTTTCAACCAGAATTTGACCTGTTTTTCAACCAGCAATTTTTTTCAGAAAAATACCACAATTTGGAGGTTAAAATCAATCCAATTTATCCTATTTAAATGTACCAATGTACACCAAAATTATATATCCAAAACAATTGGCAATTCAAACCATTATATATATTTATAATTACAAATCATTACATTTTTTCTACAAATGCACATATTACTTATATTAGTACTTTTGCATCCAACCAAAGCATTTCTTCAAATCTACATTATAGGTCCTGAAAACACAAAGATTGTAATTCAATTAAAAGAATACATAAACAAAGTTACACATATTTACATTCTCATCAATTAAAGTAAGAGTACAATATTATACCTTGTAAAATTCCGAGCTCCATAATGTATTGACACCAATCCTCTTTAATTTCATCCAATTGAGAAATTGAGTAATGAGCACACTTGCATTCTTCAAAGTACTACATAATAATATAACATAGTTTGATTTAGTTTTAACTATTTCATTAGACATGAGAGATATGTGTTAGTATTAAAATAACTCATAAGTTAGAAATACATACATCGGATGGAATCTCTATTCGATCCAACAAAAGAGTGTCTCTCATAAACCTCAACATGAAATAGCCGCAATCTATTTGATTGCGTTGCCGAGGACACTACAAATGAAAAGAAAATATGGATAAATCCTAAATTTTATCAAGTAGCATCACTAATATAATAAAACATGTGATAATTAATATACCTTCACATAATTCCATGTAATAATGGGGTTGACTCTCCTCTTTGGTACTTGGCCATCTCGTAGTGCTAGGAAAGCTTGTACAACGTTAATAAAATATAAGTGAATATTTAGAACAATTCACATAAATAAATAAACAAACAAATAAATATACACATTCATATTTAGAACAATCTCACTTACGTGTCAATACACTTCTTCAAATTCGGGTATGTTGTCCAATCATTTCCTAACGAATCCAGATAATACACCATTGCTCTGCTAGGATTAGTTACGACCAACAACCAATGTCCACTGTAAGATTAAACAAGTGTTAGATGGAAACTTTCTACACGACGTCAAAATACAAAAAAACTATAATAGATGAATTTAGAATGAAAATCTAACCCAGTATTAAACGGTAAAAAGAACAACTTTTCTGTTTCTTGGTTGTCCATAAAGACGTCGCGTATATACGCCAGGGCCTCATCTGGTTTATTGATTATTAAGGTTAAGTTGACAGACGCCGGGCATAGGAATGCAAATCTTTGCTGCAATCCGTGTGGGCGCATAACTCTGTCATACAGAAACCTTAAATAAAAACATCATTAACATTAGACTATTCATTTGAAACATAAAGTAAATAAGTTGTTCAATTAATATACCAAAGTAGATCGGATATATACCTCACGTATGTATTGACAACAGTGACACCCAATTCTTCATGATTGAAAACTTGCTCGAAGTCTTCATTACCAATATATAGGTCATGTTCAAAGCCATAGATACCTTTTTCCATATGTATAAGACGAACACCTCCGGTGATAATATCTGTCACTTGTAGATACGTCTGGAGGCACGACCTAAACTTGGAGATAGGTTGTTTTCTACCCCTGCTCTTCTTAGCACCAACATTTTTTTTGCGTTGAAATGTTGCTAATCTCTTTACCAGGCAGCTATATATCATATAATTTGTTAGATGAAGTATAAGATATCCAATTTAACAATTTCTATGCATAAATATCATATAATTGTGATGTACCTATTTTTTTGAAACAACGGACTCGGTATGCTCCGGAATTCGCTTATCCTTTGTTTTGGATCTTGTTGGAGACTAAATAACATTACCATGTAAAAAATGAAAATAAAATGCTCGTAAAATCTTTGAATCTACACATTAAGGTTAACAAAGGTTTATAACGATTTTAAGCATACCTCATATCCTACGAGTATGAGGTTTGACGGCCATGCAACATACGACCCTATAGCATCTCGCACAAATGTTACATCCGAATCATCGTCAGGATAGGGTAATGGTGCTTCCTCCTCTATAGCAATATCAACTGATACTTTCAAACTTCCAGTAGGGAGGGATTTATTGTGAAGTAATTGTACCCCATTGTTATACACTTTTCCCTTTGCAACCTTCCGATAAGTTGGTGAAGATAAGAAGAGCTGACATTGGGAAACGCCCTAAAACCAAAAATAAATATGCCATTGTTAATGTGTATATATGTCATTTAAATAATTTAAGCTACTAATTTAATTTCATAAATATATATATAATTACCTCTGGAATAATCGGATGAAAGCTGCAGTTGATACTATCTTTCTCCGATCCATCTCTAAAACCTGAAGCGTTATCCCTTTCTTTTTCCTTTCGTAATTCCCGAACCTCAGCTTCTAGTGCTTCCAATTTAGCTTGAAGTTCTGAATTACTAGCAACCTTTCCCTTTTTAATATTCAAGGAGGTCGGGGTGATCCCAAATGCCTTACCCCTCACCCGACCAGAATACTCAGGGACATCTAATGCCCGACTAAGTATGCTCCTGGTATCATCTGGAGATACAGACTGAGATAACGCCTCCTGAAAATCAGATGAATATCGAATATTTGTCAAATATTTGTTAATAAGGTTTTGATTTAATTAAAGAAATATTGTTATACTTACACATTTCTCAAATACTTGTATAACCTCTTCTGCAACAACTCCAGACTTGCCCACACGGGCTTCCTTCCACAAGACATGTGCAGGAAGAGATGTTTCAGAGCTATTCGCCTTTTGTAACTACATATAAAGCCAAATAATATGATCAAATATAACTCATGATGAACAATTATTATATCATTGCAATATATTGATACTTACCAAAGATTGCTCCAAACGTCCATATCCAACACGTCCTTTCCTGTATTTATACTTGGGAGCTGATGCTCTTTCCCGATTAATTGCACTTAATCGCTTAAATTCTGGGGTTTGTCGTTTGGATTTAAACGTTACCCATTCTTGTGGTGAAATCAAACTTGCATATTTAGATGGATACTCTCCATCAACAAAGTTATCGTCAGCATCCCTAAGATAGGTGCGGTTTAAATATGTCCTAAACCCTCTTAGCAGCTTCCCTGCCAATCTCATCAAAAAAGCTTTTCTTTCTTCCTCGACGTTGAAGCACCTCTAAAAAAAACCATACACATTGGTTAGTACAAATAATTTGAAGGACATAATTAGTTGGCATAATTAAAGACATAATTATGGTACCTTTATCTCATTCCAAATTTTTTCTTTGGTTTCCTTCAACTCTTTGGTTCTCCAATCATCACAAGTAATAGGAACCGCATTCCTTACAAGTGCACCAATGAAACTTGTCAAAGTATGACCGTTAGGCTCAATAAGTGTATTCGAAGCGCTCAAATGCACATTATAAGTGATGCCTTGATCTCTAGCACAGATCACTCTCTTCATAATGGTTATTCCTCTTCTAATCTCTTCTTCCATAGATCTGCTACTTCCAACCTGAATATCGGGATCATCATCATGTAGGTGATCATCATCATGTGGGTGATCATCATCATGTGGGTGATCATTGTTAGTAGCCATCTAACCTGTAATAAATAAATCAAGGATATCAAATATAATATATAACAAATATAATAAAGAAATCAAGGATATCAAATATAACAAATATGACATAATATATAACAAATATAATAAAGAAATCAAGTATATAACAAATTTTACCTCTTTCACTAACATCTCTTTCCTTTCATGGTTGGAATATGAATTACTTGTTTCTAAGCAATGCGGACGGATGAATGGATCCAAATTCCCTCGTTATGGTTATTAAGGTCAACAAAATAACATTAATTCAACCATATTAATCAAGAAATGAACAAGTTTGATAGTGTTTGATATGTAACTGGTTGAATTTCTTATGTTTTAGTGAAATGTTTATGTTCATTATATTTGTTTATTAACTCAACCATCTCAAATTCTAGAATTTTGAGGCTTCAAAAACAAGCTTTGAATTCTAAAATTCAGAGGACATTTCCATCAATTTTAAGAGTTTTTTAGAAGATTTAAGAGGTGGAAAAAATAAAACTAAACTAATTATAAGTCTTAATATAAAATATGTTTTAAAATAGACCTTAAAGTTGTAGGACTAGTTTCAATATTTGGTTACACGTTGTTCCTATTCTACATTAATGGATTAAAAACAAATATGAGTGTAGTCCATAAAACTAGGAGTGGTGCCACCAACATTGGTTCTTTAGCTATAATGGCTACTCTTAGTTATTTCTCATCAAAACACCTTTAATCTTACCAAACAAAAATACTTGGAGTTAGCTCACTAAAACTAACCTAAACAGCATGTTAACAATTCAAATTCCAACAACAGTCCAACTAATTTTGACCTAAACAATAACTTCATTAACAAAACTCATCAAACATACTCATCAAACATACACATTCACTACAAAACTTCATTAACCAAACTTCATTAACAAAACTCATTAACAAACTCATCAAACATACTCATTCACTACAAAACTTCATTAACAAAACTTCAAACATACTCCTTCACTACAAAACTTCATTAATAAAACAGTCCAACATAACTTCATTAACAAAACTCATCAAACATACTCATTCACTACAACATTGTAAAGCAACAAAACCCTACATCAACAATGTAAAGCAACAAAACTCTATTCTTCACAACAACGACGTACCTTTAACGACGGTAACAACGGCAATGCAAGAACGAAATGTATCAAAGAGCAGAAAGAGAAGAAACGAACGACGACGGCAATGAGCAGAAACGAACGACGACGGCAATGAGCAGAAACGGACGGACGGCAATGCAACGACGGCAACAACGAACGACGGCACGGTGGAGGACGGTTGACGGTGAAGGTTTTTCGTTCGCAAGGGTTTTGAGCTCTGTTCGCATGCAGGGGAGAAGAAAGAGTGGAAATATGAAAATGAATACTTACTATTCAAATATTTTAATTTAACTAGACCTTAGACAGCGCTTGTTATAAAAGCGCTTTCTAAGGTGCACTTTAGACAGCGCTTTTGAAAGCGCTTTCTAAGGTTGGCCTTAGACAGCGCTTTTTATTTTATTTTTTTTAATTTTTAAGACCTTAGAAAGCGCTTTTAAGGAAAGCGCTGTCTAATATTTTCCTTTAATTTTTTTTTTAAAATTAATAAAACTTTAGAAAGCGCTTTTGACCTAAGCGCTGTCTAAGGTCTTATATTTTTTTAAATTTATAAGATCTTAGAAAGTGCTTTTAACTAAAGCGCTGTCTAATATTTTCCATTAAATTTTTTTTCAAAATTTATAAGACCTTATAAAGCGCTTTTGACCAAAGCGCTGTCTAAGGGCTTATATTTTTTTGCACTTTTATTTTTTTAAATGAATAGTTTCCTTGTTTTTAACTTATAGCAGCGCTTTTGTATTAAAGCGTTGTCTAAGGTGCGATGTTATAACTTACTTTTGTTGTGGTGAACCTAAATGCCAATATCTTTGAGATAATCTTGTACATACAACCAACCAAACTAATTGGCTTGTATTCGTGTAAACCTTGTGGACTCAAAATCTTTGGAATCAAAGTAATGAATGCAAAATTCAGAACTTTGGGCAGAACTGAGTTAGTGTGAAATTCTTGAATGCAGACAATGATATCAGAACCAATAAAGTCCCAACAATGTTTAATGAACTCAAAATTGAACCCATCAGGTCCAGGATATTTACTTCCCTCGCATCCGTTTATTGCTTCCAGGATATCTTCAGCTATAAATGGTTCCTCTAACATTTTGGCATCTGCAGCAGATAATTTTGATAGATCTTGATAACTCTAAATTAAGGCTTGGTGCAGGTCTGCAATGAAATCTATCAGCAAAGAAATTCTTGGCAGTGGCCACATCTTCACATTTATTACCATCAACATCAACCAAAGAAATGAAATTACTTCTCGTTCTTAATTTCACCACCGAATGGAAATAATTGGAATTTAAATCTCCTTCCTTAATCCAGCTTATTCTAGATTTCTGCTGTAACATACTTTCTTTGATAATAAGATTATTATAAAATTACCTTTCAAAAGACAATTTTGTTGAAGATTTTTTGATGAAAAATCTGAGTTTGGTAGTAGAAGATTGAGGTTAATGGAGTGAATTTTGGGGAAAATGAAAAACCAGAGAGAGATAAAGAGATGGTCTGAAACAGTGAATGTGAAAATGGAAGGTGCGGTACGAATATGAAAACATTTTGGGAGGGGCTCCCCATGTAACGCCCCAATTTCGATTATTTTCATTTTATTGAGTCTTTTATTTTAATTGGGTGATAAATTATTTTATTTGTGAATTTGGTGTGTTAAATGTTATTTTACCGTTTTGAGAGTTTTCGGGGAAATTAGAATGGAGAGTATTTTAGACTTTTCTCAATTAATGATAAGTTAGAAAAGTAGAGGAATTAGAATTTTTGTGAGAAAAATGAATTAATTGATTGTTTGGAAAATGAGAGAAAAGAAATAGAAAAGAAAGAAATAGAAGGAAAATAGTAAGAAAAGAGAATTAGAGAAAAAGAAAAGAGAAAGAAAAAGGAAGAAGAGAAAAGAGGAGGAAAAAGAGGAAAACCTAGAAATTCATCAAGATCAATCACATAGCCAGTTGGAATCTGGGTAAGGGTGTGAAACATTGTTATCTTATCAATGTATGTGATTATGTATGAGTATGTTGTTGTTGTTGATGGATTTTATGAGTTTTTGAGTATAAACCCTTTTGAGAAATTGACAAGAAATTGATCCAAATGTGTTCAAACTTGTGTTGATAGTGTTATTGATTGTCTACAAATGTTAGATACGTATTATTACACTTCAAACTGGTATTTTTCTGAACTTAGATGATGAATTGGTGGAATTGGGAGTGGAAAACGCAGAACATTGTTCTGCAGAATTTTTCTGGAAATCCCCTGGCCATATGCGTAAGGGGCATGCCCATACGCGTATGAGCCAAGGTGGTACGCGTAACATTGGCCTGTGTTTGGGTCAATACGCGTATGGAGGGTGGCTTTTCCCGGCCCTCTGGTGATACGCGTATGGGCGATGGGCATACGCGTATGGGGTCTGAAATGTGGAATTTGTGAAAGAAAATGGTTCTGCCCATACGCGTATGGGCATTGGCAGTACGCGTATGGGAGTGGCGAGAAATTAGTGCAGTACGCGTATGGGAGTAGTGGTACGCGTATGGACAGGAGGAATGTAAAAATGGGATTTTTCAAAATGTAGTTTTCGGTTTCGTCCGTAACTTTTATTCCGAGTATCCGATTTTTACATTCTTGGTGTCGTTGGAAAGCTATTGAGCTGTACTTAGTGATTATGATGATTTGGAAATCGTTATCCGATTTAATTATGTCGGAAAGTCGGGAATAGTGCTATTTAACGACTTTTGGCGTTTTGACTGTGTGTTTGAATGTGAATCACACAATAGGGCATTGATGTGAATGTATATAGATTGTATGTGATTGTATGAAATGAATGCATGAAATATTGTGAATATGTATGCATTTTAAGAATGTCTTGAGTCATTTTGCATGTGAAGCATAATGAAGTACATTCTTGTGTCGAGCGATTCTAATGAGAATCCGTGGTAACATCGTGTGCCTATGTGAGGTGTGAGCGATATTTACAAACGATTGTGTGCCTAGGTGAGGTGTGAGCAATCGGATTGTGTGCCTATGTGAAGTGTGAGCAATCGGATTGTGTGCCCAGGTGGGGTGTGAGCAATCGGGTCGTGTACCCAGGTGGGGTGTGAGCGATCCATAAACATTGTGTGCCCATGTGGGGTGTGAGCAATGGGGGAGCATCGTAGGCCCGACGGGGAGTTACTTTTGTAACGAGCGATGGTTCCAGCAGAAGTTCCTGAGTGAACTTGAGATGATTGAGTCGGTACCGCATTGCATTTGCATAGAGTCATGAGTCGGTCTCTATGATTTGCATTTATCATCTTTATAATGATGCATTGGTGAATAAACATAAACGTGTATGTTTATGTGGAGTGATTGAGAATTGTGAAAGTATGCATAATGAATATGCTTGGTTGTGTGTGTATATATATACGTTGTGATGTATATGAAGGAAATGTGATGAATTGTGGTGAGAATGAGTAATATGTGTATTTTTATGTTAAGATATATAATTATATGCATTGTTATTATGATAATATTTCTCACCCTTCTGCTGTTTTATGATGCTCTATGAGGCATTGCAGAGTAGGTATGCTGGAGGTCTTTTTGTGAAGCGTGTCTTCATTATTTTGGTCGGTTGGCTCTGATATGTAGCACCGGGTAGCTAGGATGTATATGAATTTTTTGTGATACATTTGTATATGTATCTTGCTGATGAATGTTTATGTAAACATGAATTATGTTGATGGACGGTACTCGATGACGCATGTATATATATATATGTATATATGATTGATGTTATTCAATGTTTAGATTTTCCGCTTTTATTCTAAATATTGAGATGTGGGTGTAAGGACAAAGTTCCTCTGTTGCAAAGTTACCCCACTGTTGCATATCAATGTTTGAGCAGGTGTTGTATGTTTTAAATTCATGTATGATGTGGCACGCCTCTTTTATACCATGTTTACAATTATACTCTGGCGAAAATTTTAATATGTGCCTAAATAATTATGTGATTATTTGGGGGTATAGAAAGGGGGTGTTACATAAAGTGGTATCAGAGCCAGAGTTGAGTCAGTTGTGTCTGTCTTGTTGTTGTGATGGTTGAACTGTTGTTTAACCTTGTTGTCATTTTTGGGAATGATCAGAATATGGCTGGTAGAAACGACAATGCGATGGCTGCTGCTTTGGAAGCAATGGCTAGGGCGGTGCAAGGTGTGCTGAACGTGAATGCTAATGACGAGTTCAGGAAGAATCAACCACCGGTTTTCAAAGGAAAATTTGATCCCGATGGAGCTCAAAATTGGTTGAAAGAGATTGAAAGAATCTTTAGAGTCATGGACTGTGCGGAGGAGAATAAGGTGAGGCTTGGATCTCACATGCTGAAGGAAGAAGCCGACGACTGGTGGGTCGGTATACGTGAAGTTCTCGAGGTGGATGATGAAGAGATAACTTGGGATTTATTTCGTACTGAATTCTTGAGAAAGTATTACCCTGAGAGTGTGAAGGGAAAGAAGGAGATGGAGTTTCTTGAACTGAAACAAGGTAGTATGTCTGTGGTGGACTATACCGCTAAATTTGTGGAGTTGGTTCAATCCATCCTCATTATGCTGCGATTACTGCTGAGTTCTCGAAGTGTATTAAATATGAGAATGGTTTACGTCCTGAGATTAAGAAACCTGTGGGTATCAAAGGATAAGAAGGTTTTCCGATTTGACGGAATGTTGTAGAATCTTCGAGGAAGACAGTAAGGCTCGTTCTACACATTACAAAAGTTTGAATGAGAGGAAGGTAAAGCAACAAGCTAGAAGTGGACCTTATGTGACACCCGCTGATAAGGGCAAGCATAGGGGAAACTTTGATAGGAGGTCTGGAGGAGGAGGTTCCGGTGTTGTTAGGTGTTACAAATGTGGTGAACTGGGTCATAAATCATTTGAGTGTGGGAAGCCTGTGGTGAAATGTTCTAATTGTGGAGGTGTTGGGCATGCTGCTACAGATTGTAGAAGGAACATGATGAGGTGCTACAATTGTGGAGAAGTGGGTCACATTAGTACTAAGTGTACTAAGCCGAAACAAGCTCAAGCGGGCGGAAAGGTGTTTGCATTGGAGGGGACTCAAACTACGAGTGCAGACCGTTTGATTAAAGGTACATGCTTTATTAATAGTACACCTTTAGTTGCTGTTATTGATACGGGAGCGACTCATTCGTTTATTTCGTCTGAGTGCGCGAAGCGATTGAATCTTGGGTTAACTTTGATGGGTGTTGAAATGGTTATTGAGACTCCTGCTTCAGGGTCGGTAACTACGTCTTTGGTGTGTATGAGTTGTCCTTTAACCATGTATGGTAAAGACTTTGTTATGGATTTAGTATGTTTACCGTTGGTGGGTTTGGACATGATCTTGGGTATGAACTGGTTGCACTTTAATCGAGTTCATATAGATTGCTATCACAAGTTAGTAAGGTTTCCTTCTTTGGAAGATGATGAATTTGAGAGTTTCCTATCCACTAAAGAGTTGAAGAAACTTTTAGTGGACTAAGCTCAATTGTTTGGTTTGTTCGCCTCATTGTCGGTGGAGAGTAAAGTTTCACTTGATGTGTTCCCAGTGGTGTGTGAATTTCCGGAAGTGTTTTCGGAAGATATTACGGATGTACCGCCGGAAAGAGAAGTTGAATTTTCTATTGATCTAGTTCCGGGTACTAGACCGATTTCGATGGCGCCGTATCGTATGTCGGCATCGGAATTTGTAGAATTGAAAAAGCAATTGAATGACTTGTTGGACAAGAAATTTGTAAGACCAAGTGTTTTTTGATGGTCATTACGAATATTCCGTGATGCCATTCGGGGTTTCTAATGCGCCGGGTGTGTTTATGGAATACATGAATCGTATTTTTCATGAACAGTTGGATCGTTTTGTGGTTGTGTTCATCGACGATATTTTGATTTACTCTAAGTCTCAGGAGGAGCATGAAGAGCATTTGAGAATTGTGTTACAAATTTTGAAAGAGAAACAATTGTATGTTAAGTTGTCAAAATGTGAATTTTGGTTGTCGGAAGTAAGTTTTCTTGGGCATATTATTTCCGGTAGTGGTATTAGTGTTGATCCATCCAAGATTGATGCGGTGATTCAATGGGAGGCTCCTAAGTCGGTTACGGAGATTCGAAGCTTTTTAGGCTTGGCGGGTTATTATCGGAGGTTTATTGAGGGATTTTCGAAGTTGACACTTCCGTTAACGCAATTGACTTGTAAAGGAAAGGCTTTCATTTGGGATATTCATTGTGAAGAGAGTTTCAATGAGCTAAAGAGAAGGTTGACAACTACTCCGATCTTGATTTTGCCTAATCCCAATGAACCATTTGTTGTGTATTGTGATGCTTCATTGACAGGTTTGGGTGGTGTTTTGATGCAAGATGGAAAAGTTGTGGCGTATGCTTCTAGACAATTGAGAGTGCATGAAAAGAATTATCCTACACATGAATTGGAGTTAGCGGCCGTGGTGTTTGTTTTGAAAATATGGAGGCATTATCTTTATGGTGCGAGATTTGAAGTTTTTAGTGATCACAAAAGCTTGAAATATTTATTTGATCAAAAAGAGTTGAACATGAGACAAAGGAGGTGGCTAGAACTTTTAAAGGATTATGATTTTGGTTTGAATTACCATCCGGGTAAGGCAAACGTGGTGGCCGATGCCTTAAGTTGGAAGTTGTTACATATGTCCACATTGATGATGAAAGAATGGGAACTTTTGGAGGATTTTAGAGACTTGAGTTTAGTTAGTGAAATGACGCCGAGAAGTGTGAGACTTGGTATGCTACATGTTACGAATGATTTTCTTGCAACGGTATATGAAAAGTTGGACTTGAAATTCGTTGATTTGATGTTGAATAAGAATGAAGATTTCAAGGTTGATAATTTTGGAGTTTTGAGATTTCGTGGTCGTATTTGTATTCCCGATGATGCGGAGTTGAAAAAGATGATATTGGATGAAGGGCACCGAAGTAACTTAAGTATTCATCTGGGAGCGAACAAAATGTATCAAGATTTGAGAAAAATCTTTTGGTGGTCCGGATTAAAGAGGGATGTGGCTCAATTTGTGCATGCATGCTTAACTTGTCAAAAGTCTAAGGTGGAACATCAAAAACCTAGTGGATTTTTGCAACCGTTGGATATTCCGGAATGGAAATGGGATAGTATATCGATGGATTTTGTTACGGGATTGCCGAATACGCAAAGGGGCCATAATGCGATTTGGGTAATTGTTGATAGGCTCACTAAATCTGCTCACTTTATTCCAATTGATATTAGTTATCCTTTGGAGAAGTTAGCCGAGATTTATATTCTTGTAGTGGTGAAGTTACATGGAGTTCCTAAGAGTATTGTATCGGATAGAGATCCTAGATTCACATCGAGGTTTTGGGAGAGTTTACAAAAGGCTTTGGGTTCTAAGCTAAGATTGAGTTCGGCTTATCATCCATAAACGGATGGTCAAACCGAAAGGACGATTCAATCGTTGGAGGATTTATTGCGTGCTTGTGTGCTCGAGCAAGGTGGTGCTTGGGATGGTTATTTGGCATTGATTGAGTTCACTTACAATAACAGTTTTCATTCGAGTATAAGTATGGCACCATTTGAGGCTTTGTATGGTCGTAGATGTCGAACACCTTTGTGTTGGCATGAAACGGGTGAGAGAACGATAGTTGGACCGGAAATGGTACAACAAACGACGGAGAAAGTGAAGTTTATTCAGGAGAAGATGAAAGCTTCTCAAAGTAGACAAAAGAGCTATCATGACAAGAGAAGAAAAGATCTTAAATTTTGAGAAGGCGACCATGTGTTTTTGAGAGTTACGCCGGTTATGGGTGTGGGTCGTGCTTTGAAGTCGAAGAAGTTGACTTCTCGTTTTATTGGTCCGTATCAGATTACCTCACGAGTTGGTGTTGTGGCTTACCGTGTGGTGTTGCCTCTGAACCTTTCGAATTTGCATGATGTATTCCATGTTTCGCAACTTCGGAAGTATGTTCCAGATCCGTCACATGTTATTCCTATGGACGAGGTAGAAGTGAGAGATAATCTTAAGGTGGAAGCTTTACCGATTAGGATTTTGGACCGTGAAGTTAAGAAGCTAAGAGGCAAGGATATTACGCTTGTGAAGGTAGCGTGGGGAGGCGCTGCGGAAGGCAATATGACTTGGGAACTAGAGAGTGGGATGCGAGGGTCGTATCCGGAGTTGTTTGTATCAGGTAATATTTTCGAGGACGAAAATTTCTAAAGTGGGGGAGAGTTGTAACGCCCCGATTTCGATTATTTTCATTTTATTGAGTCTTTTATTTTAATTGGGTGATAAATTATTTTATTTGTGAATTTGGTGTGTTAAATGTTATTTTACAGTTTTGAGAGTTTTCGGGGAAATTAGAATGGAGAGTATTTTAGACTTTTCTCAATTAATGATAAGTTAGAAAAGTAGAGGAATTAGAATTTTTGTGAGAAAAATGAATTAATTGATTGTTTGGAAAATGAGAGAAAAGAAATAGAAAAGAAAGAAATAGAAGGAAAATAGTAAGAAAAGAGAATTAGAGAAAAAGAAAAGAGAAAGAAAAAGGAAGAAGAGAAAAGAGGAGGAAAAAGAGGAAAACCTAGAAATTCATCAAGATCAATCACATAGCCAGTTGGAATCCGGGTAAGGGTGTGAAACATTGTTATCTTATCAATGTATGTGATTATGTATGAGTATGTTGTTGTTGTTGATGGATTTTATGAGTTTTTGAGTATAAACCCTTTTGAGAAATTGACAAGAAATTGATCCAAATGTGTTCAAACTTGTGTTGATAGTGTTATTGATTGTCTACACATGTTAGATATGTATTATTACACTTCAAACTGGTATTTTTCTGAACTTAGATGATGAATTGGTGGAATTGGGAGCTGAAAACGCAGAACATTGTTCTGCAGAATTTTTCTGGAAATCCCCTGGCCATACGCGTAAGGGGCATGCCCATACACGTATGAACCAAGGTGGTACGCGTAACATTGGCATGTGTTTGGGTCAATACGCGTTTGGAGGGTGGCTTTTCTCGGCTCTCTGGTGATACGCGTATGGGCGATGGGCATACGCGTATGGGGTCTGAAATGTGGAATTTGTGAAAGAAAATGGTTCTGCCCATACGCGTATGGGCATTGGCAGTACGCGTATGGGAATGGCGATAAATTAGTGCAGTACGCGTATGGGAGTAGTGGTATGCGTATGGACAGGAGGAATGTAAAAATGGGATTTTTCAAAATGTCATTTTCGGTTTCGTCCGTAACTTTTGTTCCGAGTATCCAATTTTTACATTCTTGGTGTCGTTGGAAAGCTATTGAGCTGTACTTAGTGATTATGATGATTTGGAAATCGTTAGCCGATTTAATTATGTCGAAAAGTTGGGAATAGTTCTATTTAGCGACTTTTGCCGTTTTGACTGTGTGTTTGAATGTGAATCACACAATAGTGCATTGATGTGAATGTATATAGATTGTATGTGATTGTATGAAATGAATGCATGAAATATTGTGAATATGTATGCATTTTAAGAATGTCTTGAGTAATTTTGCATGTGAAGCATAATGAAGTACATTCTTGTGTCGAGCGATTCTAATGAGAATCCGTGGTAACATCGTGTGCCTATGTGAGGTGTGAGCGATGGTTACAAACGATTGTGTGCCTAGGTGAGGTGTGAGCAATCGGATTGTGTGCCTATGTGAGGTGTGAGCAATCGGATTGTGTGCCCAGGTGGGGTGTGAGCAATCGGGTCGTGTGCCCAGGTGGGGTGTGAGCGATCCATAAACATTGTGTGCCCATGTGGGGTGTGAGCAATGCGTGAGCATCGTAGGCCCGACGGGGAGTTACTTTTGTAACGAGCGATGGTTCCAGCAGAAGTTCCTGAGTGAACTTGAGATGATTGAGTCGGTACCGCATTGCATTTGCATAGATTCATGAGTCGGTCTCTATGATTTGCATTTATCATCTTTATAATGATGCATTGGTGAATAAACATAAATGTGTATGTTTATGTGGAGTGATTGAGAATTGTGAAAGTATGCATAATGAATATGCTTGGTTGTGTGTGTATATATATACGTTGTGATGTATATGAAGGAAATGTGATGAATTGTGATGAGAATGAGTAATATGTGTATTTTTATGTTAAGATATATAATTATATGCATTGTTATTATGATAATATTTCTCACCCTTCTGCTGTTTTATGATGCTCTATGAGGCATTGCAGAGTAGGTATGCTGGAGGTCTTTTTGTGAAGCGTGTCTTCATTATTTTGGTCGGTTGGCTCTGATATGTAGCACCGGGTAGCTAGGATGTATATGACTCTTTTGTGATACATTTGTATATGTATCTTGCTGATGAATGTTTATGTAAACATGAATTATGTTGATGGACGGTACTCGATGACGCATGTATATATATATATATATATATATATATATATATATATATATATATATATATATATATATATATATATATATGTATATATGATTGATGTTATTCAATGTTTAGATTTTCCGCTTTTATTCTAAATATTGAGATGTGGGTGTAAGGACAAAGTTCCTCTGTTGCAAAGTTACCCCACTGTTGCATATCAATGTTTGAGCAGGTGTTGTATGTTTTAAATTCATGTATGATGTGGCACGCCTCTTTTATACCATGTTTACAATTATACTCTGGAAAAAATTTTAATATGTGCCTAAATGATTATGTGATTATTTGGGGGTATAGAAAGGGGGTGTTACACCCCACGCCAATTAAACGGGACATAATTAGCTAGTGGTAGCCCCTCACAAATTACAATAACTTTATTAAAGCGTCTGACACGCACTCAGGTGACGGGACAGTGTGCAAAAAATATATGGCTAGGGGTGCCCCTCGCAAACGTAACGAAAATATATAGTTAAGGGGTGCCTCTCACAAATGTTATCATCTTTATTAAAGTGACTGACACGAGGTAGTTGTGACTAGATAGGTGGCAGACTTGTCTCAAAATCTGCGTGGGGTTGCCCCTCACAAAACGTACTGAATCTATTAGTTAGAGGTGTCTAAACAATTTCAAAATTCAAAATCTTCCTTAACATTTGCAAGGGGTTGCCCCACGCCATTTGCTTTATTAATTTTGCTTTTAATTTTATGCATTGCGAGGGGATAAACTCCAAGCAATGTAAACATTTAATGAGGGCTTTCTCACCTTGCAAAAGCCCCTAATTAATCAAACAATTTCTTGTAGAGTAAAAGGAAGGTCGTAAAATGAACAACAAGAATTAATTAACTGTTGTTTTGACTGTGCATTTTGAAGATTACAAGAAATTTTCCTCAATAAATCGACAGAGGACTCACAACAAAAAGCTACATAGTCGATAATTATGAATAAATCCACTCTATTGGAGTAAATGAAGATTCAGAATCTAGTTACACGTGAACATTTAAGGAGTAAAAGACCTAGATACAGAAAGACATTCAGAGAATCCTTCCAACCTAAAAAATGCGTGATTAATAAATCTACACGTATAAGTGTGATTTTCTATATGCACATATTTATCTCAGGAAACAGAAGGTTTCAAATACAACAAGATCTTTACATTAAACTAGGTAAGAAGAACAACATAACAGTTTCTAGCAGATTACAGAAGCAATCAGAATTTGGATTGTTGAGGTGTGCTGCCGACAACAAACAAATACGCAGTTTATATGTAAGAAAAAATAGAGAAAAAATATAAAGAAGTAAAATTCACCAGTTGAAGAGATGTCAAACATTGATCTAGGTTGAAATTGAACAAAATCCAACGAGATTCGAAAATAGAGATCGGAGCAAGATGACCGTTCTCTGGCATAACTTCTCAATACACAAAGATTTTTCTTACATTTTGACAAAACAGTGATGTATTGCAAAGGAAGCACATAAGAATCAAATAAAATTTAAAATTAGATTAAATGTTGTGATCCCAAGTAATCTGATTATCAAATAAGTAATTTATGTCAGCTTGCCATGCGTATTAATTCTTAAGACTTATCTTTAGAATACATTTAATTTTTTACTTTCCAAACTTCTGAATATTCAGACAACTGTATACTAAATATATTCAATAATGTTTTGCCTAATAAACATGTTAGAGAATATATTGTTTTAGATGGAGATAATGTAAATACATATATTGTTTTGAATAATGTAAGGAGAACTCATGCAATGACATAGTGAACAAATATGAGGAAAATATGAAATTTAAAACCATGATGGCAGGTATCAGTGAAAACACTACATGCTATCATATTCTCAACACTCAACAATAGCAAACACTCTGCAATAAATTGTCCACATATTATTTACTAGTTACATAACAATCAAAGACAACTTTAACAGTCGAGGAATAAATTCATAATTTTCCCGTTAGTCACCAATAATAAGCGCTGCAATAAATTGTCCAAAGAATTAACGATTACAACACTTTATCGGTGGAAACGGAAACATGAAAATCCGGAAGTTAACGAGCTCTTAGAGTTTGTTGAATATGAGATTAAACTTTATCTTACAGTATAATGTGGGGATTGGATTTCAGAGTCAGAATGCAAGGCACAATCTTCCGATAAATATAAATCTCTTGAAGCTTGCAGTTCTTCCATCTCTTCCCTCACCTGACCCAGCAGCTCTTCCATTTGTGGCCATTTCTTTGTCTAAATTCTAACTAGATCCACTATTCTATTTACAATAGTCTTGCAATGTCCCGAACACCGATTCCCTCCACATGACAATTTTTCCTACATGATTTGAATATCATTCTTTCAGCAGTGAATTGTATTCTTCTTCCATTCTCTCTAATGATACCCCCTTTAACAATCCCTCCATTTTCCTTCTTTTATTCCCCACCTAAAGTTTGAAAAATTCCATAAGAAACAAACATTAAAAAAATACAATCGATGGATTAAGAAGCTTAGCAATAAGGCAAACACATGCTTGGTACTATTTTCACTTACATCTAATTTGTTCAGCAAGCTTTCTATAAGTGCATTTTGTTCAGCAGCTGCCGCGGGCAACATAGGATTCTGTCGCATTGTCATTGGAACAGTTCCGGGATGACCTTGTGAGCCTTTAGCTGTAACCTGCACAAAATAGCTTATCATTAATATCATCTTTCAGTTCATAAATGTCCAGCTATGCCTTTAACACCAAGTGGGAAACCAACTTGTTCTAGCACAGATAACCGCTCCGCCAATGCTAATAATCCCGAATCAGAATCGAATAACAGATAAGGTCACAACAGAATGACACAGGTCTTAAACTGTCCTAAAACAACATGAGTTGTAGCAAAAGTTGCACTGCATCAGAACTAAAACTATCTGTCAAAAACGGCACATCACTATTTCTTTCTATTAAAACTTGAAAGCAGAAAGAACTCTCACACCAATGCCAATGCACCTGACCGCTATAAGAGAAAACTAAGAAGAGTGGATATCAAAATTACAGATGACTATTTTACACACCACTTGAACGATAACACTCCTGGTGGATCAATCCAAGGCATCAAAGCTCCTAGGAAGAAGACTGTGATAGGTGTAGTCTTCCACATCAATCTATAATGAAATTTTTTTAAATATATTCGTATTGAAGTTAATAGAAATCATGATGAAGCAGTGACATTTGAAGAAGTCTGGTTTCCTTACAAGGCGAGGTCTAGCTGGTACTTGTTTATTTTTAGGACGAATATCTGTAAAAACATTAAGTCACATAACCATTATTTCAAGCCATATATATTATGACATGAATAATATGATACAAGTATTCTAATATCATGGTTGTTTTTCAATAGGCTCATGGTTGTCTTTTACTACTGAGGATGGGAATAATTGATGCCTATAATCCATTGTTACATTATAGTAGGCTTAAGCTTCCACCAATTTATCTTGGAGGAATATGCACTGGAAAATATTCTCACATATGTATTTATTGGTATTGTTGAGTCAAGTACATTAAATTAACTCATTAGTGCCTGTTTGATTTGAGGAAATACTTTCTGCCTTACTGTTTGTGTTTCTCGATTTGCAAATAATCACAATGAAAACTTTAAATTTTATGGAGGCGAAATTGGATAGTGTCTGCTAGTACTTACGCGAAAGCTGTTCAGTTTCCTTGCTGCTGTAAAGTAGACCATAAAATTTTATTTATTGCACTTGGGATTATCCATATAACTGCAACTATTGTACTCTAAATCTGATACAGTTGCAACGGCTACACCTGCTGATACAGCAGTCAAAGCCAAAACCTGCATCAATGCATTCCAATGCATGATGAGTTCATAAACAAATAAAGGGTTAGATGGAGTAGTTTTTTTTTCAGATATATGAAATGCTTTATAAAAGAGAAAGAATGAAAAACGGCGAAAAGATTAGTTATGACCTTTATTGAAGAAATGGTTTTCTTAAAAAATATGAACTCTGCCAAAACAATTGTTGGAGTAACAGCAATCTTGGCCATTTGGTAGAAACCAACACTGCATGAACCGAACTGTCAGAAAACAGAAAAGGAAATTCTGAATCTTTTATCGTAAAAAAGCCATTTAGATAAAGAACCCGGATGCAGTTTAGGCTAATAAACATGTTTGAGCAAGAGCATGAACCTGTTATACTTGAGGCTTGTGTTTGCAAGACCGGATGCAAAAGCCATAACAGCACCAAGTGCAAATATAGAAGAGAAAGGAGTTGATTTAGATGGAGGAGACACTGGAAGCACCGATATCGTTTTGAATATTGCAAGCAGAACCCATGCAGTAATGTAGTGAACAAATGTGAGGAAAATTTGGGAGTTAAAATCAACTCTTCTCATCACCTATCAACAACAAAATGATTCTGATTTCTGACCAATTTGTTTGCCATGATGATACCAACAGCAACCATGAAGTTGAACGATAATGCGACCACCGGTCCACAATATCTTTGTTGCTGTCGCTTGGCTCCTTCGGATGTTCGGAGCTCATTGTAGAGAGAAGATCTTAGTTCTTCCAGTGCTTTACCTGAACATATTTAGCCATAAAAACAATGCATTATGTGATTCAATCATGATGGAACTCAACAAATTTCAAAAGCAAATCACAGCAAATCAAGAATTCATGAATATGCAGCTAAATTAGAATTCATGAATCAGAAAAAAGAACCTGTTTCGCCTGCATCACTGCCTTTTCTTTTGATAAATTTGCGTCAATTTCCAAACAGTGAATCCAACCACCCCATAACAACCAAGCTTATTCATGGACATGGATCACATATTAAATTTAAATTCTTTATTTATTAAACACCTTTTGTAAAACACAATTATGTAACAATTACTCAAAAAAACAGAATTGAAAAAGTAAAAGTCTCAAAATATGAATTAAAAGACCATGTTGCTTATAATACAATCAATCTGGTTAAACATAAAAAAAGAGAAAAAGAGAAAAAAAGAAAAGGAAAAAGAGAAGCTAAGTAGATTTATTTTGATTTGTGTCCTACAAGAGAATATTGCATTGTATAGGAACAAAGTAGTAAGATTCTTAGTAACATTTGTTTGTTGTATGATAGAAAATTGATTTACGGAAAAGTTAAGGTATCATCATCATCGTCCACGAAATATTGTTATAAGAAACAGTCAAAAGAGACATGTGTAACAACCACCTTCATTTTCTCTTTTAGTTGAAATTTCATCAATTCATCTCTAAACTTAATGCAAAAGTTTCATATTACATTATTATTTTTATTTTTTAAATTCATCATCACACCAAATGGTTGGTAGCATTGACCCTTCTTATTATTACAGTGTTTCTTAAATGTTTATGTAAATTAAGTAACACCTTTTCCTTTTTTACTCTAATTTCAATCTATTTCATAAACTCAAATAAAATAAATACAACACACAACTTACAACATTAACAAGAACACCTTAACAACAACAACAATGGAAAGTTTACAACACAAAATCAAACTAGCTGATCAAACAAGAATGATCAAGCTTATTTTAAGCAGAAAATAAAAACTAACACAATAGAAAAATAACCACAAGAATAAAACTATGACATTTGTATCATCTGATTCATGATTGAACCATTGGTCCTCCTCACTCTTGTTCTTCTTTTCACTCTTCTCTTAGGCTTCCCACCAAATATGATCACAAGCCATCTTGGTTTTCCAATTAAAAACATGCAATATCCAAGGCCTATTCCAAACACAAATCCACATCCATATCCAATTGCGACTAATTTCCATCCAAATCCAAATTTCTCTTCACTCCAAGAAATGTCCGGTGAAGGTGGAGATTGTTGTTCAGGTCGACATTTCTTTGACAAGGGTAATCCACATAACCCCAAGTTTCCTTCATAGGATTCATTTGAAAATGTGTTGAACTGCTCTCCTTGAGGTATTTCTCCTACAAGATCGTTATAGGAAAGATTCAAGACTTCAAGACTACTCAAATTAGTTAATTCCACAGGGATTCCACCGGTAAGCATATTTGAGGAGAGATCCAACCATTCCAAATTTGTCAAGTTTCCCATAGATTGTGGAATGTGACCAATGAGTCTGGTATGAGAAAGGTTAAGGCCTTTGAGTGCATGAAGCTCTCCAATATCATTTGGAATCTCTCCTTCAAAAATGTTTCTTGACAAATCAATACTTACAAACATTTTTGGAATTTTTACCATTGGTATATTGATTCCTTTCAATGTCAGAGTCATAGAATCATAATAACTCATTTGCCCTCTTTCATTATATATGCTAAATATAGAACTACGTAGATAGGGACCAACCAGGTCAAATTTTATATATGACAAACTACCCTCCTCATTAACTCGAGTAACATTTTTCATGGATTCAAACTTTTTGAAATATGCTTTTGGAATGGGACCGCTAAAGTTATTTCCTGAGATATCAAAAATAATTAAACTAGGAAATGGACTGATCTTCAGATTAGCAATGGAACCGTGCAGCTTATTGTCTCGCAAAACCAACACTTTCAAAATTGGCAGAGTTTGAAACCAATAAGGAAATTTGTCTTCTATTTTGTTGCTCCCAAGATTTAAAACTTCAAGATATTTGCATTGGGACAAAGTTTCAGGAAAACGATTTTCTAGTTGGTTGCCAAAGAGATTCAGAGTAGAAAGTTCAGAGTCCTTTGAAAAGTTATTTGGAAAAGTGCCATAAAATTGGTTCATTTGTAGATCCAAAACTTGAAGAGACGATAAACTGACAAGACATTGTGGAATGGTACCTGTCAATTTATTGTGTGCAAGATTGAGAAATTTTAGTGAACTTGTTGAGTGTGACAAATTGTGATATTCACTTGTAATCATTTGTAAATGTTAATGAGAAAGTGAATAGTAAACAGAATTATATTTGCCCAATCCTTGTTGTTCTCTATTCTTCTTCTTCTTGTTTTCTCTTTTCGTTAAACCCTTGTTTTGGTTCTTGATAATTCAAGAAACCGGTTTTATATTTTGATTAAAGTCATCGTTTTTCACAACAAATTGGTGCGGTGAGCGTGGAGAAGATGGCTTCAACAAAGTATGAGATTGAAAAGTTCACCGGAGTGAACGATTTCGGTCTGTGGCGCTTGAAGATGAAAGCCCTACTGGTGCAGCAGGGATGTTTGGAAGCGTTGAAGGGAATGGCAGCCATGGATGCTGCGTTGACGGAAAAAGAAAAGACGACAATGATCGAGAAAGCACACAGCGCAATTCTGTTGAGCCTTGGTGATAAGGTTCTCCGGCAGGTATCAAAAGAGACGACGGCGGCGGGATTATGGACGAAACTGGAAAGTTTGTATATGACCAAATCCTTGGTGAATCGTCTTTACCTGAAGCAAGCCTTGTATTCATTCAAGATGAATGAAGAAAAGGCTTTGGCTGAGTAGTTGGATTCTTTCAACAAGCTGATTCTTGATCTTGAAAACATTGATGTGAAGATTGATGATGAAGATCAAGCATTGTTGCTGTTGTGTGCTTTACCCAGATCGCATGCTCACTTCAAAGAAACTCTCTTGTATGGAAGAGAGTCCCTGACCTTTGAAGAAGTTCAAGCAGCCTTGTATTCGAAGTATTTGAACGAAAGAAAGGAGCACAAACCTTCATCAGTTGGCGAAGGGTTGTCCGTGAAAGGAAGATCGTCGAAGAAAGATGGTAGGTTTGATAAGAAGAAAGGAAAGGTTCAGCAGAAGTCTTCTGGTGGTGATATGTCTGGTATCAAATGTTATCACTGTAAGAAGGAGGGTCATACACGAAAGGTGTGCCCTGAGCGCCTGAATAATCATGGAGGTAAGGACAATGGAAATGCAGCTATAGTGCAAGATGGTTATGAATCATCTGATGTCCTTGTGGTGTCGAGCAGCAACTCTTGCGAAGAGTGGATTATGGATTCTGGATGTACTTGGCATATGACTCCAAACAAGAATGTGTTTGAAGAATTATGTGAACAAGATGGAGGATCAGTGCTGCTGGGGGAAAATAAAGCTTGTAAGATTGCAGGTATTGGATCTGTTAGATTCAAGCTCCATGATGAGTCAATAAAGCTATTGACTGGAGTTAGGTATGTACCTGATCTTAAGAGGAATTTAATTTCTCTTGGTGAATTCGACAGAAAGGGATATGTTTTCAAAGGAGAGCAAGGTATCCTGAGAGTCATGAAAGGGTCGAAGGAAGTCTTGAGAGGCGTGAAAAACCAAGGCTTGTATACCCTGGAGGCTGAGGTTGTAAGTGGTTCGACAAATGTTGTATCCACGAAACCTATGTCGAAGACAGAGTTATGGCACATGAGATTGGGCCATGTCAGCGAAAGAGGCCTGGTCGAATTGGGGAAGCAGAACCCGCTAGGTGGTGACAAAGTCGAAAAGTTGGAGTTTTGTGAATCTTGTGTACTTGGTAAATCCTGTAGGGCGAAGTTTAACAAAGGCAAGCATAGAACACATGGATCCCTTGATTACATTCATGCTGATCTTTGGGGGCCTGCAAGGAATCCTTCACACTCAGGTGCAAGGTATTTTCTATCCATTGTTGATGACTATTCCAGAAAGTTATGGGTATTCATTCAGAAGACGAAGGATGAAACTTTTGAGAATTTCAAAAGTTGGAAGGTTTTGGTCGAAACTCAAACTGGCAGAAAGGTTAAGAGGTTGAGAACTGACAATGGCCTTGAATTCTGCAACGAAGCGTTCGACAGTTACTGTGTTGAGTCTGGGATTGCAAGGCATAAGACTGTAGCAGGTACTCCTCAACAAAATGGCTTAGCTGAGAGATTCAATCGAACAATCCTTGAAAGGGTTAGAAGCATGTTGGTTAGTGCTGGATTGAAGAAGGTGTTTTGGGCAGAGGCTGTTTCGACAGCAGCTTATCTGATAAATAGATGTCCCTCGACTGCGCTGGGAATGAAGACACCTGAAGAAGTTTGGTCGAATCATCCACCAGATCTCGACAAACTGAGAGTATTTGGTTGTTTAGCCTATGCTCACATTAGGCAAGACAAGGTCGAACCTAGAGCTCTGAGATGCATGTTCCTTGGATATCCTGAGGGAGTCAAGGGGTATAGGCTGTGGTGCCTAGAACCAGGTCACAGAAGATGTATCACAAGTCGTGATGTAGTTTTCAACGAGGTCGAAATGGCTTTTAAGAAAACTGGTGATGCTGGTCGAAGTGCAGAAATCTCTTAAGAGGAGCTGGAACAGGTAGAGATGCCTGTTGAGGTAGAGCATAGTGATGCTGAAGTGCATAGCCCTGATGAAGTCGAAGAGCAAGATGCTGATGAGGTTGAAGAAACTGTCGATGACTACCTACTGGAAAGAGATAGGTCGAGAAGAGTCATCAAGCCACCTCAGAGACTTGGTTATGCAGATCTTATAGCTTTTGCCTTAATCTCTGCAAGTGAGGTACTTGACGAAGAACCTAGAGATTACAAGGAAGCTATAAGGAGTCGAGACAAGACTGAATGGCGAAAAGCCATGGATGACGAGATGAAATCTCTTCATGATAATAACACTTGGGAGCTGATTGAGAAACCTGCAGGAGCAAGGTTAGTCAGCTGTAAGTGGATTTTCAAGGTCAAGGAAGGAATCGAAGGAGTGATGTCGAAGTGCTTTAAGGCGAGGCTGGTTGCTAGGGGGTTCACTCAGAAAGAAGGAGTCGACTTCAATGATGTGTTCTCACCTGTTGTAAAGCATAGATCCATTCGAATGTTGTTGGCCATGGTAGCAAAGTTCGACTTGGAACTTGAGCAAATGGATGTGAAGACAGCATTTCTGTATGGTGATCTAGATGAAACGATCCTGATGCGTCAACCTGAAGGGTATGCAGAAAAGGGCAAAGAAGATTATGTGTGCAAGCTGAATAGGTCTTTGTATGGCCTGAAGCAATCTCCTCGACAGTGGAATAGGAGATTCGACAAGTTCATGGAACACATTGGTTTCACTAGAAGTCAGTTCGATCACTGTGTTTACTTCAGATTTCGACCGGAAAACTCACTTGTTATGTTGCTGCTGTATGTGGATGATATCCTCATAGCCAGCAACAGGGTTGAGGATGTAACAAAGGTGAAGGCTGAACTCAGTAAGGAGTTCGAAATGAAGGATCTGGGAGCTGCAGCCAGGATTCTTGGGATTGACATCCGGAGAGATAGAAAGCAGTCGAAGTTGTGCTTATCTCAGGAGACATACCTACGGAAGCTTCTCGACAAGTTTGGTATGTCGATTTCGAAGCCTGTTGTGACACCTACAAATCCTCAGTTTAAGCTTAGTACTACTCAAAGTCCGAGTACTGAAGCTGAAAGAATCTATATGAATAGCATTCCATATGCTAGTGTAGTGGGTTGTTTGATGTATGCTATGGTATGTACGAGGCCAGACATAGCATATGGAGTGAGCCTTGTGAGCAGGTATATGGCCAATCCTGGAAAGGCGCACTGGCAAGCTGTAAAGTGGATTCTCAGGTACATAAATGGGTCTCTGAAAAGACTCTTGATTTATGGTGGAGCCTGTGATGGTGATAGCATAGTCGAAATTGAAGGATTTGTTGACTCTGATTATGCAGGTTGTATGGATTCCAGAAAGTCTATTTCTGGATATGTTTTCACAATGTTTGGCACAACAATCAGTTAGAAAGCGACGCTTCAGAAGGTTGTTGCCTTATCAACCACTGAAGCTGAATATATTGCCCTCACTGAAGCTGTGAAGGAAGCATTGTGGCTTGAAGGTTTTGCAAAGGAGCTGAAACTTCAAGGTCGAATTATCACTGTTAAATGTGATAGTCAAAGTGCAATACACCTGTCGAAGAATTCATCCTATCATGAGCGAACTAAGCACATTGATGTGAGGCTGCATTTCGTCAGAGAGATAATCGAGCGTGGTGAAGTCCAGGTGCTGAAGGCTTCGACTGAAGACAATGCTGCTGATATGATCACCAAGAAGTTGCCAAGTTGCAAGTTCTTCCACTGTATGCAGTTGATAAAGCTGCATGATGAAAGCTAGTTGATTCTCTTGTTGCTGAGTTAGATCCAAAGTGGAGATTTGTGAGATTTGGGTCGAAACTCAGCTGTGTCGAAGGTAGCTTTCATGTATTTTGACTGAAGGCAAGCGTGCTGTCGAAGCTTGTTCACATGCTGATGCCAGATTATTACATATAGTAGTCGAAGTCTGAGTGTACTAGCCTATTTATAGACTAAGTAGGTAACTTGCAGCCCAAGAAACCTAAACAATTGGATCCTTAACACAAGGCCCAATTCGACAGAATAAACTATTTCGACAGAATACATATAAGAACAGACTTCGACTACTATATGTAATAATCTGGCATCAGCATGTGAACAAGCTTCGACAGCACGCTTGCCTTCAGTCGAAATACATGAAAGCTACCTTCGACACAGCTGAGTTTCGACCCAAATCTCACAGAACTCATGTGGCAAATTGAGGCAGAAAGTTCACCTTGTAGTAAGTTAGAACTAAGATCAAGGTAACTAGGCTGGTAAGGGTGACTACTTGTTGAGATTTGATCCATTGATGTGAACATGTTTTGAGAGAGATTCAAAAACCCAATTGAATACATTGTCTCAAGTAACCAATTGGGCACTCTTCCATTCAATTTGTTATTGGACATATCAAGAAACTCAAAACTTGGGGACTTTCCTAGGAATTCAGGTAACTCAGTCAAACTCAAAGAAGACAATTCCAATGTAGTTAGTTTAACAAAATTGTAACTGACATTGGGTTCAATGGTTAATGATAATTGGCTATTATGTGAAAGGGATAGAGATTGCAGATTTTGAAGTTTGGAAAAGTGGTGAAAATCAACAACACCACTCAAGTTATTTGAGGATAGACATAAAACAGTTAGGTTTGAAAGGTTGAAAATTGATTTTGGAATATTCCCCTGTAGCTTATTGTTGCATAGATTAAGGACTTCTAACGAATACGATGAGATTGCACTGATATGCCCTGTAAATCGATTGTTTGTTAGAGATAACCTTTCCAGACAAGGCAAAGATAACAACGAGGAAGGAATTGTTCCATTTAACAAGTTGTTATGTAAAATCAAATCAGTTAGTTTTTGAAACCCTGAAATTTTATTGATTAGAGGACCTACTAATTTATTATCAGAGCAACATAACCTCACAAGTTTATTCAAGTTAAATAAAGAAGAAGGAATTTGTCCTTTAAAATTGTTTGAATTTAGAGAGAGTTGTTGCAGTTTGGTCATCCCACCAAACACATATGGAATCTGACCATTAAATGAATTGTGTGAAAGGTCCAAGCTAATGAGATGCTGAAGGTTTGAAAGTGATATTGGAAGTTCACCATTAAGATGATTGAAAGAGAGATCTAGAGAAGTTAGAGATTGAAGAATTAAAAGTGAGGATGGGATTTGGCCACTAAGATCATTGAAAGAGAGATCTAGAGAAGTTAGAGATGGAAGAATTAAAAATGAGGATGGGATTTGGCCACTAAGATCATTTTCAGAGAGATCTAGAGAAGTTAGACTTGGAAGAGTTAAAAGTGAGGATGGGATTTGGCCACTAAGATGATTGAAAGAGAGATTTAGAGAAGTTAGACATAGAAGAGTTAAAAGTGAGGATGGAATTGAACCATTAAGGGAGTTTGAGTTGAGATTAAGAGAAGTAAGATATGTGAGGTTAGAAAATGATGGAGGAATGGGTCCTTGGAAATAATTACTTGAAAAATCCAAAATTCTAAGAAAAACATTGCAACTCAATTCTGGAAGCTGACTTATAATGTAATTTTCTGACATATATAGTTCATGAATTCCTGGTAAACAAAGGATGTTTTGTTTGAAGTTTCCCCATAAGTTTGTGTGTCGAAGATTTAGAGTAACCAAAGAAGAAGATTGATTGAAGAGCGAATCAATGGAATTTAGTTTTATTGAAGACATGTATGTTCCATCCAAAAACATGTCCCTTAAATTTGTTGCATTTTGCACAAGTCTCTTCAAAGTGGTCTCTTTCCAAATTAAATCATTTAAAGAGAGATGAAGGGATGTTAATTTAGAAAGGTGTGAGATTTGAGGAGGAACTTCACCTTGAAAGTCACAGAAAGACAAGTCAAGATGTGTGAGACTCTGAAATTTACCAAACTTAGAATGAAATTGGGAGGGGAAGAAATCACTGCGAGAAAGATTGAGTGTCTGGAGGTGAGGAAGATTGAAAAGGGTATTGTTGGGGTGTAATGTACCATTAAGACCTTCACAACCAAGGTCAAGGCCAATCACATGACCAGAAACACTGTCACAGGTGACCCCATGCCATGAACAACAATCACTTCCATTTTTCCATGTTTTTGTTTTCATGAGATTGGATTGACCAGATTCATCACAATAAGAATCAGAGTAGGTACCTATAGTGAATGAGGACTTGAACTGAAGCAAAGCATAATGCTCATCATGATGACATAAGAAATTGAAACAAGAGAAGGATGGAAAATGAAAGAGAAAAAGATGTAAAAACAAAAGCAACCACTTCATGGATAATTGATTTTGTGAAAGAAAATAAAGTTTGAATGAAAATGGAAAGGAAGGTAACGTAGCTATTTATAGCCAAAATTTAAATACAATATATCTCAAATTTAATTTTCAAAACAAACTTTAGTTCTATAAAGTGACTAAAGATGAAGATGATATATGTGTGGAACTTAAAGCTGGAAAATGTCTATCCATATAAAATATATTTGGCCTAATCGTATGCTCAGTAAATAAAAACAAAAGCAAAAGCAACAAGAAGAGAAGGATGGAAAATGAAAGAGAAAAAGATGTAAAAACAAAAGCAACCACTTCATGGATAATTGATTATGTGAAAGAAAATAAAGTTTGGATGAAAATGGAAAAGAAGGTAACATAAATATTTATAGCCCAAATTTATATACAAATTATATCTATAAAGTCGACTTAAGAAATTTCTGTGGAATCTTAAAGCTGAAAAATGTCTATCCATATAAAACATATTTGGACTAATCGTATGTTCAGTAAATTAAAAACATTCTTAAATTTAACTCTTTATTTAATTAATAACCCATTGCTCATCATAATAAACTCTTAAGGGAGGTATATAAATTTACTTCTACTACCAATCGGTTCATGGAATTGTGATTTATCAAGTTTATTAGACTAGTATTATAAAAATATGTAAACGTATATATTTAAATTAATTTCATTCAATGATTTTATTAAGAGTTACATTGTGTTCTGTATTTGGTCAGAGGTTTCACTACTACGAAAAACCCATTTAACAACGGTTGAAAATGACATATAATGACGGGGGCCAAGGCGTTGTTATATAGAGTGTTGTTGTATATGAGGTGTAACACTCCCAATCTACACCCCAAAAGCTATTACAACAGTAAAAGAAAATTCAAAATTTCATCAGAGTATAATTAAAAACACGGCATAGACAGGAAGCATCACATTACAATGAAACAAAACATAACATACAACACCTGCTCATTAAAGATATACAACAGTGGGGTAGCAATTAACAGAGGAACTCAGTTCCATACACCCACATTTCAAGTTTTAGAATAAAGCGGAAAATCTAAAACTGAATCTCATATATATATATATATATATATATATATATATATCACTTGAAAAGTTTGTCATACATCAAGTTATACATGCACAAGCCCAAAAGATATATAGACATAATACACAAATAATCACAAACTGCCTCCCTAACTACCCGGTGTCACATATCAGAGCCGACCGACAAAAGAATGAAGACGCAAAGCTTCACAAAAAGACCTCCAGCAACTCTAATCTGCAATGCCTCATAGAGCATTATAAAACAGCAGAAGGGTGAGAAAAACAATCATTATACAGTTGCATAAAATTATATATTAACACAAAAATGCACAAGTAGAATATTCTCACCACAAATGTCCCACAATCAAATATAACACAACACAGTACAAATATCAGGTATTCATCACCAATGCCCATAAATTATACACAATGCACTCATCATCAATACAATTACACATATTCCATCTCATTAATCACAATCACAATGAACATACACAATTGATCCATGATTTATGCAAATGCAAAGAGACCGACACAACGACTCTATGAACATGCCATGCGGTACCGACTCCAATATTTCTCATCACTAGTTCACTCAGGAACTCTGCTGGAATCATCGCTCGTTACTGAGGGTCGCTCAAGTAACACCCCGTCGGGCCTACGATGTTCACCCGTCGCTTTAGGTCCTTAGGCGATTCATACCTCATATTTTTGAGGCACACGACGTTTATGGATTGCTTTAGGTCCCACATGGGCACACAATCTGATCGCTCACACCCACCACATGGGCTCACGATCGCCTATAACCATCGCTCACACCCACCACATGGGCTCACGACGTTATAGCGGATTCCTTCTGGAACCAGCCGTCACTCAGGACGCCACAACAATGCATATCATGATGCTTGGCATACAATGACTCATGACATTTAGCATACACACACAAATGCATTCCTTTCATCAACAAAATCGCACTATGCACTTATGCCCAAAATAATGCATTTAATTACCATACGGACACAAATCATCACAACACCATTTAAACACATGCATTTACATCATATAACATCATACAAGTCATACGATATCCATATTCAAAGCACATTTCGTGATACACACCAATTACACACAATTAATACGGTAAAAGTCGCTAAATAACACTATTCCCGACTTTCCGACTTAATTTAATCGGCTAACAAATTCCAAATCATCATAATCACGTAGTACAGCTTAATAGCTTTCCAACGGTACCAAGAATGTAAAAATCGGATAAACGGAACAAAAGTTACGAAAGAAAACGAAAACGACATTTTGAAAAATCCCATTTTACACTTGGCGTGACCATACGCGTATCACCATTCTCATACGCGTATGGCCCCAATTCCTCGCCATTTCCATACGCGTATCACCAATGCCCATACGTGTATGGACAGAATCATTTTCCTTCACAAATTTGACGTTTTAAAGCCCATACGCGTATCACCAATGACATACGCGTATCACCAGATGGCCGGGAAAATGCACATTTCATACGCGTAATGCCCAAAACACAGGCCAATGTTAGGCGTAACGCCTTGGCTCATACGCGTATGGACATGCCCCTTACGCGTACGGCCAGGGCAAACCCAGAAAATTCTGCAGAACGAGTTTCTGCGTTTTCTCACCCAAAATCAACCCAATCATCATCTAAACTCAGAAAAACACCAATTTGAGGTATAACAATTCATATCCAACATGTATAAACAACAAAGAATACAATCAAAATGAGTTTGAACCCATTTGAATCAATTTTTACCAATTTCTACACAATTAGGTTTTTACTATATTTAACATTTCAATCCCAAAAACTATCACAAACATACATACATAATCATACACAATCATATAATAACTGAGTTTCGCACCCTTACCCGATTAAATCGATCCTAGAAGCTGTTTTCTTTGATTTCCAAGATTTTCCCACTTTTCTCCTCTTCTTCTCTTTTCTCCCCTTTTTCCTTCTTCTCTTTTTCTTTCTCTCTATTTTTCTCTCTTTCTATTTCTATTTCTTACTAACTTAATGAAAAATTATACGAAATGACCAAAATACCCCCACACTCAAATATCTCGCAAATGATCCCAAAACCCGATAAAATATCACAACATTGAAAAATAACATATTTTCAGATAAAAGTCAGAAATAAAATAATATAATAACAAAATAATCAAAAACGACTCAATTAAATAAAATACTAAAACTGGGGTGTTACAACTCTCCCCCACTTGGAAATTTTCGTCCTCGAAAATATAGCCGATCCCCACAACTCTAGACACGGCCCTCGCATCCGATCATCAAACACTAGACCAACCAAAAGCACACCACAAATAACACAACTGACAAACCACCCTGCTAACAGCAGCAACAACAACGACAAGACGCAAAGCCCATACAATGCACTTGCCGACCAACTCACAACTCAAAGAATACCCAAGCACAAACTCACAGGTTCACCCTCAAATACAAAATGTGCCACATCACGCTTCTGCTGCGCCACTTTGATTACCCCACCAATTCATAACTCGCCACAAATTCTAATCATCCTCATTGTCTCTATTCTTTTAGACCAATCCAATATTCCATATTCCTGTAATTACCAAACACTTCGAATCTAGAATCATAAAGATAAGACTTCCAATACTCTAACATAATACAACTACAACCAAATCCAATTTCACATTAGTACTGATCCTTTCACGAATCCTCAATGTCGAAAAACATAAGCCACGACTTTACTTTCTTGCATTAACACGCTGACTATACTCAATTTCTACTCTTGACAATCCAAATTCCAACCTATTGCAACAACCAACCCAAAAGGAACTCTCAAATATTACATCCCCCCCTAAGGGTTTTCCTCTAGATTTCCGTAGTCTCAATATCATCAAAGGATTTCAAATCGTTTGCAATTCGTCACAATTCCGAACTCAAACTATGCAAAACACAACTCTAAGTTCCCATACTACTCACTGGTTAACACGCAACTTCCTACTATCATCTTATTCCTTACCAACCATGATGGACCTCTTCAAGTCGACACACTAATGTTTCCTCCAAAAACACAAATAAAAATCATGCATCACTGACGTCTTATCCCTGTGACTTTCCTGCCAAATTCCAGAATACTATCACCACAAACAAGGCCAACATCTTAGTCCCATTTCCTAAAAGTGTCCTACTCACTTAGCAGATTTAACCTCGACTATTCACCTTCATCCAATTTAAGTTCACACTCTACTTTCTGAGAACAACCCTTAGTAATACCCAATCATTATCCCTCAGAGACATTCCAACTTAATCCACATACACAAACCTCTAATCCTTCTCGTCTTCCGATATAAGAATCCACATCGATTTAACAAAACAATCTGTAACCATTTCCTTACATTTCAAGTAATCCATTCCGCACTGTAACGCCCCAGTTTTAGTATTTTTATTTAAGTGAGTCATTTTTTATTATTTTATTATTATATTATTTTATTTTCGACTATTATCTGAAATTATGTTATTTTTCGATATGATTATATTTTATCGCATTTTGGGATAGTTTGTGAGATAATTGAGAGTAAGGGTATTTTAGTCTTTTCCCTAATTATTTACTAAGTTAGTAAAGAAAAAGAGAAAGAAATAGAAATAGAGGGAATTAGAAAAGAAAGAAAAATAGTAAGAGAAAGAAAAGGAGAAGAAGAAAAGAGAAGAGAAAAGAGAGAAAAAGAGGAAAAAGCTAGGAATCAAAGAAAACCACTTCTAGGAATCGATTTAATCGGGTAAGGGTGCGAAACTCGATTATACTATGCTTGTATATGATTATGTATGAATGTGTTTGGATGATTCTCTTGCTTTCCATGTTTTTCACTTCTAGGTCGAAAACGATAAAATGAGTATAATCGATGGTTTAGCGGTTGGAAATCGATGTAAATGTGGTAGTTTGCTTGTTGACATGATTAGAATAGGTTCTGATTGAAATATGTTGATTTGGAAATGGTTTGGGTTGAAAAATATCATTTTTGGGTTTTCAACAGCGCTGAAGGATTCTGAGTTTTCGCAGGTTCGCCTAGCGAACCATTCAGCGAATGGTAGCGAAGGTTCGCTACGGGTATTCGCCTAGCGAAGGCGTGAGCGAAGGTTCGCTAGAGGGTTCTCCTAGCGAAGTTTAGGTGTTTTGAATGTTGGTAGTTGCTGCCTTGGTTCGTCAGGGGGTTCGCCTAGCGAACTTTGTGTCTATTTTTATCTAACAGTTGGTTCGCTGGAACATTCGCCTAGCGAAGGAGCTAGCGAATGCTCGCGAGGGATGTTCGCCTAGCGAAGGAGCTAGCGAATGCTCACGAGGGAGATTCGCCCAGCGAACAGTGCTGTTCGTGTAATTTTGTTTTCTGCATAACTTTTGATCTGTGATTCGGTTTGAGGCGTGGTTTGATGCATTGGAAAGCTATTGAGCTATACTTTCTTATTATGATGGTTTAGAATTTGTTAGCCGATTTAATAATGTCGAGAATTGTGAATAGTGTCGTTTTGTCGACTTTTGCCGTTTTAATGGTGTGTAAATGATGTGTATTATGCTATGTGCTTTCGATATGGATATCGTATGATTTGTATGACGTTGTATGACGTGAATGCTTGTAATGACATGTTGTGGTGATGAATTGTAGCCGAAAGGCAAATAAATGCAATGTGTTGTATTTGGTTATAGATGCATGTTTGTGACTGCATATATGTGTGAAGATGCATTGGTTGTCATGAGTCCTTGTGTGTCAAGCATCATGATATGCATCATTATTGCGTCCTGAGTGACGGCGGTTCCGGTGGGGAATCAGCTATAACATCGTGTGCCTCGAAAATATGAAAGGTATGAATAGCCTGAGGAATGAAAGCGATGGTTATAGACGATCGTGTGCCCATGTGGGGACCTAAAGCAATCGGATTGTGTGCTCATGTGGAGACCTAAAGCAATCCATAACGTCGTGTGCACATGTGGGGACCTAAAGCGACGGGTGAACATCGTATGCCCGACGGGGAGTTACAGTGATGTAACGAGCGATGGTTCTGCAGAGTTCCTGAGTGAACTAGTGATGAGATATGAATCTTGGAGTCGGTACCGCATATGCATTTGCATAGAGAGTCGTTGTGTCGGTCTCTTTGCATCTGCATGAATTATGATTGCATTGGTTATATGTAGAAAATCATGATTTGGTGATTATGTGTGAGACATTGTGTGATTGAGCTTGTGATAGCAATTGTGAACTGTTGTGCATTTGTGTTAAATGCATTGAATTATGAATGATATGTTTTGTATATAAACATATGCAAGATGTGTGAATATGTGATTATGTGAATATAATCGGTATATGCTTATTGCTTTGGTATTTGATATTATTGGTGAGAATACTTGATATGTGTATTTTTATGTTGATATATATAATTATATGCATTTATAATATAATTGTGTTTCTCACCCTTCTGCTGTTTTATAATGCTCTATGAGGCATTGCAGATTAGTGCTGGAGGTCGTTTTGTGAAGCTTAGGACTTCATTCTTTTGTCGGTCGGCTCTGATATGTGACACCGGGTAGTTAGGGAGGCCGTTAACGATTATTGTGTACGATGTATATATATCTTTTGGCTTGTGCATGTATAACTGGATGTATGACCAACTTTTCATGTGATCTATATATGATATTCAGTTTTTAGATTTTCCGCTTTTATTCTAAAAACTTTGAAATGTGGGTGTAAGGAACTGAGTTCCTCTGTTGAATGCTACCCCACTGTTGCATATCTTTATGAGCAGGTGTTGTATGTTTTGTTTCAATATAATGTGATTCTCCCTGTCTATGCCATGATAATTAAAATATACTCTGATGAAAATTTGAAATTTTAATTATCTATTTGTTTACTTGGGGGTATACTTGGGGGCGTCACATTAAGTGGTATCAGAGCCAGTCCGTGTCAGTTTGTGTCAATCCTTGTTGGTCTTTGTGGTTCTGTGAGCTGTTTGTTTAACCATAGTTGCTGTTATTGGAAATGAACAGAATATGGCTCGGGCTGTGCAGGGTGTACCGGTTGTTGAGGGTAATGATGAGTTCGGGAAGAACGAACTGCCTATCTTCAAGGGAAGATATGATCCTGATGGTGCACAATTTTGGATTGAGGAGGTATAAAGAATCTTCCATGTGACGGATTGTGCTGAAGAGAATAAGGTGAGACTGGGTACTCACATGCTGGAAGAAGAAGCAGCTGATTGGTGGGTTAGTTTGCGCCAAGTGCTGGGAGAGGATGATGAAGAGGTTACTTGGGAATTGTTTAGTCGAGATTTTCGGAGGAAGTATTATCCGGAAGGTGTGAAGGAAAAGAAAGAGATTGAGTTCTTGGAGTTGAAACAGGGCAATATGTCCGTTGTTGACTATGCTGCTAAGTTTGTTGAGCTGGTGCAGTTCTATCCTCATTATGCTGAAGCGACTGCTGAGTTTTCTAAGTGTGTGAAATATGAGAACGGATTGCTTCCGGAGATTAAACGGGCAATCGGTTATCAGAGGATTAGACGGTTTTCTAATTTGGTGGACGGTTGTAGGATTTACGAGGGGGGTCGTAGGGCTCGTTCTACTCACTATGAGAGTGTGAATGACAGGAAAGGGAAACAACAGTCTCGTGGTGGCCCTTATGTCACACCAGCTGATAAGGGTAAGCAAAGGGAGAATTTTGAGAAAAAGGCAAGTGAAGGAGGAATGTCTAGTCCTCCTAGGTGTTACTTTAAGTGTCACAAGTGTGGGGAAGTAGGACATCGTAAGTTGGATTGTAGGAGGAATAGACTGAAATGTTCTAATTGTGGAGGTTCGGGACATGTCGCAGCTGATTGTAAGAGACTTAATGTGCAGTGTTTCAACTGTGGTGGAACAGGTCATATTAGCACGGGGTGTACGAAACCGAAGAAAACTCAAACTGGTCGGTAGACTGTTGCATTAGCAGGAGATGAGACTACTAGTGCAGATCGTTTGACTCAAGGTATGTGTTTTATTAATAGTACGCCTTTATTTTGCTAATATTGATACTGGAGCGACTCACTCGTTTATTTCGTATGAGTGCGCGGAGAGTTTGAATTTGTGTTGTCTTTTTGGAGTGGTGAGTTGGTTATCGATATTTCTGCATAAGGGTCAGTAATTATTTCTTTGGTTTATTTAAATTGTTCTTTGACCATTTATGGTAAAGGATTTGTGATGGGTTAGGTGTGGCTACAGTTGGAGGGATTAGAATGAGATAAGTGGGGGAGAAGCTGGTACTTCTCCAAGCTGCTTCAGGTGTGGAGTGTTGGCTCAGTGTGTTAAGGATTGCAAGATTATAAGTGTGGCTTCTGGTTCGAGAAGGGATGCAGAAGTGAGGTTTATGTCAACTAAGGATTTGTGCCTTAAATAGTTTTGGGCACAGGATGTAAAGAATGCTATTATAGTTTGGTGGAGACGGTTTATGCCTCATCAGGATTGTCGGTTGTTTATTGACAAATTGAGGAACTGATCACCCTTAATCTCTTGTTGATAGCAGACGGGAATTATGTTGGATGGAATGAACATGTCTTTCTGGCTTTGATAGTGTGTGCAATGAGTTGTTTGGAATTTAAGGAATGGTTACGGATTATTTTGTTGTGTCGATGAAGATTCTTATATCAGAAGATGAGATGGATTAGAGGTTCTGGTATGTGATTCAGTTGTGAAGTCATTGAGAGTCCTTTTTGGTTGGTTATTGCGATAAATCGGAATTTGAATTGTCAATGGAAGAAATTGTGTATGGACTACGGACAGCGATATAGGGCGACGATTGAGAATAAGTGTTCATTTTTAGGATTAGGTAACTGGAATGGTTTGGTTAAGTTTGACTAGAATTACGATTGGTGGTATGTTTGATAAGAGTGGTGATTTGTTGAGTTGAGGCTTCGATCGACCTTGTGTGACAGGTTATATTTGTTATCATTGGATGTGATTGCGGTGTTGCTTGGAGAGGCTCCGAAGTTAGTTAAAGGTGATTGGAAACTTTTTGTACTTTTGTTGGTTATTACCGAAGGATATGGGAGGCTTTTCCAAGAATAGCGTTTCGTTACTTCAGTGGACTTGAAAAGGGAAGTCGTGGATTATGTTTTTCGACATTTGAGGACTCGTGAAAGGATCGGTACTACTGTGGAAATGGAATTGGTAGTAGTTGTATTAAGTTGGGATATTGGAAGTATTATCTTTATGATTCTAGATTCGAAGTGTTTGGTAATTATAAGAATATTGAATATTGAATTGGTTTGGATTATCCTTTGGGGGAAAAGCTATTGTTGTGACTGAGGAGTTAAGTCGAAATTTTCTATGTATGTCTATTTTAATGGTCCGAGAATTTGAATTAGGTGAGCAGTCCAGAGGCTTGTGTCTGGTGTGTGAGATAACACAGAAGAGTGTGAGGATGGAAATATTAAAAGTGAATAGTGGTTTGGTGAGTATGCGAAAGAGTTAGACTTTGGACGTGAGATTGGTAGTTTTGATGGTTACGAGTCATCAGAGTGCGCATCGGAAGCGTGATGTGGCACGTTTCGTATATACGTGTCTGACTTGTAAGAGTTCTTAGGTTGACCATTGGAAATCTGTAGGAATGGTGAGACCAATGGATGTTTTAGAGTGGAAGCGTTAGGTGAAAGGTTTGAATGGTATTCATGGGCTACTAAGTAGATGGATGTTTTGGTTATATGTACGATTGGTGAATCGTGGCATTGATGTAATAAGGTTGTGTAACAAGGAGGTTGGTATTCTTGTTTTGTTAATGTTGTTGAGACCTTGCCGTGTTGTAGAACGTTATGTTCTTGTTTGTGTTGTTGCCTCGTTTCCATTGTGTTGGTTCGAGTGCGAGTAGCTGATTCCTGTGTGAGGAATTAGAGGTGGGTTACCTATAGTAATGGTAACGATCTTGTTGTGTTTTGGTTCAAGAGTGAACCTGTGAGTTGGTGCTTGTGTATTCTTTGAGTAGTAAGTTGGTCGTCAAGTGCATTGTATGGGCTTTGCATCTTGTCGATGTTGTTGTCGTCGTTGTCGTGTCGTTTTCATATCTGCTGTTAGCAAGGGGGTTTGTCAGTAGTGTTATTCGTGGTGCGCCTTTTGTTGGCATGTTGGTTTGTTAGTCGGATGCGAGAGTCGTGTCTGGAGTTGTTCGTCTCGGTTATATTTTCGAGGACGAAAATTTCCAAGTGGGGGAGAGTTGTAACGCCCTAGTTTTAGTATTTTTATTTAAGTGAGTCGTTTTTTATTATTTTATTATTATATTATTTTATTTTCGAATTTTATCTGAAATTATGTTATTTTTCGATATGATTATATTTTATCGCATTTTGGGATCGTTTGTGAGATAATTGAGAGTAAGGGTATTTTAGTCTTTTCCCTAATTATTTACTAAGTTAGTAAAGAAAAAGAGAAAGAAATAGAAATAGAGGGAATTAGAAAAGAAAGAAAAATAGTAAGAGAAAGAAAAGGAGAAGAAGAAAAGAGAAGAGAAAAGAGAGAAAAAGAGGAAAAAGCTAGGAATCAAAGAAAACCACTTCTAGGAATCGATTTAATCGGGTAAGGGTGCGAAACTCGATTATACTATGCTTGTATATGATTATGTATGAATGTGTTTGGATGATTCTCTTGCTTTCCATGTTTTTCACTTCTAGGTCGAAAATGATAAAATGAGTAGAATCGATGGTTTAGCGGTTGGAAATCGATGTAAATGTGGTAATTTCCTTGTTGACATGATTAGAATAGGTTCTGATTGAAATATGTTGATTTGGAAATGGTTTGGGTTGAAAAATATCATTTTTGGGTTTTCAACAGCGCTGAAGGATTCTGAGTTTTCGCAGGTTCGCCTAGCGAACTATTCAGCGAAGGGTAGCGAAGGTTCGCTACGGGTATTCGCCTAGCGAAGGCGTGAGCGAAGGTTCGCTAGAGGGTTCGCCTAGCGAAGTTTGGGTGTTTTGAATGTTGGTAGTTGCTGCCTTGGTTCGTCAGGGGGTTCGCCTAGCGAACTTTGTGTCTGTTTTTATCTAACAGTTGGTTCGCTGGAACATTCGCCTAGCGAAGGAGCTAGCGAATGCTCGCGAGGGATGTTCGCCTAGCGAAGGAGCTAGCGAATGCTCGTGAGGGAGATTCGCCCAGCGAACAGTGCTGTTCGTGTAATTTTGTTTTCTGCATAACTTTTGATCTGTGATTCGGTTTGAGGCGTGGTTTGATGCATTGGAAAGCTATTAAGCTGTACTTTCTTATTATGATGGTTTAGAATTTGTTAGCCGATTTAATAATGTCGAGAATTGTGAATAGTGTCGTTTTGTCGACTTTTGTCATTTTAATTGTGTGTAAATGATGTGTATTATGCTATGTGCTTTCGATATGGATATCGTATGATTTGTATGACGTTGTATGACGTGAATGCTTGTAATGACATGTTGTGGTGATGAATTGTGGCCGAAAGGCAAATAAATGCAATGTGTTGTATTTGGTTATAGATGCATGTTTGTGACTGCATATATGTGTGAAGATGCATTGGTTGTCATGAGTCCTTGTGTGTCAAGCATCGTGATATGCATCATTATTGCGTCCTGAGTGACGGCGGTTCCGGTGGGGAATCAACTATAACATCGTGTGCCTCAAAAATATGAAAGGTATGAATAGCCTGAGGAATGAAAGTGATGGTTATAGACGATCGTGTGCCCATGTGGGGACCTAAAGCGATCGGATTGTGTGCTCATGTGAAGACCTAAAGCAATCCATAACGTCGTGTGCCCATGTGGGGACCTAAAGCGACGGGTGAACATCGTATGCCCGACGGGGAGTTACAGTGATGTAACGAGCGATGGTTCTGCAGAGTTCCTGAGTGAACTAGTGATGAGATATGAATCTTGGAGTCGGTACCGCATATGCATTTGCATAGAGAGTCGTTGTGTCGGTCTCTTTGCATCTGCATGAATTATGATTGCATTGGTTATATGTGGAAAATCATGATTTGGTGATTATGTGTGAGACATTGTGTGATTGAGCTTGTGATAGCAATTGTGAACTGTTGTGCATTTGTGTTAAATGCATTGAATTATGAATGATATGTTTTGTATATAAACATATGCAAGATGTGTGAATATGTGATTATGTGAATATAATCGGTATATGCTTATTGCTTTGGTATTTGATATTATTGGTGAGAATACTTGATATGTGTATTTTTATGTTGATATATATAATTATATGCATTTATAATATAATTGTGTTTCTCACCCTTCTGCTGTTTTATAATGCTCTATGAGGCATTGCAGATTAGTGCTGGAGGTCGTTTTGTGAAGCTTAGGACTTCATTCTTTTGTCGGTCGGCTCTGATATGTGACACCGGGTAGTTAGGGAGGCCGTTAGCGATTATTGTGTACGATGTATATATATCTTTTAGCTTGTGCATGTATAACTGGATGTATGACCAACTTTTCATGTGATCTATATATGATATTCAGTTTTTAGATTTTCCGCTTTTATTCTAAAAACTTTGAAATGTGGATGTAAGGAACTGAGTTCCTCTGTTGAATGCTACCCCACTGTTGCATATCTTTATGAGCAGGTGTTGTATGTTTTGTTTCAATATAATCTGATTCTCCCTGTTTATGCCATGATAATTGAAATATACTCTGATGAAATTTTGAAATTTTAATTATCTATTTGTTTACATGGGGGTATACTTGGGGGCGTCACACGCACCCCTATCAAAGCCAGAAAGACACGTCCATTCCATCCAACATAATTCCCGTCCGCTATTAACAAGAGATTAAGGGTGATCAGTTCCTCAATTTGTCAATAGACAGCCGACAACCACGATGGAGCATAAACCGTCTTTACCAAACTATAATAGAATTCCTTCTAGAACCAACGCCCTACACCTGAAGCAACATGGAGAAGTACCAGCTTCTCCCCCACTTATATCATTCTAATCCTTCCAACTGTAAAACACACCAAAACCATCACAATTCCTTTACCATAAACGATTAAAAAACAAATTAAACAAACCCGAGAAGTAATTACCGCCCCCAAAAGCCAACAACAAATACAAACGCTTCGCGCACTCATACGAAATAAATGAATGAGTCGCTCCAGTACCAATAATAGGAAATAAAGGCGTACTATTAATAAAACAAGTACCTTTAGCCAAACGATCCGCACTAGTAGTCCTGTTTCCTGCTAATGCAACAACCTTCCTACCAGCCTGAGCTTTCTTCGGTTTCGTACACCTCATACTAATATGACCTATTTCACCACAGTTGAAACACTTCACCCCATTTTTCTTACAATCAGCTGCGACATGTCCCGAACCTCCACAATGAGAACACCTAACCACATCTTTCTTACATTTGAGCTGACGATGTCCTACTCCCCCACACTTGTAACACTTAATGTAACACCTCGGAGGACTAGACATTCCTCCCCCACTTGTCTTATTCTCAAAGTTACTCCTCTGCTTACCATGGTCAGCGGGTGTCACATAAGGCCCACTACGAGACGGTTGTTTCCCTTTCCTGTCATTCACACTCTTATAGTGAGTAGCACGCTCCTTACAATCCTCTTCGTAAATCCTACAACTGTCCACCAAAACAGAAAACCTCCTAATCCTCTGATAACCAACGACTTGCTTAATCTCTGAACGCAACCCACTTTTATACTTAACACACTTAGAAAGCTCAGCAGTAGCTTCAGCATAATGAGGATAAAACTGCACCAGCTCAACAAACTTAGCAGCATAGTTAACAACAGACATATTACCCTGTTTCAACTCCAAAAGCTCAATCTCTTTCTTTTCCTTCACACCTTCAGGATAATACTTCCTCCAAAATTCTCGGCTAAATATATCCCAAGTCACCTCTTCATCATCCACTTCCAACACTTGGCGCAAACTAACCCACCAATCATCAGCTTCTTCCTTCAGCATGTGAGTACCCAATCTCACCTTATTCTCTTCAGCACAATCCATCACATGGAAGATTCTTTCAACCTCCTCAAGCCAAAATTGTGCACCATCAGGATCATATCCTCCCTTGAAGATAGGCGGTTCGTTCTTCCTGAACTCATCATTACCCGCAACATTCGGTACACCCCGCACAGCCCGAGCCATATTCTGTTCATTTCCAATAACAGCAACTATGGTTAAACGAACAACTCACCGAAGCACAAGGACCAAACAAGGACTGACAAAAACGGACACGGACTGGCTCTGATACCACTTAATGTAACACCCCCAATCTACACCCCTAAAGTTATTACAGCAGTAAAAGAAAATTCAAAATTTCATCAGAGTATAATTAAAAACACGGCATAGACAGGAAGCATCACATTACAATGAAACAAAACATAACATACAACACCTGCTCATTAAAGATATGCAACAGTGGGGTAGCAATTAACAGAGGAACTCAGTTCCATACACCCACATTTCAAGTTTTAGAATAAAGCGGAAAACCTAAACTGAATCTCATATATATATATATATATATATATATATATATGAATCTCATATATATATATATATATATATATATATATATATATATATATATATATATATATATATATATATATATATATATATATATATCACTTGAAAAGTTTGTCATACATCAAGTTATACATGCACAAGCCCAAAAGATATATATACATAATACACAAATAATCACAAACGGCCTCCCTAACTACCCGATGTCACATATCAGAGCCGACCGACAAATGAATGAAGACGCAAAGCTTCACAAAAAGACCTCCAGCAACTCTAATCTGCAATGCCTCATAGAGCATTATAAAACAGCAGAAGGGTGAAAAAACAATCATTATACAGTTGCATAAAATTATATATTAACACAAAAATGCACAAGTAGAATATTCTCACCACAAATACCCCACAATCAAATATAACACAACACGGTACAAATATCAGGTATCCATCACCAATGCCCATCAATTATACACAATGCACTCATCATCAATACAATTACACATATTCCATCTCATTAATCACAATCACAATGAACATACACAATTGATCCATGATTTATGCAAATGCACAGAGACCGACACAACGACTCTATGCACATGCCATGCGGTACCGACTCCAATATTTCTCATCACTAGTTCACTCAGGAACTCTGCTGGAATCATCGCTCGTTACTGAGGGTCGCTCAAGTAACACCCCGTCGGGCCTACGATGTTCACCCATCGCTTTAGGTCCTCAGGCGATTCATACCTCATATATTCGAGGCACACGACGTTTATGGATTGCTTTAGGTCCCACATGGGCACACAATCCGATCGCTCACACCCACCACATGGGCTCACGATCGCCTATAACCATCGCTCACACCCACCACATGGGCTCACGACGTTATAGCGGATTCCCTCTGGAACCAGCCGTCACTCAGGACGCCACAACAATGCATATCATGATTCTTGGCATACAATGACTCATGACATTTAGCATACACACACAAATGCATTCCTTTCATCAACAAAATCGCACTTTGCACTTATGCCCAAAACAATGCATTTAATTACCATACGGACACAAATCATCACAACACCATTTAAACACATGCATTTACATCATATAACATCATACAAGTCATAAGATATCCATATTCAAAGCACATTTCATGATACACACCAATTACACACAATTAATACGGTAAAAGTCGCTAAATAACACTATTCCCGACTTTCCGACTTAATTTAATCGGCTAACAAATTCCAAATCATCATAATCACGTAGTACAGCTCAATAGCTTTCCAACGGTACCAAGAATGTAAAAATCGAATAAACAGAACAAAAGTTACGAAAGAAAACGAAAACGACATTTTGAAAAATCCCATTTTACACTTGGCCTGACCATACGCGTATCACCATTCTCATACGCGTATGGCCCCAATTCCTCACCATTTCCATACGCGTATCACCAATGCCCATACGCGTATGGACATAATCATTTTCCTTCACAAATTTCACGTTTTAAAGCCTATACGTGTATCACCAATACCATACGCGTATCACCAGATGGTCGGGAAAATACACATTTCATACGCGTAATGCCCAAAACACAGGCCAATGTTACGCGTAATGCCTTGGTTCATACGCGTATGGACATGCCCCTTACGCGTACGGCCAGGGCAAACCCAGAAATTTCTGCAGAACGAGTTTCTGCGTTTTCTCACCCAAAATCAACCCAATCATCGTCTAAACTCATAAAAACACCAATTTGAGGTATAAAAAGTCATATCCAACATGTATAAACAACAAAGAACACAATCAAAATGAGTTTGAACCCATTTGAATCAATTTTTACCAATTTCTACACAATTAGGTTTTTACTATATTTATCATTTCAATCCCAAAAACTATCACAAACATACATACATAATCATACACAATCATATAATAACTGAGTTTCGCACCCTTACCCAATTAAATCGATCCTAGAAGTTGTTTTCTTTGATTTCCAAGATTTTCCCACTTTTCTCCTCTTCTTCTCTTTTCTCACCTTTTTCCTTCTTCTCTTTTTCTTTCTCTCTATTTTTCTCTCTTTCTATTTCCATTTCTTACTAACTTAATGAAAAATTATACGAAATGACCAAAATACCCCCACACTCAAATATCTCGCAAATGATCCCAAAACCCGATAAAATATCACAACATTGAAAAATAACATATTTTTAGATAAAAGTCAGAAATAAAATAATATAATAATAAAATAATAAAAAACGACTCAATTAAATAAAATACTAAAACTGGGGCGTTACATGAGGTACGTACAATGACGGTCCTGGAAACGTTGTTGTATTCCAGTATGCGCGCACCATTTCACAACGGTTAGTTTAGTTAACCGTTGTGATATACTAAACTGTGATCTGGTTCGATTCTCAACAACAACATTTTTTATTTATATTAGCGTTTGACATACAACTACGGATAGGTTTATAACCGCTGCCAAAAACAGACTGTTTTAAATATAAAATTTATCTGCTTATCAAATTATTCTCATAATTTATCCTGTCAAAACAGCTTCTGTTTATATGCAAACACAATATGTGCATCAAACACAATTCTTCCTATATTTTATCCTTATAAATGAATCAGAGAATTTACATCAAAAGAAATTTACATCAAAAGCTAAATGAATCAGAGAATTAAACTGCTAACATTGTTTAAATCAAAAGCCAATATTATTGATTTCATTATGTGCATCAAAAGCCAAAACTATTATTCACATTATGTGCATCAAAAGCAAAAAATATGTGCATCAAAAAAATGTTGTTGATATATCATACAGCAGGAGCAGAACCCTTAAGCTCATTGTGGATATACGCCCAACGTTTACGAAGATCCACAAAGTCCTCAATGGGGAATGGGGTTTCGTCGTTAAACATCTAACCAAGAGCAAAAAATTGAAGATCATGCAAGATAATAATTCAATGGTCAACTTATATATTAATATATGTAAACATTTTATGGCATATATTACCGTATCCCATGAATCAACAGTGCCGGCAAGGACGATGTTTACCATGTGTTTCATGATAAAATACCCACAATCGTAACTCCCGCGTTGTTTCCTCGTCTACAAATTACATGAATATAAAAACATGAATACAACCACACATGCATGAATGTAAATGAAATAAAAAGGTAATCGGGCCACTTACTTTAGGAGCAAGGTATGTGGGCTTTTTTCTAAGTTATTCAATATATTAACTTGCTCCACAATACTACACATTGAAAATTGAATTAAACATATTACATGATAAACTAATTACAATTAATGCCAAAGAAAATGATTTTAAACAAAGACACTTACGTTAATACAAGATCTTTCATTGGTTTGTGGAGTGGATCGTGCAAGGAACACAGTAATGTCACCGTATTTGTCCTAAACGATATTACGATCAGTTGCCAATAACCACTGAATGAATACGAGAATATATATATATATTATTAGTTGTTACTAAAACAAAACTAAATATAGAATATAGAAATAAATTACAACAATACTAACCTACATAGGAATGGTGCAAGGTAACATTCTTTTCCTCCGTCATTTAGCCGGCTTTTCAAGTACTTTTCTCTGATATTTTTATCATTATACGCCCAAGCAATAAAACTTGGGTCCAAGATTCCATAGGTACTTGATTTATTCAATTCAATACAAACACGGTGAATGTATCTAAATGGTCAAAGAAAATGAATAAATTAAGGGAGAAAATACAAAAAAATATAATGTTCTATAATAACATGTATATTCGACTATATACTTACGTGCACCAAACTTCCAAAATAGATATGTCAAGCCACTTATATCCTACGAGAAAATCCCTCACATCTTCAGGAGTGTAATACACTAAATCCAATTTTGGGCAATGTTCTAGCGGGAGAGCTTGCGCAAGGTCTGTTGTTGAAATGGAGTAGTATAAACTTGTTATTTCATTTGGACTAGGGTCCAATATCCCATTGCGGTTATCTACAGGTGGGGGAGGGGCTGTACAATTACTCCCTTTTGTAGAAGCGTGATTTACGACACTTCTACTTGGAGTTTGATCATCATCAACGCAACGACGATCTTCATTAGTCCGTTGTTCAAGGCTTTCACTTAATCTCTACATCATAACATTCAATTAGAACATAAAACAAAAATAAGCACAATATATTCAATTATAACATACAATATATATCATACAAAAATAAGCGCGATTTACGACACATACCAAATACATCTCTTATAACCTTTTCACTTCTTTCTCCCTTTTTTCCCTCTCCTCCTCAAACAGCCTCCTTTGCTCCGCCAATTGCTTCTCAACATTATCAATCTTTTGTCGTTGAGCAAGAAATTCAGTGGTTTCAGTGCTTCTTCATTGAGATCCAAAGTATGACCTCAAGTCGACCCCATCTCGAACACCACGGACACGAACTCCATGCTCAGCTATTCCGATAGCTTCGACTAATATGTCATGTCGTGCTTCCGGAACAAATGTGCCTTCACGGGCCGCCACAGCCAAATTATCCTACACAACATGAGCAACTTACATAAGCAAACACATTTAAATAACAACTCGCGAGCAACTTACATAAGCAAACGCATTTAAACAAAACATATACTTACAATTTTCTCAGCAACTACTCTTGAAGCCTCAGAGGTGCTCTCCATTAGGTCTTAATCGAGCCCTCTTCCATTTCTCATGTCTTGAAGGTGGAGATGGAATGCCACCATCTCCTCCTTCTTGTAGTTTTTCCTGCAGGATCCTCTTCTCAAGTTTCCTGTAACCCCCACGAGACAATCTATGGGGGTACATGTTTTTTGCCTTGTTCTGAATTCCTACTTCGCTTTTAGCCTGTTATTAACATAGTGAAAAATATGTATAATTAGTATCTATAACTCATTAGCATAACATTATAGGTTACATAAGACTAGTACTAACCTTGAATTCCTCAGAACGACGTTTCTTCGCAAACTTGTGCCACACCTTCTTCGATAAAAAAAACTATACCGAATCCATGGAGGTTGAAGACCGCTCTTAGGCTTCGTAATGTAGTCATCCGTGAGCCGTGACTTAAATCCCCTCCAACGAACACCGGCATAAGTTATCCATTTTCTTTTCAATTTTGAGTCATTGGTAAACTCAAAATTCAACTACATTAAATCAATATATAAGTATGAATTAGAACCTATAGGTAGTGATATCAAATATATGAAAATTATAGTATGAAATACCTTAACGTCTGTCCATATGTTGTCTTTGACATTAACATCCACTTCACTCCAATCATCAATCAGTATACTGACTTTGCTACGTGTAAGGAACGCAACATAACTCCTAAAAGTAGCGTAATGTGGACAATCCACTAATCTGTAGTGCGAATCAAACTCGATCGAAATTTTTACACCAGATGAGTTGCGGACTGATGTGAATTGGGGCATCATTGTGACACCTCTTTGTGATCTTTTTGTTTGACTTTCAGTTGTTTGAGTTTCATTGGCTAACCTTTCATTTGTTTGAGTTTCTTCGCTGGTTTCTGATGAAGAACTCGACAAGGTCGACATCTAAGTTCAAAAACAACAACAACAACATGAACAACAATGGCAAAAGAGTTTACTGTAGATACATGGGGAAAATATTGTACGTACCCTAAACGTGACGACGAAGTAAACGATGTTGGTGTTGGTGTTGTTGTTGTCTTCCTTCCTTACGAAACGAAGGTGTTGTTGTTATCTTCATTCTCGAAGGTAACGATGATGAAGACGGTGTTGGTATGTGGGTAATCTTCTATTTTCTTCACGATCGTGACGATGATAACGAAAATGACAACAAATGGATACTGATGATGCAAGCTTTGGTGGAATCGTGTATTGTTTCACAGTATTGATTGTTAGGGTTTAGGGTTGAAATCGTGTAACGTTTCGTCTGGTTTCTATTTTCAATGGAAAAAAGTATACTGAAGAGATAATGAAACTAGCTAGCTTGGAGAATATTGAAAAGCTACTGCGACGGTCAACAATTTACACCATTATGATATATTATTTACATAATGAAATTTCATATTAAAGCGCCAGAGTTATTTTTAGAATTAAAAATTAAAAAAAAAACATACAAAATATATTGCAACGGTGTATATAAACAACCGTAGTCATAACTTTTAATTCTTTTAATTAAAAGTAAATAAAAAAGTAAAGGCGCGCTTTAACATAAAAGGAATAATATATATGAATGCGCTGAGGGTCGAACACATGAAAGCTTGAAGGTATCACCACGGTTGATTTATCAACCGTTGTTATATACAGATAATCACCACGGTTGGTTTATCAACCGTTGTTATATACATATAATTTTTATTCAATAAACAAATAAAATACAGCCGCGCCTTAGTTTAGATATGTCACAACGGTGTAGGGATGAAGCGTTGTGAGCATGGCGTCGTTGTTTATGCGTTTTGTAGTAGTGTTTGCCCACCGTCGGTAAGATCACATTGAATTTCACCCATACAATTACAGTTTAGTATTTAATCATTTATTAACATATCCATCAAACAACTAGTAAAATTGAAGTTTAACACGTCTAATTTATCTTTCAAAAATAATTTTAAAAGGATAAATATGAAGTAAATTCAACAAAGTATTATACTCAACAATAAAAATTTACTTTGATTAACTTATCTGCACATATATTTCTCATATTTTTAAATCTAAAAAGATATATATTGTATAAACTATGTATAGTTTGACTCATTAAGTTCATGAACAAGTCAATACTATATGAGAAGAGTTATATTGATTCTAAGAGTAGGATTAAAAACTTACTCTAAATTTTAATCCTCTATTTTCTTTTAATCTAACGATTTTAATTAATCATTTATGTACAATAATTAAAGATTAAACTTCTTTATTTACAATGACTAAAAATTAAACTTATTTATTTAATAAAATTCTTATATCAAATAAAAATATCACGTATTTTTGAGAAAAAGATAAATTCCAATTTTAATTATTAAATAAAAAAGATTAGATAAAATCACATAAAAACAAGTATCCCTTAATTATTAAATAAATAACATCATGATTTTTCGATAAGCATTTGTATTAATATAGGACAAGGGGTGTTAATCCAATACAAAGGGAAACCAACAACAAGAAAAAATTACAAAACGAACTAAACGAAACAAAAACTACAACCCAGGATACACTCTAGGGTTGGAAAACCACACGTCCCTAACAAACTGACTACTACCCTTAGACAAATTAAAAATCTAATCCCACCCAACCATTTTAATGAAAAGTAAAATTTCAACAATATTCCAAATGCTGTTGTTGAACACCACCTTTTTCAGACTATTCCAAACACACCAACAAACCAACAACCACAAAAAAGAAAAAGAATAAGGTTTGACAAAACCAACCAAGCTCATTGAGAGAAGCTCCAAAAATCCCACCCTGACGCCATTCACCACCTCACCATCCACCCCTAAACTACCACAAAAATCTGCAACTAACCAACCAAAAACCTCCTTCCAAAGAAGCCTAACTTTGGTACATCCAAGAAAAAGATGACCCACGGTTTCTTCCTCTAACCCACACAAGGGACACAAAGAATCACCCGCCGCCAACATCATACCTCTACAACAAAGCTCTCTTCTCATGGGTAAAACATTCAAAAGAAGCCTTCAAACAAACATTTTCACCTTACACAGAACACCCTCCTTCCACATCCGCTTTAACTCAAATATTCTCACCTCATCCAATTCCATATTCAAATACCTCAAAAGAAAAAGACATACAATGAACCGCCCATACGACGAAGAATGGGAACAAGTTTTGCAAGAGTTATGTCGACTTGGATCACAATTGTACCAAAAGTTGGGACAAAATCCTACCCAACTACCAATTGAAAATATGAAACCTGAACCAAAAGCGTGGGCATCTTTCTTCGTGTCCACCTTAGAAAGTGCTTCAAATACTTATGAGTTCATCCTTTGGAGGGTGTTGTTGGCAGTCCTTATAGGAGAACCTATCAATATCGCAAGATTGAACGCTCTATATGGTTTGCTAACAATCCTATTTATATTTCATTTAACTTATCAGTGTTTATCAATAAAATACCATTCTTTAAGAAAAGCATATATATATATGTTTGTTCACATTTGACAACTTGCTTCTTTGATTTATACAAGTCATGCTAATTTGGTCTATTTGTTGTTTTCTTATTGGTTGAACCATTTGATATGATTGATGTTTGTTGTAAAAACGAATTTGTATTTTTGAGTCACTCTGGATATGTTTGATTAACTTAAAGCATGTAAATATGTATAGTTTTTATTATCACATATGTTGTGAATTAGGATGCCTTAAAACAAAATATACTCGGTTTCTTTATAGGCAAGAAACACACAAGGGTTAGGGTTAAAGGAAAAATAAGGAAAAACAACAAGGATTGGTTATAACTGTTATTCTTTACTTTCTCTTTAAATCAAATTACAAGTACTCAAGAATAAAAAATAACCCTCTCACCCTAATTAGGATTTACCACACCTCACTTAAGATGAGAAACTAGTATGCTCTTTATAATCAAATCTGACATACTAAACTAATGGGCTTTTAACAATTACTCATTACAAGCTAACTTAAACAAATGGATCCTTAACACAAGGCCCAATTCGACAACTACATAATAGAACACAATTCGACTACAACATGTAGGTCTTCGACAATAGTATGTGAGCAAACTTCGACGACATGCTAAATTAGAGTTCAATCCAATATCTCACAAATCTCCACCTTGGATCTAACTCTATAACCTCAAGAAATAAACTAGCTTTCTTCATGCAGCTTTATCAACTGCATACAATGGAAAAACTTGCAACTAGGCAACGTCTTGGTTATCATATCAGCAACATTATGATCTATCAAAACCTTCAGCACTTGGACTTCTCCATGTTCGATTACCCCTCTGACACCAATGTGTTTGGTTTGGTCATGGTAAGCTGAATTTTTCGACAGGTGTATTACACTTTGATTACCACATTTAACAGTGACAACTCGGTCTTGAAGTTTCAGCTCCTTTGCAAAACTTTCAAGTCACAATGCTTCCTTCACAGCTTCCGTTAGGGAGATATATTCTGCTTAAGTTGTTTATAGGGCAACAACCTTCTGAAGTGTTGCTTTCCAACTGATTGTTGTGCCAAACATAGTGAACACATATCAAGAAATAGATTTTCGGGAATCCATACAACCTACATAATCAGAGTCGACATATCCTTCGACTGCTGCTTTACTATCTTCACCCAAGGCTCCACCATAAATTAGGACTCTGTTCAGAGACCCATTTATGTACCTTAGAATCTACTTCAATGCTTTCCAGTGAGCCATTCTAGGATTCTCCATGTATCTGCTTACAAGACTTACTGCATATTCTATTTCGGGTCTAGTACAGACCATAGTAACATCAAAGAACCCACTATATTAACATATGGAATGCTATTCATATAAGCTCTTTAGACATCAGTACTGGGACACTGATCTATACTCATCTTGAATTGAGGGTTTTTTGGAGTCACAACAGGCTTTGAATTCGACAAGCCATACTTTTCGAGAATCTTCCGTAGGTATGCCTTTTGAGATAAACATAATTTTGACTGTTTTCTATCTCTTCGGTGTCGCTCCCGGGATTTTCATCCTAGTACAAACGCGAAAGTGGCACCGAAACAGAGTCGCCAGCAATGTGTATTTATCCCAAGAGAGGGAAAGGAAACACCGCGTAAACCTGAGAGAAAGGAAAAGCATGGTCTTGCGACCAAGAGAAGTGGGTAAGTGAGTCGGTTACGCGAGAGGAAGGTATTAGCACCCCCTCACGTCCATCGTACCCGATGGGATCCACGCTTGCTTGTCTCGATCAAAGGGTGTAAAGAAAAGATACTGGAAAAAGGAACTAAAAGAAAGAAAGGAGAAAGAAGAACAAATGTAGGGAAAATAAAAGAAGTGCTCGCATGGGCCCTACCCCACTGCCTACGTATCTCATCAGGAGCATGAGAATCAGAGCGACGTAGTTCCCCTCACTAGGGATGAATTGTTTGTGTTTTTTAGAGAACGGCTGACGTTCTAGCTCAGGTGTTGCAGGCTCGCTGGTCCGAGTGCGTTACCATCTTGCAAGAGAACGAGTAGAAGCGCGTTCGTACGCTAAGAGTGAATGAGGTGAGAAAAGAATTCCCGAAGGAAAGACGTTATTGTTTGTTTCTTGTCTTTTAGAAGGAAGTGTTTTGGATTTGTTTGCATACGACAGTGTATCCAAATCTTAGTCATCGGAATGTGTACATTCTCACATTCCAAGATGGAATGGGTAAGAAAGCACACTAAGAATGAAGAAGACCTCCACACTTAGCTCCAATTGTCAAGGTTCAAACACACTAGCATACTTGTGTTTATTAAGTGTTTTTGTTGATTAAGAAATGAAGAAGTGTTTTTTATTATTTGCACCCTCATACAAGATCAAATGTTTAACACATTGACCCAAGATGGGCTATATGCTATACATTCTAAGATTATAAGAGAAGACCCCTTATAACCTTTTCTTTATATGAAAGGCCTAAATGCAATAAATGCCCACCTTTATTATATATTTTGAATTTTCTTTGAGATGAGAAGATGAAAGACTCAAGAGAGGATAAAGGTAAAAATCTATATGGACTAAGACTCCATCCTAATTGATTAGTTAAGGGAGTGATCCTAAGGTTTGTGAGGTTTCAACCTAACGTCTAAAGAAAGAATGAATTAAACAATTCACTTCTAAAGTAGAAGATGAATTGTAATTCACAAAGGGAAAGTGATGAGTTATTAAAAGAAAGCACATAAGTGCTTAACAAAACATGGAATTGTAAAAGAGAAAGGATAGAAGTTGAATGTGGATTCCTTATCCACACTCAATTGAAACTTACCAAAGCCCCTACATGGTTAGCACAATCACTTACAAGTAAAGTAAGAAAATATAATGAACAAATCAAATTCAAACAAGTTGACAAACAAAGTAAAATGAGATTGAATGCTATACATGCTTCCAAGTCAGAATGTAACTCATATTTACACAACCTAATGTTATCCTAAATGAGCATACCAAATCATGCAAACAAAATCTCAATCCAACAAGAAGCAAAGAAGAAAAGGTGAAGTGATGTGAATGTGGTTCATACTTGTGAAACAAATGACTTAAGGTGCAAGATAAACATCAAACATGCAAAGATGAAACCCAAATGTCACAATCAGAAGTCAATTAACATGCTATACATCCTCAAACAAAACCACAACTCATGGCACAAGTGCCTTCATGATCAAGCAAACCAAACATGAGGCATGCATTCACAAAATGAACAAGTTAAACTTCATGCTTCAAACAAATAGCAAACATGCTTCAAAAATTATGACTTTCACCAATCAAACACCTTAAACACATGCCATTAACATATCAAGTCCACAAGCAATGAATCAGAACCAAAGTCACTCAACAATTAGGTCAAAGTCTCATGGAAGTTTCATGCATTCATGTTCCAAGCAACACATCAAAAGTCATCCAAAAAAAGACTTAAAAATCATCTCATAAATCTCAAACATACCTCAACATATTGTGACCACAATGCAAAAAGAAAGGCATCAAAATCATTTTTTATGATCAAGAACAAAAATGCACAAAATCATATGTCACATTAAGTATGCATACAAATGGAAATTCAAAAGAAATAATGGAACAGGGGCAAAATGGTCATAAAATCAGAAAATAAAATCATAGAAAATTTCCTAAATGTTTTAAGAATACACATGAATTTTTGTAGAATTTTCCAATATGTTTTGGTATTTTTAAAAGTTAGAAATCAAACGTGTATGAAAATGAAAATAAAAATAAAATGCAATATGAGAGGGGGGTATGAATATAGCAAATCAGCATGTTCAAATCACATGGGCCTCAAAATTGGGGGTGTGGATAGTATTCTGATTTGGGTCCATTTACGCACATGACACAATAATTAAAATGCACCTTCAGTCAACATTAGTCAACACAATCCAAACCATTGGATAAAGTCAAGTCAACACACAGTCAAAGTACACAAGATCAACGTATGCACGTGAGGGAACACATTACGTTACATGCACTGCACCACATAAAATTTAAATGAATTCAGAAAAAAGGCACGTGAAGAGCATGCTGATTTTAATGTGTTGGCACGTTTTAAGCCACACGATGCAAGCAAATCTACGGTCATGTTTTAAACTGCAATCAAAACCCTAACCAAAGACCACCGGCCGGAGAGGGACCTCCGGTCACCTTCTCCGGTCAATCACCACCGTCTGCAACTTTGAGTTTCCCAGAATTACACAAACCATATACCAAAATGAAGCTGAGCTCACATACATCATGAATGTGCAATCAACTTTCATAGATCACGCATGTACAACACAAACCGAACCAAAACATTTTGCCCTAAAATCTTATCTAAACTCCTAAAGAGCCTATCAACTAGTCAGGACTCACGCATAGCCTTTAATAAGCTCTAAACATCATAAAGCAAGCTAAAACAACAAGAACTTATGCAATCAAGTTGGAGTAATTGGAACCTGAAATTTGCGGAACTTTGAAACAAAAGAAAACCAGAGATCCACTCTTGATCTTTGAGCTTGATTCGTGCAAAATAAATGCAGTTGAGCCTTGAGATATTGAGAACAGAGAGAGATTCAAGGCTGAGCAATACTTGAAATCTTGAGGACTGTGTGGAAAACTTCTTCAATCCAATGCCATTGATGATGATGATGATGAAGTAAGATGGAGGATGATGAGGTTCGTGTACAGAGAGAGAGAAAAATGGAGAGAAACTGAGAGAGAGAAAAGAGAAGTTTTTGGAGTGAATGTGAAAAAATGAGAACTGAAAATGAATTGTGAAGTGTGATTTTGTTTTATAATTTGAGTTAACCACGGTTTGGTGAGTGAGTTAAATGAGTCCAAGTTGGGTTAATTGAGTCCACCCTAACTAACTGAGCCAAGTTAGTTAGGGGACGAGTTGGTCATGGCTGGGTTATGGTGATGAAGGTTCATGGAGTTATGGTGAGGAGCAATTGCAAGGAATGGTGATGATGAGTTGTTCTGGTGTGGCAGCTTGATAAACTTGTTTCACAAGTTTTGTTCTTCCTCTTTAGTGTATGGAAACAACATGGATAGCACGTGCTGCTCAAGTTTGTAAGGGGATGTTGGCTTAAATGAGGAAAGGAATAAAGAGTGTACATGTGAATTCTGAAACAATCAACCACAACCATGTTTATTTTCTGGTTTTATGACAGCTTGAAACCAATGCAATCATGGTGATTTGATGATGGAATTCTCTCAAATCCATGGATGATTTGATGTGTTTTTGGAGTCATTGGAAACAGGAGATGTAATGCTACATGTTTGGTGTGAAAATTGAATGGAAATGATGCTTGGAACATGCCTAAAAATGACCATAAACAGATGTAAAACAAACTGATGCATGGGCGAGCAATTTGGGGCATGGCATGGCAAGTTGGCCTAGTGATTTTCAGCATAATCACACCAACTTTAGACCCATCTTTCTATTTCATAACTTGGTCAAATCAAAATTTATCCAACATGAACATTGAAGATAAGACTACATAGAACAACTTTGATGTTGAAAATTTTCTCATTAGAGGCCTTTAACCATGAGAAAAATGAATGGACATTTGGCCCACCACACGTTTGTAAAAATGACTGCGCGCAGACCTGGCCAAGCTTGGTCAAGACATGGTTTTTGGCCTACTTTCCTCCAACTTTGATTAATCATATCTCCCTCAATTTTTGTCCAATGGAGATGTTATACCCATGGATTTGAAGCTTAAAGCAAGATCTTTCATTGAGGCAGAGTGGAATTTTCATTTGATGCTTCAATTTTGAATGGCCTTGGTTCCAATTCTGATGCAAAATGGCCAAAACTTGCTATTTTTAGTAACCCTACTTCATCCAAAAGTGGCAACTTTCCAAATCTTGATTTTTTCATGATTCCTTTGGAGTTTCTTGATCAAATTTTGTACATTGGTCACATATAACATGAATTTCATGAATTTGGCTTTAAAAAGTCAAGAGTTGACTTTTTCCTCTGATTATTTGACTTGGCCCCAAATCCCCTGATTTTTGATCTTTCTTCCAATTGAATCACTTCTAAAACCAATTGAGATGCAATCTTCCACATCCCTATACCTAGGGACATATAGAATACCATGACATCAAGTTTTGTTCAAAAAATCAAAGATTCCCTGATTTAATGGGAAACCCTAGTTTTGGTGCCCACCTCCTAGGAGAAAAATGTGCAGTCTTCAAATCCAAATTCCTCAGAGTATGTTGTGTATCCTCTTAAAGGATGATGAGAAATGCCACTTGAGGATGATTTTGAATCAATGAGCTATCTCTTTTGAGGATTTTCCTTCAATTTTTGGACTTCTTGCATAGTGTAGGATGTAATGCCTCAATCTCCTATTGTATCTCTTATCCTTGAGGTTGTGGATGATCAACTGAGATAATATGAGACATGAAAGGCTTCTTGGCTTGCCTTGAGGCAACTTGACTGACCTTTTGTGCTTTGAATGATTCCTAGATTGTCCACCTTCCACATGATCACATGCCCTAATGGTAAGAAGGATGCCATGCTTCATTTTTCTATGTTAAATGCAATGCAATGCTAATGAGATGGATATGATATGATAAATGATAATGCCATGCTATGATGCCAAAAAAGGAGAGCAAATTTTGGGGTATTACAGCTGCCCCTATTCAAGCGCTGTAGACCTGAATGCCTGAAAGCAATTGCTTTCGGACTTTCAAGGTATATAGTGATTGAATACCAAAAATAACCAAAAATTTGCTCTGGGTAGTGAAGAAGAAAAAGGATATAAACCCAACGAGACAGCTGGATTGAATCTTCGATGAAACGTCGGAGAGACCTGTCTTTTGAACGACGCCAGACGACTACTGGCTTGCCACGCTGATGGTGGACTTTAATACTGTCTTTTATGCAATTCCAGACGACTACTGGCCTGCCACACTACTGGTGGACTTTGGAAATGTCTTTTGAACGACGCCAGACGACTACTGGCTTGCCACACTACTGGTGGACTTTAATAATGTCTTTTATGCAATTCCAGACGACTACTGGCTTGCCACACTACTGGTGGACTTTAGTAATGTCTTTTATGCAATTCCAGACGACTACTGGCCTGCCACACTACTGGTGGACTTTGATAATGTCTTTTATGCAATTCCAGACGACTACTGGCCTGCCACACTACTGGTGGACTTTGCAGCTTCGTGCCACCCGAAGATGGACTTTTGCCAATCCACTGTTGGACTTTTAGAATATGCCACCCTCAGATGGATCTTTCGCCAATCCACTATTGGACTTTTGCCACCCGAAGACGGACTTTTGCCAATCCACTGTTGGACTTTTGCCACCCGGAGACGGACTTTTGCCAATCCACTGTTGGACTTTTGCCACCCGAAGACGGACTTTTGCCAATCCACTGTTGGACTTTTGCCACCCGAAGACGGACTTTTGCCAATCCACTGTTGGACTTTTGCCACCCGAAGACGGACTTTTGCCAATCCACTGTTGGACTTTTGCCACCCGAAGACGGACTTTTGCCAATCCACTGTTGGACTTTTGCCACCCGAAGACGGACTTTTGCCAATCCACTGTTGGACTTTTGCCACCCGGAGACGGACTTTTGCCAATCCACTGTTGGACTTTTGCCACCCGAAGACGGACTTTTGCCAATCCACTGTTGGACTTTTGCCACCCGAAGACGGACTTTTGCCAATCCACTGTTGGACTTTTGCCACCCGAAGACGGACCTTTTGCCAATCTACTGTTGGACTTTTGCCACCCGAAGACGGACTTTTGCCAATCCACTGTTGGACTTTTGCCACCCGAAGACGGACTTTTGCCAATCCACTGTTGGACTTTTGCCAATCTACTGTTGGACTTTTGCCACCCGAAGACGGACTTTTGCCAATCCACTGTTGGACTTTTGCCACCCGAAGACGGACTTTTGCCAATCCACCGTTGGACTTTTGCCACCCGAAGACGGACTTTTGCCAATCCACTGTTGGACTTTTAGAATTTCAAAATTGAATTACTCTCTGCATCTGCGTCAGACATCTCTGCCGACTCTGCTGAGGAACCATTATCAATGATTTGACTTTAGAGACTCCTGAAAGGATAATGTCTCCACCGGAGAATGAATGAACAATCCGTCTGCTTCGAATTATCATTCTTGCCAAAAATATATTGGACTTTGGAAATATGAGGAAACGATGACTCTGCCAGGAATTATTCCATCTGTTTGGGGGAACGAATTCTGGTCACAGCGATTCCGCTGGGGATGAGAATTTTTAAATGACGTCCTGCTGGGGAAATGAGCCCTTAAAACTCTGCTTGGGGATTTATTCAACCCAAGATCCTTTATAGGGATTATCAACCTTCTGACCCGGCTAGGGAAAGGCTGTACCATCCTTGTTGAGGAATAGATTCTGTCGATCTGATAAACCTCTGCGGAGAGAACAACAACTCAGCTGGAAGTTGCTGACAAGATTCGATGCTGACCTTTGTGAGGATACCATGACCAGAGATACGATCTTGCTGGGTATCAGGGCTACTCTGCCAGGGATATGCAAATCCTGGTTAGAACATTCCCCTGCAACTTGCTAGAAAGAGTCCTTAGAGATCTGTTGGGGAAACCCAAAGCAAATCCACAGTAGTCTGCTGAAGAATGTGACTGTCGAGCTTAGGATAAGTACTACAATGCCCCATGTTAGGCGAGCTTTCCTGATGACGAGTTTAACAAACTCTGCTGGAGAAAACTGCTTTAAAGCGTCTCATGTTGGGGAATGCCTTTCGAGAGGATTTTACAGAAGACCAACTGTCCTCAAACTCTACTGGGGATGATCAACACTTCATGCTGGGGAACCAAACAATTTGTCCCCGAAGAGGATGTCATAAGAGGATTTTACAGGAGATTTAGCCTCTTCAAACCCCTGCGACTTCGCTGGGGATAATGACCATCAGTTTCGGTGTCGACGAGACCACTCTTTTGGGGGAACTTGTGACCGTTATCGGCACAGAAAAGCTTGTAGCTGTTGGAAGTACTGTATGAGAGAATCGACTTAATAAGATACAACGGTACCCAGTTGAACTTAATTCAATGATATCGACCCGTTATGAACGACCGTCGACCGAGCGATGAACGCAGACCTCCTTACCCGTAATTGCCCCAGTCTTTTGCGTGGGGTGATTTATTGCTGGTCTTGTGCTTAAAATCATCTGCACCTGCTACCTGCAACAAAAGAATATGCCCACATGCCCCGAATATTGCGTGGCTAGAATCCACCATCCGGGAGTATTCAACATTCGAAGTAATTTCAAATGTTTTTTCTGCGCATGTTATTGCAAGGCTGTCATGTTTTCAAATGCAATGTTTTATCAAAAATTAGGACGTTTTTGCAAACAAAGCAATAAAACAAAAATAGAAAGCTTTTTATTGAGATTCAATTTATTGACTGAGAGCCCAGAATAGGCAATTACATCCGGAAGCAATCCCTGGAAAGAGGTGACCGCTGAAAATTGAGAAAAGAAACTATCCTAATGGCAATGTGAAAACGGAATTCCACTGAGTTTCCATTCTGTTATGACCAGTATGTCTTCAAAACTCCCCGACCTTGCCTTCTGAGGAATGATCAGACCGATTCCTATCCTTCAGAACGTCAGTTGTTCAAACGGTAATGAGTACAGATAACTCAGACTGTAGTCATTCGCTTAAATCCCTCTTTTGTGTGGACCGCCCTTTCAGGTTTTCGATCCACCAGGATACCCTTTTTTGCCTAAGTTGCCCTTTCGGGTTTTCAACTTACCGGGTGTACAAATTTTTCAATTATATCCCTAATTTTTGCCCGAACCTTATTCTGTTTTTGGTTCGCCGGGATGCCCTTTTTTGCCTGGATTTTTTATTTTTATTATCCAGCGGGTCTATTCATGCGAAGTATTTTTTGACTACGTCCGAGTTGACAGGGGATGAAAAGTCTTCGCCATCCATGGTTGTAAGCAATAAAGCTCCGCCCGAAAAGACCTTTTTAACCACGAATGGACCTTCATAATTAGGAGTCCATTTGCCCCTGTGATCTGTATTGGGAGGAAGGATCCTTTTGAGTACCACATCTCCGACTTTATAAACCCGAGGACGCACCTTCTGGTCAAATGCCTGCTTCATTCTGCGCTGATATAGTTGCCCATGACATACAGCCGCCAATCGCTTTTCCTCAATAAGGCTCAACTGATCAAATCTGGCTCGTACCCATTCGGCTTCATCTAGCTTAACATCCATCATAACTCTGAGGGATGGAATCTCTACTTCAACCGGTAGCACTGCCTCCATACCATATACAAGTGAGAATGGGGTTGCCCCAATGGACGTGCGTACCGACGTTCGATACCCATGCAAAGCAAATGGTAACATCTCATGCCAATCTTTGTACGTGACAACCATCTTCTGTACAATCTTCTTGATATTTTTGTTGGCCGCTTCGACCGCGCCATTCATCTTTGGGCGGTACGGAGAAGAATTGTGATGTTCGATTTTGAAGTCCCGGCATAACTCAGCCATCATCTTATTATTCAAATTAGAACCATTATCAGTAATGATTCTTTCGGGAACTCCATATCGGCAAATGATATCCCGTTTTAAGAAACGAGCGACCACTTGCTTTGTAACATTGGCATAGGATGCGGCTTCAACCCATTTGGTGAAGTAATCAATTGCCACCAAGATGAAACGATGACCATTGGAAGCTGTGGGCTCAATCTTTCCGATCATATCAATGCCCCACATGGCAAACGGCCAAGGCGATGACATGATACTCAACGGATTTGGAGGCACATGCACCTTGTCTGCATAGATCTGGCATTTATGGCATTTGCGGGCATATTTGCAACAATCTGACTCCATAGTCAACCAATAATATCCCGACCTTAACAACTTTTTAGCCATTGCCTGCCCTCCGGCATGAGTGCCGAAAGAGCCTTCGTGCACTTCAATCATCAACAAGTCTGCTTCATGTCTATCCACACATCTAAGCAGGACCGTGTCAAAATTTCTTTTATACAGCACGCCATCTTTGTTCAGGAAGAAACTACCAGCTAACCTTCTCAACGTCTTCCTATCTTTGGACGATGCCCCGGACGGGTACTCTTGACTTTTCAAGAAACACTTAATGTCATGAAACCATGGCTTGTCATCAGACGTTGCATCGACCGCAAACACAAATGCTGGTCTGTCAAGGCGGGATACCTCAATCTTAGGTACATGGTTCCATCCTTGCACTTTGATCATGGAAGACAAAGTGGCCAAGGCATCAGCGAACCTATTCTCATCTCGAGGAATGTGGTACAGTTTCACTGTTGTGAAAAATGTCAGCAATCTCCTCGTATAATCTCTATACGGCACTAGATTTGCTTGGTGCGTGTACCAACTCCCTTTCACTTGATTGATTACCAAAGCTGAATCACCGAATATATCAAGGGTTTTAATCCGTAGATTAATCGCCTCCTCGATCCCCATTATACAAGCTTCGTACTCTGCTTCATTGTTGGTGCACCCGAAAGTTATTCGGGAAGTGAAAGGCATATGAACACCTTCCGGCGTGATAAGAACTGCTCCAACTCCGCACCCATTCATATTGACAGCCCCATCAAACATCAGACTCCATTTGGATTCAGGGTCTGGCCCCTCCTCCGGAAGTGGTTCCTCGCAGTCCTTAGCTTTGAGAAACATGATGTCCTCATCAGGGAAGTCAAACTTCATGGGTTGGTAATCATCAATCGGCTGTTGCGCGAGATAGTCGGACAAGATACTTCCTTTGATGGCCTTTTGTGAAGTGTACTGAATGTCATACTCTGTCAAGACCATTTGCCACCGTGCAACTCTGCCTGTCAATGCTGGTTTCTCGAAAATATACTTGATAGGATCCATTTTTGAAATCAACAAGGTCGTGTGCCTAACCATATATTGCCTCAATCGCTTAGCGGCCCATGCAAGCGCACAGCATGTCTTTTCAAGCATTGAGTATCGGGACTCACAATCATTGAACTTTTTGCTCAGGTAGTAAATAGCATGCTCCTTCCTACCTGTCTCGTCATGTTGACCGAGAACACAACCCATGGAACCTTCAAGCACTGTCAGATACATTATCAGCGGTCTCCCTTCAACTGGAGGCATTAGAATCGGAGGTTCCTGCAAGTATTCTTTTATCTTATCGAATGCCAATTGGCAATCGTCATTCCACCTGACCGTTTGATCTTTCCTTAACAATTTAAATATTGGTTCACACGTGGCTGTTAGGTGAGATATGAACCTTGCAATGTAGTTCAATCTACCCAAGAAACCACGAACCTCTTTTTCTGTTCTCGGTTCAGGCATTTCTTGTATTGCTTTCACCTTGGCAGGATCAACCTCGATTCCTCTTTCGCTCACAATGAAACCCAGTAACTTTCCAGAACGCACCCCAAACGTGCACTTGTTTGGGTTTAATCTCAGACGGAACTTTCTCAACCTTTCAAACAGCTTTTTCAGGTTAGTCAGATGTTCCTCTTCGGTTCTCGACTTGGCAATCATATCATCTACATAACATTCGATCTCCTTATGAATCAAGTCGTGAAACAATGTCACCATCGCCCGTTGGTACGTTGCCCCTGCGTTTTTCAACCCAAAAGGCATTACCTTATAACAATATGTACCCCACGGAGTAATGAACGTGGTCTTCTCCATGTCTTCAGGTGCCATCTTGATCTGGTTGTACCCGGAGAACCCGTCCATAAATGAGAACACTGAAAATTGAGCTGTATTATCGACCAGCGCATCAATATGAGGTAGTGGAAAATCATCTTTCGGGCTAGCTTTATTAAGATCTCGATAATCCACACACATTCTCACTTTTCCATCTTTCTTCGGTACTGGCACGATGTTGGCTACCCATGGAGGATACTTTGTCACAGCAAGAAAACCAGCATCCCACTGCTTCTGGACTTCCTCCTTAATCTTTAAAGCCATGTCGGGGTGAGTCCGACGAAGTTTCTGCTTGACTGGCGGACATTCTTCTCTCAATGGCAGCCTGTGCACAACAATATCTATATCCAACCCCGGCATGTCTTGATACGACCAGGCGAAGATGTCAACATACTCGCGCAACATTTCCATCAAAGTTTGCTTCACATCTGCTTGCAAGCTGGCACCAATCCTGATCTCTTTCTTGGCGTCCTTGGTACCAATATTGATGATTTCTACAGTCTCCTGATGAGGCTGGATGACCCTTTCCTCCTGTTTCAACAATCTGGCCAGTTCTTCAGGGAGTTCACAATCTTTCTCATCCCCTTCTTCGGCTTGATAAATCGGATTGTCAAAGTCATACATGGCCATATCAAAATCGTTATCAGTGGTATCCGGAGGATCAAGTCTGCATGAACGGGTTCATGCCTTATTTTAGAATTTATTTTTAAGCAAAACAAAAGAAAATAAAACATTGCCATTTTATATTTTTTGTGCAAAAATAAAAACTGAAAGACAGAGAACAAAATTTGATTGCAAAACGTCCTTTATTAATGATTAAACATTGCAAATGCAACCATGGTGGCCCTACAAATGAATCTATACGCCTTGGGCAGAGCGCAAGATTTTGTCATGCATTATGGTTAGAAAAAACAAAGAAAAATTACTCTGTCTGAAGAGTAACCCGGATGACTTCTTCAACGAACCAGTTTTGCACTTGTTGTCCCGAAGCATGAGGGCGTACCCAGTTGTCCAGGTCACAATCACTGTCAACACTATCCTCCGTGGCTGCACAAGACTGGTCCATGTAGATAATTCCCCCACTATTGAAAGTAATGGGTCCCCTGCTCCCCGCATCTGAAGTTGTAGAGGGATGATAACCAATACCAAATTTGTCTTCCTTCATTGGGGTCTCTATCAACCTGCCCCAACCTTGGGCGTTGCCTGCCCTGACGACTTCGACAGCTTGTTTGTAAGATGAAATGGAGGTACCAGCCCCAACTGGTACAGAAGAAGACTCAGGTGCATCGTCAATGTTGACTGCTTCAAATGATTGGCACAGCATCTCATGAATTTCCCCATCCATTTCAATGTACTTGAACGTAGACAAGTGACTCACAAAGATGTCTTCTTCCCCACACACTGTCACAACCTGCCCTTCAAACTCATACTTCAGCTTTTGATGTAGAGTAGAAGTAACAGCCCCGGCTCCGTGAATCCAAGGGCGTCCCAATAGGCAGCTATATGCAGGTTGTATGTCCATTACATGGAACGTGGATTTGAATACCTGTGGCCCAATTTGTACGGGCAATTCCACCTCACCAAACACAGATCGTCTGGTCCCATCGAATGCTCTGACCACCAATTCACTAGGCCTTAAGATCAAACCATCAACTTCCAGCTTCATCAATGCCTTCTTGGGCAAGACATTAAGTGATGAACCAGTGTCTACCAGTACATGAGATAACACTGCGCCCTTACACTCCATCGTGATATACAAAGCCTTATTATGGTTTCTTCCTTCAACAGTCAAATCTCTACTTGTAAAGCCCAAGCCATGGCTAACATTAACATTGGAGATTACGCCCTCGAGCTGATTAACAGTGATTTCTTGTGGCACGTACGCACTCTTCAACACTTTCAACAACGCCTGTCGGTGCGCATCAGAACACATCAATAGTGACAAGATTGAAATCTTTGAAGGGGTCTGATTCAGTTGGTCCACGATCTTATAATCGCTTTTCTTGATTATCTTCATAAATTCTTCCATTTCCTTATCAAAAGTAATCTTTGTCTCTGCTTCAGGTGAAGGCTCACTTTCAACCACCTGTTTACCCTTAGCCTTTGCTGCAGCTTCTACCTCCTTATCACTTCTCAAGGTTGGGGGAGCGAACAACCTTCCACTCCTTGTAAAACCCCCTACACCCCCTACATTATCAATATTTGGGCTGACCGACGACTCAACTTCCTGCTTTTTGCCTTCGTAATATACATCTGCCCCATAGTGCCATGGGATAGCTTTCGTAGACGTGAACGGAATTGGTCCTGGCACCGTGATAGTGACAGGACTGGGCCCTTCTGGCGCAACACTCGCCACGGGAACTGCATTGACCGGCATTTGAATCTCAGCGGGAGTGTAATAGATGGTCACGGTTGATATTTCATCAGTGTCTTTCACGACTCTGTCGAACTGTAGACATCCTTCATCGATCAGATTCTGTAAACCCATCTTCAACTTATCACAGCCGTTCTCCTGATTCATACACTCAGAGCACTCTTGATTACAGCCCGGGAACACCCGTCCCTTCAATAAACGATCTTTTACCACCAACAAAGAAGTTTTCACTTGATGAACGTCTAACACCAAATTCAATCTCCTCCCATCTTCAATAGCGTACACATTTGCTGCACTATGATCAGGCATGGGATGCTGAGTAATATTAGGAGCGGGAGAGAAATTGATGGCTTTAGCATCAATCAAATCTTGTACTTTATGATGGAAAGCCCAGCATTTTTCAATGGAGTGCCCCTGAGCACCTGAGTGGAACTCACAACGAGCATTAGCATCGAAGTTAGGTGGCAGGTTTCCAGCAACCGGAGCTTTCATAGTACGGAGTTCTACCAACTTTAACTCGAGTAGCCGGGGGCAACAGCGCGGCATAAGTCATAGGGAGAGGATCCATCTTACGATCCCTCTGTCTAGACCTTTGCTGGAAAAAAGGTTGTTGCTGTTGAACTTGTTGTTGGGGTTGTTGTTTCTGAACAGACGGTGTGGGGATTGTTACAGCATCTACCTGATAATAAGCTCGAGAACGCCCTCTGCCTCGTCCTCTAAACACAGCATTCGTATCACCTTCTCTTCTTTTCTGGTTACTAGCAAACGGTTTCTTCGTCCCCGAAGAGCCAGCCCCACTCACATCCTGGATCTTTCCAAGCTTTAACAGACTTTCTATTCTTTCTCCCGCAATCACAATATCAGCAAATCCAGTTGACGGACAAGCAGCTAATCTATCCAGATAGGCCCCTTGCAAGGTGCCCATGAACATATCTGCCATTTCTCTGTCTGACAAGGGAGGTTGGACCTGGGCAGCCATTTCCCTCCACCTCTGTGCATATTCTTTGAAACTCTCCTTGGCATTCTGTGACAACCCCTGCAATTGAGTGCGGTTGGGCGCCATGTCAATATTATACTGGTATTGCTTCAGGAACGCTTCTGCCAGATCTTTCCAATTCTTCACAGCAGCTCTATTCAACTTCATGTACCAGGTCAAGGACGCCCCCGCCAGACTGTCCTGAAAATAGTGCATCCATAGCTTCTCGTCATCCGTATGGGCTGAAATCTTCCCAAAGTAAGCTTGAAGATGCGTTTGGGGACACGCATTGCCGTGATACTTATCAAAAGTGGGAGGCTTGAATTTAGGGGGAATTCTGACTCCTGAGACCAGCCCCAAGCTGGTAACATCAATACCCATAGAGTTCTTGCATTCTATGGCCCTGATCTTCTCTGCTAACTCATCATACCTTCGATCACCTTGATTACCCACATCAGCATCCAGCAGAGTAAATTGGTCTTCCAGAGTATCCTCAAGAGTAACACCAGCATGCCTACCATTTCCATTACCCCGATTGTTACCACCAGGAGGAGGGTTGCCACCGGGAGGAGGAATGCCATGTCCCTGTGAATTGTCATGATGATCACCTTCGGGCCCATTGTCGGGACGCTCTACCAGAAGCCTCAGTCTCTCCTGATTTTGCGCCATGCCAGTCATGAGGGTCATGAACTGGTCCATACGCGCCCTCATTTCCGCCAAATCACTTTGCACTTGATCCATGATTCTTACTTGATTCCTTCGCGTCGAATATCGGTGAATATGACTCTCCGCTATACTGCCTGAAACCAAATAAAGGTTAGAGACCCCGCAACGAGTACCTGAAAAGCAAGTAACAAAAAAATGCAAAATGATATGCAATGCCATGCAATGCCATGTTTGTCATTTCCGAGGTACTTTATACCCTGATTCCAATCCAACCACAGAAATCTGAAGACCAGAAATTGTGATATAAAGAGACGTGTCATGGTCATGTGCTTGTGTGCAGCTATCTGATAAGGAATAATTCTGAATAAAACTGCTCATACTCATTCAACAAAGTATCCAAGTACATTTAAGAAAGATTCAACCGCAAATGCAATACAAGGAAAAATGGATCCATCAACAAGCCTGATGGTAACCATTAACAACAAAATACAGGGAAAAGAACATCAATCTGACAATTCCACACCCTTCAGCTTATCACTTGAGTATTTGATCTCCTCAAAAAGTATACGGGTACGCTGGTGATTCGGCTTTTCAATCATTTCTTTGATCAAGACATCCCTTTTCTCAAGAACTTCAGTTAAAGATCCCATATGCAGCATCAGAGCCTCGTCATCACACACTCTTTTGTGTCTCTTTATGCCAGCTTGCGTCTTGAGTATCTCTCTTTCTACCATGGCTTCTTCAAGCTCTTTCTTGGTATTCTTCAACTGGCTTCTAACTTCTTCTAACTGCTCTTGACTTTTATCGAGACTTTCCCGATACTTTCTCCTCTGCTCATGTGCCTTTTTAAGCTCCTCGTCTTTAGTCTTCGACTGATCCTTTAACTCGGCATTTTCAATTCTGACTTCATCCCAAGCTTGACGAAGTTGAGCTAATGAATCCTTGCTTCGGGCTAAAGCCTGTTTTGTAATCTTGTGAGCCTGACTAGTGTCATCTGCTCCCAGAGTAAGTTTCCGAAAGTACCGAGCTCGGTCATCAAAATCTTCCTCTTTGTCAGCCAAGGTTTTTTCCGCTTTCAAGGCTCTCTTTTCCAACTCTTTGTTGTCAGCTAGAGCTTTCTGAAGACATCTGCTCATTCCAGAATTTTCTATCTGCAGCTCTCTGACCATTTTCTTCCACTTCTCACATTCTTCAATAGCCACCATAGTGGGTTGTTCTGGCTGTACTGCACATAAAAGAGGTCCCCTTGAAAAGGGTAAAAGCAATTCCTTTACTTTCGTCTCAATCCACCTGTCATATTCAGGATAAGATCTACAATCTCCTTTTCCAAAAACTGCTTTTCCAATTTTGTGCTTATCTTTCCAAGCATTCACTACTTCTACCACCTTCGCATCTTTAGTTCCTGTAAAGAATAAAGATTCTTCCACATCTTGCTCTGTAGGAGGATATCTGGAAGCATACCCAAACTGTCGGATGGCCAAAACTGGATTATAATTAATCCCTCCTTTTCTGCCAATCAAAGGCACATTTGGAAAATTTCCGCATCTTGTGACAAGCTCTATTCTCAACAACCGGTGATCAAACCATACAATGTTATCAGCAGTTAAACTCATCAATCGTTTAGACCATTTCGCCACATCTTTGGTTTCCACAAAGGCACCTGTCTGAGGCAAATGTTTGAAAAACCAATGACTCAGCAGTGGAGTGCAACAACTAACAGATCCTCCCCTCCTTTTCTCATTCTTGTAATGCACGGAATGATAAAAATCTCCTAACAAAGTAGGGACTGGATTTTTAAGGACAAAAACTCTCGTTGCTTGCATATCCACAAAGTCTTGCTGATTGGGAAAGAAAACTAGGCCATATATGCAGAGAGCCAGAATGGAATTGTAAACCGTCCAATTTTTAGCACTTGCAGCCTCTTGGGCCTGTCCAGCCAGAAATTCTAAATGAAATCCGCTAACTCCATTTTTACTGCTCACACCACTCTTTATCAATGTCTGATCCATTTGTAAAGCAGCAGAAATTTCTTTTACGCTGGGAGAACTACCAGAGAAGAATGGTATTGCCGACGTGATCGGAATTCCCAAAATAAATGAGAATTCTTCCAGTGTTGGCATCAAAATGTAATCTGAAAAAAGAAAGCACCTCAACGAAGGCTCGTAGAACTGCAACAGAGTGTGTAAAGCATCATGCTCATACTTGGTGATTGTACGGACCATCCCAACCAAATTCCCGTAGCTCTTCTGAAACCTATCAAGAATACCCGGACCAGCCATATCTATAACTTTGAGCAATGAATCCAAAACAGGATCTGGAAACTTGTAAGACACATTGTTCTTTCTCTCGGCGACGATCTCTGTTGAACCCATGGATCGGAATCAGAAATGTATTATGCACCTGAAAATGACAAACATAACTGTTATGATATGATAATGCAATGCAAGAGGGCATGTGATCAGGTAATCAAGTGTCTGTGTCTGTATTGAACTGTGTGCACTGTGTCTCTGTACTGAATCTGGCAATATCTGAGATGAACACTTAAATCACTGTCATAGGATACAATGTCTGAAATCATCATAGAATCACGAGTAAGGTAGGTAGGAGGCTGGGTTCCCTGAAACCTGTAAACATCCCGTCCATACTCACATGTGGTTCTTAGAAAATAAGGCTTGTCAGCTTCGGAGGTTTGAGAAGCAATAGCACATTCAGCCCGTAGGATACAATGCTATGCCAATCAAAGAGGTCGTCCACTGACTCCCCTTAGAAAATAAAGGTCATCCTATGCAAGTTCCAAAGTGGGTCCTCGGGTGCGAATGGGTTTGCCACAGAATGTGGTCTGCCATTGTCACCACTAAAGAGGGATATTTCCACTAAGGTCCTCATGATCGGTCACTAGAGTCGACAGCTCTCTAGATCTACATCCTGGAATACGCAAGATGCGTATGCCACGACGTGTCCCAAGATAGCCTCGTCTAGCTGTGAATTTCGTGAACACCCAACGCACTCCAAACGGCACGTAGGTCCCACTACTCTCCACTCTAATTCTAAGTGTATACTCAAGCCTGTGTAATGGGCTTATCTCTCAGAAATCCCGCCCCGCCAAACAGAAGATAGCACAGTCCAACACACAGTAATAATATGATGTGTAATGCTAAAAAGCAGTAAATACAGTAATGTACAGTAAAGCAGTAAATAACCATACAATAAAATGGTAAATATAGCACAACAGTAAACACCCAATGCAAGAAACACAGACAAGCGCTAGGATTGACTCGCTTAGGGATGGACCAGCAATAGGTCAACCTCAAATCATCCCCAGCAGAGTCGCCAGCTGTCGCTCCCGGGATTTTCATCCTAGTACAAACGCGAAAGTGGCACCGAAACAGAGTCGCCAGCAATGTGTATTTATCCCAAGAGAGGGAAAGGAAACACCGCGTAAACCTGAGAGAAAGGAAAAGCATGGTCTTGCGACCAAGAGAAGTGGGTAAGGGAGTCGGTTACGCGAGAGGAAGGTATTAGCACCCCCTCACGTCCATCGTACCCGATGGGATCCACGCTTGCTTGTCTCGATCAAAGGGTGTAAAGAAAAGATACTGGAAAAAGGAACTAAAAGAAAGAAAGGAGAAAGAAGAACAAATGTAGGGAAAATAAAAGAAGTGCTCGCATGGGCCCTACCCCACTGCCTACGTATCTCATCAGGAGCATGAGAATCAGAGCGACGTAGTTCCCCTCACTAGGGATGAATTGTTTGTTTTTTTTAGAGAACGGCTGACGTTCTAGCTCAGGTGTTGCAGGCTCGCTGGTCCGAGTGCGTTACCATCTTGCAAGAGAACGAGTAGAAGCGCGTTCGTACGCTAAGAGTGAATGAGGTGAGAAAAGAATTCCCGAAGGAAAGACGTTATTGTTTGTTTCTTGTCTTTTAGAAGGAAGTGTTTTGGATTTGTTTGCATACGACAGTGTATCCAAATCTTAGTCATCGGAATGTGTACATTCTCACATTCCAAGATGGAATGGGTAAGAAAGCACACTAAGAGTGAAGAAGACCTCCACACTTAGCTCCAATTGTCAAGGTTCAAACACACTAGCATACTTGTGTTTATTAAGTGTTTTTGTTGATTAAGAAATGAAGAAGTGTTTTTTATTATTTGCACCTTCAACAAGTATTGCATTTAAGTCCCTCATACAAGATCAAATGTTTAACACATTGACCCAAGATGGGCTATATGCTATACATTCTAAGATTATAAGAGAAGACCCCTTATAACCTTTTCTTTATATGAAAGGCCTAAATGCAATAAATGCCCACCTTTATTATATATTTTGAATTTTCTTTGAGATGAGAAGATGAAAGACTCAAGAGAGGATAAAGGTAAAAATCTATATGGACTAAGACTCCATCCTAATTGATTAGTTAAGGGAGTGATCCTAAGGTTTGTGAGGTTTCAACCTAACGTCTAAAGAAAGAATGAATTAAACAATTCACTTCTAAAGTAGAAGATGAATTGTAATTCACAAAGGGAAAGTGATGAGTTATTAAAAGAAAGCACATAAGTGCTTAACAAAACATGGAATTGTAAAAGAGAAAGGATAGAAGTTGAATGTGGATTCCTTATCCACACTCAATTGAAACTTACCAAAGCCCCTACATGGTTAGCACAATCACTTACAAGTAAAGTAAGAAAATATAATGAACAAATCAAATTCAAACAAGTTGACAAACAAAGTAAAATGAGATTGAATGCTATACATGCTTCCAAGTCAGAATGTAACTCATATTTACACAACCTAATGTTATCCTAAATGAGCATACCAAATCATGCAAACAAAATCTCAATCCAACAAGAAGCAAAGAAGAAAAGGTGAAGTGATGTGAATGTGGTTCATACTTGTGAAACAAATGACTTAAGGTGCAAGATAAACATCAAACATGCAAAGATGAAACCCAAATGTCACAATCAGAAGTCAATTAACATGCTATACATCCTCAAACAAAACCACAACTCATGGCACAAGTGCCTTCATGATCAAGCAAACCAAACATGAGGCATGCATTCACAAAATGAACAAGTTAAACTTCATGCTTCAAACAAATAGCAAACATGCTTCAAAAATTATGACTTTCACCAATCAAACACCTTAAACACATGCCATTAACATATCAAGTCCACAAGCAATGAATCAGAACCAAAGTCACTCAACAATTAGGTCAAAGTCTCATGGAAGTTTCATGCATTCATACTCCAAGCAACACATCAAAAGTCATCCAAAAAAAGACTTAAAAATCATCTCATAAATCTCAAACATACCTCAACATATTGTGACCACAATGCAAAAAGAAAGGCATCAAAATCATTTTTTATGATCAAGAACAAAAATGCACAAAATCATATGTCACATTAAGTATGCATACAAATGGAAATTCAAAAGAAATAATGGAACAGGGGCAAAATGGTCATAAAATCAGAAAATAAAATCATAGAAAATTTCCTAAATGTTTTAAGAATACACATGAATTTTTGTAGAATTTTCCAATATGTTTTGGTATTTTTAAAAGTTAGAAATCAAACGTGTATGAAAATGAAAATAAAAATAAAATGCAATATGAGAGGGGGGTATGAATATAGCAAATCAGCATGTTCAAATCACATGGGCCTCAAAATTGGGGGTGTGGATAGTATTATGATTTGGGTCCATTTACGCACATGACACAATAATTAAAATGCACCTTCAGTCAACATTAGTCAACACAATCCAAACCATTGGATAAAGTCAAGTCAACACACAGTCAAAGTACACAAGATCAACGTATGCACGTGAGGGAACACATTACGTTACATGCACTGCACCACATAAAATTTAAATGAATTCAGAAAAAAGGCACGTGAAGAGCATGCTGATTTTAATGTGTTGGCACGTTTTAAGCCACACGATGCAAGCAAATCTACGGTCATGTTTTAAACTGCAATCAAAACCCTAACCAAAGACCACCGGCCGGAGAGGGACCTCCGGTCACCTTCTCCGGTCAATCACCACCGTCTGCAACTTTGAGTTTCCCAGAATTAAACAAACCATATACCAAAATGAAGCTGAGCTCACATACATCATGAATGTGCAATCAACTTTCATAGATCACGCATGTACAACACAAACCGAACCAAAACATTTTGCCTTAAAATCTTATCTAAACTCCTAAAGAGCCTATCAACTAGTCAGGACTCACGCATAGCCTTTAATAAGCTCTAAACATCATAAAGCAAGCTAAAACAACAAGAACTTATGCAATCAAGTTGGAGTAATTGGAACCTGAAATTTGCGGAACTTTGAAACAAAAGAAAACCAGAGATCCACTCTTGATCTTTGAGCTTGATTCGTGCAAAATAAATGCAGTTGAGCCTTGAGATATTGAGAACAGAGAGAGATTCAAGGCTGAGCAATACTTGAAATCTTGAGGACTGTGTGGAAAACTTCTTCAATCCAATGCCATTGATGATGATGATGATGAAGTAAGATGGAGGATGATGAGGTTCGTGTACAGAGAGAGAGAAAAATGGAGAGAAACTGAGAGAGAGAAAAGAGAAGTTTTTGGAGTGAATGTGAAAAAATGAGAACTGAAAATGAATTGTGAAGTGTGATTTTGTTTTATAATTTGAGTTAACCACGGTTTGGTGAGTGAGTTAAATGAGTCCAAGTTGGGTTAATTGAGTCCACCCTAACTAACTGAGCCAAGTTAGTTAGGGGACGAGTTGGTCATGGCTGGGTTATGGTGATGAAGGTTCATGGAGTTATGGTGAGGAGCAATTGCAAGGAATGGTGATGATGAGTTGTTCTGGTGTGGCAGCTTGATAAACTTGTTTCACAAGTTTTGTTCTTCCTCTTTAGTGTATGGAAACAACATGGATAGCACGTGCTGCTCAAGTTTGTAAGGGGATGTTGGCTTAAATGAGGAAAGGAATAAAGAGTGTACATGTGAATTCTGAAACAATCAACCACAACCATGTTTATTTTCTGGTTTTATGACAGCTTGAAACCAATGCAATCATGGTGATTTGATGATGGAATTCTCTCAAATCCATGGATGATTTGATGTGTTTTTGGAGTCATTGGAAACAGGAGATGTAATGCTACATGTTTGGTGTGAAAATTGAATGGAAATGATGCTTGGAACATGCCTAAAAATGACCATAAACAGATGTAAAACAAACTGATGCATGGGCGAGCAATTTGGGGCATGGCATGGCAAGTTGGCCTAGTGATTTTCAGCATAATCACACCAACTTTAGACCCATCTTTCTATTTCATAACTTGGTCAAATCAAAATTTGTCCAACATGAACATTGAAGATAAGACTACATAGAACAACTTTGATGTTGAAAATTTTCTCATTAGAGGCCTTTAACCATGAGAAAAATGAATGGACATTTGGCCCACCACACGTTTGTAAAAATGACTGCGCGCAGACCTGGCCAAGCTTGGTCAAGACATGGTTTTTGGCCTACTTTCCTCCAACTTTGATTAATCATATCTCCCTCAATTTTTGTCCAATGGAGATGTTATACCCATGGATTTGAAGCTTAAAGCAAGATCTTTCATTGAGGCAGAGTGGAATTTTCATTTGATGCTTCAATTTTGAATGGCCTTGGTTCCAATTCTGATGCAAAATGGCCAAAACTTGCTATTTTTAGTAACCCTACTTCATCCAAAAGTGGCAACTTTCCAAATCTTGATTTTTTCATGATTCCTTTGGAGTTTCTTGATCAAATTTTGTACATTGGTCACATATAACATGAATTTCATGAATTTGGCTTTAAAAAGTCAAGAGTTGACTTTTTCCTCTGATTATTTGACTTGGCCCCAAATCCCCTGATTTTTGATCTTTCTTCCAATTGAATCACTTCTAAAACCAATTGAGATGCAATCTTCCACATCCCTATACCTAGGGACATATAGAATACCATGACATCAAGTTTTGTTCAAAAAATCAAAGATTCCCTGATTTAATGGGAAACCCTAGTTTTGGTGCCCACCTCCTAGGAGAAAAATGTGCAGTCTTCAAATCCAAATTCCTCAGAGTATGTTGTGTATCCTCTTAAAGGATGATGAGAAATGCCACTTGAGGATGATTTTGAATCAATGAGCTATCTCTTTTGAGGATTTTCCTTCAATTTTTGGACTTCTTGCATAGTGTAGGATGTAATGCCTCAATCTCCTATTGTATCTCTTATCCTTGAGGTTGTGGATGATCAACTGAGATAATATGAGACATGAAAGGCTTCTTGGCTTGCCTTGAGGCAACTTGACTGACCTTTTGTGCTTTGAATGATTCCTAGATTGTCCACCTTCCACATGATCACATGCCCTAATGGTAAGAAGGATGCCATGCTTCATTTTTCTATGTTAAATGCAATGCAATGCTAATGAGATGGATATGATATGATAAATGATAATGCCATGCTATGATGCCAAAAAAGGAGAGCAAATTTTGGGGTATTACATTCGGATGTCGATCCCAAGAATCCTTAACGCAGCTCCCAGATCTTTCATGTCGAACTCTTTATTGAGTTCAGCCTTCACCCTCATTACATCTTCGACATTGTTGCTTGCTATTAGAATATTATCCACATAAAGCAACAAAGTAACAAATGAATTACCAGGTCGAAATCTGAAGTAAATACAGTGGTCGAACTTACTTCTAATGAAACTTATGTGTGCCATGATCTTGTCGAATATTCTATTCCACTGTCGAGGAGAATGTTTCAGTCTATATAAAGATATCTTTAGCTTGCACACATAATCTTCCTTCTCCTTTTCGACATACCCTTCAGGTTGCCTCATCAGGATTGTTTCATCTAGATCACCATACAAGAACGCAGTCTTCACATCCATCTGTTCCATTTCAAGGTCAAATTGTGCCTCCGTGGCAAGCAACATTCGAATGAATATGTGCTTCACAATAGGAGAGAACACATCATTGAAGTCGACATCTTCATCCACCAACACATATAAATTAGGATACGATTCGAAATCGTATCTAGGTCCCAAAATTCATCCCTAAATATAATGTTGTTGCGAGATGACCAAATAATCCAACAAATTGACAACCACAAACCAACCGCAATAGACACTACGACCCTCCTATCAACACACCCGTTTACCCAACATGACAAGTGGTTCAACATATTACCAACTAGAATATTAGGAATACCCAACCAATTACAAGCAAAATTTCAAACAGACCTAGACTTATGCCAAAGAAACAAAATGTGCTCAACAGTTTCCACTTCAAAAAAGCAAAACGGACAAGACATTTCATGTCTGCTGGTAATGATACCTCTGAGTGTTAGGTTTTCTCTCGTCAGGATTCTCTTATGTAACACTCTCCAACCAAGCACTTTAACTTTGAAAGGTACCTGAGCTAACCAGATTAATTTAAAAGCAGCCCTGCCTTCTACTCCTAGATGAATATCATACACCTCAGATTTTTCCTGCAAGAAAGAATACATGGAAGAGACAGAAAAAGTTTATGCATCCTTAGGCAGCCAGCAAACCGTATCCAGAACACCTTCAGACGGAGAAATCTCGGCCAACACAGATTGTAACTCTAGACGCTGCACTTGGGCCTGCTCTGTTAGATTAGGACACTGAAGTTTGATATTCCAATGCCAACTACCTTCCACCCAAGAACCATTGTCCATCACAGTACTTCCCAAATTTTCTGCATGCTTACTTAAATTTGGAAATACCTTTGCCAAAATTATATCACCAACCCATCTTAAGTACCAAAACACAACCTTACCTCCATTTCCTAAGTTATAGGATATTATATCAGAAACAGTACCTATTATATCTAGAATAAAAAAATATCCAAATTATAGGATAGGAAGCCTTAACAAAATGTTGAAGAAGTAAATGGCGACTAAGAATGTTAGTTTTATTGATCTTTTCAGAGAGTGCCCTTACTAACTCAAGCCAAATACTTACTCAGTATTTATTGATCTTTTCAGAGAGTGCCCTTAGTTTTTGATGACAAACAGGGTTCATGGTTTCTCAAGAAGGAAATGTTTGTAAGTACACTTCACCTGTCAAAACCATGCAGTTGTTAATTTATAGCTTCATCTCATATAAAATCATGTTTAACTTTATGATCTTTCAATTCTGTTATAGATGTTGAACTAACCTGAGTATAAGGTTCCTGAATTTAACGGGATAAAACTAACATTCTTAGTCGCCATTTACTTCTTCAACATTTTGTTAAGGCTTCCTATCCTATAATTTGGATATTTTTTTTATTCTAGAATTGGATCTGCTACTTCAATAACTGCTGTAGCATTCAATATCCAGTTAGGGTCATTCACATCAAACTTGGGAAGAACATGTTTGAGGTAGATTCAGAAAATATGCTACTGCATTAAGAAGAGAAAACTTCAATCTTTTAAACTTACTCAAACCTCTCATTATCTTGTGATTGTTGTGTTTTTGGATAGGTTCGGACCATATTCGTGAGAAGGATGGAATCTGGGCAGTTTTGGCTTGGCTATCCATACTTGCATATAAAAACAAAAATAATCTTGACAAAAAGCTTGTAACAGTTGAAGACATTGTTAGCCAGCATTGGGCTACTTATGGACGGCACTATTATACTCGATATGACTACGAAGTAGGCTTCAGTTACATTTTATCCTACTTTAGTACAATTCTCACTACTACGAAAAACCCATTTAACAACGGTTAGGAATGACATATAATGACGTGGGCGAAGGCGTTGTTATGTAGATTGTCGTTGTAAGCTCGCTGTTTCTACAACGGGCTAGAAACCATTATTGAAAAGCAGGACGCGCGCCATATATCACAATGGTTATGATAATAAACCATTTTGATACATACACTTTGGTACTGGGTTCGAAACCCATCAGCAGCGAATTATGTAAAACATAAATTACCTATTATCTCGGTTACAATAGATAACCGTTGTTGTAAGTACCTTGAGTTTATTATATTAAATGTATATTGCTTGTTTTCCAAACACCTCATTAAAGAAATATACATGGAATCAATTTGATGAAGAAGTCTATAATCTGCAAGTTAAACTGTTCTTGAAAACTAACTTATACAAACCAATGTTGTTCTCTGATTGCATTCGTCTCATCGTGCATTTCACGCTCTTTTACATATATTGTGGTTTATTGATCTGACTCCTTCGATATATCACTATCTTCGATTATAGTTAAATTTCCATAAGAACAAGACATTGGATAGTCTTCCTCATCTTTGATTTAACTATAATGGAAGATGGCAATGCATCTAAGGAGCCAGATCATTATACCATAATATATATATAAAAGAACGTGAGATGAATGATGAGAGGCATGCAATCAGAAAACAACATTGGTTTGTTTAAGTTGGTTTTCAAATACAACTTAATTTGCAGATTATAAGTATCTATGTCAAATTAAATGAATGTATTTTAAGTGAGGGTTAGGGAAACAAACAATCTACATAGAATATAATAAAATCAAGGGTTAATAGTCATTTACCCCCCTGCAATATAGGCGACTTTTGATTTACCCCCCTTTAAAAAAATAATTTTGGATTACCCCCCTGAAATTTTAAAATTCTAAGTCTTTTGCCCCCTAGGTAGAAAAATTACCCCCTGTAAATTTTTTATTTATTTACCCCCCTGGTTTTTACACGCTTAGGGGGGTACCTCAAAATTTCAGGGGGGTAATCCAAAATTATTTTTTTAAAGGGGGGTAAATCAAAACTCGCAAATATTGCAGGGAGGTAAATGACTATTAACCCTAAAATCAAACAACATTCTATACCAGATCCAGATATTATAAAGTCATATAATACGCTTGCTACCACCAGCAAACTTTAAGTGAGGGTTAGTGAAACAAACAATCTAAATAGAATATAATAAACTCAAACAACATTCTATACCAGATCCAGATATTATAAACTCATATAATATGGTTGCTACCACCAGCATCATCACCCTGTATCATCCCCTTAACCTGTAAGGAATCACAACAAACTTCAAAAATGAGCATCCTCAGTTGAAAACAAACCCTAAAACCATAATCCAGTGAAGATTAAAGAGAGAAACAGGAATAACGCACCTTTTAATGAAACTAATCGCGGAACAGAAATCAATTATGATGTTCAACTAGTTCGGGAAAAAATGAAGAAGAAATATAAGGGGGAAGAAGCTTACATAAAAGCTTCATAATTCTTATATTTCTCTTCATTGTTTCTAAAACTAGATAAAGTTTTCTTACACTGTTGTTTCTTCATTTACTAACATCTTGTTCGTGAAGCTATGATAAAAAAGTATAAGGTGGATGAAGTTTCCATCATAGCTTCATGCTTCTTATACAATTTTACATAGCTACACAAACATTATGAAGTTTCCAAAGTATGGTCTTTGTTAAGGTAGTGAAAAAGAATCTGAAAAAATGAGAACAATCAACAAAAATAACATGCAATAAACGAGATAATGGGAAATTTCTAACAATAGATGGAAGAAGAAGAATACCTTAATGTATGAAGCACAAGATTCACGACTAATTGTCATACCCCAAATTTTGACCACTAAGATTTCACATCATTTTGCAAATCATCACCACAATGTGGGTGTACCATAATGCCTTATCAACCTTCTCAAAGATGGTTAAGCATTCACTACAATTAAAGATTAGGGTTTACATCCCTCTCAAAGCATTCAGACAAAAGATTAATCAAGAAATGACTTGATCTTAAACTTGTTTAACCTATTAAACATCCATGAAGGATCAAGAGGTCTCCCATATCAAAAATCAAGCATAAGTATGCAACATTACAAGAGGATCAAGCCTCATGATCGCCAGTGTCACCAAATTAGGGTTTTGGTCGACCAGGGCCTCCAGATGAAAATTTTCATCCGGGTGTAGCGCGGTTTTTATGGTTTTGAATCACTATCGCTTTGGTACTACAGTTCGATTCATTTTTTATCCTATTGAGCTGATTAAGGAAGGGAAATAGATGTCTCCAATTAACCCTTCTTGCATACTGAGTTTGAACAGCGGTCTGTTCGGTTACAGATGCTACAAAGACGGTGGGTCTCTCTTAGGTTATTTTATTAAGAACACGGGGTCTGGGATATTGGTAGGATGTTAGGACTGATGTATTTCGATTGATGTATGAAGGAACGGGATTTTGGTTTTTTGATGAGTGTGCTCGATAAGATATTTTCTTTCAATCTTATGCCTACGTATTCCCGTTTACCGAAACAGGGAAATCAGAGCGAACGTAGTTCCTCCTATTCTATGGGAGGAAAAAAGTGTTTTGGTGTCTTGTTTAAAGCCCAAGACGTGAAGCTAAAGGTGATTTGTATCTTGTTCAAAGCCCAAGATGTGAAGCTGAAGTTGATTTATATCTTGTTCAAAGCCCAAGATATGAAGCTGAAAAGCTGTTGTCTTTAGAGAGAACTTGTCATCTCTAAAGGGGTTTGTTTGTCACAACTGTTGGGTGAATGGTTATAAAGGAGAATTACTTTAACCGAGATATGTGAATCCGACAATGCCAAAATTTCCTTTATAGGGGATTTCCAACCTGAAGGAGAAGACTTTAACTCAGTGTAGAGCAATGCCATCTTTCCTTAGGAATTTCTCATGCTAAAAGAGGGACAGTGGCGTGGATGTAAATAATCCAGAGGCTTGCCGCTTACAGCAATTAAATGGAGGAAAAGGAGTTGTTGATGTTTTTATGCTGTGAACGAGGCACAACTTTGATGCTAAAAGGTTGATTGACTCAACCGGGTTTTTCTTATACAAAGCCTAAGAGGAGGCTATTGGCCCAACAAGAGGGTGTTTTTATGTGTCTCGTATGAAGCCCGAGAGAGAGAGGCTAAAAGGGTTGACTCAACAGAAGAATCTTTTATACTTAACAAGAGAGTATTTTTGAATCTTGTACGGAGCCCAAGATGGAGGCTAAAGGTTTTTGACTCAACAAGAGAGTCTTTGTGTCTCGTACGAAGTCTGAGATGGAGGCTAAAGGTTTTTGACTCAACAAGAGAGTCTTTGTATCTCGTACGAAGCCCGAGATAGAGGCTAAAAGTTTGCTCAGCTGGGGGGAATCATTGTACAAAGCTCAAGAGAAGGCTGGGGTTACTATTTAAGTTAAGTGAAAGGTCCAGTGTGTTGGTTAAAAGAGAAAATCAGTTCTTATAAAGAGACTGATTAAAGGTAAGGCTGTGCTTTGGGATTGATCAGAGGATCAGGGTTATCTCCTGTTCTTTAAGGAAATGGGAAGTCCAAATGGTATTTGAGACTTTCCAAGTCTACGGGTGGTTTCTTACTTGAGAATGTCTCCGAGACTCAAGGAAATCAGACTGTCCAAGTCTAGAGTTTTATCTTTTGTACTATGCTTTAAGAAGCAGTAGTAGTATGTTCTTGGTAGAAAGATCTAGACTCTTTGAAAGATTGTTCTATTAAGATGACTAATTTCTGTTCCTATACCTCTAGGAGGTCGTCGGGACAATTTGTACGAAGCCCAAGAGGAGGCTGGAAATTTTTAAGAAGCCGAGGGACAATTTGTACGAAGCCCAAGAGGAGGCTATCATTCCCGGAGGAAAAATCCTTATACGAAGCCTAAGAGGAGGCTGTGAATACTTCTAAGAAGCCGACGGGTCCTTGTACAACGCCCAATAGGAGGCGGGGATGCTTTTAAGAAGCCTGTGGGTCCCCAAACCCGAGAAGTTCAAGACAGGCTATTCACTGAGAATAGATCAAGCCATGGGGTAATGAACAAAGTTTTCTCCATGTCTTTCGGCGCCATTTTTATCTGATTATAGCCCGAGAATCCATCCATGAAGGAGAAAACTTTGAACTTTGCTGTACTGTCAACCAACATGTCAATGTGTGGTAAAGGAAAGTTGTCCTTTGGACTAGCCTTGTTCAGATCTCTGTAATCGACACACATTCTGACTTTTCCGTCCTTTTTCAGAACAGGTACGATGTTGGATAACCATTGAGGATATTTAGACGTAGCGAGGAAACCCGCATCAATCTGTTTCTGTACCTCCTCTTTGATTTTGATGGCCATGTCTGGGTGAGTCCGTCTCAACCTCTGTTTTACTGGCGGACATTCTGACCTCAATGGTAGATGATGTTCCACTATGCTGGTATCCAACCCTGGCATATCCTGATAGGACTAAGCGAATACATCAGGGAATTCTTTGAGAAGCTTTATCAAACCCTCTGTGGCAGCTGGACTGAGCAGTGCCCCAATCCTGATTTCTTTTCTCTTTTTTTCCGAACCCAAATTGACCGTTTCCAACGGCTCTTTGTGAGGTTCGATGGACCTTTCCTCTTGCCTAAGTAATTGGGAGATCTCTTCTAGAATTTCGTCGTTAACTTCTTCTTCGACCCCAAATACCGGGAACTCAAAGTCGGGAGAAGGCATCGGATCGTATGTTTCAACGGGGTGTAAAAGAAGCAATCTGCATGACGTGATGATTTGTGTTTAGAAGAGATAGAGAGAATGCAAGAGTGTGTGCAGTGTATTTCTTTTACTGCTTGTTTATTATTATTTGTTTTTTTTAGGATTACCATTTTCTGAAAAAAAGCAAAAAGAGAAAAAAAAACAATTAATGCGGAAATTACAGAACGACGTTATTTTATTAATGAACAAGTCGATTCTTGAAACTACAGCCCTATAAAACAAAACTTTGTCGCTTTGGGCAAAGCGAAGAGGGAAATTTACAGAAAGCGAGCCCTATCAAAACATTTGTTTCACTTGGGCAGGGTGAAAGGTTAAAACAAAGATGGCAATTACTTTGACTGATGGACGACCTTCGGAACATCGACAGCAACCCACTGGCGGTGAACTCCTCGGCGAATCACAAATCTGGCACCTTTCTTGGTTTGTCTTCAGAAATAATGCTGATTTCTGGTGGAGCAGGATCATTGGAATCTGTCTCCCAGGCAGAGTCTTCGTAGGAGGATTCCTCTGTTGCATTTTGCATAGCATTTGTACTCTCAGGTAGATCTCCCCATCCAGTTGGCTGGATATCTTCGAGCCTGATACGAGAGCTTTCGGGAGCAGTGTACTTGACCATATAGTCGTATTTTCCACTTGGTTGTCCCAGGGTGTCCCACACTGTGGAACTGGAGGAGTCATCCTTCTCGATGACGTTGACCTCTGGAAAAGCATAGTTGATGAACTCTAGTCCGGCAAGTTTTGCGAATTCATCGTCGTGCTGGATATCTACTGAATGCCCTGAATAATGATCCCATGACATGGTGGGGACACAGGTATTCTGTTTAATGATGCTCAGCTGATTGTTCGGTTGATTTTCTTGTCCCAAGTCTCCTGGATACGACTGCCAGGTATGCAGGCCATCCATTGGGCCATAATAGTCGTGGTCAAAGTTGTCTTTGATCAGAGTGTCCTCCTCTAATGAATTTGGTGGAGCACGGCATCCTCCCGAATCACAATCTCCGTATATTGTTCTGACGTCTGACCTGGGTATAAATCTCGGACTCTGTGCGGGATAGAAAAATGGCGTAGGTACCTCTTCGTGAGACAAGTAACCGTCTTGATTAAGATAGGATTTATAATCCTCATCTGTATCAGAGGAATTTTTCTCGTTGATAGTATGGACTACTTGAGGCACTGGGTGAAGGAAACCTCCACTGTGGAAGAAGTCCTGAAAGGGATGAAGACTTTCATCGTTAGCAACTGTCTGGGTGCAGGTTGCAGAAAAACCAAGACCCTTCTTTGTTTTGTTGTCAATGGGAATGACAAGTTGTCCCCATCCTTTTGCATTGTCACTTTCAATTGCCTCGAGGGCATCTCTATATGAGGAAATTGACGTTCCTTTCTCTGATTGATTCTCATTGTTCACCGTCAGTGCTTGGAACTGAGTCCCAACAACCTCCTCGGGTTCTACATAAGTACACAATGAAAGGTTACTCACGAGGAAGGCTTGTTTCCCACAGCTTGTGACGAGTTGATCTTTCTTGACGAACTTTAGTTTTTGGTGCAGCGTCGAAGTGACTGCCCCAGCCTGATGTATCCAAGGTCTTTCTAATAAACAGTTGTATGCTGCCCGGACGTCCATGACCTGGAAAGTGATTAGGAAAGTGTGAGGACCGATAGTTATTGGAAGGTCGACTTCGCCGATAACTGCTTTCCGAGATCCGTCAAAGGCTTTGACGATGACCTCACTGCCCCTCATCGGGGATCCTTTGAATGATAGTCGCATTAAAGTGGACTTCGACATAACGTTGATCATTCCTCCGCTGTATAAATTGCTCAAGTGTACAGAATGATATGCGTCGGCGAGCAAAGTTGGCACATCGTTTCCAATTAGAAAAACCTTAATGGCGTTGATATCTACAAAGTTATCCATGTTGGGAAACAGAAATAACCCGTAGGTGAGTAAAACCAAGATGCTTTCAAAAGCAGTCACGTTCCCTATACTGGCAAGTACAGGGCTTTCTTTGTCAAGAACTGGGCTGGCAAACCTCGGATGCCACCCTTAGTGGTGATGTGAGTCCTGACTTCTGACTAGTCCAAATAAATTGCTCTTGCAATGATTTGATCCTTTGGAATTTCTTTCAGTCCAGAAAATGGAGCTTGATCAGTAATATGCAGACCAGTCAGGTGAGAATATTCCTCCAGCGTTGGTGCGAGCTCATAATCCGAGAATGTGAAACAGTGATAAACCGGATCGTAAAACTGAATGAGTGCCTCCATGATTCCTTCAATCACATGGACTCTTAACAGAGGTAGCAGACCTCCGTGTTTGGCTCTGAAAGCCTCAGGGTTAGTGATCATCCTTGCTAATTGTCTCAAATCCCTTAGTTTTGGAACCCTGAAAGTATACTGGTGAGTTCTCCTTTTACCGAAATCCATGAGCACAATCTTTTTCTCTGACATTTGCAATCATCGTCTTAGTTTAATTTGAAAAAGAGAGACTAGAAGAAAAGATTTTTTGAATGTTTTAATGTTTTTTTAAATGAATGCATGAATGCAGCACACAAAAACATAGAAAAAACATGGGGTCAAAGGGTCGTTGTCATGGAGTCAAGGCTCTACCCATCCCAAAGGTTAATACTAGTGATTTTTGTACCTGTTTCTCAAAATCATCAGTTCTTATTGAGAAAACACCAGCGGTCCGGGAACCGTGCTAGGTGGTGTTTTGTCGAAGAACCATCAGAAGAGGGTAGTATCGCGTGACAACTATTTCCGATAGCTTCCGCACTACTAAAAGGGTTTTTTCCTAGGTGTATACTTAATCTTTCCACATGCGGCATCACACGCATTCCCATTAGCAGAAAAATAAACACATATATCAATTAGGAAAAGTAGTTTAAAGAGCTAGAAATCCTATGTTTCTGACAAAAATGGTTTCCCGGCGGAGTCACCATTCTGTGGTACCTTCCCAACTAAAAAGGTTTTCGACCTAAGATCCTAATGAAGTCAACAAAAAGTCTTCTCCCGAGTGAAGTCCCCAGTCTTCGGTTTCTTCCTAAAAGATGTGAAGAGAACAAGATCCTAATGACACTCCCTAGCATAGTCGCCATTTTTTCCCGGTATTTCGTGAACCCATGTTTCACCCAAGAGATGGAAGAAAAGTCAAATTCTCTCCCACTGTGGTCGCCATTCTTCTGTAGCGCGGTTTTTGTGGTTTCGAATCACTATCGCTTTGGTACTACAGTTCGATTCATTTTTTATCCTATTGAGCTGATTAAGGAAGGGAAATAGATGTCTCCAATTAACCCTGCTTGCATACTGAGTTTGAACAGCGGTCTGTTCGGTTACAGATGCTACAAAGATGGTGGGTCTCTCTTAGGTTATTTTATTAAGAACACGGGGTCTGGGATATTGGTAGGATGTTAGGATTGATGCTTTTCGATTGATGTATAAAGGTACGGGATTTTGGTTTTTTGATGAGTGTGCTCGCTAAGATTTTTTCTTTCAATCTTATGCCTACGTATTCCCGTTTACCGAAACAGGGAAATCAGAGCGATCGTAGTTCCTCCTATTCTATGGGAGGAAAAAGTTGTTTTGGTGTCTTGTTCAAAGCCCAAGACGTGAAGCTAAAGGTGATTTGTATCTTGTTCAAAGCCCAAGATGTGAAGCTGAAGTTGATTTGTATCTTGTTCAAAGCCCAAGATATGAAGCTGAAAAGGTGTTATCTTTAGAGAGAACTTGTCATCTCTAAAGGGGTCTGTTTGTCACAACTGTTGGGTGACTGGTTATAAACGAGAATTACTTTAACCGAGATATGTGAATCCGACAATGCCATAATTTCCTTTATAGGGGATTTCCAACCTGAAGGAGAAGACTTTAACTCAGTGTAGAGCAATGCCATCTTTCCTTAGGAATTTCTCATGCTAAAAGAGGGACAGTGGCGTGGATGTAAATAATCCAGAGGCTTGCCGCTTACAGCAATTAGATGGAGGAAAATGAGTTATTGATGTTTGTATGTTGTGAACGAGGCATAACTTTGATGCTAAAAGGTTGATTGACTCAACCGGGTTTTATTTATACAAAGCCTAAGAGGAGGCTATTGGCCCAACAAGAGGGTGTTTTTATGTGTCTCGTACGAAGCCCGAGAGAGAGTCTAAATGGGTTGACTCAACAGGAGAATCTTTTATACTCAACAAGAGAGTGTTTTTGTATCTCGTACGAAGCCCGAGATGGAGGCTAAAGGTTTTTGACTCAAAAAGAGAGTCTTTGTATCTCGTACGAAGCCCGAGATGGAGGCTAAAGGTTTTTGACTCAACAAGAGAGTCTTTGTATCTCGTACGAAGCCCGAGATAGAAGCTAAAAGTTTGCTCCGCTGGGGAGAATCATTGTACAAAACCCAAGAGAAGGCTGGGGTTACTGTTTCAGTTAAGTGACAGGTTCAGTATGTTGGTTAAAAGAGAAAACCAGTTCTTATAAAGAGACTGATTAAAGGTAAGGTTGTGCTTTGGGATTGATCAGAGGATCAGGGTTATTTCCTGTTCTTTAAGGAAATGGGAAGTCCAAAGGGTATTTGAGACTGTCCAAGTCTGCGGATGGTTTCTTACTTGAGAATGTCTCTGAGACTCAAGGAAATCAGACTGTCCAAGTCTAGAGTTTTATCTTTTGTACTATGATTTAAGAAGCAGTAGTAGTATGTTCTTGGTAGAAAGATCTAGACTCTTTGAAAGACTGTTCTATTAAGATGACTAATTTCTATTCCTATACCTCTAGGAGGTCGTCGGGACAATTTGTACGAAGCCCAAGAGGAGGTTGGAAACTTTTAAGAAGCCGAGGGACAATTTGTACGAAGCCCAAGAGGAGGCTATCATTCTCGGAGGAAGAATCCTTATACGAAGCCTAAGAGGAGGCTGTGAATACTTCTAAGAAGCCGACGGGTCCTTGTACAACGTCCAAGAGGAGGGGGGATGCTTTTAAGAAGCCTGTGGGTCCCCAAACCCCGAGAAGTTCAAGACAGGCTATTCACTGAGAAAATATCAAGCCAGGAAAATCCGAGAATTTGGAAGAAACTCAAGAGACGCCATTCACAGAGAAAATATCATCTCTGGGGAGTAGAGTTTCTTTTACGATTCCTAAGGAGGACAACCGAAGAGAAGACTGCATCTGGTGCTCCTATGGGTGATCTAGTTTTGTCTACTTCTAAGAGTGTTCAACGGGCTTAATGCTAGACGTAGTTTCCGGGGAAACTCTAAATAACTATACTATTATTACACAGTTGATATGAGTTTATGAAAGAAGACTTACAGTGAAACAGCCCCACAATACAGTTATATGAATATGTAAGCGGTAAATGAAAGCGTATAAACACTTACTTGGTTGTAGAGCATCCATGCTGTTTGGTTAGTTGTTCAACAAAGAAAGATTGAAAATAACAGTATACTCACATCAAAGGAGAAAGTGCTTTGAAAAGAATTTGTTGGGGCTTACAGCTCAAGGAGAGGCCCAGGGTTTTATTAGTGATCGCACTGTCATTTTGTACAGGGGCTTATACAAGTGACTAAGGACCAAGAAAGGTTTTCTGTACAAAGAGATGGGTCTTACACTCTCTCAAGAGGCCCAAAGAAAAAAGGTGGAGCTTATAACACGAGGGTAGGCCCAGATGATTTGTTTTTGAATTGGCGATCGCGCCGATGTTTTCTTTTAACGCAGAGGGACTTATACAATGTATGAGACCCTAAATGTTTTGGTTAAAAGGGGATTGGGTCTTACACTCTAATAGAGGCCCAAAGATTATTTGAAGAAAAGAAATGGGGCTTATAACACGAGGGTAGGCCCAAATGTTTTTTGTTAAAAAAACAACGATCGCGCCGAACTTTTTGACGGTATCACGACTTATACAATACACTGAGGCCCAAAAAATTTGTTTTGTTTTCAAAAAGGGTTGGTTCTTACACTCTAATAGAGGCCCACGGAGTTTGAATGGATCTTATACCTCGAGGAGAGGCCCAGATGATTTGTTTTAAATGGCGATCGCGCCGAGATTTTTGAAAACGCGGTGTCGGGACTTATACAATACACTGAGGCCCATAATTAATTGGTTTTCAAAAAGGGTTGGGTCTTACACTCTAATAGAGGCCCAAAGATTTTGAATGGGTCTTATACCTCAAGGAGAGGCCCAGATGTTTATCTTTTAAAAAGGCGACGATTGCGCCGTTGTTTTTGAAAACGCAGTGGGTCTTATACAATAACTGAGGCCCAAAAAGGTTTGGTCTTCAAAGGGGGTTGGGTTTTACACTCTAATAGAGGCCCATGAGTGTTTGAAAAAAGTTTGTTAAGGTGAAAATCAACAAAACCCTAATTTCATCATTTTTAAAGTAATTATTCAAAGAAAAATGAATTAAAATGATACAAATTCCAAATAAGTTTGAATAAACAACTTGCGATTTTGGTTTTAGGTTTGAAAAATGAGGTTTTAATCAAAAGATGAATTAAAACCTACTTGGTTTTGATTTTTCAACATGGATATTTATTTTTAAAAGGGTTTTAAAACAAATAAAAGGCATTTATTCACAAAAATACTAACTATATTAAATAAGTAATATAAATCTAATTTTTGTGTGGAATAAAATATTTCAATATTTTTGTGATTTTTTTCAAAAAGAACCAATAAAAAATAATTAAAATTGAGAGAGTTATTAATTTTCCAATTAATTAATAAAACATAAAAACATTGGAAAAATGGCAAAATGTGAAAAAACACAAAATGGCATGGGTGGGGTTTGAACCCACGACCTCAAGGTTATAAAGCACGTGCCTTACAACTGGGGTGGTGATACATCCATTGCTTGAAGTGAAACCAAAAATATACAAGTCATGCCTTGGTTTTAGGCCTGACCCAAGGCAAGGCAAGACAAGTTTTGGCTCAAAAACGTGAAGGTCATAACTTTCTCATTTCTTAATGGATTGAGACAAAATTTATATGCATCTGGACCAGAATTTCACAAGGAATCCAATGGTGGTGGTATTGTTTTCAGATCACACTCCCTCCTCAAAACCCGATAGTGGTTTTGAAAAAGGCCTATAATTGCATTTTCTATGCTACACTTTGATACAGGCATGAATTACATGATCAATTGGTTCAAACACAACATATATAACATGTATGAGGTGTGTATGATCAGTGGACCTCAAAGAAATGCATATTTTGGAAAGTTCAAGTCATGAGGCTTACCTCTTTTTGAGCTTTTTGGAGTTTTTGTGCAATCTGTCAAGCCTCTTGTTCCAGAAATGGTTCGATGCTTTAGACACACTCAAATGATCCCTTAGAAGCTTTTAGGATGAGTGGAATCAGCTGGTACCTGCAAAAACACAAACTGGCCCTTTCTTGTAAAAGGGGTTAAAAGTGACCAAAATAGCAACTCTCTCAAATGGTGTTCCAGATGTGGGGAACCATTTGGGACAGTTCAAGGATGATATTTGCAGTGTCTTTGAGGTTTTATCTGGTTTGGAAAGTGACTGAATCAAGACATGGCTTGAAAAATGCACAAAAGGCCTATTTTGAGGTTTTGAGAGATGACTTTGTGATTTTGGAATTACAGGTCACTTTTGTGAGTTTAGATCACCTACATATGATGTTTATGAGGTGTTAGTATCATGAGCTGTGATGGAAATGCTCTCTAACTCAAAAACTCAGAGTTACCTTGCTAAAGAAGGCATTTTGGCCTAAAGAGAGGGATTTTGAGGAAAACATCTGTTTGATGGCTTTGGTGTACTCAAACTGAGTACAAATGAGCTCTATTTATAGTATAGCAAGTTTGGTTTGGGATCAATAGTGAATGGAAACTGCAGCAGAGGTTTGGCCAATGGTTGCATTTTGGAATCCAAGTCTCCTCTAGCCATTGACTAGAGGTTAGGGCACAGGGCTGTGGTTCCCTTGGTCTTGGATAAGTCTTGACTGAATTCAGTTGCAAATGGCTCAGTCCATGCCACCTTGGTGTATTCATTGAATGCTCCAATCCAAAATGGGAGTCTTGTCCCTCTTTTAGGCAATTCTAGGTTTGACATGCTACTTTTTGTTCCAAGGACTTTGGAGGCTTGGCTCAGTGATTGTCCCCTTTAGATTTGATCCTCAATTGTGTCCAAAGTGATGACAAGGCTTGGAATTATCTGATTTTGCCAAATCGACCAAAAATGCAAAATTCTGCCTAGCCTTGGCAGTTTTCAGCAAGGCATATTGCCATTGTCATATCTCATGGCTCAAGTGGAATTTGGTGATGCTCTTGGCCATTTTGGAAAGCCCTCATATGATACAACAACTGTTTGATCATATTTGGTTTTGATACCTTTTGGATCCAAGTGAAAAATCCCCCTACAATTGGAGAAAACTGAAGGCAGATTCTGACTTAGTGAAAATTTCACTAAGTGTTGGAAAAAAGTGACTTTTTCACCTTTTGTGATTTTGATCATCCCATAACTCAAAATCCATGAGGAATTTGGAGGGGGGTCAGTTCTTAGCATTTGTAGAGGCCCATGAGATCTACAAATCAAGTTTTGGATGGGGAAAAATGGCAGTGTGGTTTAGGAGTTATGATCCTCCAAAGTTGGTACCCTTGCCACTTTGTTCATAACTTAGAAAATTTTCTAAGTTTTTATGGTTACCCCTTTTACAAGTTATCCAACTTTTCTTGATTTTACTTGACGAATTATGATTCAAATCATACATTAACATCATTTTAGGGTTAAAAAATCATTTTTGTGAAAAATCTCAAAAAGTCAAAGTTGACTTTTGTGCACAGTTGACTTTTTGTCAGATGAATTCCAAAATGTGCGATCCTCTATGAAATCAAGTCTTTGACCTAAATCAAACATGATGGATTGATTCCATAGGTGTTATAGGGTGTATTGAATCATGTCCTAGGGTTTGGGAGGATGTCCTGGTCAACAATCAAAGCTACAATTGACTTTTTTTGCGAAACCCTAATTGTGGCTCAGATGAAATTGAGACTTGTTGCTCAAGCTTCCTGGATCAATCCATTATTGAAAATGGATTAATGTAGTATGTTGGAGACCCTCAAATCCTCTCTTGAGGTCTTGGCTCATGATTTGTCCCAAAAGTCAACTTAGGGGTGAATTAGGTCAAGAAACCCTAATTCCTGATTTTTGGTGAATACAACCCATGAGGCAAAATTGACTTGATGATTGGGTCCATGAGGTTCCATGGAGCATTTTAGGTTATGCCTTGAAGCATTGGCTCATGCCCAGAGGAAAATTTCCAACTGGAGGCCCTGGTCGACCAAAACCCTAATTTGGTGACACTTACGATCTTGAGGCTTGATCCACCTGAAAGGGAGCAGCCTTGTGCTTAATCCTTGAAGTGAGAGTCCTCTTGATCCATTATGGATGTTTGAGAGGTTTAGAAAAGTTAAAGATCAAGTCATTGATCTTTTGTCTAAGGCTCAGAGAGGGCTTGGAACCCTAAGTTTTGATAGTAGTGAATGCTCACCCATCTTTGGGGAGACTAATGAGGCAAGATGGTTCATCCATATTGTGGTGGTGATTTGCACAATGATGGGAAATATTAGTGGTCAAAATTTGGGGTATTACACTGGGCATGAGCCATTACTTCAATATATGGTCCAGTAAGCTCAAAGGAACCTCAAGAGCCCATTCACAATGGAAAAATCACCTTGAAGGACCATCTATCAAAAAATCAGGAATTAGGCTTTTGACCTAATTCAACCCTTGAATAAACTTGTTGCACCTCAAATTTTACCCTCAGACACTCTGATTTTTGTCATATCATTTTTAGGTCATCTGTCTTAGCATTTGCAGTCATATGGTCCGTCGAGCATAATCATCGCTATTTTTGTGTAATTTTGTCACTTTTTCTTTTTATTCAATTGTTTTATGAGTTTTAGAAATTTTCTCTCTTAATTTAGAATTTTTTTTGTTACTTTGAAATCACTAATTTAGATTACAATTAATTTCTTCTTTCTTCTTAATACATTTTATCTTTAGTCATTTATTTCTATTTTTATTTTTATTACTATTTTTTCATTTACTTATTATCATTATTTTATTGTTATTATTTTCATTTTTTGTCATTATTCTTATTATTATTATTTATTGTTTTTACTTTTATTATTATTATTGTATTGCCACAAAATCCAAAAAGAAGGATCCCATGTCACTCCAAAAGTACCCGTACAACTTGATTTCCCTACACTACCTCCAAAACCTCAACACGCAAAAACCTGCTTTTCCAAAAGCCAAATCTTGCTATCACCAAAAACAAATCTAACCTTCTGTTACAAGATCTCCAACAAGGACAAGCCTTTCCGCCCAAAAACCAAACAAATCTCCATAAACCGTACAACCTTTACAAATATTCCTCCGCTCCTTCATACAAACCCCTTCTCCAACCTTAAAACAATCACAACAATTACTGTCAAATCCATCGACCACTCTTTTCTTTCCCTTCATCGACCCACATCTTCAAACCTTCCTCCTTCTTCATCTAAATCACCGTCAAAACCTTACCCACCACCAATAATTTCAATCGACCTTCAGCCCTTTCCATTCTTCAACAGCAACACTTCCCTTTCAAATTTCAAATCCAAAACCATCTCATTTTTCCGCAACATCACCTTCACCATTCAAAGCTACCACATATTCCATTTTGGAGATCGCAAAATAGCCTCAAAGAACCCCAACCATACCAAATCCAACCTTCAAACTCCACCATTTCAAATCGCACAAAACCTCTTTCTCCTTCAATCAAACCCTTCAATCGTCATCGAATCATCTTCAACCAAACATCACGAACCTTTATAAAAAACAAATCCATTCGATATCAGGAAACGGAACAGAGAAGAAGAGAGTGAGATTAAAATCGAAATCGAAATCAAATCGAACCAAACCTGAGATTCAAATCGATTGAAACGAAGGCTTAGAACTTAAACCGAGCGAGAAAACATACAGAAAGGTTGAGACGATATAGGCTGGCGTCGATTTTGCTTTTGACGGTGTTATGGATCCTCTGTTTTGACCTCGCCCGGATTTGGTTGTAGCGCGATGGTGTTCCTCTAAAACTGGGGAGTTTATGCGGCGTTCGATTTGTTCCAAGGATAGAAGTTTTTATCCTTTCTCTGTTTTCATTTTCAGGTTAAGTTAAATCGAAACGTGAGAAGTTCAATTTCAACGTGAAACCTGTGTTTGTTTTCTTTCTGGATAAGTTGTGTATGGCTGCTGTTGGGCTTTTTTTTTAGGCCCACGATGGAGCTATACCATTCGTAGTCCAACGCCCCGCCTCCCTTTCTATTCGTTTTACTTCTTCCACTTTTTTTAATTATTATAACATTTTGGTTATTTTTGTTAATTGGGTTCAGATATATTTTTTTTTATAAGTTCCGTTGTTTAATATATTTGAGGTTTTGATTAAGAATTTTGTTTCCATTTTGATCACCTTTACAATTTCATTTTCAATTTTTATTAGGGCCTATGACATAAAAAACTTCTTGATTTTGTTGATTTATTCAAGTCACAAATATCATGATTCATATGAGGCCATTTTTCAATTTATTTTTTATTGGTCAATGAAAATCTAATAGAAAGGTATTTCATTTATCGATCTAAATCCTTATTTAGATGAGACCGATTTTATTTTCATTTCGAGCCCGTTTCTTTATTTTTGGGCCAATGATCTCACAAAAATCATGTTTTGTTGATTTATCAAAATCAATAAATCTCTTGAACAGTATGAGGCCACCTTTTACATTGATGCACTATTCTGGTCAGATCTTTCTATTTCTTGCTCATTTACATTGATGCATTTTTTTTATGTCCGCATGTATATATGTTTGCCTGACATTATTTTTTAGCATGTTAATATGATACTATGTGGATACTATCAGTCTTTGATTTATTATCACTTGACTTTGATGTCACTGTATATACCATGTTCATATCTTGTTCATTCTATCATATCCTGTTCATATTATCTGGATTATATCTTTGTTATTATTCACACTGTTTATATCATATTCACGATTGTTCACACTTGACCCTCCTTCCAAAGGAAAGTTCCTACTTTGACTCCTAAGTCACAATCCATTCCCATTTCATCCTTGGCCTCATAAGAGTCGTTTCCCTCATAGTTTAGTAATAGGATGGAGTTATCATGAACTCCATGTGATTCTCACTATCATGAGAACTCACTTTACCTTTTACTCAGACTTACAGAGTTATCATGAACTCTGTGTTGTTCTCACTATCATGAGAATTCACTTCCTCCCTTCATAACGTAGACTTAGAGAGTTATCGTGGACTCTACGTGAGCTTATGCTCATTCCCTTTCGAACGTTGGCCATAGTCAATGTTTCCTTTTCTTTCACCCTTAGTTAGGTGAACTACGGTTGCTCTGATTCTTTAGTCAGATACGTAGGCACAAGATGCGACGTCTTGGCGAGCAAACTTAGTGTACATACCTTAGGTCTTTACCTTAGCATAGATATCTTAGCAAGCAAATATAACATAGCACAAACTTAAACAAGAGGTTCCTGTAGAGTACTACAGATACTTAGGGTGTTAATACCTTCCCTTTGTATAACCAACCCCCGAACCTTAGATCTCCCTGTCGCTCCCAGGATTTTCATCCAGGTACAAACGCGAGAGTGGCGCGGAAAAACAGAGTCGCCAGCCGTGTAAATTTATCCCAAGAGAGGGAAAGGGAACACCGCATAAACCTGAGGAAGAGGGAAAGGAATGGTCATCGCAACCATAGCCCGGGTTCGGGAGTCGGTTACGCGAGGGAAAGGTGCTAGCACCCCACGCGTCCATCGTACTCGATGGGATCCACGCTTGTTGTCTACTCTAAGGGTAAGTTATACTATCATCTAGGGCTGTGCTAAAACGGTATGGGAAGACAAAGACCGACTCGGTAGGACGTCGACGTCCTAGACCTACGTACCCCCTTTGTGCAATGGGGAATTCAGAGTCATCGTAGTTCGGACTAAGTTCTTTTTGTGTTTTTTATGAGCGACGTTAAGTTCACGTCCGGCAGTTAGGGTCGATGCCTGTTTGCGACTCAGACGGAAGGTAACGTGCCCTTTTTGAAAATAGCCTTTAAGTTGAAGGTCCTGAAGGACAAAAATGTTTGAAATTGGTTTGTGTTTTTTTTGGGACAGAAGTGACTTAAGTTAGTTTCTAAGTTGCATTGCACCAAAGTCTAGGGCACAGGGACGAATACTTAACGCATCGTCCCAAGACAGGACGCTCGCTAAGCACTCTAGAAAGATGAGAGGAAGCCCCTCATTTCTCATTCCCCATACTTAAGGCTCGCGCGTAATACATCTTATTATTATTAAGTGTTTTAAAGAAATTTGAGGTGAGAAGAGAGAAGACACAAGGGTAACTCTAAAGGGAGACTATGAATCCTAAAGTTATCATGCATGGGTGACCTACGGTTAGTGAGGTTTGAAGACAATCTAATCCTAAAGGAAAGAGAAGAAGATGAGAGAAGGAAAGAGTAAGGGTGACCATGGATACTTATCCATACCCTTAAAGAACTTACCTTAGCCCCTGCGTAAAAGGTTAGTACGAAACGGATACAAATAATATCAAGGCAAGTGAAAATCAAACTATGGCAAACAATAGTAATCATAATCCAAACATGAATTCAGAAATCAAAGAAACACCCCAAAGCAAATGGCACAAGTGCTTTTCAAACAAAGACTCAGGCATGATCAGAAATGCACATATGTGAGATCTCAAGTGAAAGCAATTAAATAAATAGAGAAATAACTCCTAAAATTCCCAAATTTAATATCAAGGTTTCTCAACCAGAGACAAACAAAATACCAAAACCCCCTGCAAAAATTCAAAGTGTTAGTCATCCAAATAATCATACAAAAATCAGGTGAGAAATAGGGTTCAATGGGCAAAAAAGAAGATCAGAAAGCCATATGAAATAATAATTAAAAATGATATAAAAATACTTTAATGCATTTTAGGATGTCACCTAACAAATGCAAAAAGAACGGATAAAAAATATTTTACGGATGCAGAGAAATAAAATAAACAAAATTAGGTATGCATGATATGAGTAATGCAAAAAGCAAATAAACAAATATTTAATTTAGATGATAAAAATAAAATAAAATAATAAAATAAAATTAAAGCGCGTGGCAGCATATGGGCCACACGATCAAAGTCACGGACGGTGGAGATTTCATCTTCCTCACCCAAACCCTAATCTCGCCGGAACCCTCACCAGTCGCCGGAGCTAGGGCTCCGGTCACCACTTTCGGCCACCTGCAATGAAAAATGCACCAAAACACGCAAACAAATACACTACCTTGGCCAGAATTTCACCGGGATCAATAATATCACGTTAAAAATCACCAACAATCAACACACAAAGAGATTCGCACGAAACAAGTTAGGGTTCCAAAACTTAAAACTCACGATGTGCACATGATACACGTCTAAACTCAAAATAAAACACATCAGAGTCATCAGCAACAATCACAGATCATTATGCATGTAAAAAAAATAGAGTTTTAGGATCATGGAACTTATCACCAACCTGAGATCAAGAAATCATAATCCTTGCTGTTAGCTTCAAACGATGGATGATTTACGTTCTATGGATGCCAAGGATGAAGGTTGTGAAGGAATCTTGTGAAAAGCCCTTGTGGATTAAGAGATTCGAATTATTGAAGTTTTAGGGTTCAAACTTTTGTTCTCCTCAAAATCACGTGTGTTCTCTCCACTGAGTGTATGAGTTTTGGTTTTTTGATCTTGTGAGAGTTGAGAGAAAAATTTGGGAGAGTTTTGAATATATAGTGGAGTCTAAAATGAAGGGCAAAAGGTAGAATTTTGGCTTAAGTGAAAATAACACTGTCTTCGGCAAGGAATTTCGACTCTGAGCCTTCCACAACATCGTCCGCCTCTGAATCACGGTCGCAACGCAAAAAGAACGGACGTCATACGATCAAAATCGAGTGCGATCGATATGTTTAAGCTGCAAGACGTCACTGAATAAGTCGTTTTTTTCAGCTTATTTGGTGTCCGCTACTCGAAAACGTGACAAGGTAAACCTCTTTGGAGCATAATCTCGACTCGACTTTGTCAGCAAAGTTGTAGATCTATGAGTCAGTGTCCTCGTGTCAAAATATGAGAGGGATCAGACAACAAACGAGTGAGATATGAATTTTGCCGTGAAACAACTTTCAGCCATTTTCTTCGATTCAACACTTCCATTTTGCGAAATAAACCAAAACGATGATCTTCGGAACATCGTTCAAACTCGAGCTTGTCTTCAATCTTAAAGAGCACAAAGTTTGTGAACCGTAGCTTCGAGAATGGACACAATCCGATAAAAATTGACCGAGTTATGAATTTTACAAAATCTGACAGACAGTGCACTGCATCAAAGAACCCCACTGGTAATTTGCATTTTCGGGGTCCTTCCACTCGGACCTGACCCAAACTGAATTCATGGCACGAAGATAACATCTAAACGGAATTTTAGGCACCAGAACGGCATCAATCTGACGAACGAGCTGAGAGTTATGAATTTTTTAGTGTCCGAAATACACCGGTTCAGCACTATTTTCAGTTGTTCTTCTGCTGTATCGACTCAGAGAATTCGCGTATTCGGAGATCTTACTCAAAGAATTAGCTTTTGGCCAAAACACGAATGTTGGAGAGGATATCCAGATGGAACTTTTGGCATAAGAATCGCTCAAAAATGATGATCCAATCAGAAGCTAAGCCCTTTTGAATGCCACTGACGCAATTATCCAGCGAAACCGAAATTCCAAAAACAAATAATTCCCACCACTTTCCTTGATGAATTGACTTCCGAGCCGAACATAAAAGTTGTAGAGAATACCAAAATGGTTCTAACTGTTGAATATCCAGCCAAAACGAGTTCCAGAGCAAGAGTTATGAATTTTGCAAATTTGCACAGCAAGTTGATTTTCTGCTCAAACTGTTATGAATCGGTTGAAAACTTTGACTTTCTCTGAGATTCTTGACATGAAAAATTATGTTTGATAAGAGCTTTACTGACCCGTTGATTACGTAACCTGGAGAAATACTTTGCGCATATGTCGAGTGACAAAATAAACGTCTGTTGCAACCTGACGATGCTTGAACAGAGAACCTTGATCCCATGCTAATGATATGCATACATGATAATGCAAAGAATGAAATGAAACATAAGCCAGTTAGTAATAAAGTAAGGAGGGCAAATTTTGGGGTGCTACAGCTGCCCCTATTCAATCAACTTGGTCCTGAGGGTATGATAGCGACGGCTTTCAGACAATCAGGATGCACGGAGATTGAATACCAAAGAACCCGTAAATTTGCCATCCCCAAAAGGGGGACGACTCCACTAGGGAATCTGCCATAAATGATGTACCATCACAACAGACGATGTATAGGAATGTCCTGAAATAAACACAAACGAGTGTTACTTACGCTGGGGATAAGAAGGTAGACCATCAACTCTGAGGTTGAGGAAAAATGGCATTCGCTCCGAGATTGAGAAGATTGGAAGTAAACAATAACACTGAGGTTGAGGACAAGGTAGACATCAACTCTGGGGTTGGTCAGAAGAAAGATACACGTCAACTCTGAGGTTGGAGACAAGCCACAATATACGATAATTCTGAGGTTGGTAAAGAAAGGCTTCAACTCTGAGGTGGGAGAGAAGATATACGACAACTTTGAAGTTGGGGAAGAAAAGGATATTCATCAACTCTGAGGTCGAGAAAAGGCGTACAACAACTTTAAAGTTGGGGAAGAAAAGAATATGCATCAACTCTGAGGTCGAGAAAAGGTATACGATAACTTTGAAGTCGAGGAAGAAAAGATATTTCATCAACTCTGAGGTCGAGAAAAGGTATCCGACAACTTTGAAGTTGGGGGAAGAAAATGATATTCATCAACTCGGAGGTCGAGAAAAGGTATACGACAACTTTGAAGTTGGGGAAGGAAGGATATTTCATCAACTCGGAGGTCGAGAAAAGGTATACGACAACTTTGAAGTTGGGGAAGAAAGGATATTTCATCAACTCGGAGGTCGAGAAAATGTATACGACAACTTTGAAGTTGGGGAAGGAAGGATATTTCATCAACTCGGAGGTCGAGAAAAGGTATACGACAACTTTGAAGTTGGGGAAGAAAGGATATTTCATCAACTCGGAGGTCGAGACAAGGTATACGACAACTTTGAAGTTGGGGAAGGAAGGATATTTCATCAACTCGGAGGTCCAGAAAAGGTATACGACAACTTTGAAGTTGGGGAAGAAAGGATATTTCATCAACTCGGAGGTCGAGAAAAGGTATACGACAACTTTGAAGTTGGGGAAGGAAGGATATTTCATCAATTCGGAGGTCGAGAAAAGGTATACGACAACTTTGAAGTTAGAGAAAGGTGACAACTCTGAGGTTGGACAAAATAAGCGTCAACTCTGAGGTTGGGATCACTGTTTTGATTGAGGGTTGATCTGGGCTTTCACACAAAGTACCAAATCTGGCTTATGCTCCACATGCATATGTTTGAATTTTCTTTCTATGGCGTAATGCTCCATATGAAATGGAAATGCTACGCGTTTGAGGATGCAATGCAATAATGATTACTACATGCAAGAATGAGATGACACTCCACCATGGAATGCGCAGAATAGAACAAGCAGACTTCACTGAGGAAGGGACCACCAATATCTGATCTCCCGTGGGGAGATACCCAACTTTACCATCAATAACCACTGGTGATGTAAACTCTGTAGGGGAACTGCAAGCTGAATTGCAAACTCTGTCGGGGAGATGCCAATGAAGATTGGACTTTGAACTGCTGAAACTGCCAATAACCATTGGACTTTAACCTGCGGGGAAATACCGAATCCGACTTTTGAGGAAGAGAATACTCTGACTTCTCACTGCCTCCTGTAACACCCCTTTTCTATACCCCCAAATAATCACTTAAATCATTTAGGCACATATAAAATCAATTCGCCAGAGTACGATTAAAACATAGTATAAAAGAGGCATGTCACATCATACGTTAAATTAAACCATACAACACCTGCTCAAACATCGATATGCAACAGTGGGGTAACTTTGCAACAGAGGAACTTTGTCCTTACACCCACATCTCAATATTTAGAATAAAAGCGGAAAATCTAAACATTGAATAACATCAAACATATATACTTATATATACATGCGTCATCGGTTATCATCCATCAACATAATTCATGTTTACTTAAACATTCATCCACAAGATACATGTACAAATGTATCACAAAAGAATAATATACATCCTAGCTACCCGGTGCTACATATCAGAGCCAACCGACCAAAAGAATGAAGACACGCTTCACAAAAAGACCTCCCGCATACCTACTCTGCAATGCCTCATAGAGCATCATAAAACAGCAGAAGGGTGAGAAATATTGTCATAATAACAATGCATATAATTATGTACTACAACATAAACATATAACATATATTCTCACCACAACTCATCATATATCACAATATGGATATATCATCAAGCCTATACATTATGCATACATTCACCATTATCATCATTCCACATGAACGCACACATACTTGTTCATTCAACAATGCATCATTATAAGATACAGTTTATATCATTTCCCATAAACATACATATATCAATGTTTATTCATCAATGCACAAATACAAAGATGATCCATGCAACTCATAGAGACCGACTCTCGACTCTATGCAGATGCATGCGGTACCGACTCATCACCCGAGCTCAATTGAAGAACTCAATGGAAATATCCTCCCTGCCGGGCCTACGATATTTCCCCATCGCTCATACCATTATGGCATCCGATGTTTCTGGATTGTTCACGCAGACACAATCCGATTGCTCAAACCCCACAAGGGCACACAATCATTCTGAAGATTCCCACGGAATCAAGTGTAACTCATCGCAACGATTACACCCATTGACTACGCAATGTTCAGAGGATCCTCAAATGATCATTTGTGTAATCAATCACTCACACCCAACAGGGACGTGATATTACACCCGATTCTCCACGGAATCGCGACACATGAATGCATGTCATGCTGTTTCTCATACAAAATGACCACATACACTCATGCAATGCACACATATTTCACAATATATTCATGCATTCTTCTCATACAATCACATACAATCTATATATATTCACATCAATGCACTACGGTATGATTCACATTCAAACACATAGTCAAAACGGTAAAAGTCTCTAAATATCACTATTCCCGGCTTTTCCGACTTATTTAATCGGCTAAGAATTTCCAATTCATCATAATGATAAAGAACGTTTCATAAGCTTCCTAATGCATCAAACCACACCTCAAACCGAACCACAAATCAAAAGTTATGCAGAAAACAAAATTACACGAACAGCACTGTTCGCTGGGCGAACCTCCCTCGCGAGCATTCGCTAGCTCCTTCGCTAGGCGAACATCCCTCGCGAGCATTCGCTAACATCCCTCACGAACATCCCTCAACCCAAAACATTTTCAAAACAACATATATCCATCAGAACTCAATCTAGTCATGGCACCAAGCATTCTACCACATTTTCGTCGATTTCCAACCGCGAAAACATCGATTTCTCATTATCGACCTAAAATGGAAAACTATGAAAACACCATAACCAATCCAATACACACATACACAATCATACATAATACTATACATTGATAAGATAACAATGTTTCACACCCTTACCCGATTAAATCGATTCCTAGAGGTTGATTTTCTTGGTTTTCCTCTTTTCCTCTTCTTTTCTCTTCCTCTTCTTTCTTTCTCTCCTTTTTCTCTCTATTTCTCTTTTCTATCTATTTTCTTTCTTTTCTATTTCTTTTCTCTCATTTTCCACTAAATCAATTAATTCATTTTTCTCACAAAATTCTAACTCCACAAAATTTCTAACTTATGATTAATTGAGAAAAGTCTAAAATACCCTCCATTCTAATTTCCCCGAAAACTCTCAAAAACGGTAAAATAACATTTAACACACCAATTTAACAAATAAAATAATTTATCACCCAATTAAAACAAAAGACTCAAGAATAATGGAATAATCAAAATCGGGGCGTTACAACTCTCCCCCACTTTAGAAATTTTCGTCCTCGAAAATAATACCTGATTCAAACAACTCCGGATACGACTCTCGCATCCCACTCTCTAGTTCCCAAGTCATATTGCCTTCCGCAGTGCCTCCCCACGCTACTTTCACAAGCGCAATATCCTTGCCTATTAGTTTCTTAACTTCACGGTCCAAAATCCTAACCGGTAAAGCTTCCAACGTAAGGTTATCTCTCACTTCTACCTCGTCCATAGGAATAACATGTGACGGACCCGGATACTATTTCCGAAGTTGCGAAACATGGAATACGTCATGCAAATTCGAAAGGTTCGGAGGCAACGCCACACGGTAAGCCACAACACCAACTCGTGAAGTAATCTGATACGGACCAATAAAACGAGAAGTCAACTTCTTCGACTTCAAAGCACGACCCACACCCGTAACCGGTGTAACTTTCAAAAACACATGGTCGCCTTCTTGAAATTCAAGATCTTTCCTTCTCTTGTCATGATAGCTCTTCTGTCTACTTTGAGAAGCTTTCATCTTCTCCAAAATAAACTTCACTTTCTCCGTCGTTTGTTGTACCATTTCCGGTCCAACTATCGTCCTCTCGCCGGTTTCATGCCAACACAAAGGTGTTCGACATCTCCGACCATACAAAGCCTCAAATGGTGCCATACTTATACTCGAATGAAAACTGTTATTGTAAGTGAATTCAATCAATGCCAAATAACCATCCCAAGCACCACCTTGCTCGAGTACACAAGCACGCAATAAATCCTCCAACGATTGAATCGTCCTTTTGGTTTGACCGTCCGTTTGCGGATGATAAGCCGAACTCAATCTTAGCTTAGAACCCAAAGCCTCTTGTAAACTCACCCAAAATCTTGATGTAAATCTCGGATCTCGATCCGATACAATACTCTTAGGAACTCCATGTAACTTCACAACCACAAGAACATAAATCTCGGCTAACTTCTCCAAAGGATAACTAATATCAATTGGAATAAAGTGAGCAGATTTAGTAAGCCTATCAACAATTACCCAAATAGCATTATGACCTCTTTGCGTATTCGGCAATCCTGTAACGAAATCCATCGATATACTATCCCATTTCCATTCCGGAATATCCAACGGTTGCATCAATCCACTAGGCTTTTGATGTTCCACCTTAGACTTTTGACAAGTTAAGCACGCATACACAAATTGAGCAACATCTCTCTTTAAACCGGACCACCAAAAGTTCTTCTTCAAATCTTGATACATCTTATTCGCACCCGGATGAATACTTAAATTACTTCGGTGTCCTTCCTCCAAAATCATCTTTTTCAACTCCACATCGTCGGGAATACAAATAAGACCACGGAATCTCAAAACTCCAAAATTATCAACCTTAAAATCCTCGTTCTCATTCATCATCAAATCAACGAACTTCAAATCCAACTTTTGCTTTTCACTAACCGTTGCAAGAAAATCATTCGTAACATGTAGCATACCAAGTCGCACACTTCGCGGCGTCATTTCGCAAACCAAACTCAAGTCTCTAAAATCCTCCAAAAGTTCCCATTCTCTCATCATCAATGCGGACATATGTAACGATTTCCGAATCAAAGCATCGGCCACCACGTTTGCCTTACCCGAATGGTAATTCAAACCAAAATCATAATCCTTCAAAAGCTCTAACCACCTTCTTTGTCTCATGTTCAATTCTTTTTGATCAAATAAATATCTTAAGCTTTTGTGATCACTAAAAACTTCAAATCTTGCACCATAAAGGTAATGCCTCCATATTTTCAAAACAAACACCACGGCCGCTAACTCCAAGTCATGTGTAGGATAATTCTTTTCATGCACTCTCAATTGTCTAGAAGCATATGCCACAACTTTTCCATCTTGCATCAAAACACCACCTAAACCCACCAATGAAGCATCACAATACACTACAAATGGTTCATTAGGATTAGGCAAAATCAAGACCGGAGTCGTTATCAGCCTTCTCTTTAGCTCATTGAAACTCTCTTCACAATGAATATCCCAAATGAAAGCCTTTCCTTTACAAGTCAATAGCGTTAAAGGAAGTGCCAACTTCGAAAATCCCTCAATAAACCTCCGATAATAACCCGCCAAGCCTAAAAAGCTTCGAATCTCCGTAACCGACCTAGGAACCTCCCATTGTATCACCGCATCTATCTTGGATGGATCAACACTAATACCACTACCGAAAATAACATGTCCAAGGAAGCTTACTTCCGACAACCAAAATTCACATTTCGACAACTTAGCATACAATTGTTTCTCTTTCAAAATTTGCAACACAATTCTCAAATGCTCTTCATGCTCCTCTTGAGACTTAGAGTAAATCAAAATATCATCGATGAACACAACCACAAAACGATCCAACTGTTCATGAAAAATACGATTCATGTATTCCATAAACACACCCGGCGCGTTAGAAACCCCGAATGGCATCACGGAGTATTCGTAATGACCATACCGTGTCCTAAATGCCGTCTTTTGAATATCTTCTCCTTTCACACGAATCTGGTGGTATCCTGATCTCAAATCAATCTTGCTAAAAACATTCGCACCAACCAATTGGTCCATCAAATCATCGATCCTTGGAAGCGGATACTTGTTCTTAATTGTCACTTTGTTCAACTGTCGATAATCAATGCATAACCGCATACTCCCGTCCTTCTTCTTTACCAACAATACCGGAGCACCCCAAGGAGAAACACTTGGCCTTACAAATTTCTTGTCCAACAAGTCATTCAATTGCTTTTTCAATTCTACCAATTCTGATGCCGACATACGATACGGTGCCATCGAAATCGGTCTAGTACCCGGAACTAGATCAATTGAAAATTCAACTTCTCTTTCCGGCGGTACATCCTTAATATCTTCCGAAAACACTTCTGGAAATTCACACACCACTGGGAACACATCAAGCTCAACTTGACTCTCCACCGACAATGATGCAAACAAACCAAACAATTGAGCTTCGTCCGCTAAAAGTTTCTTCAACTCTTTAGTGGATAGGAAACTCTCAAATTCATCATCTTCCAAAGAAGGAAACCTTACTAACTTGTGATAGCAATCTATATGAACTCGATTAAATTGCAACCAGTTCATACCCAAGATCACGTCCAATCCCTCCAACGGCAAACATACTAAATCCATAATGAAGTATTTACCACACATGGTCAAAGGACAACTTACACACACCAAAGACGTAGTTACCGACCCTGATGCAGGAGTCTCAATAACCATTTCAGCACCCATCAAAGTTAACGCAAGATTCAAACGCTTCGCGCACTCAGACGAAATAAATGAATGAGTCGCTCCCGTATCGATAACAGCAACTAAAGGTGTACTATTAATAAAGCATGTACCTTTAATCAAACGGTCTGCATTCGTAGTTTGAGTCCCCGCCAATGCAAACACCTTTCCGCCCGCTTGAGCTTGTTTCGGCTTAGTACACTTAGTACTAATGTGACCCACTTCTCCACAATTATAGCACTTCACTACATTCCTCCTACACTCAGTAGTAGCATGCCCTACTCCTCCACAGTTAGAACATTTCACCACAGTCTTCCTACAATCAAATGATTTATGACCCATACCTCCACACTTGAAACACTTTACGGGACCAGAACTTCCTCCTCCAGACCTCCTATCAAAGTTTCCCCTATGCTTGCCCTTATCAACGGGTGTCACATAAGGTCCACCTCGAGCTTGTTGCTTTCCCTTCCTCTCATTCAAACTTTTGTAATGTGTAGAACGGGCCTTGCTATCTTCCTCGAAGATTCTACAACATTTCGTCAAATCCGCAAACCTCCTTATCCTTTGATACCCCACAGCTTGTTTAATCTCAGGACGTAAACCATTCTCATATTTAATACACTTTGAGAACTCAGCAGTAATCGCAGCATAATGAGGATGGAATTGAACCAACTCCACAAACTTAGCAGTATAGTCCACCACCGACATACTACCTTGTTTTAGTTCAAGAAACTCCATCTCCTTCTTTCCCTTCACACTCTCAGGGTAATACTTCCTTAAGAATTCAGTACGAAATAAATTCCAAGTTACCTCTTCATCATCCACCTCAAGAACTTCACGCATACCGACCCACCAATCGTCGGCTTCTTCCTTCAACATGTGAGATCCAAGCCTCACCTTATTCTCCTCCGCACAATCCATAACTCTGAAGATCCTTTCAATCTCTTTCAACCAAAGTTGAGCACCCTCGGGATCAAATCTTCCTTTGAAAACCGGTGGTTGATTCTTCCTGAACTCATCATTAGCATTCACATTCGGCGCACCTTGCACCGCCCTAGCCATTGCTTCCAAAGCAGCAGCCATCGCATTATCATTTCTACCAGCCATATTCTGATCATTCCCAAAAATTACAACAAGGTTAAACAACAGTTCAACCAACACAACAATAAGACAGACACAACTGACTCAACTCTGGCTCTAATACCACTTAATGTAACACCCCCTTTCTATACACCCAAATAATCACTTAAATCATTTAGGCACATATAAAATCAATTCGCCAGAGTACGATTAAAACATAGTATAAAAGAGGCATGTCACATCATACGTTAAATTAAACCATACAACACCTGCTCAAACATCGATATGCAACAGTGGGGTAACTTTGCAACAGAGGAACTTTGTCCTTACACCCACATCTCAATATTTAGAATAAAAGCGGAAAATCTAAACATTGAATAACATCAAACATATATACTTATATATACATGCGTCATCGGTTATCATCCATCAACATAATTCATGTTTACTTAAACATTCATCCACAAGATACATGTACAAATGTATCACAAAAGAATAATATACATCCTAGCTACCCGGTGCTACATATCAGAGCCAACCGACCAAAAGAATGAAGACACGCTTCACAAAAAGACCTCCCGCATACCTACTCTGCAATGCCTCATAGAGCATCATAAAACAGCAGAAGGGTGAGAAATATTGTCATAATAACAATGCATATAATTATGTACTACAACATAAACATATAACATATATTCTCACCACAACTCATCATATATCACAATATGGATATATCATCAAGCCTATACATTATGCATACATTCACCATTATCATCATTCCACATGAACGCACACATACTTGTTCATTCAACAATGCATCATTATAAGATACAGTTTATATCATTTCCCATAAACATACATATATCAATGTTTATTCATCAATGCACAAATACAAAGATGATCCATGCAACTCATAGAGACCGACTCTCGACTCTATGCAGATGCATGCGGTACCGACTCATCACCCGAGCTCAATTGAAGAACTCAATGGAAATATCCTCCCTGCCGGGCCTACGATATTTCCCCATCGCTCATACCATTATGGCATCCGATGTTTCTGGATTGTTCACGCAGACACAATCCGATTGCTCAAACCCCACAAGGGCACACAATCATTCTGAAGATTCCCACGGAATCAAGTGTAACTCATCGCAACGATTACACCCATTGACTACGCAATGTTCAGAGGATCCTCAAATGATCATTTGTGTAATCAATCACTCACACCCAACAGGGACGTGATATTACACCCGATTCTCCACGGAATCGCGACACATGAATGCATGTCATGCTGTTTCTCATACAAAATGACCACATACACTCATGCAATGCACACATATTTCACAATATATTCATGCATTCTTCTCATACAATCACATACAATCTATATATATTCACATCAATGCACTACGGTATGATTCACATTCAAACACATAGTCAAAACGGTAAAAGTCTCTAAATATCACTATTCCCGACTTTTTCAACTTATTTAATCGGCTAAGAATTTCCAATTCATCATAATGATAAAGAACGTTTCATAAGCTTCCTAATGCATCAAACCACACCTCAAACCGAACCACAGATCAAAAGTTATGCAGAAAACAAAATTACACGAACAGCACTGTTCGCTGGGCGAACCTCCCTCGCGAGCATTCGCTAGCTCCTTCGCTAGGCGAATGTTCCAGCGAACCAACTGTTAGCTAAAAACAGACACAAAGTTCGCTAGGCGAGCACTTGGCGAACCAAGTCAGAACCAAACAGAGCCAAAAACACCCAAAGTTCGCTAGGCGAACACTCTAGCGAACCTTCGCTCATGCCTTCGCTAGGCGAATACCCGTAGCGAACCTTCGCTACCCTTCGCTGATTGGTTCGCTAGGCGAACCTGTGAAAACTCAGAATCCTTCAGCGCTGTTGAAAACCCAAAAACCCTATTTTTCAACCCAAAACATTTTCAAAACAACATACATCCATCAGAACTCAATCTAATCATGGCAACAAGCATTCTACCACATTTTCGTCGATTTCCAACCGCGAAAACATCGATTTCTCATTATCGACCTAAAATGGAAAACTATGAAAACACCACAACTAATCCAATACACACATACATAATCATACATAATACTATACATTGATAAGATAACAATGTTTCACACCCTTACCCGATTAAATCGATTCCTAGAGGTTGATTTTCTTGGTTTTCCTCTTTTCCTCTTCTTTTCTCTTCCTCTTCTTTCTTTCTCTCCTTTTTCTCTCTATTTCTCTTTTCTATCTATTTTCTTTCTTTTCTATTTCTTTTCTCTCATTTTCCACTAAATCAATTAATTCATTTTTCTCACAAAATTCTAACTCCACAAAATTTCTAACTTATGATTAATTGAGAAAAGTCTAAAATACCCTCCATTCTAATTTCCCCGAAAACTCTCAAAAACTGTAAAATAACATTTAACACACCAATTTAACAAATAAAATAATTTATCACCCAATTAAAACAAAAGACTCAAGAATAATGGAATAATCAAAATTGGGGCGTTACACCTCCAACCTGCTTGAATATATTCCATCGTCTTACCCTGCTGAGAAGGAGGAATCCACCCGCACTGCTGGGGATAAGGAATCTTCATAAAGAACCCTTTCCGATTTGAGGACGACCCTCTGCTTGGGGAAAAATATCAATTCCAACACCTCGCGGGCAGGATACCTTCTGGCTCTTTGCTGGGGGAGAGACTTAGTACTTCAAGTTTCTGCTGATCGCTGCATACTGATTATCAAGAGTGGATAACGGTTCCTTTAATTCTTGACTCGCCCCAGCCCACGGGGTTTGGGAGAGATCATCTCAAGAGGATTTTACAGAAGATCGGGTGTTCGCACTGCCCCAGGGTCTTCAAACTCTTGGAGAGATTTATCATATCTCGACATAACTGCCCCAGTCTTCATACCCCATGAAGTGCATTACCTCGAAAGGATTTGTAATGACTTGAAGATACTCTGCTTTAGCACCTTGAACCTTGAGGAGGTGCTTTAACCATTTTCAGGAATGGACAATCTCCCACGCTCTAGAGGTGGCCTGCCCCAATATGAGCTTTGAAGTGACTTTGCCCCTGATCTTAGAATGAATGCCCCAGAATAACTGAATTTCAGAGAGACTTCTCGACGTGACTGCCCCAGATTGGCTACATCTTAACACGACTTACTGGGAAGAGCCCCCTCTACACTAAGTCTCTTGGCAGCGTGCCCTTTGGTATGATTGTCCTTCAGAATTTTCAAGCATCCCAATTTGGCAAGATCAAGCTTCTTGACTAACTTTCACTATGTAGGCTGCATTGATGCTTAGGAACATGTATGCAAGCAGAACAAGTTATTTATGAGAATGATAATTCTAATGTAACAAATATGTTAACCTTGAAGTTTTTTATTGAAAATGCGTCGCCAAGCCTTGTGAACGAATCACTTGCTGGGATGCGACCTTGATTTTTTGAATGGAAAAACAATGCGCACATGCAATACCAACAAATCTTATTAGCACAACTCGTAGGAGTCAGGAACGCTATCCTGTTGAAGTACGCTTTCGGAATAAACCCTGTTTCAATTAGGACTTTTAAGGGTTGTAACGTGGATTGGTTCACAGTTTCAGAAAAAGGATTTATGGTTCAAAATTTATCGGTGCCCACCCACTCTTCGTGATGTTCTCCAGTCCTATGTTCAGTTAATCTGACCCAAACACTCATCTCTCCAAAGGTTTATGATCTTTAAGGAACCCGTGCAACTGATGATTTGACACCTAAGGAGGTTTTGGAGTGACAGTCGTCCCTTTTTATCTTCTGTGTCTGTAATCACACGAGTTTGTTCTTATCGGGGATTTTCTTTTGTAACGCTTTTCGCTTTTTTCTTTTGCTTTTTGATCCCTAATTTTGCCTGGACTGACCCTTTTGGATTTTTCGATTTTGAAGTCCAGCGGGATGCCCTAACTTTTGCCTAAGTCAAGTCGACTTAGCGGGCTTTCCTTTTTTTTTTATTCCCCTTTTGAACAAAGCGCGTGACACTGGTTGTCTTGTTGGCTTGAAAGGGTTGTGACTGCCTCACTCCCTAGTTGTTGACGGATAACCATCGGGGTTTCATATCTGTTGCACATTCTCCTTGGAATTTGAGCGCTCGGTCAAACTAACTGACGCCTACCCTGCCCCTGGGTTAAGTATGAGGGGTTTTTTCCGTACAAAAGAAACTCCTACTTCAAGGCTCGAAGGGGTTAACGAGGGTCTGTCTCCTTATCTCTCCAGTGTTTGTGAATTGGAAATAATGCCTGTACATCCTTAACAGGGTTTTATCCAAATGCGCACCATTAGAAATTTGCGTTCTTATTTCGTCATCCTCCCTCAAGAATTCTGAACAAGAAAATTGGTATTGCAGTGCATATAAACATTTAAGAGTGAACACGAATGGATTACTTCAAGGAAAACATAATCATTGCATTAAAAAACAAACGAGTCTTACATGCATACGATGCTTTAACAAGAAATAATAAAAAAAACTACAAATGAAAATGCAGTAAAGAAGCTGAAGATTGCCATTGCTGAGGAAGCTTGATTCTGCCTGGACGTGCTTGCAGACTGAGTGCACACTTGAGAAGGGAGGCTTCAATTGATGTACATATCCTCTTCAGTGAATGCAATGATCTTTGAGTCTACCAGGTCTTGCTCCTTGTGCTTGAACACGTTGCAGTTTTCAATTGAATGACCCAGTGTGTCTGAGTGATATTCACATCTGGCGTTCAGATCATAATCAGGAGGAATAGGGTCAGGAAATGGCTTGGCATCCCTTATTTCAACCAGAGAACTCTCAAGTAGACGGGCAAGATCATCACTGTGAGGGATAGGGAGTGGATCGAAACTTCTCGCAGGCCTTCGTGGTTTTTTTTGTCTCTGTTGCTGAGGAGCATAAGGTCGTTGATGCTGAACAGGCCGTTGAACAACAGGAGGAATATACACAGCACTAGCTTCTCCATCCTTTGTCTTGGAGGGCCCATCATAAGGTTTCTTTGCATCTGCAGCAACACTTCGAATCTTTCCCGTTTTGATGCCGCTTTCGACCATTTCTCCTACTAAGATGAGATCAGCAAACTTTCCAGTCATACACTGTACCAACTTTTCATAGTAATGACCCTGCAAGGTGGCCATAAACATACCTATCATTTCATGTTCCAGCATGGGAGGCTGGACCCTTGCTGCCAATTCACGCCATCTCTGGGCGTACTCCTTGAAACTCTCATTGTCCTTCTGTGATAAGTTCTGCAGCTGTGTTCTGTTAGGAGCCATGCCAGTGTTATATTGATAGTGTCTAATGAATGCCCCTGCTAGATCTCTCCAACTACGCACATCTTTCCTTTCTAGTTGCATATACCACTCCAGGGATGCCCCAGATAGGCTATCCTGGAAGCAATGCATCATTAATTTTTCATTCTTCGCATGCGCAGCCATTTTACTTGGGTATGCCCTCACATGAGTCCTTGGGCAAGTCATACCCTTATACTTCTCGAAAGTGGGAGTCAGAAACTTGTGCGGGATAACAACGCCTGGTACCAACCTCAAATCCTCTAGATCCATACCCACAGAATCCTGATTTATAACACCCCCCAGTTGTTCCTCAATCAACTTGATCCTCTGATCATTGTCAAAATGGGGCCCATCACCGCCTGGCACAGAAAATGCATCATCTTGAACATCATCATACTAACGACCCTGAATAGCACCAACACCAATACCTCCTCCCCCAGCATTTTCAGCCCCGCCCGGAGGAATCACAATGCTAGAAACAGGAATACCTCCGCCCGGAGGACCATTCTGAACAATAGTACCAGTAACACCAGTATGGACTCCTCCATGAAGGACAGCTTCGTCATCAATCCTTGCAATCAGTGGTTGGACAAAAGTTCTTAACTGCTCTTGGCCCTGAGCAACCCCTTGCATTAAATCCATGAACTGGCTCATGCGAGTCCGCATCTCAGCCATCTCAGCTTGTAGTTGATCCATGAGTCTTTTCTGATTTTGTCTGGTAGAATACTGGTGAATGGGTTGATCTGCAATCCTGAGCTTAGAAGGAGAACCAAGTAAGAACGCCAGAGATAAACACCTGTTATGCAAAATGATTATGGATATGGGAATGCAAATGAACATGTTTAAAAATTCGCAGGGCGATCCACCCCTTGATTCCAGTTTTAGTTTCAGAATCACAGTTAGGATGCCACCCTACAAATGAATAAACATGTTGGGATTCACAATGATGATGCAAATGCTCACATGGGGTCAAGGATGCCACACAGAATGGACACTGCTGCACTGTTCCAGCTGAACCATCTCAAATATCTGCCCAAATACCCTGAATACCGGAATAACCATAATATCATACTGATAAATCTGCCGATCAGAAAACTGGGTATATTGAAGGTCAAGGTTACCTGCAAACCTGCAAACACCCATCCCCTCTCACGTGTGGGTACTAGGATGTTCAGTATCCCGTGCTCTCAGGTCGAGAAATGATGATACGTTCACCATTTCTGGTTTGGCATCATCATCAATCGAGGAGGCCTCAACTGATTCTCCAAAGCGGAAGGTCCTCAGCTTTGGAACTGAGGTCGAGAAACAATAGTACATTCATCCCTCGGGGTACAGTACTATCGTAAATCGAGGAGTGCCTCCACTGATTCTCTTCAAAAGGTAGGGGCCATCCTATGCGAGTTCCAAAGCGGGCCCTCGGGTGCGAATGGGTTTGCCACAGGATGTGGTCTGCCACTGTCACCACTAAAGAGGGATGTTTCCACTAAGGTCCTCGATGATCGGTCACCAGAGTCGACAGCTCTCTAGATCAACACCCCAACATGCGCAAGACACACACGTTAGAATGCGTCCCAAGATAGCCTCGTCTGGTTGTGAATTTCGTGAACACACAAACGTACCAAGCGGGCACGTAGGTCTCACTACTTTCCACTATATTCCTAGGGTATACTCAAGCCTGGGTATTTGGCTTATCTCTCAGACCCACCCAACCTGCAAAACAAGAACAGCCAGCACAACACAGCAGCATGACAGTAATAAAAATGGAATGCAATGCAGAAAACTGTAAAAATAAAATACAACAAGTAAAACAAAACAAACACAAAACACCCAAAAAGAACAAAGACCAGCAAGCGTTAGGACTAACTCACTTAGGGATGGACCAGCGTAGGTTAACCAGATCCCCAGCAGAGTCGCCAGCTGTCGCTCCTTGGATTTTCATCCAGGTACAAACGCGAGAGTGGCGCGGAAAAACAGAGTCGCCAGCCGTGTAAATTTATCCCAAGAGAGGGAAAGGGAACACCGCATAAACCTGAGGAAGAGGGAAAGGAATGGTCATCGCAACCATAGTCCGGGTTCGGGAGTCGGTTACGCGAGGGGAAGGTGCTAGCACCCCACGCGTCCATCGTACTCGATGGGATCCACGCTTGTTGTCTACTCTAAGGGTAAGTTATACTATCATCTAGGGCTGTGCTAAAACGGGAGGGGAAGACAAAGAACGACTCGGTAGGACGTCGACGTCCTAGGCCTACGTACCCCCTTTGTGCAATGGGGAATTCAGAGTCATCGTAGTTCGGACCAAGTTCTTTTTGTGTTTTTTATGAGCAACGTTAAGTTCACGCCCGGCAGTTAGGGTCGATGCCTGTTTGCGACTCAGACGGAAGGTAACGTGCCCTTTTTGAAAATAGCCTTTAAGTTGAAGGTCCTGAAGGACAAAAATGTTTGAAATTGGTTTGTGCTTTTTTTGGGACAGAAGTGACTTAAGTTAGTTTCTAAGTTGCATTGCACCAAAGTCTAGGGCACATGGGCGAATACTTAACGCATCGTCCCAAGACAGGACACTCGCTAAGCACTCTAGAAAGATGAGAGGAAGCCCCTCATTTCTCATTCCCCATACTTAAGGCTCGCGCGCAATACACCTTATTATTATTAAGTGTTTTAAAGAAATTTGAGGTGAGAAGAGAGAAGACACAAGGGTAACTCTAAAGGGAGACTATGAATCCTAAAGTTATCATGCATGGGTGACCTACGGTTAGTGAGGTTTGAAGAAAACCTAATCCTAAAGGAAAGAGAAGAAGATGAGAGAAGGAAAGAGTAAGGGTGACCATGGATACTTATCCATACCCTTAAAGAACTTACCTTAGCCCCTGCGTAAAAGGTTAGTACGAAACGGATACAAATAATATAAAGGCAAGTGAAAATCAAACTATGGCAAACAATAGTAATCATAATCCAAACATGAATTCAGAAATCAAAGAAACACCCCAAAGCAAATGGCACAAGTGCTTTTCAAACAAAGACTCAGGCATGATCAGAAATGCACATATGTGAGATCTCAAGTGAAAGCAATTAAATAAATAGAGAAATAACTCCTAAAATTCCCAAATTTATTATCAAGGTTTCTCAACCAGAGACAAACAAAATACCAAAACCCCCTGCAAAAATTCAAAGTGTTAGTCATCCAAATAATCATACAAAAATCAGGTGAGAAATAGGGTTCAATGGGCAAAAAAGAAGATCAGAAAGCCATATGAAATAATAATTAAAAATTATATAAAAATACTTTAATGCATTTTAGGATGTCACCTAACAAATTCAAAAAGAACGGATAAAAAATATTTTACGGATGCAGAGAAATAAAATAAACAAAATTAGGTATGCATGATATGAGTAATGCAAAGAGCAAATAAACAAATATTTAATTTAGATGATCAAAATAAAATAAAATAATAAAATAAAATTAAAGCGCGTGGCAGGAAATGGGCCACACGATCAAAGTCACGGACGGTGGAGATTTCATCTTCCTCACCCAAACCCTAATCTCGCCGGAACCCTCACCAGTCGCCGGAGCTAGGGCTCCGGTCACCACTTTCGGCCACCTGCAATGAAAAATGCACCAAAACACGCAAACAAATACACTACCTTGGCCAGAATTTCACCGGGATCAATAATATCACGTTAAAAATCACCAACAATCAACACACAAAGAGATTCGCACGAAACAAGTTAGGGTTCCAAAATTTAAAACTCACGATGTGCACATGATACACGTCTAAACTCAAAATAAAACACATCAGAGTCATCAACAACAATCACAGATCATTATGCATGTAAAAAAAATAGAGTTTTAGGATCATGGAACTTATCACCAACCTGAGATCAAGAAATCATACTCCTTGCTGTTAGCTTCAAACGATGGATGATTTACGTTCTATGGATGCCAAGGATGAAGGTTGTGAAGGAATCTTGTGAAAAGCCCTTGTGGATTAAGAGATTCGAATGATTGAAGTTTTAGGGTTCAAACTTTTGTTCTCCTCAAAATCACATGTGTTCTCTCCACTGAGTGTATGAGTTTTGGTTTTTTGATCTTGTGAGAGTTGAGAGAAAAATTTGGGAGAGTTTTGAATATATAGTGGAGTCTAAAATGAAGGGCAAAAGGTAGAATTTTGGCTTAAGTGAAAATAACACTGTCTTCGGAAAGGAATTTTGACTCTGAGCCTTCCACAACATCGTCCGCCTCTGAATCACGGTCGCAACGCAAAAAGAACGGACGTCATACGATCAAAATCGAGTGCGATCGATATGTTTAAGCTGCAAGACGTCACTGAATAAGTCGTTTTTTTCAGCTTCTTTGGTGTCCGCTACTCGAAAACATGACGAGGTAAACCTCTTCGGAGCATAATCTCGACTCGACTTTGTAAGCAAAGTTGTAGATCTATGAGTCAGTGACCTCGTGTCCAAAGATGAGAGGGATCGGACAAAAAACGAGTGAGATATGAATTTTCCCGTGAAACAACTTTCAGCCTTTTTCTTCGGTTCAGCACTTCCGTTTTGCGAAATAAACCAAAACGATGATCTTCGGAACATCGTTCGAACTCGAGCTTGTCTTCAATCTTAAAGAGCACAAAATTTGTGAACCGTAGCTTCGAGAATGGACACAATCCGATAAAAATTGACCGAGTTATGAATTTTACAAAATATGACAGACAGTGCACTGCATCAAAGAACCCTATTGGTAATTTGCATTTTCGGGGTCCTTCCACTCGGACCTGACCCAAACTGAATTCATGGCACGAAGATAACATCTAAACGGAATTTTAGGCACCGGAACGGCATCAATCTGACGAACGAGCTGAGAGTTATGAATTTTTTAGTGTCCGAAATACACCGGTTCAGCACTATTTTCAGTTGTTCTTCTGCTGTATCGACTCAGAGAATTCGCGTATTCGGAGATCTTCCTCAAAGAATTCGCTTTTGGCCAAAACACGAAAGTTGGAGAGGATATCCAAACAGAACTTTTGGCATAAGAATCACTCAAAAATAATGATCCAATCAGAAGCTAAGCCCTTTTGAATGCCACTGACGCAATTATCCAGCGAAACCAAAATTCCAGAAACAAATAATTCCCACCACTTTCCTTGATGAATTGACTTCCGAGCCAAACATAAAAGTTGTAGAGAATACCAATACGGTTCTAACTGTTGAATATCCAGCCAAAACGAGTTCCAGAGCAAGAGTTATGAATTTTGCAAATTTGCACAGCAAGCTGATTTTCTGCTCAAACTGTTCTGAATCGGCTGAAAACTTCGACTTTCTCTGAGATTCTTGACATGAAAAATTATGTTTGATAAGAGCTTTGCTGACCCGTTGATTACGTAACCCAGAGAAATACTTTGCGCATATGTCGAGTGACAAAATAAACGTCTGTTGCAACCTGACGATGCTTGAACAGAGAACCTTGATCCCATGCTAATGATATGCATACATGATAATGCAAAGAATGAAATGAAACATAAGCCAGTTAGTAATAAAGTAAGGAGGGCAAATTTTGGGGTGCTACACTCTCCCCTTTAGGTTTTTTAACGATCTTGAACCTTTCCTTTGGATAAATCAAAGTCGGTTGTAAAAGAAATATGGTGCAAGTTAATTCATAGCTTGTTATCCGATTTTCACCGCAACAGAAATGGCGACTTCACTGGGGAGATATTTTATTTTTGAGGGTTAAGCCCACCTTGTTTCTGCTTATGTTATTCATGCATGCTTGCTATATTTGTATATATCTGTATTTTTATCTGTATATATCTGTATATCTGTTTTGCTTGGGATCTTCTGTGTGAAGGGTGTTACTATTGAGTGGTGAGATAAGTCCTAACCCGAACTTGAGTGTACTTAGGATAGGAAGATGGTATTCAAGAAGGCTTTGAGGGAGTCGAATCCTGAAAAGTTGAATTGAGAACACCATCACTCAGTTGAGGCCCTCTTGAGAGTCTAGTTATGTTGAACGAATCCGTTCGTGAAAGCGTGCTACTCTTGACCTGGGAGCCCATGATACTGTGAACCGTAGTTACCAAACCCCACTTAGCCTTTTAGGATGTAGTGCGGTGACCATGATGGAGTCTATTTCTGAATTGGTTGTCACGCGATACTACACTCAGACGATATTCTCTTGAGAATTTTATTGATTACCAAGTCATTTGGGAAGTCGATAAAATCCGAAAGATGGATTGTCGACTCTGGGAACTTTTTAGAACCCTGTTCTGCAGATGAAAACCCATAGTACATACCTTTTGGGACGGGTAGACCATGGCTCCATGCTTGTGATATTCAAACTTAGGTCCTCTCTTGTTTGTGTGTGCATATCTGTGAATATCGGTATATGTTTGTTTGTGCACCTCTGTGAATACCAGTGTACATATGTTTGTGCTTGTATGCTTTTGCGTGTGCATATATCTATGTTTTGTGTGCCCGTGTTTGTGCATTGCATACATCTCCTCGCATCCATTAATGATTTCAAAGAACTCAGACGTTATTTTCTTTGCAAAGATCCTTAGAGATCACGGATTTTTAAAACAAAACTCTTCAGTTTTCCAAATGTTCGCAGTTGGACTTTGAGTTCCTTGAAACCATTTGGCTTGCATTAGCATTGCATTCTCATTGCATGTCATTTGCATTGTATTTGCATTTCTCAGCCTCGAGTCTTGTCCGTGCTTTGTTTGTTACTCAGGCGGCTTTCTGAAGCCATCATTGGACTTGAAGTAGCTTTTGAAGTTGTCTTTTTCAGACTCGTTCGTTGTGACCACCATGCTGGGGCACAGAGGCGTTCAGCTGAAGACTTAGGGCACTTAGAAGTCAGGTTCAGACTTTGTTTGACTCTGATATGTTCACGCCTCAAGGCGTCCAAATCAGCAAACCGTCACCTAGTCAGGCAGGTTTATCAGACTCCGAGAGGGAAGAAATTTCCGAGAGTATATGTGAAGATGATTCTCAGACGGATCTCGACAATCAACTTTGAGGATGACTATCTCAGCTTGGCAGATCAAGAAGGAATTTACAGTTCCCTGAAGTTGACCATCTTTGGCTGTTTCAACATTTTTGTTGTATTTTCTTTGCATGTTTGAATCTATTTTTGCTTATAAGCATTGTTGTACTTTCAAATTGTGAAGATTAATGAATTGTTTTTGCATCTTTTGATTAAGTCCATTCGTTTCACTCATTTACTTTTATGTTTGTAAAAACAAAAAAAAAACAAAACAAAAAAAAAACAAAACAAAAAAAAGCAAAAATTTTCTTTCCTTCCACTTATTAAATTGTTGGTTTAAGCAAAGATTGGGGAGGATGACAAAAACATTACATCCCTAATAGCTGTGGTATGCTTTCGATTAAACCATGTTGAGGATGTAAGGCATTGTTTCAATCCCCAAACACTGGAGAAATAAGGAAGATAATCCCTCGTTAACCCTTCGAGCTTAGAAGTAGGAGTTTTCTTTCTTTACACAAAAAAAACCCTTAAATCTCAACCTTGGGGCAGGGTAGTTCTCAGTTTAACTTGGTTATGCATTCGAATGCAAGCGCTTCATGCAGGACACCAGTCAGCTCTCTCAGATCAAATGAGGTAGCATTGTACAAGTTATTCCTCCAAGCAACAATAAGGAAGGATAGTTGAAAAATCCTTAATCAAAGAATGAGCCAAGTCCCTTTCAAGGCGAAAGCCAAGAAAGTTAGGAAGCCCAGAACTTTGCCTTATACATAAAGAACTTGTACAACAGCCAAAAAGAAGAGGTATCGTGACCTAAACCAAACCAAAAAGAAGAGGTATCGTGACCTCAACCAAATCAAAAGAACAAGTATCGTGACCTCAACCAAAAAAAAGATGTCATAACCTCAGCAAAGACAACAAAAGACAACCAAATTCTGCAAGGGAGCAGTGACTATAAAGGTGTCTGAATCATCAACTATAATCAATTCATTCCTAGCCTATAGGAACTTGAATGTATAGCTTGAGATAACTGAGTGTAGGATCGGAGTTCATCACGAAGATGGGGTGGGAAAAATAAACATTGAGCCTTTATCCTTTGTTTCATAAACCGTGAACCAAGCCACGTTACAACCCTTAAAAGACCTAATTGAGGTAAAGTTATTTTGAAAGCATACTACAACAAGGTTGATTAACCTGACTCCTAATGATCTTTGCGAACTTTGCGTGTGTTGATTACTTCATCTGTCATTCCGTAAATGGCTAGATCCACTTTGTTTTTAAGTATTTGATTATTCCACTGTGTGTGATTCGTCAATAAACTGTGATTTCAAAAGCTTGCATGAATTTTGCATTGAAATTGCCAATTTTTAATGAACAATACTTGTTTGCAAAACAATTCAATATCAAAGGAATCCCGGAAAATGCAGTCATCTAGGGAATTTGATTTGATAAAGGGAGCTCAATCAGGGGCAACCAAACGGAAGGTTCTGCCAATCCATCATCCCAAGAGCTAAGAATCAGGGGCAGAACTCTTCAAAGTTCAGAATATTGAGGCAAGTCTTTTTAAGGTCATCTTACAACAAGTTTGGACCCTAGTGACCCATCAGCTGGGGCAAGTTTGTCCCCAGTTGTTTCTACCACAGTCTAAGATACTTTGTATTGCGAATGCAGTTGAACTGGGGCAGCTTTGTCAAGACTTATGATTCCTTTCAGAAGTTTGAAGATATTGAAGCATCTGGTATTTTAATTCTTCTGTAAAATCCTTTTATAATTTATCCTCAAAGACTAGTTAATCAGAAGCAGTCAAGTCGAGATTCTGCAAATCTCTAAAAAACAACTAGTCTGGGGCATCTCTTTCATAGAGCAACTTGACAGGGGCAAGTTTGTTCCCTAGTTGTCAACAACCAGTCCGAAGCACAAGTTCAGGGACTTTATTGTGCAGACGCTGTTAATCTTGGGCTCTGTACACTCCGTGATGAGTATAAACTATCAGACAACCTCCTCTTAGGCTTTGTATAAGGATTCTCCCATGCGGAGTTAGTCAGTCAACAGATAGCCTCCTCTTAGGCTTTGTATAATGATTTCCCCAAGTGGAATCCAACCTCCTCTTAGGCTTTATATAATGATTTTCCCTAGCGGAACTCAATTAACCTCTTAGCTTCAATCTTGGGCTTCGATTAAGACACACAACTAGTTCAAGGACGTTGTCGTGCAAGGGCAGCCAATCGGGGGCAGTCAGACTGAAATTCATGAATCTCTCCAAGAGTTTGAAGATATTGAAACACCTTGTATGCCAATTCTTCTGTAAAATCCTCTTGATGTATTCTTCTGACAGACCATGTACCCTGGGGCAGATGAGTTATGCAGAACCACTCAGCTTTTGTGGCGTCTCTGCCAGCTCCCAGTAAGTTGTCTCTTCAGCTAATCTTGGCACTTCCCAATGGATCTCTTCTCTCCAATGAAGAAATTAAACTCATGATGGTATTCCTAGTGAAGTCAAGATGCTATATCAAGTGGAGTACTCTTTCCCCCAAAGAAGGACATAACCTTGAAATAAAGCTACTTCACCCCCAGTGATGGTCCAACCTTTTGAGTTTGGCTGGGTATCCTCGTCGAGATGTTTATTTCATCTCAAGTCTTGCTTCCTTTTGTCTGTTTTGTAAGCATAAGCTTAAGCATGGCATAAGCACTCATGCATAGCATATTATCATTTTTGCTACATGTTTCTGGTGTTTATCTGTGTTGTTCACTTTGGCGTTTATCTCCCCAAGTGACTGGGTTTGTCTTTTCTCTCCAATAGAGGTGTCAGCCCTAGGCATAAAGTGCTCATTCCTTCTGAATTCCCCACAGAGTTTTATCCTCGTGGATGATGGTTTTTTCAGTTATCTTTTCCACATTTGGATAAGATAAATCCCCATTTGAGTTCATTCCTCAATTGGAGTCTTGTTTGGCCGTTTCTTTCTAGCTTGTTCCTAGATTGAACTTTGGTCCCTGGCAGGTGTGGTTTTCGAACCTACTTTTGAATGTGCATTTATTTTGCACTGTGTCTCGCAGGAAGAATCTTTTACAGATCCTCATTGAAGACAAAATTATTCCTCCAGCAGTGTTGTAATATCAACATCTCTTTGGAATTCATACCCAACAACAAGTGGCATTCTCTTGGAGAAGCTTGTTCTTTTGTGGCGATAAGTGGCAGTCTCTTATGAGAAACTTATCTATCTCTGGTTTTATTCAACTTCCTTGCAACCATAATTGGTATTCCCCAAGAAGTCTAACCTTAAGTCTAGTCATCGCTGGCATCTTTTCGATTGTTTAAAACCGTTCCTGCTTGAATCGTGTCAAGCTTGAACCTAAAGTCCAATTACCCTTAGCACCGTCTTTGGTTTGAATCAAGTCACCTTAGGCTTTTAAGATCTTATTCTTGTTTGAATCGTGTCAAACTTGAACCGAGTCCTTGTTCGAATCGTGTCGTACATTGTCTCTTGTTTTAAGATCTTGTTCTCGTTTTAATCGTGTCAAACTTGAACCGAGTCCTTGTTCGAATCGTGTCAGACATTGTCTCTTGTTTTAAGATCTTGTTCTTGTTTGAATCGTGTTAAACCTGAACCGAGTCCTTGTTCGAATCGTGTCGGAAATTGTCTCTTGTGTTAAGATCTTGTTCTTATTTGAATCGTGTCAAACCTGAACTGAGTACTTGTTTGAATCGTGTCGGACATTGTCTCTTGTTTTAAGATCTTGTTCTTGTTTGAATCGTGTCAAACCTGAATCGAGTCCTTGTTCGAATCGTGTCGGACATTGTATCTTGTTTTAAGATCTTGTTCTTGTTTGAATCGTGTCAAACTTGGACCGAGTCCTTGTTCGAATCATGTCGAACATTGTCTCTTGTCTTAAGATTCCATTCCTATTTGAATCGTGTCAAACTTGAACCCAAAGTCCAATTATCGTTGGCATCGTCTTTGGTTTGAATCGAGTCACCTTAGGCTTTTATTTCAGTTTGTTCCTGCTTGAATCATTTCAAGCTTGAACCTAAAGTCTAGTCATCGCTGGCATCCTCCATAAATGGAATCATATTTGTTATCTCAACCAGTTCTGGTACATTTTTGATTCATTAACCTCATTCACAGCCAAAAGGTCCAGTCACCTTTCATCATCTGACGTAGAGTTTACCTCTGTCTTTTCTGGCTTTTCTTGAAGATCCCGTTTGAACTCTTCTGTATAGGAATCCCCAGAAAATATTTGTAGGATGTTTATCCTTTTATTTCAAATTGATCCCCTGTGGTGATCATGTCTTCTTTCTGGTTCCATGCCCAGTAAGAACGTGTCTTTTCCCCAGTATCGTCCGGTCACCTATGAACCTGTCGTCCATCTCCCTGGATCTTTCCCCAGTGGAGAACACCTCTTTGGTGTCCTATCTCCAGTAAGAACTTGTAGTATTTCCCCTCAGTTTTTCTATCCCCATTGTTTCCTTGGAGTCTCCCCAGTAAGTCTCTTTTGTCTGTTAGCTTGTATCCCCAGTGAGTTTACCTCATGGATACTAACCTTCATCCTTCCCCAGTGAAGCTCATATGTGGTTGTTTGCGCTTTACCTTCTGTGTCTCGCTTGTCTGCATCTTTGCACTATCACGACATCATATCATCATACTAGGAGTTCATGGCACGTTCGCATCCTAGACTAGTTTGGTTCATATCATTGCATCTCAGCGTATCTAAGGGCAAAATTTTCGGTTATCTATATTTAAATATCTTTCACCATCTTTCCATATCCCTTGTCATCCGGTGAAGATATTTAAATAGGGGCAACTGTTGCACCTCAAATTTTACCCTCAGACACTCTGATTTTTGTCATATCATTTTTAGGTCATCTGTCTTAGCATTTGCGGTCATATGGTCCGTCGAGCATAATTATCGCTATTTTTGTGTAATTTTGTCACTTTTTCTTTTTATTCAATTGTTTTATGAGTTTTAGAAATTTTCTCTCTTAATTTAGAATTTTGTTTTTTTGTTACTTTGAAATCACTAATTTAGTTTACAATTAATTTCTTCTTTCTTAATACATTTTATCTTTAGTCATTTATTTCTATTTTTATTTTTATTACTATTTTTTCATTTACTTATTATCATTATTTTATTATTATTATTTTCATTTTTTGTCATTATTCTTATTATTATTATTTATTGTTTTTACTATTATTATTATTATTGTATTGCCACAAAATCCAAAAAGAAGGATCCCATGTAACTCCAAAAGTACCCGTACAACTTGATTTCCCTACACTACCTCCAAAACCTCAACACGCAAAAACCTGCTTTTCCAAAAGCCAAATCTTGCTATCACCAAAAACAAATCCAACCTTCTGCTACAAAATCTCCAACAAGGACAAGCCTTTCCGCCCAAAAACCAAACAAATCTCCATAAACCGTACAACCTTTACAAATATTCCTCCGCTCCTTCATACAAAACCCTTCTCCAACCATAAAACAATCACAACAATTACTGTCAAATCCATCGACCACTCTTTTCTTTCCCTTCATCGACCCACATCTTCAATCCTTCCTCCTTCTTCATCTAAATCACCGTCAAAACCTTACTGTAGCGAGCGATTTTGGACGCGGTTCTTAAGCGCTGGTCGCTCTCTGCGGTTTGAGATTAAAACTACAGGTCGATTCATTTTTTATCCTATTGTGAGCTGAATAAGGAAGGGAAATAGATGTCTCCAATTAACCCTGCTTTGCATACTGAGTTTAAACAGCGGTCTGTTAGGTTACAGATGCTATCAATGTGGGGGGGCCTTTGTACTGGTTATTCGTATTTCGCCAATACAGGTTTCTTTCTTTCTTCTACCTGGGCAGAAGGTTTCTGGCGGGGAACAAGGATTAGGATGTTAGGACTGATGCTTTTGAATTACTGCTTTTAATTGATGGAGATATGGGATTTGGGTTTTTTGTTGATTGCGCTCGCTAAGATCTTTTCTTTCGATCTTATGCCTACGTATTCCCGTTTACCGAAACAGGGAAATCAAAGCGTTCGTAGTTCCTCCTATTCTATGGGAGGAAATAGTTTTTTTTGGTGTCTTGTTTAAAGCCCAAGACGTGAAGCGAAAGGTAGTTTGTATCTTGTTCAAAGCCCAAGATGTGAAGTTGAAAGGTCTATTTGTGTCTTGTTCAAAGCCCAAGACGTGAAGCTGAAAGACCTCGGTTTTAGAGAGAATTTGTCATCTCTAAAGAGGGGAAAGGAGAATTACTTTAACTGGGATACGCGGATCCGAGCAATGCCATAATTTCCGAAGAAAGGGTTTTAACCTGAAGGAGAAGACTTTAACTCAGTGTAGAGCAATGCCATCTTTCCTTAGGAATTTCTCATGCTAAAAGAGGGACAGTGGCATGGATGTAAATAATCCAGAGGCTTGCCGCTTACAGCGATTAGATGAAAGGAAAGGAGTTGTTGATGTTTGTGTACTGTGAACGAGGCACAGCTTTGATGCTAAAAGGTTGATTGGATCAACCAGTGGTTTTCTTATACAAGAGCCTAAGAGGAGGCTAATTTCCGCTAGGAAAATCATTATACAAAGCCTAAGAGGAGGCTATTTTGTGTCTCGTACAAAGCCCGAGAGAGAGGCTAAAAGATTTTGACCAGACGATTGAGTCTTTTGGTATCTCGTATAAAGCCCGAGATGGAGGCTATTGTTTGTTTAGCTCAATAAGAACCTTTTTGTATCTCGTACAAAGCCCGAGATGGAGGCGAAAAGTTTGACTCGACAAGAGAGTCTTTGATACTCAACAAGAGAGTGTTTTTGTATCTCGTATGAAGCCCGAGATGGAAGCTAGGTTTGTTTCAGTTGAGTGACAGATCCAATATACTGATTTTAAAAGAGAAAATCAGTTCTTATATGAGCAACACTGTACTCAGGGATTTGATTTGAGGATCAGGGATATTTCCTTCTCTTTGAGGAAACGGGAAATCCAAAGGGTATTGAGACTGTCCGAGTCTACGGGTTTCCTTCCTATTTAACGAAGGGGTCGCTTGAGAATGTCTTTGAGACTCAAGGAAGTCAGACTGTCCAAGTCTAGTGTTTTATCTTTTGTACTACGCTATGAGAAACAGTAGTAGACTTTATGAAAGGACTGTTCTATGAGGATGACTAGGTTCTGTTTCTATACCTCTAGGAGGTCGTCGGGACAATTTTGTACGAAGCCCAAGAGGAGGCTGGAAACTTTTAAGAAGCCGACGGGTCCTTGTACGAAGCCCAAGAGGAGGCTATCATTCCTGGAGGAAGAGATCATTATACGAAGCCTAAGAGGAGGCTGTGAATACTTCTAAGAAGCCGTAGTGTCCTTGAATAATGCCCAAGAGGAGGCCGATGCTTTTAAGAAGCCCGTGGGTCTTATCATCTCCTTTCCATTAGGAGAGATAACTCTTTTAAAGATAAAAACCACTGGTAAACGTGCGGGGTTTACTATCCAGCGACTTTTAGCTTTTAAAGAGGGTTCCTTAGTTAAGGTCCAAGATTATGACCGTAGTGGGTACCCAAACCCCGAGACATTCAAGGCAAGCTATCCACAAGGAATAGATCAAGTCAGGAAAGTTCAAGAATTTGGAAGAAACTCAAAGATGCCATTCACAGAGAATACATTCATCTTGGGGAGTAGAGTTTCTTGACGATTCCTAAGGAGGACAGCCGAAGAGAAGACTGTATCTGGTGCTCCTATTGGGGATCTAGGCGTCTATTTCTACGAATAAATGAAACGGCGTCACCTAGTTCTAGACGTAGTTGCCGGGGAAACTCGAAATATCAATACTATTATTACACAGTAGATATGAGTTTATGAAAGGAGACTTACAGTGAGCAGCCCCACAATACAGTTTATAATATGAAAGCAGTAAATAAAAGCGATAACCACTTACTCGGTTGTAGTGCTTCCATGCTGTTTGGTTAGTTGTTCAACAAAGAAAGATTGAAAACAACAGTATATTCAAAATCAAAGGAGAAAGTGCTTTGAAAAAGAAAGATTTGGGGCTTACAGCTCAAGGAGAGGCCTAGGGTTTTATCAGTGAGCGCACTGTTTGAATTTGTACAGAGGGACTTATACAAGTGACTGAGGCCCAAAAAGGTTTTCTGTACAAAGGGATGGGTCTTACGCTCTCTCAAGAGGCCCAAAAAAGGTTTAAAGAAAAGAGAGTGGGGCTTATAACACGAGGGTAGGCCCAAATGATTTCCGTTTAAAAATGGCGATCGCGCCGAGGTTTTCTTTTAACGCAGAGGGACTTATACAATAAGTGAGGCCCAAAATGTTTTGGTTAAAAGGGGGATTGGGTCTTACACTCTAATAGAGGCCCAAAGTGTTTTGAATGGGTCTTATAGCTCAAGGAGAGGCCCAAATGATTTTTATTTTTAAACGGGCGACGATCGCGCCGTTTACTTGTACAGAGGGACTTATACAATGAGTGAGGCCCAAAAAGTTTTTGTACAAGGGGGGATGGGTCCTACACTCTCTCAAGAGGCCCAAAGAGTTTTGAAAATGATTTATGAGGGTTGAATTAATCCAAAACCCTAATTTGTTTTCAAAATGTATTTAATTGAATAAAAATTCAATTAAAATGATCAAAAATTGTTTAACACATGGAAAACAAATTGTGATCTTGGATTAATGCTTCAAAAATTATGTATTGACCTACAAAATAATTAGAAAGCATTAAAAGTTGCAAAATCAATGTAGAAAAAATATTTAAAATGCCAAAAACAATTAAAATATTAATTCTTTGCAAAAATATCAATTATATGAAATAAATAATATTTTTGGGATTTTTTGTGAAAATAAAATATTTTAAGATTTTTGTGAATTATTAAAAAAAGAATCAACTCAAAATCATTAAAACTCAGAGAGAAATTAATTTTTGAATCAATTAAACAAAATCACAAAATTCAAATATTTGAATATATGAAAAATGGCGCCAAGAACAAGCTGAAGAACACGCGCGTGTTCTTGAATTCTCAGATTTGCATTTTCTATCCAATCTCCATGAATACTTAATCATATAATGCAATCCACATATCATTATGCTCGTCTCAACCTCACGATCATGTCTATGTCCATTAATTTCATTTAAATTAAACATACAACAAGAAATCACGAAGAGACCTCAAGAACCCTAATTTCTGCATGAAGGCTAGGATTTTTGATACACGATTTAAACAATGCAATTAATTGAGGGAAAACATTCCATGCATGATTATGAACATATGGCCAAATTATTGTGCGAGGAAATATGCATAGATTGAGAGATAACCAAGTATGTGCTTACCTCCAAGCCGTGACAGCAAGTTCAAAGTGATTTTTGATTTGGAGGTGTTACAGACAAGTTTTGATGATCTGGACAGCTTCCCTACACCATATGGAGTGTGTTTGAACACTTGGATTGAATTGAAATGGACTGGATCAGTTTATGGCATCTCAGCTGCAACTTCACTTCAAACTTGTGTGGATGGCAAGTGATTTTGAGATTTTGATGTTCCAGATGTTATGTGAGTGTTTGATCAACTCATATGTGATGTATGTGAGGTGTGTGAGTGATTGGTTTGATTGGAATTGCTCTCAAACTCAAAACCCGATAGCTACCTTGCTAAGAAAGGCATTTTTGCCAAGAGAAAGAGATTTTGCGGAAAACATCTGTTAGATGGCTTTGGTGTACTCAAACTGACCACAATTGAGCTCTATTTATAGTAGAGCAAGGTTGTTTTACAAGGAATAGTGCATGGCAGCTGGTAAGTAGGTTTGGCCAATGTTGGCAAATGAAAATCCAAGTCTCCTCTAGCCATTGACTAGAGGTTAGGGCACAGAGCTTTGGTCCCCTTGGTCTTGGATAAGTCTTGACTGATTTCAGATGAGAATGGCTCAGTCCATGCCACCTTGATGGTTCCATTGAATGCCTCATTCCAAATTTGAAGTCTTGTCCCTATTTTGGCCATTCTAGGTTCAACATGCTATTTCTTGTTCCTTGGACCTTGGAGGCTTGGCTCAGTGATTGTCCCCTTTAGATTCAATCCTATGAGGTGTCCAAGTGGATAGGAGCAATTGAATTTGGCTGATTTTGGAAAATCGACCAAAGTTGCAAATTCTGCCTTGCCTTGATAGATTTCAGCAAGGCAACTTGGCAATGTTGTATCTCATGGTGTAGGTTGAATTTGGCAATGTTCTTGGCCATTTTGGAAAGCTCTTACATGATACAACAACTGTTTAAACAAGTTTGGTTTTGATCTCTTTTGATTCCAAGTGAAAAACCCCCCTACATTTGGCAAAAAGTGAGGCAGAATCTGACTTAGTGAAAATTTCACTAAGTGTTGGAAAAAGTGACATTTTCACTTTTCAGCCACTTTGATCACTCCATAACTCAAAATCCTTAATGAATTGGAATGACTTGTAGTTGAATTTTTTGAAGGTGATAATGAGGGCTACAAATCCATCTTTGGATGAGAAAAAATGGCCTTGTGGTTTAGGAGTTATGGTCCTCCAAAGTTGGTACCTTTGCCACTTTATTTTTAACTTAGAAAAATTTCTAAGTTTTATGGTTATCCCTTTTACAAGTTATCTCACTTTTCTTGATTTTTCTTGATGAATGATGATTCAAATCATACATTAACATCATTTTAGGGTTAAAAATCCATTTTGGTGAAAAATCTCAAAAAGTCAAAGTTGACTTTTGTGCACAGTTGACTTTTTATCAGATGAATTCCAAACTGTGCAATTCTTCAGGAAATCATGTCCTTGACCTAAATCAAACTTGATGGACATGTTCCATGGGTGTCATAGGGTATATTCAATCATGTATTAGGGTTTGGAAGCATGTCTTAGTCAAAAGTCAAAGTTACAGTTGACTTTTCTCTTAAAACCCTAATTGTGGTGCAGATGAAATTGAGACTTGTTGCTCAAGCTTCTTGGATCAATCCATTGTTCCAAATGGATCAATATGGTATATTAGAGACCCTCAAATCATGTCTTGAGGTCTTGGCTCATGGTTTGTCCCAAAAGTCAACTTAGGGGTGAATTAGGTCAAGAAACCCTAATTCCTGATTTTTGATGTATGCATCCCCTGAGGCAAAATTGACTTGATGAATGGGTTCATGAGGTTCCATGAAGTATATTAGGTTATGTTTTGGATCATTGCCTTGTGCCCAGATGAAAAATTTCCATCTGGAGGCCCTGGTCGACTAAAACTCTAATTTGGTGACACTGTCGATCTTGAGACTTGATCCACCTAGAAAGGAGCAGCCTTGTGCTTAATCCTTGAAGTGGGAGTCCTTTTTGATCCTTTGAGGATGTTTGAGAGATTAGACAAGTTGAAGATCAGGTCATTTCTTGATTGATCCTTTGTCTAAGCACTTAGAGAGGGCTTGAAACCCTAATTTTGATTGTAGTGGATGCTCACCCATCTTTGGGGAGACTAATGAAGCATAAAGGTACATCCATATTGTGATGATGATTTTCACAATGATGGGAAATCTAAGTGGTCAAAATTTGGGGTATTACAGATGCCCCTATTTAATCTTCTTGGACCCGAAGGCGTGAATGACGAAGCGATTCGGGCATTCGGGGTGCAAGAGGATTAAATATCGGAATACCCAAAATTTTGGTGGTGGTTATGAATGGTAGCATACACATTCATCTTCTTTAGCTAAGCAATGATGCTTAGAAAAGGTAAACTTCCCCTCGATCCTGGTCTCCTACCAAGGATCTGGTCTTAGTTTCTTTTGTCAACTTCCCCTCATTCTTGGTTTCCTACCAAGGAACTGGTCTTAGTTTCTGATTTAAACTTCCCCTCGATCCTGGTTTCCTACCAAGGAACTGGTCTTAGTTTCTGATTTAAACTTCCCCTCGATCCTAGTTTCCTACCAAGGAACTGGTCTTAGTTTCTGATTTAAACTTCCCCTCGATCCTGGTTTCCTACCAAGGAACTGGTCTTAGTTTCTTTTGTCAATAAACTTTACTGACAAGGGACGCTATGCGTAGCGGCTTTCCCTCAAACTTCTCGCCGAATTTTCCTAGGGAGATGCCATTTGAGTGGAAAAAGTTTTGATGTCAGACTTGCTGGGGAACCCATTCGTCTGAATTGTAGAGTTGCACAAACTTCTCTGTTGGAGACGCCATTTGTCGATTCTACTGGGGGAACGCGAGTCTCTTGAGAGACTGTTATCGCTTAGGATCTTACATCATACTTTTCTCGGGATCTTCCCGGAGAAATGCCATATGATGGGGTCCAATTTTGAGGTACCGATGACCTTTTCATCAGCGAATTTTTCGGAGCGAAATTAGCATGCTGCCGAATCACTGATTAAGAGGCTTTCTCTGGGGATTTTCCTTAATTCGGGAAAGCAAGGATATCATCTTCAATGGCGAAGAGTGATATTGGTTGAAGGTTTCTCTGGTTTTTCAGAGGTTCAAGTTATCAAAGTGGCCAAATGCCGACTCTGATCTAAAGATACACTGGTGGCGAGATTGTGTAGACGAAACACTTCCTGACGAGGAAAGAACTGACAAACTCGATTGAGAAAACTGTTTATCACTAGGGGACAAGACCGGCTAGAATGATAAAGATGCAATATGAAATGTAAATGCAAATAAAAAATGCATGAAGTACGTATGTATATGCTGACAAAACAGACGCGACATACAGACTAATGGATGAACACAATTGGATACTCGGCCATCGCGGGGCGAAGAAGTACTGTTGATTCAAAATAGCAATTCCACCTTGCTTAGGAGAGATAGTCCCGTTGGGAGCTATGTTGATCGGGCTTAGGAGATGAGAACTCGGCCGAAGATGTCAGACGAAACATGGTCTCTGACATTGCTGATCCTTCATTCAGGCGTACTGGTCTAGAAGGAGTACTTTGATTATGCACTTTGAAGTTCGCTTACTTCGGGAGAAGCGATCGATGTTCTTCTGATGTTCAACAGTCAAAAGAAATGTCATCTTTAGTTTAAAAGCAGAAAAAGTTTTTAACAAGTAAATTCATTTTCGTTTTATTTCAAGAATCGCTGATTAAGTTTAAACAACGTCGTTCTGTAAAGCTAAAACAAGTAAAGAATTACAAACAAAAGCACAAGGGCTCAAATTTTATTGATAAGATGGAGATCAGCCAAACGCGTGATTCCAAAGAGTATATACAAAGTTATAAAATGGTAATTTACAGGGAAAAGGGCTACGTTGAAACATAACGACCACTATCCTTCTACCAACTTTGAATTCGGGACATCCTGAGCTTCTGTCGAAGATGACCTTGACTGGAGATTTCCTCCGATAGATGATGCAACTGCTGCTGAGGGACTTGCCTCTGTTGAACATAGTTACTTGCCATTATCCCTAACTTTTGCCTGGATTGTACTACGAGATTTCCAATCCATCGGGATGATTCTTTTCATGTCTCTAACTTTTGCCTGGACCGCCCTTTCGGGTTTTCAATCCACCGAGACGTTTCTTTTTAGTTTTAGGCGAAGTATTTCTTGACTACATCAACATTCGTGGGGTAGGAAAATTCCTCTCCGTCCATGGTTGCAAGTCTCAAGGCGCCGCCTGAGAAAGCTTTCATGACCACATAGGGGCCATCATAATTTGGGGTCCATTTGCCCCGAGAGTCAGTGAGAAATTATTGTATCTTCTTGAGCACGAGGTCTTCTTTTCTGAAAATACGAGGTCGGACCTTTTTGTCGAACGCCCTTTTCATTCTCTGTTGATATAACTGACCGTGGCATAGTGCCGTGATTCTCTTTTCTTCGATCAGGTTCAGTTCGTCGTGTCGACTTTGACACCATTCAGCTTCGGTGAGCTGAGCTTCCATCAATACCCGGATTGATGGGATCTCTACTTCTATGGGGAGCACTGCTTCCATGCCATATACTAGAGAGAAAGGGGTTACCCCTGTTGAAGTGCGGACAGATGTTCGATAACCGTGAAGAGCAAAGGGTAGCATTTCGTGCCAATCTTTATAGGTTACAACTATCTTTTGAACGATCTTCTTGATGTTCTTATTAGACGCTTCTACCGCCCCGTTCATCTTGGGTCGGTAGGGAGATGAGTTATGGTGTTCGATCCTGAACTCTGCACACAACTCTTTCATCATCTTATTGTTCAAGTTAGATCCATTATCAGTAATGATCTCACTTGGAACACCATAACGGCAGATGATATTGTTTTTGATAAATCGGACCACCACATGTTGGGTTACATTGGCGTATGACGCTGTTTCGACCCACTTGGTGAAATAGTCAATGGCTACAAGGATGAACTGATGTCCGTTTAAAGCCTTGGGCTCAATCATGCCAATCATGTCGATTCCCCATATGGAAAAAGGCCACGGGGAAGAAAGAACTTTGAGATGTGATGGCGGTACATGAATTTTGTCGGAGTATATCTGACACTTGTGACACCTCCTCATGTACTTGTAGCAGTCGGATTCCATTGTCAACCAATAATACCCGGCCCTGAGAATTTTTCTCGCCATCGTGCGTCTGTTGGCATGAGTGCCAAAGGATCCTTCATGAATTTCTTTCATGAGCATGTCTGCTTCTGGTCTGTCGACGCATCGGAGCAAGACCATGTCAAAATTTCTCTTATAAAGAGTGTCACCGCTCAGGAAGAAGTTTCCAGCCAATCTTCTGAGGGTTTTCCTGTCTTTTCTGAGTGCCCCAGATGGGTACTCTTGTTTCTGATGGAAGCATTTGATATCGTGATACCAAGGTCTGTCATCTATGACTGCTTCAATCGCGAAGATGTAAGCGGGCCGTTCAAGGCGTATGATGTCGATCTTAGGTATGTCATTCCATCGACCTACACTAATCATGGAAGAGAGAGTGGCTAATGCATCAGCCATGTGATTCTCATCACGAGGGATGTGATGAAAGTCAACTCTGTTGAAGAAGGGTAACAACCTTCTTGCATAGTCTTTGTAAGGAATCAATCCTGATTGGTATGTGTTCCAATCTCCTTTTATCTGATTGATAACCAGGGCTGAATCGCCGTATACGTCCAAGTTTTTGATCCTTAAATCAATCGCTTCCTCGAGACCCATGATACATGCTTCGTATTCGGCCTCGTTGTTCGTACATTTGAACGTAAGTCTGGCAGTGAACGGAATATGGGTACCCTGAGGGGTAACAATGATTGCCCCAATTCCGTTTCCATAATGATCGACTGCTCCGTCAAAGATAAGTCCCCACTGGGAACCTGGTTCTGGCCCTTCACTGGGTAACGGTTCATCGCAATCTTTCATCTTTAGATACATGAAATCTTCGTCTGGGAAGTCAAACCTGATTGATTCTTGATCGTCAATCGGTTGATGAGCCAAATGATCGGCTAAAATACTTCCTTTAACAACTTTCTGAGCATGGTACTCTATGTCATATTCTGATAGTAACATCTGCCAACGGGCAATCCTTCCCGTGAGACCAACCAAGTAGTATAACGAATCATGTACTGGCGAAGACGTTTGGCTGCCCAAGCCAAAGCGCAACAAGTTTTCTCAAGCATTGTGTACCGAGTCTCACAGTCGGTGAATTTCTTGCTTAGATAGTAAATGGCAGACTCTTTCCTTTTAGTTTCGTCTTGTTGGCCAAGTACACATCCCATTGAGTCCTCTAGGACTGTGAGGTAAATTATCAGTGGTCTTCCTTCCACTGGAGGTGATAAAATCGGAGGATTCAACAGATATTCCTTAATACTGTCGAAGGCAGTTTGACAGTCTTCTGTCCAAACGCAATCCTGGTTCTTTTTGAGTAATTTGAAAATCGGCGAGCATGTCGCGGTCATAAGGAATATGAATCTGGAGATGTAGTTCAAACGTCCCAGGAATCCTCTAACTTGTTTTTCAGTTTTCGGAGAAGGCATTTCTTGAATGGCCTTGACCTTGTCAGGATCAACTTCAATTCCTTTCTGGCTGACGATGAACCCTAGAAATTTCCCCGAACGGACACCGAAGGTGAACTTGTTAGGATTCAAGCGGAGCTTGAATTTTCTTAGACGTTCGAACAATTTTGACAGATGTTCAACATGCTCATCCTCTGTTCTTGATTTTGCAATCAAATCACCGACATATACCTCGATTTCTTTGTGTATCATGTCATGAAACAGAGTAGTCATGGCCCTTTGATAGGTTGCCCCGACATTCTTCAAGCCGAACGACATTACCTTGTAACAAAAGGTACCCCATGGGGTAATGAACGAAGTTTTCTCCATGTCTTTCGGCGCCATTTTGATCTGGTTATAGCCCAAGAATCCATCCATGAAGGAGAATACTTTGAACTTTGCTGTGCAGTTAACCATCATGTCAATGTGTGGTAAAGGAAAGTCGTCCTTTGGACTTGCCTTGTTTAGATCTCTCTAATCAACACACATTCTGACCTTTCTGTCCTTTTTGGGAACGGGTACGATGTTGGCTAACCATTGAGGATATTCAGATGTAGCGAGGAAACCTGCGTCGATCTGTTTCTGTACCTCCTCTTTGATCTTGATGGCCATGTCCGGGTGAGTCCATCTCAACCTTTGCTTTACTGGCGGACATTCCGATCTTAGCGGTAAGTGATGTTCCACGATGCTGGTATCCAACCCTGGCATATCCTGATAGGACCAAGCGAATACATCGGGGAATTCTTTGAGAAGCTTTATCAAACTTTCTTTGACAGTTGGACTGAGCAGTGCTCCGATCCTGATTTCTTTTCTCTCTTTTTCTGAACCCAAGTTTACCGTTTCCAACGGCTCTTTGTGAGGTTCAATGGACCTTTCCTCTTGTCTGAGTAGTCGGGAGATCTCTTCTGGAATTTCGTCGTCATTTTCTTCTTCAGCCTCGAATACCGGGAACTCAAAGTTGGGAGAAGGCATCGGATCGTATGTTTCAACGGGGTATAAAACAAGCAATCTGCATGACGTGATGATTCGTGTTTAGAAGAGATAGAGAAAATGTAAGTGTGTGCAGTGTATTTATTTTACTGCTTGTTTTTATTTTTGAATTGTTTTTTAGGATTACCATTTTCTGAAAAAGCAAAAAGAGAAAACAGCAATTAATGCAGAAATTACAGAACGACGTTATTTTATTAATGAACAAGTCGAATCTTGAAACTACAGCCCTATAAAACAAAACTCTGTCGCTTTGGGCGAAGCGAAGAGGGAAATTTAAAAAGCGAGCCCTATCAAAACATCCGTTTCACCTGGGCAGGGTGAAAGGTTAAAGATGGCAATTACTTTGACTGATGAACGACCTTCGGAACCTCGACGGCAACCCATTGGCGGCGAACTCCTCGGTGAATCACAAAGTCTGGCACCTTCCTCGATTTGTCTTCAGAAATGACGTTGATTTCTGGTGGAGCAGGATCATTGGAATCTGTCTCCCAAGCAGAATTGTCGTAGGTGGATTCCTCTGTTGCATTTTGCATAGCATTGGTGCTCTCAGCTGTATCTCCCTATCCAGTTGACTGGATATCTTCGAGCCTGATACGAGAGCTTTCGGGAGCAGTGTACTTGACCATAAAGTCGTATTTTCCACTTGGTTGTCCCAACGTGTCCCAAACTTCTTTGGAACTGGAGAAGTCATCCCTCTCGATGACGTTGACCTCAGGAAAAGCATAGTTGATGAATTCAAGTCCTGCAAACGTTGCGAATTCATCTTCATGTTGAGTAGTTTCCGAATGACCTGAGTGTTGATCCCATGACATGGAGGGGACACAGGTATTCTGTTCAATGACGCTCAGCTGGGTTTCGTTACTCGGCTGACTTTCTTGCCCCAAGTTTCCTGGATAAGGTTGCCACATTGGCAGACCATCCATTGGGCCATAGTAGGTAGAGTCAAAGTTGTCTTTCATCAGAGTGTCTTCCTCTAATGAATTTGGCGGAGCACGGCATCCTTCCGGATCACAATCTCCGTAGATCATTTCGACATCTGATCTTGGTATAAATCTCGGACTTTCTGTAGGAAAGCAAAAAGGCATAGGCACCTCTTCCTGAGACATATAGCCGTCCTTGTTAAGGTAGGACTTCCATTCTTCATCTGTGTCAGAGGGATCTTCCTCATTGATAGCATGAACTGTCTGAGACACTGGGTGAAGGAAACCTCCACTGTGGAAGAAGTTTTGAAGGGGATGAAGACTTTCATCGTTGACAGCTGTCTGGGTGCAGGTCGCAGAAAAACCAAGACCCTTCTTTGTTTTATTGTCAGTGGGAATGACAAGTTGTCCCCATCCTTTTGTATCGGTACTCTCGACCGCTTTGATAGCATCTTTGTATGAAGAAATTGAAGTTCCTTCTTCGGATTGATCGTTCTTGCTCACCGATAGTGCTTGGAACTGAGTTCCAATAATCTCCTCGGGTTCCACACAAGTAGATGATGATAAGTTGCTCACAAGCAAGGCTTGTTCCCCACAAACCGTGACAAGTTGATCGTTCTTGACGAACTTTAGTGTTTGGTGGAGGGTTGAAGTAACCGCTCCAGCCTGATGTATCCAAGGTCTTCCTAATAAACAACTGTATGTTGCCCGGATGTCCATGACCTGGAAAGTGATTTGGAAAGTGTGAGGACCAATAGTTATGGGAAGATCAACTTCGCCGATAACTGTTTTTTTGGATCCGTCGAATGCTTTGACGACGACCTCGCTGACTCTCATCGGAGGGCCCTTGAATGATAATTGCGTCAAAGTGGACTTCGGCATAACATTCAGGGCTGACCCTGTGTCTACCAGTACATTGGCTAAAGCAACGCCCTGGCAGTTAACTGTGATATTGAGCGCCATGTTATGACGGCGACCCTCTTCAGGCAATTCCTCATCACTAAATCCCAAATTATTGCAAGAAGTGATGTTAGAGACATTGCTATCGAACTGTCTGATTGTTACATCCTGTTCCACAAAGGCTTGCTCCAAGACTTTCTGTAGAGCCTCTATGTGTGCTTCTGAACTGAGTAACAGTGATAATACTGAGATCTTTGAAGAAGTCTGTAACAGTTGATCAACAATGTTATATTCACTCCTTTGGATGAGCTTTAGCATCTCATCTTTGTCTTTTGAAAAGTCGGGATTACCAGATTGACTGACTGGTGGATCAGGAATTTCCGCCTGAAGTTCCTTTTCTTTGTTGGATTCTCCAACCCCTCGATTGAAGATTCGACCGCTCCGTGTTACACGACTGATGTCTGCAATGTTCATGACGGAGGGTAATGAAATTTCCTTTCCATTCTCGATTATTGTTGCACCGTATTTGTAAGGGATTGCCTTAGTTGATTCATACGGTAGTGGCCCCGGTAGATAGATGACTATGGGAACCTTCAGATTTTTCTGACCATCATAAGTAACCTTGATCCGTTCCTGGTTGGGAACTCTAGATTCGTCAAGTAGAGGGATGATGGCAAAAACATCCCTGGTCCTGTGATGACCAGAGATCGTGACAACATCCTCAACTTGCTCGGCAAGGTAGTTCGGCGACCAAATGATGGGTCCTGAACCCGGATATGGACGAATTTCTCCACGATCGGCCTGTCCCTGAAGAGCTGCTCTCACAAGGTAACACCCTTGGTTACTTTCCGAACAGACGCTACAACTGTCATAGTTGTGTGGTGGCACCTGGCCACGCCCACTTTGAATACAATGTAACCTCACTAGGTTACCTTCCATTGATCGGACATCCTGACTTTGACGACGAGTAGGATTCCTGTGATTGATACTAATCTGCTGAGTATCTTCGTCCATATAGATTGGCATCCACCAGTGATTTAACAAGTGCTGAAGTGCCTCCTGGACAAGGGTACAACCTCGATCGTTTTCGCAACCTGCTTTACAGTTTTGATAATCATGTGATATTAAGAATCCGAGTCGGACCTGCTCAGCATGTAACTCTACCAGGTTGGTATTCATCACGCGAATATCAAAGATCTGAACCATGTTGATTTGATAGGAGTTCCTATCATGGTAGTCTTGGATCCATCCAAGATCCATCTGACGCTGGAGGGCCTCTTGTATGAAAGAGCATCCCTGTTTGTTTACCGAGCAAATCAGACAGGAACTGTAATCGTGTCGGGGCAGATTATGATACTGGCTTTGCCTTGAGTGCATCGCCACCAAGTTGACATTCATCGCACGGATGTCGTGGTTTTGAATGACGTTGGAATTCGTGTAAACCATGTTAACTCCACGAACTCGGTGCTCTTGGATCCATCCAAGATCCATTTATTCCCGTAGAGATGCTTGCACTACAGAACACCCCTGGTTGTCTTTAGAGCAGATATCACACTGGTGATAATTATGAGGTGGCACATGGCCATATCCACTCTGTCTACAATGCATCTTGACCAGATTGGTCCCCAATAAGAGTACATCGTGAATTTGATAGACATTGTTAGTCTCTTTCTCAATCAGATTGACTGCAGCTTTCTCGTGTTGAGGCAGCGGGTTCGTAAGAACATTAGGATTCGTATCTTTGAAAGACAAAAGCCCGCTCCTAACAAGCTTTTCCACATCGGATTTGAAATTAAGACAATTCTCAATGTTATGCCCTGAACCTCCTTGATGATAAAGGCATGTTTGATCCGCTTTAAACCAAAAAGGCGGATTTTCCAGAACTGAAAGGGGAGACTTAGTCTGAATGTTCCCCTTAGCCAGCAGTAACGGAAACAGCTCTGCGTACGTTACGGGTATAGGATCAAATCCTGGTGGCCGTGTTGTACGGTTGTTGTTATATGGAGCACGAGCCTGCTGAAGAGGCTGTTGTGTCCTTTGTTGGTCAGGTTGGCTCTGCGCAACCTGAGGTTGATACATAGGAACAGGCGCGGGGCCGATAGCAGGAGTAACAGCTGCTACTGGCTGATAACGTCGCCTTTGCTTTCCGAGAGAGATATTCCCAATATTTTTCTCTTTTTTCTTAGGGAGAGCACTACCGTATTTTTTAGTACCGCTCGTTGATCCAGTGTCTTTTACCAAACGTCCTTCTCGGACGGCTTCCTCAAGACGTACACCCATGCCGACCATTTCGGTGAAATCACTGGGTGTACTAGCAATCATTCGGTCATAGTAAAATGAGCTTAAGGTCTTTAAGAAGATTTTTGTCATCTCTTTTTCCTCAAGAGGTGGACAAATTTGAGCGGCAATTTCACGCCACCTTTGAGCATACTCCTTAAAGGTTTCCTTTTCCTTTTGCGACATCGATCTGAGTTGATCTCTGTCGGGTGCCATGTCCAAATTGTATTTGTATTGTTGGACGAAGGCAGTACCAAGATCTCTGAAAGTACTGATCGTAGTACGGTTTAAACCCATGTACCATTTGAGTGCGGCACCGATTAAACTATCCTGGTAGTAGTGAATCAGCAGGTCCTGATTCTCCGTCTGAGCTGACATCCGCCGAGCGTACATCACCAGATGGCTCTGAGGGCAAGAGTTACCCTTGTATTTTTCAAAGTCGGGCACTTGGAACTTGTGCGGGACTTTCACATTTGGGACCAAACAGAGGTCTACGGCGTCTTTTCCAAATAGATCCTGACCGCGAATGGCTTGCAGCTCTTTCTGCATTTCCAAGAACTGCTCCTGGAATTCATCCATTCTGTCAAACATAGTTTCCTTCTTACCAGAAGGTGTCTGTGGAATCTGTCCTTTTGGGACAGTGTGCACCACAGGGGGTGGTACCGTGACTACGGCAGTAAGCCTTGGCGCCTCCCGAAGTTTGTAACCTTCAGGAGTCTTCAGTATGCCTCTGGCATCTTCGCTTTCCCGAAGTTTGTAACCTTCAGGCCCAGCGGCTTCTGTTGCGATTCCCTGATCTTCAGTGATCGGCGGAACATATCCTTCCGGGATATAGTTAACAGGCATGCTCCAAGGACGATCTTTCGGCATCTGATACCTAGGATCATACTTTTCTATGATGGGCGTTGAGGTGATCTCTGAGATCACAGTTCTTTGTAGCTGAGCTTCTGCCATTGCTTGCATGTCGTTACGAAGCTTTCTCATATCCTCTCTCAGAGCGTCGATCTCTTCTTTCAACTCTCTGTTTTCTTCCTCAAGATCATCCATCTTTTTCTGACGATTGGCCCGAGTATTATACGAATGAGATAGTTTGACTCTAGAATCGAGACACAAACGTGAGATTCGTAGGGAAGAAGAATACGCGATGTGAGAATGACGAATGCAATGATTATATTAATTGTTGTTTTTTGGTTTAATCAAAATAAACTTCGACAATTAGATTGCAAATATCAAACAGTGGGGAAACCCCTTTTTATTGAAATTCAAAGGATTACAGAAATGGAAATACAGTAGATTACAAAGTGCAGAAACAGAAACCTAAACTAATGGGTCCCGAGTCCTCTCCGAGGAGAAACCGGGTGCTGTTTCTGGTATCTTCCTTTTCTTTGACCGGGGCGCTTGGGCCGTTGTCGGGTTGTCATTCCTTTGCCAAGTGAAAGGAGTGAGCAAATTCCTTTGGTCATCTCGATTCTCTACAGCATGCTGCTCCAAAATTTCAATCAGAGCATCTTTCTCTTTTAGTAGTTGCTGTATTTGGATACACTCGACGTCGAGGGTGCGGTACTTGTTCTTCCAAGACCTTCTTTCCTTTTGAACTTTGTTGAGAGTAACCTGAAGCTTTTCAGTTTCCGTCATGAAGTACATGACAGTTTCCCTCGGCGGAAGAATTTCGTAACGAGGATAAGGCATTTTTAGCTTGAGAGCTCTGGTTTGTACCCAATGGAGATAAGGCTCCACCGAGACACAGTCTGGTTTTCCCAGAGACTCTCGTCCTTTCTTACGAACATGTTTCCAAGCTTGAACTATTTCCATCTTTAGTGCTCTGTCACTTTCTCCTTCCTTGAAGAAAAGACCTTCCAGATGAACACCCAGTGGGATGTGTCTCATCGGGTATCCAAATTGATGGCGAATCAATACCGGATGGTAGTTGATTCCTCCTTTAGTTCCTATGAGGGGTACATTGGGGAAGTTTCCACAACAGTCAATGATTCTGATTCCCTCATAAATCCTATTACACCAATCTATATCAGAATTGGTGAGAGACATGATCCTCTGTGACCAACGTAAGACACTCTTGCAATCCCAAAAAGCAGCAGACTTGGGCAAGTGAGAGATAAACCATTTGTATAGCAAAGGTACACAGCATGTGATCTCCCCTCCGCTGTACAAATTTCCCAAGTGTACAGAATGATACGCATCTGCGAGCAAAGTCGGCACAGGGTTTCCAATGAGAAAAACCTTAATAGCGTTGATATCGACGAAGTTATTGATGTTGGGAAACAAAAATAATCCGTAGGTGAGCAAGACAAAGATGCTTTCAAAAGCAGTCCCGTTCCCTATACTAGCGAAGTATAGAGCCTTTTTTGTCAAGAACTGAGCTGGCAAACCTTGGATGCCACCCTTAGTAATCATGCGAGTCCTGACCTCAGACTCATCCAAATGAATTGCTCTTGCAATAGTCTGATTCTTTGGAATTTCTTCCAGTCCAGAAAATGGAGCTCGATCAGTGATATGTAAATCAGCCAGATGAGAATACTCCTCCAGCATTAGTGATAGCTGGTAATCCGGGAATGTGAAACAGTGATAAACCGGATCGTAAAACTGAATGAGCGCATCCATGATTCCCTCAATCACATGGACTCTTAACAGTGGTAGCAAACCACCGTGCTTGGCTCTGAAAGCCTCTGGGTTAACGATCATCCTCGCTAACTTTCTCAAATCCCCTAGTTTTGGAACCTTGAAGGTATACTGGCGAGTTCTCCTTCTACCGAAATCCATTAGCGTAATCTTTTTCTCTTATATTTGCAATTACAGTCTTAGTTTAATTTGAAAAACAGAGAGACTAGAAGAGAAAGTTTTTTTTTAAATGTTTTAATGTTTTATTAAATGAATGCATGAATGCAGCACACAAAAACATAGAAAAAACATGGGGTCAGAGGGTCGTTGTCATGAAGTCAAGGCTCTACCCATCCCCAAAGGTTTATACTAGGGTGATTTTTGTACCTGTACTCATTATCATCAGCTCCTCCCAAGAAGGCAGACAACAAGCGGATCGCCAGCGAGTTGTGTGCAATCTTAGAGTAAGTGCCATTCACCGAGAATAGATCACCAGCCTTAAATGAGGGTAGTATCGCGTAACAACTATTTCCGATAGCTTCCGCACTACGAAAGGGTTTGGCTTTTCTTAAGTGTATACTCAAACTCACCACATGCGGCATCACACGCATTCCCATTAGCAGAAAAATAAACACGTATAGCAATTAGGAAAAGCAGTATATATATTTGTCCTAAACATCCTAGACCTTTAAAGCTAAGAATCTTAAGTTCCTGACAGAAAAATGGGTTCCCCGGCGGAAGCCCCAATCTGTGGTTCCCTGCCTAAGAGATGGACCAACATAGGTCAATCTTTCTCTTCGGTAGAGTTCCCATTTTCCGTAGAAAACAGGGATGATGCCCTAAGGCAGGAAAGGAGACTCCCCAATAGAGTCGCCATTTGTGTAATTTTTCACACAAGAGAAGTAGAAAGAAAGGAACGGGCCCCACGGTGGGCGCCACTTTTCTGTTGGCGGCCACCGCCATGAAAATGACTTACCCAAGGTTTAAATAGTAAGAAAGAAAGAACGGCCCCACGGTGGGCGCCACTTTTCTGTAGCGAGCGATTTTGGACGCGGTTCTTAAGCGCTGGTCGCTCTCTGCGGTTTAAGCTTAAAACTACAGGTCGATTCATTTTTTATCCTATTGTGAGCTGAATAAGGAAGGGAAATAGATGTCTCCAATTAACCCTGCTTTGCATACTGAGTTTAAACAGCGGTCTGTTAGGTTACAGATGCTATCAATGTGGGGGGCCTTTGTACTGGTTATTCGTATTTCGCCAATACAGGTTTCTTTCTTTCTTCTACCTGGGCAGAAGGGTTCTGGCGGGGAACAAGGATTAGGATGTTAGGACTGATGCTTTTGAATTACTGCTTTTAATTGATGGAGATATGGGATTTGGGTTTTTTGTTGATTGCGCTCGCTAAGATCTTTTCTTTCGATCTTATGCCTACGTATTCCCGTTTACCGAAACAGGGAAATCAGAGCGTTCGTAGTTCCTCCTATTCTATGGGAGGAAATGGTTGTTTTTGGTGTCTTGTTCAAAGCCCAAGACGTGTAGCGAAAGGTAGTTTGTATCTTGTTCAAAGCCCAAGATGTGAAGCTGAAAGGTCTATTTGTGTCTTGTTCAAAGCCCAAGACGTGAAGCTGAAAGACCTCGGTTTTAGAGAGAATTTGTCATCTCTAAAGAGGGGGAAGACGAATTACTTTAACTGGGATACGCGGATCCGAGCAATGCAATAATTTCCGAAGAAAGGGTTTTAACCTGAAGGAGAAGACTTTAACTCAGTGTAGAGCAATGCCATCTTTCCTTAGGAATTTTTCATGCTAAAAGAGGGAAAGTGGCATGGATGTAAATAATCCAGAGGCTTGCCGCTTACAGCGATTAGATGAAAGGAAAGGAGTTGTTGATGTTTGTGTACTGTGAACGAGGCACAGCTTTGATGCTAAAAGGTTGATTGGATCAACCAGTGGTTTTCTTATACAAGAGCCTAAGAGGAGGCTAATTTCCGCTAGGAAAATCATTATACAAAGCCTAAGAGGAGGCTATTTTGTGTCTCGTACAAAGCCCGAGAGAGAGGCTAAAAGATTTTGACCCGACGATGGAGTCTTTTGGTATCTCGTATAAAGCCCGAGATGGAGGCTATTGTTTGTTTAGCTCAATAAGAACCTTTTTATATCTCGTACAAAGCCCGAATGGAGGCGAAAAGTTTGACTCGACAAGAGAGTCTTTGATACTCAACAAGAGAGTGTTTTTGTATCTCGTATGAAGCCCGAGATGGAGGCTAAAGGTTTGTTTCAGTTGAGTGACAGATCCAATATACTGATTTTAAAAGAGAAAATCAGTTCTTATATGAGCAACACTGTACTCAGGGATTTGATTTGAGGATCAGGGATATTTCCTTCTCTTTGAGGAAACGGGAAATCCAAAGGGTATTGAGACTGTCCGAGTCTACGGGTTTCCTTCCTATTTAACGAAGGGGTCGCTTGAGAATGTCTTTGAGACTCAAGGAAGTCAGACTGTCCAAGTCTAGAGTTTTATCTTTTGTACTACGCTATGAGAAACAGTAGTAGACTTTATGAAAGGACTGTTCTATGAGGATGACTAGGTTCTGTTCCTATACCTCTAGGAGGTCGTCGGGACAATTTTGTACGAAGCCCAAGAGGAGGCTGGAAACTTTTAAGAAGCCAACGGGTCCTTGTACGAAGCCCAAGAGGAGGCTATCATTCCCGGAGGAAGAGATCAATATACGAAGCCTAAGAGGAGGCTGTGAATACTTCTAAGAAGCCGTAGTGTCCTTGAATAATGCCCAAGAGGAGGCCGATGCTTTTAAGAAGCCCGTGGGTCTTATCATCTCCTTTCCATTAGGAGAGATAACTCTTTTAAAGATAAAAACCACTGGTAAACGTGCGAGGTTTACTATCCAGCGACTTTTAGCTTTTAAAGTGGGTTCCTTAGTTAAGGTCCAAGATTATGACCATAGTGGGTACCCAAACCCCGAGACATTCAAGGCAAGCTATCCACAAGGAATAGATCAAGTCAGGAAAGTTCGAGAATTTGGAAGAAACTCAAAGATGCCATTCACAGAGAATACATTCATCTTGGGGAGTAGAGTTTCTTGACGATTCCTAAGGAGGACAGCCGAAGAGAAGACTGTATCTGGTGCTCCTATTGGGGATCTAGGCATCTATTTCTACGAATAAATGAAACGGCGTCACCTAGTTCTAGACGTAGTTGCCGGGGAAACTCGAAATATCTATACGATTATTACACAGTAGATATGAGTTTATGAAAGGAGACTTACAGTGAGCAGCCCCACAATACAATTTATAATATGAAAGCAGTAAATGAAAGTGATAACCACTTACTCGGTTGTAGTGCTTCCATGCTGTTTGGTTAGTTGTTCAACAAAGATAGATTGAAAACAACAGTATATTCAAAATCAAAGGAGAAAGTGCTTTGAAAAAGAAAGATTTGGGGCTTACAGCTCAAGGAGAGGCCCAGGGTTTTATCAGTGAGCGCACTGTTTGAATTTGTACAGAGGGACTTATACAAGTGACTGAGGCCCAAAAAGGTTTTCTGTACAAAGGGATGGGTCTTACACTCTCTCAAGAGGCCCAAAAAAGGTTTAAAGAAAAGAGAGTGGGGCTTATAACACGAGGGTAGGCCCAAATGATTTTCCGTTTAAAAATGGCGATCGCGCCGAGGTTTTCTTTTAACGCAGAGGGACTTATACAATAAGTGAGGCCCAAAATGTTTTGGTTAAAAGGGGGATTGGGTCTTACACTCTAATAGAGGCCCAAAGTGTTTTGAATGGGTCTTATAGCTCAAGGAGAGGCCCAGATGATTTTTATTTTTAAACGGGCGACGATTGTAACGCCCCGATTTTGATTATTCCATTATTCATGAGTCTTTTAATTTAATTGGGTGATAAATTATTTTATTTGTTGAATTGGTGTGTTAAATGCTATTTTACCGTTTTCGAGAGTTTTCGGGGAAATTAGAATGGAGGGTATTTTAGTCTTTTCTCAATTAATTATAAGTTAGAAATTTTGTGGAATTAGAATTGTGTGAGAAAAATGAATTAAATTGATTTAGTGGAAAATGAGAGAAAAGAAATAGAAAAGAAAGAAAATAGATATAAAAGAGAAATAGAGAGAAATAGAGAAAGATAGAAAGAAAAAGGAGAGAAAGAAAGAAGAGGAAGAGAAAAGAAGAGGAAAGGAGGAAAAACTTAGAAATTCATCAAGATCAATCAATTAGCAAGCTTGGAATCCGGGGTAAGGGTGTGAAACATTGTTATCTTATCAATGTATGTGATTATGTATGAATTGTTGTTGTTGTTGATGAATTTTGTGAGTTTTAGGGTATAAACCATTGTTGAGAAATTGATTGGAAATTGATCCAAATGTATTAAAACTCATGTTGATTGTGTTCATAGTTGTTTATACATGATTGGTATGTATTGTTATACATCAAATTGGCATTTTTCTGAGTGTTAGGTGAAGATTTGGATGATTGGGGAGTGGAAAACGCAGAACTTCGTTCTGCAGAATTTTTCTGGGTATGCTCTGGCCATACGCGTAAGGGGCATGTCCATACGCGTATGAGCCAAGGCGATACGCGTATCATTGGCTTGTTTTTGGGCCAATACGCGTATGAATCTTGGCATTACGCGTAACATGGGCGAGCCATGGGCCAGTACGCGTATGGGTTTTGGGAACGTGGAATCGTGAAGGAAATGGTTTCTGTCCGTACGCGTATGGACATGGGTGATACGCGTATGGACAGGAGGAATGTAAAAATGGGATTTTTCAAAATGTCGTTTTCGTTTTCGTCCGTAACTTTTGTTCCGATTATCCGATTTTTACATTCTTGGTGTCGTTGGAAAGGTATTGAGCTGTACGTTGTGATTATGATGTTTTGAAAATCGTTAGCCGATTTAATTATGTCGG